>CM070774.1:67852161-70252161 GCA_036346955.1 Dipus sagitta | reverse complement strand
AGGGGAAGGACACTCTGAATGGAGGCAAATGGAATGCTTGTTAGAGAAACAAATACAAGTATGCTAGGCAGAGAGGGACATTTTAAGGATGGAGAAGAAAAGATGACTGAGTTGTATGTTAGACACAGTTTTGTCTAGTCAGAGTAGAAGGAATCAACTTAGATTTAAAAATTCAACCAATATTGACAATATTTCCTATATGTGGTAAGATAGTAAGTCAAGCGTGAGCAAATCAAATGTATTAGATGCTGATGAGAATCATACATACAAATATATCAGAAAGGAGGAAAAGGAAGAAGGAATGAAGGGGAGAAGACAAGATTGCTTCACACACACATGAATATAAACAGAGGAGCAATACTGTGAGTCTTTGTGTAGGTGTCTTTTATAAGCAGCACACTTTTGAAAACAGACACAAATATGCCAGCGTTTCAAACCCTTTTCTAAAGTTATCAACAGCCTCCTTGCCGAATGTGGCTTTTGTTCTTTCCTTATCTGCCCCTCCCCCCAATTTTCTTCCAAATTTTATTTGTCCCTGTTTCTTTCCTGACCCTTAGCTTTTGGTATGTTCTCATCCAGTCATGCTCTCTACCCTTTTCTCTTCCTTCTTTATTAACATATTCTTGTGGTGAATTCATTACTCTGGTGGCTTAAACCATACTTTGGCAAGGTTCACAGGCCCCCACTGCCAGCCCTAATATGTGAACGTAGTATTGGTTAGTATTTCTGAAGTCTGGCCTTGTGTCCCCTTTTCACTTCTTGGAGCTTCTATTCTATTCATCTCAAAATAAAGCCCATCCTGACATATTCTTCTGTTTCATTTCTTTTCTATTCTTACACATTCCCTTTTTTTGAGTGTCACGCATGTTTTCACTGTTATCTTTCTTTTAATAAATACTCTACACCCTATGCTTTAACATCTTCCTGGCTCGTAGCCATAGCCCACAAATAGCTAATTTTGCCTCCTTCCACCTGCAGGTCTAGGTTTGCAGGCATTAACAGTAACAGTTCATTCAGTACCTGTTTGCTGATTGCTGACTGTATGCAGTTAGTGCTGCAGGTGTTGGCTTACAAACAACAGCATCCCTGCCCTCCCAGGTCTATTTTTCAGATTGGGGGCAGGCAGTGAACTAAATGAAATAGAGGGATATTTGTGATGGTTGCTAAGAAAAGAGAAGGGGGAAAGGCAGGTAAAAGGGAGTATGAAGTGCAAGGTTGAGAGAGAGAGTTTGTAAAATTCATAATAAAATGATTAGGAAGGGCTCACCGAGATGGTTGGGTTTATTACTTAGTGCTTAAGTTTTTAAAGCTATTATGAATGAATCGTCCCGCTGGCTTTTATAGTGAGCTCATTATTGGTATACAGAAAAGTTATTGATTTTTGTGTATTTGTATTTTATATATAGCAGGTTTTGTATCTTGCTACTTTGCTGAAGCTATCTATCAGGATTAAGAGATTTTTGGTGGAGTCATCAGAATCTTTTTAAGTATAGGCTCATGCCCTCTGCAAAGAGGGGTGCATTGATTTCTTCCTTTCCTACTTGTATTCCTTTTGTTTCTTTCTTTTCTTGCCCTAGCTAAGACTTCATGCATTGTATTGTATAAAAATGAAGATAGTATGCATCTTTATCTTGGCCCTGGTTTTAAAGGAAATGCTTTCAATTTTTACTCATTTGGTATAAGTTCACTATCAATTTGTTGTATATTGCCTTCGCTATATCACAGTATATTCCTTCTATGCATAGTTTCTTCAGGGATTTTATCATGAAAGGTTGTTGAATTTTGTCAGAGACCGCTTACTAGTTTGTTGAAGTGATCATATGTTTTTTCCTTGAGGTTGATTTATGTGCCTCATGCATATATTAATTTGTATATATTAAGCCGTCCTTTCACTGCTGGAATCAAATCAATTTGATTATAGTATATGGTCTTCTTGATGTGTTCTTAAGGCCCATTTGCAGGCATTTTTTTGGAAAAATTTTTGGTCTATTTTCATTTGGGAAATTAACATGTAGTTTTCTCTTTTTCGGTATGTCCTTATCCAGTTTTGGGGTCCAGTATCATTCTATACTGACTTTATAGAGTGAATTAGGCAGTGTTCTTACCTTTTCCCCTTATGAAGCAGTAGGAATGGTCTGGTAGAGTTCAGCAGTGAATCCACCAAGTCCTAAGCTTTTCTTGCGGGAGAAGTTTTTACTTCCGCTTCATCTCTTCTCATTTTTGCTTGAAGTGCATTTTATCAGGTATCAGAACATCTATGGATCTCTTAAATTATTTATATCCTCTTGATTTAATTTTAGTAGGTTATATGTATAGGAATTTATCAATTTCTTCTATATTTTTCTGATGTTTGGAATGTAAGTTTTCAAAGCATTCTTGAATTCTTTAATGGTCCTGTGCATTTCACTGGTATGAGTTGTAATGCCCTCCTTTCACCTCTTATTTGATAAATTTTGGTCGTTTCCTTTTTTAGTTAGTTTTTGTCAAGGGTTTATAAATCTCGTTTGTGTTTTCAAAGAACCTACTCTTTGTTTCATTCATTCTTTGTATTCTGAACTTTGGGGTGTGTCTGTGTGTGTGTGAGAGAGAGGGAGGGAGAATGTTCTTATGTGTGAGTATAGGCACTTGTCTGCCATGGCACACGTGTCACAGAATGTGTGTAGAGGTTAGAGAACAACTTTTGGGTGTCAGTCTTCACCTTCCACCTTGTTTGAGGGAGTGTCTCTTGTTCTCATTATTGTTGTTCTCTGCTGCGTTGGCCAAGCTAGCTAGCCCATGAGCTTCTGGGAATTTCTCCAGTCTTTGCCTCCAATCTCACCGTCAGAGTGTGGGGATTACAGAAGCCTTGTTATTTGGTATCTTGGGTTCTTAATCTAGATACTTAAACTTAGATTTCAGCAGCAAATGCTTTACCATCTGTGCCATCTCCCAGTCATTTATTTTTTTCCTTTTATTAAGTTCTTAGCTGATTTTTATTATTTTGTTTCCTCTCTTGCATTTGGGTTTGTCTTGCTCTGTTTTTTTTTTTTTAATACCTTGAGATACATCATTAGTTATTTGAGAGATGGGTGTCATGGCTCATCCCTATATTTCCAACACTCAGGAGGCTGAGGTAGGGGTGTCATTGTGAGTTTGAGGCCAGCCTAGGCTGAAGAGGGAATTCCAGGTTAGCCTGAGCTAGAGTGAAACAGCCTCAAAAATGAAATCATTTATTTGAGAGATGTCTAATTTTTATGTAAACTTTTGTAGCTATAAGCTCTTCCCTTAGAACTGCCTTTGATGTATCTCAAAGATACTGATAAATTTTGCTTTCATTTTTATTGGACTCTGGGAATGTTTTAATTTCCTCCTTGATTTGTTCAGTGACCCACTGGTCACCCAAGAATACATGGCTTAGTCTCCATGTATTTGTGTAGCTTCTCTGGTGTCTCTTGGTATATTGGTTTCTAGTTTTATTCTACTGTTGCCTGGTATGGTACAAAAAGAAATTAATTTTAGTATGTGTTTTGTATTTATTAAGACTTGCTTTCTGGCCTAAAAGTGATATGTTTTATGAGTTGCTCCATGGGTTGCTGAGAAATATTCTATAGATACCTCTGAAGTCCATTTGACCGATGCCACAGTTTAACTCTGAAATAGGTTGACATTTATCCTGAGTGACCTATATGTCACATGGAGGCAGTGTCTAATCTTCCATCTTACCCCGGAAGTCAGTAACATTTGACTTATTTTTTATTTTAAGGTAAAATATATGTATCATGAAATTTACTACTTTGGCCAATTGTGAGCATACAGTTAAGTATAGATACTGTTGTACAAACATCACCGCTGTTTCTCCAGAACTTTATTTAAACCTATAACAAAGGCCCCTACTAACCACTGTTTCACTTTGTTTCTCTATAAATTTGTCTGTTTTAGGTACTCATTTCAGTGAACTCACACAATATTTGTTTTTCTATGACTATATTGTTTCATTTAGCACAATTCTGCAAGGTTCATCAATATTGCAATTCCCTTCGTTTTAAGGCTGAATGATATTCCATTACATGACTATTCCACGTTTGTTTATCCATCTACTTATTGATAAGTACTTGGGCTGTTTCTACTATGAATTCTGGCTATTGTGAATACTACTCTTAGGATCATGGGTGCACAAATATCCATGTGACTCCCTGCCTCTGGTTCTTTGGGATATAGACTGAGAAGCAGAATTGCTAAATCCTATAGTAGTTCTGTGATTGTACTTTGGTGGAACTGTCATATCATCTTCCCCAGTGGTTGTACCACAAGTGAGGACCTAAAGAAGATGAGAGAGTTAGCCATGAGTATATCTGAAGAAAATCACCTTGGGTTGAGGGGACGTCACATACAAGTATGGAAATTTTGGAGTGTCTGACATGCAGGCGGCTTAGTTCAGAGGCCAATTCAATTGAAATGGAGAGAAGGAAAAAGTGAAAAACAAAGTCAGAGATAAGGTCAAAGTTTTCACACCACATGGGGACTTATAGACCCCTGTAAGGACATTGATTTTGCCCTCCATTATATGGGAGTCCTTGGGAATTTGGTTCATATTCATCTTTCTTAACTTGGACCCAGCAAGTTAAAATGATCTTCAGGCAAAATCTCATTTTAAAAACCTCCAAGTCTTCCCAAGCGCTTAGCATTTATTCCAAACTGCTCTAATTCTCCTTGTCCAACTGTGTATCTCATCGCCTCCCATGAGTTTGCACATGTGCACTGGGAGCTGTCTTTTCTTCTGCCAGTTCTGCTTTGGTCTCTGCCTTGGTGGATAGATAGCTCATGTACTTTCATGTGTCTGGAATTTCCTCACTTGCTTATGTTTTGGTTGTACCTCATCCATGTTCTTAACAAGTTATTCTCATTTTATTATTGGTTGCCTCTGTAGCCACTCTAGTTATTTGGCACAAACTTTTTAAGTGATGTGTTTTCGTCTGTCCAGTTAGATGATAAATTCCTACTTTAAAGGTCACATCTGGTAGTGTTTTCCATCTTTACTAATGGCAATTATTGTTTGTATAGGTAAACTTGCCCCTTCAATAAAGAATAAGCTGGGGTGGCCACATAGTACTTGCACAATAAATGCTTGTAGATAGGTTGATTCTATACGTGTTGGTGAGCATATTATGGTCATTTATATAGGCTCCAGACTAAGTAGGTGCTGTGTGTGTTTATTGCACATGTAAGGCTAACTTAGTATTTTTAAAGCTAAAATAACTATTGTCTTTGTAGTTGCTGTACAGTTTTTTTTTAATCCATTCACCATCACAGAAACCAAAGCAAGCCAATTAAACATTTATACAATTATCAAGGCTTCAGGAAAAAGCAGTGCTTTAGTAGTTTTTCATTTTAATTTTGTGAATTAATTTGGAAATAATTAATAATTATTCGCAAAGTTTTGAAGCATTTCATAAGTTCACTTAAAAGTCTCACAGCAGCCACTGAAGAAACTGAATCTCCCTTGTGCTAGCCTTGTGTTTAGCTCACATCAGTGCACGCTTTCTACACAGTTAGGACTTACTTTAGACCCAATCACATGCCATCATTTTGTGCTAAATTATATGGCCTGGCAGTGATTCAGTAGCCTGCTATATTGCAAGCTCATCCATATCAACATAATTATATAACAAGCGTTTTGTACCCGTCATCCAGAATCGAGATGGCTAGCACTCTGCCACTGTCATCTTTTTGTTTCATAAAGGAAATAAAACATTATGCATGAAAGTCACTTGGTCCTTCATCCCCAGACTAAGTTCCCTCTTCCACCCTACAGTGAACTATACATAATGGATTCAGTGCCTCCCCTGATATACTGAATTCAAGATTTAAATATGGATCACTATTATAAGGTCAAAAATCATACAAGTGATGCATGTTATAGTTATTATGGTATAACTTGATTTTCTGATTGGTAGATAAAAAGTATAGAAAATTTCTTTACTGCTTTGTTTTCTTTCATTTTTATTTTTTAAAATGTTTTATTATTTATTTGAGAGAGAGAGAGAGAGAGAGAGAGAGAGAGAGAGGAGAATGGACATGTCAGAGCCTACAGCCACTGCAAAGGAACTCCACACATGTGCTCCACCTCATGCACTTGCTTAAGTGGGTGTTGGGGAATCAAACCTGGGTCCTTTGGCTTTGCAGGCAAGCACCTTAACCACTAAGCATTCTCTCCAGCCCTTCACTTTTTGGAAGATCTTTCTATGCAGCCAAGACTGGCCTCAAACTTGTGAAGATCCTGCCTCAGCTTTGCCCAGCTCAAAATACAGAACATTCATAAGATCTGAAGCATTGTCATACCTGAAACAGATTTGAGCCAATTAGTTTATTAACTTTCCATACTGGAAAGACTTAATGGCTAAAGTTAGGGCTCAATTTCACATTAACATTGCATCAGTTACTTGTATGTCACTATAATCAAATATCTGACAGTAGCAGTTTATGAGAGGAGAGGTTTATTTTGGCTCACAGTTCAGTGGATACAGCCATAGTTCAGCTCTTGCTGGTGGGAGTTTGCAGCAGCTCATATTTTGTAACAAGCAGGAAGTGAAAAGCAGTACTGGAAGTTGGGTTGTATCATAACCTTCAGGGCGTGTCACTGTTGGTCTCTGAACTCCAGTTAGGTGCTATATCCCAAAGTTCTAGTGTCCTAAAATAATACCACCAGCTGGAGACCAAGTGTTAAATTCATCTACATAACTAGCATGCAGCACCCTGAATGAGGAAACAAACATGAGTACAGAACTTCCATTCAGTTCATAATGTCCACATTGTGAGCTCAACAATGTCTTTTTCCTTCTGCTCCAAGATCCTGTCCAGGAATATCTATCACATCTAATTTTCATGTCTCTGAACTCCTTCACTTTGAAAAAGTTCCTTAATTCTTGCCTGTCCTTTAAGACCTTGACAGTTTTAAAGAGTCCAGGGCTTTAATTATTCATGGTGAAGATTTTCCTCATGAAGAGGCTTAGTTAACAAAAAGAATGCTGTGCTCCTCCCAGGACATCACATGACAGTCACAAGATGGTGATGTTAACCTTGATCACCTGGCATATTGGTTTAAAAATATTGTGTATTGGATTAAAAAAATAGCCTATTGGCATAAGCCAGGTTTAACTATCTCCATTTTACTTACTATTTTCCTCTGTGTAACTAATTAGTGTTTCATACAGATGTTTTGGAAGAGCCTGCTTGTCAAAGCAATACACCAGCATCCAGCTCCCACCTTAGTTATCTACCTCTGTTGCTAGCAAGATGCTGCTTCGTATTTTCTTCATTCTTCCTTACCTCAGTTGACATTCTGCTTTAAGATAGATCCTTGTCTTCTGTCCCTCTCTTCCCAAGAAAGTACTTTCAGATTTATAACTATGAACTATTTGAGACTTGATGTTTCTGATTCAGTGCCTTAACCACTCTGAAGAAGTGTGAGATGTGGCTGACTTTATAGTGGCTGGGCCATCCGTGCTCAGACCATTGCCAATGGAACTGTATCGCTGAGCATGATGTGACTTGTTGCTGATGTTCTTATTTGTTCTCACCTGTCCTTCTATGACCAATTAATCTGTTGTACTCCAGTTCTACTGTGGAAAAAGAAGGTACCTTCACGTCTGAGAAAACACATGAGCAGAAAAGTCCTATCCTCACACAAGTGATGGTCACAGTTTGGAAATCATTGGTTTGCAATAGGGCTGTCTCTCAGTGTTGGACTCAAACTGGGCTCCAGGGCACATAGTATTTCATTTGTGGAATTTGTAGAATTGACAAACTCCAGATAAAAATAGCAAAGTTTCCTGGGCTGAAACAGTTGAGCTGAGTGGAGTTCAAAACGACAAGTGAAAGGTAAAAGGCGAGGTGCCTTGAATGTCTAAGCCTGCACATTTCTCAAGTCAAGTTCCTTTCTCCCACATGGGGCTTGAGGGGACACTTGCAGTTCTGCCTTTTAGGCACCCCTCTCCTTTAAGCTTCTACCGCTTCATAAACACCATTAAATCCCACTTTCTTGAGATACTTTAGTATATCTTAAATCACATTACAGTCAAGTGTTTTCATGGCTGGAAGCCATTTTTCTCCTTTTAAGTGATTTCTCGTATCTTGTGTCTGTCAGTGTTTGGTTGATTTTTGAGTTTACTTTGTAGATGGTCATTTCAATGCTAAATCCCATGTGTTTCACTGTGATTGCTGCTGTGTGCTCACACTGGATACAGTGGAGTTTACACTAACTCCCTCTTGATTGGAAGGTGTCTTCTTTAGGGACTGGATCTGTACCTCAGGTGACTTCTTAAGGACCTCTGCTGACTTGGCCAAATGCTCTCTTTTATTGGATTCAATTCACATATTCTTTTAAAAAATATTTTATTTATTTATCTGAGAGAGAGAGAGAGAGAAACAGGATGAAGCACATAGAGAGAATGGCCGTGCCAGGGCCTTTAGCCATGGCAAATGAACTCCAGATGCCTGTGCCACCTTGTGCATCTGGCTTACATGGGTACTTGGGAATAGAACTTGGGTATTTAGGCTTCGCAGACAAGTATCTCAACCTGCTAAGCCATCTTTCTTTATATATAATATATAATATATATATATATATATATATATATATATATATTTTTTTTTTTTTTTTCGAGGTAGGGTCTCACTCTGGCTCAGGCTGACCTGGAGTTCACTATGTAGTCTCAGGGTGGCCTTGAACTCTCTGTGATCCTCCTACCTCTGCCTCCCGAGTGCTAGGTTTAAAGGCATGCACCACCATGCCTGGCTTTCAAAATAATATTTTTAATCACTTATAAATAATGACAAAATCCACGGGAGGCACAATTTTTTTTTTGTAAAGTTACCTAAGCTAAAAAGTCATCTTCATTTCAATCCATTTGTACAATTAAATTTTTGTGTGCATTGCAAATATCTATAGTACTTGCTTGTTTTCCACTCATTTTTTTTTCACACATTTATTCCAGTTTTTGTATTGGAAAACTAGATCTATGAACCAGGTAACCTTTAGGGAGAAAAATGATACCTGACCTGTGTTTGGCCCTATGTCCATCAATAATTCTCTCTGGCAGTGGGAGTAGCTTGTGTCTTAGGTGTCATAATTTTTATGTATAATGAGAATTTTGGTAATGTTGGATTAAATAACCTGTCTAGTTTAACTTTTGTGAGCTAAATATATTTTCAGTGGTGTCTGAGATGATGAGAACAGGTGACATGACTCAGTATTTGCACTTGGCTGTCATGATCTAGTTTAATGTAAAGACTACATGAATTTCAGACCAGAGGATTTCTGTTACAAGACAGCTGTGTTTAGATTTGCATTGTTTTAGTTTCCATATTGTAGTTTTTGCCTTATCTATAAAAGGAGAATAATTATAACACCATGTTCCCAAAATATAATCATGAGGAAAATTAGGGAAAAGATAAATTCAATATGTTAATGTAGATGCAGTACTTTGTATTTTGTAATAGTTGCTTAAAAACAGCAATTATGTCTAAGGAAACAGCTTCTACTAAGATTTATGTTAGTGCATACTGGTGGATAAAAAAGAATCATATTTGTTTTATCAGCATACTTATCCTCCAGCAGATCCAAGTCCTTTATATAACCATTCTTCTAATGTGTTTCAAATTCAGGGAGGCTTTTTTCTATTGCAGTTGTACAAGATTCCTGAGCACTGGGCATATGGAAAGCAGTGTCTGGAATCTGATAGTATGTTCAGAGAGGCTGACTTTTAGTCCTTATGGATTGAGTTGTTTAGAGTAGTTTTAGTACAATGTAATGTAGTTAACATACCCATACCTTCATTATAAGACAATTTGCTGATGAAACAATGTGGCTACAATGTGAAAATAAAAACTTAAGCACTTGTATGAACTTTGTTTTTTAGAAAGTAGAAATTATTAAACAATACATGAATTTTAGATAGCTTGAGAGTTTTGAGGAAATGGTATTAAATAATTTTATTTTAACTTTTTAATAATTGTACATCTACATGGCAAAATATCATATAATAGAACAACATTTCCAATTTATTACAGTCTTATAAGCACCCATTTTCTCAAATATTCACTAACTAGTGTCTGCCTCACATTTTATTATCTTTGCCTTCTGTCTCTACATATATATTCCTGGATCTATTAATTTAAAATTTATATGTGCTTGAACCTATACATGTTATGTATTTTTCTCTCAATTATTTGAAAATAAATGACTACTATGTGTTACCCTTAACTACTTCAGTTATGAATATTTCTTAAGATTGTAGACATACTCTTCCATAATTTCTATACCAGATCACATGCAAAATGAGTAATTCTTTAATACCTTACAGTTAGTCCACATTAAAAATTTTCTAATTTGTCCCCCAAAAGTCTTTAAGCTTTTTTCCCTTTCTTTCTTTCTTTTTCTTTTTTTTCACTCTCTCTCTCTCTCTCTTTTTTTTTTTTTTTTGTTTTTTTGAGGTAGGGTCTCACTCTAGCCCAGGCTGACCTGGAATTCACTATGTAGTCTCAGGGTGGCCTTGAACTCATGGTGATCCTCCTACCTCTGCCTCCAGAGTGCTGGGATTAAAGTCATGCACCACCACGCCTGGCTTTTTCCTTTCTTAATATGTACCCCATTAAATATTCCATTTTGGTTGTTATAGAGGCAAATCCTTTAAATTCTTTGAATATATCTTCTAAAAATTACTTTCAAATCAATAAATAATAGATTTCTGTGGGTACTTCATAAATTAATAACACAATACCTAATTTATTGGTATTCTCTTACAGCTAAAGATTTAATTTTTTAGTGATTTCCCAACATTCTTTTTCTCTGTGTCACCTGTATGGTTAATCAAGAAGCAGTGTGTTTATATATTATCAGTGTATAAACCAAGATCTTCCCTTCCATTTCTTTGCTTGTTCAGCCCATTCCAATTTTTCCTGCTTTATATTAAATTTATATTCTTTTTTCACTAAGAACATGCTTCCTATGGAAACATCATGTGTTGGTGCCATCTTTTCTCTCCTTCCGGCCTCCAATTCCACTGGGGGCCCTCCTCAGTGGGGTTGCTGCTATTCTCCATGGGGTTGTGGGTTATACATTTTGGGAGCAGCAGTCAGTTATTGTGGGGAGGCAATGTCTCTGGGTATGACATCCCAACCTGTGATTCTTGCAATTTTTCTGCCCCCTCTTATAAAAAATTTCCTGAGCTGTGGTAGGTGTGTTGGAAGTCTACTTCAGTGATGAGCTCTTAGGAGTCTCTGTATTTCTGCTTTGGTTTGTGTTGAGTTTCCTCAGCATCTGTTTCCTTCACCCTGGCACTGATAGTCAGGCTCACCATGGAAGCAGCACTCTTGCTCAGTTTTTCAGTTCCTCTGTGGTTTCACCTGGGCCTTGGCTAAAATGTGAGGGGTGGTTTATCTCCCTGGGTCTCACTACCTTATGAAAAAGAAAAACATTCTCCAATGGAGAGTGAAGTCAGCATAGGTTAAATAGGATAAGCACTATTAATTTAGGGAGATTTTGATGGCTGTAAGCCCCTCTTTTAGCCAAAGACTAGTGGGATTTTGACATTGGAGAGCGTAATCTTTGTCTCCATAAGATTCTTATCTGATTCCTAGTTCCAGTTAATGGGTTCCTTTTTACTGAGCAGATCTCCTAGCCTATCAAAAAACCACTGGTTATCTGCCAAGGCTATGTGCCACCATTGCACTGGTGTGTACATCTTGTCGGGCTTGTTGCTTTTGGTTAGCTTAGACCTCTGCTTGCTCACTCTGTTGTTGACCACTTTTCCCCAGTAGCTCATGCAGTGCTTTCCAGCACTAGAAGGGCTGTCTGGGGACTGGCCCTCTTCTAGGTTCCAGCCAGGTTTCTGTTCCTGTGCCAGCAACATATGGTGTCTTCAGCAATAGGGTCTTGCCTTTTACCTCAGGCTGGTAATCAAGTGCTTTGATAGAAGCCTATCTTGTTTTGAGGACCTCATAGGTCTCTCCAGTCAACATCTTAATGTGGGTAGCACCCATTTCTGATACTGGGAGTTACAGGACCGAGCCAAAAGCTTTTATGGTTAGGTTTCATTGCACCCTCTCCAGGATCCTTCTTTTTAGATGCTCCCCTTATACTCCTGTTGAGGTTTAAATCTTTTAGTCTACCTTCAAGGAGAAAGGTTTCTATGGTACCAGTTCATTTTGGGCTTAGATTTGTGCTTATTTCTCCTCACCCTTCCCTTCCCATCTCCCCCAATCCTTCCATCCCTGTTGTCTGGGCCTTGAGTCCACGCGGTTTACATGCATTAACTAATTTAAACCTCACATCAGCCTGTGATGTAGGAATGGTTACTGATGAGATTGAAAGTTAGAGATAAGCTAAGTTACCTATCTTCTACCACACAAGCTGCACACAAATATTGCAGCTAATATTTGAACCTGGATCTCTTGCTTTAGGAGTCATGCTCTTTAATCTTTTGCTCTAGGTCTACAGATTCAGAGTACCACGTCTCTCAAGTCTGCTCAATAATTGTTGCCTTCTTCCATCTTCCTGTTCTCATATAGGCTAATTAGATTTGTAACATCACACCTAGATCAAGAGGTTTATATTTTTCTTTTGGTTGGATGTACTATTTCTTCCATCCAAAACTTCTTCTTCCATGGTTTAATTCTCCATTGTGCTAGATGACTTCCTACAGAAGAATGTCTGAAAAGTAATCTCTACATCCTATTTCCTCCTTGTAGTTTTCTTATCTGTCACTTCACAGTAATTCAGCAGTTTCTCTATGAAAGATTCTGGGCTGACAATCATTTTCCTTGGGAACTTGGCAGGCATTGCCCTGGTGTCTTACTGTTTGGATGATGGTTAGCCTCTGGACAGTGATTCACATTCCTGTGTGTTTCTTCTTGGTGTTCAAAGCTGCACAACATTGGACAAGAAAGTGCTGGGGATCAAATTCAGGTCTTCAGACATACTAAGCACCCTGCCACTGAGCTGTATCTCCAGGAAGAATTGGTTTTGTATTGCACCATGCTGAGCATTTGTGGGCCTTTTTGGTTTGAGGACTTAGAAAACGGATGCGTGGGCTGCATTCTGCAATCCATTTCCTTAAAAATGTCTTCCTTCAGTGCTCTCTGGACTTTTTATCTGGAAATAGAGCCACTGATAGTTTGCATAAACTTTGTAATCCTTGGTTTAGTTTATTTTCTTTTAATTTAAAGGTGTTTTTTTTTTTAATAAAGTTGGGTGATACACAGTAAAAGATAAAATTGACAAAATGTATTTATTAGTGTGACCACCACCACAATCAAAATAAAGGCTCCACAGTAGCTAGAGGGGGAAAACAACTCTGTTTTCCATTAGTGTATGAATGCATAAACATGATTTCACACACACACACACACTCTCTCTCTCTCTCTCTCTCTCTCTTTCTTTAAAGGGAAGGAAATTCTAACTCATGGTGAAATGTGGGTGAACTGTAAGGGCCTCATGGTCAGTGTAATAAGCCAGTCACAAAAGGAAAATTACTGTGTGATTCCACTTTTATAAGGTACTGGAATAATCAAATTCAGGCATAGTAGCCGGGGCTGCGGTGGGGGAGATGGCTCAGTGAATAAAGCCCTTGCTGTTCTGAGAATCTGAGTTTAGATCCCCAAACTCTGTGTACAACCAGAAGATGCGGCATGCTTCTGTAATCCCAGTATGCCTACTGCAAGAGGGGAAGTGTGACAAGAGAATTTCCCAGAAGGTTGTGAGAGAGGAAGTAATGAGAAAAATAAGAGGCCTGCCTCAAATGAGGTAAAAGGTGAGGACTGACCCCAAAATCGTCCTCTGACCTCCACATATGTGCTGTGGCATGCACATGCCTGTACTTGTACAAGCAAACCCACACACATACACACACACACTCTCTCTGTCTCTCTCACACACTCACTCTCTCGCACTAAAATAAAGAAAATATGTAATTTTAGAATGGTATTGAACTTTTAAGAAAAATGTGAAGATGCCAGTGTATCATTGTACATTGTTTAATACATTTCTGACTTTTATGAACTGCTATTGATGCAACTGGTAACCGACATCCATGCTCTGTTCCAGCATCCTAGTTGGGATACATTACTACCTTTTGTCAGGTCTTGTTGATTATGCCAGTTTCTCAAATTTCTCTGGTGACGTAAACAGTTTTGAAGAACAGTAGTGAAGTATTTTATGCAATGTTCCTGAATTTGGATTTGCCTGATGCTTTTTTCTTTCTGACTGGACATCCATTGGACCATGGGTGTGAGGAGGGAGACTTCAGTGGGAAGGCAGTATTCCCAACCCTGCCATGCTAGGGGTGACACCATTGCTCCTCTTGAACTTGACCTCCTGGCTGAAGTGCTGTTTACCAGATTTCCCCCGGCTCCCTCCTGCAATCTTTGGAAAGAAATCAGTCTGAGCAAGCCTGGGCAGGAATCTCTCTCCTTTATCCTTCATTGTTTCCAGTTTCCTGCCTGCTTTTCCATTTCATCACTGGTGCTGTTGGAATATGGGCATGAGGTGGAGCTGGCTCAATCCTGGGAGTGAATAGGAATGAATTCCATCATCTCATTCCACCACAGATAGCACCAGTAGCAGTACCAGCAGCATCACCACCATCACTAGTGCCCTTGCGTCTTCTGTACCCGAAGCCCGAAGTGCAAAGCAGCAGGAAGAGCCTATGCTTTGCACCACTGTGCCACGTTGTCCTCGAGGAGTGTCTGAGGACACTACAAAGTGGAAAGGATAACACTGGAGTATGGATGTTTATTCTTTTCTGTTTTGACTGCTCTTTTAGAAGTCTGCAAAAAAAAAAAAAAAAGAACATGTTTTTCCAAAACCGTTTTGTCATCTTTGCTCTTGACAGCACCAATGTTTGTTTCCTCCATCCTTAAAATTTTCCCCCCAAAATGATACTTATAGACCATGCTGATGACACCTCCTTTCCTCAGGGTACCACCTTTCCTTTTCCACTGCTTCTAGCTTCATCTGTAATATGCCTTGTTATTTCTAGGTTTAGTTGGATCAAATCATTTCTAGTAATAGCCCTTTCCTTTTTGTTATGTATAAGTGATTTGGAATTTGGTAAAGATAAAGCCAGAGTTGAGATATTATTATAAAGTCCTTTAGCCAAGGGTAACTCCACATCATATATTATCATGTACACATATGTACATCTACACAAATTTATTACATAATCTTGTTTTTGTTTAAAAAAAAAACATAACTCCAGATGTGTGCACCCCCTTGTGCATCTGGTTAACGTGGGTCCTGGGGAGTCAAACCTGGGTCCTTTGACTTTGTAGGCAGGTGCCTTAACCGCTAAGCCATCTCTCCAGCCCCACATTATTGGTTTTTGAACTCAGGCCCTCATGCTTGCACTGAAACATCTCTCCAGTTCCAAATTGCTGGGTTTTAAATGACGAATACTTACCTACAAGACAAAACATTTCCGTTCTCCCAATTTGCAATTCTATCAACAATGCATAATTAAAGATCCGACAAATGCAAAAAAAAAAAAAGAAAAAGAAAAAGAAAACAAAACATGGGAATATAGATACAAATACAAATTCACGTGGCCTTGGAGAATGTTTATTTACTTTTGAAGTGCTAGGGAACGTTTCTCATGCTAAACAAGCACTCTACCACTGAGCTACATCATATTCCTATGAGTGTTTTCTTTTTTATTGGACAAGAGTAGATTGCTTGCCAAATATGCTCATCCAAACCACCAGAGCAGATGTTATGGGACTGAAGAGAAGAATCTGCCTCTTGAGTTATTCATATCCCCTGGGTATGTTTTTTCTTTCAGGAAATAACTCCCCAGATAAAAAGAAACAATAGGCAGATGTGTCAGTTTCTAGTAGAAATTAATTTCTCGAGAGAAAGGAAAGATAACCCTGTAGAGTGGCTTATAGAATGAGAAGGGGCTTGTGAGATCAGTCAGTAGCTTTTTTTTTTTTTTCACATTTGTATCATAGGCAAATGGGTTGACCACGATACCAAAACTGGTTTTGGAGTAGTAGGAATAAAATTAAAAAGTAGTGTTTTGTTGGCACATTCTCCTGTTGCTATGGTCCACCTTATGTTGGCCAGGGGATGATGTCCACCCTCTTCTCATGTCATCATTTTCCCTACCATCATGGAGCTTCCCCTCGATTCTGTAAGCTAAAATAAACCGCTTTTTCCCACACAAAAAAGTAGTGTTTTGGAATTCTTCCTTGAATAGCCTTCAATTGACAAGGATGTGCACTTATTTGATTATTTTACTGAACAGTTGCCTATACTTAAGCCCTACAAAGGAGAGACAATAATTCCATGATTTAGGGATTAAGAAACAGTCATATTTTTGACAATTGCGTCTTTAACATAAAAGCATGAACTGTGTTGATTAAATCAATTCCCTGTGTTCATTCCCCGAATGTCAGTTAGGAAAGTAACCTAAGAGCTTCTTATATGTCACTTGATAATTTATTCATTGGTCACTTTGGAAAAAGACTATAATATGAAATTCTTTTAAATTTAAGGATCATGCTAGTCTAACATCTTACACATCATTAAAATTTTGATCACCAAAAAGGGAAGGTAATTGACACAGAAAATAGGGCCCACTTTAAGTTCATTGTTAAACATGTCAGCAAAACAATGAATGATTCATTTTCCAGGGCTTCTGGCTCTCAGGCTTTTGTCTCAGGAGAAAAGTAATTGGCCCTGTTAAAACCATAGCTTGACAAGTAAATTTAAGAGTCATGCTTTGAGCATTACTAGGAACAGAATGGAATGCTGTATTTTAGAAGTCAGGATCAGTAGGTTCCAACTTGCTTGTGAAATTGGTCTACTATTTTTAAAAGTACAAGTTGTGCCAAGAAGAGAATCTGGAATGAGATACTTTTGTTGGAGAAATGTCTGTACTGTAGTTATACTACTTTAACTTTCTGAGAACCTGTTCCTGGTGATCTTTTCAGAGAAATACCATTTCATAGAGATATCTGTCTCTTTTATATAAAAGGACTGAGAGAAGTAAAGGACTTAGATAATTTTTTTTTTGTTGGACAGTCTTCAAGTGAAGTTGGAATATCAGAATTTGGCAAATATTTGTACTGACAGTTTTAGACATATCTTGAAATTTAAAACATTGAGTAGAGACTTCCATTTTCAATGGTGTAGTCATATTTTAGCAGGTGTAGTTTTCAGAGTAATTATAACCCCATTTTCTTTGGCTGCATATCTGCTAGGTGATTAGGGGCTTGATGGGGCCTGGTCCATGAGAAGGGCATCGAGCTGACATTAGCATTTTCCTTTAACATTCTAGAAATCAGAATGTCTAAACATGACAAAAAGACATATGGTGGAAAAGGACTCTAGAGATGATTCTAGAGAGTCACATCATCCCTCCTTGAACATGTCCAGTGCCAGGCAACATTAATAATGTAATAATGTATACTATTGTGTTAGTTTGACTATGATAAATTGAATTTATGGCCCCACAAACTCAGATGTTTTATTAAAATTGAGCTTGTTATAAGCAATAGACTTAAGATGCTGGAAATTAGACAGTTTACTTTAAATATTTTGTAAATTATTTGTAAATGTAAGAATTTGGCCATTGTTGAGCCAAAACAGCTAAGCTCTAATACAAACCTTGACAAATCTGTTTTGAAAAAGAAAACGCTCTTTGACAACCAATGTTTTTAGCTTAATCTTGGATAGCAATTAGTCTTATGCATGATAGGAATTTTTATTAACATAAAACAATTTTATGTCTTACCCATGACTTAAAATTGATAAAGCTTAGGCAAGCTATCCCAACGTATTTTCCCAAATAGGAGGATAAAGATTATAGTGCCTGAAATTAACTCACTTAAACCTAAGTGATTAAACCTAGTGATGCCCATTTGATAGAATTAGCATAAATAAAACAGGAACTATCTTTAAAGTCACAATGTCTTTAGGTATGAATATCTCATCTTTGGAAATGAAACATTTATATATAAACCATTATTTTAAGACTCAGTTTCTCTAATAGTTAAAACCTTGATAAATAGAGGAACCTAATTTACTTTACTGAGAGTCTTAATGCCACCCTTAAACCATAAATTAGCATCAGTGAACTGTTAATGAATGAAGCCTTAACCCAAAGATTCAGTTTCTCTATTAATTAAAACCTTAGCATCAAGTAAAAATATTTTAGATTTTATCCAATTAAATGTTTTAATGAAGGGGTCGTTCCCTGAGCAACTTTTGTTACCGTTATGATCTGGTGACGTCTATCCTTTTTGTTTTTTTAAATTTCCTTTCTGTACCCCATCCGTTTTTTGTTTTTTTTTTTTGTTTTTTTCTTTTTGGCTTTCTGGTTATGATAAACTGAAGTTGCCACCTACAGCAACTGTTTTAAGATCTTATTTGGTTTGGCTACCGATTTTTGTAATTTTTTATGAATATCAGGTGTTGACAGAGTTAAAAATTTATCTTTAAGAAGAATTTCCTCCTGCAAGGTATCTGGAGTTATATTAGTATGTTTTTTTAAGTCTTGGGGAAAAAAGATGTAGGCAATTTCTGTTCTTCCTGTGTTCTAAATGAGCCCAGTGTTTTTGGAGACCGGCTAGCAGAGACTTTTGGGGTATCTTGGAAGCCAGCTGTCCTATCTGAAACAAAGTGGAGGAAAATGTAAAGAAGAGTCTAGAGTCAGGTTATGCCCTATACTGACTTGCATCTTCTCATAGAAGGGGGCATCTCTCCAACAAGATTTAGGAGAAGAAATTAGGGCTTTTTAAAATTTTTATTTATTTATTTGAAAGCAGAGAGAGAGAGAGAGAGAGAGAGAGAGAGAGAGAGAGAGAGAGAAGAGAGACAGACAGAGAGAGAATAGGCATGCTAAGGTCTCCAGCCACTAAAACGAACCGACGCATGTGCCCTTTGTGCATCTGGCATACATGGGTCCTAGGGAATCAAGCCTGGATCCTTTCCTTTGGCTTCACAGGCAAATGCCTTAACTGCTAAGCCATCTCTCCAGCCTGAAATTAGGGCTTTTAAAATCTCCTTTCTATAGGATTCCTCACCCAAATTTTCCTGTTTTCTCCCCATTCAAACAAAATTAACTCTTAAGACATATTCCCTGCTTTATGGTACAGCCTCATGCTCAAACAATGGTCCTCATCTGAGAGAAATAATTTCAAGCTTTGTGGTTCTGTTTCCAATGTTCTCTGGGTAATTGGTACTCATGCAGGTATCTGGACTAATCAAAGATATTTTCAAACACAGGTGCCAAGACTTTATACTGTCTTACTTTTTTTTTTTGCTGATAATTTCTAGGTTAAATTAATTGGTTCGGGTTTGTATTGTTTTCAAGTCTGGTAACAGGTTCTGCCTACATTTATAGCTATTAGATATTTAAAGGATAAGATGTGCCTACTTTCTAAGTTTCAGATATGGCCTATGCTGCCACAGGACACCTAAGTTTTTTAAAAAAAAAGTTTGGATAAAATTACTTTAGGCTCTTGCGCCATTCTTTAGCTAGACCTGTTTCAGTAATCAAATGTGCTATATATGTGCACCCTTCAAGTTGGTGTAACTTCCTTTCTAAGTGTATTAATACCTATGTAGAAGCCAAAGCCATTTGGAATCATTGGAGCTTAAAAGGCCAATATTTTGGCACCTGCTCCCAGGTCACGAGGCCACTGGAGATGATGGGACACTTCTACACTGGCCCCGTGGCAAGTCACCTGTGTTCCTGAACAGGGAGGATATGGAGACCTAAAAACAAACAAACAAACAAAAAATCACTGTAGTATGAAACACAACTGAGAATCACAGCTGTGAAGAAATCAGTCCTCCCAAGCCGGGCGTGGTGGTGCACGCCTTTAATCCCAGCACTCGGGAGGCAGAGGTAGGAGGATCGCCGTGAATTCGAGGCCACCCTGAGACTCCATAGTGAATTCCAGGTCAGCCTGGGCTAGAGTGAGACCCTACCTCGAAAAACCAACCAAACAAACAAAAAAAAAAAATCCTCCTGGCTTTCCAAAAGGGGGGTGGCGGGATTTGGCCAGCATGGCTCTGACTCATTCTAACAGACAACACCAGTATTGGAGAAGCTATAGGTCTATTCCACGGTCCCTAAAGTCTCCTTTGGAGAGCCATTAGTGACCTCCAAAATTAATCTCTGATTAAATTTTGGCTATCTGCTTGGTCTTAAGCACCCAGAGAGAGATGTATAACCAAAGATAAAGGGATACCTCAAATATTATATGAATAGCCTATTAAGTAACATAACAAGAGCTTTCTAAAGGGGAAACAAACAAGGCCTTAAGCACATTGGCCTGCTTTAATAGTTCTAGTTCTATAATAAAAAAAAACATAGATGTCAAAATGGTTATTTTCAAATCTAAAATATATATAGATGATTCTGACCAAAGGAAAACTTCCTTATACTGGGAACAATGATGAAACTCTTCTAACTTGTGCCAGGACATCCTTAAATAAGTCCTAAGGCCAAAAATATATTTGTACAACCTTAATGGCACCCAGTGGCTCTATAGTACCAACCTTTGAGCCTGGCTAGCCCCAGGACAAACTTAAAAAGGTACACTCTGAAAGGCTATTATACAAAATAAGACATAGTTACCATTATCAAGGTTAAATGTTGTGTATATATTCCCGATAACTCTGCTAATATCTCGTCTGTTTTATAAGCCATACAGAAACAGATTCAGACATATGTCAAACACTGCTGTGCCATCTGATGAACAGTTACAGGAAAACATCTCAGCCAGCTCATACTCTGATGGTCCTGAGACAATCCAACTCCATCGACTGGGTTCCATCAAATGCTCTCTAAGGCCTAAAGGTCCCCCCCCACCACCATACATACACAAAAAACCTAAAGGCAGACAGTTTGCTGTGTTCCCAGTTCTCATTAACTCCTTTTATTCTTTCTTCCCAACATTTTCTTCCAAGACTGTTTTCCTACACTCCACCAATACAATTTCAGAGTCCTTTAAAATAGTTCCCCTCTCTGAGAGAGACTCTCTAACTGCCATATTTCTACACCCCCATTCAGCTGGAAGTAGTTCAAGATCTCATGTCATCAACCCCTGTCCTCTAACAGCAGTCAGAGGGTCTTCTCATGAGAGAAAGGAATGAGAGGAGGGTACAGTTAGGGTGACTGGACCCCTGGAAGTAAAAGGCAGGAAAGTCCTCACTTGCTGGAGATCAGAGATGGTCTGACTTCTTGTCTCTTGCGTAGTTCCCCCAATGTGTTTCTCCACAATCAGGAACCCCTCCTGGGAGGGAGGTCTTTCATAGCATGTAAACATTGTGGTTGATCAAGTTCAGCCCCTGGAGCTTGGTGTCAGGGCTGTCCTCTTCCTGAGACAGGCCCTAGCCCTAACCAACAAGCTGTCCCTCTGTTTCACCTCAGCCAGAAGACAGCCCACAACTAAAAGGGTATAAATGCATTTGTAAGAGGAAGACACACTCTCTGACCACTTGGAAACTTACAGCTGTGGGTGAGTTTTTCCTTTGGCTGGGCCTGGGCTGGGGTCAGCCCAAGCCCAGGCCAGCCCCCTAGCCCTTACTCTCCACATGAGTTCTTTATCCCCTCCATCTCTCCACATGGCTGGAGCTCCTTAAATTTTTTTCCTTTCTTTTCTTTCCACGGTTTTTCCAGGCCGTCCATGTGGGATCTCTAGCCACATGGGTGCCTTTTTTTTTTTTTTTTTTGGCTCTTTACTACCCTCAGTAAATGTAATAATTTAATAATTAAAGAAATTGAGCTTTAACTTGGGTCTCCAGCTGCCTGGTTAGAAAGAGGTGTCATTGGTGATGGATCCTGGAGTCTAGCTATAAGGTGTGTTTGGAGGTAGATCTGAATTTTAGCCCAAAGGTGTGTAGAGCTTTGGCAGTTAATGCTTTGTGGTGCTGGCTGTGGGTGATGTCTGTTTGGATCTATGAAAGGATGCCATGTTCTTCTACCGTTGATAGAACTTCCCCTGTGTGGTGGTTTGACTCAGGTGTCCCCCATACACTTAGGTGTTCTGAATGCTAGGTTCCCAGCTGATGGAGATTTGGGAATTAATGCCTCCCGGTGGGAGTGTATTGTTGGGGGCGGGCTTATGGGTGTTATAGTCAGTTTCCCCATGCCAGTGTTTGGCACACTCTCCTGTTGCTATTGTCCACCTATGTTGGCCAGGGGGTGATGTCCACCCTCTGCACATGCCATCATTTTACCCTGCCATCGTGGAGCTTCCCTTCGAGTCTATAAGCCAAAATAAACCTCTTTTTCCCACAAGCTGCTCTTGGTTGGGTGATTTCTACCAGCAATGCGAACCAAACTACAACACCCTGGATCTGTAATCCTGAAATAAATCCCTTCCTCCCATAAGATATATCTAGTTGGGTATTTGTCTCAGCAACAAGGAGCTAACTGCAGCAGTTAATTTGGTACCAGAGAAAAGGGCCATTGCTGTGATGAATCTGACTATGTGAATTGTAGTCTTTTGAAACTTGTGTACTAGAGGAATGTGGATGCACTTGGTACTTGTGACTGCAGAAGCCTTATAGAATGGTAAGCCAAAATTTATGGGCTATTGTGGTGAGAGTTTGAAAAGGGTAAATGCAGAGAGAATTGTGTTTGGAGGCTTGGCTTATGAACTTTCAAACAGGAAGGAGAGACAGCAAAGAACTTTGTTGGAACTGGGCTAATAGCATAAAGGTTGGCTGCATTCTGCACCTCATGCCCAGAGACTCAGTCATTTCTTTACACTTCCTACAAGGGGGCGTGTCATTGGGGATGGATCCTGGAGTCCATCCTTAAGGTATGCTTGGTGGTGGATCTCCATTTCAGCTTTGCAAGGGATGTGGAGAGCAGTTTGAGCTCCGGTTGGTTGTGCTTGCTTGTAGTGCTGGCTGTTGGTAGTTTCTCTATGCTTGGATCTATGAAAGGGATCCAGTTTCTCCCACCACTGATGGGGTTTCTCTGTACTCTAAGCCTGAAATAAGACTCCTTCCTTCCGTAATCTATGTGTGGTTTGTTACAGCAATGCAAAGCTGACTGAAACACATATCTAACATATTATATAAAAGTTAATATTGATCTAAGATTTTCAAGTGGCAGAACCATGATTGGCTCTGGTAGGCTTAACCCAGAGGGCTAAGTCAAAGATCAGCAGAGGTGCCTTGAGTCTGTAGCTTTGGAGTTGGTGGTTTCATGCTGAGGTAAAGGAACATGAACAAGGAGTGAGGAAACAAAAGTACATTTACTATGGAAAAAGTGAAAAAGAGTCCCAATTAGGAAGGGTTCTAAAAGAGAAGGAGTTATCTCTGAAATACTTTGTCTAGGAATTATGGTAAGAACTGTGTAGAGACTGAGGTAATTTTTATTGACATCAATTATTCCTCACCACATCACAGGCCAAACCTCGGAGGGGCCCACATGCCTTTTGCATGCTCCCTCAGCCCATGTATTGTTCATCTAATCAGAGGAGTGGTCACATTATGGTCACCTTGTCTCCTTTGTCTCCCAACTGGTGTTATTTGTTCTGAGTCTATTAAGTGAGTCACTTTTTGTTTTTGTCCCTGGCCTACATAACTAGCTTGTAATTCACTATGGACCCTCACTCACCCTTCTTATGGGAAGCTAACTCTATCTTGGTATTAGTTTTTTAAAATTTTTTATTAATTAGTTTTGTATTCAGCAAATACAGTCAGTTTGGTACCATTATTAGGCTCATTCATGACCTACCCCCTCCCCTAGACTCCTCCTTGTTGAGGCATATGGGTCATGCATTGTGGAGTTAGCCCACAGTTATGGGTAAGATAAATGTCTCTGCATATCATGACCCAACATGTGGCTCTGACATTCTTTCCGCCCCTTCTTCCGCAAAATTTCCCTGATCCGTGTTGGGTTAATTTTTGGTCTGCTTCAGTGATGAGGTGTTGGGGGCCTCTGGGTCTCTGGATCTCTGATTTGGTAGGAGTTGATTTTTCTCTGTGTTGATCTCCTTCCCCCTTGTGCTGGTACCTGGTTCGTCAGGAAAACAGCCCCCTTGCTTGTTTTGCCAATTTTTCTTAGTTTCAGCCGGGGCCCTTTGGAGGTATGATGGGGTGGCTCTCTCCTTATGATCTACATCTATCTGAAAAAGAGAAGCAGATTCTCCAACGGAGAGTAAGTTAGCACCAGGACAAATGAGATAACCCTTACTTTTTTTTATAGAGAATTTAATAGGCGTAGGCCCTCTTGTAGCCCATGATTGATGGTAGCTTGATAATGGAGAGTGGGCTTATGTTTGGATATAGTTCTGACTTGTTTCCCAGCTCCAGCTATGGGTTCCGTACCACTGAGGGGATCAGTTAGCCAAATCAAGAGCAGTTGGTTCCCCACCATGGCTGTGTGCCACTATTGCACTTGTGTGGGCATCACAACAGGTTATTTGCTGCTAAGTAGGTTAGGCCATGAGTTGCTTGGACCGATATTGGTCATTTTCCCCCAGTCGCCCATGTAGCACCTTCTGGCACTAGACGCGCTGACTGTCTGGGGACTGACTCTCTTCCAGCTTCCAGCCATGCCATTCCATTTTACGTGTCAACCACATAAGGTGTCTTCAGCAGTAGGAAACTTGGTATTATTGTTACTGCTGACATTGAACTTATTTTATATCAATGATAATAAAATGGAATAGCAGCTATGCTTTTTGGAGTGGTCATGTCATTTCATGTGTCAGGCACATTTTTGTCCTATCCTCAAAGTAGCTTTATGATTAGCAACAGAGTGACAATGGAGGGTCCAGATTTTGGTATAAAACTGTCTAAATAAATTTTAGCACCATAGTTGTTTCTTACATGGCTTTTGCCTAGTTATTTAGCCTCTGTGTGCCTTGGTTTCCTCGTTGATAAAATGAGGAATGTTACAGTGCTTGCCTACTAGGGTTATTTTAAAGCTAGATAAGTTAGTAGGTATGAAATGCTTAGATGAGAGTCCACCTCAAAGCTATTGTGGCACTGTTCTGTTTATTTAAAATGAGGAGTGAAAGGCTGAAGTTGTTCATCTGTGATCTTAGGCCTGGAAGGCTCTAGGACAAGAAGACAAGTTTTTCTACCTGTGAAGCCCATGGTTTTCCTCAGCTTTAAGCACCCTGCTTCTCCCATGTCCTGGCAATCTGTGTCATTTCTGAAGGGCACTTGTGCAAGTACCCTTTATGTTCAGTTGGATTCTTTTGGTTTTGTGCCCTAGATCTTAGGTCTATCGAAATATGTACTCTGTCCAAAAAAAGTAGAGAAAAAATATTAACTGGGGCTTTTGCTACCCCCTCATTAATGTGAGGATAGTGAGTTGAATGTTTGACGTTATTTGGACCCTGGAAATCTGGACATTTGGAGGAGAGAGAGTAATGCCTATTTTGGAAGACTGTCATATAAACCCAGATAAACTAGAGCTCTTGTTTAAAAATTCATTCTTCCAGTGAAGATGATACCCAGGAGCAATGATTGCTGGTGTCAGGAGGATGTTTATAAATACAAGTCAATGAGAGCAGTGATTTCAGAAGTAAAGCTGTGCTGTTTGTTAAAGGGGATGTTGAGATCTTCAGTCCCTCTTATTTTTGGCTACTAGGTCAAAAATAGGCTCAACTTTCTTGGAAAGGAAGAGACATACGCATATATATTTTTTAAGATAACTACTAAACGTCTTACAAAAATTGTTCCTAGAAATGGGATTGTTTTAAAAATCCACACTAATATGCTGTTGGCACTCAGGGAATATGTGAACATACTTTCATATTGTGGATCTGTTGTTGGAAGATAACCTTTAACATTTTGGGTAGTGTTCCTTCCACTTTTTATTCAGCCAATATAATCTAATTATTTAGGATATCCAAGGTAGCTACAAATTCTTACTAGATTGAAGAAAAAGTCAAGATGCGTGCTTTTAATGCATTGAAGTGGCACCGGAGTGTATGGGGGTGACACAGGAGAGATTATTTTTGTGAATAATTCTGTAGTGAATGACGTTTGTGCTTTGAAAATATATAACTACTTTACAGGACATGAGAGCATGTGTCATAACTTAGTCATTGTTGTTTATCTTGTTACCATTCTCTTACTCTCCACTGAGAATCTAGTTTAGGGCCCGAATCTGAAAATTAAGTTTTATTTTTCCTTTTTTGTGCTGCAAAGCACAACTTTGTTCATCTGGACCTGCAGTACACTAAATTTCTGGAGGCAAGGAATATGTCATTCCTTCTCCCTTATTGCAGCAGCTTAGAGCTGCTTTTGAAGTGTGTTTGAATAAATTATACAGTAAGATCATCATTAAAACACTTCTGTCAAGATTATGAATGCAGCTTTGCCTCTACATAAAAAATGAGTCTTGAAATCTGTGGAATTTCTGAACATTTCATTAGCTCATGTTTAGATGACTTACTAAATACTTTGCTGAAAGTGTGTGTGTGTGTGTGTGTGTGTGTGTGTGTCTTCCTGCCTCCCTTCCTCCACAACTGGCTCTCTCCTGTTCTTTTATGCTGTCGTCTCCAAAGACTCAACAGTTCTGGGCTCCCCACACAGCTCTCATATGGCAGGATCCCTTGGTTTCAGCCAATACTCCTCTGCCTGATGTTGTCACAACTGCATCCCTCAGGCCTTGTCCACCTAGTGTCTTTGCAGCCCTCAAGGTTCCTGCCCTCAGTTAGCACTGACATGTTGAAAATGGATCATTTCTTCTCCCAAGAGCTAGTGTCTTTCTAAGTTAACTTTGTCCTTCCACAGATGAAAGTGACTCTGAGAGTGACTGATGGTGCTCTCTTCCGCCATGGTTCTGTCCCAAATGTCATTGCTTTGCATGCACCTTCTCCCACTCTTGCCCTGTTACTGTTGTGTGCATTACACACTGGCAGTCGAACTCCCGGGGGTGCGCTTGCTAGTGTTAATGTCCTAATCCCCCTCCTTGAAGTTGTCACATGTTTGGACCTGCTCCAGGAGTCTGTATTGTGAGGCAGTCTGTAGGCTGAGGACCACTGCAGTGGATGTCTGACCAGATTAAACAGTTGTTCTGTGCATAACCCAAGTATGGGTTACTATTTTGATGCTGGTTAATATTTACTAGAGTGGTGGCCATGGTGACATGTTCTAAATAATCTTAATGACCATGCATCATAAATTATAGTTTCCAGTAAGGGGAAGAGATTTATTTATTTGCTTTTACTTTTTAAACATTGTTATTTATTTACTTCCAGAGAGAGAGAGAGAGAGAGAGAGAGAGAGAGAGAGAAAGAAAGAACATGCCAGGGCCTCCTTCTACTGCAAACGAACTCCAGATGCACGTGCCACTTTGTGCATCTGACTTTATGTGGATACTAGGGAATTGAGCCCTCACTGGCCCGTTCTGAAAGCAGGTACCTTTAACCACTAAGCCATCTCTCTAGCCCGAGATTTATTTTTAAAAGTGTAGGGCTTTAATATTTTTAAAATAAGCCATGGGCATTTATGGTATATTTTCAATTAATACTATAAATACCTTTTGGAAAGGCTTCCTAACCATTATTCTCCCTGAGACATGAACGTGATTTGTTTACCTGACATATATAAAGGTCTGAAGGTGATATTTTCTATTTTTATGTTTTTATAATTACTAAATTAATTCGACAGAATTGGTTTAGACCTACCTAGCTCTTTAGAAAACAAGATCTGACCTATGATGGAATTTGAGACTGACAAGACTGTGTGATGGTAGCACTGGGAGGTCACAGAGGAGATTTCAGATGCTTTCCAAGGCTGGAACTGATACAAGTAGAATGTTTCGGTGTAATGGTCAGTGTGGGAAAATGAGGAACCAAAAGTTTTGTTCTTTTGTTTTTGTTTTTCTCCCTGTCGATTAGGCTGTTCATAATTGAGCTATGCTCTTTTAAGAGCGAGAAAGAGGGAAGGAGAGAGGGCGAGGGAGAAAGAAAGGGGCAGAGAGAAAGAGAGGAAGAAAATGCATACCCTGCAGGCCTGATAGATTTGTCTTGAGGCCAGGAGATAAAGGGTGTGACTGTGGCTTTGCGGAGCCAGCAAGCACCTGGTAGAGGAGGATGGGAGGGGGGATGATGATCGGAGTAAGATAAGGCACCAGCAAATAACTCACGCATTTTCTAAGACAAAGCGTTGTTTGTTTCTCACCCAGTCAGAGGTGAATGATGAGGTATCATCATGTTAATGTAGTAAGTGACACTAGGATGGCCAGAAACTGAAATAATTTCCCTGTCATTTGGGTGCTCCACTTCAAGCTCCCCAGTGCCTGGGAGCCTGGTAATCCCTCATTTTTCACAGCACAATGGAAAGATCTGAATTAGAGTTGAACAGCCTTCAAGAGGCCTGAGCATCATTTTCATTGAATGGATATGTAAGTTTATAATTTGTTAGAAGCCGTTTTCTTAGAAAAGAAGCATGGAGGGGTTTTTTACTGCTTTCCCAGCTCCTTCTACAAAAACCTATTTTGGTGAATGTGTTATCTTTAAAGTTCCTCTGCGTGGAAGTGATTGATTTGAGAACACAGTTGGAAAGTTTATTATGAGGATGATGTTTTTTGGTGGTGTTCTCTGGTTTAATCCTTGTAAAAACTTTCCATTCTCTATTCTTGACACAATGGCACCACTGTGGTTTTGTATACTGAGAAGGACTCACAGCCTATGGTCATTATATCCCCAGGTTTGAGGTCTGTGTAATAGGCTCGGTGGCAGAGAACTGGGTGGAGCAGATCTTTTGGGCTTCCCAATACAGCCAGGCTTACTTCATTTAATGCAAGCTACTAGCTAACTTGAAGTTATAAAGTATCCTTTAAATAACATTAAACATGTGTTTCTTCTATGTTTTAACTCTAATCTCTTCAGAACAAATATTTCCCTGTTACAGTTTTAAATTTGTTGTTAGTATACTGTTAATACTAGAAAACGGTGGCAGGGACTTACTTATGTGTGTTTTATAACTACTTGACTAGACCAAACTCAATTATATCAAGCTTAATAAATATTCGAGTTTTATATGGCAGAAATGGTCGGTGGCTATGTTAGTAACACTTTTGGCTGAAAGTGACAGAATCCACCTGACATTGCCAAATGCCAAATGAAAAATGACTTTGCCTAATAAAAATCAAATAGGCCAGGGGTTCCAGTTTTGATATAGTAGCTTCATAAAGCCATTTTTTCTTTCCTTTTTTTTTTTTCTTTTACCTTTCTGTTGTGCTGGTTTCAGGGTGTTGATTTTTTGCGTTTGAACTTATTGCCTTCTGATTCCATTGTGGATTCCTTTATGCTGATACTCCAAATAAGGCTGACTTTTATGACAAGGGATGAGGGAGAGGTAGGAAACCCAGAGAGAAAAATAAACACTACTTGATGGTGGGGAGAAGACAAGTAACCAAATGACCAGCGTTTTCTGTGGAGTAAGAACAGGGTCAATGAGGTCCAAATACACATGTGACAAGGAAGCTGAGCAGAGAAGCACAGAGGGCACAGAGCACCTGAGAGAAGACAGCTCCTGAGATGAACACTGGGGCACTGGCACATGCAGCTGGACAGACAGTGGTCTTTGCCCATCTGCAGAGTCAAAACCATTGGATTCATTTATTAGGCATTTCAGGAGAGTCATCAGTGGGAATTGTTGGAAGACATCTGAAACTCACACTTGCTGTGCCACTAGACCGCAGCTGGTAAATGAAATATGAATTAATGTCTTCAGAAGGCTGGAGTGCTCTGTGCTGGGCAGGGTGGATGGGACCTTCCTCAGTGGACAAACTGGTGATGTTTTTCTCCTCCATGTTTCTCTCATTCAAGGGCCACCCTGAGCTGCATTTCAGGTTGAGCTTTGAGTTCATAATGTGTTCCTGACATGTGCTGCTTGTAATCTATAGATACAGGAAGAACCGGTAGTCTCCAAGGACCCGACTTACAGTTTCAGCTTTCTCAATGTGCTGTGCTAACACCAAGTAGCTTAATGGACTGTGATTGGCATGGAATGCTGGCTGATTTATATTTGCCTCATTTTGAATGTTGTTTAATAAACCATACCAAGTTATTTTTGGCATGGTTAGAGCAGTCACTGAGCTCATTTTTCAGTATGAAAAGCAGTTAATGAAAAGAAATAACAGTGAATGCAGTGGAGCTGGTTCTTAGTCTTCTCTAGGTTCTGGTAGACTACTCTAGAAGGTGCTAGAAGGAAGCAAGATTGGAGACTTGCCATGGCAGGAAAAAACAAACCAACACTGAGTGACCCAAAGAATAGCATTTGGAAAAGGAGGAAAAATAACTCAGATCACAAAAGATAATAGTAATATTATTGTTGATAAAGAATTCAGGGCTTTGGAATGATAAGTCCAATGAGTGATGGGAAACTATGGAAACCTGCTAAAACGTTAGTGTTACTAAGGACATTTGACTTGCAAAACAAACAAGGCTATAGTTTTGTTCTCCTTTTGTTCAGTGTGAGATTTCATGGATAATATGCAGGTGTACATACATATATCTTCATTAATGCAATTTAAGTCACTGTGCTATTATTTACCCAATACAATTCATTATATTTCTAATATTAATATGTCTTACTATACTATTTATACTCATATGTCCAGACTCCATAGCTGGATATATGTCTATATCTCCATCTAGGCAGACATTTTATCTGAAGAAAAGATGATTCTCAGAGAATTTTAGTTGTGTTTGAGTTCTTAGGAGGAAGTTTGAGATTTATTGCCTGGTTGATATTATACGGAAACATTTAGGACTTTTCTGAGCTTTACCCACAGGTGAAATGAGCTGTATTTTTGAGGATTCTTTCATTCTGTGAGGCCAGTCTGTTCACGCCCAGGCTAGCCCAGTGTTTTCAAGCTCCAACTTGCATTAGGATTACTTACAGAGTTTGTGAAAAGCCACATTACTGGGTACCGCTCTTGAATTGTTGACTGTAGGGGTGAGACAGGGTCCTAGAATTTGCACTAAGATTTAGGTGAGGCTGTGTGGGTCAGGTGACCACACTTGGAGACACATTGGGCTAAATAAAGCATTTGTCTCAAAGGACACTGCTTAGGAATCACATGGGACTCTGGGTTAAACACATGATGTGACTCAGTTGGCCTGGATTTGAGTCTGGGACTCTGGGTTTTTGGATCAGTGTCCTTGTTAGGGTGGATGGGCCTGAGGAAATGGAAACAACCAGAAGGCTGTTGAACCAGAGATTTTTGAAATCTTGTACAACTATAGGACTTTGGAGGTCTCAGGAAGTAATTTTGGTAAAGATACAAATAAAAAGTTTACTTTTGCTTTTTTAAAAAAATTATATATTTGTGTGTGTGTGTGAGAGAGAGAGAGAGAGAGAGAGAGAGAGAGAGACAGACAGAGAGAGAGAGACAGAGAGAGAGAGAATGGGTGCACCAGGGCCTTCAGCCACTGCAAACAAACTCCAGATGCATGTGCCACCTTGTGCACCTGGCTTACATAGGTCCTGGAGAATCAAACCTGGGTCCTTTGACTTTGCAGGCAAGTGCCTTAATTGCTAAGGCATCTCTCCAGCCCTACTTTTGGTTTTCAAAAATGATTTCTCAGAGTAAAATACCTTTATCTTAAAAAAATTATACCATCATCATTATCAACAGTTTATGAGCCTTCTCTGTAAGACTTTTTTTGTCTTTAAGTAAGAACTCATTTAGCTCATTCTATAAGATTTTGTCTTTCAGAAATATGCCTCATTGATTTAATCCACTATTGAGCTTTAAATGGAAATGCCCTTCATGTTATTTTATCTAATTGAGCTCTAATGCTTACTTCCAGGTTTGCATATTTCCCATAAATATTCCTACCAGAGATTTTTTCTGTTTATAATTACCATTAACAACGTATTTTGTATGGAAACATCATGTCTTGGTACCTTCTTTTCCCTCATCCCTGCCCCCCTTCTGCTGGTGACCTTCCTCAGTGAGGTTACATGTATTCCCTATGGGGTTGTGGGTAATGTGTTTTAGGAGCAGCAGTTGTTTTTAGGGGGAGGGAATATCTCTGAGCATTATGTCTCAACCTGTGGCTCTTACAATCTTTCTGCCCCCCTCTTCCACAAAATTCCCTGAGCATGGTGGGTGATGTTAAGTCTACTTCAGTGAAGAGTTCATAGGAGCCTCTGGATCTCTGCTTTGGTAGGTGTTGGGTATCCTCAGGGTCTGTCTCCTTCACCCTGGTGCTGATGATCAGGTTCACCATGAAAGCAGCACTCTTGCTCATCTCCCCAGTTCCTCTGTTGTGAAGGGTAGTTTATCTCCTCTGGTCTCGCTACCTTCTGAAAAAGAAGACCAGATTCTCCAATGGAGAGTGAAGTCAGCATAGGTTAAACAGGATCAGCATTATTAATTTAGGGAGAAGTTGATGTATGTAACCCTTCTTTTATCCAAAGACTAGTGAGGGCTTGGCACTAGAGAGCATAATCTTTATCTCCCTAGGATTCTGATCTGGGTCCCATCTCCAGATATGGGTTCCTTTACACTGAGCGGATCTCTTGGCCAATCTGAAAGTTATTGGTTGCCCACCAAGGCTGTGTGCCATTACTGCACTGGCATGTACATTCTGTCAGGGTGTTTGCTTCTGAGTAGCTTAGATCCTGTTGCTCAGACCGTTGTTGGCCACTTTCCCCCAGTAACTCATGTAGCACTTTCCAGCACTAGACAGGCTGGCTGACTGGGGACTGGCTGTCTTCCAGATTCCAGCCAGGTCTCTCCATGCTCTATGTTAGCAGCATATGATGACTTCAGCAGTAGGGTCTTACCTTTTGTCTCAGGTGGGTAATCAAGTGCTTTGACAGACCCCATAGGGGACCTCATTGGTCTCTCTGATCAACAGCTCATTGTGGGTAGCAACTGATTTCTGGTACTGGGAGTTACAGGCCAGAGACAAAAAAAAAAAAAAAAAAAAAAGCTTAGGCTTCACCCTCTCCAGGGCTCTTCTTTTCAGGTGCTGCCCCCTTACTCCTGTTGATGGTTATATCTTTTAGTCTATTTCCAAGGATAAAGGTTTCTATGGTGCCATTTCATTTTGGATTTAGTTTTGTATTTGTTTTTCCCCCTACCCCCCCCCCCCACATGCCCTTCCATTTCTGTTGTCTGGGCTTTGAGTTGCCCATCAGGTATGTCAGCAACTCAAGTTGGTCCAGGTTAGATATCACAGTTAGTGAGACCACACAGTGTTTGTCTTTCTGTGATTGTGTGAGTTCACTGAGTATGATCTGTTCCAAGTCTCTTCCATTTTTCTACAAATTTCATTGTATCATTTTTTTCTTACTGCTGAGTAGAATTCCTTGTGTATATGTACCACAACTTTGTTATCCATTCATCCAGTATGGGCATCTGTGTTGATTCCAGTTCCTAGCTATAATGAATTGAGCAGCTATCAACATGGTGAGCAAATATCTCTGTAGTAGAACATGGAGCATTTAGGATAAATGCCCAGTAAGGGAATAGCTGGGTCTTTTGGTAGCTCTATGTTCATCCTTTTCAGGAATCGCCATATTGATTTCCATAGTGATTGTACAAGTTTACGTTCCCACCAACAGTGGATGAGGGTTCCTCTTTTCATATATCCTCGCCAATATTTGTTTTTGTTAGATTTTTTTTAAATGATTGCCATCCTCACTGGAGTAAGGTAGAATAGTTGGTTTAATTTGCATTTCCCTGATGGTTAAGGCTGTTGAACATTTTCTTAAGTGTGTGTCAGCCATTTGTATTTCTTCCTCCAAGAACTCCCTATTCAGTTCTCTGCCCCAGTTTTGAGGGAAAAAAAAAACAAAAAAAAAAAAACATTAAGTACTTTCTGTTCATTGTGATGGGGCTGTGGCTGTGGAAACACTATAATAAATCAAGAGAAAACTGATCTTTTAAAAATTCTTGTGATTTGTTTGGGTAATCCAAAGTTGCATTAAGAAAATGAAATGCCCCTTATGAGGAAATGGATGTTTCCTTATTAAAAGCAAAGAGGGTAATTTAGTGCTTACTTTATTTTATGGGAAAGCTGTGTTTTGCTGTGATTGATTTCAGGTTTGGTCTCTGAAACCTCTTCTCGAGTCTGAGCTTCTGTTACATGGCATCAAAGACATGGTCTCACCGAATTACAGGCAGTTGCAGTCTACATCAACATCATCAGAAGTAGACAATGGAGATCTTAAGAAAATATGAGCATTAATAGCTCTTTCACCTTTTTTTTCTTATTGAAAGGAAAGAAAACTTTTATTATTATTATTATTATTATTATTATTATTATTATTTTAGAGAGAGAGAATTGGCACTCCAGGGCCTCAGCCACTGCACTTGAATGCCAGACGCTTGCACCACCTAGTGGACATGTGTGACCATGCGCTTGCCTCACCTTTATGCATCTGGCTTACGTGGGATCTGGAGAGACAAACATGGGTCCTTAGGCTTCCCAGGCAAGCGTCTTAACCGCTAAGCCATCTCTCCAGCCTCCCCCCTTTTTTTGAGTGAGGATCTCTGACTAAGCCTAGGACTCACCTATTTGTCTAGAATAGGTAGCCAGAAAGCCGTAGGGCTTTCCTGTCTCTGTCTCCTCAACATTACAATTACAGGCACGTTCTGCTATGCCTAACATCTACATGGGTGCTGTGAATCTGAATTCAGGTAAACATGCTTAATTGGCAAGTACTTTACCATACTGAAACATTCCCCTAGACCTTTAAACAAATTCTTTTAATAGGCTTTATTTTTAAGGAGTATTTTTTGATTCCTAGCAAAATTTTGAGTGGAAGATACAGAAATTTCCCACCCATCACCACTTGCATAGCTTTCTGCACTGTCAATGTCCCCAGTGAGAAAGGTGCAGTTATTACAATTGATGAACCAACATCAGTACACCACCATTATCCACAGTCCATAGTTTATATTAGAGTTCATTCTTGGTGCTGAGCATTCCTTAGAATTGGAAGAATTTACACTCTCATGTGGTTTAGTTCATTTTGTTGTACTGTAACAAAATTTCTGATACTGGGTAATTCATAAACAGTAGTAATTTACTTCTCACAGTTCTGGGAGCTGGGAGGTGTAAGAGCAAGATGGTAGGTCTGGTATCTGACAAGGGCCTTGTTTCTACTTGTCAGTTGGTGCCTTAAACATAGAATGCAAAGTTCTGGGTAGTCATTGTGATTTTAGAAACATATCGCACAAGTAAAGGATAGTTTATTCATTAAGTTGCACACAACCCTAGATCTCCAATGACAGATCAAGAGGAAAATGGGCACCTGTTCATTGAGTAACAGATTTTTGTGGCATTCAGGCAGACCTGGGCAATCGTTTTGCTACTGGTATGTAGGGCATAGGAAATGTCCACAGACCCATGAATACGTGTCACAAACTAAAAGTCAGGAGTGTAGGGAGAGCTCAGTCCTTGGAATGAAGACAACAGGTCTGTTAGCATGTATCTCTTACTCCTTAGTTTGCAGTTCAAGTTACTGAAACATTGGGGACTTTTCTTTTATTTGTAAAATGGGAATGATAAAATCTGCTTTTTTATCCCTTGGGAACTTCTTGAAGATTGACAGAGATAGAGTGTGAAAACTCTTGGTGAATTGTAATGTGCCTGGTGAATGTAGTGGAATTATAAGATTAATGCATTACAGGAGGGTGCAGAGCTCCCCAGATCTTACATTTTGTTTCAGGGCCAGTTTTGGAAATTTCTAACAAGTCTACCAGTTGATAGCTAGGTAAGACAGTGAATCCACGGGCCTCGAAGGCCTGCTGGCCTCAGCTCTGCTTGCCTTTGCTGGTTATCTGGGGAAGATAAATGACGAGGGATGCTCAGGTACCATCATGGACCCAGTGGCTGGAGGGTGGTGTCAGGAAGCGTGTGTGTAAGAGTGCTCAGGGCTTCAGCTAAAGACTGGCGGTGCTGCTGATTTGTGTGACCTGCCAAAAGCTGACAGGCTTCTGGAAGCAGCAGTTAGAGATGGAGTTGCCGTCAGTGAGTAAGAGGGCACAAGGCTGACAGTGACAAATGCTGTGCTGGCTGCAGTGATGTTCCTTGATGCGAGGTCCCGGTAGTATCACCCTCTATGTGAACATAAAGAAATCAGACCGGGAAGAAAGGCTTCCTCATATGTGCGTGGTATTCCTCAAGGGCTCATTGACAACCCTTGCAATTTTATGAGCACCATAGCACTATGGAAATATCAGCTAACCCATAGTGGTCATATCTTACACTGTCCTGCTTACAAGGGTATATTTCTATGTAGATGTAAACCACACAACTTTCGTTCTTTAAACTTTTTTCTATTATTTATTTCTTTACTCATTTGTAATCAGAGAGAGACCGAGAGAGAGAGAGAGAGAAAGAGAGTGAGCAAATGGACTCCAGATGCATGTGCCACTTTGTGTATCTGGCTTTACGTGGGGAAAATAGAACCTGGTTAGGTTTTACAGTTCCTTAACTGCTGAGCCATCTCTCCAGCCCCTCTTTAAACATTTCTATCACATATAATTAATGTATACAACATAATTTTATGGGCTACATAAAGGAGCCTTTAAAGTCACTGCAGGAAGAAATGAACAGCCTTCATTTCATGCAGTCACCTCTGGTCCTGGTCCTGTTGCACGAGTAACCCACATCTTACCCAGTGTGAATCTTTTATCCACTACAGTTTTATTACCTATGCTCTTCATGCTATGGCATCTCTAGTTTGCTCATTCTGTGTATCTGTTACCTCCTTTAACTTTTTCTTTTACCAAGATCATAGTAGCTTTTTAATCTGGTTTTATGTAAAATATTGGGGCATATTTTTCAGATAAAGATAAAGATTCAGATAAAGATATAATTTCTTTGAATTCTATGAACCCTCTAACGACTAGCTTCTCTTCCTTTTCTTTTTTTTTTTTTTTTTTTGGTGGAATAAACTCATGATAGAGTATACAGTCTTCAGAATCCTGGAAATGCATACGCAGGAGAGACAAACTTGACCTTTGTAGGTCAGCTTGGGTTTTCCAAGGCTCTCTGTTCTTACTTCATGACGATTCTGACTATTGGCCCTTGAGTTAAGTTAGTGTGGGTTGAACTAACTGATTCCTTTATTATTATTAGTCAAGACCTAGGTACAATTTTCAGAAAGTTTAAAAACAACCACCAGTGCACAAATAGTCTTTGCTAATGCGTTAGTTGAACCAGCCATTGTCTAGAAGGCTTTCCTCCATTTCCTCAAGGAATATAGCAACGTTGTATTTTAGAAAAAGATCCTTAAAATAAAAAGAAAATGGTTAAGTTGGAAAAGAAAAAGAAGGGGAGATAGGGGGATGGCTCAGTGGAAAAGGGCACTTGCTACGCAAGCAAGCATGAGGGCCTGAGAGCGTCTGACTCACCCTGAGTTTGATCCCCAGCACCTACACAGCCAGGAATGGCCAGGCATACTTGTAACCTATGGAGAGAGTGACCTGGAGACCCTGGGACCCTCTGGTCAGACAGTCTAACTGAAAATGGCAAATCCATGCTCAGCTGGAGACTCCGTCTCAAATCACTATGCAGATGAGCAGTGAAGAAGGCTACAGGTGGTCTCCTCTGGCCTCTGCATGCATGTGCATGCGCGCACACACACACACACATACCATGCACACATATTCTACACACACACACACATACACAAACGAAAAGATGCATAAAAAGGGTTTTTAGGGCTAGAGAGATGGTTTAGCAGTTAAGCACTTGCCTGTGAAGCCTAAGGACCCCGGTTCGAGCTCGACTCCCCAGGACCCACGTTAGCCGATGCACAAGGGGTCGCATGTGTCTGGAGTTTGTTTGCAATGGCTGGAGGCCCTGGCGCGCCCATTCTCTCTCTCTCCCTGTCTCTGCCTCTTTCTCTCTCTGTTTGTCACTCTCAAATAAATAAATAAATAAATTTTAAAAAAAGGTTTATAGGAGTCAAGCTATCTATTCTGGAAGAGAAAATAATGCAGTGTTTCCAAAAATCTGAAGAGTATGAGCTACACTTTCTTTGCTGAGGCTGACCAAGGGGAAATGACTTTCCCCTTCAGTAAGAAGAAGGATACAGTAAGATTTTGAGGAAGGCATGATGAAATACTAAAATAAGACACCAAGGGAAAGACTTTTTTAAACTTTTTATTTTGAAATAATTATAGATTTGCAGGAAATTGCAAAGAAATGTGTAGTAATGTTTCCTGATCATTCAAAGGGGAGTTTTGGATGATTTCTTCAGAGAAACATCCTGCTTATAAGAAAGAGGATGGGCCCAGTGATAATGTGATTTCTTGAGTTTTATGCTCTTTCACAAACTGATGGCATCCTATGCTCTTCCTGTAGCTGGTTAATGGCAGTGTAGACTGGAACAGTTCCTGACATGTCATAAAAATGCTGCATAAAAATGTCACAAGACATGCTTACATTGAATACTGGACTGTGGTGTGACGTTTACATGCATTCTCTCGGTGCTTATGCAGAATTTACTTGTTATTCTGTATCTTACATTTTTAAAATTTTAATTTATTTATTTAAGAAAGTGAGAGAGGGAAAGAGAGAGAGAGAGAGAGAGAGAGAATGGGCTTGCCAGAGCCTCAAGCCACTGCAGACGAACTCCAGACGCATGTGCCACCTTGTGCATCTGGCTTACGTGGGTCCTGGGGAATCGAACAGAGGTCCTTTGACTTTGCAGGCAAATGTCTTAACTGCTAAGCTATCTCTTCAGCTCCCTGTATCTCACATTTTATATTTGCAGTTGAGTCTTCAAACACAAGGAATGTACTTCATTTTTATAACCTTCTACAATTCCTTTAGTGTTCGAGGTACCCCATATCGTATTTACATGTCAATAAATATTTGCTTCTTGTCTTTTATGGTATTTCAAACCATATTGCAACAAACTTGTTTTTTATATGCCAGTATGTCTTTAGGACAAATTGTAGTAGGATATATTAGTTTTCCACACAGGTATTTTTACTGATAAGTTGTATCAATGGTGGCACCAGCCTAAATGCCCACTAACAGTGTACACTACCAGAGTACCTGTTTCTCCTCACTCTTGCGAATAACGAAATTTATTATAACATACATTTTTCATAAGTCCCATAAGTTAAAATAGTGTATTTTAACATCAGGTTTTAAGTAAGTAGAATGACATCTTTTCATGTGTGCATTGGACACTATTGCTTATTATTTTGAGCTACCCATGTGTATGCTGTGAACATTATAAACTAAGCTTCTATGAGTGGTTCATAGGGATTGTCATTTCTCAAAATCCCCAACTGTATTTCACATTACCAGACCCAGCATGGTGGCTTATGAAGTGGTGTAGTTAAATTTTCCTAATAGGGCTGAGTATCTTGCATGTGATTCATATTTCATTTTCTTTCTGTGAATTGCCTATATAGCATCTTTCATACATTTCCCTACTTACTATTAATTTTAAATATATTAAAATTTGTGTAATTCAACTTTGCTAAAATCATCTATTTTTATGGCAAGTAAAGACTGTAACCTGAGTCTGTTCATCAAAAACAGTCCAATGACTGTGTTTTGACTTTCTTGACAATAGTAAAACATGAAAACAATTTAACCCAGCATAATCATCAGATGCCATGCTTTACAGGGTACATCATTTCCTAAGGGAAACAGTCACAGTGGGAAAACAAATGAGATTGCTAAACACACATATGGTGTGATGCCATTTTTAAAAATATGGCAAAGTATTAAAAAAATCTGGTAATATGTAAAGAGTGTTAGCAAAAAATATTCAAATGTTAAATGGTTGTCCTTGTATGATGGTATTTCTGGCAATATTTAAAAACATTACACATTCTTTCTGCTGCTTCTGGACTTTATATCATTTACATTACTTTAGAAATCTACAAAAGTTATAAAATGAAACAGTGAATTTCCATGGATAATAAACATATCTTGGACTCTTAGATGGTGTGGACTACTAAATTATTTGTAATTATCTTTTCCCTGTTCATAATTCTCTTTTGCTACAAGGCTCATTATAGTTTCATAAGCTATCTTTCCTTTTTTTTGTTTTACCTTGACTTTATGGTTACAGCAAAGGAAACAAAAGAAATATAATATTCAATCCTCTGATATAGCCTGTCAACTTTTTTTTACATTTCATTTTATCAATATTTTATTCGATAGATACTACATTTTTATTCAATAAATATTACATATTTATTCAATAGGTATTACATATTCATTTTAAACATAACAAATTTCTATGCACTACATATTTTACCTAACTTTCTTTTTTAACAGATACATTATTTTAGGGGATTTTTAATATTCTAATTTAAAACATTAAACAGCAGAATGACCCAGGGTTTTTCCCTTGAATCTCTCATTTATTTTATGCTACTTACTTCAGGGTGTTTTCTTCCTCCTATGGCTTTGTATACCATCTGTATGTTAATGACATGAAATTAGTTCCTGAGGCCAACCTTCTCCTGACTCCAGACCACCATATAGAGCTGTCTGTTCAACATTATCACATATAAGCCTAAGAAGCAAAAACCCCAGCTTAGCATGCCTCAAGGTGATACCACCCTATTCATCTTGACCGCCAGGCCTAACTGTTCTGCAGGTGACCTAGAGCATATGATTTTCCTTCTCTGTCTCTTCCTATGTTCAATCCATCAGAAAGTCCTGTGGACCTAGCCCTCAGGTTGGTTCTGGGCATGAGGACTTCTCACCATCTCCTTTGCTGCAGCCACTCCTACCTGGACAGGTATAGTACCCTTCCAGGTGCCTTTGCTGTTTCTGTACTGTCCCCTTTCAGTTTGTTATCAACTGAGGAGCCATTGAGTAAAGTAAAAATAAGGTTATTTGCTTTTTCTTTTCTCCGTGTACTTCCATGGCTTTCCTTCCTCATAGTCCTTAAAATGGCCTGCAAGGCACTAGGATGAGAGAGTAGCAAGCTCTCTGAACCTGCTTCATTCCTCCTAGGCTGACTATTCAGTCACTGGCACTCCCTGAGGACTTTCAGCATCTCAGTCATAGTCTAGTTCGAAAGTCCGTGTTCTTAGCTGCTCATCCTTCTAGAATATACTTCCCTGGTTTACCTCTCTAGCTTACTTCCTGCAAGATTCTTTTCACTTTCTCAGTTGAGCCCTCTCTGGCCAGTCTATTTAAAGGTAGAATCCCTTCCTGGTATTTTTATCTTTCTAAGAGGTTTTATTTTTCTCTGTAGAACTTTCAACTGCATTGTAACATTTAGTTTACTTTTTAATCTTCCCCTGATATAATGTGAGATCCATAAAAGTAGGGATGGTGCTCAGTGCAGCACCCTGACTCCCAGCACTTAGAGCAGTGCCAACGCATCACCGAAGTGTAGCCATTTGTTAATGAATCGTAAGATGTTTATCATTTCTTCTTTGTTTCACAGATTTCCCTAGATGGATACCTGAAAGTGGTACTAATGAGCCAGTGTATGACAATATCACAAATATTTTAAAATGTATTTTTAATTAACTTGTCTTTTCTTATTTTAGGGGAGGAGAAAATATACTTACTTGTAGATTGTATTAGGAACAACTGGGTCTAAATCTTGTCTAAACTCTTTAACTTTAAAATCTTGGACAGATATTTTAACTTCATTGTGCTTTAGTTTATATTTCTTTTCTTTAAAAATTTTTTTTGTTCATTTTGTTTATTTATTTATTTGAGAGTGACAGAGAGAGAGAAAGAGGGAGAGAGAGAGAGAGAGAGAGAGAGAGAGAGAATGGGCATGCCAGGGCCCCCAGCCAGTGCAGACGAACTCCAGATGCATGCACCCCCTTGTGCATCTGGCTAACGTGGGTCCTGGGGAATTGAGCCTTGAACCGGGGTCCTTAGGCTTCACAGGCAAGCGCTTAACCAGTAAGTCACCTCTCCAGCCCAAGTTTATATTTCTGTAAAAGAGAATTATTGTTTACTTAAAAGTTTTTTATTTATTTATTTTTTTAGAAAGAGAATTAAAACAAAAAATTTGACGGGAGTGTAAACCATTATGTGGCCACTATGGAAATAAGTGTGAAAGACTAGAAACAGAACTACTGTATGACCCAGCGGTACTACTCCTGGGTGTATACCTAAAAGACTACATCCTGTCACAGTGATTCTTGCTCATTCATGTGTATTGCTACGTTTGCCTACAATAGCAAAGAAATGGAATAAGCCCACCAATAGATGAACAGATAATGCAAATACAATACTTATATACAGTAGAATTTTATTTAGCCATCAATAAATATGAAACTACGGAATTTGCATAAATGGATGGAAATGGGAAGGATTATATTTAAGTGAAATAAACCAGTCTTTGAAAGACAAATACTGTGTGTTGTCTCTCACATGTGAGTCCTAGCTTTTAACTGTTAAGTAAGTATTTCTAGGTGGGAGTAAATGTGAGTAAAGACATGAAACTAGAGAAGGGCCAATGCGACTAGAAGAAAAGGCCTTAAAGGAGTGGGGAAAGACATATGAAACATTAAAGGAGAAGGGGGAATATTGGGAGTAAAAGGGTCCAGCTGGGAAAAGAGGGGCAGGGAGGTGTGGAGGAATCGGGGGGGGGGTTGTGGTGGTTTGAGTCAGGTGTCCCCCATAAACTCAGCTAGTGGCAGTCTAGGAAATGAAGCCTCCTGGAGTTGCTGTATTGTTGGAGGTGGACTTACAGGTGTAATAGCTGGCTTCCCCTTGCTAGTGTTTGGCACACACTCCTGTTGCAGTTGTCCACCTGATGTTGGCCAGGAGGTGATGTACAGCCTCTGCTCATTCCACATTTTCCTCTGCCATCATGGAGCTTCCCCTTAAGACTGTAAGCCAAAATGCCAAAATAATCCCTTTCCTCCCATAATCTGCTTTTGGTCAGGTGCTTTCTGTCAGCAACATGAAGCTGGCTAAAAGAGAGGTGGTGGAAATCAACCAAAACAAACACAAAGCATGCACGAAGATACACTAAGGAAACATCCTACTTTCTAAACTAATTTTAAAAAATAAATTTTTAGGTGCTGGAGAGATGGCTTAGCGGTTAAGCGCTTGCCTGTGAAGCCTAAGGACACTGGTTCGAGGCTCCATTCCCCAGGACCCACGTTAGCCAGATGCACAAGGTGGTGCATGCATCTGGAGTTTGTTTGCAGTGGCTGGAGGCTCTGGCACACCCATTCTCTCTCTCTCTCTGTCACTCTCAAATAAATAAATAAAAATAAACAAAAAAATTTTTTTAAATATTTTTTTAAAAAGAAATGGAAAAAATAAAGCATTACACAGGCAACACATAGTAACTGTCCATAAATATTGGTTCTCTTTTTCTATCCCGGCTACCCACTGTTTTTTTTCTTGAAACCATGTTGTCTTACATAAGATTGCAGCATACACAGATATGCACAAACCACAAATGCCTACTCACTGTGTCACATGCACAGATACATGTTTAAACTTGAACCTTCATATTGGCTTTCAAAATCCAATCTATGCTGTTCTCATTAGCTTTGTAAATGCTGGAATCTTGGGAAGTGATAGTTGTTAGGCAATGTGTTCTATCAGTCACCTGATCCTACTTCTTGGGAAATGAATTTTAACTTATACGTAATTAGATTTCTTTCTAGCACAGTCTGGATAGGCTATATTTATTTGTAATAATTAGATTTAATTATTTCATCTGTTATTAATAGATTATTGTGATTAAGTTAAAAGACCTTATGGATACTTTTGCTTTTGTCCAATATATGTTTGCCATTTATCTTATTCTTTTTCATGTTTGTGTGCCCGTATGTGTTTGTGTGGGCATTGTGCCATGGTGTGTGTATGGATGTCAGATGACAGCCTCTGAGGATGTTCCTTGCCTTCCATCTTGTTTAAGGCAAGGTTTCCTATTGTTCATCAGTATATATGCCAGGTTAGCTGGTCTAGGAGCTTTTAGAAATTTTATCTCTGCTTCCTCTCTTCCTGTGGGAGTATTGGGATCATGGACACAAGTTGCATGGGTTTAGATGGGTACTCGGGGCCCAAAATCAGGTCCTCACACTTGTGAGACAAGCACGTGATCCACTGAACCATCTCCCCAGCCCTAATATTTGCTATTGTTTGTTTCGCCATTCATCCTTGAAAATCTACTTTCTCCTATTTTGCAGCTTAAAGAACTTTTGGGATCTGGACACCATAAATTTTATATCGAAAGCCATCAGAATATATAAACAAATATATTTTTTCTGGTGGCAGAATATATATATTGAGTCTTTTTCTTTGGCTTTCATCTGACTATGATTTTCTTAGCTTTTATTCTTTTTGGAATGTCTTAGATTTCTTGAATTTGTATGTTTATGTCTTTTATCACATTTGAAAAGATGTATGCTATTATTTCTTCTAATATATTCCTTTTCTTCCCCAAACTGGTATCCATATGTTAGAATTCTAAAAGTTCTCAAAGTATATTTGCTTACTTTTCTATTTTTTTTCTTGCTCTTTTTCAGATTGTGTAGCTCAGCTTCAGTGACCTTTTGTTTTTGTGTGTGTTTATTCCCCTCAGATGGGTAGTATTTGCCTTGCTGTCCATCAGCATACTAGACTATATCCTTGCATGGTAGAAGTTATGTTGTGGGGATTCTGGATTTTATTATATTGTCCCTGAAAAATGTTGATGTTTTGTTAATAGGCAGTTTACTGAGACTCAAATTGCAATCTGTCATGCCTATGGTAGTGTCCTCAGTCTCAGATCCATTCCTTAAATGATAGCGGCTGCCTGTGTTCAGTTTAACTTGGGCTTTCATGGTTCAGAAGTCAGACAGGCCACACTTGGTTTACACAGATTAGGGCTTGTCTCAGCCTTCCTCCTTGTCTGGTTCGCTAGATCCTTCGTAATTTCCATAGGCTCTTCCTGCAGCTGGAAGGAGAGTGATTTTCTATGAAAATTTGCCCTGCCATGGTGACTGTGTCTGATCTCAGGATAGATCTGTGAAAAAATAAAAAAAAAAGGAGCCAGGGATTTGGCCTTTCAGTAGTAGCCTGCTTTAACTCTTTACTCCTTTCTAAAATTCGTTTGCTTTCATTAGTCTGTAGTGCATTTTGTTTCTGGATTGGGGACTGGCAAAGGAGGAGAAGGGGTTGGTACGTTATACAAAAGAGTTTTTAAAGATGGAAAATTTGTCAGAAGCTCATTTCTCAATGTCAAAAACAGAATTCCCCTTCCAATGATTTTTTTTCATTCAACACTTGATTGAGAAAATCATAGATTCATATCCAGTTGTAATAATTAGTATAGACAGTTCTCATATATCTTTTATCTACATAGGCCCAATGATAATATTTTGTAAACCTATATGATATCATATTTCTCTAGTTTTGCCTGTGTGTGTGTGTGTGTGTGTGTGTGTTACAGTGAGATGGAGAGATTTCTATTCAGTTTTATCACATGTGTATGGTTGCATATCAACCACCACAGGCTATGAAATATTTTTAAAAATGGGCAGGGAATGCTAGAAGTATAAAGAACTAAATATTTCTGGCCATACTACCCACTGAAGATAATGAAATATTTTTAATTAAACTGACCAATTGCATATACCCTCTAAATGTCTGACTGTGAGGATCACTCTTCATGGTTTATGTTTGCCAGGGCACTGTCCAGTGCCCCCTTCCTCCAGTATGGAGGGATATTTAAATTTATATTCAAAATACAAATACGTGTTGTTCAAATGAATTAAAAACGTATATTTTCTGCTTTTTAACCAAGACTAGTGTTTTTCAAAGCTTACATCCTTATTATATTTACTTTCAACTGTAGTACATGAAAGTATTTTATAGGTGTTTGATCATTTGAAGGTGGTGTTGCTGCCTTTGATAAAAAAAAAAAAAAAGCAATTAGGTGTGCACTTCCTGGTAGAGGTAATCATCAAAGCTTGAAAGTACATATTCCTTCCCACTATTGTGTTGTGTTTCAAGTGCTCACTAGGTCTCTCTTTCTCCTCTCCCCATTTCGCCTTTCCTTTTTTACTCTCTCGTCTACCACAATGAACATGTTTTGTAGGTTTTCCACTTATATCTCTTAGAGTAATCATTAAAATGAACAAAGCAATTTTTTTTTCCTGATGAACTGTGATGAAAGAAATAAAATTGTGGTACTTGTAACATGGGCTTTATCTGAAATTTAATCTGTTCTCTAAAATAATGCTAGAGGTGATTCACAAATTCTTCAGCGACTAAACACAAGTAAAATTTAATTTTAGGGAGTTAGGATGATAGTTCAGCCAGCAAAGTGCTTGCCATGCAAGCATTAGGATTTGATCCCCAGAACCTATGTAAAAAAAAAAAAAATGCCAGTCATATTGGCACGCACTTGTAATCCTAGTGCTGCAAAAGCAGAGAGGGGGGATCTCTGGGGCTCACCGGCCAGATAGTTTCGCCTCATTGGTGAGCTCCAGGCCAATGGAGACCGTCTTTCAAATGAGGTGGATCCTGAGCATAATACCTGGGGTTGTCCTCTGCCCTCCACATGCATGTACACACATGTATATAAGTACCTGAACACACATTATTTTTAATGTTTTCCCACATACATTAAAAAATAAACTACTTGAATATAAGAGTCATATGTTCTTTATTCTTCTGGTATTAGAAGGGTTAATCTCCTAACCTCATGAGTTGTGCATGACCCTGAGTAGATGTGATAGTCAAGGCAATGAAAACCACACAGCCTCTTTTGAAAAGACAGTAAGTTACTTTACATTTTACTTTAGCTGATCTGTCCATTCATCCATTGATCCAGCAAATATTCATTGATTGCCACAATGTTCCACATATATAAATAAAAATATCTTATGATACAATAACTTCTTCAAAGAACTCATGTGGTTTAATTTGTTTTGGATCACTCTGTGGACCATTTAAAGGGCTTCAATTTTTTAATTGATTTATATTATTTATTAGAAAGCAAGAGAGAAGGAGAGAGAGAGAGGGAGGGAGGGAGAGAGAGAGAGATTGAGAGAGAGAGAGAGAATGGGCATGCCAGGGCATTTAGCTGCTGCAAACAAACTCCAGATGCATGCACCACCTTGTGCATCTGGCTTAGGTGGGTCCTCTGGCTTTGGAGACAAGTGCCTTAACCACTAAACTATCTCTCCAACCTGAGGGCTTCAGATTTTACAGTGAGTTAAATTCTTAAAAAATGGGTCTATTATTCCTCATTCCTCATATACACACACTCTCCCACCTGCCCTCAGAATCTGAAATTTACCCTGGTCAGTATATAAGCCTAGGGAGCTGTTTATAATGTTGACCTTCCTGGAAAAGAACTGCCATCTTGTGCTTCGGAATCTTCCTCTGTATCTAGTCTTCTGTCTTTAAAAGAGGAAAGATACGGTGTCCTTGGCCATCAGGCTGTTATAAAGATGGTGGCAACCAAACTCCAAAAAGCTTTGAACAAAGTGTGTCAGAAATTGTGGGACTGGGATAGGTGAGGAGGACTGGGGAGGAGTCCTGAGTGAGGAATAGAGGGATATCCTGGAAGAGTGGATTTTGCTTTTTCTACCAAATTAGTTTTTCCTTTTTACCTTATTTTTCACAAAACCTTGTGTCTTTTCACACCTCCCATTAACACTTAAGATGAAGAGGCAAAGAGGCAGAAAACAGGAAACTTGGTCAATGAAACAGGCTGTGGACTCTGATGCTATCATTACTCATTAAGTTCCATATCCTTTTTGCTGGTGCTATAGCCATCCTCCATGATTATTGTTCACAGTGAAGACTCAGGTCTTGAGAAAAAATATAGGGACATAGGCAATGTGTCTCAAATTTTCATACTCATAAGAATTGGGACAGCAACAGTGTAAGGGATAGTCTAGTTGTGAAATGATTTACAGATTAGGAAAATATTGTAAGTATTCTTTTTTCCACCTTTGCCCCTCAGAGTCTAGTATAGCAAGAATTACATTGTGTTTTCTTTTTTTTTTAATTTTTTTTTGTTATTTTATTTATTTGAGAGCGACAGACGAAGAGAGAAAGAGGCAGAGATAGAGAGAGAGAATGGGCACGCCAGGGCCTCCAGCCACTGTAAACGAACTCCAGACGCGTGCGCCCCTTTGTGCATCTGGCTAACGTGGGTCCTGGGGAATCGAGCCTTGAACAGGGGTCCTTAGGCTTCACAGGCAAGCGCTTAAGCACTAAGCCATCTCTCCAGCCTACATTGTGTTTTCTGTATATATCTTTCCTGGCTTTGACCTATACCTGTACAGTGTTCTCATTTTCCTGTTTGAGTAAATGTCTCAATTTTTACTGAAATAGGACTGGCAGGACTTTATGTGGTACTATGTATGCCAACCTTATTAGTCTCTGTGGTAATGTGAATGTATGTCTATAGACTCAGGTGTTTTATTAAGGTTTGTAACTTGAGTCTTCAGCTGCCTGACTGGAGGCGGTGTCACTAGGTACAGATCCTAGGGTCCAGCCCAAAGGTGTGTTTGGGGGCAGATCTGATTCCAGCCCAAAAGTATGCAAAGAAGTCTGAGCTCTGGCTTATTGCTTTTTTGTATTTGCTCCTGTTGGTGGTTTTTCTCTGCTTGGATGTTTGGAAGCAGATTATCCTGCCATTGATGGAGCTCCCTCCTGGATCTGTAAGCTTGAAATAAATCCCATTCCTTCCATAAACTTTGTTGATTTGGATGCTCATCCTAGCATCATGGAACTGTCTACAACAGTTCCATTTTTTTAAAAAAAATCTTCTTTGTCTACTGTTCTTTCATTTTACCAATTTCTGTAAAAGAAGCCCCGTCTAAGCCAACACTGAATCGATTTAGGTAATAATTTCATGTGATACTAGATTATTAGAAGACATTCATGTAACTACTGAAAATGACTAAATTTACTAAAGCTTATTTCTTGAATAGCCTAACCCTTTTGGAGGTATAAGTATTTTTCCTTTATACAGTTACTAGATGTGAATCATCTGGCTGGGGTTCCATGTACTTAACCATTCTTTGGACTCTACTTTACATGTCAGAATTCCCATTTTTCTTGACATAGGCATTTGCTTAGGATCAAAATAGGTCTGCATGGGCTGGAGAGATGGCTTAGCGGTTAAGTGCTTGCCTGTGAAGCCTAAGGACCCCAGTTCGAGGCTCCATTCCCCAGGACCCACATTAGCCAGATGCACAAGGGGGCGCACATGTCTGGAGTTCGTTTGCAGTGGCTGGAGGCCCTGGGGCGCCCATTCTCTCTCTCTCTATCTGCCTCTTTCTCTCTGTCACTCTCAAATAAATAAATTAAATTAAACAAAAAAATTATTAAAAAAAATAGGTCTGCAGGGCTGGGTAAATGGCTCAGGTGGTATAAGAGTGCTGGCCATACAAGCGGGAGGACCTGAGAAACCACGGGATTTGAATTCCTCAGCACCCACATAAGAAGCTGGGAATGGCCACACATGCAACCCCAGTCCAGTGTTGAGGGGGTGTCGTAGACCAAATAATCACTGGGGTGCACTGATAGGAAAAACAACAACAGTAGGTCTGGGTTCAGTGCAAGACTTTGTCTTAAGGCAACACATGGATGAGTGATGAATGATGTCCACAGGCACACATTTCTGCTAATGCTTGTAAACGTTTCAGGCTTTGAACTTGTGTGGGATGTCATGTCACTTAACATCATTTCTTGCTCCTTATGAGAATTCGTAATCTCTCAACAGGCAATTCATAAAGCTCCCAGGGATTGAGGCTGAATGAAGCTCATTTTGGTTGTGGAGGCAACAATGCCAAGTTGATGACTTGGATGATCAAAATCATACTCGCATTTAGTGAACACACTTGTATACTAATAATACAGCTACTGATAATGTGTTAACAAGGCTATAAATTATGTCATTTAAAAATCCATCTGTTGTATTTATGTATCTTTTTTAAAAAATTTTTTTGTCGTTTATTTTTGTTTATTTATTTGAGAGTGACAGACAGAGAGAGAAATAGGCAGATAGAGAGAGAATGGGTGTGTCAGGGCCTCCAGCCACTGCAAACGAACTCCAGACGCGTGCGCCCCCTTGTGCATCTGGCTAATGTGGGTCCTGGGGAATGGAGCCTCGAACCAGGGTCCTTAGGCATCACAGGCAAGTGCTTAACTGCTAAGCCATCTCTCCAGCCCCTTATTTATGTATCTTATTTGTACTCTTACATTTCATCTGATAGTTTTCCTTTCTTTTTCCTCCCCTTCCTTCTTTCATTCGTTCCTTTCTTCATTCTTTCCTTCCTTCCTACCTTCTTTTGTGATATGAAGGTTCATCTAATAATATTTCTATCTGTTGAATCTCATTGGAGTTTCAATTTTTCACAAGGATTTGTTTTTTTTTTTAACCAGTTTAAGGAAGGAAGGGTTTATTTCATCTTATAGTTTCAGGTTATTACAGTCTATCCTGATGGGGAAGTCCTGATCACATTCAGCTCATAGAGAAAGCAGAGAACAATGAATGCTGGCACCCAGCCAGCTTTTGCCTTAAAAATTTTTTTTTTGTTTATTTTTATTTATTTATTTGAGAGACAGACAGACAGAGAGAAAGAGGCAGATAGAGAGAGAGAGAATGGGTGCGCCAGGGCCTCCAGCCACTGCAAACGAACTCCAGATGCGTGCACCCCCTTATGCATATGGCTAACGTGGGTCCTGGGGAATCGAGCCTCGAATTGGGGTCCTCAGGCTTCACAGGCAAGCGCTTAACTGCTAAGCCATCTGTGCAGCCCAAGGATTTGCCTTTTAGTTTTTCTGCTAGAGGTCTAGAAAAAGTAAAAATACTGAGGTCTGCTTTATAGTTACATATATGAATGTTGGAAATGAACACCCTTACAATCCTATAAGCATTTAATTGAGATAACTGAGTAATGTGTAACCAATAGTACTAAAAACAGCTATGGAAAGAATAGCTTCTCACTTTCTGTCTTGTTCTTTTTAGATTTGTAGCCAAACCATGTGCCATGGCCCTCAACATCCAGGCTAGTGGACCACAAATTGCCCAGCCAAATGCCATTCTGGAAAAGGTCTTCACTGCAATTACAAAGGTACGAGCGTCCCTCTGGGGAACACATGGTTGCCACCGTCATTCGCAATGCGCAGTCATTCTTCCCTGGGTTTTGAGGTCAGTCTTTGCCTCACCATCATGTTGGACAGTTGATCTTCATGGAGAATGTAAGTGGGATGATTGGCCCCAAGCAGTGGATGCTGAATAAAGGAAGACTATATATGTGACCTTTTGGTTGATTTTCAAGTGGACTTTACAAGCCTATCTGTGAAAAGGCCTTGATTAGATAAGGAGCAGTCCAATCCAGCGCCTCTTCCAGTCTCAGGTGATGTGAAACCATTTAGATACGGGCTGGGTGGGGCTTTATGTGCCTGAACAGGCAATGCTAGCAGTGTGATTTATGTACTTGTGACGAAAAGGACTTGACTGACTTACAGCGCTGTGGGTGCATTCTAAGAGTTGTGATGAATAGACAAATGTGAACATGGAATTTTTGGGAAAGCTCTTTTACTAGTTTTGTGGGGTGACTTTAGATTACCACGTTCTACCCTAAATGGGGTACATATCCTGTAGTATTTAAAGGGAGAACATATTTAGAAAAAACAACCTCACATCTTTGCTGAGTGTATCAATTTAGTGTACTGCAGTGAACCATCTTTTATTTTATTTTTTAAAGTAGATATATAGGGAACTATTAGGCTCTTCATTTTTTATTCTTTCCAATGCTACAGCACATTGCAAATGCTAGGCTGGTGCTCTATCACTGAGTTTCACTCCAGCTATGATGTTTTATAATTTGCTCTGTAATGTCACGCTCTGTAGGCAGAGGGATGCTTGTGGGACAAGTGTGTGCTCTCTCTCAGGTGCCAGGGGAGGGGAGGCCCTATCACATGACTTAGTATATGCATAGCTTACCAGTTGCTAGATTTCCCTGTTCTCCAGCCATTCACTGTGTGCTACACTGTGCCTTAGTGAGGAGGGCAAAGTTCAGGCAGGCCTCACCACTTTCTGTAGGCCCACTGCCCAAACCCATGGTGGACAAGTGACCTCCAAGGGCATTGTAACCTCTTTGCAAGATTACAGGTAGGCAAGAATGCTAACTTCTGCTGAGTCACCCTCCAAACATATCAGGGGAAAACCTCTGAAAGAAAAATCCCCACCCCCATTGCCAACCACTTCCCTTATTTGTGTTCAGGCTCCTGCTAGGGGCTGAAGGTAGTAGATATCAATAGATAAGAGGATAGAGGGGCAAGTAGGTGAGTCCTGTGAAGCAGCGGACAGGAAAGGGAGCAAATAAATGTCCACCTGGGGGATGTGGCAAGCCTGTGAGCACCTAGAATACACTCTGTTGCCTCATTGGGCCTCATGCAAAACAGAGATTCCATGTTACAATGATGTCGAATTTCAAGATGGCAGCCACAGCTTTAACCTCCGCTCTGAAGGTGGGATCCTCTTTGTGACTGCGCTGGTCACTTCTGTGAGTAGGTAGCTCTCCCCTGTGATAGGAAGACATATATTTAAAACTATTCTATTCTACAGAAGTTTATTACTTGGAGGTAATATCTGTCTGTCTCTTGTTCTTCCTGGCTTTGCTCAAAATCTTAACACTTTGTAAACACTGTAGAGAGTCTCCTTATATTATAAAATAATTAGAAGTTTTGGTGTTGGAGTAAGTTGGACCTGGGATTGTAGGGATTGTACATTGAAATTTCATCTGTTCTTTTTTTTTTCTTGCCAGTGTTGGTCTTCAGCATATTTCTTAACTTTCTGAATTTGTAAATGATTCATTTGGAAAAATCTTTGAATAACTCTTATAGGCTTAAATTGTGGTAAAATAAAATAATGTATGTATATCATTTAATAAATTATATACTAGCTCTTTGGGCCCAGGGATTCCATACTTTAGTTGCATTGGAATCATCTGAAGCATTAAAATGCAGGTTGGTGCATTATATTTATTTGTAAGATAATTTTATTTATTATTTTCAATGAAAGAGAGAAAGTAAAAGAAAATGAATGAGAATGAGTGTTCCAGGGCATAGTGCCACTGCAAACGAACTCCATATACACGTACCACTTTGTACATCTAGCTATGTGTAGGTACTGTGGAATTAGACCCAGCCTTCAGGCTTTACAGGCAAGTGCTGTGAACCACTGACCCATCTCTCCAGTCTGATATATTTCTGGAAATTCTGGTTCTATAATCTTGGGAAGGAACCAAAGGGTCCACACTTACATATTTTTGAATGCCTGCCCTTTAAATGATTTTATCCAGTAATCTGGGTGTCTATACTTTTACTTTTTGGGATTCTCCTGCCATATCTATGAGACCACATACTTCACTTTTCAAAGCAAATCAGTTCCAAAGTTAGGAGGGTATGACTGTGTGGTAGCTACAAATCCAGGTTTCATGGGCCAGGGAAATGATAGCATAATTTAACTTTAGCATATTAGACTATAGTTAAAAATTATAGGCAGATTATCTATAATTTGTTCTTCCTCCTCATTATTGTTTTTCCTAAGGAAATTTCAGCTAACCTAAAAATTACTGGGAAGGCTTGTGAGTTTGAGTATATTTAAACTGTAGAACTATGAGAAGACGAAATGTAAGGGATTGGTAGCAGAACAGAATGTTGACACTATATGTTCTCACAACATAAAAAATATAAAACTAACTTTAGTTGATGGGAAGGAGAAAGAAGGTGGGAAATAAAGCTTACTGATTACATAATATCTAATAGGTGGACAAATCAAATAGAAGTAGACAATATTTACTAGTACAAGAACAAACTCTAAGAAAGATAATATTATTTACAAGTATTGGGTGGCAGAAGAGAAGGAGGAGAGGAAGAGGAAATGATTCTAATTTTACATGTTGCTCATGTCGGATTGAGTTAGCAAGTAGATAAAAGAAAAAAGTCATAAAAATGGAGAAGAGAGGCAAAACTATATTTAAAGACTTATTCATTCGAGAAGTTTTCACTAAATCCTGTTATAGGTTCTAGTTTAAAATGTTATTAATGGGGCTGGAGAGATAGCTTAGTGGTTAAGGCACTTGTCTACGCACCCTAAAGACTCAGGTTCAGTTCCCCAGAACCACATAAGCCAGATATATAAGGTGGCCCATGTGTCTGGAGGATTTTTGCAGTGGTTAGAGGCCCTGGTATACCCATTTTCTCTCTCTCTTCCTCTCTCTCAAATAAATAAGTAAAATATTAAAATAAAACCCATACAAAAAAGTAATTAGTGATTTCCCTTGTTTATGGAGCTTATATTTTGGTCATATACTATTATGTTATCATAGTTCCAGAAATTTAAGACAATCAAGTGAATGGCTACCACAAACAAATTGAAAATTATAGTGCATAATTTCTAATGAGAAACCAAGACTTACACACACATATGTAAAAAACAAAAGAGTTAAAAGATTTTAATAACTAATCTTATCTAGAATAGAAACCAAGTAGTAGCATCCCTAATAATAAACACAACCGCCTTGTGTAAGGCTTATATGAGGAAAAAAAATTAATGACTCTTGAGGGACACAAAGGACAAACTGAATAAAGATGTTAACTTATCCTTTGTAAATTTAAGTAATTGGTATGACCTTACTAAAAATACTGAGATTTGCATATTTAAAAAATTTTGGCTTTAAAAAATTTTGAATATAGACAAACAAATTCTATTTGCATAGAAAATAAATATTGCTGAAGTTACTACCTATTACTGGCGTATGAATAATCGAGCAGTGGAAGAGCAGAGTGGGAAAAGATAGATGGTGGTATTGGGTGCTGGTTACACATTTGGAAAGAAAGTATCATACTGAATACCAGCAGTATATTCAACGTGTACTAAAGACTTGAACCTATCAAAATCCTAAATGAATTGCTAGGAAATCTGGGAGAATTTTGTTTTTTGAACACTGCGAGTTAAAAAGGAGTTTGTAATTGTTATTCCAAATATAGTAGTTATTACAGAAAAAAAGATTGATATTGTTTTTAAGTAAAAACTTGCATGTAAAAAAAAATGTAAAAACACCAGTTTTAAAACAGAAATAACATGTTGGTAAAAGAATTCAATTTACAGTAGAAGACAACTGTTTAGTCACCCTAATAAATGAAGAAGTTCTACAACTACATAAAGAAAAATACCATAAAATCAAGAAAGGAAACAGGTGTTGTACATGAGCATACTATGCACAAAATTAAAAGCATGAAAAACATGCTTCTTTATCAAAGTGAATATTCTAAACTGCACTTATACATGACTTTTACATATCAGACTAGAAAACATTAAAAAGTCTTTTATTGCTTTTGAGAGTGTAAATTAATGAAATTCAATATCAAACTAAATTTCAAAAGTATAGAACCCTCTGCTCTACAACTTTACTCCTAGGAATTTTTTTTTTTTCCACAGATAAACCTATACAAAATGACCCATGTCAAACTAATTTATTGCAGCATTTTAAAGAAATTTGAGCACTTCCAAATGCTCATTTATAATAGTGGGGTTAGTAAGCTAGAATGGGTTAGAACAGGTTAGTAAACTAGAGTTCATACCTACAAGTTTACAGTTTGACAAAAGATAGAGGGTGGTTTCTGATACACATGAAATATTCCAAGATACATTACAAAGGTGAAAACCCAAAGTCCAGAGCAAAATCCATAGTCTGAAGCCACCTGTGTGATTGGGTGGGGGTATAAGAATGCATATTTTATTTTGCTTATGCAAAATAACTCTGGCAAGAAACTGATTTAATTGCTTGGCTATTTATTAACAAAGGTTAAGAAACGGGCCTGAGTGAATAGGAACAACACTGGAAAGCGAAACTTGAAACGGTTTCTAATTTGTGAACCATGTGGTTTTTCTTTATTAGTAAACTTTATTAAAAAAAACAAACACCTGAAGTAAGAAACATGAATTTCTCTTGACCTGGGAAATGGCTCAGTTAGTGCTTCCTCTGTAAGCATGAGAACCTGAGTTCAGGTCCTGAGCACGTACTTAAAAGCTCCCTGCATGGCTAAGGGAAATTTGTGGAAGAAAGGGCGGAAAGATTGTTAGAGGCACAAGTTGGGACATTTTGCAGAGAGACATTGCCTGTCCCCCATTACTGACTGCTGCCCCCATAATGCATGACCCACAGTTCCCATGGGGTTGACCTGCGTCCCCAATGAGGAAGTCTTCTTCAGAAAAGGGGCAGGGAGGAGGGAAAGGATGGTACAAGCATGTGATGTTTACATACAAAATATGTCCATATCTAATAATAAAAAAGAAAAATAAATAAAATAAAATAAATATAAAGAAAGAAATTACTTTTATTGGCGTTTGGAAGCTGACGTCCCAATTTTAGCTAGAATGTCATGTGGAAGGAGATACTGTTTCTTGTCGTTTAAAAGAGGGTGGCTGTGAAGATTTGCCAGGGACATGATAAAGAAAAGACTTGTTTGTGCGATTAGGAAGAGAGGTCTACTATTTTCTTTCTTGCTTTCATTGTGAAAACCGTGGAAGTAAAAGGGAATGAGCAAGAGTTGGGCTTTAGCATGTAAGCTCCACAAGAACAGGTTTCCTGATAGATCCCAAAGACTTGAAGAGTGCCTGATCAATCAGTATCAGCAATTGTTAAACAAATTACATAGTCACCCATGTTTTAAGTACGTTCTTTTATTGATGGCAGTAACCTTAGTTGCTTTTGGTAATTTGTAGTTATTTTATGTTAAATATCAGTTGACTTTGGTAAGTAAACTTAATTTGCATTTCGAAAGATTTAACAGGAAAGCATAATGAAGTAATGTAGTAGCTGTACACTGTATTTTCTTCATAGTAAAATTTGAAATCCCACCAATTTTGTTTAGATGAATGTAGTGAATCTGTTGGATTACTTTAGATACATAAGACTAAATATGCCTTGATGCAAACTTTGCTTTTATTGAAACCTTTCATAAAAATACAAAACACTTAACAAATACTTAGGATTTAATTTTTTATTGTTTTGTATGCATTTGTTTCTTTTTAAAAGGAGGCTATGTCCAGAGTCAGAATATCGCCATGTAATTTATGCTTTGAATGAAGTGTCCTTTGTTTCTTGGAAGTGTGGCTTTTCATTTAGAGTTCTTCTAAATTAGAGTCAGAATAAAATCTTGTTTTGTCTTCAGCAAAGTCTTGTGGAATACTAAATTCGGTGAAATTTTTGTTAAATAAAGGTAGCTTAGGGTTTGAATTTGTGAGTAGTTAATGTCAACAGGGTCTGATTTATATATAATAAAGGTAGTAAAATCTTAAAAAAAAAAAAAAAGCTGGGCATGGCAGTGTAATCCGAGTACTGAGAGGGCAGAGACAGAATCCTGGGGCTTGCTGGATAGCTAGTGTAGGGGAATTGGTGAGCTCAAGTTTCAGAGAAAACCCTGTATTCCCCCCACCAAGAGAAAAAAAAGAGGTAAGGTGGAGAGTGATTGAGAAAGACACCTGATGTCAAGCTCTGGCCTCCACACACATGCACATGCATGCATGTGCACCCATACACCCATACACGAACACACATGCACACCATACACATAAAAGCATGGCAAAATGGGCCTCTTTAGGAAAGTGGTCTATATCCAATACAGTTGTAGGCAGTGACTTTTTTCCTCTCCTATTTTCAATTAAGACAGACATAGAAGATTTACTACTCAGAAGAAATCAGGCACATAATTGAAAGGTCTCAAATAACATTTACAGGCACAAAAGCAGTAATACATTTTGTACCCATGTGCCATTTGCTATGGTTTCTGAGTGTTTATCTTAGATTGGTTCAGATTACCATGACGGAATGCCATAGACCAAGGGATTTAATCAACAGACATTTATTTCTCACAATTCTGGTGGCTGGAAGTCTGAGATCTGGGTGCCAGCAAGGTAGGGAGGGCAAGAGAAGAGGAAGAGGTAGTTACCGTGGCAGTGGTTGCTATGGTAAGGGCAAAGTCTTTGGTGTCTCTTTTTATAAGGGTGCTAATCTCATGGTGAGAGTTCCACCTTTGTGGCCTGATAATTCCCCAATACCCTCCTATCCTCAAACCATCACTCTGAGGTTTGGGTTTGAACCATGAATTGCTGGGTGCACAGACCTCTTGAGTTGCTGAGATGCTTTTAGGAAGATGTCATGTATATAATTTAAGTCTGCTCAGCCTGACATAGTCCTACTTCCCTTTTGGTTATTTTCACCGATAGTCGATATTAAAGCAAATAATTGAAAGAGCGGAGCTCATTTGGCAAGATTTGTGGTACAGCAGGTTACCCTCATGATTGCTGGCAGGAAGTTCTTTACCATGTTGAAGAGAAGAAAGGAAAGAAGAAAGCTAACATGTTCCCAGTTTAACATGCATTTTCACTTAGTTGTTACCACGGTCCCATCTCACCCTCTTTTGTTATAGATGAAGAGACGGACACTCAGAGGCAAGTGGAGTGAGAAACATAATCTGTACGTGTTGTCTCAGGGCCATGTTAGCTCTCTTCACCACGCTTGCTCCTTGCAGTCATAGGTAGTGTTATTAAAAGACTGAATGTGGATGTGGTCAAAAGGAGAGGAATGTGTGAAGATTGGGGAAAGAAGATGAGAGAGAAAACATGTTTCTAGAAATGGTACCAGCTTAGGTTTAGGTGATGCATTTTGGAAGCTTTTCTTGCTTTTTGTCTTTCCTACATTATCTGAGCCCATGTAATAGGTGATTAGAATAGGTTTTTTTTTTTTTTTTTCTGAGAAAGTAAAAAATTTGGCTAATGCCTCTGCAGATTCTCCTTCCCTTAAAGACTGATGGAGCTGACTCAGCCAGTTGTCCATCCAATCTTAGTTACCTCATAGGAAGTATTTGCTGGTAAAAAGTGCAAGCAAGCATTAGAGCAAGTTTCCTGTTTTTTTTTTTTTTCATCTTGTTCATAATGAGTAATCTAGATGTTATTTATGGCCATGCTTCTAATGGAAGACCTAGATCCTCAGTGGTAAATATTGAAATGTCAGTAGCAAAAAATAAACATTGAGGGGAAACATCAGTCATATGTAAGGGAAGATGTAATTACAGTATAAATAAAAATGGGTTGAAAATGACTTTTCTGGTGACTTGTTTCATAGCATCCTGATGAGAAGAGATTGGAAGGGCTTTCCAAACAGTTGGACTGGGATGTTCGAAGCATTCAGCGTTGGTTTCGACAAAGGCGCAACCAAGAGAAACCTAGCACACTGACTAGGTTCTGTGAGAGCATGTAAGTTCCTCTTTTTTTCTTATTTTTTGAAGGAAAACCCTTCATTTAAGAGATAAAAAATACGCACATCTGGGAAGGCTCCCTTACAAAGCATGCCACCTATAAAAGGGTCAAGGAAATGTGGGGTGCAGTATGTTGTGAGGATTTGGGATTTCCTCTGTGAATGCAGTAAATGAAGTTCACTTCCTAATTCAGTTCCCACCAAGTAAGTAGATTACAAGGACTTGCCATGGTTTTCTGAACTATTCATCATTGAAATAGAGTGTTACAAGTTACTACTTTCCTCTTTAAAATTTTAAGAACAATTTTTTCAAGACATTTTTCCACTAATAAAATCTAAGATATTAGGCTATGTTATCAGAAGGTCATAACAATGTCCTAGGTTCCTAGAGATTTAAGAAATGGTTCTGTTTTATTCCTGAGTGAGTTAAATGAAGCGTTATTAGAATGAAAAACTCTTCTGTTTCCAAAATGTGAACTTCATGGCATATAAATTATATACTAGTAAAGCTGTTAATAATAATAAATGATTCACAGGGTCCTTCTCTTGAGATGATGATATTCAATAAATACAATTAGGAGTATGTGTCTCATATGGTCTTCATCTTTTGGGATTGGCTATTCCTGCATATGCAATCCTTTCTCTAGGGAGCTCTTTCCTGATAGCTGATCACTTCAACAGTAGTACTGTCAGAATGGCTCCCTTACTGGCAGGCCCTTTCTGTTTTGGATTAGAGATATATTTGCATTTTCAAGTTTGGCTTTCAGTTAAGCCAAAAAAGTATTTTAGCCATTGCAGTGTAAGATTGAGGGAAGTTTAATGCTGCAGAGAAATGAGTGGAATATAGGCTAGTATAAAATCTTAGGGTTGGGTAAATGGGGAAAGAATAATATGGTCCTCAGGAGGTCCCCTCCTCCAAGAAATGTCTTTGGTAGCATAGTAACAACCCCTTCTATAACTGAGCTTGTAAGTTTTTCTTTCCATGTATGAATGTGTATAGACATCAGTAATTAGACTCATGTCTCTTTGTCTGCACACCCCAATAAATAGTCATGATGTTAAATTCAGTTACAATTTTTTTTTTTTTTTTTTTTTGGTTTTTTGAGGTAGGGTCTCACTCTGGTCCAGGCTGACCTGGAATTAACTATGTAGTCTCAGGGTGGCCTCGAACTCTCAGCAATCCTCCTACCTCTGCCTCGCAAGTGCTGGGATTAAAGGCATGCGCCACCACACCCAGCAAGTGACAAATATTTTTAAATGATTGATAGAGGTATGTCAGGGTGGAATCACAGTATAGGAGAGAGGGCTACAAGGAAAGTATACATTATGCTCTCTTCCCCCAAGTAGCTTATTATACCTGGTGTCATGATGTTAGGAATATATGATCTACTATGTGGGAGTTGATGATCAATATTAAAAAAAAAATTCAGAGGGCTGGAGAGATGGCTTAGTGGTTAAGGCGCCTGCCTGTGAAACCAAAAGACCCAGGTTCGATTCCCTGGGACTCACATAAGCCAGATAAAGGTGATGCATACATCTGTAGTTTGTTTGCTGTGTGTTCTAGTGTGCCCATTCTCTTTCTGTCTGCCACTTTCTTGCTCTCTCAAATAAAAATAAAATAAAAAAAGCACAGATATCTGTGTTAAATGATGATTATGGGCTGTCAGTAACTGAATATTAAAAGAAAATGATCAACTGTGGGTTAGAGGCTCATGGAACTTGTTGGAGCTGGCACTGGATCAATGCCAGTGGCCTTGTCCATGCTGCATGAGAGGGCTTTAGAACCTCTGTTTGAAACTCTTCTTCCTTAGCTTTTGATTGGCTGCAGACTTTTCTGTCTTTCCAAGGACTTTTGTTTGCATCATTTATTCTTTATTCCGCTTATGCTTTTTAGTGCATTCCTTCTTTAGATTTAGTTTCCAACTTCTTGCTTTTCTTTTACTGTTCATTCTCTGTAGAAATCATTTCTCATGGGCTAGAGAGATGGCTTAGTGGTTAAGGTGCATGCCTGTGAAGTCTAAGGACCCCGGTTTGATTCTCCAGGTCCCATGTAAGCCAGATGCACGTGGTGGTGCATGCGTCTGGAGTTTGTTTACAGTGGTTGGAGGCCCTGGCATGCTCATTCTCACTCTTTCTCTCTCTCTTCCTCTCTGAGTCTCTAATAAATAAATTTAAAAAATAAAAATAAAATCTTAAAAAAAAGAAATCATTTCTCATCAATTTAAAGCCATGTGCAGACATTTCTTCTAAGGTATCTTCTCCTCTCTACACCTGGCAAGGCTGATTTACTCCCGATCCTCTTCTAGAGTGTGTGCGCCTCCTGTGGTAGCAGGCTGGAAACTCAAACCAACCAATCACTGACTTCCACTGATTAAGTCCGCCTTAGAGCCAGATTCTGATCAGTCTTGTCTCTTATTTCTCTCATACTTAGAAGCATTTTGTTTGTTACCAGAATTACTCCAAAAATACCTTAAACTGACACACACACCCATTATGCTGCTTTAAAACTAATGGTAATTTCTCTGCAATTAGAGAATCAATATTTATGCTCCTTAGCCTGAAAACAAGGGTTTGGCCTCAGCCTGTTAGGGGATCAGTCACTTACATGGCCTCTTCTTTCCAGAGGACTAGGTTTTCTTCACTGACTGAGCCTTAGTCTGTCCTGCCTTAGTTTAGATGGTGTTCTTAGCTTGGAAGACCTACTTCCTCTGCTTACCCATCCTCTATTCATTCTTCAAATCCCAGACCCAATCCAAAGTGTGGTTTGACTATTGAGTTTGGAGTGAGCACAACTTCTCCTGAATCCTTAGAGCATTTTCCATAAGTACCAATAATTTAATATTGATCTCATGTGGTTTTGTGTGATTATTTAAGTGCTCATAACTTGGCTGTTTCCATCTCAGTTAAAAGTGTCCACTGAAGAGTGTAGTGCCACATCTTGTTCTTGTATGCTGATGAGCCTTCCCATAACATGCAGACTCTACCAAGTAAGTATTGATCGGATGATGGCATCGTTTTGGAAAGAGCTGCTGATTGCAGCCGCCAACTGGCCCTACAGCTGATGCATACCTGCTACATACTAGGTTAGCATAAACCTTTCCTAGGCAAATATCTTGACTGTGGAAAACTCCACAACAATCTCAAAGACAGAAATTCTAAAGAAGGAGCTGGGTGTGGTGGCACATGCCTGTAGTCTCAACTAGTCAGGACCCGGGGGTGGGAGGATCCTGCAAGCCTGGGAACATAGTGAGATCCTTATCTATTAAGAACAAAAACAAACAGAAAGTAAATTTGAAGAGTGGATTGGTAAAGGAGAAAATACTGGGAGGGGCAATGTAGAATTATGATGTTCTGTATGCATATTTCTGTGTCATGGTTATTTGCCTATAAAATTATATAGAATAATAGTTCTTAACCAGAGAAGTGTTTCATAATCATCTAGTGAGCTTTTCCAAATACACATGTAGGCTGCACCCCAGGGTGTTTGATTTAGTAAGATAATGCAAGTGGAGATCTGGACATGTTTATTTTGGAATGTCCCAAGCATGTGTGACATGCGCTCCTAGTTAGAAGAAAAAAATGACTGCTGTTCAGAACTAAAATTAAATTGGAAAGTAAGAGAACACAAGTTTGAGAATTGCAGATATAGGTCTAAAACTCTATTATATAAGTTTTTATTTTAGAAAATATAGACTCCCTTCAGGGAATTGTGTGTCATTTTTTTTTTCATTAGTATGAAATTGTACTGGTATGCAAGCCAAATGATGCTTGTAAGTACCTGCTGACATACCCAGTGTTTGGCACACCCAGTTAATGCAGATAGACTGATGAGGAATTGCTCGTTGAGTAATATGCAGGAACACTGGCCTGAGTGAGTTTTTTCCCTCATACTTGTCAGTTATGATGACTGTTTCTTCAGGAAGTATTTAAATCCTTATTGGCCACTAAAATAGGAGAAGGGGAGAATTCACTTAGAGGAGGGGTCATGTGAGGCATCTTTGGAGAAACTGGTTCGGGATGGAAGCTGGTGTGGGTTGGGGTTGTGTGGGGTTGTCTGCCATCCTTCTCGGACACTTGCAGGAGAGCTTTTTATGCTTCATCAGCAGGTAGTAGACAATAAGCCATACCTGTAGTGAACCAAGGAGAGGAGGCACAAGATGTCATGACAAATAGCTTCCTTGTCACTTGTGTCTCACCTGTACTCATGCTTTTAAAATGTTTTTTTTAAATCTAATTGCAAGCAGAGAGAAATGAGAGAGAGAAAAAGAGACAGAGAGAGAGAGAGAAAGAAAGAGAGAGAGGGAGAGAAAGAATGGGTGCACCAGGGCCTCTAGCCACTGTAAGCATACCCCAGACACATGCGCCACCATGTTCATCTGGCTTAAGTGGGTCCTGGAGCATCGAACTTGGGTACGTATGCTTCACAGGCAAGTAAGTCCCTTAACAGCTAAGCCATCTCTCAATCACCTCATATTTCTTTTTAATGCTATGTAACACATAGCAAATCTCAGGGAGTAAATGTTATATTTGGCTTTCATCTAAGCAATCTCCATTTGACTGGAAAGACAGACCTCCTATATGGTAACCTTACTGTGTAAAGAACATTAAACATGCAGGTTAGTACTGATGTATCAGAACTAAAAGCTTTCCCCGTATGACATTGAAGTTACAGAGCCTTGTTTCATATGGGAGCCCAAGACTTCCTTGATTTTAGGAATCCCACCTCAGAGCTGATATGGATTAAAACTACCCCCAGATGTCGCCTTTTTAAATTTTTTAATCTTTCTCTTTGGTGACAGAGCCTTCTGAAGTTGTAACCTTATTTCTGCAAGAAGCTCTGTCATTTTCTTAATGTGTAATTTGGTCAAATTCAGGATAAGCTACAAAATGATTAAATGAGTAGTTTAACCAGTTGACCAGTTTGGTCATAGAAAATTAAATCATTGTTTTTATTTGGAAAAATCAACAATCCTGTTCTAAAGCCACAGTAGAGAAGTGTGGAACCTATAAATTGAGGTGAGAGACAGAAAAGGGATTGCACAGAGCACAAATAGTCAAGTCTCTCAAATCCCTTTATTTCACTTTAGTCTGAGAAAATTAACTGGTAAATATCTTCATCAGTTTTTTTTTTATAACCAGCTGTCTATTTAGAAACAACAAACAAACAAAAAAACACCAACTGAATATTTGTAAATTGTTTCCATATCTCCCTTTTTCTGGGGAAAGGCAAAGTTTTGTCAATGAGAAAATTCAGTTTTAATTATTTTGTTTCCATCAGATCATGAGATAAACATCCGCCATACCATTTACTAACAAAATACTCCTGAAGATTGATGGGTATTTTTTGTTGTTGTTTAAACAGTGCCTTGCGTAGTACAAACTGACCACTACTTTTGTAGTGAGGAACAAGAAAATATTACTATCTAGAACAATAACATCTTCCTTTTTCTCAGTATCTGGATGCCTGATATTTGGATGTTGATCCTGAGTATAGAAAAAACCCTGACCATAAAATTGTTGATGATTCTTGTCTCTCGGACCTTGAAAGGCACAGGTGTGAGCTGTACCGTTGCTTTGTGTTGTGGTGATGGGGGTTGTTTGCCTCTTCCTACAACAGCCCCTGGGTTGCTGCACACTCGCCTTCATCTGCAGCATGCACTTGAAGGCTTAATTATTGTTCAGTGAGCATGTTGCCATTTAAAACTATTATTTTAAACACTTTAAAATCTGCATGTTGTATTCGGGTCAATTTTAGCTTTGGAACAGAGGTCAGCATGCTTTCCTGCAAATGTCTGGAAAGTAAATATTTTAAGCCACGATGGACTTTGTTGTAATAATAACTTTGTTTGCAGCTCAAAAGTAGAGAATGTAAATACTGACTGCCTGATTTTCAAGCAAACATCATTTACGGATTCTGAAATTTGAATATGTAATTTCTTATGTTATAAAGTATGTTCTAAAAATTATCCACTGAAAGATGTGAAAATTGTTCTGTACCCTTGGACCATAGTTTGCTCCACTCGGCCTTGGGATTGTAATACTCTACTTGAGCTTCTTCCGGTACTCCCTGAAATATAATATGCCCACTGTGCCCTCAGTGCCAGGCACAGTCACTTACCTCTCAGAAGTTTTCCATATCACTGAGACACTGGGATGCATCTGCAATTGGATAGAATCTCTAATGTTCCTAGGACATGGTGCGCTGAAGGCGTCTGGTTGCATTTCGCTCAACCCAGTCCACTGGGAAGCTGCTAGTCTCTTCAGTGCTGCATCCCTGTCGTGACAGGAGCTCTGAAGACTGATGAATTGGTCCACAGACAGTCTCCTTTTTTTGCCCTGACTATACTTTTGAAGACTTGCTCCCTCTTTCTATCCCAGACCTGCCATCTGTGGCAAGTGAACTCAAGTTTTCCATTTAAATCTAGCCTATCTCACTCGTGATGACATATGGCTAGGTCTCTAATTCATGTGTACTGGATAATTAAGGCAAAACAGATATTTGCTAAAAACATTACATAGGCCATACCTTGGTCAGCTGACTACATATTAGGTACTTCTGTGCCCTGCTTATATTTTGGTCTGTTAGCTTTATTTTAGTTCCAAAATTTATGAATTCTTTTGGATGATAATTTTCCAACAATTTTGTCCAACATGGAGTTGGACGATGATAAACAGAGATAATATATAGAGGAACAAATTTATTAAGACCTAATGTTCTTGATGGTTGCCTGCCATTTTTGAACCTATACACCATTGCTCTTTTTGTTTAATCTATTTTAAAAATCATTTATTTCTTGTTTAGACTATGGCCATTCAAATCATTCTAGCCAATATTAATTATATTGAAGTATGCATAGTGTTTATAAAAACAGGAGAGAAATTATTTCAAAGCCTACTACCCAGAAATAAATATTTAACATTTAAAATGTATACAGTATTATAGTTCATATTCACACATGTTTCCACACAGATACACATATATATGCAGTGCTTTGTATATGTGCTTGGTATATTCGTACCTATAGATTACTATCCACTGATATGGAATAGAAAAGGGAACAAGGTGTCAAGGTAATGTATTCATGGGACTGGAGAAACGGCTTAGGAGTTAAGGCACTTGCCTACAAAGCAAAGGACCCAGGTTCAATTTCCCAGAACCCATGTAAGCCAGATACACAGGGTGGCACATGCATGTGGAGTTCATTTGCAGTACCTGGAGGCCCTGGCACACCCATTCTCCCTCTCTTTTCCTCTCTCTCTCTCTCTCCCTCCCTCCCTCTTTCTCTCAAATAAATAAATAAATAAATATTAAGAATAAAATAAAATAAATGTATTCATAGCAAAACAGTGGACCATACTCACATTGGGAGCAAGAACTTCAACATATGAGTTTGCAGCATACATAATTCAGTCTACAGAAGTATTGGAAGGGCTGTATCTTGTGAATTACTGTAGAATTGTGAAAGAGGGTGATCTGAAATTAGAGGGGAAATAACACCAGATGAGTGGTGTGTGTGTGTGTGTGTGTGTGTGTGTGTGTGTGTTTTCCTAAGCTGCTCAGTTCTGCCCAGTGCAATTTTTTGCATTCTTCTAGTCTTTCTTACAGATGAAGTCACACATAAACAAACAGGAAATCCATGCTATATTCACATTGGAAGATATTCATGCTTTTACAAGTCTCGTAGTGAGCTTGATTGAACAGTGATGTGGTAAATAAGGTGCACTATAGACCCAGTCAGTTCAATTCTGAGTAGTCTCTTAGATAAAACCCCTTACTATGTTTGAGGGAAACATTTGGCTCTTAGATAAAACCCCATACTATGTTTGAAGGAGACATTTGGCTATCTTGAACTTTCTTCTTATAAAATAAGCATGTGTCTACCCCACGGAATTGTGGGCACTGAGTTCATACATATAAATAGGTGTGTTACACCTAATAAGAATATGTATATAATGGGTGTTAATTGCCCTTAAGATCACCCATTCTCTGCTGTACCCCAGCTTGGTATAGAGCAGCAGCAAGGAACTGTTACTCTGTCATGACATAATGTTAGCAGTGGGGCCCTTGGGAGCCACAGTTGCCTCATTTAGAATAGGCGGCTGGGTATTTATTGTGTGGAGAAGAGAAATCCAAGGAGATGCAAGCCTTTCTATTTGGAATAAAACTCTTTAATTCTATGGAACCTTAAAGAGACAGAATCCACTTGAATTTGCAAAGCTATTGGCTGGAGCATTTCACACACATGAGAAGAAGATACAAAAGCAATGTGAGTTCAGAGCCTCGGTACATTTGGCGTATTACTGTTCAAGGATGTGACAGAAGTGGAGGAGAAAGGTGTCCTACTTCAGCAGGGAAGGAAACCTGCTGTGCCTGCAGAAGTCAAGGCTTTTGAAGCACCACATGAGAAATGTCAGAACACACAGTGCATGTCTTTGAACCACAGAGGTTTAAAATCTGCCCAGGAGATTCTGAGAGGACACAGCTTGCCTCCACCTGGAGGGAGGGCGGAACAAAGCCTGCTATCCAGAGGGGCTGGCCTCAGTAAAACCTGCTCTGCTAGGCCAGGAGAGTCTGACCAGCCTTAGGAGGTCAGCGTGGATCCTGGAGATCAGTGCTTTCTGCCAGGTGTGATAGGGACCAAGGGCTAAGGAGGTAGTGGATCCAGAGCAAATTTGAAGGCAGGAATCAAATACACTTTATTCTCACTCAAGTTATGTTACCTTGTTGAATAAGTTCATTTTTCCAGGTGAGTTTTCTGGGCAATAATAATTCATCTGTATGTTCTTTCTGGGAACACCCTGGGAATGTGCATCTTACAGTGCCTGGTACCCTTTCCACAGGGTCACAAAACCAAGAAAGCAGAAGTTTCTCACCTTCTGGGACTCACAGCGAGTCATAACTTGTAAGACTTAACTAAAGTGGCTCTCTTTAAAATGTATTTTTTTTGGTGTGTGTGTGTGTGAGATGCTTGCATGTGTTCATGTGTGTTGGTATGTGTAAGTGTGCCATGATGTGTGTGGAGGTCAGAGGACAACTTTCAGGTGTTGGTCCTCACCTATCTCTCTTCTTGAGACAGGGTGTCTCATTCACACTGTTCACTGCTGTGTTCACCAGGGGAGCTGACCAGTGAGCTTCCAGGACATTATCCTCCTTCTCTCTTGCAGACAGTGTGCTGGGATTACAGCAGCTCTCCATGGCATCCGGCTTTCCATGTGGGGCTGAGGTCCCAAACTCAAGCACTCTGGCTTAAGCAGCAAGTGCTTGATCCCCTGAGCCGTCTCCCCAGCCCCAAAGTACCTCTTTCTTGTTGCCGCAGCCATGGGTTGTTCTGAAGCAGGCTCTAATTTGCCATCGAGAGACCTGATTTATATGCTCATACACACTTGTCATTTCCACATCTAGGAGGCTAACGCTAGAGGTTCATGAGCTTGAGGGCAACCTGGAATACATAGTAAGTTTCTACGTAGCCTAGGGCTACATAGCAAGGCCCTGTCTCACAACAATGAGAACAATAAAACAACAAAAAGAGAGATCGTTTTACTTTGTGGAGAAAGGCTCTTTATTATTCCGTTTTGGGAATCAGTCTGGCTTTCTCTTCTATCAAATCCCTCACCTCCTCCCTTCCTCCCCTGTTAGACTCACCCCACTGTGCCAGGGGCACATGCTTTCTTCTGCAGCCAGTGTTTGCTCTCCTTCAGGCTGCTCTTCCTCTGTGATTAGTTCATGGTAACCACATTCCTGCGGAAGGGGCAGACAGAAGCTTCAAAGGATCCCCAACCACTGCTGATTTGATGTGATGGTCTTCAGAGTTGGCATATTGAACTTGATTCTTGAGGTTTTAATAAAGCACCTAGTAACCTGAGGGGAGAGTGTAGTATGTGTAGGACAGCAGATGGGGGTTGAACATTTGGGGAGCTGGCCTCTCAAATCTCAGTTCAAAACAAGCCTTTCATGTGATAGATAGCTTAACTAAAATAAAAAAAAAAACTACTTTTATTTTAAATGCAAGATGAGGGGTCTGGGAAGATGGCTTAGCAGTTAAAGCACTTGCTTGCAGTGCCTGCTAGCCAAGGTTCCACTCCCAAGGCACCCACATAAGCTGGACACAAAAAGTGGTACAAATGTCTGGTGCTTACAGGGCAAGAGGCCCTGGCATACATATATTCAAACACTTGCAAATAAATAAGAAAACAAAAACTTAAAAAGAACACAATGTAAAATGAGTTGCTGGCAGTGTTTGTAAGGCTGTTGTGATTTGAGAGAATTAAAGTATTGTAGAAGAATCATTTTAAACTTGGCCACTATTTCTTATATTGCGTATGTGTGTACCTTAGCAGATACCATCTGATGCCTGTTTACTGCTGTTAGGGCTCGACTATGTGGAGGAGCTAGGGACAGTGTTCTGTAGAAGGTTTCTAATGAGTGAGGCCATGGGTACAGGGTCACACATGCTATGCACCATGATACTCAAGGTTAATAGAAGTGATCTTAACGGCTCAAGTCTAGGCTGTGCTGCTTAATTCTCGAGTGTTCTCCTAACTCCTGCACTACACCTGTATAGTCACAGAGGTCATGAAAGTACATGTTTTTGGCTTTATTAGTATTATATGGCAATAAGCATTCTTGTAGATGTACTGGGCACTTCATGAGTATGAGACTTAGACCTCAAAAAGAGCACAGAAAGCAGTATTCACTGAGGTTGTGTGAAGTCTGTATGAGATGTTAGGTGTTAGCCGTCGCCCCGTGTAAGATGTCAGTTGTTAAAAGCCCTTCTTCCCCATGAAGAAAATGCCCTCCCTCTTCTCCCCTGGCCTATCTGTGCGAGGAGTGACAGTGCTGGACTATCAAGGGTGGCAGTACTAGCCAGATAGACACAGAGAAGCGGAGTGCTAAAGGTTGCCACAAGGAGTGGAAATCACTGGAGTGTTTGGGAAATGGTTTACAGGGGTTGTGTTAGTGACATGCCCTTCTTTGGTGCATGCCTGATGTGTTTTTGTGTGCGTGCATGAGTGCAGGCACACACATCCCAGAAAGGTCATGTGGTGGTCAAGGGGCAGCATCAGGGGTCAGTCTTTGCCCCACTCCTTGTTTTTTTTTTTTAATTTTTAATTTTTATTTTTATTTATTTATTTGAGAGTGACAGACAGAGAGATAAAGAGGCAGAGAGAGAGAGAGAGGAGAGTGGGCGCGCCAGGGCCTCCAGCCCCTGCAAACGAACTCCAGATGCGTGCGCCCCCTTGTGCATCTGGCTAACGTGGGTCCTGGGGAATTGAGCCTCGAACCGGGGTCCTTAGGCTTCACAGGCAAGCACTTAAACGCTAAGCCATCTCTCCAGCCCCCACTCCTTGTTTTGAGGAAGGTCTCTCAGTGTTCGCTGCTGCACTCATCAGGCTAGCTGGCCTGTGAATTCCCAGGGTTTCACCTGTCTCTACTCCCGTCTTGTCATATGTGCCCTAGTGTTTTAGATTCCCCTCCACAGCATTGTGGGTCCTGAGGATTCAAACAGATACTCATGCTTGTGCAGCAGCAAATGCTTTTATCCACCAAGCCATCGCCCCAGCCCCTGGTTACATTTCTTACTGCTGTAACGAAATACCTAACAGACATGGCATAAAGAAAGAAGGGTTTCTTTTGGCTCACAGCTTATACGTTGAAGCGCCACGAGGAAGACATGGTGTCAGGAACGTGGCTGGTACCTTGCATCTGCACTCCCAGCGCAGACAGATGAACGCTGGTGCTCAGCTCAGGAAGTCTGCAGCTGAAGTCAGGGGAGGGAGGGGAGAATGGACGGTCAGGGAAGATGACCACATTGGGTGGAGCTTTGAACATTGTTGTAAAGAGTTTGATATTTTTCCTGAGGTTGGGAACCGTCAAAAGTTTTTGAGGCAAGTAAGGATGTGGTGAGGTGAACATTTTAACAGTCTCATGCCGGCTGTGTGTTCAGGATGAGCTGAGGGTCTGAGGGTGAGCAGGACACCGGGCTGAGGCTCCTGAAATCATGCAGATGAGACTTCTTTGTGGCTTGAGCTAAGGTGGTAGTAGTGGAAGTAATGAGAAGATAACCGATTCAGGATTTTTTTGTTTTGTTTGTTTGTTTTTTGGTGTAGGGTCTCACAGTGGCCCAGGTTAACCTGGAACTCATCATGTAGTCCCAGGCTGACCCCAGACTGATGGTGCTCCTCCTACCTCTGCCTTCTGAGTACTGGCATTAAAGGCATGCACCAGCATACCTGGCCAGATGCAGGATTTTTAATAGACTTTTTAGTTTTTACAAAATTTCAAACACACAAAGGAAGAAACAAGAGTGTGGTGATCATTGAACATTCATCATCCACATCCACTAATTAACATTTTGATGTTTGCTTTACCTTTAGTTTTTGCTTAAACCCTTTACATAGTAAATTACAGTCATCATTAGATGTCGTGTTTCAGCATGAGTCCCCAGAAGGTGGAACACTGCTGCATAAACAGAGTACCATCATCATGCTGAACACGCACATCATTTTTATTCAAATCTCCTTAGTTATCTCTCCCTTGGTTCTTTCATAGTGGTCTTTCTTTCCAGATAAAATCAATCAATATCCATGTATTATATTTGGTAGTTATAGCTCATAATTTTTTTCTCTTTAATTAATTTTAACCTTTTACATTTTTGGAATAACTTAAATTTACAGAAAAGTTTTGAGAATAGCACAAATAAGTCCTGTATAATTATCAGCCCAATATTTACCACTGGGTAGCATTATGTCACACTTGCTCAGACGTCCTTGTTCTCTGTGCACGAGGGCGTACCACACGCATACATAATGAATCACGGAGTAGAAGTTATGGATCGGTATTAATTTTAAAGAGGATAGAATGAACATAATTTCCTGAGAAACTGCTGTGTGTGTATATAAGGTTTTGTGGCATAAGAACTGTGAGGACTTCAGGATGACCATTGAATTTTGCTGTGAGCATTCAGAAAAAGTTTGCCAGGCACTGAGCTATGAAAGAAAGAGAACAGGCCTGGAAAGAAACTCAGTTCCTTTTCTTTTTCTTTTTCTTTTTCTTTTTTTTTTTTTTTTTGTTCATGTTAAATTTGAGGTATATATGGGAGATTTATGTGGAGAGACACCAAAGACAATTGGGTAGATGAACAGGAGCTCCAGGGAGGTGAGGCATACAGAACTAAATTTGGCAGTCTTCAATGAAAAGGCGGTGATATTTCATACCCAAGACAGTGTCAGATAATCACAAAAGAGAAAGAGAGAAATAGGGACAAACCTGTGAGGTCCTGACCCGGAGACTGGCTCCATGTTGTGGAGTTGAGGAGGCAATAACAAAAGAGACTGGGGAGGATGAATGAGTAGTGGAAGCCAGAGGAAGAAGCTTGAAATGACCAGCTGTGTATAACACGAAAGGGTCATGTCACAACTCAGAAGCCACTGACACCCGTTAAATGGTTCAGATGGTGTGAGAAGGTCAAAGCCAACATCCAAGAGGCTTGAAAGAAAAGAGGAGAGAAAGAAGCATAGGAATACTCAAGATATTTTTTATAAAAGGGTGGTTCAGAAAAATACGGTCATTATTAGAGGTGAAATTGTATTAAATATTCATTTATTCACTTGTTCATTCATTTGCTCATAGGCAGGGTCTCATTATCTTGTCCATGCTAGTCTGGAATGCCTATATTCACATGATCCTTCTACAACTGCCTACTGAGTATGGGAACTGCAGATATGTGCCACATGCCTAGCAAAGTCCTTTTTTTTTAAACACTGGGGAAATGGTGTGGTTGTATGCCCATGGGAATGATACAACAAAGAGGAAATTCCTGAAGGTAAGCAGTAAAACTGCTTTGATTGCTTCTTTAAAAAATCATATATATGTATATGCTGGAGAGATGGCTTAATGGTTAAGGTGCTTGCTTGCAAAGCCTAAGGACACAGGTTCGAGTCCCCAGTGCCCATGTAATCCAGATGCACAATGTGGTACATGTGTCTGAAGTTTGTTTGCAGGGGTAAAGGTTCTGGCATGTCCATTCTATTCTCTCTCTCTCTCAAATAAATAAAAATATCTTTAAATATATATATTTGTTTATGCATGGCAGGGTCTCTTGGCCTTCAACTCAGAATGCCCATCTGGCTTCATGTGGATAGTTGTGGAATGGAAGCCAGGCCAGCAGTCTTTGCAGGCATGTGCTTTAAACCACTTGATCTATCTCCCAGCCCCCTGAATGCTTCTTTTGTCCAAGGAAACTAGCAAAGAGATTCCTCAGTGGAAAATGAGGGGGAGGGAAGAAGTTTGAGGATGAAGAGAAAGTGTGATGGAGATGTGTTTATTGATGTCTTTGTGTGGAATGTGTGGAGGTGGCTGGTTGTAAGGGATGTCAGTAGACTGCCTTCTCTAGGAATCAGTGTGTCTATAGGGTGTGAACTCTCACAAGGTACCCTTTGCAGTCCCAAAGGACTTTCCCCATACAGGAATGACCATGGCAGTGGGACTGGGCAAAAAGCAGTTTGGGGTGCTGTGCAGCTCTGGCTCAGATATTGGTGCAGCTTTGCGACAGGCAGTTTTCAGACCAGTTTGGAACTGATGTTATGCAGTAGACTATCTTAATCAGTTCCATGTTTACTGTTTGTCAGTGGGAAGTGGGGAGAGAGTCTAGTCAGTTTGTACCTTTGGAAAACATGGAGGCTGCAAAACTGATCCGAGGAAGTACAGCCAACTCTGCATGAGGTTGCTTTTCGGAAAACAGTGCTATGGTAATAAAGCACTATTGTATCTTTTTGCCCAGGATCCAGTGAGCTAATCAGGTAGGAAATTCTTGCTAAATGGGAGGCTGTTCCATTACAACTCCCTTCTGTACTAAGAATTGCATTCCACATACTGAGGATTCTCAAGCTGCCACACGATTTCTCTTGAGCTTTGGATGATATGAATCATTAGACATTTTTATTTAATTTATGCTTTTAATTAAGAAAAAAAACAGATATGCCTGCACCCAACCAGATAGTTTCTAAGTCTGCATATGAGATGAGGAAAGAAAGGAAAAGCAAACAGCATGTTTTCCTTTCCCATATTTTCTCCTTATACTTCAAGATATTATAACATCATTAGGTGTTTTAAATTCACCTTTCTCACTTTGAAAATAAGATTTGCATTAATTTTATTAAGAAGACAAAATCTGTAAGGTACATCTTTTATAAGGGCAAGGCCCATGCGAAACCACAGAGGAACTGGGGAGATGAGCAAGAGTGCTGCTTCCATGGTGAGCCTGACAATCAGTGCCAGGGTGAACGAGACAGATGCTGAGGATACTCAACACCTACCAAAGCAGAGATCCAAAGGCTCCTAAGAGCTCATCATTTAAGTACACTTAAAACACACCCACCGAGGCTCAGGGAATTTTGTGGAAGAGGGGATAGAAAGATTGTAAGAGTTAAAGGTTGGGACATCATACCCCAGAAGCATTCCCTTCCCATAGTAACCGACTGCTGCCTGCCACAATACCTAACCTACAACCCCATGGGGAATACCAGCAACCTCACTGAGGATGACCCCCAGCTGGTAACAATACATGATGTATCCACACAAAGTGTGTTCTGAGTAAAAAATTAAAATACAACAAAAGATTCCGTGAGTATAACATTTTCAGTACCAGAAGTCCTAGCCTCCTGGTAATTAATGCAAATAAATTTTCCCCTAAAATTATCAAATGTTAACTAGATATCTACCATTAGCAATGGTTTAATACTCGGGACATCAGTTTTATAGGTAAATATAATAAAATTTTAATCTCAACAAAATGAAGTAACAGTTTTTTTTTCGTTATCTTTAGCTTTTTGGATAAGAATTTTGACATGCTCCAAATAAGGGTATATAAAAGGAATTTCCATGTATTTACCACGCTCTTTTGAAAATGACACATATTCTGTAATCTTCTTATGAAAATAATTCTTAAACTCAGAGTTTAAAATGATCTAAACTCCTTTTCTTTTTTATAGACAAAAAAAAGTGAATTTGGGATGTGGGTTGGCAATGAAATATGAAATGCTTCAGGGTAGTCTCCCAGTTAGAAACCTGGGGCTTGGAGAGGACTGTCAGTGTTCCTACCTTCATACTACCTGGCTCCTTCCTGGCATGCGAAGTTCTGGTGATGATTGGTAGCTCATGGTTCTCTGTGCACTCTATCTCTGGCCCAGTACCATTTTCCCCCTTGCATTTGATGTTACTCTTCTCTTTGAAACACAGCCAGGTACATTCTCTGACATGGGTGTGCCCTCCCATGTGGGCCCTACCCCTGCTCTCTCTTCCCTGGAGTAAAATCTAAAGTAGGCCCACCAGCCTACCAGGCTCTGCACGGTCCAGATCTCAGCCATCCACCTCCCAGATACTTCTCACTCATTGAGCTGAGATCTTTCCTGCCTACAGGCCTTTTACAATGTACTCTCTTTTTCTGGCATATTCTGTTTCACATCTTTGATTTCCTACTTTGCCTCAGAGCTTCTCCCTAAATCCCTTTCCAATCACAATGCTCTCTTTTCTCCCCAGGCATGAACACCTTTTGAGTAGTCATCTTTGTAATTTTATTCAAGGTTTCACCATTTATACAAGTATTCCAAAAAATATAGTGTAGGTTTTGCCCATGTGAAAAATTAATATATATATAAATTGTGTTTCAGAATTTCTTCACTCCTTTCCTCCTTCCTTCCTTCTTTCCTTCCTTTATTTCCTTGTTTGTTTCTTCCTTACTTTTTCTCTCTCCCTCTCCCTCCCTCTCTCCCTTCTTCCTTCCCTCCCTCCGTCACTCCTTCCCTTCTTTCCTTGGGCATGAGAGATTGAATTTAAAGCCTCACACGTGCTAAGGCAAGTGTTGTACTACTGAGCTGTATGCCCAGTCACCTTTTAACTTTTTTTTTTTTTTTTTTTTGGTGTGTGTATGGGTACATAGTAGGTATGGTATGGGCATGCCACATGCACACCATGTGGAGAGCAGAAGAGAATGTCAGGTGTCCTCAATCACTTATCTGCACATTTGCTTGAGACAGAGTCTCTCACTGGACCTGCTGCCGCCAGTTTTTGATCAGACCAACTGACCAGCAAACCCCAGTGACTTTCCAATCTCTACTGCCCACAGGACTGGGGTTACAGGCATTTTATGTGGGTGATTGGGATAAAACTCAGGGTGAGTGAGGCCTTCTAAGGCCTTGATGCTTGTGCAGCAAATGTTTGTACTCAGCGAGCCATCTCGCAGCCCTTGTTTTACTTGCTTTGATCCCGCTAGGTTGTCAGAGTGTGGCCCCGAACTCATTCTGTAGTCCAGGCAGGACTTCACCTTGTGAGTCTTCTACCTCAGCCTCCTGAGGATGTGTGACGACTGGCCTGCCTGTGCATGTACTTCTGATGGGTAACATGTTGACAGGGTTTTGTCATATTCGCCTTGAAAATCTTTTTCTCTTTCTTTTACTAACCCTTGACATATATATTTAATGTCACTTTAAATATGTATAAATTGTCCTATTTTGTGATTTTTCTCCCTTTTGGTTTTCTTTTCTACTTTTGTTCTGGCTTGATTCTATTTTCTGTTTTAGTTTTGATATTATAAGCTTAATTTTTAAATATTTTGTGATTATTCTAGAAATCATAATGGGTTTATCCTTAGTTATCAAAATCTAATACTGGCCCATCTTTTACCCTTCTCCCAGACTTTTTGAAGTATTTCAAATACATCATCTCCATGCATTGTTTTGTTATGCTTTCCATTCCCTGCTTTATGATTTTAAAAGCATTATTAACCTTAAAAGACACAGATGTTGGGTGTGGTGGTGCATGCCTTGATCTCAGCACTTGGGAGGCAGAGAGGTAGGAGGATCCCTGTGAGTTCAAGGCCAGCCTGAGACTATATAGTGAATTCCAGATCAGCCTAGGCTAGAGTAAGACACTACCTCAAGAAAAAAAAAAAAAAAAAAGACACAGAGACAATATTATTTTAGACTTGTACACACATTTTCTATTTTCTTTGTTTCTCTTTCTTTTTTGTACCTACACTTTTCATTTGGAATCATGTTTTGTCTGAAGATGCTTGATGTTTTAAGTCTATAGATTTCTCTCCTTAACAGTTTTTGAAATTTTAAGCCATTACTTCTTCAAAAACTGCAGCTCCCCTACGCTGTCTACTTTCTTCTGTAATCACAATTAAATGTATTTTAGACTGTCTTTATCCTCCTGTGTCTTAATCTCTTTTCCATATTGTCCCTTTTGTGTTTCCTTGTTTCTCTGACTAGAAGATAGATATTGTGATAGTTTATCTTGTCAATTTGGTGGGATTTAAAATCACCATGGAAACAAATCTGTGGGCATGTCTGTGAGGCATTTCCTAGATCATGTTATCTGAGGTGTGAGGACCCATCCAAAATATGGGTGGCCCCTTTCCATGGGCTGGGTATCCTGGACTGCAGAGAAAGGACCAGACGAGGGCTGACATTTGCTGCTCCCAGCTGCGTGGCCGTGCCTTCAGTGTGACGAGCAGCCTTGCTGCTCTTGCTGTTATGCCTTCTTCGTTATGATAAAATCCATCCCTTTAACACTGTGAGCCAAAATACACCCTTTTCTTTATTATGCTGCTGCTGCTGCTGCTGCTGTTGCTGTTTCTTCTTCTTCTTCTTCTTCTTCTTCTTCTTCTTCTTCTTCTTCTTCTTCTTCTTCTTCCTCTTCTTCTTTTTTTTTTTGAGAGTGACAGACAGAGAAAGAGAGAGAGAGAGAGAAAGAGAGAGAGAGAGAATGGATGCGCCAGGGCCTCCAGCCACTGCAAACGAACCCCAGATGCGTGCACCCCCTTGTGCATCTGGCTAACGTGGGTCCTGGGGAACCGAGCCTTGAACCTGTGGCCTTAGGCTTCACAGTCAAGTGCCTAACCGCTAAGCCATCTCTCCAGTCCTTATACTGCTTCTTATCGGGTGTTTGGGCACAGTGACTAGTTAAGTAACTAATACAGATATTATCTGGCCTTAAAAAAAAATCACTATTCTCTTTGAGGTTTTTAAATTTATTCTTTCTCCTTCGGTTTTTAATTGGTTGTTGCAGTTTTTTGTTTGTTTGTTTGTTTTGTTTTGTTTTTCGAGGTAGGGCCTCACTCTAGGCCAGGCTGACCTGGAATTCACTCTGTGTTCTCAGGGTGGCCTTGAACTCATGGCGATCCTCCTACCTCTGCCTCCCGAGTGCTGGAATTAAAGGCATGTGCCACCACGCCTGGCTTGGTTGTTGTAGTTTTTTTATGTGCATAAGTTTTATTCGATCCTGTTACATAGTTCCCTGTTCTTTACAGGTACTTTTTACTTGATCTTTTATTTCTTTGCACAGAATAAGTACAGTTGTTTTGTGTTTTTTTTTTTTGTTTTTTCGAGGTAGGATCTCACTCTAGCCCAGGCTGACCTGGAATTCACTATGGAGTCTCAGGGTGGCCTCAAACTCACGGTGATCCTCCTACCTCTGCCTCCCGAGTGCTGGGATTAAAGGCGTGCGCCACCACACCCGGCTCCAGAATAAGTATAGTTGTTTTATAACCTTATATATTTATTTGTTATATGTAAAATTTACATAAATATATATCAATTATTAATATATTAATATTAACCACATTATAGTTACTTGTTCCATATTTGTGGGTCTGTTTCTGATGCTGATTTTTGGTACTGTTTTCATTAATTTCATTCTACTCATTGTTCCTAAAAATATTACGGGAGGGAAAGTTCAGATTAAAGAGGAAGGTGATGTTATCTCGGAGTTTATATTGATGTTCTTCCCTGTATTTTCCGATTCTAGCAAACCGGGGTCACCTTAAATCAAGTTCAAGGTTTCAGTGTTCCTTGGCCATCAAAGCAAAGTGAGCCTTACTTGTGATCACAGCTGTGGGACCCTTATTACACTGTCTCATTATTTCCCCTTCCCTTTTATGTCCTATTCCACTTAGTGCCTTGGATTTTCTATAATGTGGGGTTTATGCATAGTTCACACTCATCCTGGGGGTGTAATTCTGTTTGGTTCCATCTTTAAAATTGCTCTTTTTTTGGGGGGGGAGGAGGCAGTATTAGGGATTGAACCTAGGGCCATGTGCATGCTGACCAAGTGTTCTGCCACTGAGCTGCATTCCCATACTGCACTTGGTTCCATCTTAACATGAATGCTGTCTCCTATGAAAATGACTTCCACATTGGTAGGGCTCTGGTTCCTGGTTCTTTCCTTTTTCTCCAGGATCTACTGAAGAAGCCTTTGTGGTAAAAGAACCATGCATAATTCTGCTTAGATTCTGGGTCCCTGTTTCCCTCAGATGCATATACTGAGAGCTTATTTTATTTCTGTGCTTCTCTTAGGCATTTTTTTTTTTTTAAAAAATCTTTTGGTCTGGTCTGAGTACTCTAGTCTGCTTCTAGAAAAGGAAGCATTAATAAGACCTTAAAACTAGTACATGTTATCTAATGGGAGGAAAACCCCTAAACCATGTATGGTATGTAGATACAGCTTCAGAATCTTTATAGGTAAAGATGTTGTAAACAAGGATGTTCATATACTTTTGTTTTATGCATCATTTTAATACTGATGTGAAATTAAACAAGGTCAGTTGCTCTGTGTCGGGCCAACTTTAACTGCAGGAAGGAGCCTGAATTCGCTATGAAGCATCCATCTTAGCTCTGCAGCCACTGTTTACTTCCAGTGTAGAGGTCTCGATGGGCATGCCCTTCAGAGATATGAAAGACACGATTAGTCTACAGCATTGTCTGACACATTAAGCAGTAACCGGCAAAGAGATTGTTGTCTCACCTGTACCAGTAAATAGTACTAGCAAGGCTTGTACTTGCAAGCAATACAGAGATAGATGTAATTTAATGAGATTTGATTGGTTTGGGAAATGCTGGTTATGCACATCCCACGTTGCTGATTTGGCAGCGTTAATAAAAATAAAAAAACCTCCCCCCTCTTTCTTAGAGGTTTGGATTCTTGAGTAAAATTTTGAACATTGGAAGCATACATTATGGACAGAATATGGAGGTGCACAGAGTCAAGATAGGAGCAAGCATGGTATAGGAATGACAAGCACAAGCATGGCTGTAGATGCAATCAGGAAAGAGATGGGAAATGAATCAGCAAAGAAAGCTGTGAAAGAAGAAACTGCTTCACTGATATCCTCGAACAACTCCACTTGTAGGAGGCAAAGCCTACATGCAGCTGGTTTAGCCACTCCAGGAGGCTTAGCTTTCCTTGCTTCTGTACTGCTCCCTTTCTCTTCAGACCCTGAGGTGAGGGTTGCAGTTTAACCACACACAGAGAGGAGACCTTGTGAATGGTGTCTTTGGGTCTTAGACAAATGAGTCATTCATCCTTCAGAAGATAGTTCCAAGCTACTAACCCTTCATATTATCAGAGTGTTTCAACTTTGGAATGACGATGGTGAGCATGAAACAGGACGTGGAGAGGACTGGGTCATAGGAAGACGTAGTTAGTTACAAAGCTACAAGGTCAATTTATCTGCATGATTTAATTTGCTCTCCTGTTCTGACGTATCATTGTCATCCATGGACATGGAATTCACTGTCTTTTAGGAAAATGAATGCTAACTGATTAATGTTTTCCTGGGTCTTATAAATAGTCTATTTTTGGTAATTATTTTTAAAAATATTTTTATTCACTTATTTGAAAGAGAGAGAAACAGACATAACGAAAGTGAGTATGGGCACTATTTAAGAACACCAGATGCATGAGAGTCACTTTGTGCATCTGGCGTTATGTGGGTACTGGGGAATAGAACCTGGGTTGCCAAGCTTTGCAGACAAGTTCCTTTAACCTCTAAGCGATCTCTCCAGCCAATTTTTGGTAATTATTTAAATGTTTATTTGATAGCCTTCTGTTAACATGGTCACATAAACATTTATTGGTGTCTATTACATACCCAAATCTTCACTACAGTTATGTGATATAATCCTCACCACATCTCATAGGTAGATAGTTTAACTTTAGTTCAGAAAAGCTAAGCAGTTTACCAAGATATACATGAGAGTCTGGGTCTATGTTTAATCGACCCTATGTGCCCCTTTCTCTAGACAACTGCTGAGGTTGTGACTTTAAAGGTAGATTTTAATGGTATTAGATTCCTAATTTCTTAAGAAATTAAAGCTTCCTTTGAGGTTTTTCTCTCGAGATCTGGGTGTTGCTTAGCTTTCTTTTGTTGCTGAATCATAGGTATAATGCACTCTGCCATTAGAGATGTGATGAGAGACTCTACATTTGAAAGAAATATGTTTCTTAGATTTCTCAACTCCCATGGTTGTGGTGTTTGCTGATGCCTTTCGCTGTGGATGTTTTAGGAATGCCTGTCTATATAGCAAGACTTCCAGTGGATCTGCTGTGTGGTGTGTGAGGCGCAGTGGTGCCATGGAGCATATCTGTCAGCAGATTGACAGTGCCGTGCACACAGCTCCACAGTCTCACTGGGACTTCGTGGGGCTACATTTCCAAATTTCTTTTTATACCATTTCCCTGTTTCACTGTGGACCTTTCCCCTAACACAGGAGCCTTTGTGCTTTTGAGTTTATCCCAAGGACGCCATCAAAATAGACAAGGGGCTGGTGTCAGACCAGTCATTTGGGAGCTGACAGAAGGATTTTAATTAAAATCTATTCACATACTTCAAGGCATTCTTTCACTGAAATTGGGAGGTACTGATTGGGTATTTGATATAGAGAATTCCAGGACTCATTTCCCCTTTTTCTATCTTAGATGTTAACAAACAAACAAAATTTCTATAAGAAATTATGGGATTTGTTTTTAGTTTTGTTCTATAAAATGTAATGTAGGTTAAAAGTAGGACTTTAATTATTTTCCCATGAAATGGTTGAAGGAAGTGGAAAATATGTGACTAAATAGTGTCTCTAAATTTATGGTTGTGCTTATGGCCAGTTTTGAAACTCTCTCAGTGGAGGGGACGGTCAGGAAAAGATTACCAGGATTTCTCTCCCTGTCTTAGCCAAATCCTTCTATTCCACTCCACAAGAAATGGTTGTGGGAGGGGTTTAGGTTTCTTGACCCATGTACAAAAATGTCAAAGTGGGGCTGGGGAAATGACTTAGTGGTTAAGGCACTTGCCTTTGAAGCCTAAGGTCCCATGTTTGGCTCTCCAGATCCCACATAAGCCAGACATGCATAAGTGAGGCAAAAGCAAGGTCACACATGCCCACTAGGTGGTGAAGGCATCTGGAGATCAATTGCAGTGGCTGAGGCCCTGAAGCGGGGGTCAGTTCTCTCTCTTCCCTCTCCATCCCTTTCTCTCTCTCTCCCTCTCTTTTGCTCTCTCTAAAATAAAAAACTAGAAAAGAAATTAAAAATGTCAAACTGAAGCCCATTATTTGGTATAATTAATATGCCCAAATTTTTTAAAAGGCTGTGTGATAGAGTTTAAAAAACAAAAACAATTTTATAAAAGAAAAACATGACTCACTGCCTGGTTGGTGGTGAGATGAAGACCAGATTTTTGGCCATCCTCTTTATCCCAGTGTTTCTTAATTCATTCACCAAGCATCTATTTATGCTGGGCAATAGATGCAGGAGGCAGTGATGGATTAGGCACTATGTTCACCCTTCACAAAGCTGGTGTCCTGGGGTCTTCCCCTCTCTCCTGAGAAGCATGGTATAACAGTTACACACTCGGTCGGGCTGTGAGGTCAGACAGGCCTAGACTGAAGTCTCTGTGGGCTGTATTCTTGAGGCTAGGCAAGCCAGTTTCGACTTGGGAAGATACCTTTGCTCCCAGCATGTCACTGGAAGGCAGGCCATGCAGAAAAAGGGTTTTACACAGTGCCTGTGGCATAGCAAGTGTAGCGTGGATGTTAACCATCACCACTGTAGTGTTAGTGATCAGGATGATTATATGCTGGCCTGGGGGTGTCAGAGAAAAGGACAAGTGTTTGAAATGCACTGGAAGAATGTGGCTCCTGGGTGTGCCAAAGGGAAGAATCAAGTTTATAAAGGTTTCTTCAAGTCTGCCAGGGAGGTAAGGGCTGGTCCTTGGAAATGCTGGGCTGTGTGGTGTCTCTATGTATAACTGCATCCCTTTTCAGGTTAATCAACCTGATTTTTAAAGATTTCACATGCTGGGCATTTCGGCAGAGAAACTGTGTGTTTTACTATATTTACCATGAACCTTTACCATATTAAGCACAGCTGTTCCTGGACCAAGAAAACCAAGGGAGAAACACAAATGTTTCTGGTTTGTTTGTTTTTTTTATAAAAGTGTCTTCCATTGGATAATCCTTCCTCATTTTAAGCTTATAGGAGAGGTACAAAAAGGCATTCAGACCCTTCAGTATAGATTATCTTCAAGAGCATACTTGTAAGTGATGGGTTAAAATACTTAAAGAAAGAAAGGAAAAAGGAAGATTACTCATGTATACTGCTGTCTTTTTAGGTATTAAAGATGATACTTTTATTTAGAATTAAAGACAATCAGGACCCAAACATTATTTCCTTTCCCCATTATACAACACTCTTTAAAAGCATTATATAAGGCATCCCTCATTAATTTATTGCATGAGTCTTTTTAATGAAAATTGGGAGATTGAGATAATTGCAAATCAGATTTTTGATTGAGTAGATTTAAGGTTGTTCATATACTGTCTTTTCTCCTTTTCTCATATACCAGGTGGGACGTTTAAGAAGGCTGTCTGGTATTGAAAAATAGCAAAATTGCCATGTTTATTGGAGGTGCTGTAATTGTGTGATGTTACCACCAGCAGACACATTAGAATCATAGACAAAAGGATTATTTAGGGTGCATTGCATTTCTCATTTATTTTCCACAGAATTTCATGCATTATCTCTGGTCTTGGATTTGAAATTTAGATTTGAATTCTGGCTATATTAGCACTTCATACATGTCCCTGGGGTGATCAGTTCAAATCTCTTGACTTGAAAAAAATGAGAATCGCATTACCAATCTCAGAGCTCAGTTGTGAGCTCTGACTAATCCAGCGGGCTAAAATTCTTGGGACTTTGTCTGGCTGAGTGGGGATCCTTAATATGCATCAATATACCTTTGAGTTCTGGCTTCTCCATACCAGGGCTCATATCACTCTTGCGGCAGGCACCGCCGAGTGTGGTAGTGTTCCGAAGTGCATGGCATTGTTGTGTTGATGATGACCTGGGCACATCATGAGGAGACAGAGCTAGTACTGAACGTGAGAGCAGAGCTTTGCTGCTCCTCAGCAGACGAGGCCTCAGAGGTGAGCCACTGCCTGCATGTTGCGGCTGCTCTGTTGCCTTTTGTCAGGAGGTTTGTTGTACAGTGTCGGCCCCTGACTGTGGAAAACCCTCTTTGCCTTTCCGGAGGGAACCTGAGAAAGGGAGTTTCAGTGAGGGCATATGCTATATGTGCAGAATTAGAATGATTAGTATAAAGCTGCTTAAAGAATTCGAATCGAGGGCTTTACATTCCAGTTTACTTTTAAAATTTTACTTTAAAAAGCAGAGCATAAGGGCTGGAGAGATGGATTAGTGGTTAAGGCATTTGCCTGCAAAGGCAAAGGACCCTAGTTCGATTCTCCAGGACCTACGTAAGCAAGATGCACAAGGGGGTGCATGCATCTGGAGTTCATTTGCAGTAACTGGATGTCCTGGCATGCCCATTTTCTCTCTCTCTTCCTCTCTCTCTGTCTCTCTCTCTCTCTTAAATAAATAAAGCAGAGCATAATGATAGTATGGCATTATTGTTATTATTGTGGAAAGTTATTGAGCTTATTATCGCTGTTATTGTGGACTCAGTTTAGGCAAAGAACATCTTTAAGAGATTCATTTTATTTTTAATTGTAGCAAAACATAGCATGAATCTTACCATCTTATCCATTTTAAAGTATACAGTTTACTGGTCATATATTCACATTGTTGTTATTCAGCTTCATCATCCATGTCTAGAACTCTTTTTTTTTAATTTTTTTGTTTATTTATTTATTTGAGAGCCACAGAGAGAAGGAGGCAGAGAGAGAGAGAGAGAGAGAGAGAGAGAGAGAATGGGCGCGCCAGAGCTTCCAGCCTCTGTAAACGAACTCCAGATGCATGCGCCCCCTTGTGCATCTGGCTAACGTGGGTCCTGGGGAATTGAGCCTCGAACCGGGGTCCTTAGGCTTCACAGGCAAGCGCTTAACTGCTAAGCCATCTCCCCAGCCCTAGAACTCTTTATCTTACAGAACTCGGACTCTATACCCAAGTGAGCACTAACTGCCAATTCCCCCTTCTTCATGCCACCCTCCTACTTCCTTTCTCTATTAATCTGACTGCTCTGTCTGCCTACTAAAAGCAGACTCAAGTAATGTTTGCCCTTTTGTGCTTAGCTTTTTTCACATGATAATGCCCTCAAGGTTTATCCATATTGTAGCGTGTGTCTGAATTTTCCTTGTTATACTACATTTGTCTATTCATTTTTATGGAGCCTTGGGGTGTGTTTTCCTATTGGCTGTTATGAGTAATGACCCTATGAATATGGCTATGCAAGTATCTGTTCAAGACCTTGCTTTCTTTTTGGATATATGCCCAGAAGTAGAAATAGTTGATTGTGGTAATTATATCTTTAATGTTTCGTGCAACATATTGTTTTCATAGAAACTAAAGCATTTTACATTTGCACCAACAATTTCTAAGTTCTCTGTATCCTTAACAGTATTTTCTTCTTTTTCTCTTTCTCTGTCTCTCCATCCTAATGAATATGTTAAGAGCTTTATTCTAAATACACCAGCCTATTTAATTGGTTGATATCTTACGGGAAGGTACAAGCATCTGCATTTGAAGGAAGTGGAGGCAGAGGAGGTGCTGGCTGGTGGCAGAGGAGCCATGCACAGGTCTCTCTGCCTTTTGTCGCAGTCACTGCAGCAGACTGAAACAATGACGAGGTGCTTGTGACAATAAGTAATTTAATTGCTGGGTCAAAATAACTAGGCTTCTAAGAAGATAAAAATAACTTTTAAATTCAAAAACTTCTACATAATATTGTTGGTGCTACTCCCCCATGATTCCAGAAATACAGGGCCTGAATGACTTGTCACCATGCATGTCGCAAAATTTGACATTGCCCCTAGAAGAAAAATAATTTCTTCACTGTTTGCTTTTGGAAAATGACTCACAGAATGAGAATTTCATGCTTAAATTGATATGATTGGCATTTAAACAAAATCATATTTTTTGTATAACTTAGGTTAATAATTCTACCTAATATACGACATGTAGCTCATCCTTTAAATATTCTGGCAAATGCTTATGCAACCACTGTTCCTAACACACTACACTCAACCTTACTCACCAAAACCTTCATTGAAGAAAATTCATTGGGTATTATAGTTCTTTTTCCACTGACAGTTAAATTGTATCGTTTTAACTACTGGCTGTTGTAGCGCCCTTAGCAAAAGAGTTTCTTTTCCCTTGAGATGTGTTCTTTGGTTTACTTTTACTGTTTTAAAGATAGATGAGAGCAAATTATAGAAAAGACTTTTGAAGTATAGACTGCTTGAATTCTGAAAAGTGTAATTGAAAAGGAATAGCAACTGGGAATTACCCAGTCACCTTAGTAGGTTTTCGCCAAGAGTACTGTGAGGATGAACTATGAGAGGTTCTGTGCATGGGACCCCAAGGCTGGGATCACAGTACACTAGCAGGGGGAATACCGGAGTTGAGACTTGCCTACATGTCAGGCTGCCAGCTGTTGGGTTGGCAGCTTCCATCTGGGTATCGCATCATACATAAGACAATTCTGATGAAACTAGGAGGAGGAGGAGATGAGAATGAAATAGATGCTTCTAATGACAGGAATGTGTATTGTGCCTGGAACTTGATTTACAAAGCTCACAGGCTTCAAAGGGGCAAGAGAAAGTGTTGAGAAGATGAGGGTTTAGTGGAAGAAGTGTTATTTCAGAGAAACCCAGGAACAAAAAATGCATTGCATTTTGACTAACAATACTTAGAGCATAAGTGGCAAAGAATACCACAGCCAAAGTAAAAGGATGAGCCAAGGCCCAGCCCAGGGCAGCAAGGGAGAGCCCAGGCAGGCCTGTGAGCTGGAGCTCTGACACGGGAAAGGGAAAGATAGCTGGAGAGGCAGGCAAGGACACTGGGTGCACACCCCCTCCGTCACTCACCTGCCTCATTTTTCCTTGGAAGAGTCTAGTCTTGGTGTACTACAGGACTGTGGGTACAGACATACATGGCAATTGTACATATGTTTATGTGGGTTCTGAAAATTCAAACCCAGCCAGTGTCAGGCCCCCTCAGTCCCTCATGCTTGTGCAAGAAGCACACCAAACTCCTGAGACATCACTCCAGTCCAACATTATGTATTTTAAAAGATTTAAAAAAAGGAATCTTACCAACATGATATACAGAATTGTTTTTGTTTGCTAATTCTTACTAAAATGAATTTCCTTTTTTTTTTTTTTTGAGTTTTTGAGGTAGGGTCTCTTGCAGAGATGGCTTAGTGGTTAAGGTGTTTGCCTGTGAAGCCTAAGAACCCAGGTTTGATTCCCCAGTACCCATGTAAGCCAAGTGTACAAAGTGGTATATGCATTTGGAGTTCATTTGCAGTGGCTAGAGGCCCTGGCACACCCATTCTCGCTCGCTGTACCTCTTTTTCTCTCTCTTTCTCTAAAAAAAGTGAATTTCTTACATGAATCATATACGTCGTTTGTTAGTTTGGGTGTTTTTTTTTTTTGAATTGGGAAACCCAAATAGGAGACATGAGCCCATTCTCGGGCACTTAAACCTATGTAGATTTAAAAAAAAAAAAAAATACTGCAAGCAGGTCAATGGATTCTGAGAATGATATTCTCTCTCTCTCTCTCTCTCTCTCTCATTTTTTTTTTTTGTAGTTTAATACTTTGTAGAATCTATTTTAGAATCTGATGAAACATTTTCCCTGGACTGATTCTGCATACCTAAAAGACACAAAATATCCATGCGTTCCTGTGACTCCTAGTCTAAGCCTCCTCTATCTTGGTTCAGCTATGCACATTGCCCTACAAACGTGAATCAGCCCACACCACGACTGCGGGCCAAGAAGCACAGGGTGGTGGGGCTCATTTCTGTTGGTTGTACAGTCAGCTTCTACCAGCTCTCTGATGTTTTTGTTTTATTTAAAAACTTTCAAAACCATGTTGGATCTTATGCCTTTAGGCTTAACGCTCATAACTATTTCATTTTATGTGCAGATAACAAACATCCTGTGTATTTCTTCCTTAATAATGAAAAAAATATGTGTTTTGTGCAAATACTGTTGCTATAAGGGTTATTTTAAGTCATTGTTTATAAAAATCTCCTGAATCTTTTATTGTCAGTATCTTATGTAAATCACTTGCTTGCTGCACTTAGTGACTCATACGTCAAAGAGGAGGAATGCTTATTATGTGGCAAGATGTGATGAATAATGGCTAAAATTCATTCATTCATTCAAAAAAGACTGTAGTCTGTTCTGCACCAGGCAGTGTCTATTCTCTTGATGCAATAGTGTATCGAGTGCACGTTCTGCCCCCAGTATCTTACAAGAGTGAAAATTCGGGCACCAGTACTCAGCCCCTAGGTCCAGTCAAGACATGTAATATATGTGATTTAGTTTTCCTTTCTCATCAAAGAAAGGGAACAATACGCACTCATGGTTGAACAGCTCTCGTAGATGTGTCTGTCAGGCCCTACAGAATGTGGCATATAGTCTTTCATTTTATGACAAAATGATGCATCCTAATAACACTATAAATCTATACTAATGTTTTTGTGTGGAAAGTTGAGACATTATAATACCATATATCCTCTTACCTCACATTCTCTGCTTATTATTTTCTATTTAACCTTTTCCTATCTGCTTTTCCTTCTGTATCTGCCTCTTACCTGTCTGTCCCTCACCACACTCCCAGAAGCCATACTGAATGTGGCTCCACCTGCTCTCCTGTCTCTGTCCTCCCAGACTCACAGTAGCAGGGCCCCCCCCCCCCGCCCCTGCCTGTTTCCATTTTCCTTTCTGAGCTCTGCTGTGTTTCTTTGTTCCCCTTGGGTAAACCCTACCTGTGCTTCACCATCCTGCTATTCCCGTGATCAACCTCTACTGTTCTTTCTCACGTGGACCTCTCCGCAAGCGCTTCTCTGAACTGTTGTGGTGCTAACAACTAGCACTGCTCATTTTAGCCACTGTTTAGACTTTTTCCCTACTTGTTTCACCCATCCTAAGCGTTTGCCTTCTCCCCAGGTAGACTACTATGCTCAATAACTATGTGGTGCTTTGATAACTGACTCAGGGTGAGCCTAAGGAATGTATTTCCTTCCTTTGAGATTCAGGAAGTTGTCTAGTGGTATTTGGGGGGGATGTGGGAGTGTATGGGGAACAGCCTGCAGCTGAGGCAGACCAATGAACGGGATTATGTATCTGCCGGGGACTTAACCCTTTGTGTTGTAGAACAGCTGAAACATCTCTTCTCAAAAGCCATTTCACGTTGCTTTTAGAAGTTTGCAAGACTGGTCTCTGGCTCACACCAGGAGCAATCATCACATGAGAGGATGAGGAGCAGACCTATTTCCATGCAGTGCTTCAGAATAATTCCACACCCAGCTCCTGACTGTCAGATGCTGAGATATTTAGGGAAATGTTTTGCAGTCTAAAGAGAGGAACCATTGTGTAGTCTGAGAGTTTGGCCTCCAATTTTCCTTTCATGTGGCCCTGAGGGAGAGTTAGTAGTCATAAATGAATGTGGTGACATTTGGGGAATAAAAAAATCAATATGTGGATTAAAAAGGTACAAATAAATGCTATAATTGATTTTATTTCTCCCATTCTATTTTTTTACTCATGCATTGCTCTACATTACATTATTTCTGATGCAATAATATGTATATATTTATACAGACAGCAAATAATACCTAGCGTTTGTGCCCATGAATATTGCCTTATAGTTAACAAAGCTGTGTTGGTGCTGTTTACATAGTTATTGAAGATTCCTGGGGAAGATTAAAAAGAAGAATTTTATGTTTACTTTTTGGCCGATTTTATTATATAGTGCAAGTAGACTTAAGTGAACTTAATATTTTTTTTTTCCAGATGTAAGGGAAGAGTGCCCAAAATAACAAGACTTTTATAATATTAAGAGCTCTGACAAAATGCACTCTTTGTTGACATGAACCACAAAGGGAAGGCATTTAGTGGGCTTTGGCTTAAGCTCTCATTGTACACTTAGGTCATTGGTAATCACAGGCGTGTATGAAATGGCACTTCAAATGACAGAAACTCGGTGAGATGAGGAAAATTTGTCCTGATGTTTTTACCTGACTTCTTGGACTCTCTCCAGGAACGTGTAGATTTGTGGCCTGGCAGAAGAGTATCAGAGGGACAAAGGGAGCTTACAAGAGACTCCTCATTCATTCCAGTGGCGTAATTTCTTCTCTGCATACATTGAAAAATGTTTCGGGACCCCATCCCTCTGTGGAAACACAAAATTTGAATTTTAATCCACAGATTGTCCAGTTAGTCCAACTATGTATCTGTGTGCCCTAATTAGAAAGCCTGAGAGTGAGAGGTTTTTGTTTTTTTTCCACATAATAAAGGTGCTAAATAATCTTTCTTGTCTCTTTAAAATGCAATGTCCACTCTGTGTCCTTCCTTCTTCTGGAACTATAGTAGCAGAGCATTGAAGTTAGTGCTCTGACTGGTCTGACCAGTGTACTGCTAGCTAAGCTTCTGCTTTCTCAATTGCCAGATACCATAGGCAGGTGAAGGTAGGATGCCTTCCACTATAAAGCTGATCCTCTGTTTTGTAACTTAAAAACTCATTCTGAGATCACATTGAATATACCAACTTTTTCTTTCTTTGGAATCTGGATTTCATGTAACCCAAACTTGCTATGGAGCTGGGCGCAATGGTGCACACCTTTAATTCTAGCACTTGGGAGGTAGCGGTGGAAGGACTTATATGTGTTTGAAGCCAGCCTGAGATTACATAATGAATTCTAGGTCAGCCTGGCCTACAGTCATACCCTCCCTAAAAATAAATGAATAAAATAAAATTACAGGCATATACCATCATACTTAGTTTATGTCATATATCTGTTTTGTACAAGGTTGGGATTCAAATCCAGGGCTGTATGCATGTTGGGCAAGCACTCTACCAATTGACCTACACCCCTGCCTTTACATGTCAACGTTGGACATGCAATGTTATCAAATCAATAGTAATAACATAAACTAATGCTATGTTTATTTAGAATTGATTTTCTACTCACTTTCATGAATTTCTTTGAAGTCTACATTTGCATTCTTTTTTTTTGGCATCACCAGAGCTACTTCAAAGTCATCTGGGACAAAGTGCCAGACTTTACCTCCATCTAAGTTGTGTGCCCTTTAACATGTTTGTTATCCATGTTTGAAACTATGTCTATATATATATATATATATATATATATATATAGAGAGAGAGAGAGAGAGATAGATAGATAGTTTTTTTTTTTTTTTTGAGGTAGGTTTTCATTCTAGCTTAAGCTGACCTGGAATTCACTTTGTAGTCTCAAGGTGTTCTCGAACTCACAGCGATCCTCCTACCACTGCTTCCCAAGTGCTTAGATTAAAGGCATGCACCACCACACCTATTTCTATAATTTTTAAATTATTATTACAGTTTTTTTAATATTTTATTTTTATTTATTTATTTGACAGAGAAAGAGGGAGAGGGAGAGAGAGAGAATGGGCACACCCGGGCCTCCAGCCACTGCCAACAAACTCCAGATGTGTGCACCCCTTTGTGCATCTTGCTAACGTGGGTCCTGGGGAATCGAACCTGGGTCCTTTGGCTTTGCAGGCAAATGCCTTAACCACTAAACCATTCCTCCAGCCCTTATTATTGCATTTTATTCAGGAATATGTGAGAGAGAGGAAGATCCGTGAACTGAGGAAGGGAAAATATATATACCTCTGTGGCCCAAGAACCTATGTGGGAAGTGATCATGGGCCTGAACCATGGAAAGGGATTTAGACAGGAAAGAGAAGAAAGTAGAATGCTCCTGCCATGTGGAAGGCAAGAAGGGATAGAAAGTCCATATGGGAAGTGGGGTGGGGGAGGCTTACCAGGACTGGAAGTTCAAGAGAGATGAATAGCCAGAAAAAAAAAAAAAAGCCTTCCCACCTGGTAAGTGTCTTCTTATAACCTTATTGTGGTGGGCCTTACCTTCAGGCTCAGATGAGTCAGAGTGAGGGCTGATTGGTCTGGACTAGGGGCTTGCTCAAGAAGATGGCAGCCAAGAAACCAAGTTTTGGGTCTGAGCTCAACCAACCACAATGTCAGGATCAGATTTAAATTCTAGGAAAGAGGAACTTCCTCCCAGGAGGAGCACAGGTTGTTTATGGAAAAACAAGTCTAGGGAACTCCTTTAGTCAAGAGATACGGAGAGAAGTGATTCTTCTCTGATCTCTAGTAAAGTGGTGACTGCAAGAATAGACTTAAGGACATTTTTGCTTTTTAGTGTTGGGGCCTAGTCACCCCAACCTAACTAACAAAGCTACCTGGCTCCCCCTCATTACTCCACTGTCTTGAGAAGACACTCTTAACTGTTGTTTGAAGGAAAAAGGATAATGATGTCAGTCTTAAACTACTTCCATCTGAACGGGGTCCTAGAACTATAGCATTTAGAGTTTCTGCTAGAGGAATGGAGGTGCTATCTAAAGGCCCCAAGAGAGAGACCTGTGAGTTAGTCAGATGTCCCATCACCCTTGGAATATAGATTTTTGTTGTTGTTGTTGTTGTTGTTGTTGAGCTGGCCTAAAAAGGATTGTGAATATCAGTGACATGAGAATTGACACCTACCATAGAGACCAGGAAGCTTAACATTGTAACCTAAGGATGGTTGGTAGTCCTGTTAGAAGTGTAAGTGATCAGCTCTTAATGGCTGATTGAGGGGCCTGTATAGATGGAGATTGTTATATGACCATCTGAATACGAGCTGCCTGTAAATGAATGTAGATAAAGTTAAAACGACAATTGGGTATGTAAAGTCCAAATAGCAACAGAATAACTATGAAGATTATAATAAGTGTAATCTTTTTCTACCACAAAAAGCCTGAGAGCAGTTTCCAGAACTGCGCACTGAATGGCACAGTGGTGTCTGGCATGGTTTGAATCCGTTTCTGTGGGTGTTGTAAAGCAGAGGAGACGTTAGCTGAGTTATCAGGAATATGCACAGCATTGAACCTTGATACTGGTACATGTTCCACCTTGGGCTGCTGTGAGGATGTTCAAAGCCATGATGTCGTTTCTCTTAATCATTTGAACCTCAGAATTTAGAAGGGAGATTCCTTCAGCTGTGTTACTTAAAGGCTTTCGTGTAGATTTAGTGTTTCTATGTGTCGTATGATATCTTTTAAGTCAATAGATGGAATAATAACTGAGACTAAATGATTGTGCCCTTGAAAAACACTCCTAGTCTTGGAGCTTTAAAACCAGTAAATTACCTGAGCATGCTGAAGTTTTTCTTGTTGGCCTTATGTCCAAGGAAATCTCAGAATGTACCTTTTAATTTTTATGCTGCACTCTAGCATGCCTTTGTCTGTCTTTGATGCTGTTTAATTTTCTTCCTATAGGTTTGTATTAGAGATCTCCACACTATTATTCTTTTGCATACTACTTCTAAAAGGGACCGTTAAAAGACTCTTTACAATCACATCTAGTATGGACAGTTATGTATTCATGACCCTAGAGGCAGTAATAAAGTTTGTTGTTGCATGTGTTTCCTTTTTTAAAATAGCCAGTTCTATCAGCTGACTTTCTTAAGCATCCCAAACTAGCCACGTGAATAGGAATTGTGGAGTTTCATTAAAAGAATACTTCTTTTTTCATACAAAGTGCCTGAGAGAGCATTTTGTAAATAAGAGACTGGGCAAAGACTGGAATAAATGACAACATACTCCTTTTGGAAGAGGAAAAATAAATCCTCAGTACATGTGGTTTGGTAATTAGCCCAAAGGTTTGGACATGCAATGATATTAAATCTATATTAATAACTCCAATATCTACTAGAAAAAGTCATAATTTTCTTATCATTCATATACTTCTTTTTAAAGATTAAAAAAGTAATTATAAGTGGCAAAAAAATCTACTGAAAGTGTAGGGAATTTTAATAGCCCAGTGATGACCACATGGCTCATCTAAACCTTTTAGAAACAATATGTGGCATTCTAAGAATATTATGTTTTAGCAAATAAAACTATAGCACTAACTTAGAAACTTGTTCTTAATTTCAGAACCACTACAGAGATAAATACTGTCAACTTTGCACTGCAAGATTTTCATTAATCTTCACCTCTCTACTAGAGTGCTACTACTTCATCTTCTATATCTTTATATTCTTTTAAAGTATTGTTAAGTATTGCCACATGAAAATTAATGATTAATATAAAATATGAACATTTTTAAGAAAAATCTGGTGAGGGTTAGAAAAGGAGGAGTATGTAGGAGAAGAATCTTACTGAAACCTAGACACAATCATCCACTTCTCTTGAGACCCTTTTCTGCCTTGCTAGCAAGAGAGCCACGTGCCCAAAGAAGCCACAGAGAGTAGGTGGGCAGGTTGTAATAACAGTACTTGACATTTGTAAAGCCTAGTAATTTCCAAGGCCCTTTTGTGAGCATTATTAAATTCCATCTCACAGTACCTTCAAAGTACAGAATGGGGAATTAGAGAGATTTCCTCTTCGGCACCACCTTCTCCTCCTTTACTTTCTCTTTTCTTTTTAACATCTACAGAAAATGAGACTCTAAGAAAGTAAACAGATTGGCTCAGTTCACTTGGTAAAAATGGAAAAATAGGAGCCAGGCTGCTGCTTTCAGCTGAATAGAAATACAAGTACAATTGTGCTTTCTGCTACTGTGCATGTGCGTGCATGTGTGCATGCAGGTGTGTGTCCTATCCTCACAAGTACTATTTTTCCTTCCTATCACTACCAGAGCCATGGAAATTATAGTTGTGGATGTGGTTTACTGGTGGCTACTCTAGTGATGCTTCCCGCGAGTACTTTCTTTATGAAGGGCATTAAATTCTTAGCCTTTCTATACTTTCCCCGTTGAGTTTTCACACTTGCCAAAAATATATCAGTGTATTTAAAAATGACTATTGTTAGAGTGAATCCAACTGTGAGCTGCTGGGGTTTATTATCTTGTCCTGAAATAGTTCTTAATGTACCTAGGTTAGTAACTATGACCTCTCCCCAGTGACAACAGCAACAACAAAAATCTTTTTAAATTAAAAAATATTGCTCTTAAGAGATAATTTCTGGAAAGAGAATTTAACATTCATATGAGATATGTGTCATTTGAGAACACACACACACACACTTGGGATCTTATATTTCATCGTTTGAGAACCATATGAACCCCCCCCCCCCCCCCCTTGGACTACAGACCACTCATCATTGTCTTAAGCTTCACATGTGGAACCTGACTGACAGTCTTGGGTGAATTTAATCAAATTTTACAACTATTTATTGAATTCCAATTAAAAGAAGGGCATGGGGCTGCTGATACACAGACAAGCTCTTTGCCTTCAAGGAGGCTAAGGCACTGGTGGCAGGCATATTACAAGAGAAAAATGATCCATGGGCACAAAGGAGAATGAATGCTATAAAAAAAGGAATACAAACCTTCTGTGGATGGATGGTGCAAATCAGGTTTGGGAAATCAGAATGAGCTCCATAGTTTGGCAGTGGCCCGGAGAAAGTGTGGTGCTGTGATGGCTACAGAAAAAAAGGTGTTCTATAGGAAAGAAACAGCATGAGCCAAGGGCGCCAGAGTGCAGGGTGGCTTTGCCAATGGCTGCTTTCAGAATGGCAGGAGGAAACATAGTAGGTGGTTTGAACCTGGTACTTTCCAAAGAGCAGTAACTGTACTTGTGCCCCTGAGATGAATTTTGATTTTGTGGGGTGCAAAAGAAGGAAATTTGTACATTTGCCATAGAGATAGGTCATTGTATTTTGACCCCTCCTTTCATCTAGAACCTTCTTGCTGTCAAGAGCCTAGCTTACAGAAGGGATTTAGAATCTCTGCATAACTTTCTCTTTCCCTCCTCTAACTAAACCTTTATTATCTTCAAAAACATACTTATAGCTTCTTTATATATTAGTTTAACATGTTTTATATATCTTTCTTTCTTTTCAAAATATTTATTTACTTATTTGAAAGAGAATGACAGACAGAGAAAAAGAGAGAAAAAATGGGCATGCCAGGACCTCTAACCACTGCAAATGAACTCCAGATGCATGTGCCACCTTGTGCATATGGGTTACATAGGTACTGGGGAATTGAACATGAGTCCTTAGGCTTCATAGCCAAGTGCCCTAACCACTAAGCAATCTCTCCAGCTCTATTTATTTCTTAAAATGTACTTTTACTTTTATTTATTTGCTTCCTTGTGCATGTGTTTGTGCATGTGTCTATAGAGTCTCTTGCTACAGTAAACAAAGGTCTGTCCAGCCTTACCTGGGTGGCTGGGAAATTCAACCAAGACTGGCACACTTTGTAAGTAAGTTCCTTTAACTGTTAAACAATCTCCCCAGTTCCATGAGTTTATATTTAACAATGTTGTAAATATATTATTTGGCCTGCGATGTTTGCAGTTTTTTGTGAGCATGTATGTGTGATGTGTGGTGTATGCATGTATGTGCATGTGTGTGTGTAGATGTGTGCCCCATGAATGTAAGTGTGAAAGCCACAGAAGAACAGCGTATGTCTTTCTCTTTTTGTTCATCCAACTAGTTCCTTGAGATAGTATCTGTCCCTCAACTTGGAGCTATGGTCAGTCAGGGAGCCCCAGCAATGATTTTTTTCCTTCCCTCTAACTGGGGTTACAGATGTGCATGGCCACACCTAGCTTTCATGTAGCCAGTGGCGAGTTGAATTTGGTGGTCTCTGGACTGAGAGGCCCTCATGCTTAAGCAGCAATTGCTCCTAACCACTGAGTCCCAGCCTGATGTATACAGTTTTATTACCAATAATTCATTTTCCAGGTGTTTTTTTTTTGTCACTAGTAATAGGGTTTTTCAGATAATGGAAACAGACTTGTAGAGATGTGGTACTGGACTGAGCTCTGAAGTCAGCTTCACCTGAATAAAGTCTGATTTCATCTGGCAAAGCCAAGACTTACTTGTCTGGTTATGGTGATAATGGAATCTTTACCTTCTGAAGTTGTTGTAGCCTGTGTAACTTGCACATAGAAGGTTTTATTTAACCCATTTAAGCACCCTTTCTTTATCAATTCACTATACATACCATAAGCATTACAGATGACTTTGGTGTCTGCTTAGGCATGGGTAAACTTACCCAACTTCTCTATCTGAATTAGAATTAAGAACCTGCCATGCTTAAAGTGAAAGTCCCTCAAGGGCTGTGCTGTGGCTCCACAGCTTGCGGCATTTTTACTGTTCAGCCACCTGGCATTTCATTTCTCCTGAGCAGTAGAGGCACCGTGATGATTGTGAATCTCATGTTATCTGGAATGTGGTTATTTGTATATTTATTTCATTTCACTTCTTGACTGGAGATTCTTAGGTGTTTCTGCCCAGTTCCTTGATGTCTAACACAATGCCTTGCATTCATTAACTCTTGGGACTGAATTAAAATGATCCAGTGTCTCTGTAATGCTCACATAAAAAATAGGGGTCAAGGGCCATGCGTGGTGGCGCATGCCTTTAATCCTAGCACTCGGGAGGCAGAGGTAGGAGGATTGCCATGAGTTCAAGGCCACCCTGAGACTACATAGTGAAGTACAGGTCAGCCTGGACTATAGTGAAACCCTACATCGAAAAAACAAACAAACAAAAAAATAGGGATCGAGTTCATTTTCTTCAAAGACCTGCTTCACAGCAAACACAGGATTGTTACTGTGGAATCCATGGCTCCTCTGTCAGTTTCCTCACCATCCGCACCACCCAGCTTGTTAAACCTCAGCCTACGTTCTATGATTCAGCCAGGCAAATTGGCTAGATGTCCTCTCCTCCACAAAGGTGCATAAAAATACCCATTGTCAGCTGACCGAACAGGTGGCTTTCTCTTACCACCTCGGATTCTGTAAGAAAAAAGTCTATGCAATCTTCCACATAAATAATTTTGAATCCACCACAGGACAATAGTGCCTCAAAGCAAAAAAAGACTCTTTTCTTTTCTTGATGACTTACTGATAATATGCATGCTTATCTAAAGACAAACACCAGTGGTGGATCTGGATAGTTATCTTACACTAACATCTCCAGTCTGACCCTCTCATATTACAGAGGAATAAACTGACACTGCTCAAGTAGATATCAGTTTCTTGGCCTTAACTTTGTACCCTTAAAATAAGATTTTTAATTCACAGGTTTCTATTTGCGTGCAAGTTTGAACTTGAAAATATAGAAGGAGGATATTTTTAAATGACTTCTAGAAAAGGAGGCACAAGTGAAATAAAGTTGACTATTCCTTTGAACTACAAAATCATAAATATCTTAAATGAAATGCCAAGCCAATAAAGTTATACTGGGTTCTGCATGAGAGTCAGTATGCTATGTAAATATTTTAATAGTGAATGAGGCTAAAGAAAGTGGTTGTAAATAGCAGCAGTATTGCACAGCATAAGTATTAGCCATATTTTTTTCCCTTTTTTGACTCCACAGTGATTGTTGATATCCATCCCATTAAGGAGGGTCCTCAGAAGAATGAGGGCAAGGGAGAGGAGACAAAGAGGGTAACCTGAATATCATATATGAACATACTGTAAATTAGAATATGACCAATTTACAGTATGTTCATATATGAAAGTTTCCAATAAAAATTATTTTTAAGACTATTAAAAATATAAAAGGAAAGGTAGAACCCCTTATAATGCGCTCCTCCAGACACAAAATGGCCTGTATATCCATGACCTCACAGTGCCTGACACTACCTACACAAGACCATCATAATAGGAGGAAAAGATGATGACATCGAAATACAAGAGAGACTGAGAGGGGGGAAGGGGTATGGTAGAGAGTGGAGTTGCAAAGGGGAAAGTGAGGGAGGGAGGGAATTACCATGGTTCATTGTCTATAATTATGGAAGTTGTCAATAAAAAAGGAAAAAAATATGTAAAGGAAGTAATTTTCACATTTTTTTTCAGATAAAGTGACATATAAAAGTTTAGGAAAAATTAAGGAACAGAATTATTTAAATACATGCCTCTAAATGTAGCTAAAAGATAAATGATTTATTTGCCTGCTGCAGAACTCGATACCTTCAGTATCTTCACTATATGTGTAAGTGGTAAAATGATCTTGGCACATTGTTAAAAGCAATAAATTCAGTCCAATCATTTATAGCATTAGCCTGTCACCTTACCTATGTGGATAGACTTTTTACATCGGAACATAAGTCAAATAACATTTCTAAGAGTCCAGAATTACACAGAGCTCATGTTCAGAGTTTAATAATCCTTGCATATTGCTTGCTTTCATGAAAGAGATAAGGATCATAAGTGACTGTGAATGCCATGTGATCAATGGATATGAATTCACTTAAATTGATTAAGCTTAGGTGTTAACAGGGAAAATCTGACCCAATGAAGCTCAGAGTTGGGTTGTGACTTTGTGCATTCATAAAGAAAGGGAAACCAGGCAGGTCAGCCTGAGCTAGAGTGAAACCCTACCTCAAAAAGCCAAAAAAAGGAAGGAAGGAAGGAAGGAAAAGAAAGAAGGGAGGGAGGGAGGAAGGAAGGAAGGGAGGGAGGGAGGGAGGGAGGGAGTGTGAGGTTGGTTATCACTCTTTGGGATTTAGATAGTACTCCACTCCCAGACTTGGCCTCTCAGTCTTCAATCGATCACCATTAAAAACAAAAAGAGTTTTCCATAATGCCATTATTTTCAGGGCATTTCTTTTAGGCAGTCTCTTAATTCACCATGAACTCTACTAGTTCAAAGGGACTGAGGGATCCTTCATTCCCTGTCTCTTCAGCCTTCCTTGCACTAAGCCCGCAGCTGTGACAATGGCCTTGCATTCTATTGAAAGAAAAAAAGAAATTCAGAGTTCCTGACTTCTTTCTTCCTCTGCTGCTTCTTAGATCTGCACTCATATCCTTGTAACCTCTTCTACCTGAAGCCCAGGTGTAGGCTAGTATCTTGAAGGTCCTATTCTGTCCCAATTGGCAGAGAGACCCCTGATTACAGTTTTAGCTAATGTGAAGCTCCCATTAAAGCAGAGCTGGGGTGCCGTTGTCGGCCTCATGCCCAAGCACCATGGTGATGCCATGAGAAGTTGAATGCAGTAAGGCTGGCAAAGGAGGCCTGTGGTCCTGGTGCTGCATTAGCTTGGGAAATAGAGACTGCCAGCAGCTGAGCCAAGTCTGGGGTTTGGTAGCCTCACTCTTGTCCATGTCTAGGCCTTAATCTCAAGCATTTCATTGATTGAGAGTCTGAGGTCAGGAGTGAAACAAAGGCTATTTGGTTTCTTACTACAGTGGAATTACATAGAACTGTTACTAGATATAGCTAGAAGTGAAAATGCAAAAACAAGTTTATTAGAAACAAAACATATAAATTGAGTCATCACTCTCTCCCTGAGAAGGAGAGCAAAGGTTTGTATCGTTCTGCATTATTGACACCAGTCTTAATTATGGTTCTGCTGATTTTAAGCCAGTTTCCCCTCCATCTTAAAAGTTAAAAATACTTTCTGCTGGTTGTAGTTACGTAGAAGGTTGTGTCTTTCAGAAACACAACTTCACAAAGGTGTAATTCTGTGTTGCCACAGTAGTGTGTTGGTAAAAGTACAGGCCTGTGAGTGTCTCTAGATGTCTGTTTCAGGTATGTCTGTGATATGAGCTGACAAATGATAGCCAGTCAACTATATTTGGCCTACTTTCAAATTTTTACATAGCCTGTGAGATACCAGTGACTTTCATATTTTAAATGCTTACATTTTAAGTGATCATACATATGCATGGTGTACTCCCTGTGATTTTTCCTTCTCAAATCGTATAGTGTTTACTAACTGACTGTTCCAGATAATGTTTGCCAACCCTTGGTCTCGGGAATGATGTCATAGGCACCTGTCCAAATTGTGCTTATATGTCCTTCTTACCCTTTTGATCCAATTTTTCCCCCTTTCCTGGTAATCATAGCTCATATCTTTTAATGCAAGTTTATGTTGTATTTATAGTCTTTTCAGAGATCAATGAAGATAGCATAAAGGGTTTTGTGCCACATATTTAAAATCAGCCAATTGCCCTTGAAATATACTTTGGAACTATATAGACAGCATTTGAAAGAGTTGGTTCTGGGCTCATGCCAATTAGAATAAGAACATTTTCTAAGTTTGCTTCCATCACGAAACACTTTGTGCAGTGTTTGTTCTGAATTTTGAATATATCATAGAGAGAATCTTAGTCATATGGATTCCCCAGTGAAGCAAGCAGAGTAACTATGGACAGGCAGTGTGGGAAATCTGCATCCAGCAAGAGTAGAGAGAGTTGGAACAGAGCCATGAGCAGAAGCAGTGCACTTGCTCGCTCTCTCTCTCTCTCTCTCTCTCTCTCTATTTTCTGGGCACAACTCAAAGATTTTGGGTGAATTGATGTGAGCTATATAAAGATTGCTATCCAGTTTTGGACACTACCCTGGAAACAGCTTGAGCTCTCCTTTGCCACTGCTCCCTCTCCCTCTTCTCTTGAGCCCAGGCAGCCACTAATCTGTGTTGCCCTCTCCACAGATTGATCTCTTCTGGACATTTCATGCGCTTAGAATTGTCCCTCTGAGGTTTTGTGGGCTGACTTCTTTCACTTACTGTGATGGTTTCGAGCTTTATATATCTTGTAGCTTACTTATATCAGAACTTTCTTTTTTTAATGTATTGATTTTTTTTTTAATAAAAAGGTTCCACACACAGACAGCCCTGTCCCCTACCCCAGTTCTGCAGAGGGTCTTCCATGGGGTTATTGGTATTCCTTGTGGGGACTGAGAGACCTCAGTCAGTCTCTGCAGGGATGAGGGAAGCATGGTGTCTCAAGATATTCCCACCCACTCTGAGACTCTAACAATCTTTCTGGCCCCTCTTCCATAATGCGCCCTGAGACTTGGTGGGCAAGATAGTTACTTGATTTAGTAGTGTTACTTTCTCTGTAGACTCTGGACCTCTGATTTTATGAGGTTTGAGTGACCACAGTGTCTTACAGAGTAAGCGGTGACATGAATACTACCTTCAAGGCTACCCTGAAAACCAGAACTTTCTTTGAATGGCTAAACCTTCTTTTGTTTATCTGTTCTTTGTTGGATGGAAATTTGGAGTTTGTCTCTTTTTCAGCTATTATGAAAAGTGCTTGCCTGTGGAAGTATATTTTCATCTCTTTTGGGTAGATAGCTAATAGAGTATTCTGGTCAATTGTGGACCATGTGGTAAATATATGTTTAATTTCCTCAGACACTGTCAAACTATTTCCCAAATAGGCTGTAGCATTTCATATTCTTATCAGCAGGGTCTCAGGATTATGTTTTCTCTACAGCCTCAAACATGTGTTATTATCTCTTTGATTACAGTTATTCTCATGGGTTTGAAGTGGTATCTCATTGCATATTTTAATTTTTATTCTTTCTTGGCCATGTGTAGATTTTCTTCAGGGAAATGTCTCTTGCATCTTTTGTTTATCTTTAAATTATGTTCTTTATTATTTTACTATGTTATTATTTAAAAATTTATAATACATTCTGGATATAAATCTTTAGATATGAGTTATAAATGTTACCTCCTATTTTTGGGTAGTCACTATTTCCTTTTTTTTTGACAACTTCCATGATTATAAACAGTAAGCCACGATAATTCCCTTCCCTCCCCTACTTTCCCCTGAGCACTGTCACATCTTCGAAGGCTCAGGGTCCATTGCAGAAGAGGTGGCAGATTTCAAGAGTCAAAGAAGGGTAGGACTGTTTACAATGCAATCTTCCAGGCACAAAATGGCCTGGATATCCATGACATCACAATGCCTGGTACTACCTATATAAGACCCTCACAATAGGAAGAAAAGAAGATAACATCAAAAGAAAAGAGAGACAAACTGGAAGGGGGAGGGAATATGATGAAAGGTGTATTTGTGAAGGGGAAAGTAGGGGAGGGAATAAATAAAATATTAAATAAAGTACCTAGAAATAAATCTAACCAAGGAAGTGAAAGATCTCTACAATGAAAATTTTAAAACACTCAAGAGAAAAATTTCAGAAGACACTAGGAAATAGAAAGACATGCTATGTTCTAGGATTGAAAAATTCAATATTGCGAAAAGGTCAATCTTACCAAAAGCAATCTACACATTTAATGAAATCCCCATCAAACTTCTAATGGCATTCTTCACAGAAATAGAAAAAAACAATCCTAAAATTCATTTGATGCACCAAAAAATATCCCTCGAATAGCCAAAACAAATTTTTAGCAATAAAAATAAGGCTGGCAATATCATCATACCCAATTGTAAGCTATATTACAAAGTCATAGTAACAAAAACAGCATGGTCCCGGCACAAAAACAGACACATAGATCAATGCAAGAGAATAGAGGACCCAGACTTAAATCTGGGGAGCTACAGCCATCTGATTTTCAACAAAGATGCTAAAAATATTCATTGGAAAAAAAATAGCCTCTTTAACAAATGGTGATGGGAAAACTAGATATCTATACATTGAAGAGTGACGATAGATCTTTATTTCTCTCCATGCACAAGAATCAAGTCCAAATGCATCAAAGACCTTAGTATCAGACATGAAACTCTGAAACTGCTAGAGAAAAAAGTAGAGGAAACCCTTCAACATATAAGCATAAGCAATGACTTTCTGAATATAACCCCAGTTGTTCATGTAGTAAAACCACTAATCAACCACTGGGACCTCATGAAATTAAAAATGCTTTGCATAGCAAAGGACACTGTGAATAGGGCAAAGAGGAAACCTACAGAGTGGGAGAAATTCTTTGCCAGCTATACATCTGAGTATCAATAACCAGGATATACAAAGAACTCAAAAACTAAATAAGAAGAAATTAAACCCAATTAAAAATTGATTATGGTATTCTTTATTCCCTTCCTGATAGGATGTAATATATTAGTCTTGTTGAAAGTGGTGCTGGCTGATTTTTGCACTTCCACAATACAGAGGGAAAGAAAATCAGAGTAAAGGAAGAGTGTGAGGAAGGTTAATCAAAATTTAAGATGGCAGGAATAAGCCATATGGAAACCTTCATTTTTTGAACAATAGCAAACTCAGAAGCCAAAGATTATTACTAGAAAAACTTCAGTTCCAGGGATGGGATACCTCCCAGTGAGTTGTTGGCCAGGGAGGTCCCTGATGCTATCAAAACATTACAGGCCAATGCCAAGGCTCTTGGTTTCCCATCAGGTATAGATGGTAAGACCCTATTGCTGAAGACTCCACACACTTGGCCTGCAAGGTCACTGAGAAATCTTGCTGGAGCTAAGCTGAAAACCTTCTCTCTATAGACCAGCTAACAGAAAGGTGGAAAAAGGTACATTAATGCACCTCTATGAGAGATAAACAACAGTGGGCACTGCAAGCTTTAAGTTTGGTCAGCCATGTCAAATGAGCCAATGTGTGCAATATTGGCATGTCTGTTATGTGGGAAACCAACTGCTCACTGATTGGACTGGAGGCCCATTCCACTGGAAAGAATACATCCCTGATACTAAAAACCTATGACAGGGGAAGTCATGAGCCCCAGGGGTATAATGCCTGCTGATGTTTGCCTAAATGCATGCATTATGCTCACCAAACTTCCCAGTAAGCACTTTACTTAATGTTCATACCCATATATTAATGCTACTCTCACTTTTGGTTAGAGAGGCTTCTCTTTTCAGATGGCAGTGATCTCAGGGATGACTCAAAAGGCACTACAGAGCTGAGAAGTGACAGAGGGGTGTTCAGCACCCTACTTTCCCCTTCACAAATACACCTTTCATCATATTCCCTCCCCCTTCCAGTTTGTCTCTCTTTTCTTTTGATGTTATCTTCTTTTCTTCCTATTGTGAGGGTCTTATATAGGTAGTACCAGGCATTGTGATGTCATGGATATTTTATTTATTTTATTAAATTTTTATTTATTATATTTTATTTATTAAATATTATTAATATTTAATATTTATTTATTTATTTATTTGAAGTAATTGTGAATAGGAGTGATTCCCTGATTTCATCCTCACATTTGTTATTAGTATATAGGAAGTCTACTGATTTCTGTGTGTTTATTTTATATCCTGATATGTTGTTAAAAGTGTTCATCAGCTCTAACAGTTTGCTGGTAGAGTCTTTAGGATCCTTTATGTATATAATCATATCACCTGCAAATAATAATAATTTGATATTTCTTTCCAATTTATATCCCTTTTATGAGTGTCTCTTGTCTTACTGCTTTATCTAAGACTTCTAGTAATATATTATGGGAACAGTAGACATCCTTGTCTTACTCCTGATTTTAGTGGAAAAACTTCAAAATTTTCCCTATTTTGTATTATGTTGGCTGTAGGTTTGTCATAAATATCCTTTACTATGTTGAGATATGTTTCTTCTATTCCCAGTTTCTTTAGCCTTTTACCATGAAGGGATGTTAGATTTTGACAGATGTCTTTTCTGTGTCTTTTGAAGTGACCATGTGATTTTTGGCTTTCAGTCCATTTATATAATATATTACATTCATTGATTTGCATATGTTGAAACATCCCTGCATCTCTGGGATAATACCTACTTGGTCGGGGTGAATGATCTTTTTGATATATTCTTATATTCTGTGTGTCAGTATTTTGTTGAGAATTTTTGTATCTATGTCCATGAGGGAGGTTGGTCTGTAATTTTCTTTTTTTGTTCTTTCTTTGTCTGGTTTTGGTATCAGGATGATGCTGGCTTTGTAGAAGAAGTTTGGTAGGATTCCTTCCTTTTCTGTTATACAGAAAAGCTTGAGAAGCATTGGTGTTAGTTCTTCCATAAAGGTCTGGTAAAATTCACCAGTGAATCCATCTAGGCCTGGACATTATTTATTTGGGAGAATATTTGTTTGATCTTCATTCTTGTTACAGGTCTGTTTAAATGGTTTGTCTCATCTTGATTTAATTTCAATAGTTCATATAAATCAAGAAAATCATCCATTTCTTCCAGATTTTCAAACTTAGTGGAGTAAATTTTCTTGAAGTATGGCCTCATGATTTTCTGAATTTCGTTGGTATTTGTTATAATGGTGCTTTTTTCATCTCTAACTATAATGATTTGTGTCTCTTCTTTCTTTCTTTTGGTCAGATTTGCTAAGGGTTTATAAATTTTGTGTATCCTTTCAAAGATACAACTCTTTGTTTCATTGATTCTTTGGTTTTTTTGTTGTTGTTGTTCTTGTTGTTGTTGTTTGTGTCTATTTCATTAATTTCTGCCCTAATCCTTATTATTTCTTCCTGTCTACTGATTTTTGGTTTGCCTTGCTTTCCTTTTCCCAAGGACTGAAGGTAAAGCATTACAATGTTTACTTGTGATCTTTCTAATTTATTAATATAGGCACTTAAAGCTATAAATTTCCCTCTTAGGACTACCTTCATTATGTCCCAAAGGTTTTGGTATATTGTGTTCTCATTATCATTTGATTCTACGCACATTTTGATTTCCTTTTTTATTTCTTTTTTAAAATTTTATTTGTTTATTTGAAAGAGAGAGGGAGGGAAAATGAAAGAGGAAGAAGCAGCTAGAGAGAGAAAATGGATGTGTCAGGGCCTCTAGCCACTATAAACAAAATCCAGACACATGCGCCACCTTATGCATCAAGCTTACATGGGTACTGGGGAATTGAAGTTGGGTCCTTAGGCTTCACAGGCAAGTACCTTAACCACTAACCCATCTTTCCAACTCCTTACTTGATTTCATCATTGACCCATTCATCATTTAGTAGTGTACTGGTTAGTTTCCATGATTTTGTGTATGCTCTGTAGCTTTTCTCACTGCTGATTTGTAGTTTAATTCCATTGTGATTGCATAGAGTACAAGGAATTAGTTCAGTTTTCCTGTATTTGTTATGATTTGCTTTGTGTCCTAATATATGGTCTATTTTAGAGAATGCTCCATGTGCTACTGAAAAGAATCTGTATTCTGCAGCATTTGGATGTAAGGTTATTTAGATGTCTGTTAGGTCTATTTGTTGTATTCACTCATTTACTCCAGATGCTTCTCTGTTTATTTTTGCTGGGATGACCTGTCACTTGATGATAGTTGGTTATTGAAGTCACCCACTACAATTATGTTTGGTGTTATCTGTGACCTTAATTCTAATAGTGTTTGGTGAAACTGTCAGCCCTCATGTTTAAAATTATAATGTCTTCCTGTTGGATTGTTCCTTTAATCAATATAAAGTTACCTTCTTTATCTTTCCTAATTTATGTTGGTTTGAAGTCTATCCTATCAGATATTAGAGTAGCAATACCTACTTGTTTTCTAGGCTCATTTGCTTGAAATACCATTTTCTCTCCTTTCACCCTAAGATAGTGTCCATCTTTTATGGAAAGGTGAGTTTCTTGGAGGCAACAAATAGAAGGATCCTACCTTTTAACCCAATCTGCAAGCCTGTCTTTTGGTTGGGGTATGGAGGCCATTGATATTAAGAGTTATTATTGAAAGGTATGCATTTATTCTGGCCATTCTTGTTTTATAGTTCTTCCTGTTTTTCCTTTGCTCTCTTGTATTAACTATTATTTGAGTGTGGTTTATTTTTTCCTAATTCCTCATGTATGTGCTTTTCTTTCTCTTCAACATAAAGGATCCTTTCACGTATTTTCTGTTCAGCTGGTTTAGTGGTCACATATTCCTTTCACCTGCTTTTGTTGTGCAATGTCCTCATTTCACCATCAATTTGGATGGATAGCTTTGATGGATAAAGTAATCTTGGTTAACAGTTGTTATCTTTCAGAACTTGGAACACATCCTTCCAAGCCCGTCTGGCTTTTAAAGTTTGTGTTGAGTAACCCGCTGCTATCCTGATGGGTTTGCCTTTATATGTGACTTGATTTTTCTCTCTGTTTTCAATATATTTTCTTTGGTTTGTGTGTTTAGTAGTTTAATTATAATATGCCAATGAGAGACTCTTTTCTTATTTTGTCTTTTGTGCATTCTAAAGGCTTCTTGTATCTGCATTGGCATTTATTTCCCTATTTTCTTCTATGATGTTCTTGAAAATACCTGCTATGCCTTTGGAGTGAAATTCTTCTCCTTCTACTATACCCTGAATTTTTATTTTTGATCTCTTTACAGTGTCCCAAATGTCTTGAAATTCTCATTCATGTCTTTCTATTAGTCTTTTTCTTCGTTGGATTGTATTAGATCTACCACCTGGTCTTCCAGTTTAGATATTCTGTCCTATCCTTGATCCATTCTACTGGTGTGATTTTCTATAGAGTTTTCTATTTGACGTCCTCTGTTTTGAATTTCTAGTATTTCTGATTGGTGATTTTTCACTATTTCTATTTCTTTACTCACATTTTATATTAACATACTTATTTCATTAAATTGGTTTCCTGTGTTCTCTTAGGATTCTTTCAAGAAAATATTGTTATGTGGACAGTTATGAACACTGATGAATTAGAACACGAGAAGTGTTTAGGAGCACTTTGTTGTTAGTTACTTGGTGTCTGTTATTTTTTTTGGTGTTGACTACTAGGGATCAAAGCTTTTACATCTGGCGATAGCTTGACTTTGGCTCCTGTGTTAGCCTCAGTCACACCGTTTGTTCTCTCTGCCACATTTCCTGATTTATTCAAGGGAAAATAAGCAGATACTTAAAGATGCTGCTGTAATGGGTGACATGGAGTTATATATGGGAATGTATTCATTCGACTGTGGCTCTTTGTGTTCTTATTTGACTTTTAAAAAATATTTTATTTTAGTTTATTTAGAGAGAGACAAAGTGTGAGAGAGAACTGGCACTACAGGGTCTCAGCCACTACAGTTGAACGTCTGATGCTTGTGCCACCTAGTGGGCATGTGCGACCTTGGGCTTGGCTCACCTTTTGTGCATCTGGCTAACATGGGATCAGGAGAGTCGAATATGGTTCTGTAGGCTTCTCAGGCAAGCACCTGAACCACTATGACATCTCTCTAGCCCTTGTTTGAGTTTTGATGTTAAAAATGTAGGAAAACCTTCTGGTGAGGTGCTGAGCTGGGCCCTCTAGGAGAGGGAAGATTTGAGCAAGTGATGCAGGAAGGTGGAGGCAGCAGCCAACCCAGAGCTGATGTTTCAAGAGATGTGTACACACTGGGGACTGAAATAGGGGTCCAAAGGTGGGATTTGATGCTTGGATGCCATGAAGGTCAGATTTAGTTCTAGAGTGCCTTCTGAGTTATTCTCTTAAGAAGCTCAATCTGGCTATAAATGTGCCACATTTTAAAGTTAGAAACCATTTCCTGGAACTCTGCAGGTTTTAATTATTTGCTTGTTAGCAAGAAGCCTGCATCTCTTGGGTTGGTTCTGAGAAAATCTGCATGCCATTCTTGCTCTCTACTCAGCTCCTCTCTTGGCAATTTTGTGCCAGTGAACCTGAGTTACACACTAACAGCTTTTAGAACAGCGAGAAATTACATTGGTCTAAAACATGCAGTGGAGCGAAGAGTGTGTATTTTTATGCTAGCCACTGCATTCCAAGTATTTATGAGTAATTATATAAAAAAAAATTGAGAATCAATTTACTATAGGGTATTGTGATTCTGCTTTGAATTACATGGCATATACGTTCCAGGGAACTTGTGGATACTTGTGTTATCAAGTTGTTTTCTCAATAACATAGAGCATCCTTTAAGGTGCTGGAGTGACTGATTAGCTAGAATGACTCTAGTTGTAAATGTCTTACTGATTACTAACCCACACATCTACTCTGTACCCCACACATCTACTGTGTATACCATTCCTCCTTCTTTATACATTTCCAAACTCCAAAACAGTTTCTGATCAAAACTTTGGTAATAGGGGCTGGAGAGATGTCTTAGCAGTTAAGGCACTTGCCTGCTAAGCCTAAGGACCCAGGTTCAATTCCCCAGTACCCATGTAAGTCGGATGCACATGGTGGTGCATGCATCTGGAATTCGTTTCTGTTGTCTTAAGGCCCTGCTCCTTCTCTCCATCTGCGTCTTCTCTCTCGCTCATATGAATAAAAAGAAAAATATTAAAAAGCTTTGGTAATATATGTTTTACTGATTTCTTTTTGTTGTTTCTCATTGATAGACCGTTTTGTCCTTTTTATTTAAAAGGAAAGTACGAAAAAAGTGGGCTATGTTCTTGCATATACTTCATTATATAAAAAAAATATTTTTGCCCCAACTCCTTTTCAGGTTCCAAATGCTACCAAAAAGGGCCCTAACCACCTTCAGCTCCCATCCTTATCAGTTCTTTTTCTGTCATTCCATGACCTGGAGTAGGGACCTTTGTAGTCTAAATGATAGCTCCTTTCCCATCCACTCATGCCCTGTCTGTTCCTCTGCTTTGTGCTACTAATGGTCTGGGGAAACATTTAGCTCGTTGTAACTTTATCCTAGGCTTACAGCCTACCTGGTCCTCTTATGCCTCAGTACCCAGCCACTCTCTTGATAGCTCATCCATAGGAGAGACAATCTAGGACAACATCTGTATCTTAACAAGATTTATAGATCTGACATTAAAAGACTGAGTTTTCCAGTGCAGTTCTTCGAGAGGTATGGCATGATGACATTTGGGCAGAATCAACTTAAAATGGAGGATATTGTCACAAGTGAAGAGTGCAGCCTCAAGATGTTACTTGATGTTTTAGAATAGTAAAGTCTTGAGTTTAGTTTTACTGCATAACAACTTCATGCCTCACCAACTTATTTTGTTCATCTATGTTTCTGCTAGGCCATTTATTCACATATCATGCCTTATTCATAGCACTGCATTGCTGTGGAAATTTACTTCTTAGCTCAGCATTACTGAATTTTATTCTGAACATTTTGGCAGCTGCTTGTACAATGAATGGATTTAATGTAGTAGAAATCTCAGGTGCTTTGTAACATTAAATATTAAGTGACTTTAAAAACTGCAAACAAGGGGAAAAGAAGTCAGTCAAATATGGACACATAAATTTAATAAAAAGAAGCAAGAGAGTCTTTCATTTACATGACCTACTGCTTAACCACTTAAGAAGAATGAAGGCTCTCTCTGCCACTTACATCTTCTTTATATCTGATATGACATGTCTGACTGGGAGCTATATATTTGGTAGTGTGTATAGCCATTGGCACTGGCCTATACAGTTAGTCATAAAACTTAGTTCAGAGATTACATATTGGGTGCATGTCACAGGGTAACCATATAAAAATAGCGATAGATAAGAGTTATCGGTCTCTTGCCTTGTGTCACATGCTTGTCTGTGTACTCTGTAAGTATTGCCTCACTCTTCATTCCAGTCCATAGAATTAGGTGCTGTCATCTTCGTGTTTTCTTTCAAAAGATGCATCTAGAGTACCATAGGTAACAATGTTGAAAACAGCACTCCACAGGTCTGTGAATATAGCTAGTCCTGGGCTGTAGATTTAAGGTATAGATTTTTCACCCACAGATTAAAAAATTAGTATTAGGAATTGGGATTTGTCCCCAGTATGTCATGGGGACAAAAACCTTGGGGAGTTGAGTCCAAAGGAAACTTGAGAAAGATTATGAACACTTAATTTGGATAAAGGGGAAGACATAGGATTAAGGCTTAAAATTGGGGCAGTGATTGGGAGGAGAGACATTAACATGTAACAGGAATGAGATTTTCTAGTCATATTGAAGAAGCGATGACAGATTAGGCCAGGGCAACAATAGCTTCCCCAACTGAGGAAAAGGAAGGGGCATCGAGATGGTATAAGTTGCCCCTCAAAAAGGATACCCAGAGATAGAGGTTTGGTGGTAGTAGAGCACTTGGCGTGGGAGTATTTATCCTCTAGGCTGGTCAGCCTTGTTCTTTGGTGATGATGCCTTAGGCCTTCTGTCTAGCTACCAGTTCTTGAGATCACCACTTCTGTTGTTTTGTTTCTATACTTTTAAGGCAATCTGCTCAGTGTACTTCAGATTTTGGGATAGATTTTCCTAAAGAAAGAGGAACTCTCACTCATACCAGCAAAGATATTATGGACATTTATGGACATTGTGACTATTCCTTTTCATGATTAGTCACTTGATGTCTTGGCTTAAATATCTGGTTGTAATACTCAGCTGATGCCAGCCTCTACTTAAGAAGTGTTGGTCTTAGAAAGACAGTTAAGTGATGGGACAAAGGGAGTCAATAAAAGTGTCTTTTCCAAGGTAGAGCTTCAAGAATTGATGCCCGATGGGATAACGGGCTTGAAGGAAAAGAAGGCAAAAGAATAATGTGCTGAGTAGATAATAGTGTCCCTGGCAGGGTTACAGGGCAGAAGCATAGTGTCTTCCTGGAGGAAAGATAACAGATGTTTGACTTTGAATTGTTAGTCTGAGATGGCTCCATTGATGGAGAGGCCCGCTGTTTGGGTGTCTAGGACTATAAAGACCATTAAGTTCAGTGCCTATGTGGCACACTAGCATTGGATGAATTCACCAAGAGTGAGGCTAAGGATGAAGCCCTGGTTGTCAGTGGTGTGAGGACAAAGAGCAGTCTGTGCAAGGAACCAGAGAATTAGAGTTGGGGCAAAAAGTTAAAGAGTTTGCTCTTTTTCTGCTTGCAAATAAATCAATAAAAATATTTTCTTTAGAACAAAGTGGGGGGGCATCTGGAGAGATGGCTTAGCAGTTTAAGGCACTTGCCTGCAAAGCCTATCAATCTGAGTTCAATTCTCTAGTACCCACATAAAGCCAGATGCACAAAGTGGTGTGTACATCTGGAGTTTCTTTGCAGTGGCTAGAAGCCGTGGCACAGCCATTCTCATTCTGTCTCTCTCTTTCTCTCTTGCTCCTTGCAAACAAATCAATAAAAATATTTTCTGTGGAATGGAGAAATGGTTAAGGCACTTGCCTATAAAGCCAAGGGGCCCAGGTTTGACTCCCCAGGACCCACGTAAGCCACATGCACAAGCGGGTGCACACATCTGGAGTTCATTTGCAGTGGCTGGAGGCCCTGGCATGCCCATTCTCTCTCTCTTTCTCCCCCTCTCTTTCTCTCTCCCTGCCTATTTCTCTATCTTTCTCTCTCACAAATAAATAAATAAAAATAAAATATTTTTAAAATATACTTTCTTTGAAAACAAACAAACAAAAAAGTTAAAGAGCATGTAGTAGTCATTCCAGCAAAGCAGAATGGCCTGTTTTTGTCAAATATTCCAAGATCAAAATATAAGACTTAACAAATATAAGACTTGAACTCAAAGTATGAGACTGTAAGGCTCTGTGAGTCTGATTCCCTCTCCAGAAAAGAGACTTGAACTTGCCCAGCATCACTTAAGATTATTGAGGGCATTGGAGGATTACTTCAATGTGTTTCGGTAAACAAACTCATGTTTTTGTTAATTGTTCATTCTTTTTGTTATTTATTGTTAAGGAGAGAGAGAAAGAGAGAGAGAGAGAATGGGCACATTATGGCGTCTTGCAAACAAACTCCAGATGCATGCATCACTTTGTGCATCTGGCTCTACATGGGTATTGGGGAATCAAACCTAGGCCATCAGGCTTTTCAAGAAAGTGCCTTTAACTTCTAGGCCATCTCTCAGCCCTAGTTTCATGTTTAATCATTGTTTCTTGATACTTAGTATTTTTCTAAGTATAGATTTACAGTTAATATGTATAACATTATGTGATGGCAACTGGTGCCCATAGTCACAATGCACATGTAAATAGGAAGCTCAGGCTCACAGTCTTTCTAGGTACATGTGAACAGATAGCCCAGCTCGTCAAGACCACAAGGAGCTGCAATGATAATATACTATAGGTAGGTGGACAACTTAACTCTTTCAATCTGCATATGATTCATGTGATGTCAGCCAGTCATATAACACTTCCTGTGTTTGTGAAGCGGCTTATTTTCTTATTCAGGGCCAGAGGCTGGCTATTGGTGAGAACAATCCCAGGGATGACAGATTGTTAATCTATGTCTCTTTCTCAAGAGTATCTGAGTCTTCCAAATAGAAAATATTAGTTATTGGTCAGAATGCCACAAAATCATGTTTATTTCCAGTTGAAGATCTTTAAAATACGTATATTTAACTTTCATACAAGTATGCTTACAACACACTTGTAGAGGTATATACACACACAAGAATTATATAAGATCTACATATGTGTGTGTGTGTATAACCTAGGATCCATTTCTGTCCATCACTTTATTATTTTTAATTTTTTTCTTCCTCATTGAATTCTCTGAACCTTGAAAAATAGGTGTTTTCGTCCTATCTTCAGATGAAGAAACATCTTACATTGCAGTTGTGGATATGGACTTAGCAATAAGTAATAACCTCTCTCCGTATCTCTGTGGATTTCACAGGGCTCAGGCTGGAATGTCATGAGGAAATGTGCAGTAGAGTCTGCAGTAGAAAACTGACGCAGGCAGAATAGCAGAGGAGGAAAAGTTCATTCCCTTCTTAGAATTAAATGTACATGCATGTTGAAAATTTAATGACTGTTGGTTACAGTTTTCTTTCTCAGACATTTCTAGCATCAATGTTCAATGAGTGTCTCTTGGTCTTCAGTTCACTCCCTCTGAAAGAACTGCATAGACTATGAAAGCACTTTGGGTTCCAGGTACACATGGCATTAACCTGTCTCTAGTTGATAATAAATATGTGGCACCTTTTGCCTACCCTTGTACTTAAGAACTGTTACATTTGAAGTGCAAGTTTCATGGTCATATCCACTGAATATACTTTGGGCAGCAGGGAGCAATATTTGTTTTAGTCCCTTTTTAAACCTTACTCCAGGAATATTTTCAATTATCTTTTTCAGTCTTTCACAAATCATGGCCATTCAATTGAATTTAAATGGGCTTGACTGTTACAACTAGAGGTCTCTTCTAGAGTCAGGAATTCTAGGAATTATGCAAGGTATTCTACAGGTAGGATGATCTAACAAGTGTAATTTATGGGCACTGCTTTTTGGTAGCTGCATCTTGAGTTGATTATAGGGGGCTAGCATAGTGTTGAGAAGACTAAAGGAACACCTGCTGAATTGCTGCATTCTACTCTATGTGCTTGACAGAGGTAGCCTGAGTGGAAAGAGTAGATTCAGATAGACCAAAAACAAAAAAAAAGAAGAGCAAGAATCAATATGATATTGATATGACCCATGAGAACAGAACAGAAACAATCAAAGCCGCATGTAAGAAGCCAAATAGGGTATAATTAGAACTACATATAATATGCATGCAATATCCGAAACATTTTCAGTGGTCTTTTAGCCCTAAGAGTGTGAATGTAGTGATGGGAAAATGGTAAAATTGATTCAGATGTTAAGAAGAAATGTTTGAAGTACTGGCACATAGAGCAAGTTATTCATGTTTCTGGGTGTGTGAAAAGGAGAAAAGATAGGATTTTGTTTTATCATAACTCTTATTTACACTGTGTTTTAATAATTAAATAGTTAAAGTAACGCATATAACAAATCAGCACTGATTTAACAAAAAACCTACTCAGTTCTAACTGATCTTGTTTTAATGGAGGAAAAGAGTAGAGAACCAGCTAGAGCTTGCTGCTTGTCGCCTTTCTGTCCTCTGCTTATTAGAAACAACACCCTGGATTGGGTGTGCGCATTCCCTTGACTATCTTTGTAGTTGTGATACATGTTTGTGTTTGTATATCTACGTAGGATTGTTTGGTATATCATCAGATGTTACATGACTTAACTAGACAATGATTTTTGAAACACTGGATTAATAGAGCCTTCTCTGCTCAGGTCAAGTTCACGTTTGGCCTGGGAAAGAAAAGTGAATAGATTTGCTGTCCAACCTCAGTGACTTTTGCTTTGTTAATTCTGTTGCTTCTCAGACACAGAAACAGCTAAGCCTTCAGCAAATGAGGAAAACTATTTAGAGTCACAGAGTTAATTATTGATGGCAATAGAAATGATTTCAGGAAAGGTCTGCCTTGAGGCATGAACCCAAATCTGCATAACTACCCACAGGATGAGTAATTTCTTTCCCCTGAGCTATCAGACTTCTTTGGGCTCCTACAAGTTTGAAAACAACCCTTGAAATGCATATTATATATCAGAGTCTCCTACAAGGAATAATAAATCTTACTTTAATTCATTCTCTAAGATACACAGTATGTTTCTCATATCAGCCAATTTATTTTCTCCCTAGTTGAGGAGGATCTCTGTTGTCCTCCAACAGTGAAATTAGTGCCAGGGTTAGGCAGCCTCACTGGCAGAGCTTAAAAAGCAGGTGTCTGACCTACAAATAATGCTTTAAAAACATTCTTAGTGAAACAAATCAGCTAGTTAACCAAGACTTTAAGTCTACCCTTCACTCGATAATACATCAATTGACCTCCTACAACTCCCTTACCAAGGGCAGAAGAATGCTCAAAGGGTACACATTTTCAGTTATAAATGTGAATCATGCCAAGGAATCAAGTATATATTAGCTTAGGTAACACATGTCTAAAACTTAAGGTGATTGTGTTAACAATTCACAAAGCATATCAAATCATTGTGTTGTATACTTGAGATCACATAATTTTGTCAATCATTATACCTCAACAAATCTGTTTAAAAAAATGTTTGTGCTAGGTGTGGAAGGCAGAGGTAGGAGCATCGCCATGAGCTCAAGGCCAACTTGAGAGTACATAGTGAATTCCAGGCCATCCTGGACTAGAGAGAGACCCTACCTTGGAAAACAAAGCAAAAACAGTAAAAAAAAAAAAAAAAAAGGAAAAAAAAAGTTTGTTGCTGGGCGTGGTGGTGCACACCTTTATTCCCAGCACTTGGGAGGAAGAGGTAGGTGGATCACCATGAGTTTGAGGCCACCCTGAGATTACATAGTGAGTTCCAGGTCAGCCTGGACTAGAGTAAGACCCTACCTCGAAAAACAAAAACAAAAACAAAATGTTTGTGCACACACAACACACACATTGGAGAGAAGTATTTTGGATCTAATCCTGTGGGACAAGAGAAAGAATATTTGTCTGTGTTATTTACACTGTTCTCTAGGCTCTAGCTACTTACTGGGCTTACTAACTGCAAAACAGAGGATCTTGTTTTGTTCTGCAAATAAAATATCCATCCATCTACCCAAAACAAACAAATAAAAATCTGAAAACAGCAACTAAAAAACCAGGTGATAGGGTTGGCAGAGATGGCTCAGCAGTTAAAGGGACTTGCTTGCAAAACTTGACAGCCTGAGTTGATTCCCTGGTACCGATGATATAAAGCCAGATGCACAAAGCAGCATGTGTGTCTGGAGTTCATTTGCAGTGGCATGAGATGCTGGTGTGCCCATTTTCTCTCCCAAATAAATACATACATATTTTTCTTAGAAAAACAGGTATTAGTTTAATATTTAAAATCTGATGTCTATACACTAGTGAGCATGCCATTGCTTTCTTTGAACAGCAGTATATAGAGTATAGTTATCCTGACTTAAAGGCCACAGCACCCCAAGATGTACATGGAGACCCTAACAGAAAGCACAGAGAGGTTTGTTTTCTTTTATCATTTTCCTATAAATGTAGAGAAGCTTCATACTTCTCCACGTCTACATTCTCATTTGTGGGGCAAGATGCTCAGTTGCCCCCATGGTCCTTACCTAGCACTTAAGAACCATCTCTAGTTCAAGAAAAATTTAAAATTATAAACAAATGAATACTTCTGATGCATGTATAGAAGTACACTGATCGTACTATAAAAGCACCAGTAATATTCACTCCTTGCCTTCGAGGAGCTGTTTCCTGGTAGGGTATGCTGTATACATGCCTGATATCAACTCTGAATGGGATTTGGGTTAGGTCATTTCACTTAAAGTATGTGTTTTACATTGTGCAGGGAAGGGAAAGCAACAGAGAAAGTCCTCTTTGTTCTCCTCCCTTAATACAGGAAAGTGGCTAAATGGCAGCTGCCAGAGAAGTTTCATTGATTTTGTGTACTATAATAGAGCTGAAATATTATCCACAGTACAAAGCTCATGTGTTAAAGTCATCAATAATTAGTAGTGCAAAAGAATCACCTGAATTTGAGTTTTAGAACAATCTACCACTTGTTGTTTATGCCTTTTGGCAAATTACCAAGGTCCCATCATCTTACCTGTGAATACCACAGGGTTCACATAAAATGTAACTGAGTTAATATATATGAGACTCATAATGTTGCCAGTCACAAAGTAAGTGCTCAAGCTCAAGAAGTGCCAGTTATTATCTTATAAAAGTAGATGGTTGTCAAAGACAATCTGTTCTAAGTAAAAAGGGCCTCCCAAAGATAACTATTTCAGTTAGGCTCAAAACTTCAACTATTTCACATTAAAGCTTTGTGGAGGTGACTGTATCAGAAAACCACTTGGGAGCTTTTCAAAAATCCAGTGTACTTGACTGGATAAATATGAAATATGAATGTAATATCTTGTAGTTTTGTTTATATCATGTGAGTCAGCTATGAGTTTTGTGTAGAAGAAAGAACTTAATGTACTTTGGGCTTAAAAGTAAAATGATACAGTATTTTCAAGAACCAATAAATTAAGTCTCTACTGAGTCAATCCTAAACACATTATATTAATTTATACAACTGTATGTGCTTGATCTTAGATCAAGCTTTATTTCTTAGATACAGGAGAGTAATTTATTTTAAATGTTAAGTTTTATGAGAGAAAAAATTTCATGTCATAAATTATAGGCACCTTCTCTTTGAATATTGATAAGAAATGTGTTCATCTTGTTTTGTTTACATTAATGGAAGAGCTGAAATGAGAGCTACTTCAAAATTAATTGTTGTATAGTGAAAAGAACCATACACTAATTATTGCACTCCAACAGTGTGTTCTAGTTTATACAATATAGTGATGTTTTTCTAACGTCAACCATTCCAGAGGTGATTCCAAATCTTTGATTCCAAATTCTTAACATGTTGATCATTCTAAGAACTGGATTGACACTATTTGTCATACGTCTCTTCTTTTTTGTTTATAATTGCATAGTTCCTAGAAACATTTAACAGGTGATTTGATAAAGGGCTATACAACAAAGTAAATAGAAGTAAATAAATGAAAGTATAATGAATACTCAATAGATGTGAATTTAGGAGCTGTTCTTTGCAACTGTGCTACTGGAAATGCCAAGAGAAATGTAAGTCAGTCGCCCATTTGGAACTCACAGGCAGGTCAAAGGTTTGTGGCTGTAATTAAATATGATGAAAGTTGGTAAAGGAAATAGCGTGAGAAAATCAGAGTTCGTCCAGTGTTGCAGCATTCAGAAAGGGTGGCTTCCCAGAATGACCATCATGTGACAAAGCCCGTGTTGCAGCAGAGGGAGATGCTTGGGCAGGACGGGGAAGGGTCCTTTGCACAGTCACTCTTCTTTAGTGGGTGAGTGTAGTACCATTTTAGGCACCCTAGCCGGAAAGGAAGCACTAATGCAGTGTTCCCCTGTCCCGGATTTGGAAGCTGTCAGTTTCCATTCATCAGAGTACAAAACTGTTTTCATTATGTGATAATCCACTAATGTCCTCTCAGTTAAAGAAATCCTCTAAGTGGAACATAATGATTTCATTTTGAGGATGTATGACATTAGGAAGATAACCTGGGAAGCATGGTACAGCCTGGCACCTGGGAGGCTGAGTACTGTGAGTTCTAGGACAGCCTGGGTTACAGAATAAGACCTTACCCACCCCCCACAAAGAAATCAAGAATACACAGTATAGCATAATGGCTAAGAGTTTGGATATTGGTATCATAACTATTTAGTGTCCAGTGCTGTTTCCCTCCCTTATTAGTTGTATGGCCTTTGGTTAGTTACTGAGACACTTTGTGCTTGGTCCCTCATATGAAAGGAAAAAAAAAAAAAAAAGCAGATGCTAAATGACACAGCCTGCTCTACTGTGTGAGATAGTTCCATTAAATAACTTCCTTTCTGCGAAGTGCCAAGAAGAGCTGGTGGTACACAGGATACACGTCACGGATGCTGAGAATGAAATGACTCCTACCAGTTACCCTGCTGTAGGATGGCATGCTCAGTGGAGCTCAGGGGTGTTCTCTGCTTCTTTTTCCTGTTCTGCTTCCTCCATAGTATGGGGACCCAGTGCCGCTTGGGAGGCAATCTGCCAGCAAGACATGAGTGTCCTGTGCTCTGTGCTCTGATGCCCTGTGTGTATGGCACACTTGCTTAGCCTTGCTTTTAGGAAATGGCTCTGTTCAGTCTTGTTGCGGAAGGGTGGCAAACGAGATTTGGTGGGCAATGCTTTGTGCCAGCTTCCTGCTCCAGTGTCCAGGTTTGACAGCTATAAGCGGTTTCCACGCCCATGCAGACATGGTGCAGCTCAGAGTCTGTGCAGCTTGAGAGTTGCCTCTGGAGTAGGTGAGAGGTTAGGTCTTAGTTTTGTCACTTAACATCTATGTGGTCTTGGATGAACTAATTCCTGGGCCCAGCAGAGGTTCCTTCCTTGTAGAGTGGTTTAGCCTGGAATCTGTAAGGGTCCTTCTGGGCATCTTTCATGGAAAGCTGAAGATTCAGATGGTGGCTCTGCTGAGATCCCTGGCACCCCTGCCCTTCCCTTTCCAGGCTAACCACGTGAAGCGACTGTGCCAGCGCCCGCCTTCTTGTCTTTGATAGCTTACACTCTACTAAACAAAATGCCTCCTTGATAGTTTAGCATTACGGAAACAAAAGCTCTGAGAGAATCTTGGTTTCAGTCAGCTTTTAACAAGATTTGTCTTTTTAAGTTTTCATAAAACATTCTTAACATTCTTACTATTTTTCTTATTATTAAAACAATGCTGTCTTTTGTAAAAATGAATTTAATACTTCTTTGCTCATTGTTTTCACTAGTAAAGTGTGAGAATTCATCTCCTGATTATTGTTAAACAGTTTATATTATTCCTGAAGAACAATAACATTTAATTTAGCAATGAAATTTCAGGCAATTACTTATAATACTATTTGTAGTTATTTTTGTTGTTGCTGTTACTATTTTTGAGGTATGGTCTCACTTTAGCCCAGGCTGACCTGGAATTCACTACATAGTCCCAGGCTGGCCTTGAACTTACTGTGATCCTCCTACCTACCTCTACTTCCTGAGTGCTGGGATTAAAGGTATATACCAGCACACCCAGCTTATTTATAGTTTTTATTCCAAAATTTTTGTTTAATTTTTTTTTTCCTGAGGTAGTGCCTTGCTCTAGCCCAGGCTTCTGACCTGGAATTCACTGTGTAATCTCTGGTTGGCCTCAAACTCATGATGTTCCTCCTACCTCTGCCTCCCAAGTGCTGGGATTAAAGGCATCTGCCACCATGCCTGGCTAAATTATTGTTTGAATTCTTATACCTTGTATCTTGGTCAGTTAGAATTGATCTGAGTTACTTTTTAGTAAAGATTAATGACTAATATATTTTTAGAGTCTTTGAATATGGGAATATCCTTCAATCACCATAACAAAAAAAAGGGAGTTTGAAAGTATCTTGTTATTTTTAATTGCATTTTCCTTTTTTGACATTTGGAAATACAGAGGAGAAATATAAAACCATGTAGACATTTGTTCCTTTGATAGTGACTTCTTCTCTTTTGATTTATATGTTGATTTGTTTCTATTTTCATGTCTGGTGCATACAGCTGGAGTTCCTTTGCAATGGCTGGAGGCCCTAGCATATCCATTCTCCCTCTCTCTCTCTCTCTCTCCCTCCCTCCCTCCTCCTTTCTGTCTGTCTGTTGCTCTCTAATAAACAAATGAAAATAAATAAAATATTTTATTGATCTATTTATTTGAGAGAGAAAGAGAGAGAGGCAGATAGAGAGAAAGAGAGAATGGCCACACCAGGGCCTCCAACCACTGCAAATGAACTTCAGACACATGCTTCACCTTATGCTTCTGGCTTACATGGGTCCTGGGGAATCGAACTGAGGTCCTTAGACTTCACAGGCAAATGCCTTAGCTGCTAAGCCATTTCCCCAGCCCCTGAACTTCTTTTCAACTAAACCCTCTTCTATTTTGATGTCATTTCAGTCTTGTGTAGTTAGCATCAGCCACTGTGAGGTCATGGATGCAACAGCCACCTTGTGTCTGGAAGACAGCACTCCAAAGCACTCCTTTCCCTCCTTTGGTTTGTACATGCTTTCTGTCGCCCTTCTGCAGTGGCCCCTGAGCTTCAGAGGGTGTGATAGAGATGTCTCATTTAGTGCTGGACACTCCACTGTCACTTCTAAGCATGTTGATGTTTTGAGTCTTTCCAGTAGTTACTGGCCACTGAAAAGAGAAGCTTCTCTAACCAGGAGTGAGAACAGCATTATTATATGGGCAAGAAGGTAAATATGTAGAGGGAAGTTTGGTGGTGTAATATATAAGTTAGCCAGGCAACAGTAGTAGCATCCCCCTTAGGACTGACGACCTCACCAGCCATAGGCTTTGATTAGTTTTCAGTATGAGACCTAAATTTCCTCCTGTGTAGCCAACCTTTAATCCAAATGGAGAACAGTTGGTTTCCTCCATACCAGACATGCCACTGTTACACCAGTTTTACATTTTGTCTGGCTGGCCAGTTGTGTAGCTTGCAAAGTCCACTGCTGGTTAACAACATAGATGGTATTTCTCCCCAAGTAGGCTGCCTGGCATTTTCCAGCACCACAACAGCTAATCAACAGGGAAGAGGCTTCCAGCTCAGCACCAGATTGATTTCTCAGTAAGCTGCAGCCCAAACATGTGAAGTCCTAAGAAATAGGGTCTTACCATCTAGTTCATCAGTTCAGGCTTTTTCAAGTGTTTTCTTTGATTATTACTTCTATTTCAGTACCTCACTTGCATTTTCTTAGAAACAATTAGGATTAGGTTTGCATTTTCTGGCCTGCCGCTCCGAGATAGTCTCTCATGTACTGACTTCACGTTGCTGTTGACCTATGCCAGTGATTTAGCTTCTGTTGCCTGTATTTTTACCCCTTCCCCAAGTGGATACCAGTGCTGTGCTTCATTTTCATTATCTATGTGATACTGTTTTGTTTGTTTTTCACATAGAATCTTTTTTCCATTACCAGTTTTTGAAATTGATTTACAGCTTTCTACTTTTGGTTTTAGAAGTTGTATCTTCTTGTATCACATTGGGAATGCCAAGTACTTTTCTAAAAATTGCTTCTGATTCTTGTAAGAGATCATCTTTAAGAGATTTTTTCTTTCCTTGATTGTGTGTTTAGCACGGTCTTTACTTTCCATATTCAGTACTGTTTAGTAGATTCATGCTGGTATTCAGCTGTTACCTTTATTCCTGAATATCAAAAGGTCCATCTAGACCTGCTCTTAGAAAGGATGCCCTTCGTTCTGTTCTCTGTCTTCCTGTTTTAGATTCCAACCTTGTAAGAAATTGATAAGTGTAGGCTGTGACCCATTTTCAATGGTCTGATTGGCTATCTCAAATCCTTTTTTATTTTTCCATCATGAAACAACCCTGAACCCTAGAGTGCAACACTTTTAAAGATCATCTTGTCTCTAAATCTGTTTTTATGTAGCTAACTGCCAGGGTACAAAGTACTTCCCCTTCTTTCCAGGTGTAAAAAAAGAAAAAAAAAAGTAACAATCAGTAACTGGTGGAGGTGAAGTTTGAGGATTCTCCTGCTGCCTCAAAAGCATCATCTATGACAAAGAACTGCCTAGTTTTCTGGGCAAGATGGATAGAAATGAAGAAAGGGGCACAGGCAGAGAAAGATTTTTCCTATTTCCTTTAAGGCTTATAGCATGTTTTAGGTCACCTTTAATCACTTTTATAAAATCTATTTTTTCTTTTTTTTACTGTTAAAAGACTTCTTCCCGAATCCTGTTGAAGGAGTGAAGGTCATAAAGCTTGAAGGTCACCTCTCCTTTTGTGTGTTTGCGTGCAACTTATCTCTTTTAGAGAGATTTAAGTGAAAGTTTGGAAGAGACTAGTCTTGGGGCTGGAAGCAGGCATTTAAAAACTGTAATTTATGCATAACTTCACAAATACAGTACTTTTTTCATGTTATAAAATGCTTGCAGATTTTACTTCCTGCAGATATTTTGTGGAAATAAGCTCTCCCTTGTAAATATTCATTACAAGTTGTTATTCAAATGACGTAGGCATCTGTGTTCCTGTAATAGAACCTGTGTCTTATGAAAACTGGGTCATTTTAGTGGTGAAGTAAAATGTAGATATATGAATGATGGTAGGAATACCAATGACTTCTATAAAATTTTTATTATACATAAAAGCTGCCTGATCCTGCCTACTACCAACAGTCGGGATTGAAACAGCCGTTATAAATCATTTACTAAAGGAGTTGTACATTCAGTTGTCTCCAGAGTTAAGGAAAAACAAGGCAAGTGTTTGCAGCAGGCTGCTTCAGTATAACAGGGAGAGATGGGCACTAGAGAAGAGAAGAAATCACTCATGCTATCATCTTTGAGTCACCATTGTAGTAGAATCCACATTGCCCTGATAGAGATAGGACTGAGGTAAAGGGGTATTAATAGATTTATCCAAAATTGAGAAGAATCTATGGTCTTAATCAGAACCAGCTAAATAATTTTCAGGGCCTGATAGAAAATTAATTCTGAGACCCCTTGTTTAGCAGTTCTTTAGAATCTTAAGATGGTGGTAGGAAAGCATTAGCAGGGCATGGGGTCCTGTGTAGTTGTACAAGTTACATGTTCATGGGGGTAAACCTGGTATTAAGTTCTGATCTAGAATTTGAACACCAACCAGATAGAAACACACAGACACTTACAACCACCAAGAACTTGCTAATGATGATGGGGTTAAAATTAAGCTTTTCCTTGGATATCACATAAATGAGCTATCTTTACTTACCAGAGGCCTTTCACAGTGTCTTAGAGTCACTGCTTTTTTATTTTCCTAGGAAGGTTTTTGACACTGCCTGTGAACGGCTGACAGACACTTGTATCCGCTGGCAGATTTTAACCAGCTGATAAGGTCCCTAACCATCATTTCCTCTTTTTTGAATGTAACTGTCATTTCTTTCAGATAATGTTTATGTAATTTAAATCTTTCATTGTTAGCCTCATTTGAAATTTTGACATGACTTAAAAGCTCATGGGCAGTTTGCATTTTAATGGTAATATGTGGACTGGGTACTTTCTCCTTTGTTTTTATCAACAGTTTATAAACCAGGTTCCACTAACAACATCTGACCTCAGGAATGACCTCAGGAATGCTACACAGTGAAACATGGGAAGGTTTAAAGATGTGACTACTCATGTTCAAAAAGTACAAAAGTAAAATTGGGAATTCAGTGCTAGTATAAAATGCTTTTGTAATAAAAATCTCAAATGCAAGCTGGGCATGGTGGCTCATACCTTTAATCCCAGTGCTTGGAAGGCAGAGGTAGGAGGATCACCATGAGTTTGAGGCCACCCTGAGACTACATAGTGAATTCCAGGTCAGCCTGGACTAGAGTGAGACCCTACCTCGAAAAACCAAAAAAAATATATATATATACATACATATATATATATATATATATCTCAAATGCATTCATATAGATGAACTGTGTCCTTTCATAAGTGACTAATAAGAGGAGAGTCACATGTTGGGAAAGGAGATGAGCAAAGGGACAGATGTTGTAACTCAGTGAAAGAAATGTTACAAATGAATGTTCATACTTTAAATACTTCCTGAAAGCCATGCTTTTGAGTGTATGTGTTCAGCTAGCAATTTTCCATCAAGTTGAATCCTTGATGGTAAATTTAATTAACTGCTTACCATTCTATATTTCAAAATGTGTTGTGAAATATATAAACTGAATATCTTATTTTTTTTTTCTTTTCTATAGGTGGAGATTTTCATTTTACATCTATGTGTTTAGTTATGGAGTTCGATTCTTAAAAAAGGTAGGAACTTCAAAATTATTTTATATAATTTTTAGGTAACCCTATATCCCATTTTTAACATAGGACTATATTTTAATAAATCATAACAGGCTACCTAAGAATTATTTGTACATTTTAGTTTGATTTATAAAAAGCATTTTGTAGTGTATTCTTTACATCAAATAACTTGTAAACATAGTTATGAAATACTTTTGCACACAGTTTGTTTTTCTAGTGAAAGATGTGAAGTTCTATGTCTGTTCTAACTGGTTACTGCTTTTTTGCATTAGGAGCTTTATAAAACCCGACTGACATTATGAAAGAAGTTATAGTTTCTACATAACATAACTTGGACATCAGTTGTTGTAATACGTGTTAGCATGTAGTCTTCACAGTAGAAACTGCTATTTTAGTGCCTTATATATAAGTTAACAGGATGATACCAACTGCTGGTGGAGAATTCAGTTCCTTCTGTAGTTGATTTTCTTTGATCCTGCTCTGCTAAATGCTTCATGAATCTAAGAAAATATTTTAACTTAACCTATGAAGAGGCTTATTTGTGGGGTGCTATTATTTTTTCCTTGGTGATTTCAGTGCTTTCTGGGACTACTGACAAATTAAGCAGCTTAAATTCAAGATTCATGAAGACATCTGCTCATATAAACAATAATAAGTTGGTAGAAACAGGAAATCATTTTTAAAAGTATATTCTACTATTAATCTCCAGAGTATTTTCAGTGTCATTTTTACTTATTGTAAAAATATTCTCAGGGCTGGAGAGTTGATTTAGTGGTTAAGGCACTTGCCTGTAAAGCCAAAGGACCTCGGTTCAATTCCCCACAACCCACGTAAGCCAGATAGATGCACAAGGGGGCACATGCATCTGGAGTTCCTTTGCAGTGGCTGGAGGCCCTGGCATGCTCACTCACTCTCTCTCTTTCTCCTCTCTCTCTCCCTCTTTCTCTCAAATAAATAAAAATAAAGCGATAAAAATTACTGTAAAATAGAGCTTGGGATGATTAGCATGGTTTACTAGTCAGTCATAAGTAGTGACATGAAAATTTTAAATATGCCTTTATTTTTAAAGTCTGAATTAGCAGGTGTTGTCTGCTTGTGACAAGTTCTGGTTGTTTCTTGGTTATCTAGTTTCCTAGAGTAATTTTTTTTATTTCCTGTCTTTTCCTTGGAGGCTATTTGAATAGATTTTAAGTACATAAACTTTACTCTAAATGTGAAGAAATTTTCAACCACAGTAAACAAACATAGTACCAGAATGCATGACCCATATACCTCAACAAGGAGGGGCCAGGGGGAGGGGGTAGGACATGGATGAGCGTAACAATGGTACCAAATTGACTGTATTCGCTGAGTACAAACTAATTAATAAAAAAATAAATAAAAATTAAAAAAAACAAAGCAAAAAAAAAGAAATAACTTAATTTGACTCCTACTATTCTTTATTCAGAACTTATTGAAAGAAGCTAGACTGATGGCAGAGCATTTATTCTTACAATTTTACTACAATGGAGGAGAAAGCATTAGATTTGAGTGGCATTTGAGCTCATTTGGCAGAATTGTGTGTCTTGGGAATGGGGTGTTGCTAATCAAGGTCAGGGTTTGGGATGCACGCTTGGCTTTGTTGGTGAGAAGCAGATGGTTGGAGCCAGGAACACTCTTTTGTCCTGTCCACCAGGCTTGCTGAATGTGGTTTTCTTTAGTTCTCACAAGCCTAGCCATCTGGCACCAGAATAGGAAGGCGCTTTGACATGGCTCTGGAGCACTCTGCCCCTACACAAAGTAGATGCAACGAAAATAGCTTTTGTCCACACTGGAGCTCAAGGATCCAGAGCTGAAGGCTGGTGGACCATGTAGGCAGATAAAGGACTTGGCAGTAAAATGTATGCCTGGGAATTGTTTTGTCTTAAATGACATCAGTTTTATACCAGTTTCCTTTCAACTGCCTCTGGTTGTAACAAATGCTTTTAAAGAGATAAAAGACCTAGACATGTTCTGGTTGAGTTAATTTGTATTGGGAGTTCTTTCTTTAATGCTCTCTGAGCTGCCCTCACTTTGGATGAAATGTTTGGTTTTGTCTTAGTCATAATGAGAGACAGAAATGTGTACATTGAATCCTTGTGACCAAAATACCTTTGGAGGACTTCATCGGCCGTCTGTTTCATGGCAGGAAAGCAGAAGTTCTGAGGGTAGCTGGTACTCTGACGGACTCACAGTCAGTTTACTGAGACTGAACTTCAAATTGTGCACATGCTGCTCTTATTCCAGTGCTTTCTCCACATTGCCAGCCTGCACAATTTCCAAATGAAATCTTCCTTTGCTTAAGTTAATCTAACCAAGTCTTTACTCTACCTTAAATAACTTTAGTCAATATTTTAAAATATTTTTCTGAACTGTCTTGGAAAGGACAATATATTTACTTGTCTTAAGCAGGAGAAAAAAAGTTGTAGATACAGCCTTATATATAAAGCAAAGTAATTGAAATTGTTTACAATGTTGTATTTTAAAATAGAGTACATCTTACCAACATAACATACATTTTTCTTTGTGTTAAGATGTTTCTAAATAATTTAGCTATAAAATTCTCATAATACCAAGTAACAGAGCAAATTTTACTCCCAGTATCAGAAATATGGATTATTACCTGGATGATATAAAAGCTTGCAGTTTTCCTATGTCTTTAAGTAAATCAAGTTGGCTATATCTCATCTTCTAGGGGAAACTGAATGTCCTTCCTGCCCTAAAAGAGTAGGCAAATATGGGCTGGAAAGATAGATGCTCAACTGCTCAAGCATGAGAACCTGAGGGGCTTCAGATGCCAGAATTTGAGTATCTAGATCACAGGTAAACAGTGTGAATATAGCCAGGTTTGCCTGTAATCACAGTCCCACAGGAGAGCAGACTTGAGACTGAAGACCCTATAAGCTCTGGAATCAATAAAGAGACTCCTGCTCAAAACAAGATCTGGAAGAAGAGCAGAGAACTGATGGAGCAAGATACCTGAAAGGGAAATTTGAGGAAGAGGGGGTGGAAAGATTGTTAGAGCCACATGTTGGGACATTATGCTCAGAGACATTGCCTGCTCCCCATAACTGATGGCCACCCCCACAATGCACCACCCACATTCCCCAATGACGAGGGTCCCTTGATGGGGGGGTGGAGGACAGGGAGGAGGCTAACAATGGTACTAACATGGCTATATACATACTGTATACATAACTAATAAAAATATTTAAGAAGTGATCATCTAGGGCTGGAGAGATGGCTTAGCAATTAAGTGCTTGCCTATGTAGCCTAAGGACCCTGGTTCGAGGTCTGTTCCCCAGGATCCATGTTAGCCAGATGCACAAGGGGCACACACGTCTGGAGTTCGTTTGCAGTGGCTAGAAGCGCTGGCGCGCCCATTCTCTCTCTCTCTCTCCCTCCCTCCCTCTTTCTCTGTCTGTCTGTCACTCTCAAATAAATAAAAATTTAAAAAAAGGGCTGGAGAGATGGCTTAGTGGTTAAACGCTTGCCTGTGAAGCCTAAGGACCCTGGTTCGAGGCTCAACTCCCCAGGACCCACGTTAGCCAGATGCACAAGGGGGCGCACGCATCTGGAGTTCGTTTGCAGTGGCTGGAGGCCCTGGCACGCCCATTCTCTCTCCCTCTCTCTATCTGCCTCTTACTCTCTCTGTCTGTTACTCTAAAATAAATAAATAAAAACAACAACAAAAAATTTAAAAAAATTTTAAAAATAATTATCTAATGCAATATTTACAGTGGATATGTAGTATATAATTATTAGCCTAAAAGTCATATTCTGCATTCTTTTAATTTGTGGAAAATTTCACTAACTGCCCAAACGCCCCTGATTTTTCATATATAATTACTGCATAGCTGTTGACTTTCTCTTGCCTTACAAACAGTAGATAACTTTCAGATTTGTGATACCCTCATTAAACATTGAATTTCTAAGTTTTTTTTTAAAAAAAGAATGCCTGAAAGATCAGCTCCAGCCACTTTAGGCAAGCATCCACTATGGAGCACCACCACACACCACACACACACACATTAAAAAATAGAAAAATAGTAGGCAAGTAAACACTATGTGGCATGTAACTTACAGACATGCAAATGAACTACTAAGTTGTTGCTGGAAGATTTCTCCATAGTTTGAAGTAAATTCATCTTTGTTGCCTGAACCTGTCAGTGCTTTACACATAGATGTGATTGACAGAGACAAGTACTTTTGTAAAAGAATGTCTCAAATTACCTGAGGTATACTGAAGCCCTAGTATGCAACATACTCATAAAAATTAACACTTTGCCTAGGTTCTGAAATAAACCAGAAATTGCTGGGTACAGTGATACATACTTGTAACCCCAGTACTGAGATCACCAAGGCAGAAGAATGGAGAGCTAGTGGTCTGTCTGAGCCAGTCTGGTTGGTTGGTTTGATTATTTATACTTGGAAATTTCTATTTGGTGGAATTCTTCTAATATTTTTCTTTGAGTTCCTTGATCTTTTTTCTAAATAGAATGTCACAGAAAAGCAATGTAGATGTTTGCACTATAAAAATTTAGATTATATGAAAATTTTTTTACCAAAATAACAAAACTTGGGCTAGAGAGATGGCTTAGTGGTTAAGTGCTTGCCTGTGAAACCTAAGGACCCCGGTTCAAGGCTTGATTCCCCAGGACCCACGTTAGCCAGATGCACAAGGGGGCTCACACATCTGGAGTTCGTTTGCGGTGGCTGGAGGCCCTGGGCCGCCCTTTCTCTCTCTGTCTCTCTCTCTGCTACTTTCTCTTCTGTCTGTAGCTCTCAAATAAATAAATAGAAAAATAAACAAAATTTAAAATACAAAAAACTTTTGTAGCAGGGACCTGTTTGGAGACAGAGCTCACACGAGGTTATTTTGAGAGTTGTTTTAATATAAAAAAAGTTATTAGCTGGGGAAATCACTAAGGCTATGTTAATTAAGGCAACTGAACTGCCAGCCATTGACCCATTGTGTACAATAACTAAGAAGCTTGCATTAGCATGTGAGTCAACTCACTGCTTCTGTTGGAGACAGTCTAACCTATGCATAAACAATGTGCTTGGTGATAATGTTAGCTTACCCTCTGGTATAAGCTCCTTTGTATTGTGTATCAGGAGCAAACATCTCAAGGACTGACTGTCTCCATTACTGCTGCCCTAAAGAGTCATGGAGGTAGTCATGGCAAGAAAGTTCTACCACTCTTACGGGTCAAGGGATTTCAGAAGGAGGATGGAGTTGTCAGAACTGAGATGCTCAGAAGAGTCAGAGAGTCCAGTAGGACTTCTGAGAGGGAGGCCTGGGAAGCTGGTGTCCCCAAGGAAACACAGGGAAGCCGGCATCAGGCATGTGGAGAAACTGCAAACAGGAGCCACCTAGTACCGCCACCAGAAGCAGATGCGTGGCTAGGAAGGTGATAAGAACTGGAAGCAAAACAGAATGGACCAAGTCCCATCTTCTTCCTGTCGCCTCCTTCTAGTTCAGTGCTTCTGAGAAGTCAAACCTCGCAAGGTCTGAACGTTGTGGAGTCAGCAGAGGTGTAGCTTGCTGTGTTCCAGCTCTGAGGCTGAGAGAGCAACACAGCCTCTCAGTCACTGTTCCACCCTGTGCTTTCTGTGTTGTACTCTGGTAAGGAGCCATATTTCATTATATGGGTAAAATATGTTTTTTGATATATACAGTGTCAGCTTCATGATTCATTACTAGGTGAGAACTCACAGTTGAAAAGTACCCTAGACTCTACCTTTTTGCCTATATGCCCTTGGACTGCCTGAGTCTGACTTGAACCAAGGCACATGTTACATGGGGTATGCTCTTCAAAGGTCACCCCAAAAAAGCCACATGTTCTCCTGGGGTCCTGCTTTGATGTGTTCTCTTTTGCTTATTGGCCAGCTAGGAATTTTTCTGAAATAGAAACAAAATTATCATCCTTTTGCCTTCTTGAATGTGAAAATAAAATCTGTTGCCATTAGAATGTGTATCCATTTAAAATTCTGTTCTTGGATCTGTAGAGATTGCTCTGTGGTTAAAGGCACTTTCTTGCAAAGCCTCATGGCCAGGGTCTGATTACCCAGTAACCATGTAAAACCAGATGCACAAAGTGGCACAGGCATCTGGCGTTTGTTTGCAGTGACAGGAGGCTCTGACATGCCCATATATTATTTCTCTCTCTCTCTCTGCCTCTTTCTGTCTGTCTCCCAAATAAATAAAAATATTTTAAAGATTCTATGATTCTATTCTTTGTCTTCTCTTTTTTGTGTTTTTGTACTTAGGATATGCATATGTGTATTTATGCATGATGTGTGTGTATGTATATATACACACACACACACAATACACACGCACGCACGCACACACACACACACATTAGCGTTTATCAGTGCTGGTGTGCATGCAGGTGTGTGCAATGTGTAGAGGTCAGGGGTCAATGCCAGGTGTCTGACACTCTTCACCTTATTTTCTTGAGACAGGGCCAGGCTCTCACTGAACCCAGAGCTCACCAATTCAGCTGAACAAGCCAGCCAGCAAGCCCCAGGGATTCTCTTGTCCTCACCTCTCCAGTGCTTATAATATAGGCATGTGCTTGTGCTACCACATCTAGCCTTTACAAAGGTGCTGGTGATCTGAACTCAGGTCCCTACATTTGCACTGCAAGTCATTTATCCACTGATCAATCTTACAGGCCCTCTTGTGTCATTTTTAAGATCATGAAACTTCTGGGTCTATCTCATTTGTTAAGAAGGATTAAATTTTAGTTTTAATCTGTGAAAATGATCCCATCAAGTACTGTATTAAAACATACACATGACATACACAGGGTGTACGTAGATTACTAGTTTTGGGTAAAAAGACCTAAAGGTTAACTATTCCAAATTTCTCATTTCAGGAAAAAAAAAATTTTAGAAAGTTTTTTAAATTAAATATTTTATTTATTTATTTGTACGAGAGAGAAAAAAAGAAGTAGATAGAGAACGGGCACACCAGGGCCTCCAGCCACTGCAAACGAGCTCCAGATGCACATGCCACCTTGTACATATGGCTTATGTGGGATGTGGGGAATCTAATCTAGGTCCTTAGGCTTCACAGACAAGCACCTTAACCACTAAGCCATCTCTCTAGCCCAATTTCAGAAAGTTTAATTGACTTGTTCAAGGTAGAACTGGAAACCTATCTTATGTCTTGAAACTCTTTAGGTTAATTAAAGAACAAGGAACCTTAAAAAACAAGTTTCCTGGGCTGGAGAGATGGCTTAGCAGTTAAGCACTTGCCTACAAAGCGTAAGGAACCAGGTTCAATTCTCCAGGCCCCATGTAAGCCAAATGCACAAGGTGGCACATGCATATGGAGTTTGTTTGTAGTGGCTAATGGCCCTGGCACGCCCATTCTCTCTATCTTTCCCTCTCTCTTTCCCTCTCTCTTTCTCTTTCTCTCTGTATGTGTGTCTCAAATTAAAAACAAACAAACAAACAAAACAAGTTTCCTGATACATTAAGCATTAAAAGACACATCAGTATAAAAGAATGTTTAGATAGAAGACAAGGTTGAATTTCAAGGGCTGGAGAGCTGGATAAAGATGTTTGCTTTTCCAGACACCTATGGAAAGCCAGGCAAGAATTTGTTTGTAGCAGCGAGAGACCCTGGTGTATTAGTCAGGGATCTCTAGAGGAACAGAACTGCTAGAATGAATTATTTTAAAAAGGGGATTTATTGGATCAGCTTACAGTAGTCCAATAGCAGTTGCAGGCCCGAGAATCACCGAACCTGGTAGCTGCTCAGTCCTTGTGGCTAGATGCCTCAGCGGTCCCGACCTGGCACTACAGATGGTGCTGGAAAGCCTGGAGGCTTCCTGAGGAGACGCTGGGTTTCGATCCATGGGGGTCTTCAGTTGATGCTGGTCTTTCGTCCGCACTCGTCTTCAATCCACGCTGGAAGGTAGCAAGCAGCTCTGGCAGCCAAGTGGAAGGACGGAAGGAAAGAAGGGGCTCTTTTTACCCAGAGCTTCCTTATATCAAGTCCCCCTCTGGGCGGGGCTGCCCACTCTGGGGGAAGGGCTCACCCTGGGGGAAAGACTTCTCCTTTAGTTGGTCCTTCCTAGAAGCAACCTGTGGATTACTAAACAGATCAATTTGACAACACCTTAACTATCACACCTGGTGTGTGCACCCTCACCCATATCCCACATGCACATAAATAAATAAATAACTTTTGGAAAGAAAACAAAGGATTGAGTTTTCAGTATCAGCTTTGCCAGTTATATTTAACTTGGTCTACATCCAGGTGCAATTGTCCTTTCTGTCTGAAATCTCATTTTTCCCAGAAAATGGGAAAATGATGCTTGCTCTGACATTCTCAGCTTGTATGTGTAGGAGGGTTTTAGAAGCATGAAAGTAATTGGAAATGTGTGGCATTACCCTAATTATTGATTAGTGAGAGGTGGGCTATGCTGGGAATTAGATCACTGAATCTATCATAATCTCCAAATAGGATAAGCCATGCAGTGTAGAGCTGTGGCCTTCTCATCAGTAAGTCCCCTAGTTGTGACCACGCCTTGACCCTGACTGATGGGCAGGCATGCTTTATGGGGCAACAATGATCTTTACTTACATCGAGAAGTCCCTCAGTGCTGCATGTTACTGCTTGTTCCTTTCCGCTTCTGTCACCCTCTTACAGACTTCTGTATTCTGTTCATCCCTTTTATTTACCCCATGCCATTTTCCTGATTTATTGGCTTGTAGTTTGTTGTTACATCCAAGAGTCTAGGAAGGAATTAAGGCTAATATGACATAGTGAAGGTACTGAAGAGGGCATGTAATCCCATTGTCCTGAGAATGGTGGCGTCTTCTTGCCATTTCTACCTCCATGACTAATTCTACCACTGATTACCTTCATGATTTTAAGCAACTCTTTTACTCTCTCTGGCACTTAATTGCTGGATTTCTAAAATAAATTATGTGGACTAAAACAGCTGATATAAGATAATACAGTGAAGAATTTTGAAATTATGATATTTATGGTAAGCTGGCAATATCTGCTTAAAAAGCAACACACTGATACAGAACGATTATAAATATGGTCATAGACTTTGACCTGATAACTGAATTCCTTTGAATTTATCCTGAAGAAAAAATTTTATAGAATAATAAAATGTGAATATGTGAAGTTATCAACAATAGCTTAAAATAGCATGAATATTTCTGTACAAACCATCCAGCGGTGTTTGGAAGAACACGAAATGAACACACAGCATCCAAAATATGATTTAATGGCGGGTTAGAGGATGCACTCTAGTGCTCCCTGAACTGACTATACTCACATATTTTATTCAGCTTTAGGCAGTCTAAGCTATGGAGAGTCTGAGCATAAGACAGGTCGTGAGTTTACATCAGATCATATCATGAATTGCATATATATAGAGAGAGAGAGAGAGAAAGAGAGTCAGAAATCTTTGGAGAAGCTGTGAGTTTCCTGTCTTTAAGAAACTCTGTCCAAGGAGCATAGTCTTTCATGTCACCAGGCTTAGTCTGTGTAAATATTAATCTTTTGTCAATTAGCTTGATCTCCATGTATCTCTACATATAAATAAAAAATCCAAATCAGAACTTAAGATAGCCTTAATTTATTAGTAGAATCACTTCACTGTATTGTTATCAAAGAAATATAATAGTAAGCAGTTCTTTAAAAATTAATCCAAAGTAATTGTATATATGGGCCTCAGAAATATTTAGTAGAACTTTACATGAACATAAGTACCAAACTCATTTGTATATTTTTCTGATATTCTCATAGAGAAGTAAAGGAAGTAGATGACAATAAAGCAATCAATGAAGATTTCTTTTACAGAAGTAGAATTGTAGATATTTTCTCAAAATATTTAAATATATTCTATTTAATGACTAAAACAGATGAATTATAATGCAACGACTAAGTTATAGAAAACATGGAGTAACCAAGTTTGTACAACAGAAAATAAAATTTGAAAGTTGACTTCTATTGAAATTGCAAATAAATACAAAAGTTGGTCTAAATATTCTAGCTCTTCATGTTTGCCTGGTTCTTGTTGCCCTAGTATTCAGATTTCTCCTGGGTGTTCCCCTTACACAATTGCTCTGCCAAGGATGTCTCACAATGTCCCTACCATATGCTTTCTAGAAATGTTTTACAGTCCCTTTGTGGTTCTGGTTAAAATTCAAGCTCTGTTTCTTTTTGTTGCTGGTGGATTTTCTTCCTTCTTGTTGTTTTGTGGCATGTATTTTTCAGCCAGGATCTCTGTGTGGCCCAGGCTTGAATTTGTAGTCCTCCTGCCTCAGTGTCCTGAGTGCTGGAACTGTAAGTGGGCAGTTCGTACTCTGTTTCACATAGAAGATGAACATGCTCTGTTCTCAGAACTAACTTGAATTCTTCATTCTATATAGTATTTTTAAAAGACCTTTTATCAGGCTGTAGAGATGGCTTAGCAGTTAAGCGCTTGCTGTGAAGCCTAAGGACCCCAGTTCAAGGCTCGATTCCCCAGGACCCACGTTTGCCAGATGCACAAGGGGGTGCACACATCTGGAGTTCGTTTGTAGTGGCTGGAGGCCCTGGCGTGCCCATTCTCTCTTTCTCTCTCTCTCTGTCTTTCACTCTCAAATAAATAAAAACAAACAAACAAACAAACAAACAAAGACCTTTTATCACTGTTCTGTTGTGGGATAATGACTTGGAGACATAGTTGGCTTAACATCCAGGATAAAATTCAAGTCCCTGATAGCAGAAATCACAATCAGAACAATTCATTGAGCACTTGGTATCCACTGGGCACGACGTTGATCGCTCACCCACTTGCTTCTCATGTGTTGTATAATTTATTTCTTTATCCTTATAAGAAACCAGGTAGACAGTGATTGTGCAAAGTCATTTGACTATTGAGTAGAGGAGATATAAATCCATATATTTTTTGGTTTTGTGGCCTACTCATTTCCAGTTCTCATTATTGACTTCTATTGATCTAATCAGGATTGGTCAGTTAATGAGAAAAAGCTAAAGTTTACCCCACCCCCACTGCTGGGGATCATTTATGCTATGCAACACCTGACCCACACCCTCAATCCTATGGTTCTTTCTTGTAGCTCTTATTTATATAAACACCTCAGAGTCAGTGATCATGCTCAAAAACCCCATAGTAAGCACCATGTTGGCTTTCTCTATTGCTAATTGAAGTCATTATGGCAAAGCTGAGAATCTCTGATTACTGCATTCTTAATATTTTTTACATGTGTGCGTGGAGGTACATGGTGTGATAGGTATGAGTGGTCTGATGTGTGTGTGGTATGTGCACATATGTAACATGCAGGTTATGTCCCCAGTGCGCACACCGTGGAGGCCGAAGGAGAATGTGTGGCATCTTCCTCCCATTGCTCATCTGTTTCCTTGAGATGGAGTCTTTGACCAACCTGAAGTTGCTGTTTGCATGAGCCCCAACAGTCCTCAGGTCTGTGCTTCTCACAAGACTGGGGTTACAGGTATTCCTGGCCATACCCACATGTTCACATGGGTGCTGGAGAGTTGAACTCAGAGGAATTAGGCCCTCTCAGATTCTCATACTCATACAATAATCACTCTTACCTGCTGAGCAGAATCTCCCCAGCCCCTGTTCTTAAATCATATCAGGACTGGAGAGATGGCTTAGCAATTAAGGTGCTTGCCTGAGAGGCCTAAGGACCCAGGTTTGATTCCCCATTGCCCGCATAAGCCAGATGTACAAGGTGGCATGTGTGTCTGGAGTTCATTTGCAGTGGCTAGAGGCCCTGGAATGCCTATTCTCTCTCTCTCTGTCTTTCTCCCTCTCTCTACTGCTCTTTCTCTCAAATAAAATATTTTTTAAAAATCATATCATCAGATATCATCTTGCCTGAAGACTATATATAAAAATTCCTTTTTATACATAATAATATATTTTTTCTCATTTGATATGTACACATATATATGTATATGTTTACTTTCTGTGGAATTATTAGCATATTTTAATATTATGCTCTCAGTAATAAGCTGATTGGAGAAACTAAATATTTTGCATTTTGGGACATGTGTTTTACATGAAACTATTCATTGTCTAAAATGTAAAACTTACTCACGTGATAAGGGATTGTGTCAGCACTGAGGTGATGCCTTGCAGTTTCTTCCTCAAAGCAATACTTTGGCTTCAGTGGCATGACATTTTCTGTAAAGAACATGGGAAATCCTTTTCTAAGTTGTCTTGCATTACATTCAGTCCACATCTGGGGAGGGATGACATTTCATGATAGCTTCCCTAGGCAGTAAGGCAAAAAGGGTACAGGGCTTCATGAAGCTGGAGTGGATAGGGGTAGGCATCATAGATTACCTGATCCCCCAGCACACGTGATCACTACTGCCCTCAGTGAGTAACACTTGCTCTTCTGTAATTATTACAAGGATTTTGGAATTTGATGAATCTTCTCCTTTAAGCTCATGTAACAACTCACCATCTTTGTAGAAAGTCTAGAACTAAAGGAAAAGTGGACATACATTTCAGAGGCTACCAAGATGACACTCATTTAAATATGTTTATTATTAGTCCCGTAAAGGCATAGACTTCTTCTCAGGAGTAGATGGGCACTTGATTGTGGAGAACATTACTCCTCATCTGTATGCTGTGAGAAAACCAGCTCTGCACCCATCTTCTGGCTGCAGGCAGTGCCTGACAACTGGATTGCATTAGCATTCGTGCCCTGTTTCTACAGGGAATGCAAAAGTAGTAATGCACAGTAGAGTTCAGGTAATTAGAGATGAAGTATCGATCCCTGTATCAAAATCTGTACCTGCCTAGTCACTCTGCATTAGGTGAATCATCATCAGGGCCCTCTCTGACATGCAGGAAAAATCACTATCTGGATTCAACAAGAAAACACTATTTTTATTCAAGTATGTGTTAATAAAATCTGAGCACGAAAGTCTTACACATATGATGATCATAAGAAGATATTTTGGTCAATAACAGTCATGAAACCACCGGATTTTTTTTTTTTTTTGCTTTAAAACCGCAGTTTTCTGGAAAAGGTAAAGAGATGGACTATATTTGCTGTCACACCAGAGTTCTTTTCCTACAGAAAAGGCCTGGCCACGTCTGGATGTATGGGTTGGGGCCAAGGCTCTTAGAACAAGGCCCTGACATGGAGCAGAGCTGGGGGCATTCCAACCCAACCAGCTCCTGCTCTGCTTGTAGCTCTGTGCATGGCTCCTGAGAAACTCTAGCTGCAGATCATCTGCCATGGGTCTGCTGAAGTGCCCTGTAAGGCTGGACATAGGGGCAAATGGTTATGTTCATGCTTTGTTTTGGTTCCCTCCCTGCTACCTAAATGCAGATGGGACTAGGCCTGCCTCGCAGGGAGTAATGCTGCTGTCCTTGAGGATTTACTAAGCAAAAGCCTGGTGATGGGTTATACTGATTGGTTGAGCAGACCTAGAATCACCTAGAGAGATTAATCCAGATTAGGTTAGCTTCTGGACATGCCTATGAGGGATTATCTTGATTGGGTTAATTGATATGGGAAGACTCATCTTAATTGTGGATGGGACAATTCCATGGGCTGATGTCCTGGACTAAATTAAAAAGTTAGAAAATGGGCTAAGTACCAGCTGCCATGCCTTTCCTGCCATGATGGACTGCAACCTAGAAATGTAAACTGAAATATCCTTTCTCCTTGATACTGATTTTTTGTCAGATATTAACTATAAGATCCCCCTTGGCTAACTATTCCAAAGCAGAGAGAAGGTAGACATTCCATGCTGAAGGAATTTAGGTTGTCATAAGGAAGTGGACAGTGACAATGACAAGTTTTCTCTACAAAATTAACTGACAGTTCCCTAGGAAGGAGGGCGCCATTACAGAAGCTGCCTGAGCGAATGCTGGAGATGGCTGCTGTTGTTCGGATGCCGAGGATTCAACCCTGGGCCTTGCACATGCTGGGCAAGAACTCTACCCCTGAGCTACATGCCTACCCTGTTCTCGGTCTTGATAAGGGTAGTGGTGGCATAGAGTAATGCAGACAGGCCTCTCAGTTCTTTGCCCTTGGATTTCTACACTTTGCCTTATGTAACTTATGCTCCAATTTAAAAAATCTTGCTAATGGTTTCTGATAATCCTATCTATGCTTTATAAAGCAGATCCTTCATATTGCTGACTAGAGACGTGGGCACAGGCACTTGAGGATGAAAAGCTATGATTTAAAGATTATGTTCATGGGTTTCTGTTCATTACCAATGAAAAAAATCTCTGTCCATTTGTTCATCCTTACTACCAGTATCTATTGAGCACCTGTCCTGATAGCAACTATCCTAGGTACATTAGATAAAACAAACTAGTGCGAGCCCCTAACCTCACTAGCCAATGCTAACTCTGCACTTTCCCATGGTGTCATCAATAGCATGGACATTTAATTGAATTTAGCTGAGATTTATTAAGCTGCTATGCAGAAGGCATAGTGCCAGGTAAAGGAGAGGGACAGCATGCTTCCTGCCTTCAAGGATCTTAATGCTCTAATGAAAGGGTAAGCTTTGTCTGAAAGTACTTTTGATACAGGCTTTGTGAGAAGTGGAATGTTGTAGCAAGGAGATTGGTTTGATAGCTGAAAAGGGCTTAGTCCTTCTACCAGTCCCCATTGTAAAGACATCTGGTTGTTTTGTGCAAAAAGAACAGGCTTCCTTTTCCTCCCTACCTGATCATCTGAGGTTTCTCATTTCATTAACTCATGGCTTGTCTTTAGTCTTGGAAAATGAATTCGTCTGGCTGATTTCTGTGAAGTGCAGAGAAGTGTTTATAATCATGATATTCTCAGCAAAGAGTGGCAAAATTCTGATTATTAAATACAACTACAACCCCCCCCCTACTGCCACAGTTCTATAGATGACTTATCAGAACCTAATACAGCCCTTTAAATGAGAGTATAGGAATTAAAAATGGAGTTTATCCTTTGATATTGGTTCATTAATATGATCATTTCTTCTCAAATTGTGATGTCCATACAGTAAATAACTATAATATGAAAACTAATTTTAACAAAAATATTTTATATAATATGAAATAAATACTGCACCCAATGCTATTATTTTCCTTTTTAGCTTCCTCCTGACATACATTTGATTTAAAAAAATCTCATCTTCAATATAACATTGAAATCTGAATATATTGACACATACCTGTAGTCCTAGCCACTTACTAAACTTAGGCAGAAGGCTACCAAGGTTAGAGTCAGCTCTGGTTATATAATAAGACCCTCATGTCAAAAAAAAACAACAAAAAACCTGTCATTGGAAGTTTTATCCTCAATATGTTCAATGTGGCAATTCTAAACCAAAAAAAATGATAGTACAGAAAGGGAAAGGTATTAATTTGTGTTTCAATTTATTAAAAACCTGTTTTGCTTGCTAAGAAGAGAGTATTTGATTTAGTAGATGACTCAGAGAGAACACATTCATACTTGACTTTTTCATTTCAAACATTTAAGTACAGAGGAAACAGACCAGATTAGTAATAGCTTTTCGTGTCGTTTGAAGATGCTTGGCTGTTGCACTGTGGTATATTTGGGTTGTGCTTGTTGTTTTTCACATCGTGTTCTCATAGCATTGGTTTCAAATAAGTGATATGCCATTTGTTTATTTTATTTCATCCCTTAAAAATGCTTGACATGCTGTTAGTTACAAAGTTCAGAGGGAGAAAGTTAATTACACCGGTTCTCAAACTTAAACATGCCTCAGAATCATCTGGAGAATTTTTGAACTCTTGGTTGTTGGACATTTCTTTAGAGCTTCTAATTCAGGAGATTAGCGGAGCCTTGAGAATCTGCGTTCCCAACACATGCCAACAGTGGTGGTGACGGTAGGCCAGGGCCCTCACTCCGAGAACTGCCGTGTCGGGACTGATGTTCAGAAAGGTGAAATACTCACTTGCCATGTGAATTATTGTAAAAATTTATAATCAACTTAGTGGCTTAAAATAAAAAATAATAGTTCTCTTGTGGCTGCAGAGGTCAGCAGTATAATTTCAGCTGCTTTGTACTGAAGTTAAAAAGCTGGCAAGGCTGTTTTCCTTCAGGAGGCTGTGAGGGAGATATCATTTCCTTGTCTTTCTCAGCTCCCAGCGGCTGCCTGTCTCTGGGTTTGTGGCCCCTGCCCTGCCATCAGAGCATCACTACATCTCTCCTGTTGTCATTTCACCTTCTCTTTTGCAGTCAAATCTTCCTTTTGTCAACCAAGATATTTATCTGGAAGGTCTGCACTTGGTCACATGTGCAGAGTTCCTTGTGTTGTACAAGGCGACATTCTCATATTCTTGAGGTTTACCTTGGGTGTTCTCGGGAGCTGTTACTCAGTCTACAGTACCACACAGACCCGCTTCCCATTCTTCCTGATCGCTCAGACGTCATTCGCTGGATATACACACAAAGAAATGACGCTTGAAACATTTCAAGTTTCTCGTTCAAAACTGATGAGAATTTTCAGATGCTAACACATCTGTGTCTGCAAAAAAAAAAAAAAAAAAAAAAAAGACCATATTGTGATATATTATTTTGAAACATCATGGAGGAAGTTTTTATATTTTATGATTTTGATTTTATTAACAACTGAAGCCAGGTGTGGTGTTGCATGCCTTTAGTCCCAGCACTTGGGAGGCAGAGCTAGGAGGATCGCCATGAGTTCAAGGCCACCATGAGATTACAAAATGAATTCTAGGTTAGCCTTAGCTTGAGTGAGACCCTACCTCAAAAAACAAACAAACAAAGAAATGATTCAGCATTTTTTTTTTTTTTTTTTTACTGGAAAGTCAGATACTCCTTAAGCTTTAAGAGCTTATAGACTAGTAGAAGATATGACTTCTTTCATGAGTATATGTGATACGTGATAACACCTAATAAGGACTGTAAAGATGATACAAATAGACCTTGGGCCGGGGGGGAGTGAACTGGAGAGATGGCTTAGGGGTTAAGGCACTTGGCTGTGAAGCCTAAGGACTTAGGGTCTATTCCCCAGAACCCACATAAGCCAGATTCACATGGTGGCGCTTGTGTCTGGAGTTCATTTGAAATAGCTAGAGGCCCTGGCACGCTTATATTCTCCCTTCTTCTCTCTCTCCCCCTCCCTCTCATTAACATTGTCTCTCAAATAAATAAATAAAATATTTTTTTAAATGGACCTTTGGGAAAGAATAGGAAGTATAAGACTAGAAACTTGGGGTAGAGTCAGAATAGACAGAAAGGAATCTACAAGTATGACACTGACGAATAGAAGGTAGCCTGCTCAGCAATGTCCATAAGTGCCTGCTCAGAAGTTCAGCTTCTGATGAGTAGAACAACAAAGACATAATGGACACTTCAGCCAGAGCTTGTAAAAGCCCACTGGTTGCAGCAGGAAGAATGCATTAAAAGTGAGGAGATGAGCAGCCACTGCCATGCTCTCTGTGGCATGGTGTTATCAGCGGAGGAGACTGTTGTTGCATATCAGTCGTGGGGTCATGTTAGATACACCTACAGAAGGTTGGCAGGGGCAAATTTTAAAGAGGAAAACCATTTTCTGTTCCTTTTTTTTTTTTTTTTTTTTTTTTTGAGGTAGGGTCTCACTCTGGCCCAGGCTGACCTGGAATTAACTATGTAGTCTCAGGGTGGCCTTGAACTCCCGGCGATCCTCCTACCTCTGCCTCCCAAGTGCTGGGATTAAAGGCGTGCGCCACCACGCCCGGCTTCTGTTCCATTTTTAAGCACTTAGATACTGCAGATGTTGAACATTTAAAAGAAGGGAAATGAGGGCTGGAGAGATGGCTTGCCTGCAATGCATGACAACTTGGGTTTGGTTCCTTAGTACCCATGTAAAGCCTGATGCACCAAGTGGCACATGTATCAAGAATTTGTTTGCAGTGGCTAGAGGCCCTGGTGCACCCATATTCATTTTCTCTCTCACTCTCTCCTTGCAGACAAATAAATAAAATATTTTTTATAAAAGGAAAAGGGAGGCAAGCAGAATATTCTCAATGTATTAAAAGTAATTTCTAAAGGGGAAGAAAGAAAAGAGTAAATACTGAACCTGTGCACATAATTTAGTGGTAGACCACATGCCTAGCATTTGCAAGGCTATGAGTTCAGTCCCCAACATTGCAAAAATAAATAAATCAATAAATAGATATTAAAAATGCTTTTCCTTTCTTTTTATCAGAAGAATGACCCTTGGTTGCCTTGTTAAATAGTGTGGTTATTTCACTTTTCATCCTTTCCTATTGGGGTGAAAAACCAATTTTTCATTTAAAAATTATCACATTTCCAAAAATGATGCACTGCATACCTTCATGGGGAAACTGCTTCCTCTTTTTGCAACGTGTGTGATGGAACCCAGGGCCTCATGCATGCTAAGCTACTCCTTCAGCCCCTTGATTTTTTTCTTAAAAAAAAATAAAATATATTTACAAAAAATATGTTTACAGAATACAGATAATTTAAAAATATACTTCAGAGCTGGAGAGAAGGGTTAATAGTTAAGGTGCTTGCCTACAATGCCTAGCGACACAGGTTCTATTCCCCACTATCCACATAAGGCCAGATGAACAAAATGGTGCATGCATCTACATCTGGGGTTAATGTTCAGTGGTTAGAAGCCCTGACATGCCTATTCATATTCTCTGTCTCTCTCTCTCACTCTTCTTGAAAATAAATAAATAAAATATTTTTTAAAATATACTTCAGGGAAGGGGAGGGGGAGTGCATATACGTACGTACATAGATACATGCTTTACATGCTTCAGAGGCTGGAGAGATGGCTTAATGGTTAGGGCACTTGCCTGTGAAGCCTAAGGACCCAAGCTGTACTCTACAGATCCCACATCAGCAAGAGGCACAAAGGTGAGGCAAGTGCAAGTTCTCACATGCCCGCCAGGTAGCACAAGCGTCTGAGGTGTGATTGCAGTGGCTGAGGCCCTGGTGCACCAATTCTCTCTCTCTCCTCTCTCTTCCTCTCTCTCTCAACGAATAAATAAATAAATAAATAAATTAATTAATTAATTAATTAAAAAAATATGCTTCAGTTCTGTAATATTTGGAGAGCAGCAGAAAGCTGATTTCTGGAAGGAGGAAGGATATTTAGCCATGACAAGCACTTCTCCTCAGTCCACTGCATTGAACTGTGCATTCTGAGGCCTGCTCTGTGATAGTTCATTGATCTCCTTGAGCCACAGAGGTTTGTGTTGTTATAACATTTAGAAAAGAAGAAAACAGATTAAAAAAATATGAAAGGATTTCTGGAAACCCTATGCACACATAATTTTAGTAGACACTAAACATATTTAAAGCTAAAAGCAGTCCTGGTCTTTATCATTTCTCTCCCACCTTCCCACCATAATTAAAAGCAAAATATACATCATGGAGTAGATGTGCATCGCAGGATTTGGCTGAATGCTGAGCCAATTTTCTCATTATGAGAGGCTGTTTCACAATGGTGAATGTGAGTAAAGAATAACACAGCCTGGGGCTGAGGACCAGCTCTTCCACTTGAAGTTACTTAACATTTCTGACATCAAAAAAGCTTTTGTTTTACTGTACTAGAAAGTAGAGCATCTCCCTTTGTGACAGGAAATGCCTGCCACTCTCTAGCCTTTGGCAAACCTGACTGGCCTGTGGTAAGCGTGATGGTCCCAGCCTTCCCATGTGTGGCGAGCTCTGGTGCATGATGAGGATCTGTGTGGGGCTGCACCTCCTTTCCAGTCCTCTGGGCTCTGAGTCCCTATTCTCCTCATCCTGCCCTGTGCTGCTTAGTGGCCCCGGAAGACTTCTGTATTGGGCTTGCCACTTGGTTCCCTATGTGCTTCCCACACTTACTGTCAGCACTTCAAGCACAGTATCTGAAAATACATCGAATACATTCCAGATCTGTCCTTTGTCCATACAGCAGATGAGTTAAATGGACCGCATGTCATGTTGACTAACACACAGAGAACTGAACAAATTTCAAAAATAGTGAAGGGAAACAAAGAAGCTGGAAAGTGAACATTCTTGAACTTGCTTTTTTAAAAAGAGCTGCCATCCCACATAATAGCTTTCTTGCTCCAGGGTGAATCCTGACACCAGGGAATGGATAGTAAAAACAAAAGAAACATCATGCCATTTGGGGGAGATGACATATTCTGGTTTTGTATTTTACTTTCTGTGAACACTGGACTTCTTGTCTCCTAAAAACACGGAAAGGACAAGAGATACAAATGCCAAAGGGTGTCCGGTAGCTCTGATAAAGGTCCATAAGGGTAACATGCCCTCCATCCCATCTTCATGTCCATCTGTCCATCCTAAATCATGGGGAGAACTCTAGTTTCTCACTCCAGCCCTCCCACCTGCTCCCAGCATGGGGAGTATCTCACCAGGTGTGAAACCCTTTCCATTTCTTTGGCTCTGCCAACAAATATCATTTGCTTCTTCAAATACAGTAACCACAACCCTGGAACTTTTATACAGCTGCCAGTTAATCCGTAGATCTTGGAGCAGTTTAAAGCACACCCCACATCTCTTGTGTGTTTATTATATTCCAGGGATAGCGTCTAGCTGCCCTATCTACAGCATCTGACTTTGTTTTTTAGAATGAACTACTAAGTCTATGCTGTGCAGAGTAGCCCTTCAGTTACTATGAAAATCTTTACAGGATTTCTGTACAATATTAAATGTAACTTTTGTTTCTCTTGATGCCAAATAAAGTTATTTTTGTAAAAAAAAATCAATAATTATTCATGGTTGCATCCCATTTTTATCAGTATCACACTTTTCTTAATAGAAGTAATGTTTCTCCTTCTGTCTTTGGAACCGTGGAAATACTAATGTTTGTGGTACTAATGGTAGTAGGAGACAACAGTTTATGGTAGCCTGAGAAAACTAGGTGGTGAGAAAAGGAAATAACGTGGAAGTACTGGCAATGGGAATTTATATTTATTAAGGAATAAAGAAGCCATTTTGAGGGCAAATGTTTATGCTGAAATTTTTATGAAGTGGTGACAGATATCCTAACTGTCTCGCATGCAGTCATACTAAAGCCACTGAAGATGAGATGAACATGTAACTTTTACATTGGTTTGTGTTTCAGTGGTGTCCCTGTGAATAGCAATCTAGAATCTTCAGGTCATCAGAAGGCGGTTTCGCCTCCTCTTCTCCACTTGCTGATCACCAAAGAACACTCCATTATGACTAAACCATGTATTTCTTTTCCAAAGTAGTCATTTGTGTTCATGTTAACTAATTCCTCCAAAGCCCTGGTGACAAATAAACACTAATCTATAATATTAAGACTAGGTGAATTAATTTAGAATTTCTTCAGTGTCCTTAATATGAGTTAAACATATCTAATCCCTACCTCTTTTACAAGAACACGTCTTTTGAAAGTGGCTAATATTCCAGTTATCAAGCATGTCATGAAATAAGGCCATGCGCAATAATGAATGATAACTTGTTATCTGGTAGAGCATGTCTATGTGCTATGTATTGCTTACAAATACCATTTCCATATAGCTAGTATCTCTCATTCACAATCTCATATATTAGAATTTTGTGTAAGAACTGTGTTTTTTTTTTAACTTTACAAGTTGTAATCACATTTGTTACGGACAGCTGCGGTCTGATAAGGGAACTTTAGTCACTGGTGCCTCCAGTACATCGCATCCTTGGCCAGAAACATCATTGATGTGGTAATTCTCACTGTCTCTGCCAGCTGACCTCTGGATCATTGCTTCTTTTCACGTTTATAATGAAACTGTTTACTCTAAAAAAGGAGTATCAGCTAACGATAGGAGCAAATTTAAGAATAACTTAGTAACTTTATTTTCACAAGCAGAATGTTACTTCAGTTACCACTCTATTGCTTGATAATCGGAATTAGGCCATGTAGCCATTACCTGACCTTAGATGCTTTGTTTTCTACCTGGAAACTCAAACATCTGGAATAAACCACGTATTTCATTAATGGTCTCTAAATCCCAAGTCCTTACCTGATGAATAAGTAGGTAAACTCGGGAATTAAAAAGTGGAAAGTTAATGATTACTAGGGCTTATGAAAGCTTTTCTTACATTTACATTAGTTGTACTTCAAGTTTAATGAGATGCAAGCCTCTGCAAAAAGGCAAAGTAATGGGTAGAAACAAAGCAAAACCAGTTTATTGTTACATAAGTAACAACAAAAATACCCTGGGAAATCTGGCTCTTTCCTTCTCTGCTGTTTGGAGCCTCTTGCATCATCTTAAAGGAATCACATTTTTCCTCCTGCTCATGTCCCAAACCAAAGAGAAACATCCTCCCATTTGTGAGATTTTGTCCTATAAACATAAACGAAGAGGGTTTTCTAAAGATAGTTGAGTATTTTGAGGTCTTTGGAAAAAGGTAAATATGAAGGGAAGTTTTTAGAACTGTGACTTTAATGACAATTGTTTGGAAATAAGTTCCTCCAGAAGAAAAATAATACTGCATTTGCGGATGATTGCTTTTCAAGTGAAACCTAGACTAGAGGAGATGTAAAAGCAGGAAGCACCCCAGTGAGCTCCCCACAGCTATTATTTCCAGTGGCTGCTCCACTTTCTTGATGGGGGACATTTTTCAGCTAGATGGCTGTGACCCAGATAGTGTGTCATCCCAGGTAATGGGTATCTTGATGGCATCAGTGAACTAGTCATACAACAAGGGCATTCACATGCAGGTGGTATTTTTATCCTAGTAACACATTGAAGACTATAGTTCTTGTTGAAAGAAAAATAAATGTAAACCTTGCTTGAAATTTCTATGGTCCAAAGATATATTTTAATGTCTAGTTTTCTTAGGTATTGATGAATGTGATCATTTTCCATCACCTCTTCTATTCTTCGTTTACCCACTGCACGTGACTGTTTTTAAATCTTCATTTCTGGTGTTTTGATCCTCTAGTGTTCAGCACTAATCTAGGACATCTCTTCTGAAGACAACTGCAGCAGAAAAATGGTTGTCTGGTGCCAGCAAAGCTAACAATTGTGACACTAGAATACTGCCAAAACTAATAACGAACTGGAACTTACAAATCCCTATCTTGACAATATGCCTGTGTCGTGGAAAAAATTTCTCTTTAATAGATAGTTAGAAATCATTTGCTTGAAAGTGGCTGTCAGGTGGCCCCTTCTGGCACCGTGTTAATGTTGGAAAGAAAAGATACTGGGATGAGTCCATGCTGATGATTAGTCATTCTGTAAAGTGTCTCTTACTGTGTCATCTTACCAATGGATTTTATAGTTGAAACATTTGGTTTTAAATTACTAAGCACTCAAACTTATAAAATCAGATTTTCCACTGTAGAAATTAGTAGTCAATGTGGTAATACCATATCAAATGCTATCTAAAATGACCTAGATTTTGCTGTTAGATACTGGAATAAGGCATGGCTGAGGCCAGTGTTATAGGTACTGTCTTTCATGAAGCTCTCTGAGCTTCTCTTGTAAATATTAATTATGCTGTCATTCATGGGTAAAACCACTGGAAGCGCATTGGTGAAACTCAGTGGCCACCTACTTGAAAGATTAGCTATAAATATTAATTGGGAAGTCTTATGGGAAAGTTTATTTTATGTCATGATATTTTAAGAACTATTACTTGAAAAACAGTAGCCAATGCTTATGCTTTTACAGAATGACATATTTTAGAAAAAACAAATGACATTCTTATTATTTCAGAAACCCTGTGGTTAATGAAGTATCCATAGATGAGGGAGTTTTACTTAACCAAGGTCCCCTCACACATCCAAGGCATAGTGACCACTGTTAAGATTGCTAGACTATAGTATTACAATAACCTTAATAAATAAGGACCTTGAACATGCACAGATCTCAAAGAGGAAAGTGTTATCTTTGCTTGTGGCTTCTTGTTGAGTTTCAACCTCAGCAAGGCAAATAGACCTCTGCTCCTTAATGGGTTCCAGAGGGTTGGAAAGAAAGATTCAGCAGTGATGGGAACAGCACTCTCTCCAAAGTCGTCATTGAACTAATGATACAGAGAAAGCACTCCTTTCGCTTCTGCATATATTTCCTCCAGTTATTCATCCATATCTCGAAGGTGATTGTTTTCCTAGAACACATTTAATTCTGACATTTTCACTCCTTGGAATTAGAGTTAGAGTTCATCTTTCACACACTCAGGGCAGGGAGTGTGAAGCTGTCGAGGGAATTTAGTTAAAATTTCCAGCACTTTTGGAGACTTAGAGTTCCTGCAGATCCAAATATACCCAGTAACAGACACAGAAGCATGAATGCCACTGGATCCTCCCATCAGGTGCATTAGGAAGTCTGGAGTTATGCATGCAGCTGTACTGGGTGCAACATACTACATGGTACATGGGCAACTTTTCTTCATTTGGGGAGGGGAGGTTAGGAGGAGGCTAAAAAAGGTTAAAGGATAATTTTTTATACTGTTTTACCATGAGATTTGTGAAAGCTGATTAGCTTACATATATATTGCCATTTCTTTTAAAGAAGAGTATTCTGTTCTGTAGTAGAACACTTGGCAAAGCATCAAGACTATTACAGCAACTGAGTTTTAGTTGTAAGTTAGCGGGGCTTCAGAGACCCTGGTGTACCATTCATGGTTGTCTCCATTTCTTTTCTTTCTCTTTCTCTTTGTTTCTTTTCTCTTTATATGCAAGCAGAGAGAGATAGAAGAGAAAGAGAGAGAGAGAGAGGAAGAGAGAGAGAGGGAATATGTAAGCCAGGGTCTCCAGCCACTGCAAACTCCAGTTGCATGTGCCACTTTGTGCATCTGGCTTTATGTGAGTACTGGAGAATCAAACCTGGGTCACTAGACTTTGCAGGCAAGTGCCCTACTTGCTGAGCCATTTCTCTAGCCCTGGCTATCTCTATTTCTTAAGGTTACATACAATTTTTCAATCCTATAAACCTGCCTTTTCTTTTTACTAGTTGGAATATACTTTTTCTTACCAATTTAAAGCATCATTTGGGAACCAGTCCATTTCACATACTTTGTTATGTGTTTGTATAAAGTGACTCAAAATGATTTCTGAATTTTTAAAAAAAATTATTTATTTGACAGAGAAAGAAGGAGAAAGAGAGAGAGAGAGAATGGACGTGTCAGGGCTTCCAGCCATTGCAAACGAACTCCAGACATGTGTGCCCCCTTGTGCATCTGGCTAACATGGGTCCTGGGGAATTGAACCTGGGTCCTTTGGCTTTTCAGGCAAACGCCTTAACTGCTAAGCCATCCCTCCAGCCTGATTTCTAAATTTTAAATGATGCTTCTTTTGGTTTTATGCAATTAATAAATGAAACAGAGGAGAAAGGAATGCTTTCTGTTAAAGAGAGAGAACCACTAGATAAGGCAGTATTTTAAAAAGAAGCTGAACGATAGAGAATATGGAAAGAAAGCTAGACCGAGATGGTGGGATGACCTCTGGAGTTGTGAAGTATTTGGAGCCTCCTCCCAAATATGTTGCTGACATCAAGTAGAAACTTTACAGCTACAAAAATGAAGATTCAAGTATACCATGAAAAGTGGCCAGATATAGCCAGCAATATCAAAATAAGGCTGAGGGATCTTAACTTGTTGCAGTAATGAGGGAAGCTTGGCATTGTGTGAGAAAGGAACATAGTTAGGGCCTTCATTTGCTAGTAAAGATGGTTCCTGGTGCAGTTCAAATCTTTAGAAAGACTAATGTATGTGTCTTATTTACTTAACACCGAAGTTTTCTTTCTTTCACCGCCTGATACTTTTGAGCTACTGGTTTTTATTAATGCTCTACACCACCTTCCAGTGATACACTTGCAGATTGTTATTTCTTTTTCTCTACAAAGTCAAACTCATAGTACTTTTAAAATAAATTATGAGTTTAGTTGATGATTCATAGATTCAGGTCTATACAGAGTTCTGTATGATTAAGGATTGTAATTTTAAAGTAATATAAAAGTTCATATGAAAAGATAACACTAATCAAGCAGTTTAGAACTGCTACTAGAATGCAGAACTTTAAAATATACTTAAATTCAACATATTCTGTATGTATACATTTTAGAAACTATAGAACATCAAACTGTTAATCATTCATACATATGTAACTGTCTCACAGGTCACATGAAATTGCAGCATGTCTTTTTACTTATTACAAGATAAATATTTCCCCATGCCTTTAAATAATATTTGAAAATATTATTCTAATAATCCCATAAAGTTTATGTGTATTCACAATAATTAACTTAAGTATTCTTACTATTATTATACAAATTTGAAAAAGAAAAACTGAATCTTTGGTCTTAAAATTTACTGGATCCATTTCTACTAGAATCTGAGTCAGTTTAAAAAGGTGTGATAGAGATATTTTCAAAAGAAATCACAACTTTTCTTATTTCCCAGCACCTGCACAAAACTTTGCAGACAGAAAAGATCCTTCTGTACTCCCACCTGAGTTGTGGATGTCCCAGTCAGCCACCAGTAAGTGGGGTGGCCATTCCATTTCTTTCTCTGATGGCAGCTTCTCAAGACACATTCTCTCTGGTTCATATCTGGACACACAACCCCTGCTAAATATGCCGGTCTCACACGCAAGAGCTTTGACAGCATATTGTTGATGAAAATATACTTGAGAAGTTGTGTAGGTAGTATACCCTGGGAAGACTCCTTAAAGACAAGTGAGAGTCCCCCATCTATATCCTTTCTAGCTCCTTCCTCACAGATGAGCTGACTCAAGTTTTTCTTGTATTGTAGAGTCTAAATCCACCCTAGCAGTAGCAGAGCAGTGTGATAGGAGGAGCCCCTTTCCTGTTGAGTTCATGGGACCCTCACACCAGCCCTGAGTGCTATAATATATCCTAGGAATGCCTAACTCTTTGTAAATCCATTTCTTTCCTAGATCTTTTGTTCTTTGCATACAAGGTTAATCTACACACAGTTGCCAAAATCTTTTCTATTATCCATCAACATATGAGAATCTTGGCATAGGTGAGGAGAAAGAGAAATAAAGCATGATGTTTATTAGTAAACAACCACAAATTCCACATTTTCCATAAAGTATAAACCATTTACTTAGAGAATTTAAGTTTTGGACTTCCCATTGTTCTAGCATTTAAAAAATTCAAAAATTTAAATATGGTAGATATTGTAAAGTAAATGTTATTCCAACACCTATTGCCATTTACTTAAGCATTTGATTAACAATAACTAGTAATAAGAAGACACCTTTGCTGACTGAGCATTTCCTGTACTGGGCACTACTTATTGAAGAGTCTTCCATGGGAGATTGAATGAAATACACAGCACTCTTGGCTGCTGGAAGAGAGTAATATCCCTTTTTAGGAAATGAAATTATTCCCCAGACCATTTTAGTTGTCCTGATTCTCCGTATCATGCTCTCCTTTTTTTCTGAGCATTTAATATCTTTTCACCTATTATATAATTTACTTCGTCTGGTAATTTATTCTTCATTTTTATTTTTGATTGTCCTGGTGAGACAAAGTGTTTTTATGTGTTCATTGCTATTTGCCACACACATGCAGCAGTGACCAACTAATTCTCACTTGTTTAAGATTATGCAGCTAGTAACATCAAGCCTACAAATTAAGTATAGACAGTCTAGTTCCAAAAATGTTTACGCTTTGATAGAATGCTTGCTTAGCATGCTTGAGGCCCTAGGTTCAATCTCTAGTTCCAAAATAAAAAAAGTACTAGATATTATAATGGTATATTATTTTGTAAACTGGTGACTTTTTCTGCTGAAAAAGCATTTCTCTAAATTAGTTATTAAATGATTTGGAAGTTTTAAGATAATATTTTTAAAAATTTAAGGTAATATTCTTTTTAAAAAGCATGCATATAGAGAGCAGTTGTGGGGTTAGATAAAAATTGAACAGGAAGTACAAAGATATCCCTTATACCTTTCACTCTTTCCCACCTCCAGTTTTCCCATTATCAATATTATATGTTATTGGCATGATACTTTTGTCACAATTGATAAGCTAGTATTGAAATATTATCATTAACTGAAGCTTATAGGTTACATTACAGTTCACTCGGTGTTGTACCTTGTATGTGCTTTGCAAACAGTTAATGGCATTGTGCTATCAAACAGAACAGTTTGCTACCTTAGTAATGCCCTATGTTCTACTAGTTCATACCTCTCTTCAAATTCCAGAAAGCCATATATATTTTTATTGCCTTCATTGTTTTGTCTTTTCAAAAATGTCATAGAGTTAGACAGTATTTTACCTTTTCAAATTAGATTCATTTACTTAGCCTGCATTTAAGTTTTCTTCATGTCTTTCTGTGGATCAGTAGTTAACTTTTTAAATCTTGGAGTAATATTCCCTGGTGTGGATATATCACGGCAGTTTATCCATCTAACATCTTGGGTGGTATGTTTTGGCAGTCTAAAATAGCATTTCTGTGGATATGCTTTCAACTCATTTGAACAAATACCCAGGAAACTGGGTGCTGGGTCATTCAATACACACTTACTGTGTCTATATAATGGGCCTGCACTAGGAACCAACACCAAGAAACAATTGACATTGGAGTAAGATATGGTTGGTGCTGAAAATCTCTTAGTCTCCTCCAAGCAGGTATAAAAAGGCCTGAGAGATATGCATAAAGTGTGCAGATATTGTTTCACAAGAGCTCAAAGCAATTTTCATGTTGCCAGAACCTGGTGATGCTAATTACATATGTTTTATATTGTATGTGTCATGCTAATAAAAAGATAATTAACACAATTCAACGATCATTGTTAATGCACAGCAAAAGTTTATGTCACAAAACTGCAAAAATTGTTCCCACATGGCATAGGTCTCTTCTTTTTACCACGCTCTAGCTTGCCATTATTTTATTTTCTCCTTTCATTGAAAATTGGAGAACATAAGCAGTATATCTCTGGCTTGGGACTTGCTGTAGTTAGCAAGTGCCTGGCCCATGCTGCCCTCGTGGTGTTTAGAAAACCTTTAAGCAGAAGAACATGGACCTTTATCTGACAATGCACTGGTCATTTCACAGTCCACAGCTGAGTGTGAGGGAGCAGCAAAATGCTTGGATCTGTTGACAGATGTTCAGAAAGTCTCCTGCGAGCTGGAGGTCTGGAAGGTCTCCAGTGGCTCTTCTCTTCTCCAGGCTCAGTCATGCCTCCTGAGCACCAAGGGCTTTCTTCACTGACATACTCCTGCATGCTGGTGCTGACCTCTGGCTACTGATTCTGCATTCTTGGTGTGTTTTGCATACAGATTATCAGAAACTTGAATTACTTATTTTCTTATCTCCTTAAATATAATCCTTTACTTGTATTAGCTGTTTGCATTTTTTTTTTCTTTTTCTTGCCTGCTCTCTCCAGGGAAAAGCCACACAATATTGACAATTCATAGTTGACAATTCAGAGTGGTCACTGATCCCTTTCTTTGTTTCAGATAAGGAAACAGCAAGCACAGAGGCATGGCGTGCCATCCTCCATGAATTAAGCAAGTATTGGTATGCAGATCAGTTCTGATGTGCTATATCCAAGATGACAGGGAGGCCTTCAGAGGGTTTTGCATAGCATGGGAGGCAGGCAGGTAATCAGATATTCCCAATAAATGGACATGTATCATATAAGAAATATGTGTGGGGAAAGGGCTTCTTTGAAGATTATTTTGGGAGCCTATGTATAGTTTTGTGTGTCTTGTGCCTAACTTTGTATTTGATGATGTATTTGATGAAGCCTTGTGAGCAAAGAGGGATGTTAAGAGATAAATACAGAAATAATTGATGGGCATAATACCAGTTGCCTTTAACTTATGATAAGGAGTCTGAGGTTTATTGAGTAATTGATATGAACACATCAAATGTGTTTAAAATGCAAAACAAGTGAGCCTGAATTCCCAACTTGTTTCCTTTCTTTCAAACTGTATTGAAACCCTTTAGACATCACAAAAGCTATTTAAGTTCAAAACCAAAAATTACCATATTCCCTTCCCCATGATTACTCAGTTGCCTTACCCATCTTGGGTTTGGTTCACATCATCTGCAGTGTTTAACCAAGTCAGAGATTAAAATTTTATTTATTTATTTATTTTCAATCACAGAAAAGCCGCTGCAAATGAACTCCAGGTAAATGTGCCACTTTGTACATCTGGCTTTACATGGGTACTGGAGAGTAGGACCCGGGTCTTTAGGCTTTGCAGGCAGGTACCTTAACCTCTGAGCCATCTCTCCAGCCCCAGATATTAAAAACGTAAAAATTGGGCCAGGCGTGGTGGCACACGCCTTTAATTCCAGCACTCGGGAGGCAGAGGTAGGAGAATCACTGTGAGTTCGAGGCCACCCTGAGACTCCATAGTGAATTCCAGGTCAGCCTGGGCTAGAGTGAGACCCTACCTTGAAAGAAAAAAAAAAACATAAAAATTGTTCATATAAAAAATGTTTTTCTCTATGTAGACCAGGATGACCTTGAACTTGTGATCCTCTGTCCTCGACTCTTGAGTGTTGAGATTATAGGCATGTGCCACCATGTCTGGCAAGCTGGTGGTGTCATCTTCAACATCTCCTCTGCTTATCCATGACCAACAAGGCAGTGCATCTCTGTAACTCCTCCTATGAATGGTGCTCCATTCTTTGCTCTCCATTTTTAGCTTGAATCTTGTTTTACATATAACTTTTTTTTTATGAGAGAGAGTGTGTGTGTGAGAGAGAGAGAGACTTGGCATGCCAGGGCCTCCAGCCACTGCAATTGAACTCCAGATATGTATACCAAGTTGTACACATGTGACCTTGCATACTAGCGTTACCTTGTGTGTCTGGCTTACATTCAAACTGGAGGGTCAAACATGGGTCCTTAGGCTTCACAGGCAAGTGCCTTAACTGCTGTGCCTTCTCTCCAGCCCTTAGATTGAATCTTTTATCAATTTAATGCAATTATCCTTTGGTGTGCAGAGGTCAGGTAAATTGTTTACCTTAGCAACTAGTGTACCGAAAGGCTGTTAAATCTTTTTCATAAAGTTTTCCATATGCAACATGCCTTTCACTGATATTGGAAACAATGCCAGTGCATTGGAAATTCACAGGATGAGCAAAGTCTAATATCATTGTCATCACTCCCTTGGTGCTTCTATTATATTAGTTAGGATTAGGTTTGGAGTGTATTACCATCCATCAACCAATCATAGTGGCTTAAACAATAACAAAGGTTATTTCTCTTGTCAAATAAATCTGAATCCGATATGAGGGCTTCACTGTGTGATTAAAGATATGGAGACATTCTACCACATGAATATAGACTTCTTTCTTCCAGATTATTCCCTGGTGCAAGGTGGTTGCTAACTCTCTCATTACCCATCAGTAAAACCATCCCCCCAAAGAATACAATGTAGACAGGCGTAAATTTATTCTCTAGCCAGGTCATCTGTTATTAAACAATTTTTGTGGATGCCCTTGTCATGGGAAATGTTTCTGGGGAGATGCCAGCACACATTTATTCACCCCAGATAGAGCACAGCTGACAGACCATAGCACGAATGCACAAGCCCAGTTGTGGTGTACCAATGAGGTTTTGGGGGTTACTTACAGAGCATGATGGGAGGTTGCTTATAGACGCATGGATGACACAAAGGCAGCTGCAGAACCGAAGTTACATATCCTTAGTGAGGGGTCTTGCAACCTTTAAGTTTAGAAAACTGTTATACAACAGTGGTCAGAGTCTGCCCCTCAACACTTGTTTACTTCTTCTGTAACCTTGGGGAGTGATCATGTGACCTTTTAAGTTTCAGCTCTCCCAGACTTGACCTTCTGATTCCTTCCTCCCTCCTGGAGGGAATACTTGACCTCAGAGGAGGAATTTGGTATATAACAGCCCTTCATACCATTTCTACTTCACACATAAGAGCAGAGTCACAAGGCTCTACCTTCTGAAATAAGGGTAAGAAATGTAGTTATTGTTTTCAAGTTCAGAAACTGTGTTCCTTAAAATTGTGGTTCAGCTTGAGGAAAGGGGAGAAGGATGCTGTCATGCACAACTAGAGGAAAGGACCGGCAGCTTTGCTGAGGGTGTTAAAGCACCTCTCAGCTAGCTGAAGCACTCCTGTTATTTGTCCTTTGGAGTTTCTCATGTCTCAGCTACTGGGGCCGCCTGGCTGCCATGCTGGAAAGTATCTTTATTAAAATAAATAGCAAGACCAGTCACCAGAGTTCACTTCTTTTTCTCCAACTTGTCAAGTCCAGGAAGTGGCAGCTACGTAGACTGTGAGCATCCCAAAGCAGCAACATGTAGAGCAGCTAAATCAGGTGATAGCAAACTGTAACTCCGTTGTTTGACACACTGAGGATTGCAGGTGCTGTGGGGTTCAGCATCTTACCTCGGCACGTAAGGTTACCTGCTCTCAGCAGCTGCAGAACCATCAGCTGTGGAGTTAGCCCCAGTAGACTCATAATTGAGCCCTAAGTCCATCCCCCCTTCCCACTCAAGATCTACTTCAGCAGAGCTGGAATCCATCCAGGAATCTGTCAGTTGATAAACTCATAGCAGTTCTGAGCTTTAGTTGAGGTCATGACCCTCACGAGGTTCCAGCATTTGGCTGCGTGTTTCCAGGAATAAAGCTGTGCCTGAGACATGACTCGGGCTTGTTGTCACTGGCCTGGCTCAGCACACATGATTGCATCACGTATAGGAAGAGCAGGTTTTTTTTTCAAAGGCCACAGGATTAGGCACACTGATTAAACATAGGAAAAATTAAGTATTCCTCCTATAGTGGTTCAATTTTAAACTGCAGTTAAAAAGTCCTTACTACATTGTCAGTATAATTTCTCATTTTTACGTCACTCGCTTCATCATTGTCTTTTGTTATCATAATAACTTGATAAATCAATGACATGTATTCCTATACCGTTTTAACTTTTAAAATTCTTGCCCCTTTACCCCCTTAGTTTTATAAAATGTTTTACGATGATCATGGTGACTTTTATACAGCAGAGAATTAAAATGGGAAAATCACTATTTTTTAAGCTGACAAGATGTCAAATGAAATATGAAGCAATTAGGAGTTCATGCAGGAAAAAAAAAACACAATTTGTCTGTAGTAGGTTTTTTTTTTTTAAGTTTTTATTTTGTTCTTTTTTGCCCTTTATTCTCCTATATCCCAGAGAAGGCCAGCCTTGTGAAAGACCTGGGTTTCAGTCTGCACCATCACCTACCTCTTCTTGCTGTCATCTTCATGTCCTTTCCACAGAAACTGAACTGGAATTATCAAGAACCATAACTAAGGGTGCAACTTAATAGTCATAAAGTGACATGCAAACATAAATATTTCACTAACTAAAAATTATCCCTTCCATTTTCTTTTTTCACGCCTCCTACCCATCTGCCAGGATGCCCTATTTTATTTGCATTTAAAGGTAGAAACTAACACTGTATGTTCAGTGCAGAAAAGTGAAAGGATGGCCGTGAAGGTGGCCAGGTTGTCACTCCAGTGCTGCCATTCCAGAAGCCTCCGTGGCCGCTCCTGAGGCGCCACTTCCACGCACACCTGTGCTTCACCTCCACTTCCTTCACTGTATTTGCTTTCCTTGGCCTTCATCACGTATAACATTCATGGGTTCTGATCATTTCTGCTGTCCATCGAGTCTCCTCCACTTAAACTTGTATCCACTCCTGAATCCATACTGCCTGGGACTGTGCCCGGTACAGAGCAGAATCTGGAGAAGAAAACTTTGATTGAGTGATTACCTTATGAACTTAATTGTCCCCGTTTTTATTTAATTGTTTCTGTGCCATTTGCTAAAGTATGGTCATTTAAATGAATATAATCTTAAATTGAGGAAACCAATGGTACAAGGGGCCTGCTGGTCCCATCTTGATTTGGAGCTTGTCACGGCTGCCGAATTTCCCTACGTTCAGATAATTTTTGAATTCTTGCTGTTTAGACTAACTATAATTTTCCTCCCCTTGAGTGTCTTCTTTGTGTTTCCAAGGACAAAATTATAGTGAGCCCTATTATAAACTAGATTGATGTTATAATAAATCACTTCTGTCTTGGATTAAAGTTTCTTTCTGGAATGGAACCTACATATAATACAATCCTGTTATACTGCTATATACTGTTGAAAACTAAATTTATTTCTATATGTGACCAAAGGTATATGGAAATTAGAGTTATCTGTCCAGGATGTATGTTCTGGGATCAGAAGCTAAACTGGTGACTTCTTACTCACTTTATATTAGAAAATATATATTTGTTATGTTTGTGACTAGTAACATTTAAGCACTCCAAACTGAGTTATCCATAAAGAGTGGAAAATGTGTTTTACAGCAACAAAATCTCTTTAATGAAAATATTTTAACTCTAATTGAAGATGTAGAATAACATTGTAATTTAATCTAATGATTAAATTTATGATATGAGGACTGGTAAGATGGCTTAGCAGTTAAGGCTCTTGCCTACAAAGCCAAAGGACACAGGTTTGAGTCCCCAGAACCCATGTAAGCCAGACACACAAGGTGACGCATGTGTACAAGGTGGCATACACATTTGGAGTTTCATTGCAGTGGTTCGAGGCCCTGGCTTGCCTTTTCTCTCTCTTTCTCTCTCTCTCTCTCTCTCTCTCTCTTATAAAAATTAAACAAATAAAAACAAATCTATGAAATGGTAATTATGTGCTGGCTTCATAGGAATTTTCTAGGTGACACTGAATGATAACAGAATAATGCATATTCTGTTTATTTGCTAGAGTTGCTTACATTGGAGCCAGCAAAATGCCATTGTCTCATGCCCTTTCTCTTTCTACAGCTACTTCATGTATGCACTGAACTGAACTGTGCATGGCTCTCAAAGTGTAAACTGAAGCTGTGAAGTCATTTGTATGCCTTAGCCTGGTGGGTGATGGCTCTGGCTTGGTTCAACTTCATGGGCTCTTTCAGCATTGCTCATTTCTACTATAATAATAGCCTTGTTTTTCACTTGTTTGCACAAGGAAGTTCTATAATTAATAGTGTGTGCCAGAAGAATCAGTTGTTTGACAAGTAATAAGCACAACCTGTGAAAGAGAGTATGAGCCAAATGACAAGAAAGCAAACACCAACGGGTTTATATTGTCGACATCAGTGAACTCAGAAATCACTAGCTATAAACAAAACCAAGAGGCATTCAAACACCACAACGGAAAATATTCTAATGCATACAGGTTGGGCAGTGATAAAATTTGAAGTCAGCCAGCCCTCTGGTTTTTGTTGCCAGAAAATAGAGTGATAATTATACTACATTCTTTACATGTATGTGCATGTGGTATATGTATGTATATGTGTGTTCATATGTATGCAAGTACATATATGTGTGCAGATATATGTGCACATTTGTGTGTGTACATGTAGAAGCCAGAGGTTGATGTCAGAGTGTCATCATTCTCCACCTTAATTTTTGAGACCAGGTTTCTCACTGAACCTAGATCTCTTTAATTCAGCTAGACAAAGTAGCCAGCAAGTGTTGGGGATCTCCTTCTACATCTCCCCAGTGCTAGGATTGCAGGCAGGCAAACAGCACCATGTCTGGCTTTTACGTGATTGCTGGAGATCTTAACTCAAGTCTTCAAGTGAAATAAGCACTTTACCAACTGAGCCATCCCAATTCTCCCAAGGTTACATACACTTGATATCATGTCAGTGTAATTAATCACCTATCCTTTCTGTCTCACTGAGTCAATACTTTTCTGTGTTCATTGAAAGGGAAGCTTTATCTCACATTCCTCTTCTGCCGTTTCAGCCCCTTAATATGGTTCAGTTGCATTAATTGATCTTACTTGTATCTTAGAGCTCCTCCCTCCCAAAAACGATTACTCGTTTGGGGAAGATCAGAAGCTGGGGAAACAGGAAGATGGGTGTGATTAAGATCCAAAACTGATGGTTAAAACCTAACTGCATGAAGATCAATTCTTTGTAATTAATTTAGCAACTCAAAGAATAATTTCTCTGTCCTAATTAGGACATAAGTAAGATATAAAGATATGCCACTCATTTAAAGGGAATAGTTTGATCACTTGTCCTTATTAGTATGGAGTAATGTTAAATCAAAGTGTGAATCTTTGATGAATTATAATATATGAAAGTAGCTGTAAGAAGAAAAAAAGAAGTAATTATTTTCCTAAATTAAAATATCACTAAATTCTCACCGGGGTTTAATTTCAAAAATTTTTAGTCTTTAATATCAAGCATAGTATAGAACTTGAGTCTCACAGATAGAAGACACATTGGAAAATACTTACCTAGTTTATGAGTATCACAAAATTAGACCAAATGAGCAATTTAGTGTCCTGATTACTTTCTAATTATACCCTGATTGTGTTTAATAAAAATGACAATTTTGTCAGTAATTCAAGGAGTCTAAATTGCCATAGGGTTCCCACAAAAAAGGAATGGGACGTTTTTCCTAGATGTGGTGTTTACTTCCTTGGGATCAGAGTTGGCACCATGACCAGAGTGTAGCAAGCCAGTTTTGTCTTTTAGAAGAAACAGGAAGTGGCAAAGAGGGCAGTGAAATACAGAGCTGGAAACAAACCTGAAACTGACTTAGTCCAACTCCTTACTCCACGTAGGAGCAGCCAGGTGGGTGACTGGACTTACACTGTCGCCAACTGACTAAGAACCTACTGTGACCTGATAGTGGAGGTTTTATTCCCTTTCTGCTTCTGTCTTCCCGAACATTGGCTCTTTCTGCTACTACATACATAGTAAAGTAAGGAACATCTCTCTCTCTCTCTCTCTACTTTTAGAATTCCCTGCCTTCATGAATATAATATTCTGTATTTATACACACATTACTGCATTTGGTTGTCTTTCATGTGTCAGAATTTTATATTTTCTTGTAGCATTCTCAAATAATGATGGCATAATACAACTTCTTTTAACATTTCACTCATAAGATATACACCTACCATGGCTATATGGTACAAAGAATTGTTGGCAGTTTCTTCTAGGATATGAGTTCAGAAAATATAGAATTGTCTATTCTTAATAATCTTGAGATCCAGGTATGGTGGCTCATGACTTTAATCCCAGCACTCGGGAGGCAGAGGTAGGAGGATCGCCATGAGTTTGAGGCCAGCATGGGGCTATAGTATGAGTCACTCTGGCCTAGAGTGAGAATCTACTTTGAAAAACCAAAAAAAAAAAAAAAAAAAAAAAAAGTTTATAGGCTGGAGAGATGGCTTAGCTTTTAAGGTGCTTGCCTACGAAGCCTAAGGACCCATATTCAACTCTCCAGGTCCTACATAAGCCAGTCACACAAGGTGACACAAGTGCGCAAGGTCCAACATAAGCACGAGGTGGCACACATGTCTGGAATTTGATTACAGTGGCTGGAGGTCCTGATGTGCCAATTCTCTTCCATCCTCTTTATCTCTCTCTCTCATAAAAAAAATTGCAAAAATAGTTTTGAATATATGAGTCATATAATATGATCTATTACTTATAGATTTTTAGATATGATACCCAGACATGGGCATATATAAGATAAGTAACATTTTAAAAATTAGTTAAATTTCATATGCAAGAAAAGTCAAGCCTAGAATACTCAATATTTTTTTTTAAAGGAACAAGTAGGTATTCACTCTTTTTTATATAATCTCTTTAAAGTGTTGTTAAGAAAGAATTTAGCTCAAGGCAAATTCTTGTAAAACAAATTTTTGATGATTGGCAAAAGTCCTGATGGTCTCTTTGGCAGAACCTATCTCAAACTCCTGTTCTTTTCTATAGCCAAGGATTGTATAATTACACATTCTAGGCTGCTGCCTCAACAAAATGTCTCCATGGCTTTCAGCTGAAGAGGCTGGGAGAAGAGATGTATCAAGGTCTGAGCAGATACTGTTGATGTGACATTACGCAAGGTAAATTGTGTTTATTTGAAAATGTGAAGGTCCTCATTTGTTGAGAATTAGGGTTCTTGCAGATCTAGATATCTCTTGCCACAAGCGCCTTCAGTGGTGTTATAAGGCAGAGCCACATACTTCAGAGCAAAGAAACCTATCACACAGTGGCTGAAAGGACAAAGAAGTAGATCCCTATCTGATGTGGAGGCCTCACTGGGAGTATCCTGGGGTAGCTCTGCTCCATATGATGTTCAATAATTTGATTCTTTTTCTGTCTGTTCACTTGCCATCCTTGGCGCAGTGGTTCTCAAACTTTCAGATTTTGGAAGCTCTCTAACAATATAGATCAATAACAGAATCTTAAGTAGCTTTTGTTTATGTTATTGATATTTGGTACTGTTATTTCTGTTGGTATTTATTCAAAATTGAAAGAAGAATTTTAAAAGTTTATTTACAAGTAACAAAAATAAGTCATCTGCAAGTGATATAAATGATATTTGAAGAAAATAACTTTTCTGAAACAAAACAAAACAATTGGAAGATTTTTCAGGTTCTTCTTTAGGACAGACCAGCTAGCTTCCCATTCCTGTTTCAACATTCAGTCATTTTACTTGAAGTACATGAAGAAATCTGGACTCACAAGATGCATAGTTTAACACAGTAAAAGGGTCTTATACCCCTATAAGGGCAACTTAAAATAGTTTCCCTTCATTATGAAAAGTTTTTTTTTTAAATGCTGTCCAGAGAGATTAAAGACTTACTCACACACAGCTAGGACATAGTGAAGAAAAGCTTGAATTTAGATCTTGCTACTTGATTTTTGTTTCTTTATAGCATTTGTAAGGTTTATGATGAGGTCGATGAGGTGTATGTAGTTGTGCCTAAAGCTACGTGGGGATGTATGACATCAAGAGGGGGCCTCTAAATATCAGTTTGCTATTCATCTGCCTCTTTTGGCTGACTCTCAGGGCTGTCATGTATGTGAAATCTTATATCCTGCTGCTTTCTGTGTGCTTAGAAGTCTCTTTAACAATTGATGATTAGGAAATCAATAGCACAGAAGAGGAAACATACATAAGAGGCACTTTTCAAACACTGAATTATTTGTTATAATATTCAAACATTGAATAATTTGATTTTCAAAGTTCAGGAGAGACCCATCAAATGGACTGCAGAAAACAAGTTCTGAAAGCAGAAAGCCAAGACATTAGAGCCTTGAAGACAAGGCAAGGGGTAGAAAGGTGACGGAGTGCCAGGCAAGGGCACCCTACAGTTAAGACAGGCGGGAAAGAGTAACTAGAGTGCACACAGCGAGGAGCAAAGCCTGGCGAGAGCAAGGAACACTTGTTGGGAAGGATGGACTTAGTCTGTCAGGGCCACAGTTGACAGCCAGGCCACAGGAGCCTGAAATCACAGCAGAGGCTTTTCACCTGCTCAGCTGGAAATGGGGACAGGCTCCTAACCTTTTTTTATTTTCTATTTTTAACCCTCTGGAAAATAAAACATGGGAAGGGATGAGTGGGGAAAATATTGGGCTATGACTCCATCCTTGAAAAAAAAAGGAAGTATATGTTGTTCCTTATTCTGCTATTCTCTCTGCATCTGCTATTTTCTGCATATCTTTCTGCCCCATCCATGTGACCCCTCCTAGTGGAGCATCCCCCCCATCCCACCCTCCAAAATTGGGTTTCATGTCCCTTATGTAGTAGCTCCTTGTTTCTTGTTTTTTAAACCTGTGAATTGGATACTTTGTACTAGATTGTAATGTAATTATATGGCACAGTCCCTGAGAATAGAGAGCTTGGCTGTGGTGTTTCCATGTGTGGTTGGGTGGCAGATTTATGGTAGCCACTCAACAACAGTTAAACGAATGCATCAGCAAGGAAAGTGTGGAAATGGCACGGCAATATTAAGATTTAGGCAGTAGTTTAGATGTATGAAAGGGGCTAGTCAGGATTGAGCAAATTTTGATCATCATTAGAATGAATATAAGGCTTTATTAGATATCATTTGCTCATATTACTTCCCCCATTCTACTTTAAGAAGTTACGATTAAATTACTAATGATATGTTTACACTGGAAATAGTACTGTCAACACATAAAACTCCAAAGGCAACTATTTCCTATGGTAGTTTTAGTTTAAAGTTAATTAAGGTTATTGAAACTTGAGGATGACAATGAATTATTGATACTATTAATGATGTTTATAAATACAGAATAAATGCCTTTTATAATATTGCTAAAATTTCATGGATTTGGCTTTTTATTAAAATGAGGTCTATTCACTGCAGAAAATGTATAGAGACGACAACTTGTGAAATTTAATGTCGATATGCAAATATAAAATACAAAAATTAGGCCAGGCATGGTGGCGCACGCCTTTAATCCCAGCATTCGGGAGGCAGAGGTAAGAGGATCACCGTGAGTTCAAGGCCACCCTGAGACTACATAGTGAATTCCAGGTCAGCCTGAGCTAGAGTGAAACCCTACCTCAAAAAAAAAAAAAGAAAATATGGCTGAGATGGTCATTTGTTAGACTTCTAAGTAACTTTATATCAATTTACTGTTAGGCAGTGTGAGTGTGTGTGTGTGTGTGTGTGCGTGTGTGTGTGTGTGTGTGTGTGTAGTCACCTTTCCATGTCTACAGGTATTACGATCAAAGATTCAACCAACTATGCATCAGAAATACTCAGAAAAGCAGGGCTGAGCAGGAAAGAGCACTTGCTACAAGCATGAGGGTCTGAGACGGCATAAGACCATCTGAGTTTGATTATTTGGGATTCATGTAAACAGCTGGGCATAGCCACACATGTCTATAACCCCAGTCTTGTGGGCATCAGAGACCAGAGAATCAGTGGGACTGGAGAAAAAGTAGTTCCACATGCAGAGAGAAATTCTAATCTCAACGGAACATGCAGATGAGCAATATAGGAAGGACGCTTACTCTCTGTGTGCACACAAGCACTTGTATTTGAATATACACATGTGTATACCACAGCACTGATGATATACATACAAAAACAAAATAGTCAGAAAAATTGTGTAACTATACTAAAATTCTATAATTTTTTTCTCTTTTTGATTTCTTTTTGTTGATAGCTTCCATAATTATAGACCATAATTCCCTTCCCCCCACTTTCCCTTTGCAACTCCATTCTCCATTATATTCCCTCCCCCAAAATCAGGCTTTCATTTTGATGTTATCATCTTTTCCTCCTATTATGATAGTCTTGTTTAGGTAATGTCAGGCACTGTGAGGTCATGGATATCCAGGCCATTTTGTCTCTGGAAGAGTATATTGTAAGGAGTCCTACCCTTCCTTTAGCTCTTAAATTCTTTCTGCCACCTCTTCCACGATGGACCCTGAGCCTTGGAAGGTGTGTTAGAGATGTCTCAGTGCTAAACACTCCTCTGTCACTTCTTCTCAGCACTATGGTGCCTTCTGAGTCATCTCAGAGGTCACTGCCATCTGAAAATAGAAGCTTCTATAACCAAAAGTGAGAGTAGCATTAATATATGGGTATGAACATTAAGATAAGTGCTTATCGGGAAGTTTGGTGAGCATAATATAACTATTTAGCCAGATACCAGCAGACATTACACCCCTAGGGTTCATGACTTTCCCCATCATAGGTTTTCAGTATGAGGCATGTATTACCCCACCACCACCACCATGGAGCAGGCCTCCAGTAATTAGAGAACAGTTGGTTTCCCCCATAACAGACATGGCACTGTTGCACCTGTTGGCTCATTTGGCCTGGCTAGCCAAATTTAAGGCTTTCAGTGTCAATTGTTGTTTATCTCCACTGGTAATTCTCTCTCTCCCATGGAACTACATGCAGCATAGCTTATTCCAGCTTTCTGTCTGCTGGCTTAAACCATGGAGATTTTCAGCTCAGCAGCAGCAGGATTTCTCAGTGAACTTGCAGCACAAATATGTGGAGTCTTCAGCAATAGGGCCTTACCATCCATTCCTGGTGGGAAACCAAGAGTCTTGGCAATGGCCTGTAATTTTTTTTTTCATATCTTTTCTTGTCATTACTGCACATGGTGGTTTAGATCAGATGTTCTCCATAAAATAATGAGCTTTGGATGCCTGGTCCCCAGACTGGTGGCAGTTTGACAGGTGGAGGCTTACTGGAGGAAGTGTGTTGTTGGGGGCAAACTTAGGGGTTTTATAGCAAGCTCCCCATTTTGTGGAGTTCAGCTTATTCTGTGGCAGAGGTGATGTCCAGCTCCTGCTCATGCCATGCTTTCCCCTGCTGTCATGAAGCTTCCCCTTAAGACTGCAAACCAAAATAAACTTTCCTCCAACAGCTGCTTTGGGTTGGGTGCTTCGTCCCAGCAGTAATAAAGAAACTAAAACAGAAAATTGGCACCAAGAGTAGGGTCATTCCTGATAGAAACCTGACTTGAGGCTTTTTGGAGCTGATTTGCGAGAGGAATGCAAAAGGATTTGAAATCTTGGCCTAAGAGATGCCTTGCAGTGCTGTATACAAGCAGAGTTTGATTGGCCATTCTGGTCAGAATTGAAAGATATAATACAAAAAAAAAAAAAAAAAAAAAAAAAACTTGACTGGGAGGCTTGGCTTATCAGAGGAAGGAAATTTTATCATTACACATTCTGCTGGTGTCCTGAAAATTCACACAGTTGAATTTAGAGCAAATGGACTGTTATAACAGAAGTGTATGGCACAGAAATAAATGAAAGTTTTGGGCAGGAGACAGAAGCCCACTTCATCTGCATTTGTTTGAAAGATTACCACTATTGAGATTGGGCCAGCTGTTCTGCATGGGGACATCAGGACGAATGTGGACTCTTGAAAATAGGGGGCCAGTATGTTGAAGTTTTGCTCTTCAAAACCAACTTTATTCCCCCCCACAATTAACAAATTTGGTACCCCATCTGGTACTATGGAAGTATAACAAATGCAGGAAATGAGGGCTCATTGAATTCGCACTGTGTTTTTATTTAAATGGCCACTGGGCAGCATGTAACAGGATTGTTAGAATCCCTGCATGGAGACCCAATGGAACAATGAGGATGAACCATAGGTTGCAGTGGAGACCCCAGAATTTTGGAATGGCCAGCACTATAGAACAGCCGCCAAGAAAAGTTGCTAGCTGAGGTTGGAGTTTTCTCCAGGCTGTGTGCAGCCCAGCTGGAGGTGCAGTATTGGAACCCCAGAGACTGTTACTGGTTACAGATACCAGACTTGGAGCTACAGGAATTGATGTTTGCCCTGCTTCTTTTAGACCTTGCATTGGTTTAATCTTTCCTTGCAGTAACATCTTTGGTAGTGTGAATGTTACTCTGTGACATTGTGTGTTTTTGGTTTTATAGTTAGAAGACCTTGAACTATGGGGATGTTTGGATAGAATTGGAATTGATTTGAAAAAAAAAAAAAAACAACTGTGGACACTTTCAAAGTTGGGCTTTGCATTCATGGTGGTCATCAGTTTATGACAGCCAGGGGCAGAATGTGGTGGTTTGAATCAGATGCCCATCTCCATAAATTCAGGAGTTTTGGATGCTTGGTCCTCATATGGTACAGTTTGGGAGGTGGAGCTTTGCTGGATGTGGTGTGTTGATGGGGACAGGCTCAGAGGGTGTTATAATAATCTACCCCTTCTTAGAGTTTGGCTTGCTCTCCTGTCGCTGTTTTCTACCTGCTGAGGCAGAGGCAATGTCCAAACTCTTCTCATGCTGTGTTTTCCCCAACCATCATGAAGCTTCCCCTTGAGACTATAAGCTAAAATAAATACTTCCCGCCCACCAGCTGCTTTTGGTTGAGGGCTTTGTTCCAGCATTGAGAAGGTAACTATAACACTTTGCAAATAATACAATGCAACAACTATTTGCAGAGCATTACTTTGTGTTATATGTTATAAATAATTTAGAGATGACTTAAAGTCTGTGGGGTGGCATACACAACTTATAAGCAAATACGCCAGTTAATACATAGATTTGAACATGTGCAGATTTTGGTAACTACAGGGGGTCCTGGAACCTATACCCTATAGATTCTGAGTAATAACTGAATAAATACAAAGTACTATATATTTTATAGATGAAGTATGGTGTGTGTTTTGCTTATAATCTTATTTGAACTGAAAATATGCCTGTTATGTTAATCCTGCTAGGCCTACCTGCTGTTGCCACAGCAGAGATGGGCAGCTTCATGCATCCTCTACAGTGCCCTGCACAATAATCAAGTTGTGTCACCTCCCTCCTCTGTTTTCTTCAGAGCTGTGAAAGCCAGTTAGACATAGTACAATCTAGGTCTATGAGGGATTAGCATTGTAACATTCAACCAACAGGGGGTGGAGTTGTTGCATAAATGCCCTGTTGTCTTGTCTGAGTGGGGGCTGCTGGGAAGTGCTGCTAGAAGTTTTGCAGAAGCTCCCAGTGGGATTCAGATATGCTGCCCGCAGCAGTAACCATATTGCATTCCTCTCTCTCATCTATCTTACTTTGTCTAAAACAGTATCTATCTAATTATCTCATAATCGCCTTCTAAAAAATACCAAGCTCAGAAAATCTCAACCTCATATCATTGGATAATTATACTTATTTCAAACTTTTATTATTAGAAAGTAAATATAAATAGATTTACATACATATACGTATATGTGTGTGTTGTGTGTGTGTGTGCAAATGCCTTCACATATAGCCATTTTTTACAATAAATGCTGGGTAAAGGGGCTGCACATTTTAAAGACTCTTAAAGTATGTTGCCAAATTTAAAAAAAATTGTTTAATGGCTTGAGAGATTGCTCAGTGGTTAAGATGGTTGCCTGCAGAGCCTAAGGACCCAGGTTCAAGTCCCCAGTATCTACATAAAGCCAGATTCACAAAGTGTCACATGTGTTGGGAGTTCGTTTACAGTGGCCTGAGGCCCTGACTTTTCTCTCTGTCTCTCTCTCTTTCTCTCTCTCTCTGTCTCTGAAATACATAAATACATAAATAAAACTTAAAAAGATTGTTCTAGTTTGCAGAGTGTTAGAATTTCTTTATACTTTTAACCCTTGCATAAATAATAAAATATTTGCCAGGCACTGTATTAAAAATAGTCCGTCTACTTTTGACCTGTATTTTTACATATTAAAGCATATATTGGCCACATATTCTTAATTTACCAAGTGTCATGTCTATATATTTACTCTACTTTTCTCGTTGGATGTTTATATATTTGTGGTGGTTTGATTCAGGTGTCCCTCATAAACTTAGGTGTTCTGAATACTAGGTTTCCAGCTGATGGAGATTTGGGAATTAAAGCCTCTGGAGGCAGTGTATTGTTGGGGGTGGGCTTATGGATGCTATAGATAGTTTCCCCATGCTAGTGTTTGGCACACTCTCCTGTTCCTGTTGCCCACCTGATGTTGGTGAGGAGGTGATGTCCAACCTCTGCTCATGCCATCATTTTCCTCTGCCATCATGGAGCTTCCCCTCAAGTCTGTAAGCCAAAATAAACCCCTTTGTCCCAGAAGTTGATCTTGATGGGTGATTTCTGCCAGCAATGCAAACCTGACTGCATCAGTAAAGTAGGTACTGAGAGTGCTGTTGCTGCTAGACACCTGACTGTGTGGCTTCGGCCTTTTGGAGCTGATTTTCAAGAGGAATATGAAAGGATTTGAAACCTTGACCTAAGAAACACCTTGCAGTGCTGTAAGTACAGTTTGATGGGCTATTCTGGTCAAACTCAGACCTGAATGCAGTAAGAACTATGGACTGTGAGGTTTGGCTTATGAGGGTCAGAAAGAGCTTTGCTTGGACTGGGCTAGAAGTAGTTTGAGTATGAGGCTTGCTGTTATGCCCATGTCCTAAGAACTTATTCAGGGTTGCTTTGCATAGAAATGGACTGGTGTGAGAAGGGGGATATGGCACATAAATGAAATCATTGAGCTGAAACTAAACTAAACTAATTTGAGCTAAACTAAACTAAACTAATTGAGCTAAGCTCCAATTATGTGAGAGTTTACAACCTTTGAGATTGGGCTAGCTGACTAGCACTGGGACAACAGGAAGAATGTAAACTTTTTTGATGGGGCCTGAGTGCAAGGAGTGTCCTGTTCTTCAAAGTCTGCTTTATTCCTCCCTGGAATAACAAACTGGTACCCTACGTGGTATTATAGAGTATAAGAAATGCAGCAAAGAAAGGATCATTGAATTTGCAACACGGTCTTGTGTTTTGTAAATGGCCATAGACAGTATGAAGCAGGTTTGCTGGATGCCTGAACAGAGACCTGATGGAGCCATGAATATGGACTGTGGGTTGCACTAGAGACACAGTGGAGATGCTGGGACCATGAGATGGCTGCTAAGGAGAGCTGCCAATCCCTAATGAAGTTTTCCAGGATTGTGAGTAGCCTAACTGGAGGGGAAGAATTGGAACTCCAGAGGCTTGTCAGTGGTTAGAAGTATCAGATTTGGAGACATGTCACTGACTAGAGTTGTTGGACTTGGAGCTCAGAGTTTGATGTTTGCCCTGTTTAAATGTTGTATTGGTTAAATATTTCTTTGCTATGCCCAATGCCAGCTTTTGCAGTGTGAATGTTTATTCTGTGCCATGATGGGTTGTTTTGGGAATTTTTGGTATTATGGCTCAGTTAAAAGACCTTAGATTATGGGCGTGTTTGGACATCATTAGGATTGATAAAACTGTGGGGACTTTTAAAGTTGGACTGAATGCATTGTATTTTATATCATGTATAGTTATTAGTTTATGGAGGCCAGGGGTGAAATGTGGTGGTTTGACTCAGGTGTTCCCCATAAACTTAGGTGTTCTGAATTCTAGGTTTCCAGCTCCTGAAGATTTGGGAATTAAAGCCTCCTGGAGGCAGTGTATTGTTGGGGGAGGGCTTATGGGTGTTATAGCCAGTTTCCCCTTGCCAGTGTTTGACACACTGTCCTGTTCCTATTGTCTACCTGATGTTGGTGAGGAGGTGATATCTACCTTCTGATCATGCCATCATTTTCCCCTGCCATCATGGAGCTTCCCCTCGAGTCTGTAAGCCAAAATAAGCCCTTTTGTCCCAAAAGCTGCTCTTGGTCAGGTGATTTCTTCTAGCAATGTGAACCTGACTGCAACAATAATAGATATCATTCCTTTGTCATATACTATAAATTGATCCCCACATTTGCCTTTTGACTAATTTTGTGTTTCTTAACAGTCATTCTCATTGGCTTCATTCTCAAATTCTCTGTTAGGCTACACATCCGTCTTCTCTGTGTTGACCTTCTCACCACTCTATATTCCTTCTAGATAATTTATATTCTGTTTTCTTTATCTTGTTTCTTTATCCATGTTTCCTCTTCTAAATGTGGAATTGTACCAGCTGGCTTTGTACTGTTTCTTGCTATGCATAGAGGAGAGTGCACATCAGAAGTGACAGAGGTAGCTTGTCAACCTTCAACTTTGTCACACTGTTGATAACCATGGCCAGCATGCCTCTGTGACTGTTCAGTAGTTGGATCCCCTCAGTTGAGCAGAGGCAGAAAACATTGAGGACTACTGGCTGAAAGGTTTAAGACAACATGGGAATGCCACTTACGTTTTCCTGTCTTTGTTTCTGTAAGAAAACCTTTTTATAGGTCATGTGACCTCAGGACCCATCTCAACAGATCTACTACTAATTGCATATGCTTAGCAGATGTGCCAATTACTTTCCAAATTGATTGATGAATGTGCTGATAAGTGCAAGACCAGGTTTAGAAGACTAGCATTCTTTTTAAAACCTGATCAATATGAAAGTCTGCTACCTTTATCTGATGCCACAGGGTCAAGTCCAAATTACATCTTCACATCACAAGAGCTTTCAAAGCTAATGCAGATGTCATGGGCCTCCTGGGAAAGATTACCACTCTACTCTGTAGATTTACGGTCATGTATCCTTTGGCCCAGGAAAAGAAGGAAGGATGCCTCTTGCATTCTGGGGAGAATTTCAGACTGCTCACCACTCACTAGGACCATCTTTAGGCTGAGAGACAAAGAAATACAATTTGTTTATATATTTTTTGGACTCACAATATATGAAATGTATCTTTTCATTCTGAGTTTTAATTAATAATAGATTATTATTCTGAATTGATCTGATTTATAATAAAGTACGCAGCTAAGTGTTTCCCAAAAGGAATTTCAGTGTTTCTGTAATGTAAACATTAAACATTAAAAATATACATGAAAGGGGAAATATGCAGACATTGAAAAATGATCACAGAGGCTGTTATTGGGTTTACGGTTAGATGTCTGCTTTCTACAACCAAAGTAAAGGCTCACTATGGGATAACTTCAGTCTCATGTGGCAAGAGGTAACTTACTGAGCTTTCTCAAGAAAAAAAAAATGTTGTTTCTTCCTTTGGACTAAACTTGAAAAATAAATTCACATGGAATTATACACTGGTATATAGTCTCAGCCTGAACAAATGGTATCATTTCCAATTTACATTTATTACAGACATGGAAGCATATTTCTAATGTCTATTTCTAACAGCAAGTCCGCAATATAAGCAAAAGGTCTAAAATTTTCAATGTAACTCAATGAAAGTGTTTTCAGGGTAATTTCAGTGAAAGCAGTTTCCTAAAAGGATTTGCAATGCTTATGTAACATTGTTAATGGAGATTCAGGGAGCTACCTTTCTGGTATGTTCATGCATAATCCAGAGTAAATTAAAGGGGAGAATGACAAGGGAAAGTCATGGTAGGGCAAATACACGCAAACTATAAAGACATACATGAATGAAAATATCATTAAAAACTATTACTTAGTCTTGCAGTCAGGTTTGCATTTCTGGTAGAAGTCACCCAACCAAGAGTAGCTTGTGGGAAAAAGAGGTTTATTTTGGCTAGTAGTCTTGAGGGGGAAGCTCCATGATGGCAGGGAGAAATGATGACATGAGCAGAGGGTGAATATCAAGACTTAAACTATGTAGAGAATAGCATGTTGGTTAGACCCTCTTCGTTTATCTTATGTGAAAACTGGGAGGAGTCTTGATGGAAATAGCCAAAAATGAAGTTTTGGGTAAAGACCCACACACCTCTCATATCTTTGATGAAACAACACATTAAATACTTCATATGGTTTATATTCTGTTATTAAATCATAATAATAATGAAATAAACCAATATTCAGGCAGGAACTCACTGCTTCTTGAAAACAGTGTATTTGTTTGCATGTGTGTTTATATATCTATTTAAACATTGAAACTTTATTCTGGCTAACTTGATGTCCTTTTCTGTCTCTCTGGTCTTCAAAATTTATTGTGTCTTTAACCTAATTATACCAAGTGGTGAAGTGATCAGACCTGATCCATTTGGAACCTCTTTAGTATAGCTGACACAAGAAGAAACTTAGTAAAATAGATGTACTGGCACTTAAGGAGATGTCTCTACTATTTAAATGAAAAATGTGAAATAAGAAATAGCCCTTGAGTCATATGTACATACATATGCTCTAAATGCAAATGAAGGATGCAGGGTGATCCTCGGCAGCACGCCGGTCTCCATTGCACTGCTGGACTTGGGTTTGCTCAGGGTGAAAAGAGCCACAGATGCCTCCCCTGGGACTCTGCTGATGGATTTGTTTGCCACTGAGTTGGTGTCTGTGAGTAGATGTGGATAATGTAATGAAAAATCCCGTTGTACATTGTGGGTTAAATTGAGAGTGTTAGAGGTGATTTCTCATCCACTGTTACGTGGCCTTATTGAGATATTTTATGTCCTCTTGAATAGAACTCATTTGATAAGTAATTTAGTAGCTGCTAAGCATCATTTAGGAGGCATTGTCTTACAGAGCTGTGAGTCAGCTCAACTGCTGTAACAAAATACCACTGAATGGCTTAAAACAGCAGCCTGTATTCTTCATGCTTCTGGAGGCTTGAAGCTCCAGAGGAAGGTCTGTTAGGCATTGGTGTTGAATGAGGGCCCACTTTCTTGCATACAGATGGCCATCTTGCTTGAATCTGCCTTCTGAGCATGTGTATTTATACATGAGAGAAAAATCTAAAAGCCCTGTCTCCAGATATAGTCACGTGAAAGAGAGAAGGCAGTTCAGTCCATGATAGCTTTAAAAACATACAAACATAAAACATAAAAACATACAATTTCTTTTGACCAGAGGAAAATACAGGAAGTAAGCCAGGGGGCATCTCCGCGTGATTGATAATGTGGGGCTCCCTACTATAAGAGGCCTGCTATGCATCTAAGCGTAGGGATTGTTCTAAATATTAAACTGAATTTGGAAGTCATTTCTAATGAGACCTCAATTTTTAAAAAATACATTTTATTTATTTACTTATTTGACCAACAGAGAGAAGGGGCAGATAACTGAGGGAGAATGGGCGTGCCAGGGCCTCTAGCCATTATTAACAAACTCCAGAAGCATGTGCCACTTTGTGCATCTGGCTTTGTGTGGGAACTGAACCTGGGTCCTTAGGCCTTGCAGGCAAGCACCTTAACCACTGATCCATCTCTCCAGCCTGGGACCTTAATATTTTTTTTTCCCCAATGGAACCAAATTTTTTCTTTATTAGTCAGTTCTGTATTCAGCAAATACAGTCAGTTTGGTACCATTATTAGGCTCATCCATGACCTACCCCCTCCCCTTGGCCCCTCCTTGTTGAGGTATATGGGTCATGCATTGTGGAGTTAGCCCACAGTTATGGGTAAGATAAATGTCTCTGCATATCATGACCCAACATGTGACTCTGACATTCTTTCCGCCCCCTCTTCCGCAAAATTTCCCTGAGCCATGTTGGGTTCATTTTTGGTCTGCTTCAGTGATGAGGTGTTGGGGGCCTCTGAGCCTCAGAGGCCCTCAGAGGACCTTAATATTTTTAAGCAACAGCCTAAAAGTAAGGAATGTTTCTCATGTCCATATTATGGGTTTTTTTTTCTTTTATTACCTATTCTTTGTACACTCACAAAGGAAAGAGCCTGACTAGTTTGGGTTTATATCCCACATTTACTATTTACTAACTGAGTAGCTCTTTTTATTACTATATATCTCTGAGGTAGTTTTTAAAGTGATACTTAACTTGATGCATATGTTAAAAAGTAAGCTATGCTGTGGTGTGGTATGTGGTGTGGTGTGGTGTGTGTGAGAGAGAGAAAGAGAGAGAGACAGACAGAGAGAGAGAGAGAGATAATAGCTGTGATATGAGAGAAATGATAGAGATTTATTGACCTTTATAAAGAATGCAAAAGTAAGCAGACCAGGGCTGGTAAGGAGCCCCTGACACTAGCCTCAATAAAAACTTCCATTTCAGAGCCAAAGGTTTTCATTATCTCCCTTCCAATGGCAATAAAGAAGGAATGTGATAGACTTATTCACAGTCACTATTAAGAACAACATCCTAAAGTGGCTCACATAAATTCTACTCACAGTATTTCTGCTGGAGATCAGATATATGGTTATATCAAACAGGAAGGTGGAGAGAGAAACATTGCCTATAGCTGTTAGTTTACTAGCAATGGTTATCATAAAGATTAGAAACAATTCAATAACTCATTCATCTATACTGAATTTGTGAAATATCCTAAGATGTTTATAGTTGCCCTTCTTACATCTCCTGGCATCTTACTATTGAAAAAGTATGGTCCATGAATCTAACAGTATCAATACCACCTGGGAGCTTTAGAAATGCAGTTTTACCCCCTTGGCCAGATCTACTGAATCACAATCTGTATTTTAACAATTGGACAGGCTCTTAGTTGCCATTTCCTTTATATATATTTTGGTGGTTGTGTGTGTTTTCATGTGAGTGTCTGCACCTATGTCATGGTCAGAGGACAACTTCAGATGTTGGTCCCATCTTCTACCTTGTTTGAGGCAGCGTCATTCAATGTTCATTTCTGCATTCGCCAGGCTAGCTGGCCCTCAAATTGGGGGGGGGGGAATTCTTTTGTTTCTGCCTCTGGTGTCACTTAGGCATGCTGGAATTATAGATGCTACAGCTCTAACTTCACAGGGGTTCTGGAGATCTGAACCCATTGAGGTTGTCCTATGTTAATCTTTTAAGGCATCTGCTGGCTATGTTACTTTGATCAGTGACAAAGAGTATGAGAATTAAATGAGATACTATGTATAAGATATCTTAAATCTTTGAACTATTTTATACATTATTTCAGTGTATGGATCTAAGGAGGAATCATGATACTCATAAGCTACTAGAACAAAATTTGAGAATCATTGGAGCTTTTAGACTTTATAACAGCCCTTGATAACAGTATAGCCATGTGAAAAGGCATTTGATTTTTTTTTTATTTTAGAGAGAAAGAAAGAGAGAATTGGTGCAACAGGGCTTCAGCCACTGCAATCAAACCAGATGCTTGCGCCACCTAGTGGGTATGTGCAACCTTGCACTTGCCTCACGTTTGTGCATCTGGCTTATGTGGGATCTAGAGAGTTGAACATGGGTCCTTGGGCTTTGCAGGCAAGCGCCTTAACTGCTAAGCCATCTCCCCATCCTGGCATTTGATTTCTGAAAACTCTGTTTTGTCACACACTGAGTTAGGTGCAGTGATTTTATTATTTAGAAAAACAGTAGAGCATGCTTCTAAATTGGGGGCTTTAAGTGCATTTTTAACTACCATTACTCTTTTGAAGTGTGCAAATACATCAGCTTTTATAGTCTCTAAGTATATTATCCTTTAATCTGTATGATGGGATATATAGAGTTTGACATTAAGTAAATGCAGAAATGTTTTTGAAAGCTAGTTAGAAAATGGATGTTTTGTCAATGGAGAAATTCATTATAGGAATTAATAAGCAATAATATGGGACCATCTCAAATTACAACAATCATATGTAATATATCATATTACAAGTTGCAGATTCATAGACCAATGTACACTTACAGGCTGAATATCACTTACCAAGATGCTAAGTCCAGTCCATTCCAGATTTCAGCTGGTTTGGGATTTGGGCATGTGCACATAGCATTTAAAGTTTTGTAATGTGGAGCACTTCTGATTTAAGATAACAGACTACAGATGCTGAAGATGTGCAACACATCTGGAGAATTGCCTTCCCATGGCATCTGTTGTCTTCTCTGCACATTGTAAAGATCTTTGTGCTGCCTGCCTCACAATGCTTCAGGGCATTACACAAGATCTTAGAAAAATGGACGCTTATGTAGCAGGTAATATTAGTATCTTGGATTGTCAGAAGGGGATAAAGGAACACCTACTTGTGTGAAAGAATATGTTATTAAAATGTTTGGCAAAGATGTTTGCCAACTGAGTTGGGGCCCTGGTGGCTCTGTTAAATTTGCAGTGTCTAGATTTTTGCCTTTGTTTCAAGAGGCAAGAGCCTGGTGAGAACCAGCCATGTGGCCCCTGTGCAGGGTAGTCAGAGATAGCAGGCTCTGGGAGCTCATGACTGATACATTGAAATAAATGCGACCAGGCTTGTTATAAACCTCACATTTGATCATATAATTCTTTTTGTTTGAATTCTGAACATGCTGCACTGTCAACTTGAACACTGATGCCAAGCTGGGGGTAAACATGCATATGACATATTTTTCCCTTGGGACTTTTAGTTAATTGTGAAGGTAAATTTATCAGAGTGCAAGGTAGTAACATCTATACTGTACTTTAAAATAGGTTTTGATATAACGTGTGCACATTTTATGCAGATAGGTGCATATTTAAAAATGAATCTGGGCTAAGAAGATGGCTCCATGGTTAAAAGTGCTCGCTTGCAAAGTCTGATGGCCTGTGTTCACTTCCCCAATACCCATGTGTAGCAGTTACTTTTTCATTGCTGGGAGAAACACCTGACCATAAGCAGCTTATGGGAGGAAAGGGTTTATTTCAGGCTTACAGATTCCCGAGGAGACACTGCCAGTGATGGATGAACTTGGCTCACTTCAGCATCCACAGCGGAGAGAGACAGCTGCCAGCAGCAGCCAGCACCCACAGCCAGCAAACATGCACCTGCCAGGCTCGAACTGCCTCTGTACACCTACTAAGGCTGTACCCAAGATCTCCCCCCAGTGACGCCCCCTCCAGCAGGCTGCTGTAGACTTAAGCTGGAAGATTAACCTTAATCAAAAATCCCTGATTTGTGTATCTGGTGTTCTTTTGCAGTAGCAAGAGGCTCTTGTGCACCCATATTCATTCATTCTCTCCTCACAAAAAAATTAATGAAAATATTTTACAAAATAAATCTGTATGTTTATTTTTATATTGTATAGAAAAAACAAAATAGGCTATACTTAAATATATATTTGCTCTTTATTTATTTTGCTTTATATTTTGTATCTTCTTCAGTGTGCATGTATTTACTATATGACTATGAAAATACAATAGCATACTGAATTTTAGAAGCTGTTTTGGTGTTTTGAGGGGTTTTGTTGTCTGACATGCTGTTTTTATATATCTTATTTCATCTGTTCCTTATATTCAGCCCATGGGGTCTATAGGGAACATCACTATTACAGGTAAAAGATGTGGAGGCAAACACAGATTTTCATTGTAAACAGCAGTGAGACTTTATGATGAGTATTGATACGGAACAAATGGAAATCCAGCAGCAAAGTAAAAATCTCACAAAGGAAAGAAAATGAATAATGCTAAGTGAAGGGGAAGTACAAAGAGCTGTGAACACTTTGAAGATTAGTACATTGAAATGTTTTTTGTTTCCCTTTATCTTACTCCCCTCCCTCAGGTCTGATTCAGTTTTATCAAACTCAGAGATCAAATGTAGTAGTTGTTTTCCAGTATGGGACAAAGCAGTCTATTTTATTTGCAGTTTGGACTCTGTTGAGTTATTTAGCCGGCATAGTGTTTGTAGACTTGGTGCCTATATTTACCCATGGAAAAAATAAGATAAATATTAGTAGATCTTATGAGGATTAAATAAGAACCATTAAAAGTATGCCTAACATAGGGAGTCCTCAACAAATATTAGCTGTCTGAAACTAATCATCTTCATTCCTGTGGTACAAGAATAACTGGGGCGTTGCACCCAACCAGAAGCAGCTTAGAAGTAAGGACCTATTTCAGGCCTTTGTCATTGAGAGGAAGCGATATTGTGGTGGTTTAGAAAGCATGGCCGAGCCGAGACTGGGAAGCACATCTTGCCACATCAGTCTAGCAGAAAGTAGCAAGAAACGGAGCTAACTAGCACTGGGCAGCTGGGCTAATAAGCCTGAAGGTCGGCCCCCAGTGACACACCTCTTCCTGCATGGCTCCACCTCCCAAATTGTCCCAGCTGCAGACCCAGTATTCCAAACAGTTGAAGTTTTGGAAGATATATCATTCAAAATGCCACAAGTGGGGAATGAATTATGAGAAATATTTACATATATATCAAGTGTATAGAGATGTATCTTACAGAATATTGATTGCTATAGATGGATGAGGGATAAGAAAGTTTGTACTATTATTATTGGATGGTTCAGCACTCTGTTTTAAACCAAATCAACCCATCTCTGGTTATTACAAGGTTTAGAATCTTTATGTACCCTTGGATTTTTGTAGTTATAAAGTTTTTTAAATTTCTTTTTGTTCATTTTTATTTATTTATTTGAGAGTAACAGAGAGAGAAAGAGGCAGATAGAGAGAAAGAGAGAGAATGGGCGCGCCATGGCTTCCAGCCACTGCAAACGAACTCCAGACGCGTGCGCCCCCTTGAGCATCTGGCTAACGTGGGTCCTGGAGAACTGAGCCTCGAACCGGGGTCCTTAGGCTTCACAGGCAAGCGCTTAACCGCTAAGCCATCTCTCCAGCCCCGTAGTTATAAAGTTTTTTATTAGATATGGACATACTTAATATGTAAAGAACACATGTTGATACCATCCTTTCCCTCATTTCTGCCCATTTTTTGAAGAAGCCCTCCTCGTTGGGGATGCAGATCAACCTCATGGGGATTGTGGGCCATGCATTGTGGGGCCAGCAGTTAGTTATGAGGGAGAGGCAGTGGCTCTGTGCATAATGTCCCCAACTTGTGGCTCTAACAATCTTTCTGCACCCTTTTCTGAAAAATTCCCTGAGCCATGTTGGGTGCATTTTAAGTCAACTACAGTAATGGGCTCTTAGGAGTCTCTGGATATCTGCTTTGGTAGGTGGTGAGTCTAACTATAAAGTTTTATAAGGCAGAGAATTGCAATCACATGAGGAATGATTTGTCATAAAAGTCTGGAACACAAGTTTGGAGGAGTCATGTGGGGTAAGGATAGTCCAGGCGGACCTGCAGAGGTGAGATAGATATACTTGCATGTCACCAGATTTTGGTCAAGGCATGAGTAATGTTTTTTTGTAAACACTGAGTCCAAGGCATTTTAGGGTTGTTTGAACCACCTGTCAGCATTGTCTTTTTCATAAGTGAGATGGATGATTTGCATCTAGTCCTGGTGGCTCTGCAATTAAGGTTGGTTACATTGCAGGGCTGGCTAAGTGACTCCAGAATATATATATTCATATATATACACATATACATGTATATATATTCATATATATGTATACATATATGAAAGAAACTTCCAGATGATATGCCAGAGAGAAGATATATGATGCAATACTAGCTGCTTTAATATCCTATTCCTAGCTGTCTTAAGCCCTCTTATTCTCACATAGGTAATTTATTGAACTCCTGAGAATCCATCACAATCATCTCTTATCCTCTTAATAATATTCTGAAACATATAAAGTCTGTTTCTTTGTCTTTTTTCCCAGACCCCTTGGTTGTGGAATACAAAGCATTGCTGGTACAACTACCCCTACCAGGTAAGGAGACCCAACCTTGTGGCGTTTACACCCATTGGGGATCTTCCTCAGGGCAACTCCCAGTTTGTGGCAGGTCCCAACAGACTAAGTAACCTCTTCTTACTTCTTAGCCCTGCCCTTACTGATTAATGCTGGGCCTCACTTGGTGAGGCCATTCCTTTGTGTGTTATTAGTGAAGTTCCAATCAAAATCCAGTTGCTTTAGCAGACAGGATAAACCTAGAAAGTCCCTTTGCTGGAGAACAGGATACAGTTACTTCAACAGGTGGCTGATTCCTGTTTCTCTTGCAGAGGGAAAAGTCTGAATGAAAGCTGCTGATGGCACAGGGCTGCTTCCACAACAGAGGGAAAGCTTAAGTATGCAGTTGGAGCAGCCCTGCTGAGTTCCATTCATTTTGTAGCCTAGAAGAAGCCTGTAAATATATAAATCAAGCACCATTTTCCATCAGGGCACAAAAAGGGGGGGGGGCTATTGTACATTAGACATGGGTGAATTGTTTCTGAAACAACAAGGCATCATTGAAGGTGAGATTAAACCATATCCCAGAAAGGAGAATTTTAGATTCCTGCCTAATGATACTCCTTTGCACCTCTCCATGAATTTAGTAATACCAGCATGTGTTGTTGTCATCCCCTGGTCAGTCAATATTTGCATGTCAAAGGTGGGGTTTTTCATATAATTCCTAGCTAGGAAATTCCAAGCTCAGGATATATCATATAAGGAAATCAAACACAACTAAGTATTATTATAAGCAACTTGAATGTTGAGGGTCTTATTTGGGGTTGTCTCTGTATAGGCATTTAGACGTTTTTGTGTGCATACAGTTAACAGGGAGTCGCATGCTTCATATCTCCTCCGATACCCACAGAGCCACAACAGGGTAGGGACTGACACCCCTAAGGATACCCTTTAGGCAAGTTCAAAGCTAAGAACACATTGAAATGTAATTCCAGTTTGCATTATTCAGATCAGACAAGAATATAAATAAGCAACATGACATAATTAGAGAAAGCTGAGCATTCCAAGGATAGCTGGTAGATACTGAGGCCAGGTGAGAGCCAGTCACTTATTTTACACACACAATTGTAACTCCTGAGCCTAACTGGTCTTTCAGTATCTTATTTAAAGCTGTCTTGAATTCTGTAGTGGTACAGTGCAATTCATATGTATATATCAAAGTTTCTTATTTATAAATTAACATTAGAAACCTTAACTAGAATGTTGGCATGGCAGTTGCTATAATACTCCACGTCTAAGACATAAACTCTGCCACATAAAAGACACTGAGATAAATGCTCTGTGAAATGTAACACCTACTTTCTTCTTAACTGTAATCCAAACTAACTTAAACGTTCATGGCTGGAGCTGAGAATTTGCTTGCCTCTGAGACGAGTTGCTAGGACTGTGTCCCAAAATGTATCTGTGGTCTGTTTCATGACAGCCCTGTAGATTCAACATGAAAGGTTGAAGGGCAGGCAGATACATTCTATTCAAATACAGAAAATATCAGTAGTATGGAGAGGAAAATGCCATATGTGGGGATGCAGTTATAACACTTTGTACATAATCATGTCTACGTAAATATATGCAGCAGATCACAGTTTGAAGTCACCCTCAAGCCTTCAGAGCACTTCTAAGATTGAACATGCTCTTGAGATATTTATTGGGTCTTTAACATATGTATTATATAATAACCGAACAGGGTTTTACATGGAAAAACATTGTCTAATTCAGTTTTAAGCACACATTGCTCTTTTTATGCAGACATATCTATTTGCTACAATGTAATAATTTCATATATGTGCATGTATTTTAAAGAGTCACATATGACAGAATCATACATGGACGAACATGTGCTACTTGTTATGAGGACCCCACAGTTGGGCAGGAGAAGCCCTAACATGGCTGTATCACTAGCTATGAGACCTACATGAGTCCTCTTAACCTAAATCAACTGTCAGTAATTTCCAGTCAACTATATAATCTAGATGTAGAATGAGAGTACTAATTTTATAGGAATTTTACGCAACTCAAAGAAGTTGGCATGTGAATATGCTTCAACTGCAGAGCCACTCATGAATATGGTAATTACACTGTGAGGCTCTCTCATGAGCTCTGCAGCTTCTAGACGTGATCTAACTTGTCCTTTTAACCTCTCTAAGGCATGTTCCCAGATTATGATGCCATGAGTAAGAGAATCTTATTAACACTGAAATTTGACCTTGGCTCAAAGGCTGTGGAAGCCAGAGCCCTATTTTCCTAGGCTTCAGTGCCACAAACATCTTTCTGAATACTCAACCTTCCTTGCTAATGCCTTCCAGTCTTAAAAGTGCAGTTTTGTAGGAAATACATTCTTTTTAAAGTGCTGCTAAGAGCATCGATGCTTTTCTTGGCCATTTCAGACTACCGTGATAAAATATGATAGCAGAAGGGATGGTGTCTCATTCATGAATGCTCCACTCTCATGACCTGATGACCTCTCAGCCATCTTACATACTCCAGATCTTATCACACATGAATTTTGGAGGGACACAAACATTCAGCCCATAGAAATGCTCTGCTTAGAGCTTAGCCATTCTAGAATCCTATGCTATCATATACCTTGTTGTCAAGTAAATAAGAGGGACAATTAATTGTTTTCCTTGGTTCTTGAGCTTAGAGTTGCAAGGTGAGTGTAATCTTCTTGTGGTAGTCATCATTATATTGTTATTAATATACAAGGCAAATAACTTTCATTTCAATTATAGTATAGATCATTACTTTCTATGTAGAGGTATGGACATGTTTGCCTGATACATTTCAGAGGTCTTTCATTCATTCTAATTAGCCAGTGCATTTCATTACAACTCAATAAAAACCAATTAGAACAACTCATCCAAAAATGCTTTGGTAAATTCTTTTGTTTTTATGCATTCTTGTGCAAAATAAATATTCCTGACTTCATTGTCTCTCTGAACCTCCCAACGTCCCTGAGCTTCCTAGGCATTTGGAACAAGCATTCCACACACCCCTGTCTTCTTACATGTAAGTAAACTTAATACAAAACTATGGAGCCGGGCCTCCATCTCAGCTTTCCTGGCCAGATGCCTGCTTGGTCCAGTATCTCTTGGCAACTTTCTTGTCCCTCTCATCTTTTAATAAATACTTTTAATCATTCTTATTGAAAATTTCAATGTTTTAAACATTTTCTAAAACCAAAAGGGCTTTCTGATTAATGCAGAATTTGAATTTATGCCTTATTGGCCAATATAGAACTTGTTTCTTATCCCCTATCTTCCTTATCCCTATAGTTTTAGAGTCTCTCAATAGTTGTCCAGGGTTATTTTTATTGTTTCCATTTGTGTTTTTTTTCTAAAGATTGCCTAAGGAATTTTTCAGCTATGTTTATAGAAAACCATAAATGCTGCTGTTAAACTGAATAATGAATAGGATCCCAAATGTTCATGCTGCTTAATGCTTTTTGGATTTGAGATGAAATGAAAATAATGTCATCAAGCTGTGAACTAGAGGCACTCTTGAGATCCATTATCTACAAAGAGAACAGGACAGCATAAGACCATGCTACCTTTCAGCACTGAGCTTGAGATGTTTGGGATGCCAATTAGGTGCCCTACTCACTATTAACCTTTCTCTTTTGTTTTTTTTTCTTTTATCCTCAGCCACTCACAACTGACCTTCACTACTATTACATCCTGGAGCTATCATTTTATTGGTCTTTAGTGGTTTCCCAGTTCACAGATATCAAAAGGAAGGTAAGTAGTTATGTCATATAGGGCTTGAAAACGGTGTCTTTTATGGTCCTCAGCATGTGGTTGAAGAGTCTCAAAGGCATCTCTCTTCCAGCAGTGCTAAGTTAGCATTACTTTCTGCATTATTATAGAAAATTCCCTATTTGTGCTGTTTTTTTACTTTTTCCTATTGTCTCTTCAGTCCCCTCTCCCAAACCCAGTATTCTTTTCTCCATGCAAAACTACAACAACAAAGATGGGCATGATCGCACATTCCTTTAAGGTAGAGAGGTAGGAGGATCAGGAGTTTAAAGTCATACTCAGCATCACAGTGAGTTTGATACCAGCCCAGGATACATGAGACTGTGTCTGAAAAGACAAACACACACACACACAATATTTTGAATCCTGATGGCAGTAATTTTCTCTCCACCTGACTCCCAAGTCCTTATATTTTCCAAATTAATTAAAAAGAAAAAATTATTTGTACCTCCTGAGAGTGAAGGCTTAGTGTTTCAGCCCTGAAAAATGAATTATTTAATTAAGGGTTATCTGGTATGAATTGCAACATTCCTAAACTCTGTGCTTTCAGCTCTCCCATCCACTGGAACTGCTTTTACTGACAGTCCCCCTGAACTGCTAAGCATTAGGTCTCCTCACCCTGGTTTCCATCCTGCCATCCCCTAGCTATTCACTGCTTACTTTTCTGTGATACTATTTTTCTCAAGATCCCTATATTTGGGTCAGTCCTCCAGAGTTGTCCTCCTGGTCTCCATTTGAATGTCACATGCACTACACATTTGGATGATTTGAACCTGCATCTCCCACTCTGTTGCTCACATCCAAAACACAGATAAATGCCAGATGTAAATATTTTATTACCAGTGTCCAAAAATATTTAGTTTTGTCTGTACATTTTTTTAACAAGACCTTGTGCATGGCTAGACTATCTCCCAGTCAGTTCTAAATACGGGTATACCTCTTCTTTGAAGCCTTATTCTATTCCTTCAAGATTTTTTAACTTTTATATGTAGCTTACAATACCATGCTTACTGTATTGTATTTTGACAGCGTGACAACCTACCTCTTCTTATTACTAGACATGGAGGCTGAAAATCAGTGTCTCTGCTCTTTCAAGTTGCTTAACAAAATGCCATAGACTAGGTAGCTTATAAACAACATAAATCTATTTTTCACAATTGCAGCAGGTGAAAAGTCCAAAATTAATGTGCCAACAGATTCATTGTCTTGTGAGAGAGCCCACTTTCTCATACATGACTTCTCACTGTGCATGGTAGAAGGGACAAGACAGCTCTCTGGGACCTCTTTTATAAGAGCACTAATTCTTTTTAGGAGGGCTCCTCCCCAAAGGTCCCTTCCTTCTAATGCTATTAATTTGGGGTTTATGATTTCACCATGGATAGGGAGGTGGTACAGATATTCAGTCCATAAGCAAGGTAAGCTCATCTTTCCTCCATTGTGACCAGCAGTGTGCCTGCTTTTGCTGGTGATCATTATGTCTAGGGTGATGAACAAATGGATTCATATCTTTTACACATAGGACTGTACATGATGATGGAGTGTCATGTGGTAATTTACATTCTTGGTTAGACAAATAATCTTATCTAAATTACAAAGTGGTACCCAAGTGACAGCCAAACTGTACTTAGGAGTCAGTCTATGTATCTAGATAGAACCTGAATCACATCCTTTTCCCTTCTCCTTCTATGGGCAGTGATGGGCTTAGCTGGCAAAAACCAGTCTCTCTGACTTTTATGCCTACATGTCTTAATCCTCTGATCATCAGAAAAGTAAATACTCCCTGTCATGACTAGCTTGGCCATACTGGGTGATTCATTGACACCCACAATTTGTGGCTTCCTTACTTATTGCACTAAGCACTTGGGGTCAGCTTCTGGAAACATCTAAAATTTCTTCAGTTAAAAAAAAAAATCTGCCAACTAGATCTCCTCTGGCAGCTGTGAGCAGCCCTTCTTTATTCATGTTGTCAGAATTTGTAGACTGATTATCTTCTCTGTACCAGGCATTATGCAAAGCTCATTTTATATTTATCTTTTTCAGTAGCCCATTAGTCCTGATAGTCACATAAAATACTTCTACGGCACAGAAATGTAGACCATTCTTACCCTGTTCTTTTCAACTTGAGAAAATTGATGCACAGTGAGTTTATGTAAATTGCTCAAGGCCATGCAATGTGGAAATGAATTAGAGCCCGTTTGCCAAACAGAGTCTTAACGGTTCACTCGTAGATTAGACACGTGCACAACTCTTGCTGTGCTCTGCCTGGCTCTTAACAACAGAGGAAGTAAGCCTCTTGCAGCTCTTTGCCATTTTGTTGGTTTGTCTTTTCTTTACTGAGATTTAGGAGTGCCATCTACAGTCCAAGAGGTTAATCAGAGGAATAGCTATCCTTTTCTTCCAGGAACCTATCCTAGAAGGTATCGCAATTCTGAAAGGTCATGAAGCCCCCTTCACTTGCTTGAGCTTTTTCATTGTTCATATAACTTGTCTTTCCTGAGCCAGTGTAGAACAAAGCAAAGGAATCTCCTTTGCTTTAAGCTCAATGAGTATTATTTCATTATTTTGCATAGGGGGATTACTTTCAGTGGTTGAAGTACATCATTTTATATGTTTTTAAACATATTTGCATCAGTATGGGAAACATCTATGAAGAGGATAACTTTATAATGAATGAGGTTTGTAGAACTGATCCTAGGCTTGTATGCAGTAACAGTGTTTAGAAATCAACTATATATTTCTTCAGGTTCACTCCAATAGTTTGTTACCATTGGTACCTCTCTCTTATTTTGGTCAGAATAGTTTTGTGTATTCCTGGGACAGCTGGCTTATTTTGGTTTCTACATAACACAGGCATCTGGCCACTGCCAGACATGCTTATTAGTTGGCACAGGTTTTAATGTGGAAGTCCTTTCCTTCTGCTGCCATCTCATTAGAGCACTGTAGCTCTGTCTCTGGCCCTTCACATCTTCCTGACTGGCCCCATGGTCCTCAACAGCTATGTTCTCATTACACTCCCACCTGGAGGACCTCCTTCTCGCCATCAGCCATGACTTACAGTGTGTTCTGACTGTCAGACACAGTCTCCACCATCGATGTGGGAGGTATTAACTAAGCTGTCTGAAAACACTCTGCTTCTTAATTGTGGTACAGAGATGTTGAAGACACCTGAGGGCAATGCACTGTGGAAACAAGCGTCTGAAGGCTGACTGTTCAGGAGGCATTTAAAAGAGATTTTCAAAACTCTTTGGCTTGCCTGTTAACAGTGAACTCCAGAGATCACTTTCAAGCAAGGACCAGGATCCATAAACACTGCGTATGAACTCATACCAAAATCACTTTGAATCGGTATTAGACTCCTTAGTGAGATTTGAAAAAAAAAATCTCCATTTTTTTTCTGGGGGGTGGTAGTGGAAGATTTCACTATATAGCCTAGGCTGGCTCAAATTTTTGGCATTCTTCCTGCCTCAGTATAATTCTTCAAGTGCTGACATCATAAGTATGAGCCACTATTTAAATTTTGACTGATTAGTTCCATTAGTCTTTCTAAAATGCCTCTGATGTTCACAAACTTTTAGTTTTACATCATTTAAAAAAAATTCTTTGGGCTGGAGAGATGGCTTAGCGGTTAAGTGCTTGCCTGTGAAGCCTAAGGACCCCGGTTCGAGGCTCTATTCCCCAGGGCCCACGTTAGCCAGATGCACAAGGGGGTGCACGCATCTGGAGTTCGTTTGCAGTGGCTAGAGGCCCTGGCGCGCCCATTCTCTCTCTCTATCTGCCTCTCTCTCTCTCTCTCTCTCTCTCTCTCTCTGTCACTCTCAAATAATTAAATAAAAATGAACAAAAAAATTTTAAAAAAATTCTTTGTTTCAGCTGGGCGTGATAGTGCACACCGTTAAAATCCCAGCACTCAGGAGGCAGAGGTAGGAAGATGGCTGTGAGTTCAAGGCCACCCTGAGATTGCATAGTGAATTCCAGGTCAGCCTGGGCTAGTGCAAGATACTACCTTGAAAAAAAATATTTCTTTGTTTCCATAAAGAAAGTTTTAAAATGTGGAGGAATTTTGTATTCCCTTTGTGTGTTGAGAGAGCACATGGCTTCTTGTTCATTGACCAAGTTGGCATTTACTTGTCAGTGAGGAAAAATACTATTAACCTTACCAGAGTGAAGGGAGTAGCCTAGACATAATGGACTTGTAATTTAAATATTATATGCTACAAATACATATAAATCTTTTTGAATATTTTTCCTTTCTTCCCTCCTCCCCTATTCCATTCTTTGCTTTGTCTCTCTTTCTTTTGTTAAAAATAATTAAAATGTCATCTTAACACAACAGGCTTATTTTTGGTTGTCAACACTAAAACATCTTTCCCTCAAGGTTGAGTTTGTTACAGTGCTGTCCTTTGGCAGTTTTCCTGCATGTCTGCATTTTCCAAGGCTAATAAATAGTGTTCCATTCAGAGCAGCTTGCTTATGTCTAAACCATGCATCCTTTTGAACGAAGCTGCTGTTTGGCTCAAAAGCCTGGGCCCTCGGCCAATGGGTTCTGCTCATGTTCAAGCACACATCCTTGGCAGAGCTCCAGGGTCTTGCTGATGGGATCAGCTCATTGTTCTTTTTCTCTTTAACCTGCAAGAAACGCTACATCTTGTCATCAGAGCCATCATAGAAAGAAATATGGTGGTGACGTTTATCAAAATGTATTGACAAACTTGTTTTGCTGTCATAACTTGCTTTTTTCCCCAGAAAATAAACAATATTCTACTGTGAGTGCTTTAGATGACTTCTGTAGCCTAGCCATGGTCTAGATCTTTCCTTTAGGCTTAAGAAAAATCCATTCCTTAATCTTTATATAAGGACACATTTCATAGATTGAGATGAAATAATTAACATAAAATGACATAGTACTGTGCTTTACAAATAGAACTTAGGACAGTACCTAGAATATAGTGATCAAAATTTGGTTGAATCAAAGCCTAGAACTAAAACAAGTGAACCCAAAGTGCTCAGACTTTTTATAAGTTTTTAGTTAGTTAAAATTAACAAAGTAATTATGAAGAGAGCAACTAACTTAAGGTGACCAATCCTTTCCTTTGCCAGGTAAGGAAAATTTTAAAGTAGCTATTTTATCACCACTAATTCCCAAGGGAAAGGGTATTTCAGTAGAATAGGAGAAATAGCATCTTATAATAAGGATCATAAGAAGGTTATTATTTTTCTCATTTTGTCCTAGACTAGAGAAAACATTGTTAAGGGCATTATAGCTTAAAGATAAACCATGGACCCTAGACTCCGTCTACCTGCTCACCACCATCCACAGTGGTCTTCAAAGCCTTAGTAATCATTGAGGTCTCGATGATCAAAGGTGTTTTCATAATAGAATTAAGATGCCATTTGCCTGTCTCCCCACGCAGAAAGTTATAAAGGTAACAATGGCAAAATTGATGGCAGTAAACAGTGATGTCTCAATAAATCCCACAGGTAGTTATCAGTTCTTTGCACTGTGAACCGAACTAGTGCTTTGTTTTTTTTTTTTTTTCTTCATAGAATAATTTTTGTTAATCTGGCTTTATGTAGGTACTGAGGAATCAAACCTGGGCAAGCAGGCTTTGCAAGCATATTTACCCACTGAGCAATCTTCCCTAGAGTCCTGTGTTTTCATGAAAGAACAGGTGACAAACTGTGTATCAATTTATGTTCTCAGAAGGCATTTTCCTGAAAATGCACAAAGTTAGTGCAGTTGTTTGTGAAGACCAGCAACTGACATTATTTATGTTGAAAACTTGAGCTTTCAAGCAAAGATTAGATGTTTTGAAAGTTGGTATCTACCAATGACAGCTTGATAACATCTCAGTACTTAAAAACTCTTCTGATGAAAGTCATAGTGATGTTAACATGTGACTTGTAATGATACATGAGTGTGGAAATACAAAAATGAAACCCATTACTTTACACGCTTACTTAAGACAATAATTGGGAGGACTGAGGAGATTGCTCAGTGGTTAAAAGCACTTGTCTGCAAAGCCTGAAGATTGAGGTTAGACTCCCCAGTATCCAGGCAAGTCAGTCTCACAAAGTGGTGCTGCATGCATCTGGAATTAGTTTGAAGTGGCAAGAGGCCTTGGTGTGTCCATGCTCATTCATATTCTTTCTCTTCCTTCTTTCACATAAATAAATTAAATAAATTTTAAAAATTAAAAACACGACTAGAGAGAGATATCTGTGGTAAAAGTGCTTGCCTGCAAAGCCTAAGGAACCAAGTTTGATTCCCCAATACCCCCACATAATGGCAGATTACACATGCATCTAGATTTCATTTGCATCAGCTGGTGGCCCTGGCATGCCCATTCTCTCTTTCTTCAAAAAAAAAAATTTTTTTTTTTTACTTATTTACAAGTAGGCAGAGAGAGAAGATAGACACAGAGAGAGAATGGGTGTGCCAGGTCCTCCAGCTACTGCAAACGAACTCCAGATGCATGCACCACTGTGCATATGGCTTTATGTGGGTACAGGTGAATCGAGCATTAGTCATTAGGTGTCTTAACTGCCGACCCATCTCTCCAGCCCCTCGTTCTCTTTCTTTCTATCTGCCTCTTTCTCTATCTCCAATAAATAAATAAATTTAAAATATGTGACTTAAAATTATCATATAACAAAACATACCATTAGCTCAGCAAACTAGTTCTTCAGATATTCAGTTCATGATGTTTTAAAATCAGACATTAGTAAAAGATGCATGTGAAGTACAAGGTAGAATTAAGGTAGCTATTTTCAAGTATATTGGTGTTATAGTTGTAGATTTCACACTGACACTCACCTTTGGGAATATCTGACTTATCAGTGTTGGTAGCATATTCAAGAATGTCCATCACAATCCAAAAATACTATCAAAATGCTTCTTTATTTTCTAGCTGTGCATTTGTGTGATATTGGTATTTTCATAATCATGTATAACAAAACATCTGGGAACACAATGAATGTATATGAACTTATGAGAATCTGAGTCTCCTGGATTCAGTCACCAACCAAGCATCAAGATATTTGCAATAATGTGAAACATTGCCACTTTCCTCATTTTTTTTTTTTTTTTTTTGCTGTTATTTTGGAAAATGTAGTTTTTTTTCATTAAAATAGTGCTGTAATTTTTGGAGATATGGCTGAGTGGTTAAAGGCACTTGCTTGCAAAGCCTGCCAGTCAGGGTTAAATTCCTCAGTACCCACATAAAACCAGATGCAGAGCCAGGCGTGGTGGTGCACACCTTTAACCCCAGCACTCAGGAAGCAGAGGTAGGAGGATCACCGTGAGTTCAAGGTCACCCTGAAATTACATAGTGAATTCCAGGTCAGCCTGAGCTAGAGTGAGGCCCTACCTAAACATAAAAAAAAAAAAAAAAAGATGCATAAAGTGACACATGCATCTGGAATTTGTAGCTGCAAGAGGCTCTGACATGCCCATACTTTTGCTGTCTCTTTCTCTGTCAATGAAATAAATAAAAATATTTTAAAACTACTATTGATGTCTGATAGGAATTGTCCTTATTTATTAAAATATTTCATTTATTTATTTGGGAGAGAGAAGAGGAAGAAAGAGAATAGACATACCAGGGACTCTAGCCACTGCAAACAAACTCCAGACATGTGTATCACCTTATGCATCTGGCTTTATGTGGATACTGGGGAATTGAACCTAGGTCCTTAGGCTTCACAGGCAAGTGCCTTAACTGCTAAGCCATCTCTCCAGGCCCTAGGATTTGTTCTTATTTAAAATTAATAATTTGTTGGGCTGGAGAGATGGCTTAGGGTTAAGCACTTGCCTGTGAAGCCTAAGGACCCCGGTTTGAGGCTCCATTCCCCAGGACCCACGTTAGCCAGATTCACAAGGGGGCGCACGCGTCTGGAGTTCATTTGCAGTGGCTGGAGGCCCTGGTGCACCCATTCTCTCTCTAGCTATCCATCTGCCTTTCTCTCTCTGTCTGTTGCTCTCAAATAAATAAATAAAAATGAACAAAAAAATTAATAATTTGTTAAAGTAATTTGTTAAAATAATTTGCTAAAAATTTGTTAAAGGTTTTAATTTCTCGGTTTAAACATCTTCTGTGGTAAATATTGATAGAATCCACTTGAACACTCTTTTTGTCCTCAATGATTTTTAAGAATATAAAAAGGTCTATATTATTCTCTGTCCTAAGAATGTGACTTCCAGGTAGTGCCTCAAATTGTATCAGCTGACCCTCTTTTTGCTTGAAAAGCTAGTTTACAAGTTTACACTAGATGACAGCTGACCATGTTGAGACAGGTGAAAAATAACTTGGAACTCTCTGTGCACAGCATCATTGCTACTGCTCCTGACAGTGCACCGCTCACCTGTCGTTTACAGTTATGCAACAAGCTGAGGTTTCTCACTAGGAAGATGGTATCTTGACTCTCATGTTTCTGTCCTTCTGGTCTTCAGAATCTAAACAGGAAGATGAGGCTACTCATTTGAATAAATGTGATGGAAAATGTAGCAGTCTAAAGATGTGCACAGGGTAGTAGGGAAACAATATAGTGCACTCTAGTCTGCAAAATTGGTATGTTTTATGGGGCAAATTTATGGTATTTTTATCCAAAGGCTGTTTCATTACTGGTTTATTCTGCCAACCCAGCTTCCATGTGCCTTACCAAAGATGAAACTCATGAATATCTTTAGCTCTTTCATTCAGGTGACTGGCCACTGGGACAACCCTTGGTTGCCATACACTCATCCACATATGCTGTGCATGGTCCAGGAGGGTGATAGCGAGGAGCTTATGATCTGCAGAAGGTCGTAGCATTCTGTATTACAAAGGGACCCAGACAGGGCTTCTGGTGTAGGGTTGTGGTCCTTAAGTATAGAGCCTCAGCAGTTATGTCCCTCTCAGAAGATGCTTTTGTCCCTTGGGATGGTCTCCTTTCTGTTCAGAAGTGAAGTTAGACAGCTTCCACTCAGTAGGTTCTCACAAGCCATTCTACGGGTCCTAGGAAAACCCCGCATTGACTCACTGTGGCTGTATCTTCCTAGAGTCAGGACCCCCTTCAGTTTTTCCCCTCATAAATATCAACAAGCCCATTCTATTCTCTTTTCCTTTGTCCTTCAAGAAAGAGGTGTCCTTCCTATTCAGGCCACCTTGGCTGTCAGTGTCCCCTCTCTCTTCCCATGTTCCAAGAACCATCTTTGTTCTGTTGCCATTCTGACAATAGATATGTTCTCTGCATGCACCCTCTGTGTCTGACTTCTCACAGACCGTCTGCTCCAGTTTGTTTCTGAGCAGTGCTGGCCAGGGCAGTTATCAGCTTCGGTTCTGGAGTCGCACCAGAGCTGGATTCAGATAGGGCTCTAGCTTTTTGTCACTCTGACCAGAAAAGTTGTCATCCCAGTCCCTCAGTTTCCATATCAAACCAAGTTCAAGGTAGTACTTGCTTTGTGGAATTGTTCTTAAGAATAAATTACAGTATCAGAACTGTTGGTGCGGGAAAATTAGTGTGCAAGTAGACAGTAGTTAAGAGTTCACTAGATAATCAAAGGAGGGCGGGGCTTAGAGAAAAGAGAAGAAGAAACACAAGCAGTCTACAAATAATAATAATAATAATAATAATAATAATAAAAGGACCCATGTAGCCAGAAGACCTGTGTGCAAGCAGAAGCTTTGAGTAAATTCTGCAGTTCAGAGTAAGAATTGGGGCACTTTAGGCAAGTGAAGTTAAAGGGGGAAGGTAAGGTAGCTGATCATAAGAGCTCCCCTGAACTCCGCCTGACAGCTTGCAACACCATGCCATCCTGGTTGACCTGGAGATATTTTTCATCTTCCCTCTAAAGCACAGAATTGAGTCCCTGATTGCTCATTGTCATTTTGCCTCCAGACCTTTGGATTGCAGGAGAAGATGACGGCTTTTGAGTCCTGCAGTAGCTCTGATGTTAGTTAAGCACAGGCTGCCTGCCCACTGATCATCCTAGATTATTTTTAACACAAATGGGTTTTCTTTGATACACACACACACACACTACACACACACAAATGTATATATAGTTTTATTCATTTATTTGAGAGAGAGAGAATGGGTACCCCAGGGCCTCTAGCCATTGCAAGTGAACTCCAGACACATGTTCCACCTTATGCATCTGGCTTTACATGGGTACTGGAGAATTGAACCTGGGCCCTGGCAAGCACCTTAACTGCTAAGCTATCTCTGCAGCCCCACAGATGGGTTCTATTGAACTCAGATGTTGCCTCTGTCCCCAGGGATTTCTTCATAACATGCAGAGTTACATCTCTTAGCCTATGGAGCAGTGTTATATAGACTCTATTTTAAATGTCTCAGAGTAATATTTTTCCTATTGAAGTCTGTGCAAACCAGTGTGGCCGGGCCAAAGGTAATTTAAGCAGACCCAAGTCCATTATAAAGGCTTTTGACTCCAAGTGCATGTGATTTAGCAACTTGTATAGTGAGTGCCTAAGGCTCAATGAGAAAAACAGCATGTATGTAAGAGTGAACACATCTAAATCATTTGCAAGCAGAGTGAGTTAGAGGAGCATGTTTTCCTGGGGAATGAAAGGAAAACATGAATACTAGCTGAGGGACACCACGAATAAAGCACTATGCTCTGGCCAGGCCCACCGAAAGTGATAGGTAGCACAATCGTATTGTTTTCTATTGTGGAAATAAAATTTTATTGCACCCTTTCCACAGCAATAAAATCAATTAAAGATTAAATATTAACGAAATAATTCACAGCAGACAAGATTATGAGCTCTTGATCTTGAAACACCACTATAAATGCTGCACAGGAAAAAGATTGGGTAAACACTGCTTACACAGCACTTCCCTTCTTTCCAGGAGTCATAAAGTAATGGCACCTCTCGCAGCACGGAAAGTAAAGTAATATTGAACCCAAACACAGAGCCCTTGCCTTTAGAAGCTGGTAAAACAGCCCCTTGCCTTTAAAATTGTCCTTAAGTTGTATTTATGATAGATCATGAGACGTTTGATAAAGTTACCTTCTAGAACTCCTTGCTTATAACTTATTTAAATTTACAGAGGAATAGTTAATGAATTACTTCAGAATGGCTATAAATATTAAATCTCTTATATATCCTTTGTGAGAAGAAAATGGGGCAGTGTTGGTCATGAGACTGCAATTGCTACATCTCAAATACCGTCACCTCCTTAATGTGATTCTAAAACAAGTGTCATAAAACTAAGGGTTAGGCGATAGTGTCAATAGTTGTGGGACTTGTAGTTTCTGTTGGGACTCACTGCTTCACTCTGCCACTGGAGCAAGAAAGTTGCCATAGACAAAAAGTAAACAAATACCCTTAGAACAAACTTTACTGACAAACACAATTCTGGCAACTTCTGATAACCTGTGTTTATGTCTTGAGAGCTGCTACCTTTTGCATCTAGAGTTCATTTGCAGTGGCTGGAGACCCTGCCGTGCCTATTCTCTCTGTCCATCTCTCTTCTTTGTATCTCTCTCTGCTTGCAAATAAATAAGTAAGTATTATTTTTTAAAAATCCCCTTGGTGAAGTGAAGATCCTGATTCTCATTTAACAGTTAGGGACTAAGCTCATCTATCTGGATTTTGCCTGCACCCAGCCATCAGTAACAAAACCACTAGGCTTTCTAAATACTGTTTGGAAATGTAATATGGGATAAAACATGCCCTAACTTACTAACTTTTGGCATTAAAGTAGATGGCTTATCCTTGAATTCTTTCATTTCAGACTTTTCCTAAGTGAATGTCGATACAAATCACATCTGATTTTTTTTTCTTCTTCTCTGATAATTAACATAAAAGGAACCACTGATATGAGGCTTGAGGTTCAAGTAAACACTAGTCAGGGAACATAGAACTTGAGCATGACTACACACCTGACCATAAACAAGATGGCAGAAAAGCAAAATGTAGGGTCACCACTGGAGCAAAGGCTGAGCCAGGTTCTTTTGAATAAGGAGTTTGGGGTCAGTCAGCAGTCTGACCAGCAATAAATCATTCTCTCTACTTAACTACTGCTGCACAAAATGCTGGAAAGGATTGCCCATCTAAAGTCCTCATATTCTTTCAGCCAAGCCCATGTCTACATACACACTATCATTTTCAGCAGTTGCAAATAAGAGAATGGGAAAATTTCACCCTTTATTTATAAAATCCAATCTATAAGTTGTTTAAAAACTGGTTTTGAACTAGATTCAATGCCAAAGAAATGTGTTGGGGTAACAGGATATGAGTAATACACGAAATCAGAACAGTACAACTTTTATTAAAGGTACTTCATTGCACCTAATACTTTCTGAAGCAGAAATATAAGAGATCAAATCCATTACTCCCTCTTTCTTTCATATTCACACAGATACAAATATAATTTTTAGAAAAATGGTCTTTTGCTATGGGTAAGACTGAAAGCACCAGCAGTAATACAACAAATGTTTTCTAGAACCAGAGGATTATATACAAAAATCATCTTCATAGAACAAACATTATCGAAAGAAACAAGGCTTTTATTTTTAAAGAGGCTTTGTTACATTCAACAGCATTGTGTTATTACTGACATTTGTATCACATATGAATTAGGAAACTTAATTATTAAGTGTTCCTAATCTGTCATAAGTGCTTTAATCAAGTTATAGTTAATCATTTTTAAAATTAAATAGAGGAAAAACTCTTTTTTTCTCTTTCAGTGAGCCAAGAGCAGCCATTCAGGGCTAAACAATGGGGGATGTGATTCGAGTTAGGTACTCAGCTGGTTAGACCTCAAAACCTGAATATTAAGTGTAGCCAGATAAAAGCTCACTAATGATAAATTAAGCACTGTATGTTTTAATTTAGTTTAAGAAAAACAGCACAAAATATCAATTGATGAATTAGATCTACTTCACTTGAGCCATTGTTTAAAATACTGTTGTCTAGTAGAACACCACTCTCTGAGTGAGGGAACCTAACCAACAATAGCCTAGCGAGAACAGATTCCATCTTACAGTGGAAAACATCAGTACAATTTTTCTTGTCTGCTTCAGGCATTTTGGTATTGTCTACCTTTAATAATTTAGGAAACCTTTAAACACTGTAAACAATGTCAGAAATTCAGAAGTCACAAAAACAGTGATGTTGTACTTATACATAATTTCTCATTCTGCTCAAAGTACAGTCATCATTTCTCATCTGTCAGTAAGCAAGAGATGATGTAAAGTTTTTCTGCATTCACAGAAGGACCAGAAGTAGAGGGGTAGCAAATAGCATGAATTTGCAATCTTCAGTTCTTTGTGGGCCCTAGAATTCCCAGAGACCAGGTAGAATGCTCTTCTGTGGTGGTATCCAGTGCAGTTCACCTTGTTTGAAGACAGGAGTAAATGAAAAGAAATAGCTGTATTTCTTTATTTTATGTGTGTGTGAGAGAGGGAGAAAGCAAGAGAGAGAGAGAGAGAGAGAGAGAATGGGAATGCCAGGAACGTCTTCGTGCTGTGAACAAACTCCAGATATGTGTGCCCCCTTGTGCACCTGGGTGACATTGTGCATTTGTATCACTGTGACTCTGGCTGCATGGGACCTGGAGATTTGAACATGCTTTCGTGAGCTTCACAGGCAAGTGCCTTAACCACTAAGCCATCTCTCCAGCCCTATTTCATTTTTTAAATTCTAAACTCATTAAGGAAACTATCATGTGGCTTGTCTGTGTAACAAATCAATATGTGTTATTATACATAACAGACACTTTCCAGGAGACAAAACTGACCCTTAGGCAAGTTCACTAAAGTAAACACAAAAGTCTTTAAACAAATCTATTGAAAATGTGCAGAAGCCAGAGAAGGATGTCAGATGTCTTCTTCTACCAATCTTCCACCTCATGTCCTTGAGACAGTCTGTCACTGAAGCTGGCAGACCAGCAAGCCTCCGTGATCCTCCTGTCTGCCTTCCCCACCCCTTCCGGCACTGGGTTAAGAGGCATGCTTGTCCACGCCCAGCGCTTTACATGGGAGCCGGGAATAAAACACAGGCCTTATGCTTTTACGCAAGAGCTCTTCCCACTGAGCCATCTCCCCAGGCCTTGAAGATGACTTTTCAAACCACAAACTATAATGAGATTAAAAGCTACTGAGCTAAAGAATTGGTATGTGTGTGTTACCTTGCATGTGCCTAAGTGTATGTCCTGTTTGGTCTTCGTAATTCACACAGGTCTAAAGTTAGTATATTAAAAATTTCAGATGCCATTTAATCACTGCAGTTACCAAGCCTAGGGTTATATAATTGACAACTTTTAAATAACCTAATCCAACCACTTAATCTTACAGATAAGGAAATTGATGCCCTCACCAAAAGCTATAGAATTAAGTGCATTGAAGCCTAGATTACAAGTTGGCTCTTTTAAACAGTGTGCACTCCAGAGTTGTCCATTGACCTAAGAAAGATACAAATGTACTTCAGGAGTCCACTTATGTCAATAAGTCCTTGGTTTTAACTTTCAGGAACTTCTGTGTTAAAATGGGAATTGACAGCCACAGGCAAATTGGTCAAAAATGATTGTTCAATTACATTGAAGTACAAAGTAGAAATTAGGAGTAGACATTTCACTTAGTTTCCGAAAAGGTAACTACAGGGTGGGTAAGTGAGAGACAGAAGACATTGGCTCTTTTACTGGGCAAGCCAGCAACCAGCATGGAAGCAGAGGAAAAGGGCAAAGAAGCTCTGGCAAGGAAGAGACAAGCCCTATGATCATCACATTCCCTGAGAGTAAAAGATGAATTTAAATCTATGGGCTATACCTGACCGTATTGTGAGTACTTCTATAAGTCAGAGTCAGGGTAGCAGAGCTGAACAGCAACATGAAGATTGGTGCCTACACTCATTCTCAGAATAAACTGAGCGTTCCTAAAGGGATATACAAGGAGTATGTGAAGGCATCACCACCTATGAGAACTTAGCCCTTTTCATTATGGTAAGAACTGCCAGTATTATTGGGGAGTACTTGTAAGCATTCTGTTTTAATCCAGTGCTGTCAATAAAACCACCTTTGAAGACCCAGAAATAATTTCATTGTTGACTCCTTAACTTCCCAATTCATCTGCAAGTACAGATGTCAGTTACCTAGAATAGTTAACACAGCGACTAAACAATATAGTGGTTACTTTCCATCCATCAAAGTTAAATTGCTTTTTCTTTTAAATAACAGTAATAGGTAGAAAGGAACCAGTTAAAATAATGTGTCTTTTGTCACTGTGACCGCTACTTGTCTCTTACTCTACACTAGTCATGCTAACCTCCATGCTCTTCCTCAGACGTGTCAGGGTAGAGATGATGGTGGATGGAACCTTTGCTTTATTGTTTTTCTCTGTTGGGACATTTTTTTCCCCATCAGTTTCTAAGGCTAGTTCTCTCATCCTCTTTAAGCATCATCCATACAAGCCTACCCTGTACTATTGACTATTGCAACCTGCTTCTCCCAGTAGCTGGGATTCCCTACCCACCCTTATTCATTTTTGTACCCATACGTTTTTACCTTGTACCTTAATTAAACTCCACAAGGGCATAAATCTGTATATCTTACTTATTTACCCTAAAACTGGGAACAGTTTCTAGATTGAAGATAGTAAACAATAAATGTTTTCAGTGAGTAAATGGCCACAGGAAGCTTAACTTCCAACGATAAAAAGTTAGAAACAGTTCCCCAAGCTTAACTCACATGTAACTTTGTTTTTTTTTTCCCTGGTCGGGATTTGTTCATAGGTCAATTTTATGATCTATTTTTCACTTTTGCCAATTTATTTGTCCCTAGTTGAATGGTTAATAGAGGAATGAGTTTCAAGAAGAGAAAAATCAGTACTAAAGTTCTACAGAAATTCAAGTTTATTCTGGGGGAAATGCAGATTGATTTAGAATGAAAGTCAAAGGGACTATGTTTCTAAGTAGCAGAAGTTATATATCACAACAAACTATGTCCATTTGATCAGGAAATAGGTCAGAGAAGAATGCTGTTTTCACTTGAGCCAGGAAATGGCTCCCTTGGTGAGCTATCCAAAATAAAGATGGCTTAGTCACTATTATATTTACCAAATATTTTTAAATGAATATGAATAGATAATGGCTAAATTCAGGGCTTGTTTTTAAACAGAAAAGCCAACATGTTAGGATTCTTATTTCAGTATCCCAGTGGGCATATTCCAGGCAAAGATGCTAACATGGAGGTGCACATTCCAAGAAATCCATGCAGTAACCTAAAACAGTTACCACCTGTCTTAATTGTTTCAAGCTTGTATAATAAAATATCACGGAATTGGTAGCTTGTGGAAACACACACATCTACACATCTATTTTTTTTTAATTCTAGAGGCTGTAAAGCCTTAGCTCAAGATACTGAGGAACTTGAGATCTGGTGAAGGTCCATTTCCTGGTCACAGATGGCACCTTCTGACAGAAGTTAGGAATAAGGTAGCCTTCTTTTGTAGGTAGTCAGTTAGGGATACAGGCCCCAAAGAACAGATGTCACACTGCCCTGGCAAGACTAGAAGGGAACTCCAGTCTGACTCAATATGGTGATCAAAGACAGCTTCCTGGCTTTTGCTCCTTAAACATTTCATGGACTGTGCTCCCCTATGGACAGGCTCTTTCTGAGTCTGTACTACTCCTCCCTGACCCACCAATAATCATAGTCCTCCACATGCATCTGAACCTGGCAATGAGGCTTATCCTAACTGGATGCCTAATTTACATCTCCAAGGTGATAAGAAGACCAGATACAAGTCACCATGGGGATTTTCCCTCTCAGGAACCCTCTCAGCTAAGCTAAGGGGGTGGCATTCAGCTTGGGAGTTTTTCTACTTTGCTTCTAGTTTCTCTTATTTCTACTCCCTTAAAATAAGTTATTTATAACCTATCCTTCTTTGTTGTTGTTAGTGGTAAGACAAAATCTTGAGAGCCGCTGGCTTGAAGAGTTTCAAGCCCATGTGGATCCCAGAGGGACTTCATTGCTCTCAGTTCCCACAGTGCTTCTGTCTATATCGTCATGTGACATATGGGATAGCGTTGTGCTCTGGGGCCTCATTTATAAAGAACTAATCCTAGTCATGACCTAGTCACCTCCACAAAGCCCTACTTCCTAATACCATCACCTTGGGCATCAAGAGTTTAACATACAAACTTGAGGGGAAAGAAGACATCAGCATTCAAATGAGAGCACCACCTTGCAATGCCTTCTTCCTATGAGGTTTATCAGGAATGCCCTTTTCCTCTGAGTTCACCTGGCTACCTTCTCAAAGACACTATATGCTGATTAAAAATCCAGAATAGGGCTGGAGAGATGGCTTAGTGGTTAAGTACTTGCCTGTGAAGCCTAAGGACCCCAGTTCAAGGCTCGATTCCCCAGGACCCACGTTAGCCAGATGCACAAGTGAGCGCACACATCTGGAGTTTGTTTGCAGTGGCTGGAGGCCCTGGTGCGCCCATTCTCTCTCCCTCTCTCTATCTGCCTCTTTCTGTCTCTGTCTGTTGCTCTCAAATAAATAAATAAAAATAACAACATTTTTTTAATCCAGAATAAAGCTGGACCTACTGGCACCAGTGTATAATGTCATCTACTCAGGTGATTGAGACAAGAGAACTAAAAGTTTAAGTTTAAGGCTAGCCTGGGCTACAGAGTGAGTTCAAGGCCAGCCTTGGCAAGTTAGTGAGACCCTGTCTCAAAATAAGTGAAAAAAGAGATCAATGGTAGAATCTTTACCTAGCATAGGAGAGGCTCTGGGTTCAGTCTCCAGTATATACGTGTGTGTGCACGCATGCTTCATAAGCACATGTTTGATGTTCCTAAGCTGTAGCTGCTAGTTGTAAGAGAAATGGACCTGCATTGTACTATTCCTGAAGATCACAGAGTTTGTGTTAGCTTACTTTCTGTTACGATGGCAAAATACCTGTGATAAATTAATTTGTAAGTCAGAAAGGTTAATTTGGCAAGAAGTTTCAAGGCTTCTGTCAATGGTTGATTGGCTTTTGGGTCTATGGCAAGGCAGTGCATCAAGGGGAGACAATGTAGAAATAGTAGCTACTTACCTTGTGGCAACTAGTAAACAGAAAACAAGAGAGACAGAAAAGGACCAGATCCCAGTATACTCGTCAAGGGCACTCCTCAAATAACCTAACTTCCTCCCTCTAGGCCCCAACTTGTGAAGATTCTACCACTTTCCAATAGAACCATGGGCCTTGGAGGACATTCAGTCAAAACCTAGAAAAGTTCAGCTCTTAAGTATTTCTCGTCCTTGAAACCCTGTGGTGATGCCTTCTGCTGATGATCTGGTTTTTATTCTGGTGTTGATAACATTCTCCACAGTGACTGGCTTCTTGTGCCTCTCTCCCACTGTTGAAAAGGTAGAAATTATACTGATTTTAATATCCCCAGGTCTAGGTTTCTGGAAGTTCTCAGTAGAATGGTTTAGAATTTGGACAAATCAATGAAAATACTTTGACGTTGCTGAAGCCTAATGTGGTTGTGTCTTTTCTCCCTCAAGGACTTTGGTATTATGTTCCTGCACCACCTTATAACGATTTGCTTGATTATCTTTTCATATGTCAACAACATGGCCCGAGTAGGGACCTTGGTCCTCTGTCTTCATGACTCAGCTGATGCTCTTCTAGAGGTAAAACTTTTCCTTTGTCTTTAAGAATACAAAATCTAAAGCCGGGCGTGGTGGCGCATGCCTTTAATCCCAGCACTTGGGAGGCAGAGGTAGGAGGATCGTCATGAGTTCAAGGCCACCCTGAGACTACATAGTGAATTCCAGGTCTGCCTGGACTAGTGTGAGGAGACCCTGCCTCGAAAAACCAAAAAAAAAAAAAAGAGAGAGAGAGAGAGAGAGAGAGAATACAAAATCTAGAATTCATGAAGTTCCTAAGACCAGCACTTTATCAAAACCCCTGGTGCCCTTAAGGTTATAAAACAGAAAAATAGTCCTAATGTACTAGAGAAGTTAGATGATAATTTGGGGATATGATTTTTAAGTAATTCAAGTTCAACAGAATTCAACATATTTTTTAAGATGCGAACTGTATGTAGTAGGAGGGCAGCCCTCTGAAAATCAGCTCTAATTTGATTGTATCCTCTGTGTGCTTCTAAGGAGAATTTTATTCAGCAACCTGAAGTCTAGAAATTAATCTTCTCCCATCTGCCAATTTTAATTCCTGTGGAAATCTCTGACATAGTGCTGGGTAGAGCCATGATCCAGAAAATCATCTACCACTTTATCCAGAAAAGAAAGATAATCCAAAGGAATCCAAGCATGTGACTTAAAACCAAATGTTTCCATCACCTAGGTTCTTTTGGACATCATAACTAATGCTAGAGAATAACCAATTGATGCACTCTCAAAATGACTTCTGTGGCCTAGAATTTTCTGACATTAATGTTTTTGCTTATTTATTAAGTGAATGAATATAACCTGTTTTACATAGCAATAATAAGGCAGAAGGCACATTTTTCTTTTAATATAATCCGTGAAGTTATGTCCCAAGAATTCATGAAATTAAAGGCTCATAAACCTGGTTTCCACATAGGTAATAGATACTTCCTTTTAGGAATACATTTCTCTCATAGCATTGTGCATTACTTCACACCATTAAATTATAGCTTCCAAAGATACTGTCAACCATCTTTTTAAGTATGACTCAGCTAATTAATTTTCTAAGTCAAAGAAAACAATGTTATGCATGCAGAAGATGTCTTCAAATTATAATCTTATGTAGGTGTTGTGGATGCAAAAATGTGGAGCAAAATTCTGCTTTTAATCTCACCTATCCACACTTAGAATCATTTTTTAAAGTGATGAGAGAGAAAGGAATGTGAGTTCTTCCCTACACTAATCTATAATAATGTGAAAAAAGTGATCACTGATGATCACCTAAATTACTGTCACAAATTATGAGAGTATTTCCTATTGACATTTTGAACATTAGTCAATTTCATCTAGAAAATAACCCAGTAATATAACTAGAATCTACTGAAATAGATTTGTTGATGTCACATAATCTTAATAAATATCATCTAGAAAATGACCCAGTAATATAACTAGAATCTACTGAAATAGATTTGTTGAAGTCACATAATCTTAATAAATATCATCTAGAAAATGACCCAGTAATATAACTAGAATCTACTGAAATAGATTTGTTGAAGTCACATAATCTTGACACTTTCTTCATCTCTAAGTTTATGAGAATAAGCCAGGAAATGATCAGCCCAAAATACTCTCTGTGCCTTTCGAAAGAAAGCACACAGTTCTAAGTAGAAAGGAAGGCAAATGCCGATAAGCTTCATATTTCCTGTATGAAGTTTGTGGCCTAAGAATTTAAGATTCAGTAAGGCTTAAAGGACTTTCCAACACTTTCTGTTTTGACCTGTCACGTCAGATTTCTGTTTCAGTGTCTTTGCCTTGCTAATATCATTTATATTGCAAAAGTTTCCTATTTTTACTCCCTGTTTTCCTGAAATCAACCATATAATTGAATTTTTCAGGTTGCTGAATATTTTATTAGATCTGTGACAGTCAGTAGTTCTACTTATAGATAATGCTGCATTTTACCCAACTTATGGGTAATTTATAAATGTTGATGTGTGGTGCATGACATTTTAAAGTAGCAGGCAATTTTATGCAGCTGGTAAGCCATATCTTATAGGGGAGTCATGCATATTGAAGGAAACTTTTCATTGATTAATATAACTAAATAGTAATATGTTACATTCCTCCCCTTTATAGGCTGCCAAAATGGCAAATTATGCCAAGTTTCAGAAAATGTGTGACCTCCTGTTTGTTATGTTTGCCATGGTTTTTATCATCACACGGCTGGGCATATTTCCTCTCTGGTGAGTATGCCAATCTTTTTTCTGATCAAGACACTCCTTCAAAATAAGGTTTATGATACACCTTCCTCTTGAATTGTGCTCCATATCATTAGTAAGAAGTTTAAAGACAGGAGGGGATGAACGTAAGAAACAGCTTGGCTTTTTCTAGAAGAGACTTGTATTCTCTCCTGATATTTTGCACAGCATAGAAACCGAAACTCTAAATATGAGGCCGCCTATCTGTTTTGATAAGTCTTGCGGGTGATTAAGCTGCACAGTGAAGTTTGGGAGCCCCTGTCCCAAATAGTTCTCGTCAGCTGGATTTTCCATGAAAAGAGAATGGAAGGTACAATTTAAAATAACCCCCGAAGTTTTCTGTGGCTGCTTAAAGTCTAGATAGCTTTTCTTTGGTTGAGAGCTAAGAAAAAGATATGAGAGATTTCAGTGGAACTTGGCTCTCCTTTCTGTAGAAAATGGGCCCACTGTCATTAACGGGATTTTTGAAAGGCTATTACTTGATTGGCAGGGATGGGGAGTGGAATGAACTCTCCGTATCATTTGAAGTCTGCCACTGATTTTAGTTTGTTGTTTTCTTCATTTTGAAAGACTGATTTGATTGGGGAATTCGAGCATTGAGAATTGGAGAAAGTAGAAAAATGAAGAGGCAATAATACTTCGACATTCTGCCGCTATAGCAGAATAACCATACTAACATTGGGGCCTTTTAGTGAATAATGTCCATCATTAAAATTGCATTAATGAGTAACTGACACACCCACACATCCTCTACACACACACGCACACACACACACGATTTCTTGAGGGTTACAGCACTTTCGACACTTACTATGCAAATCATTTCCAAACAGCAACACTGTGTTTGCCACAGACATTTATAAAATCTCTGTATAGTTCACTATAAATGAAGGTTGGGAATACTGAAATAATTTTGAAATGATGCTTCTACACTTTGAAAAGTTAAAGCTCTTTTCAAAATTATTAACAAAGCTAGTGGTAAAAAATAAAAGAAAATCAAACAAAAGGTAAGGAATAATTTCTGAGAATTATAGCTTTTCCTACTTATTATTTCTGGGAACCTGAGTTTTAAAGAAATATGTATCATTTGAGTTATTTGATTTATTTCATTCTTTTTAAGGGTAGAAATAAAAAATGTGATGTGTCTGTCCTCTTCCCTTTGCGTTAACATGTGAAAGTTCTTAAAGTTTAGACTATGGTGAGTTACGTGGAACACAGATCCACAGAACAAAGAAATTCCTTCCTAATGCCACGAAGATTACTAATAAGTATGGCCTGTTATGATGACTTATATTTAGAAAAGCCTTTGAAACCTAATATAAAACAAAAGCTTCTAGTGCAAATGCTGTGGACTGCCTGCTACCATGCTGCTTCGTGCAGCCAAGGTTTTCAAAAGCAACTTATGAAGGAAAATCTTGTATTTCTTGTAATACAGAAAGCAATTTGGTATCCATTGCCATTATAGTTGTACAGTAATGACGAAAATCCTCCTGAGGCATGTCCAGGAAGTAATGCTACTGCCTGCGTGACCTTTATTGTGATCTTGCTTCAATGGCCACAATGCAGTAGGCATTACTAGTATTTAAACCCTTATATAAAGAGCAGCAACAAACAGTACTTATGTTAGAATTTTGAAATGATTTTAAAATTCCTTATAGACTAGGAAATTCTAGTATTGTAAAAAAAATTTTTTTTTTCTAATTACAGGCTACAAATTCTTCTTCCATTCCTCTGCTCTGAAAGTCAATCAGTTTCTCTGATCAAGAGAAAATACCTTCTTGGATAACACTTGGGTCCTTATAACTTTTGACCCAATGTCCTTTAGGCTAGATGCGAAATGAGTGTGTACGGGGGTATGTGCACGTGTGTGTTTCCCTGGGTGGAAGAACAACTTGTAGGTTTGTCATAGTCTCAGGCATCTGTGATTTCCTTCACCTCTCAGAAAAGTACCTTTTTGGAAAACTGTTTACCTCCCAATTCTAGTAGGAAACTGTTCAGCATGTGAAGATTCCTAGTAGATCTTCAGGTCTTCACTTCTGCCAAAAAACATCTTTAATTTCTCCTACTGCTGGTACATGTTCTGCTGCTGTGATGTTCTACCCCCTCTGTGAGAGATAACAGTACATGTTATTTGTCCCCCTCACCTCACTCTGTGGTGTAAGCTTTGAGAAGGGCTTTCCCCTTGCACTGGTGGTGATCTGATACACATGGGACTGCTGTCCAACTATCTCTCCCTCTCCCAAGGTCACTTTTACTTTTGTATACTTTATAGTACATTTTCATACTTAATTTCACAAAGTGCATCCATCCCTCTCAAAGCTCATCCCTCTGTTTTCACATACCATACTAACCTAGCAGACTCTTGCCATCTAGCACGTATCCCTTCCTGCTTTGTTCTTTTTCTTCCACCCCACTGAAGACAAATGCAAACTACTGAAGAGTTTCTAAATGAAGTCAAATCTTCCATGATCTGCCTTTACAGCTTCCTTATTTCCCATATTTTTCTAAAGTGTATAAAACTACATAAAATAGCATGTCAACAGTCCTGTGAAAGTGAGGATTAACTTCATTGCTTAAGGCACTTTTTGTACTTATAATGCAAGGGTCAGTCCAAGAACAAGAAGGTAGGCACGGTGGTGCACTCCTATAACCCTAGCCACTTGGGAAACAGAGGCAGAAGGATCACAGGTTTAAAACTAACCTGAGCAACAGTGAGATCTTGTCTCAAACTAAAATAAATAATAAAACAATGTAAAATGGGCTTAGGATGTAGCTTAATGTAGAGCACTTGCCTAGCATGTGTGAGACCCTAAATTCAGTTCCTAGTACTTGAAAGAAAGACGGAGAGAGGAAAAAATAAAGGGAGGAATGAGAGAAGAAAGGAAAAGAAGAGAGAGAGAGAATACAAAGCCAAATGTTAGGAGGCCTTTGCTGACTTTGGGCTGTTCATTTCTAAATACTTGTTCCCATTTATTCCATGCCCATCCATCCACAGTAGGGATAGACTATCTGGTCTTTGCCCTTTCCATATTGTGCACCTGTGAACTTTTAACTTCCAAAGTACTGCCATATTTTATGTATTTAGTGAAGAATTATAGGATATTTATTAGGCAATCAGGATGGGCTAGGCACTGAGTACTCAATTAGCTCTAGGGCCTGCAGTTTAAAGCCTTTACAGGTCCTTTCAATATTATGTGGAAAAGGAGACTAGAAATTATACATTATTGTTTGAACATTTGGAGAACATCAATAATGCAAGTATTTTATACTTAAGTAGTTTTAATACATATATTGAAAAGTTCTTTTGGCTAAATAATACATTATACCTCATAGTATATATGTGTGTGGCATACACCTTTAATCCCAGCACTCGGGAGGCAGAGGTAGGAGGATGGGTGTGAGTTCGAGGCCACCCTGAGACTACATAGTGAATTTCAGGTCAGCCTGGGCTACAGTGAGACTGTACCTCAAAAGAAACAAATATGTGTGTGTGTGTGTTTTACTGCATATACTAAAGGTCTTTATTGGTTAAATATTATATGCCACAGTGTATAAATAAACACACACCCATGAAGACCAAGATGGCAGGGGTACATTAGACTTCATTTCTAACAGGCATTTCATAGACTTATTTCTCCTTCAGAGTCATTCACTTCAGGTAGAAAGAGAAACAAAATGATTCCATCTGCCCTCTATTAGTTGCTGTTTTTCAACCCATTTCTTTGGAGTCACCAGAAACATCTTCTGGGTTCCTCCTATTTGAATTTCCTCATGAACCACTGCAATGTTTGTAATTTCTAGGCTTAAGGACACATGATTCATTACTCCATCCTTGGTCCATGCTCCTCACAAACAGCTACACCATAGTGGAGAGATGGTTCAGCTGTTAAAGGAGTTTGTTTAAAAAGTCTGACAGGGGCTGGAGAGATGGCTTACCGGTTAAGGTGCCTAAGGATCCAGGTTCGATTCTCCAGGACCCATGTAAGCCAGATGCACAAAGTGGCACATGCGTCTGGAGTTCATTTGCAGTGGCTAGAGGCCCTGGCGCACCCATTCTCACTCTCTCTATCTCTGTCTCTAATAAATAAATCTAAAAAAAAAAAACCAAAAAACTGTCTGACGGAAGCTGGGTGTGGTGGCACATGCCTTTAATCCCAGCACTTAGGAGTCAGAGGGAGGCAGAGGTAGGAGGATCGCCATGAGTTCAAGGCCACCCTGAGACTACATAGTGAATTCCAGGTCAACCTGAGCTAGAGTGAAACCCTACCTCAAAAAAAAAAAAAAGTCTGACAGCTGGGATTCAATTCCCCAGTACCCATGTAACACCAGATGCACAAAGTGGCAATGAATCTGGAGTTTGTTTTTAGTAGGAAGAGGCCCTGTCATACCCATTCATTCTCATTCTCATTTTCTCTCTCACTCTCTTACTCTCTTGCCATACATATTTTAAAAAACAGCTACACTATTAGAACTATGGCTTGCTTTCTATACTTCTCTGTTGGCTATAACACATCATTATAGAAAACACTATCCAATAGAAAATAATATAGTCTTCATAGTAATTTTATATTTATAGTTATTAGCATCAAAAAATTGGCAACTAGAGGTTTGGGGAGATAGCTCAGTGGATAAAGTGTTTTGCCACACGAGCCTGAGTTGCTGATGAAAGGCTCCATCCCCTAAAGACTCCACAACCTTCCCATACAGTGCCACCAGGTATGTGCCAAGTGTCCAAACACATGAGCCTATTTCGGGGGCACTGCAAATTGAAACCACAGAAATGAGTATGTATTCACACTGTCACACATGTAAGTTTAGACCAGACGTCCAATGTACTCACTGCCAGCATGCAGCGAGCATATGGGACCTTGCGATTCCAGAAAATAACTCCTACCACAGCCTTGGCAGCGATCAGATTCTACATGTTTTCTGGGGTTTGCCATCTTGACTGACATTATTAAGACCACTGTAGCAATTTGCTCCTCATTGCTAGATCAAAACACCTGATGAGGCCTGCCGTGATGGCACACACCTTTAACCCCAGCACTTGGGAGGCAAAGTTGGGAGGATCGCCAAGAGTTCGAGGCCACCCTGAGGCCTACTTAGTGAATTCCAGGGCAGCCTGAGCTAGCATGAGACCCTACCTCTGAAAACCAAAAAAAAAAAAAAAAAAAAAAAAAAAAAAAAAGACGGAAAGAAAAGAAATACTGATGAGAAGATCTATGGTGGGAAGAAAACTTATTTCAGGCTTGCAATCGCAAGGGGAAATTTCAGCATGGCAGAGCTAGAAGTTGGAGCACCACAGATCCACACAAAGCAGGAAGGAAATTGTTTGAGTGAGCCAGTTTCTAACTCTCGACAAGGCTGGATTAATCAATCCCAAAGTCTACCCCTCAGAATACACCTCCTTTAGCATGGCGCCACCATCCAAAGGCTCTACTGGCTGGGCACTAAGTAGGAAACTTAATCACAGACACTTTAGGCTGTGGGGGACATTTTACACTTAAACTACCAAAATGACTGTTTGTAACCACATATATATAGTTCAGCTGTTAGCGGGGATATTTAAACCAGAATGTATGTCTTCCAATCCTGCATCTACTGCTTAATTAACCTCCTGTGCTGAGGTTCCATGCCTTAAACAGAAATGATGATACTAGTCTCATCATGTTGTGACATTGAATAAGTTAATAAGTCTTTGTCTTTCCCTTTTTTTAAATGGCATGATATGAAAAGAAATTTATTAGGAATGAGGAAAAAGAAAAGACTAGTTGGTTAGGGAGTTTCTCAGCAGTTAAAGACACTTAGCTTACAAAGCTGTGCTGCTGGGGTTCAATTTCCCAGCACCCATGTAAAGCCAAGCACAAAACGTGGCCCAAGGAGTTGGCATTTGTTTGCAGTGGCAAGACATCCCTACAGACTTCTCCCACCACGCATGTCCAAATAATAAATAATTTTTTAAAAGAATAGTCATACAAAAGCTATATTTGAAATGGCTCAGAATGGATACCATTCAGACAAATATAAATGACCAAACTATGAAAACATATTAAGTATACCATAAAGAAATACAAACTACAGGTTCTAAGAATATATATATATCATCTATCTATATCTATCTATCTATAAGGTTAAGATCTGGAATGACAGAAATCTCAGTGAAACCTAGTGTTTCTTACATGAAGTTGTACATGAGACTTACTTAGAAACTAAAAGTACACTTGAGTTCCACCTCCCCTCCCCTAGTTGATTTGGTCTTGTTGGAGAGGGAGGGTGGTGTTTTCAGACTTTCGGAGTGAGTTTTGTGTAACCGGGTGCATAACCACTCTCCAGGTCTCTGACTGTGACCCTACATGTATCCCTATAGTTCAAAGACATCACGGTAGGGAAATAGTAACAATGCAATGATATTAGTGATAATTCTTGCATAAACACCCATGAAAAGCAAAGCATTGTTCTAGTGTCTTCATTTTTAACTTTATAAACTTTACATAATAAAAAAAAAAACAGGAAAAAAGGCACTGTCACGGCAAGGTGCCTCTCAGGGCTGTGGGTGCATTAGCAATGACTTCTTCATATGTGGGCTGTTCTAAGCTTTCTAAAATAAGTGTGTATTACTTTCGTAATTTTATTTTTTTAATTTAAAAAGATTTAGGGACATGCCTCTTGTTCTCATAATTAACCATGTGTAAAAGTAGATATTTGCTTTTTTAAATACTTCATTATTTATTTGTAAGGAGAGAGAGAATGGGCACACCAGGGCCTCCAGCCACTATAAGCAAACTCCAGATGCATGCACCACTTGGTTCATCTGGCTTTACATGGGTACTGGGAAATCAAACTCAGGTTGTTAGGCTGTGTAGGCAAGTGTCTTGATTGCTGAGCCATCTCTCCAGCCAGAGATTTGCTTTTAAATGTATATTAGCATATTAATTTTTACATCAACTTTACATGCCATAAAATCCACTCTTTTAAAGTATACAACTTGGTGGTTTACAGAATAGTCATGGTGATGTACAGCCAGCATTACAATTTTAGAGTGTCTTTATCACCCCTAAGAGTTCTATCTGCTGGCCATCACTCCCAATCTTCTCTCCCACCAGTCCCTGGCAGTAAATTCATCTACTCTCTGCCTCTGATTTTATCTAGTACCTATTTTACATAAGTTTATTTAGTATGTGATCTTGTGTAACCAGGTCTTTTCAGTTAGCCTAATGATTGCAAGGTTTATCCATGTCACAGCATGTATCAATATTCCATCCATTCCTTCTTGTTGCTGACAATATTATATATTGTGCATATGCCACATTTTATTTACTTTCATCAGTTAATCAACTTTTGGATTATTTCGATATTTGTATACATGTTCTAATACAAATACATGTTTTTAATTCTCTTGGTCACATACCTAGAAATAGAACTTCTAGAGAACATAGCTGAGTTTAACTTTTTGAAACTCTACTAAGCTCTTTCACAAAGTGGCACCACTATTTTATATTCCTACGAGCAATATATAAGGATTCTACTTTTGCTTTTTATATTTTATTTTATTTTATTTATTTACTTGAAAGAGAGAGAGGGAGAGAGAGAACAGGTACACTAGAGCCTCTAGCCACTGCAGACAAACTCCAGATGTGTATGCCACCATGTGCATCTGGCTTATGTGGGTACTGGGGAATCAAACCTGTATCTGTAGGCTTTGCAGGCAAATGCCTTAACGGTTATGCCATCTCCCCAGCCTCTTATCTTTAACATTGTCTGTGTTTTTGATTAAATGCATTCTAGTGGGACTACAGTGGTATTTTATTGTGGTTGAATTTGTATTTCAAATATTTTATTCATTAGCACTTGAGTTGTCTTTCTATTTTGTGACAGTTTGTTATGATTTATTACATATGTATAATTTTTTTAAATCTCTTACCATGTATACATTTTCAAATCTTTCTCCCCTTCTGAGGATTGTATTTTCACTTTCTTCATTATATTCTTTGGAATACAAAGTTTTCTGATTTTCAAAGAAATCTAATTTACCATTATTATTTTGTTCATTTGTGTTTCTGGTGGCATAGGAAATTGCTTCCAAATCTAAGGTCATGAGATTTAATCCTATTTTCCCTTCGAGTTTTTTTAAATATTTTATTTATTTATTAGAAAAAGAGAGGGAAAGAGAGAGAGGGGGAAAAAAATGGGCACACCAGGGTCTCTAGCCACCACAAACGAACTCCAGATGAAATGTGCCACCATGTGCATCAGGCTTACATGGGAAACCTGGGTCCTTAGGCTTCCCTAGCAAGCACTTTAACCACTAAGCCAACTCTCCAGTCCTCCTTTAGAGTTTTATAGTTCGATTTATTTATTTATTTGAAAGGGAGAGGGAAAAGGGGCAGATATATATATATATATATGGAGAGAGAGAGAGACGATGAATATGAATGAGCACTCCAGGGCCTCCTACCATTGCAAACAAACTCCCTACTCATGTACTACCTTGTGCATCTGGCTGTATATGTGTACTGGGGAATCAAACCTGAGTCTTTTAGCTTTACCAGAAAGTGAATTAACCACTAAGCCATCTCTCCAGCTCCAGAATTTTATAGTTTACACCCCTACATTTCGGTCTATAGTCCAGAAGTAATTTTTATATGTGGCAGGAAATAGGGACCCAATTTAATTCTGTGTGTGGATATTAAGGCACCCTTACACCACCATTTCTTTTTTGGGGGGGGGGGTTAAGATAGGATCTCACTCTAGCCTGGGCTGACCTGGATTTCACTATGTAATCTCAGGCTGGTCTCGAACTCACGGTGATCCTCCTACCTCTGCCTCCCAAGTGCTGGAATTAAAGGCGTGCGCCACCATGCCCGACTCTTACACCATTTCTTGATGGGCTGTTGGTTCTTTTGTGATCATCTTCATCATGTAATTCTAACAGAGGAAACTCTTCTTTGTCACAGTCCTCATCACCAGCCCTTGTGCTTTCTGGCTTTCATCTCTTCTGCCTTTTGGAACCATTGTATTTAATCAAGATTGAGTCATTTGTCCTGTTGGGGAACTCTTTATTCTAATAAGCCAGGAAGTAGAGACATGGTTTTCCAAGCACCCCCCCCTCCCTCTCTCCCTCCCTCTCTCCAAGCTTGGAAGCTGTTCAAGGAAGTGGGATCATATCTGTTCAGGAGATATCTGGGGCACATCCCAGTCCCTCCACACACAGGTCACCAGAATCCACCTCTCCGCATTGTTCCTTTCTGATGACATCACTGTCTGGTGTAGTTTTGCACTATAAACAACCCCAGCCAATGTCTAACTGTGCTGTTCCCAGGACATGACACACCCTTGTAAGTGCAACTTTTATATCCTCTGTGTGTAGCACTTGGTCCTGCTAACCTCCCAGTCTGTTTTGGAAGGAGGGTATTAAAATGGCAGCTGCTGCTCTTAACCATCTTCTCAGTGTACACAGTTTCACACCAATAGCCCATGTGGAACCTTTTATGGTTCTTCGTCTATGCAGAATGGAGAGATGAGAGGAATCTGATTTGGGAAGAGGCCATAATTGAATAATTTAGACATTGCATGGATAATTACAATGGAAGGAGACTCTCCATCCCTAAAAACAGTCCCCTCTAATTCTATACAGGAGTTATTATAAGAGAATTATGCCTGTTCATTCTAGTTCTGACCCTAAGTCCTGCTCTGCATCATAGCCTAACACATATTTCATAACAAAACAAACCAAGAAAAATCTCTTATGACTCACCTTTCCATCATCTTGGTCAAGATAAACTTTATGAATTCCTTTAGTCCTTTTTTCCATAGCTTTCAAGCTTGCCTTCTCTGATTCTGAATTTTATTGTATTGACTCTGTGAAAGTTCCATTAGCTCTTAAGATGTAGGTTTCCATTACAGTTAGCAAGACAGTGTTATTTTGAGTTAAAAGTTTGTGAATCATAGCATCTGGCTACTCTGAAGTAATCTTTTTAATAGTATCATGGATTTCCAGAGTTATATGATGGTACAACCTGCTAAAACACCATCTTGTATTTTACAACATAAAACATAAGAGCTGAGAATTATGAGTTCATAATGGAAGCCAAAATAATTGATCTATATTTCCTATTTTGGGTAATAGCATTCCTCTGGAATAATTTCATGACTTGAGTAAGCATATGGAAAGGGGGAACTATATTGAGTGTTTTATTGGTTCACTTGTTTTATTAAATCATAGACTTTGCAGTGAATGGGTCAAGAGTCATCTTGTAGGTTTTATAGTTATTTTTCTAACATACTGTAACATAATTTGGTTTTTCCTTTATTAAGTGATATCTATGAACTTAGTTCAGGGTCAATACAGTTAGAAATACTTTCATATTTGTACCTCTTCTACATGCTTACTTATCACACATGGTTCTGCATACAGTCAGGACCAAATTTAGCCTATCTATTGAATATTTTGAAAGATTTGGTTGAGCTTTATAATCAACATTCCAAACTGCCAGTAATAGATACTGAACATATAGTACACCACTATTACCAAACAAGTAGCTATTGGTGCATCAGATACACATGTCATTATAATATGGCCATCATTAAAGAAAGGTGCTAGCTTAATATTCCCTTTTTATTTCATTTTTTAGGAAATTGTATCTAGTTTCTTTTGACTCCAAAATATCTGCACTTTAGCCTTTACTTGGTAGTCAGGGAGTCGGTGACTCAGTTTTTTTTTTTTTTTTTTTTCACGGTAAGCCTGTCCATCACTGGAAGTTATTACCAGTTTTATTGATCAACATCACCCTATCTAGACTCCATTTGTGTGCAGCCCCTCAGGTTCCTAACAGTTCCCCATATTTTATGAACTTGTAGCTTCAATTTGGCATAGAGTGTTCAACCTCACTATAGAACCTAACTTAATGCCTTGTTCAGAATGGCTGCTCAGTAAGTCTTTGGGGAGTAAATTAGGTACTTTTAAGTGGTTTCACATCCGTGTTTTTAGTTGGTAACTGTAAATCTTTGTGGAGTTAGAAGCATGCAGTTTCTCCTTTATTACATAGGGAAACTTGAATTATTTAGTCAATGCTTCAGACTCCTCAACTTTGTTATCTAGATACCAGTTCAAGTTCCTGCAGTGTTCACTTGTTCTTCCTGCAAATACTGTCTTCTTAAGAGTCATGGAGAGCAGTTGATGACTTATCTTTTAGGTAATTCTTAAATAGTTATTTGAAAATAAGTGCCTGGTTTTCCATCTTAGCTATGAAACTATACTGTAAACATCATCACCTCTCATCCCCTCTTACTGTGCAAAAATGAGAAGATCCAGAAGGAATCTGAAAAAGAAGTGGCATGGTGTAGCTAAGAGAAAGACTTATTTGCTTTGAGTCACATTCTCCCCATACTGTTTCCAAGAATCAGGCATATAGCTTCCCTATCCCTATCTCATTAGTAAAATGTGAATAACAGCAAATACCCATCTTACCAAAAATGTTGAGAATCAAGTGAAATACTATTTGTGGCAGTAAATTTTTTCATATTTTTTTAATTAATATATACTTTTTATGGACACATCATGTGTTGATATCATAATTTTCATCCTTCCTGCCCCCATTCCACTGAAGGCCCTCCTCAGTGGTGTTCTAGTGTTCCCCATGGGAATGTGGGTTATAAGTTGTGAGAGCAGTAGTCAGTGTGACAGTAATTTATAAAGTATTAATATAAGCATTTTTCAAGATATATTGTTAATATTAATGATAGGATTCCTCTTTATTGTCAAGTGATCAGAAATATTGGCTTTATTTTATTAACCTCAAACTAATCTAAATTAATTAACCTTTGAACTCTTTTATGCAAGAGAGAGAGAGAATTGGCATACCAGGGCCTACAGCCACTCTAATTGAACTGTAGACGCATGTGCCATCTTATGCATCTGGCTTACATGGGATCTAGAGAGTCAAACATGGGTCCCTAGGCTTCTCAGGCAAGTGTCTTAACCACTAAGCCATCTCTTCAGCCCCCTTTGAACTTTTTGAACCTTTGAAATAAAATTTTGGAACACTCCCTCTCGTCATGAGACTCAGTCTTGTTTTGCTGACTTCTATGCTTGGCACTCAATGAGTATATAGTATTGAATATACTCCTCTGCATTACTCACTCAAGTCCCAAATGACCCTACCCAACTTGAGCCAACCAGAAGTCACTATTAATATTCACAAAATCTCATAGAGTGTTATCAAGTACAGATTGTATGTCAAGCTAATTCCTTCCTTATTAAGTCTCAGATTCACAAGTCATCATCCAGCTAGCGATGGTCAAGCATAATTGTCAGTACCTCTTCCTGTGACATAAGGGTGTATTTCTTATCTTCGCACACATCTCACCAAATGCCAGTGCTTTGGTTGCGTGAGGTTTCAGATCATTGTGTGTCTTCAGTGATTTGTATAAGCAGAACCACGTGTCTTCTCATGATGATTTGCATGTCCTTCATAGCCTCATGTGTTTGTGATTAAGTCTCATACTCAGTCTCTAGCTGGTGGGTCCTTTGGGAGGTGGAACCTTGCTGGGGGAGGTGTGTCACCTTGAGGTTGATTAATCCACCCCTCCTGGTGTTCAGTCTTGCTACTCCTTCCTTGCTGCTGATGTATAAAGGTGTGAACTAGTTACCTGCTCTGCCCTGCTTTCTCCACCATGGTGAAACTTCCCCCTTGAAACTGTTAGCTTGAAATAAACCCTTTCCCTCCATAAGCTGCTTCTGGTCAGATATTTTGTCCCAGCAACAAATACGTAAGTACAGCACTTCCAAAAATATCACTTACAGGCTGGAGAGATGGCTTAGCAGTTAAGGCACTTGCCTGCAAAGCCAATGGACCCAGATTTAATTCCCCAGAACCCATATAAGCCAGATGCATAAGGTAGTGCATGCATCTGGAGTTCGTTTACAGTGGCTGAAAGTCCTGGAGCACCCATTTTCTCTCTCTCTCTCTCTCTCTCTCTCTCTCAGATAAAATAAATATTTTTTAAAATCACCTTTTTTCCCAAGAACACTGCCACATTATAGAGCACAATTTGCAAAGTCAGCACTTAGCAAAACAAAGGGTCAACACCCTTCTCTTTGTGTTAAATTTACCATTTCTCCCAGAAGTTAGTCAGGTACATCACAGAAATAGGTTAAAGCTACTGGGAAGTGGTATAAAGGACTCAGCTCAGATGGCTCTGTAGTGAATGATTCATGGAATTTTACCCCCTTTTCCCTTCTTCCTGGCCATGCAATTATATTGATTTTGAATTGTGCCTCTCTATTTAAAATTTACTTAAATCAGCCCCCTTCTTCCTGTGGTAATCACATGCATCTTCCTGAAGCACTTTTGTAGTGGTGTTGTTCATTAGTCATTAGCTCCCTTTTAATTTTTCACCACTCAGGAGTAAGTGCCAACGAGGCTGGAAGAAAATGCCTCATTCTCCCTTGATATGCCCAGTACCTTGAGCAATACCTGGTGCTGGCTTATCGTGCCAAAGCTCTCTATTGCTTATTCTACTTTGATGACTTTTGATTTGAAGTCAGTTTAATGAAGCTGTTCCCTCCATTTTAGTCTAACAAGATGTAACCCTTTCTACTTCCTTTCTCCCAAATCAGGAAGAGATATTCCGAAAACATCAGTAATGCTTAATTGACTTCTCACTTCTTCTAAGGTTGTATCCCCAACCTAACACCCCTACAACTGTTTGACCACCCCACATGCTGTCCCTCACAGCTTGACAAGTTGTATTGAATTCTCTTTCAATTGTAGTATGTGGGGTTCTGGCCTTTGTTTGGCCTATATTGAACATATTGATTTGTGACTATCTTGCTTTTTATTTTTTTTAACTTGATTTCATCAGTGCTTAATCGATTCAGGCAAAACAATGAAAGTTTGCCTTATTCGGGAAACAACTGCTTGCATTGTTTATTGTTATCTTCTGATCTACTTTTTCCCACAAAGAGATGAAGTAAAGTGGTGATCTTGTTTGTATATTATACAGATAGATATGAGTGTACTTGATTATGTATGTGTGTGTGTGTCACACACACACATAATCTCAAATAGCTGCACACCTATCAATTATACAGTGAGATTGAGTTTTGCATGCTTCTGTCAATATCAGATGAATGTCACCCCACCTATTTCCATGAGTTCATGAAGCTCTTCTTTCTAGTTAATTAAAATATGGTGAATAGGGATGAAGGAATGGCTTAGTGGTTAAGGTGTTTGCCTGAAATGCCAAAGGACTCAGGTTCTATTCCCCAGGACCCATGTAAGCCAGATGCACAAGGTGGCACATGCATCTGAGTTCATTTGCAGTAGATAGAGGCACTGGCATGCCCATTCTCTCTCTCTCTCTCTCTCTCTCTCTCTCTCTCTCTCTCTCCCTCTTTCTCTCAAATAAATAAATAAATTTTAAAAATTTAAATGTGGTAGGATTACTTCCTACTACAAAAGGAGAAAAAGTTGAATATTGTAATTGCCACATAAAGGCCTTAATGGTTTGGGGATTTTAACTAAAAAATTTCACTGAATTACATCCAAACCTGGCCATTTCATGAGAACCATTTTCTGACACTTTTTATGCCTGTAGAATTGGTACTGAAAATGGGTCTGAAGTCTGTTGTCTCTTAGAACTAGGATCAGGCTGTGCTTTCATCCTGGTATCTGAGGACCTTGAAGAGTATCCAAGCAGATTTCCAAATGGCATGAGAACACATCTTGACTATCTTCATCTAAGAAGGGAAGAGGTTAATTTTCCTTTTTCAAATTTACTATCTGTCCCTTTTCTGGCACAGAGCAACAACATGCCACTCCTTACTGGTGAGATATCAAATAGCTTCTTGGCAATAGAATGTGTTGCACCTTCTTTTTGAAGAAGGAGGGAAATTTGACAATAACACATGTCAATTATTAAAGGTACCATTTAATGAAACAAGTTATCTTAGAACAATATGGAAATGTACAAAGGCTTGTTTTCTAAAATATAAGCATCTCAACTTCAATTCGGGAAGAAGACTAAGTACATCTATAGTGAGGTTTTGTAGCTCTAACAAAACCTTCTAGTGAGTATGAAAAAGTTGGTTGAGGAAAAAACATAGTAAACCTAGTGGGCTAAACAAGGGATCATAGGATCTCACCTGGGAATCTGGGCACATGTGTGATAATCTTTTTTTCATGCCTAATGTCATTTAACCTCAGACAGGTTGCTTTGGCCCTCTATTTAGACAGATAAGAAAAAATAAATAAATCAGATTGACAATACTTGATATATTATAAACAACGTTCAGAAAAGACAGTGGTCTGAAAAGTTGAATATTGTGGAGGAAATCAAGATGAGATGACTGTTGCCTATGAAATTTTTTCTTCTTCACCCACAGTATAGAAGTGGGAAGAAATATCAAGTATCTTCTAGTTCTGAAGTTTCTAGATCCTATAGTTTGGTGATTAGAAGGAGGCTGTGACTTTCTAATAAATGTTTATGAAGTGATCCTTGCAATGACCAAATGACAAGCTGTGTCTTGAGGGAGAATCTGAGTGGCCTGAGTAGCTGTGTCCTTGGTATAGCTTATGCCACAATTAAAGGGAAGGAATAACTCACGACCCAGAAGCTTATGTACACCAGCCTGGCAGTGTTGGGCCATCTATCAGCAGTCAGCGGGCTTACTAAGATTGTATTTGGAAACATCATTGCTTTGTTTCCTTATAAGTTACTTTTATTCTGAAGAACAGTAACCAGAAAGAATGCATCCTATATGAAACACTTCGTTGTAACAGTTGCTTAGCAGTAGGACAAAAATGAAAAAAAAAAAAAAAAGCAATTAGGTTTATATTGAGTGATCTGTCTACACACATCTGGAGTACATTTCTGGACTAATTCAGAAGGGTCAATTCATTTCATGCCTCCCTACTACAAAATGAATGTGGGGGTCAAACTGCTAATTTCATAGCATGAGATATTTATTGTTGACTTAAACAAATTCTCCTACTTACATATAATTATTATCCTGACAAGTGACACTGAAATTTTAGTTCCTTACTCCGTAGCTAGAACAATCTTTTACAAATGAAGCTAAAAGTTGAGCCCTATGAGTTAAAAATTGAAAATGAATTACTCACTATCAGTGCCTATTATAGCCCCTACTTTCTTCTCTAAACCAATTCTTTACTGAATATGTGTGCTATTGTTTGACAAGACTGGTTTGTCTCACTTCTCAACTGAATGGCATAGCACTTTGCCATTTAGTCAATAGAGGACGTTTTAGCTTGGCTGGGCTTTTGCATAGCTGTCTATACTAATGCAGCTTAATGTCATCTAATGCCTTTCACAGACTATGAATAGCAACTAATTCAGCTGAGATCAAGGTAGGTTTAGATCTATGCACTATGGTCCCACCCTCATAATTTTTGCCTCCTAAACATTCGTAAAAGAACTCTTCTTTCTAGATGGGGAAGGGTGATTGATACCCTGCTACTGTTCCTTCTGTTAGATTGTGAACACTTCTATGATAAGACATCTTCAGGTCTGCACAAGGGTGAACTAATGAAGCCATTTTTGAGTGTGGGGTATTAAATGCTTGTTGGATTTTGTCACTGGCACCACTCAAGAAATACTCTTCTGGGCTGACAGGAGCATGATAAAAAAGAAAAAAGTACAGAATGGCTAAATAAACAATTAAAAACTGAGGTAAATGTTTCATAAAAATCAAGCATCTAGGGCAAGAGGGATGGCTTAGTGGTTAAGGCATTTGCCTGTAAAGCCAAAGGACCCAGGTTCAATTCCCCAGAACCCATATTAACCAGCTGCACAAGGTGGCGCACACATGTGGAATTTGTTTGCAGTGGCTGGAGGCCCTGGTGCACCCATCCTGTGTCTGTCTGTCTGTCTCTCTGTCTCTCTGTCTCTCTGTCTGTCAAATAAATGAAATATTTTTTTAAAAAAATCAAGTATCTAAAGAAGAAATTAGTGTTGAGCTTGGTTTGTACCTACAATCCCAGCACTAAAGAGCCTGAGGCATAGGAATTACCTTGAGTCTGAGGCCAGCCTGAGCCTCATTGTGAATTCCAGGTCAACTTGGGGGCTATGACAACACCAACAACAACAACAACAACAAAAAAAGTGTTGAATTAAATGTAGGTGAAAAGATTGAATATGACTGAAGGGAAAATCTTAAAAATCCAGATGGCTTCTGCACTTAGATTTCTAACATATAGTTTTAAGCTTTTGTTCAAAGAAACCCAGTTGAATTTATAGAACTTGCATTTTTGAAAATAGCATATTGTAAGAAAGGCTAATTAAAGATTCAAAAGGAAAACCCTTGGCCCTGCATTCAAAAAATAATAATATATAATAGAACACAGCATGAAAGCTGAATAGAGGCTGCTAGGGATGGAATGGTATAGAGATGGGGGCAGGGTTGGGGTGGGGATGGTGAGATCAACCAAAACAAATTATATTTAAAAATACCATTAATAGCCGGGCGTGGTGGCGCACGCCTTTAATCCCAGCACTCGGGAGGCAGAGGTAGGAGGATCGCCGTGAGTTCAAGGCCACCCTGAGACTCCATAGTGAATTCCAGGTCAGCCTGGGCTAGAGTGAGACCCTACCTCGAAAAACCGAAAAACCAAAAAAAAAAAAAAAAAAAAAACATTAATAGGGCTGGAGAAATAGCTAAGTGGTTAAAGGTGCTTGCTTGCAAAGCCTGATAGCCCAGGTTCAATTCCCTAGTACCCATGGAAAGCCAGATGTACAAAGTGCTGTGTGTGTCTGGAGTTTGTTTGCAGTGATAGGAGCACCTGGGGCACCCATACTTCCTCTCTTTCACTGTCTCTCAAACAAATACGTAATAAATATATATTTTAAATTTTTTATTATTTTTATTTTGAAAGAGAAAGAGGCAGAGAGAGAGAGAATGGGCATGCCAGGACCTTCAGCCTGCTGTGAATGAATTCCAAATGTGTGTGCCCCCTTGTGCACATGTGTGACATTGCATGCTTCCGTCATTGTGTCTGGCTGCATGGGACCTGGAGACTTGAATATGAGTTCTCAGGCTTCAGAGGCAAGCATCTTAACTGCTACGCCATCTCTCCAGCCCCATAATAAATATATTTTTTAAAAAGAAATAAAATACCATTATGAAACCTAATAGTTTGTAGGTTATAATGATAAATGTTGAAAGACTATGTATATGTATTATTGTCCTATTATGAAATCCATTAACCTCAATTGAATCAGATAATGACCAAGTATCATCATAGGAAAGTGTATGAATGTGTTTGTTGTAGGATGTAGCATCAAACTCATGCTGGCCAAAGATATAGGGAAAGCTATTTTCCCATAGTTTAGGGGTAATTGTTTTTCAAAATAATCTCTAAAATTATAGTGAGGAAATAGTATTAGACCAGGAATTAAGAATCCTGTTCAAGTTTTAATTTTGATGCTAATTTATTTTATGAACTTGATAAAACTCACCATTCTTTCTCCCTATTTTTGATACCTCCACCATAAGCAATTAATGAAGCCTTCTTTAACAAAAAAATTGTGTGAGAACATACATACAATAACTTTGAGAAGTTTAAAGCATTACACAGCACTGTGTGTTGTATGTTTGTAAGTGGAGCTCACAGAGCAGTGAGCACCATTTCAGATACCTAAAAGCTTTTCAGATGAGCGTGTTGAGGTGGGGTGGAGGGGAGATCTTTCAAGGAATAAGACTGAAGTCAAAGTCCAAGTTAGAGTGGGGAAAATTAAGACTAATTCAGCTGAAGCATGTAATCAAAGATAAGAATCTTCTAGCCAGATGTGGTGGCGCACGCCTTTATAATCCCAGCACTCGGGAGGCAGAGGTAGGAGGATCGTCATGAGTTCGAGGCCACCCTGAGACTACATAGTGAATTCCAGGTCAGCCTGGGCTAGAGTGAGATCCTACCTCGGAAAAAACAAAGCAAAGGGAAAAAAAGAATCTTTTGATAGCTGGCATTTTGTCACAAGGTTTCAGACTGAGGTGGTATATATGTAAAGACAACACTAGTACAGTCAGCAGGAAGGTGTCAGACATGTGATGATGAACCCCTGCTGCCTGCCCTTGTCCATCAGTCCCCGCTACTCCCTCTCTTGCCCTCAGAACTCTTGACAAAATTCTGTTGTACTGCCTGGTCCCTGGTCCCCCTGTCAGATAAATATGTGAGTGACCTGTATTTCACCAGGTTTTTTTAGATTTATTATTTATTTATTCATGAGAGAGAGAGAGAGAGAGAGAGAGAATAGGTGTGCCAAAGCCTGTAGCCACTGCAAACAAACTCCAGATGCATGTGCCACCATGTGCATCTGACTTAATGTGGGACCTGGAGAATTGAACCTGGGTCCTTAGGCTTCACAGACAAGTGCCTTAACTGTTAAGCCATCTCGCCAGCCCTATTTCACCAGTTTGTCTACAGTTTGTGTAAGATGAGCTGAATGCCTTCTCATGTCTGTCTTTAAAAAAAAAAATACTTACTTGAGAGACAGAGAAAGAGGCAGATGAGAGAGAAAATGGGCATATCAGAGCCTGTAGCCACTGCACACGAACTCCAGACACATGGGCCACCTTGTGCATCTGGCTTTAGGTGGGTACTGGAGAATTGAACCTGGGTCCTTTGGCTTTGCAGGCAGGTGCCTTAACCACTAGATCATCTCTCCATCCCAACCATGTCTTTCTATCCACTTGTTCTCTGGGAGAACTATTGCTTCACATATTATCTACACTGACCTCTTGGCCTGATAGATGCCAACCTCTTAAGAGTAAGAGGCAGCCGGCCATAGTGGCGCATACTTGGGAGGCAGAGGTAGGACGATTGCTATGAGTTCGAGGCCACCCTGATACTGTATAGTGAATTCCAGGTCAGCCTGGGCTAGAGTGACACCGTACCTACCTTGAAAAAAAAAAAAAAGTAAAAGGCATGAGCAATGGTGATGAAGACCAGACTGAGGAATAGGATGCCAGCATCTTCCGTTAGAGCTGTGTGCACTATGAATACATCTGCAATCTGTAAGAGGGTCTGAGGAAAAACGCAATGGCATCCTTTCAAGACTGATTCAATTAAGTGCCGTGAGAGAGAGGCTGAGTGCCAACTATGGAAAATTCAATATTGGCTCACTAAAAGACACTTCATCTCACAAGTGCTGTATTTTTTTACTCCAATGTGTAAGGAAGAAAATCTCCTCAGCAGCCTTTAAAAACTATCACTTTTTAAAGCCAGGCATAGTGGTGCATACTGTAATCCCAGCATTCCAGAGGCAGAAGGAAGAAGATCACTGTGAGTTCAAGGCAAGCCTGAGACAACATAGTGAATTTCAGGTCAGCCTGGGCTACAGGGAAACCCTACCTCAAAAAAAAAAAAAAATACACACACACACACTCACTTATATAGCTTTTTAGAAAGAGTATCACCTCTTTCAAATTCATTAATGCAAATAGTCATGGGATTCATTAGGGGCAGTAGGAGATTATAAGTGAATGGCAGTATATGGACAAATGATTTTGTGCTTTGCATCCGATGTGAAGAGTAATATGCAATAACTTTCTAAAACAGAAATCAGTATTAAGCAGTGCTCGGGAAATGAGCTGTTTATCTTTGTCCTAAAAGTGACATTGTAGTAGATCAGCATATGCATGGTGTGTAAATGGCTTTTGAGCTGTTTATAGGGAGATATTCAGTGAGAGGCGTATCTACAGCAGGATCGAAAAGGACCAATGGGGGAATGTGTTACTGTGATTTTCCACTGTTATCATGGCTTTGGGTAAATGTGTTAGAAGAGTCTGCAGTATTTATATATTAAATAATACAGTGTCAAGGATTCATTTCTGAATAATGTAGGAAGGCAGGGGAAAGAAGGTAGAAGTGAAAAACACGTTGCGAATTAGCCACTAAAGAAGCTGCTGGCAGACTGGGGGACTTCACTATTTTCAATAATGGGTAAAATCCTAAACATAAGAGTTCTATTTTATATACAAGTGAGAGACTCAAAGTTGGGAATTGCTTGACTTAAGACAGTATTTCGTCAGTGACAAACCAGTCAAAATGCTGCTTTCTGCAATAGTTACTCACATGAAACCCATTACTTTTGGCCACACAGAAGTTATCAGTCAGCTTTGTGATGCAACTTTGGCAGATGATGTGAAAACTTTAAATGATACAGGGTGGTGATTATAAAGTAAAACTGGCAGTTACTAGTAATGAAACAAAATAGTCGTTGTGTCTTTCTAGTACATATCTAAATTGTTCTTGTTTATAATGACTATTTTGGTATCATGATATGTGTTTACTATTCTAGGGAAGTCTAGAATTTAAAACTGTATCATAGCCAGGCATAGTAATAGAGTTCACTTGTACCCAGCTACTTAGGAAGCTGAGGCAGGTGAATCATGAGTTAAGAGGCCAGCCTCAATTATTTAGTGAAAAAGAAAGAAAAGAAAAAGGACAGCTGTAATTTAGTGTTAATTATTATTCCTCAGAATAGAATTTTAATATACTAAACCAATAATCCGTTACAGGATGGACTTTGAAGAAGGTGTAAAACTGAACCTTATCAACTTGAGCTTACATCATAGATTTTTAATATTATTGATCAAAAACACCTGTCTGATATGGTGGGGCAAGCCTTGAAACATAAACAAATTTTTTTTGATATTTTTAATATCAAATGTAAATTATCAGAAGCTTACTGAGGGTCGGGGCTAACAACCAGGATTCAAAATGAATATGACTTCTCCTTCAAGAAACTGTCAATCACTTCTACCATTGGAACCCACACAAGGAAGCCAGAAGTAGTAAACAAAGATAGCAAGTTTTTCAATTCACTAATTCTGAGCAGGGAAGCATGGATGGTTTAACTGGGGATGTGGTATTTGAGTTTGGCCTTGAGGAATGAATAGGTAATAAATGGAGAGAAGGCGGACAGTCCCAAGGTAACAACAGGAGCAAAAGCAGAGAAGTTAGAGCAAAAGAGATGTGGAATAATTCTACGTAAGAAGTAGGCTCTTAGGTTAGACATGGTTAAAGGAGGTGCTAAGGTAAAACTATAAAAGCATATTAAAATATTCCATGAAAGTTGGCAAGTTTACCATGTTTGCAACAAGATACAAGGGAAGTAAGGAAAGAACTCAAAAAGGACCAAAGAACAGAAGATTTGTGTTTCCTATCTCAGGTGAGTTGGATAGTAATGGCAGATAGATTCTCCCACATTTTAAATTATTTTTTCATTTACTTGCATTTTATGCAATTATTAAGTTTTATTTATTTTTAACATTTATTTATTTATTTATTTATTTGACAGAGAAAGAGGGAGAGAGAGAGAGAATGGGCGAACCAGGGCTTCCAGCCACTATAAATGAACTGCAGACGCTTGCGCCCCCTTGTGCATCTAGCTAACGTGGGTCCTGAGGAATGAAACCTGTGTCCTTTGGCTTTGCAGGCAAACACCATAACAACTAAGCCATCCCTCCAGCCCAAGTTTTATTTTTTGCTGTATTTTTTGCTATAAAATTTCAATTAATGTTACAAGATACAAGTGAGTCAATTATCTAGCACTGTATGACAGAAAGGAAGAAGAGAGAATACAAAAGACCAGACTATAGAGGCTTAACTTTCAGCTCTGCAGGTCCGAGTAGCAGCTAACTTTAGAAAGTTCATTGTAGAAAAGAAAAAAGGGAAGTAGGTTCTTTTAGTTCTTTTCCAGAAGTTAGGCGTATTGGGTATAGAATGAGAGAAATTCCATGGATTTTTTTTCATGATGTATATGTTGTTAACAGCACTTCACCCCAAGTTGTTTCTCAACAAATGAAAATAAGTCTTAACCAAAAACAATTTGAAGAAAAATGGAAAGACTTTCTTCACATTTTCTATATAGGTGGACATTCGTGCAGTGTCTGCAGAAGTAGAAAGCATTAATGCCATCCTTTTAAACATTTTATTGACAACCTCCATACATACATACACAGTGTACTCTGGTCATAATTCCCTCTCACTGCCCTTCTTCAGCCCCCCTTCCTTATGCCCTTCCACTGAACCCCTAATTTTTATCCAAATAGCCCCTATTTTGATATAATTTTCCCCCGTATTACTCAAGTCTGCATATTGTATAGGTAGCAACAGCCACTGTGAGGTCATGAATACTATGGCCACTTTGAGTCTGGAAGACAGTATTCCAAAGCACTCCCCATCCTTTCCACAACCTCTTCTGCAATGGTCATGGAGCATTGGAGGGTGTGATGAGATATATCATTTATCACTGAACACTGAACTGTCTCTTCTTCTCAGCATTTTGATGAGTTTTGAGTCTCCCCAGTAGTCACTGCCATCTGAAAAGAGAGGTTAAAGCCATTCTGATTGTGGTAGTCATCTCATGTTGCTGTGACAAAACACCTGACCAAAAGCAGCTAATGGGAGGGAGGAAAGGGTTTATTTTGGCTTACAGTCTCAGAGAGAAGCTTCGTGATGGCAGGGTAAAGCATGGTGGGAGTAGAGGCTGGACATCACTCCTGGTCACGGCAGATGGATGGTAGCAGCAAGAGTGAGCCAATCTCTAGAAATGGGGAGCTGGCTATAACACCCCTAAGCCTGTGCCCAACAACACACCTCCTCCAGCAAGACTACCTGCAAAGTTTCCACCAGCTGAGGACCAAGTATTCAAAATACGTGAGTATATATGGGGGCATCTGACTCAGATCACCATACTAATTATGGGGAAAAAATGCCATTTATCCCAAGGATTTTAGAAAATTCCTGTTGCCAAACATTCTAATAAGTAGGTAATGGAGACTTGCAAATGTGGGGAGGGGGAGGTATGGTGTGCTTTGCATATGCATGTTCATATGTGTGTGGTTGCATGTGGACATGTGTATATGTAGGGAAGACAGAGTTTGATAGGTTGATGTCAGGTTCTTCCTTAGTCTCTCTCCACCTTAGTCTTTGAGTCAGGGTCTCTAACAGAACCTGTAGCTCACTGATGCAACTAGACTAGCAATCCAACATGCTCTATGGATTCTTCCGTCACTCCCCATCGCTGGGGTTACAGACACACACAACCACACCTGGCTTTTGCATGGGTGCTGGGGACCGGAACTCAGGTCTTCACACTTGCACACCAAGCACTTTACCCACTGAGCAATCTCTCCAGTCCTGAGACTGCTGAGTTTAAAACAGAGAGCATCCTAGTGCTTGTCTGTATAAAGCTTATTTTATTTTATTTTATTTTCTTTATTAGTTAGTTTTGTGTTCAGCAAATACAGTCAGTTTCGTACCATTATTAGGCTCATCTGTGACCTACCCCCTCCCCTTGGCCCCTCCTTGTTGAGGTATATGGGTCATGCATTGTGGAGTTAGTCCACAGTTATGGGTAAGCTAAATACTCTGCATATCATGACCCAACATGTGGCTCTGACATTCTTTCCACCCCCTCTTCCACAAAATTTCCCTGAGCCATGTTGGGTTCATTTTTGGTCTGCTTCAGTGATGAGGTGTTGGGGACCTCTGAGGCTCTGGCTCTCTGATTTGGTAGGAGTTGATTTTTCTCTGTGTTGATCTCCTTCCCCCTTGTGCTGGTATCCAGTTCATCAGGAAAACAGCACCCTTGCTTGTTTCGCCAATTTTTCTTAGTTTCAGCCGGGGCCCTTTAGAGGTATGATGGGGTGGCTCTCTCCTTAGGATCTACATCTATCTGAAAAAGAGAAGCAGATTCTCCAATGGAGAGTAAGTTAGCACCAGGACAAATGAGATAACCCTTACTTTTTTTATAGAGAATTTAATAGGTGTAGGCCTTCTTGTAGCCCACAATTGATGGTAGCTTGATATTGGAGAGTGGGCTTATGTTTGGATATGGTTCTGACTTGTTTCCCAGCTCCAGCTGTGGGTCCCATACCAGTGAGGGGATAAGTTAGCCAAATTGAGAGCAGTTGGTTCCCCACCATGGCTGTGTGCCACTATTGCACTTATGTGGGCATCACAACAGGTTATTTGCTGCTAAGTAGGTTAGACCATGAGTTGCTTGGACAGATATTGGTCATTTTCCCCCAGTCGCCCATGTAGCACCTTCTGGCACTAGACGCGCTGACTGTCTGGGGACTGACTCTCTTCCAGCTTCCAGCCATGCCATTCTATTTTGCATGTAAACCACATAAGGTGTCTTCAGCAGTAGGGTCTTACCACTAACCTTTGGTGGGTCATCAAGTACTCTGACAGAAATCTGTCTGTCTTTTAGGAAACCTTGTAGGTCTCTCTGATCAAAAACTCATTGTGGATGATAGTCCCATGCTGGTTCTGGGAGTTACAGGTCAGTGCCCACTAAGAAAATGAGGAAAAAGATAACTAATATACAAGAGTTAGAGAGAAGAGAGAGAGGGGGAGGGAGAGGGAGGGAGGGAAGATGTAGAAGATTAAGGTTAGTCTTGATCCTACCCTCTCCAGTGTCTTGTGGAACAGATCATTCTCAGTGAACTTACCCAATCACAGAAAAAATATCGCCACGTAGTCTCACTCATCTACAGCACCTAACCTGAATCTACCCAAGATACCATACATACCCAGCAAGCATCTCCTGGACTAGACACTAGGATGGAAACGGAGGGAGGGGAGGGCATCAAAGGGGTGGGAAATACAAATCTAGATCCAAATGGCAATGGTACCATAATTTTCTACTTACTAAAAGACAGACCAAATGGCTGATCCTACACCAGGCCCTTACAGGGAACACTTGAACTATAAAGCTTTCTATGTAGGAAGTCATACATCCTTTGCCTCGCTATGATGTGGTGAATTGGAAAGATCCATCACTTGCTGTTGGGATCCAGCCCATGCTGAGGTCAGGTGATGGTTCCTTGAGGCGTGACTGGGCTACTGGGGACTGGAGTCTTCTTGGGAATTAAGAAATTGGTCACAGTTGTAGTACCATTTTTTTAAGTATATATTCTGGGCAATCTAGGACCACCATCTAACTTTCATATGATTTAACTGCTCATATTGTCTTTTTGTTGATGATCATTTGAAACATTATCTCATGGGGAGCTATTGTGTGTATTTGATGGCTTAGTGTGTGGGTCTAAAGGAGCTGATGAGAACGGCAGGGTGTACAGCTACATGGTGATGGAGGGACCACGGATGCATACAGGGTAATGCCATGGTTCTGACCTAAAGAACCTGGTGAGGGCTGAAGCTATCAACAAGGTAATGGAAATGGTGGTTAACAGAGCAGACTGTGGATAAGCTTTACGTGTGTTTGAATCCTTCTTCTCTCACTGTGTGGCTCTGGGCAAATCATCAACTCACTCGGCTCACTTACCTGTAAAATTTAAGGATGGAAACTATAATACATCTCTCAGGTTTTATGATGAGTAATATCACCACTGGCAGAGGTGGTGCTAGTGGTGTGACTGAGGATAGGAACGGGACTGGGGGGTTGGTAAATAGGAGTGTGGTTTTGAAGGTTCCTCGTAAATATCTGGCAGGAATACACGGCTGGCAGTTGTAGGATCTGTAGCATTATGAGAAAGAGAAGCTAGCTGGAAACCCAGTTTGGAGTATTACAGCATGATCTTGACTGGGTGATTGAGCGTGATGGCAGTGAGCCTGCAGTTCCTATAAAAATCAGGACAATGTTTATTTCAGGGCCACAGGTTAGGCATGTTTTAAGGATGTGTCACTCTGTGCATTTGGAGAGCAGCAGTAGTAGCATTCTAAGTGTCGGTCCTTGCTGCAAGGGGCATGAGAATGACTGAAGTCCTGGGGTGTCCAGTTGGCATCTGTAAACATCAGTTTCAGCTGAGGTTTCATTTCAAAAGATGAGCACATTGTTGGCAGCCCTGCAGTATTGAGGGCCCAGCTTCAGTCAGAGCATTAAGAAAAAAAAATGTGAGCTCTGACTTGACTGCCATTGTCTTCTGCTGCAGAGAAAAAGCAATCACAGTGAGCAATGACAAAAATGCATAGTGTTAGCATTTTGTTGGTATTACAGTTTGCATCAGTTCTGTCTGTTACACTGTTCCTTTTAAACAGCTTCCAAAGTCACTTTGTATTAGCTTCAATGCAAGGTTTCATCTCCTTTATTGCCTACCATTCTAATAAGTTTATTTTCAGAATCTTAATGTTCTCATTTTTGTTTCTGTTGCGTGTCTGATGCTTTTGCAAAAACTAAAGTCAGTAGTAAACAAGCCACAGACAATTATCATGCCGTCGTGCACTGAAAAATCACCTGTGATATCAATAGGGAAAGGAAAATGTGAGGAGCCACCCTGCCTGATCTGTACATGTCAGAGTCCAGCAAGCACACTCTGGGCTGATGTTGCCCCTTCCTCCCTCACATCTATTGTCTTAGAATGAAAATTAACCAAGTAGCCCCCCCATTCCCAACCATAAGGGTCTTAGCAGATCCAGTGCATATAATCACTGCTCTCTTACAGCCTGTGATTCATAGTGGGAGCAGAGAGATTCTGGACAAATATCTAAAATTAAATAGACACACCTTAAAGGTCAAGTCACAGGAAGAAGCCAGACAGAGTTCCTACACATCTTCCAGTGGGGATTGTCTTATCTACTTCTGGGATAGAAAGCCTGATAAGCAGGATAACATAAATGCTCAGGCTGGAGAGGTAGAAGATAAAACAGGGACAGATTAAGGACTTTTGTAGGCATTCCTATAAGGTGTTTTGGGTTTTATTATAATTGTGATGGGCAGACATTAGATTCAGGGCAAGAGTATGATTCTGATAATTACCTTTGAGCCCAGAGGAGGGCTTGCTACTATGCATGCACCTTGTTGTGATAGATGATTGCTTACTGGGCACTTTGGTTCTTTTCTGGGTGGTTGATTTTCACTTTGAGCAAAATATTTTAGATTATGAATATAGTTTTCCGAAGATGCACATAGTACACAGGGTCGCCTCTAACCTTTCCAGATGCAGAAGTTAGAAAAGGAGAACAATTACAGTTGGTACATCAGTGTCTGTAATTTATATTTGCCATCTTTATGCTAAAAGCAAAGAAACAAAGAATTACTAGTTAGAAACTTCTAAGAATGTCTTTATTTAAAAATCAACATGAGGGCTCATGGAATGGCTCAGTAGGTGAGGTGTTTGCAGCACAAGCATGATATTGTTGATGGGACAAAATACCCAACCAAGTAGTCTATGAGAAGAAAGAATGTTGGCTTTGAGTCTTGAGGGGAAGCTCCATGGTGGCAGGGAAAAGGAGAGCATGAGCAGAAGCTGGACATGACCTTGGCCACAGCAGGTAGAAACATCGCAGGAGAGTAAGCCAAACTCTAGCAAAGGAGAAACTGGCTACAGTACCCATAAGCCCACCCCCAACAGCATACCTCTTCCAGCCAGGCTCCACCTCCAAATTTGCCATCAGCTGGGGATCAAGCATTCAGAATACATGAGTTCATGAGGACATCTAATTCAAAGCACCACATGTAATGACCTGAATTTGGATCCCCAGCCCCCGTGTGAAAGCTTGGTCTGGTTGCATGCACCTATAATCTTTGTGCTGGGAAGGCAAAGACAGGAGGATCCCTGTCCAGATCTGTAAGCTCTGGGTTCACTGAGAGACCCTATCTTGAAGAAAAAATGTGGAGAGCAATTGAGGAAGACAACCAATATTAACTTCTGGCCTACACACACACACACACACACACACACACACAAACGAGCACATACATGCACATACACAGAAATCAACATAACCTGGGCATGGTGGTGAGCACCTGTAATCTCAGCACTTGGGAGACTGGGACAGGAAGATCTTGAGTTCAAGGCTAACCTGGGCTACATTGTAAAACCATGTTTCAAAAAAGGAAAGAAAATAATCAACATGAAAATATCCTCTTATATAATCTTCATTGGTGTTCTAAACATATTGAGCCCCATGTCTTGTCTTACAAAACTGGGCAGTATTGGACAAATAGAACTGAAGATTCTTTTTTTTTTTAAATGAATCTGTTTATTAAATAAAACTCTACATTTCTATGGATTATTTACTATGGTGCCAACAACTGACTAGTCAAATTAAGTTGATCACCTTTTCTAAAGAGAAAAGGGATTGGGGATATGGTTTAAGGTGTGGCCTGTTATAGGGCACTTGCTATGAGATGTAGGCAGCTTTCCAAACTTGTTTATACATTATACTGTTCATTGGAGAATTGTATAAAAATTTCAAGGCCCAGGCTATATCCCAGACTATTAAATTTTACTTTCTGCTTTGATTCAGATAAGCAGGCTGGAAACCTATTGAAGCCTATGGCATTCAGCCAGATTTCTTTGGATTTAGGCAGATTAGTTTTACAGGGAAAGGTACCATTACAAATAAAAGCTGATTTTGTCTTCTCAGTAGACATGTTATATATTAAAAAGCTTTTTAAACTTTTTCTATTTGCAATCTTTTTTGTGTAATTTTTTTTATTTTATAGCTGTATAAAATAGGTATACAAATCAAACACTGATAATAAATCATAAAGAAATTTGTTTTGAAATAATCCTTTGGTGTGCATGTGATTTTAATCATGTATTAAAGCCAAAATCAAATTTGCATACTAATGAAGTAGATGTGCTTATTTTTATTTACATAAAGAATTAAATCTTGCCTGAGTATGTGATGCCGAAAGATGCAGAACATCCTCAGTGATGCTTCAGAGTTGATAGACACTCTGATTTATCATTTATCAGTGCTGCTTTGCTTCACATAGTTACATAGTACAAAGTGGCATGTCCGGGCCCTTATCAGAAATTATTGGAAACCCTGTTTTTAATTCCAGACCAAAATGCATACAATGCTATTTTATGAAACTCAAGTCAGCAATTCAAACAGCAGATTTTTAAAAAACAAACATTCTAACACAGTATGATCCAAAGACAAATGAATCTGATACATACTGAAGAATGGCAGCAGGCAAATGTTAAATGACTTTGTGTTCTATAATTAAACCACTGTGCTTCTATGAGAGCAGAAGAATTCATACGTACAGTAAAAGCAGTGGAGCTCACAGCACACAGTAGTCTCAGATCTGAGCTGTGGTGATTCAGGCAGCATTTATCAGCATTGCCTTGGCATGAAGGCATGCCCAGTATGCAGTGCATGTGTCATGTGTTCAGAACCAGGACTGCAGTGAAGTCACACAGTGCAGCGTAGGTGAGCACTGCCAGAAAACACTGTACGCATTACGCATTTGAATTTTGAATTAGCGGTCAGCAGATTTTTTTTTTTTTTTTTTACTGGTGCCAAATTTTTTTTGTAACCCCCACATTCAGTTATGTAACCTCACATGGCATCATGACCCACAGTTTAAGAAGCTGTCATATGGGGGGAGGAGGCTGGGGAGATGACTCAGTCAGTCCAGTGAATGCCAGGCAAGCTTGACGAGCTGAGTGCAGAAACCCAGCACCCACCTAAAAGCTGGACTGGGCAGCAAGTGCCTATACTCTCGGTGCTGGGAAGACAGGGACAGGAGGGTCTCTGGGACCTGGTCGCCAGCTAGTCTAGCTGAGTTAGTGAGCTTCATGTTCATTGAGAGACTCTGTCTCAAAAACAAAGGTGGACGGTGATTGAGAAAGACCAAATGTCAACCCCTGGCAACCACGTGCACACACACGTATGCACACCTACACACAAAGAAGAGTTTGTGATTCCGATATGAAAAAGCTCATGTACTTATCAGTTAATCAACAAAATAGTTTTGTAGAAAGGGAAGTAATTTATAGAGCACCTGTTGTGTGGCTCGGTTTAGACCCTTGAAGCTGACACTGTAGAGTACAAGGAGCGAGCGTGCATGAGAGCATGCTGATCATCTGCCCAAATGTTAATGTCTTAATGCCAACTTCGTAACTGTCAAAATGTTTTCTGACCTGGGGAATATTATAATATGACTTTTCTGGCTAAAGAATAGTCTACCATATTTTTTTTAAAAAAATCAATTACTTAATCACTGATCTTTTTTGAACATTATTCAGGATCTTTCCATTGGATGATGATTTTTTATTGTTTTGGGGTTTTTTTTTTTTTTTTTTGAGGTAGGGTCTCACTCTGGCCCAGGCTGACCTGGAATTAACTATGTGGTCTCAGGGTGGCCTCGAACTCATGGCGATCCTCCTACCTCTGCCTCCCGAGTGCTGGGATTAAAGGTGTGCGCCACCACGCCCGGCTTGATTTTTTAATTACTTATTTGTGCAGAGGATGCATGAATACCGTGTGTGCACCATTTTGCATCTGGCTTTACATGGGTGCTGGAGAATTGAACCTGGTTCAACAGACTTTACAAGCAAGTGCCTTTAATGATCCATCTCCTCGGCCCACTACTGGATTATTTTTATGAAGTATATGTAAATAAACGTCCTTTAGGATCAGCCCTTTCATAAATTCTATATTACTCCTTAGGACAAATGTTTGGAAGGAGTATCGCTCTGAGAAGATGTATACATTTTGATACCTATCATAGCACTACAGACCAAATAGAATATGCTTATTTATATTTCAACCCCAATCCCTCAACAAGAGCATGAGTTCGGTGAGGCTCAGTATTGTCTCCCTGAAAGTTCCTCGCAGTGTCTGGTGCACAACACAGACTCCATGAAGTGAATGCCACTTTCTTGATTACGTACGAAAGCTCTCCTTGCTACCATTGCTTGCTTTCATATGGTGGCGTCCAAAGATGGGTGCCTCATTGGAACAAATTTCAGTGACAGCTTTGGGCCTGACCAGATGCCTCATTATATCAAAATTGGTTCTAACAGCCAACCCAATGTGAACATACAACAGTGAGTGTCAGGTTCAAGAGTCTAGGACTAAAATACGGTCTGAAACCTTATTTATTAGGATAAGGTGCAGCTGGCTGTTCTAAATGAGCTGAGTGCCTTTCCTAAGGAGCAAAGGGACTGAGGTATGGCTTAGGATGCAGGCTGCCATAGATTGATGCTTTGCTGCACCAGTGTGTGCAGCATTTGTGGGTGTCCAAGAGGTGGTGCAGACTCTCTCATAGAAGCCAAGACATTTGCAATATTTTATCTTTGTTACCCTCTGGCGAATGTCATTATTAGGAGTTTCTTCTTCTCCCTCTGCTCTATGCCTCCCTGGATGCTATAGTCAGTGTGTGTTGGCTTTCAAGAGCAGCTATATTTCTCAAAGATGCTATTTTTTTCAACCTTCCAGGAGACCTTTTTGTCTTCTACCAAGATCTCTACAGTGCTGTCATATCCAGCATCCCTACACCTCCTCCCTCTCCATATGAAAACTATCCTAAAATAGTTTCCGTAAGACTCCTCGTCCTAAATCAGTGCCTTAATCTAGCCGCACCACTCTCCAATATATCCTTAAGCCATTTGAAAATTATTTCATCTCGTTCGGTATTTTTGCTTGTTTCCTGGTTTTTCAGGGTAGGATCTTGCTCTAGCCCAGGCTGACCTGGAATTTACTATGTAGTCACAGTGTTGGGATTAAAGGTGAGTGTCACCATGCCTGGCTTCAGAATTCTTTTGTTTTCTACCACAAATTCAGACTTGGCATTAAGGCAAGACTCCCAGGAAGTGATTCCCAAGTAGCAATTCTGCTTTGGCTGCTGCCTAACAGATACCTTCTTCAGCTATCCATTAATCCTTGCATATATACCCTGCACTTTTCTACCCATACTCCTCTTTGCTCACCCTATTTGCTTGGAACAACTTTTTTCCTTATTGTTTTTTTCAAGAAAGGGTTTTACTCTAGCCCAGGCTGACCTGGACTTCACTATGTAGTCTCAGGATGGCTTCAAACTCACAATGATCCTCTTCCCCCTGCCTCCCAAGTGCTGGGATTAAAGGCGTGCGCCACCACGCCCGGCTTGGAACAACTATTATATTTAAGACATTCTACCTTCATTATCTGTGTGTCCATCTTATTCCCTCACACTCATCTGTGTTACAGATGCCAAGTCTTATTCATCTTGAAATTCCTCTCAGGGATGCAGTTGCCCTGCTGAGGAAAGGAGTGGCCCAGAGGTCTCATTGATATTAGGGATGTCACCTTTTTGTGATCACTTTATTGGTCACAGAGAGAAAAAAGTACTCAGAATACTGATTATATTTGACAGTGAGATGTGCCCTTTGATGTCAAGTTATAGAGCCACACTTCAACCTTGCACAGAGAATGAAAATTAAAGAGATTAACATCATTAAAACAGTTGCTGGTAATTTCCAGGTTTTGGGGGGGTTGAACAGGAATGTTAGGTGAGGACAGTGACTCTGACTTCTAAGGCCAAGTTGTGCCTGGCTGGCCTTGAACAGGTTAGGTTTTCTAAGGATGGAGGCAATGTGAAGCCGGGTGTCAAACCCCAGGGAGACCATATGGAAATACAGAATCCGGAAACCAAAAGGAACCATGAGTCAAATATAAGTGAGTGAGCCTGGATTTCTTACAGGGTCAGAGGTCATGAACACACTAGAGAATATATATTCTGTATATGTTCTGTAATGCATAAGTAATATTTGTCACTGTCTTGTTAATCTGGAAACTAGTGTTAAGATGACCTAGATCTTGGCAAGGACTAGCCACTGCACCACTGCTAAGAAATCCCTTTGGCCACTGTGGTCTGACTAAGCATCCTGCCACTGAAGGCCACGGTTCTGTGTCCTGTTTGGGTGTGTTCTGGAGCCAAAGGTGGGCAGAACCTTAAATACAGCATTTGCTTCGAGCTTTATATCCCTCATTCGATTCTTCCTAAAGATGGGAGTTTACACTTTTTTCCTTTGTTTTCTACTTTCTTACAGTTACCTGTATATCTGGAAGTGAAACACATAATAAAACCTTTGCTTTTTCCTTGGCTTCATTAGGCTAAATTCAAAGCACCGTAAGACATGCTTCAGAAGAATGCATGTGGGTATTTTTTGCATGGAGAAAACAATCAGAACAAGGAAAATTTTAGGTAAAGTTGGAAAAAAATTCAAAGAGCTATTTATGTTAAAGAAGTCTATAGTAATCATCTTGTCTTGGGCTTTATGCTTTGAACATAACAAGACTCCTAACAATAACTGGTGAATACAACTGCCTAGAATGCAGATATTTTGACTTCTAGTTCAAACATAATATTCAAACTGTCAGATCTTTTCTGAGTAAGCCCACTGTCTACCCACACTCCCCAACACATCCATTATATTCTGCAGCACTTACTCCTGTAATGAACATTATTTCAGTTCTTGTCATCAGAATACTGTTTTTGTTGATCAGTTGCCTGCTATTCAACAGTTTCGTTTTTGATATTTTTCTTTCAAAGTTGTAAAGCCTATAAGAGCAATTTTTTATATTAAAGTCTCTGTTGTGGTTTTGTTTCTGTTTTTTATTGGTGTGTTTTTTCCTTCATTTTGAGCATTTTGCAATTCATTTTCATCTAATCCGACTTAACTCTGACATATGTCTTCATTAAAAGCATGCTTACTGTATGTATCTCTTGCCAACCAAAAGGCATGAAGGTAATAAGGTGCAGAGAACCCTTCCAGGCTGCAGGCCTGTGATGTATTTACTCTCTGTGGCAGAAATGTTCGTGAACATTTCTCTAAGATAAAACTAAAAACATATAAACTGGGTGTGGTGGTGCCACACCCAGCACTTAATCCCAGCACTGAGGAAGCTAAGCTAGGAGAATCACTATGAGTTTGAGGGCAGCCTGGGCTACAGAGTAAGACACTGCCTTGAAAAATAAAATAAAATGAAATTATATCCTGGGAATGTTTAAATTAAAACCATAGCCTTTCCAGTAGAATCAGACTTATTTATAAATTCTATATGCTAAATCACATCCCTCCCATGGAACTGCCTAGGTAAGAAAGATAATATAGCCTTTCTTTCCTATCCATCTTAACTACTTCCCTATGTGCATAAACACATAGTTTCCATAGTACTCTCTTCAATCTCCCAAACAAAGTAGGTAGAGTTTGATCCCTGAATAATTAGTACTAAGATTTTCATAGAGTTAAAACCCTTCAGAGTGCCAGGGATGGTGGCTCTACCTGTAATCCCTGCATTTAGGAGGCTGAAGCAGGAGGATTGCTGCATGTTCAAGGTCTGGGCTATGTGGCAAGACCCTGACAATAAAAGAAAACTGTAAGGAAAGGAAGTGAAAGAATCCACCTTTCTTATTCTCTCTTAGCTTTCTACCTGCCCTACAGAAGACAGCATGATCTAGTCTGTACTTGAAGTAAATGATATTTGATGTTATATATGTCACAACCCTCCCAAAGAGAAAAGCGAAGCAAACAGCATGTGGCTGACGCTCCTCTTTCCTTAGCGGAACTTAGGAAGAGATCTTTGATTTTGTATCATAGATATTGCACATCCACAGTAAGATGGTAGTGGGAGGCATTTTAGGATTTGCAGTGGAAGAGATAATTATTTTGGGATCGAAGGGTTTAAGTGGGTGAACCAAGGGAAGAATACTAGTTAAACTAAGCTCACCTGGGCACCTGGGTCATTTAAGCAGGAAGACCTAGAATGTGGCGACCAGAGTATGAGTCTGAGCTGTGTTACAGGAGGCAAGACACAGGACTGCCAGACCGGAGGGGAAACTCAGCAGTGCACGCTGTGCTCTTCCTCTGTCGTGGGGTGCTGATGGCAAGCTCTGAGCAAAGGGGGAGGAGCCAAAAAGGGGGTGGGAGAACTGGGGAGAGTGAGCTAAGCAGGAGGGGTGTAGAGCTGATGACAAGGGCCCTCAGGACCCCCCCCCACTCTCCTTACCTGACCTTGGGCATGTTATTTATATTTCCTTCAATGACCTCGTCTAAAACATAGAGATAACAATACCACCACAAGGGGAAAATGGGGAAATGAGAATTTATCCTAAAGCCTTTCATGAGGATTAAACGAGTTTCCAGGCAAAGCCCATTTCTGGGCACATAATTTTCAATAAATACTTAATAGTAACTACTCAATGAAGAACAGCTATAGGGAGCTGGGCAAAATTCTGTTTTACCAACAGGGAGATAAGAAAGAAGTAGGCCGAGGGATGCAAACAGGACTGCTAGAATCAGGACACATCCGAAAGGCCCAGGCATGGCTACGAGGATTCAGGTTGGGAGATTCGGAACAAAGGAAGAAGAGCAGGAAGTGGAGGGTTAGGAACGAAGGCAAACAGCAGATGACACCAAGAGACCAGAGGCTGGTTTTGAGAAAAACCTCTACCGCAGCCAGGAAGTTACAAGCATCCTGCGACTTGATAAGGGACCAATCCCTCAGGCTGGCCAGGGTATAAGTAAAAGTAAAAAGAAGTCAGTCAGGCCTGTGTCTTGTTGGAAGGGAGATACAGACAGAATTGTCTATTCCTAAATGCAGGAGCAGTAGTTTACCCACATACAAGTGGATTCCTGTCAGGGATGAAGAAATCACTTCCATGAATAGATAAGTGAAACTAATATTCAAGATAATTACAAGCCTAACCAACCAGCTACTCAGAAACTATGCTTCCAAAACAAAGAACTTGCTAAGTATGCCAGCAGTATAGAGAAATCCAAAGTGTGAGTGGGATGTCTTTTTCAGAAGGGAAATCACATACATACTCTTCAGACTTATAGCAGTCTTGACTGTCTAATACTTGACCAAGATGTATTTAGGCCTGGAGCTTTATTTAGGAAAAAACAATGAATTAAAATTATCAGACATTAACGTTTTATTAAGTACCAATAGTTTAGTGTAGTGTAATTTTAAATGCAATTCTGTAAGCATCTACTTTACAAGGGAAAAAACATGCTAGCAGATGAATGGTAATTTTTAGGTAGAATCTACCTTTCATTCATGTTTTGTGTTGGTCAGATGCACATTTATACCAGAAAAAAAATGCACACCATCAGATATACTAAGGATTGTCTTGAGAAGCAATGTCAAGACCAGGCAAAAGCTCTAAAGTAAAGATAACCTAATTTGGGCCACAGGAACATTTTGTTTTTCAAAGTGTCTTTGCTGGTAGGTAACCCTCCTTGAAATGAAGCTCTAACTCTGCTTCCTGTAGAAGAAATATAAGCTCTGCTTTGGATAGTTAATGTGGGCCTAATTATTGTGGTGTTTTTCAACAGATATCACTCCAGAGATATACACCCCACACTTCAGAACTCTGAAAGAGAAAGAGGGGGGGGAAAAAAGAGGAGCAGAGGCAAAGTGTTGGGCTGCTTGTCATAGCAAGGGGCCACAATCTCACCAAAAGCAGTCATCCAGGGCTGGGGCTGTAGCTCAGTGGTAAGAGCACTTGCTAGCATGCAGGAAGTCCTGGGTTTAGTTTGCAGCACTGAAAAAAAAAATCTACCTGTAATTCACTCATGTAGTAAGACCTCCCGGGCCATCTAATCTCAATTATCGTTATATGTTCCTACTCATCACTGGAATATTTAAAAAGCAAGATGGGGGCTGGAGAAGATGGCTTAGAAGTTATAGTGCTTGCCTGCAAAGCCTAAAGACCCAGCTTCAGTTCCCTAGTACCCATGTAAGCCAGATGCACAAGGTGGCACATGTGTCTGGAGTTCGTTTGCAGTGGCTAGAGGCCCAGGAGCGCCCATTCTCTCTCTCTCTCTCATAAATAAATAAAATATTATAAAGCAAGATGCATAGTTCAGAATGTGTGGGCATCCATCTAACTTTACATATTAAAGACGTGAACTGTCACTTGGAAGTCATAGTAAGAATGGAAAATTAGGCATTGTAGACTTTCTGAATTTTGAAATGCTGCTGGAAGTCTTTGTGTACTGTGTGAGACCTCCTGAGTCCTGAAGTAGAGGGACAGCAGGATGTTTTAAGTCACATTGGCACTCAGAATGCAAATAAATACAGCCTTAAATATCTTATTTAAAGAAAATGACTCTATTTTCTTTGCTTGTTGGACAAGACTGTGCTAGGCATGCAGGCATATGTGTTTAATCCCAGCACCAGAGAGGCTGAGGTAGGAAGATCAGCTGTGAGTTTGAGGCCAGCCTGGGCTACAGAGTTAGTTCCAAGTTGGCCTGGGCTAGAACGAGTCCTGCTTCACTGTATCAACCGTCCCCCCGCCACGCCCTCAAATAAGGTTGTAAACTTTTCTGTGTTTCGCATAGCAATATAATATTTCTGTGATGAACTAATTTAATATGAAAAGTCCATAAACAATAAGAATGGATTACATAACTGTAGGGCATAGCCACTCAAATTTTTATGATTCATTAAATCACTAAAACAAGCCACTCAGGCTAAGCCATGGGTTAGACAGAAGAGCGTGACCTGAAGTTCAAGTGTTTTCTGTGCTGGGCTCACCTTTGGCGAGAGTTTTTGGCAGAATAGCATGAGTGATGCGCCATCTAGTGGTTAAGTGAACCTAACCTTAATGAAAAGTAAAATGGTTTTTGCTTGGCCCTTCTTGCCTCCCCACACTTTCCTCCATTTTTGTTAAGCAGCAAGAGGGGTTTGAGGCTGTAGGGAAACTAATTTGGGAAAGGAAAAAATGTATATTTTCTTAGAAACAATATATTGGAAATAAATTAGTGCATAATTACTATGAAACCAATGTGAAACCACGTGTCAGACCCTGGGGAGACCATATGAAAATACAGAATCCAGAAACCGAAAGAAGCCATGAGTCAGCGTCAGAGCCAGGAAGACTGATTTCACAATAGTTATGTAAGCCAGAGTTTCAAGTTGACAGTGTACATATGTATGCAGAGAAAGCTCCACTTCATTTTGTATAGGTCTTATTCATATAATTAAGCATTCAACTTGCTACACATTTACATTTGAAATTTTTTAATATATGCACTACCCAGATCACACCATGGACGCTTCTGCTACCCCAGCAAGCTTTCTCATCCCCTGGCCTCGCCAGTCCTCAGTCAGAGTCCTCAGCTCTTCTGTCAGCTATCATCATGTGTTTCTAGCAGCATCATTACAGTACATGCTTCTAGCCCGAACCTTTGAGAAAGAATAAAATCCTGTCATCCCCATCTTCATAGTTTGTCCAGGAGCCTGAGGGAATAGCTCAGTGGGTAAAGGCGCTTGGCTTGCAAAGCGCACCAGTCCTGGTTCAATTCCCAAGCCACCCACATAAGTCAGACTCAAAAAAGTGGCACAAGCATCTGTCATTCATTTGGAGAGATAACTATTTTAAAAAGTAAAAACAAATTTTAAAAATAGTTTTTACAAAGGTGGGGGCGGGGGTGTTTCTCAGTAGACCATCCTGGGCTGGTTGTTTTTCAGAATCCGGTGTCATATGGTCGCTGTCTCCCCAGCGGAAGTTTCTATTCTGCTGCTTTCCTTGCTGAACTTCTCATGGAGTTATGTATCTGTTTGGTGCCCTGGTCGTGTTTTCCCAAATGTCTCTGCAGGCAGCCAAGTCAATTTTCAAAGAAATCCCATTACTTTTGAGTGGCATGTCCAAGGTGCCAGTGATTGTCATGGCAGAACTGATACATTCCAATGCAGCATTTCCAAAATTAATGTGAATGCCATGTCACCAGTCACTACTCTGACGCCTGCTCAAATTAATCCCCGCAGCCACAGCACTGCTGGAGTTGTAATGGGAGAAAGGCTTTCGGCACATAACCAGCCATGGCTACTTGAAGCCGTGCAGAACTATTTAATCTCTATTGCTGCTTATATAGGACCTCTGTTCAGACAAAACTAAGTGCTTTCTGAGCATCAGACCAAATAGTGTATATGTCAAGAAGCGTAGCTAGTTTTGAAATAAATGTATTTCTATTATTCCAGAACTTTCTTGTGCCAATTTATTTGATTGTTAGACAAGTGAACAGAGTTAGGCAACAAACATATGTAACGAACACGTTACTATCAAGTGTTGTGTGAAAGATTGCAGAGAGAAAAATGAAAGGTGTATGAGTCAGCCAGGGAGCTGACCTTTGTTTAGACCTGATGTTCCCTGGCCTGGGGCATTTAAAGAGAACAGTGACAATTAGGGGGGGAAAATGCAGGCATCACCCTAATGTATTCTTTCTCAGAAATAACTTGTATTTTTTTCTAACTATTTGTCATGAATTTGGGAAATAGATGAACATAAAGAAGAAAATATAAAACTACCTAATCCATTAAAGAAAACCCTATCTTTAACATTTGTTTTTATTTATTTATTTACGAGAGAGAGAGAATGGGTGCACCAGGACCTCTAGCCACTGCAAACAAACTCCAGGCACATGCACCATCATGTGCATCTGGCTTATGTGGGTTCTGGGGAAGGGAATCAAACCTGGGTCCTTAGGCTTCGCAGACAAGCACCTTAACTGCTAAGCCATCTCTCCAGCCCAGAAAACCTATTTTAATAGTGTTGGTTCATGCATTCGTTCATATTCATTCCTCCTCCCTCACTCCCTCCTTCTCTCTCTTTGTGTGTGTGAGAGAGAGAAAGGAAGTGCAATAATACCATTTATTTTCCATTAGAAACTCTTGAAACACGTTTCAGGAATGGGGATATAACTCATTTGTAGATGCTTACTTAGCATGTTCAAGGCTCAAGATTAATGCCCAGAAATGCAAAAGAATACCATTAAAATCAAAACATGTTTAATGCTTTTATTGACTTAATAATTTCTGGACTTCAAATGAAAATTATTTTATTAACCATTTTTGTTAGGGGATTTTTAATTGTTTTCTTTTAAAATATTTATACTTAAAATCAAATCTTTGATTTCCTGTCTTACTTAGTGACCAGAAGTTCTAGAATAGTGTTAACAATGATGGTGAAACTACTGTCCATGATTTGTTTATTAGTGCTTATTATTGCGGTTTATTAGTATAGCCCTATTAAAAGTTTAAAAATTATATTAAGTACTTTGAGTTCTAACTTTTAAATCTCAGTATAGCAGTTGGACATTAGCAAATATCGGTGGTGCTATTAAGATAATTAGGTTTGTGCCAATAGGTGTGATATATTATGTTAATAGACTTCCAATTGGAGACCCAGTCCTATTCTATCAAACAGCACTATACTTTCACTGAATTGTCAAATTCAGCTCCATACTTGTGATTTTAGGATTTTAGCATATGTGCTTATTCTGAATTGTTCTCTAGAGATAATTAGTGTGGCAGGATTACAGACAAAGTGATACTCTCATTCTAGCCTACATTAGGGTTGTTGTAGTTGGGGCGGGAAACCTAGTTCAGTATCTTCTTCCTCCTCCTTTTACAATTGACCTCTTATCCCTCTTAGTACAGTAGTTTTCCTTTTGCAGATTCATGGAGTACTTTTCTTAAGGTCTCTGAAAGCACTCATCTCATGGCTGTTATGTGAAAATTCTCTGTATATTTGCTTTCTGTTATTGTGTGAATGACCAATGCCTTATATTTGAGTGTTCTGTCCACCCATTTAGCCACTAAATAAATTTCCACCTAGCCCCACCTGTACAATCTGATCGGTTCCATGCAAAGTGTTACAGTGGTGAGTGACTGGAAGGGCTATAGGACTCTGAACTAGCCCTGCATCCGTTAAGGAGAAGAAAATGGAAATAGAGTGATTTCATTATTGTATGGACAGATATCCACTCTGGGACAGAAATGTGGGTTCAGAAGACAAGTCAGCTTCCTAGGACTTGAGAGCAGACACCAGGGAGACAAGAGCAAAGAGCTAGAACTAGGCTTCCTATATCTGTTCCCTGTAGTTGTTGCCTTCTGATTCTGAGAGTGGATCTAGTTAACCAGTTAGTTCAAATAATTTTTCATAGGCCAAGTGCATACTCCAACATACTCTTAAAACTTAAAACTCTTAAATACATTTAATAATAATTTTTGTTAATAACATATCTTTCAAATTCCCATTTCAAGGCATCACTTCAAAACCATGTCTTTAAATTGTCAATTATTTCCCAGGGGAAGCCTTACAAAAGTAAGAGCCCTCTAATGGCTCCCAACTGGACAGAAACATAGCTCTCATGCATATACTAATTCCTGCTATGTGAGGCATATGTGGTTTGCTCTTAACTAATGCTCTTGGAGTTCATCTTTTTTTTCTCTCTCAGTCATATATTGAGTAGTGTTTTTCATGCTTACCGAAAGACCAAAAGCAATGCCAGGCCTTTTAATAGATGGTTAAATGCAGAGTCACATACAAAAATTGAATGAAAATTAATGGAAGAAATGGTGATAAAAGGGACAATCAGATTTATTGAAGAATTCCACTTGTAGCTGTGTAGCCAAGAGATGTATCCTAGGAGAGATATTGTTAGGCCCAGGCTCTTAACCACCACCTGGAAGCAAGCCAAGTGTCTGCCAGCAGACAAATGGGTAAGTGCAGTGTGATACAGATGCACGCTTCAGCCTTGAGCAGGAAGGAAATCCTGACACTTGTTGCAACAAGGATAAACCTTAAGGATGTTATGCTGGGTGAAAGAAGGCAATTACAAAAGGACAGCTGTTCTGTGTTTCCACCATATGCAGCACCTTAGTAGTCACGTTCTCAGAGGAGGAAACAGAACGGAAGTTGCTAGGGGCAGAGAGAATGAGAAGTTACTGTTTAATAGGTCCAGAATCTCGGCTTTGCAAAACTTCTGAAGAATGGAGAGTAGTTATTGTTATAAAACAATGTAAATTTATGTACTGCCAGTGAAATGTACACTTAAAATAGTGAAGATGGTAAATTTTCGGCCACATATAGCCACATTTTGTTTTAATGGACAGGGAAAAACAGACCACGTGAACTAGAATCAGTTTAGGTTATAGCAGCAGGCCAATATTTCCAGTGATGATTCCTGTCAGAGACTACTCAGCTTTCAGACTGACCCCCAGAAAGGAGGGGCCAGTGGGGAGACTGTTGACCTCGTGCTCCTGTGTGGTCACTAGGAGGCCTTTGAGTGCAGAATCGAATATGTTCAGTAATTACCTTCTTCTTCTTCTCAGGGTGTTAAATACCACATTATTTGAAAGTTGGGAGATTGTTGGACCTTACCCTTCCTGGTGGGTTTTTAACCTGCTGCTGCTGTTAATACAAGGGCTGAACTGCTTCTGGTCTTACTTGATTGTAAAAACAGCTTGCAAAGCTATTTCAAAAGGCAAGGTAAGTTGAAACTCACCTTTTTCAATGTGCTCCAGAAAATGTGGGGTATTTTTGGCTCCTCTGAAATAACTGTTACTTCAGATTTCATTGAAATCAGAGTTATTTCTTCAAAATTGAACAGGACTACCCTGAAACACAGACAAAACTAGTTTTTTCCTTGAGTTTGTGGTTAAAGTTGTTTGTTGGTGATGATGCCCAGCGATCTGCATTTGTAATCTTAGATTTAATGGTGATATATTATTTGTCATGTTCTTTTTCTCCACTATGTCTCCCTTGATCCTTCACTGATTACATTTGTACTGAACGGAAATTTACTAACTTCTTTCCTTTCATAAGAAGGGCTGCTTGCATACGTGTACATTGAAACAACCTATCTCTCAAACTGAAGAATATGTCTGTGACTTTTTCAGCAAATTTTGCTTAAGTTTCTGGGTTAAAAAGCAGACTCATGAAGCTGACTTAAATAAATCTTCCTGAGCCTCAGCCCCTTTGCCTAGAGTAATGACATTTCCAGCTCATTCTCTGTGTTGTTTTTCTTACTTCGTTGTTTGTTCTGTTCCTTCTGCCACGCTGGAAGGCTGGGAAGTGGAGCCCTTTACATGTAAGTTTGAAGTCCTCTCTCATTCCCTGTCCTGGGTGCCACTTGCCTGTTGGAGGAGTGTGCAGGCACTTTTCTCCATGCGTTTGAATAACCCGTTAACACTGATTGCAGTCTTTGAGTCAGGTGTAGTTTCCATGAGCTACAAAAGACGCTGGAAACAGCTCTGCTGGTGCCCTTCTGTGTGAGCATGTAGTCTGCTGCGTTGCATGATCTAACAGAGAAGGAGAAGAATTTCTTTGTTTGCATTTAACATGTTGGCTAAGAGACAGAAATAGGTCCAGGTGAAATAGGAGGAACGGAGCTAGCTGTGGAGTTATGAGGAAGATTGATGAGGAATGAGTGCCGAATGGAGATCGGAGCCCCAGGGGTTTTCCCAGTTTGTACACAGGGCAACACTTCTCCACCTGTCCTCAGCAAGGTCCACAGACCCAGCTGTTGCCAAAGGCGAAGTCGATGCTTCTAGTCATGGCCTCTGAAGCCAGTTCTCAGTGTCAGTATCTAGATAAATCCAAACTACTTTGGTCAACTTATTTCTTAGAAATTAAACTAACAGAATTCAAGTTCATTTTCCTCTGATCTTCTATCCTCTAAAATGAACAGTCTTCTATTGAAAATCTTCTTGTCCCCATTTAAATACAAATTAAATCAGCCTTCCCAGTACTGTCAGTGTGATAATAACTAAATCTGCAAGGATGCAATGAATTAGATTAACTTGTGTGCTTATTACATTATTTCCACCAGACATAGTCTTCCCTCTTATTTTTATTTCTTCATCTTTATGAAGAGATGATCATTAATTATATTCCAGATCTCAGGCTTCAGAACTTACTTGCTATTGCTGTTTTCACCTAACACAATAAGATTATTCATCGTATCCATGGGTGATTTTTTTTTCCTATGGGTTATTTTGAGATATTCTAAATTGTCCTTTCTTTGATGGAAACATAAATATAGATTTTTTTCCAAATACAATTTAAAATAATCTTATTGGGCATGCAATTTGTGAGTAATGGACTTATAAATGTAGTGGAGCTTTACAACGACAATGTCTTTATGACCCATGCCTTTTTACTTGAGACATCTTTATCCCCTAGTCATGTTGTTGTCTTGGTATCTAGGGATTTTTCTTTGAAGATAATCAATGTGAGTTCATCTCACCTCAGATGTCACTGATGCAAGATTCATTTGCATGTATTTAGCCCATTACTGGTTGGACTGGAGCAATAGTCCTCAGCTTTTACTTTCTCCTCCATCCACCCACTTGCAAAACATGATATTCACGCACCACAATGACAGCTCTTCAAGTAGTTATTACAAGATTCTCAAGGTGGTGTGATAGTGTCTCAGAAGCAACATGATGTGAAAAGCCCCCAGTTAATTTGTGAAATACCTCCCAGTGATTCTGCCCATCTTCTCAAACCACCCTCTGGGGACTCACAGGAATTCATTCTGGGAAGAGTCTTATGAAGCCAGGCCAACAAGTCCCATTGGCCACTCCAGTTAAAAATTAATAAAGCTGGGCCTGGTAGTACATACCTGTAATCTCAGCTCTCAAGAGTCTGAGGCAGAAGTATTCTGCAAGTTCAAGGCCAGCCTGATTTTTTTTAGTGATCTGAGCTAGAACTAGTATGTGAATGTCTTCATTAGTGTGGTTAACTGACCTTAAATAGTGCTCAAGGTGCATGCAGTCACTACAGAGTACATGAACCCATTTGTACCCAGTAATGACATTCTGGTAATAAAGATGCCACTTTTAGGTAAGAGTAGGATTCATGGTTTAGAATGTTCACTATGGTGTCAAGTACGTTTTAAGGTCAACGCATCCAACCCTGCGATGCCTGTATTCACCACTGTTCCTTGATAACTGACTGTGTCACCAAAATTATCTCTCGCCAGTGAAGAGGAATATACTACCATAGCCATGTTTTAACCTCCACTGATTTTTAACAAGTGACTCAGTTTACCTTCCTGTATTGCATGTACTTCTGCGTGTGCCATACCTTGCTGGTCATAGGAGCTGGTTACACTCTCATTCCTCTATGCCACAGGTGTCCAAGGATGATCGAAGTGATATTGAGTCTAGCTCAGATGATGAGGACTCAGGACCTCCAGGGAAGAACCCCCACACCACAACCACCACCAACGGGACCAGTGGTACCAACGGCTATCTCCTAACGGGTCCGTGTTCCGTGGATGATTGATTACTCCAACCTATAAGTCCCGAACAAAGTGAACTGTTTGTTCCTGGAAGTATTTAATAAGTTGCAAATGCAGTTCCTTTCATGATATCTCATCACCAGAAACAAAAAAAAATTAGGGTTATCAAAGCATTTTGAATAGTGTACTGCCATGTGTCCTGTCTGTAAGTGACAAAGAAATGCCACTCTCTTTGTGTAGGCATGCTGTATGTGATTGACACAGGGAGCAGCATTTGCATTTGTACTGTCTTAGACTTTTATTTATTTTTTGTACTCGTTTGTAAGTCTGTGGACAAAAGAAGATTTCCTCACTCCTTTTACTCTCTGGGCCCATGACCGTGAAGGAGGTGCTCCACCTGCCTCTGCCCCTTTCTCCCACCATAGTCCCATTACTGTGCACACCAGCTAGTGTCACTTAGAGCAAGGTCTTCACCCAGCTCCAATTTGCCTTTCTTTGTATCACCATGCTGATTTTGAAGTTGTGCAAATAGTCACAGTGGCCCTTCGCCCAGTGTAGAGCTTTAAGTAGGTTGAACTCTTGTGGTCACTCAACAATTCAGGTGAAAAAGGATGGTTATTGGAGGTTTCTTTGAAGTTCATGCAAATTACTTGGGAATAGACATTCGTTTCCTGGGCACAAAGCTAGTATGTATTAAGTACAGCAGGTAGATGGGGGCTGACCTTGTAGGTTAGAGTTGTTTTGTTCCCTGCAATAAGACTGGTGTTCATAGAGGTAGGAGGATCACTGTGAGTTCCAGGTCAGCCTGGACTAGTGTGAGACACTACCTTGAAGGAAGAAAGAAAAGACTGCTGTTCTTACTGTGAACACAAAAAAAGGTAATTTGCTTAAAGCTCATGCTGACAAAGTAATCACTCTCCATGTAGGGAAACTCTCCATGATCTGAGAATAAAGTGAAGAAAGAAACTGATTTCAACCAGGTTTTGCCACTGTCCCTCCTAATTCATCCAGTTTTCCATCATGTTATGTGGGAGGGAAAAGCTAAGTGTATTTTGAGACAGAAATGGAGTCTTTTAAGAGTTGGCAAAGTTATCCTTCAGTGCAAAGCACTTTACTGCAACCAGCTTTCAAGAAAAAGCCCTATCTAGTATTTGACTTGATGTTTTTATTTTGCTAGGCAAAATAAAACCAGTTGGTGAAAGACTTTTATTCGTTGCTTTGCTCAAATATAACCCACAATGACTGTCTTATTACTGAAGATGGAGGAGCCCTGCACTCTAAGTCCTTTTTATTTACTTATGTGGTTTCCTAGAATTTTTGTCCACATCGAGCTATTTGTAGACAAAACAACAAAATTTCTCTTGGACCATGACAATATCAGCAATAAGGAAAACTACTGAAGAAAAAGTATCCATAAGCCTCTTATATAACAGTATTATTTACATATGGGATATTAAAATTATGTGCACAAGCCAAAGATTTTAGCACTTCTCATTTTTAGTGAAAGGGAATGACATGGTATTACAAATGCATATAAATTCAACATCAGATAAAACAGGAATCCAAACCAAAATGCAATGAGATAAATGTATGAATCAGAACAGTGTGGGTAAAGAAAGCCTGTCTGTCCTGCTCAGAGCCATTCACATTTAATTCAATATTTTTTAATTTAATTTATTTATTTGAGAGCGACAGAGAGAGAAAGAGGCAGACGGAGAGAGAGAATGGGCATACCAGGGCCTCCAGCCACTGCAAACGAACTCTAGACATGTGCACCCCCTTGTACATCTGGCTAACGTGGGTCCTGGGGAATTGAGCCTCGAACCAGGGTCCTTAGGCTTCACAGGCAAGCGCTTAACCGCTAAGCCATCTCTCCAGCCCTCAATACTTTTTTACAAAAGTAATTTTTGTACCCACATTTTACAGCCCATGAGTTAAATAGTTAAGAGAAAATCCATAAAAGACCTTCTACTGCAATCTTAGATCTTTTCCACCCACTTATAAAATAATGTGTTTATGATATGGCTCATGGTGATAACTGAAGAAGAATAACTGGATATATGTCCTTTTGCTTATGTAGAAAACAGTGCAACTAACTGTGCTTGGTAGAGCCTTGTTATTTTCTTTCCCAAAGCAAGCACATGTCTAAGAATGCAATTTGGGAATGGTTGAGTTTGTGAGACCAATTGTAAAGCATCAAAGGTATTATTAGTCATCTGCTGAAATGCAGATATGTAAAGACTAATAGCAGGCAAATTATAGCTGACAATTTTGTGAAGATGAACTTTCTTATCAAGTGAGTTACAGAATATGCTCACCTCAGTTTAGTATCTGGGCAAGTCTTCCCAGTGGAGGGGATGAAACAGATCTGCAGCACATTCCATGACACATGTCAGCACAGAAGAAAAATTTCAAGGTCTGCTTATAAGTTAAAGAAGAGATGAATAAAAAGCTATCAGCTGATTCTGTCCATAGCAAAGGCAGATCTAAACAAGATTTGTTGTTGTTGTTTTCTATAGAAGTAACTTAGAAAGACGATGGACTGTTCTGCCTTCTTGGCTGATGACATTGACTTGATACAGTCTCCTACATGTCTGTAATGTTGGCTGCGTGTTCTAGAGAAAAGGATTCTTTCTGGCTTATTAAAATGGAGTTTGTAGGCTTCTTCTGGTAGAGAATGCTAGTAACTGTCTACTGCTCTCCCATAGTGGCCAGCTCAGGAAACTACCTGAGGACCGCTGTCCACCAGCGCCAGGCCATAGCTTCCGGAGGCATGTTTTGTAAATTCAGCCGTAGGTTAGTGAGAGTACTGTTCTCATTAATTAGCTTAGCCTGTGGTGATGTAGCCTTCCTTGTGGTCACACAAACTTACCCAGGCTACCAAGGAATATGTAGAAAGGACTCTAGAAAAAGTAATCTTTGGTCTCCAATGTTGTAGCTAATCTAGACTTCCTGGTAGGAAGAAAAAAGTAGAAAATCAAGTAGAATTGGCCTTGAGTCAATAATTGATATAATAATGTGTTATCTATGTCTGTGTATGTATGTTTGTCCAAAAACTGATAAAACCAAAATTTCACTGATTCATTATTATCTATATTCTTGTCGTAAAAACCATCCACCATGTACAATAAAAGCTTCCTCCTTCCTTTGTTCTTGCTCCCCAGCAGCTGAGCATGGTGAAGCCCTTTCAGCCTCAGCCACAGAGCTACCTGTGGTGGAACCCAGGTCATAGATACCCGAGGTCACACCGAAGCCAAATGCAGCTCACAATTCCAAATTCAGTCTTTTGTGTATTGAGAAAGAAATAACTGTCAGTATTGTTGATTATTCAAGTGTTTGTTGGAAAAATGCAGGTGATTGTCATTTAACCCTAGGACTTTGTTTTTAACACACTAATGCTGCAGGGCTGCCGGACAGGTGGTATCCTGAGCTAACGTCAAAAAATGCCACAGGTACCTAACAAAGATGACCAGGGCAGAAGTTAGCAAGAAGTTAGATCAGATCAGACTGTCTTTAGCCAAAATGGTAGGTGAGCCTCAAAATTTCCAGTTCTGTTGTCAGACTTTCCCCAGTTATGCACTATATAATAGTGTTTCAGTCATCAGTAGACTGTGTGTTAAATACAGGCTAGGTATTTAAGTACACTCAGTATTCATAGAATGGCAAAATTGCTTAATGGCACATTTCTCAGAATGTGTCCCTGTCACCTTCATCTTGGGTAGAAAGGGTCTGAATCGTCCACTCTGCATTCAGATCTCATTGGTATTTGGGCTAAATAAAAAATAAGACTTCATGTCAGCTTCCCTTAGTCTTTGCTAATGAGCCCTTCAAAGAGATGGGTCCCCCTAATTGTCCCCAATCTATTCATAATTTTGCTTTCATAGTCATTTGTGGAAATGTTAATGCCAAAGTTGCCTGGATATTTAAATATTTTTCTTAATTTGAAGTAGATAAATTACAGAATAACTGCAAAGGTATCAAATAGCTCTGTACTAGTATGTGTGATGATGTCATTATATCCAGAGGGACTTCAAGAAATCCTTTGGAAAAAAGGTTAAACGTTTACATTTCATGTGCTATTTGGGTTTTAATTGGCTTAGTTTTCTTTTTTCTGTCTTTGACTTGTTTCTGCTTTATAAATAAGTAATAACACCCAGAAATGTTTCTAACATCCAAATAAGAAAAAAAATCAATTAAGAGCAGTCAGTCTGTGGGAAAGTAACCAGTTGGCACTTCCAAGTATTAAACAAAAGAGATTCAGGGAGCTCTAGTATCGTGCTTGCCATCTAGCATGCTGTCTGTGGAGAGAATGACCAGATACAGTTCATGAACTGCAAGTAGTTCGTGAAAAAAATACACTGGGATTGTGTTTTCTTAAGCATATTGTACCCAGAATCAGCTTCTCGGTGAAATGAATTGTGCCGTTCTCAGATTGCAGGGTACACTTCAGTTCCACGACATTGCAGGCCCAGAGAAGGGCACGGTAGTTTGCCTTCGTGTGTACGGCACCTTCTTGCCCCTAGGGGGCACTCAGTGGATGCTGAGGCGCCCAGGCCACCTTGCAGTTGGAAACTGATTCACGTTCAAAGGTGGTATACCTGAGGCTACTTTTCATGAATAAAACTGTACTGGAGGGACTGGAGAGATGGCTCAGCTGTTCAGGTGCTTGTTTGCAAAGCCTGATGGGCCCGGGGTTTGATTCCCCAGTACCCACATAAAACCAGATGCACAAAGTGGCTCATGTGTCTGGAGTTCATCTGCAGCAGCTAGCGGCCCTGGCATGCCTATTCATTCTCTTTCTCTCTCCTTACAAATAAATACCAAAAAAAATTTTTTTTAAATATTGGAGAACAGAAAGCATAAATATTACTCATGAAATCTGTAGACATTTAAAGGAGAACCTTAGTCTTTTCCGAGTATTTGCAGCTTTAATCAATCCCAAAGCCTTTGAAAGGAATGCATATGAGACCCCATCAAGTCAAAGAAATTGAAACGGTCAGTGCTGCCAGATGGCTTAAGACACGTGCATGAACCTGGGCATCATCAAGATTGCCCAAAAAATTATGAGAGCGATTATTAGCCTAAGGTCTGTCTTGTTTATCTCAGTCTCTCACATTCCATTTAACCTTGTATGTCTTTCAGTAAAAGGAAGGGGAATGTTAACATTTTTCCACTTTTAGTTTACTACTGGCCTTTAGATGACTCATGTGCCCACACTTCTTCCTCCACTTGGTTCCATTTTTCTGGAAGAAAAAAAAAAATCTACTGTGCCCTTGTATGTTTGTTTCTTTAACACGGGTCCGTGAATGTTTGCTGCCTCTCTTGGTCTATGTTACCTGGCCTCAGAGCCAAGGAACAACAGCTGCCATTATGATTTCTCTGCCCACGAAAAACTAAGTTCATCCAGATTTATTTTAGATGTTTTTGTCATCTGTAATTTATAAACTGTGAAACTGCCCTTGAAGAATTTTTTAAAGATTAGCTATAAAACCTCAACTAAAAAGCTCTGCAACAGGAGCATTTACACGATGATTTTGGAACTATACCCGGAAGCTTCGTTAACATAAATGAAACACTCCAGGTTGGGTTTCCCAAGGTTTCATAAAGCCCCTCAGCTCACAGTTCTCATCAGCTCCTTGCCCTTGTCCTCATCACTTATCTTTGTGGCTGTTTGTTGTCATGGAAAAGATGGTGGTTAGTTTTGGGATTTGATTTTTCTTTCTTTCAACTTTCAGTAAGAAATGGGATAGGTGACAAGACCTTATCTGTTTTCCTAAAGCAATTCAGTGCTTGAGCATCTCTGTCAGAAATGGAATGATGTACTGTTAGCCAATTCGAATTACTTTAATGTATTGTTATTGTGTTTTGCTGATTTTATATGAAAATATAATTATTCATTCTTTATCTCTGGAAATAATCATTATTATGAGAATCATTTTACTTTGGAAACACTTTCATAATAAAGATAAGTATTAAGAGTATGGTGTAAAGTGTCCTGTACTGTAAGCACTGACCAGCTCATATTTGGAACACATCACACATTCCTGGATGATGTTATGTCAGAGCTCAGATATCCCAGTCATTTCTTCCAAGCTTCTTAAAACCTCCAAATCATGATGATCACTGAGAAAGAAGGTTTAGATTAGCTTGTGATATGCTATGATGTCTCTGAAAATCAGGACACAAAGACTTCAGTGGTAAATCTTACATAGCAACTCATTCTGGAAACATGACTTACAGAGAAGAAAAAAATCTATGTATTTGGCTAAAATGTTATAAAAATTATATATATATAAAATTTCAGGCCATGCTGGATATTTTCCCAAAAGATTAAAAAGGCACTGAGTGCCGGTACTCTGTACACGATAGGAAACTTCTCATCTCTTTATGTATGCCTCGAGGAAGATTAGCTAATAATCAGCTTCACTGGGTCTGGGATTCTGTCCATGTTTGTCTTTGCTGTGAAATTCTGAATTTTCCCAAGCTGCTCTTCTCAACTGTGCTTATGTCATCTAATATTGTAAAAGCCATAAGATAGCACCAAAGTTCAGCTAGATGCCCTTTGTTACCACCAGTATTATAAAGAGATAAAATGGCACCTCATGCAAACTCTGATAAAGGCCATAATGACCGAGCCATAATCTGATCCAACCATAAGTTATTCTAATAAGGTCAACCAAAAAGATTTCTCTGTGGCACAAAAAGGTAAGCCATAACCATACATCACTTGGGAAACCATGAACTGTTCCACTTCTGTAAATGTAAGCTAATCTAAAATTAAAAATATGTCTCCCAATGGCATAAATGCAACTCAGTTTTCTCCAAGCCCTTTTCTTCATTGCTGGGACTGCCACACCCAACCCAGGCATGTGTTGTATCTGACCCCTCATTCCCTTTCCACCCATTCTGCTCTTGATTCTGCAGGAACAGTGACAACAGTCAAGCAACACTCAAAGAGAGCAATAAAACAAAGCAAAAGTACCAGACACAGTAGCTATGGGAACCATGGTGGTCCCTGAGAGCCAGTCATCATGGTGACTGTAGTCTTGTCCACATTCTTGATCTCCCCAAGTGCTAAAACAGGAGGAAGTAGAAGTTATGGTTGGAATATGAAATGGCCCCACAGGCTCATATGTTCAAAGCTTGGTTCCTCACTAGTGGTGCTGTTTTGGGATACTGGACATAGCTGGAGGAAGTACATGCCTAGAGTCAGACCTTTCAGAATTAAACCTTCCAAGTTTCTTCCTTTTTCTCTGCTTCCCATTCACCATGAAGTAAATAGTCTCCTCACACATACTCCCGCTGCCTTGATGTTCTCTCCAAGTGCATGGGGACAAACAGCCATGGCCTGAACTCTATGAAACCATGAGCCAAAATGCAGAATTAACTAACACAAGTTATATCATTCCTATACATTGTAACTAAAAAAGAAAAATACATAAAGTTTGGATTTGTGGAAGACAGATGTTACTGTCAGATGGTTAAAATGAGTAACTCCGGGGAAAGGACTACATTCAGAGGTGAAGCTGGATGGCCAGATAAAATTAGGGAGGATAAGGATAAGGCTAGCAAACATGGAAGCCATCAGCATGCCCAGGCTGTCAGTGAGAGAAATGGTGTAGAAGAAAGACCACACTGTGGGGTCTGTAAACCTGAATGGAGAGCAAATGCCCTTGCTTCGTTGCATTACAAAATTGGCTGAACTCAGCCAGAAAGCTGCCCTGTGGAGCCGAGGAGACACACTGCGGGAATGAGTATTGCAGGAGACGGTCTCTGCAGGGATTAGCATCCCATGGCCCAGGACAAGACCCTGGGGTGCTAAGGGCAGCAGAGTAATCAGGATAAAGCTGGTGTCCCTGGAGCATCATCTAGGGCCTGGTGTGTCATAGGCACAATGAATATTTGTTGCAGAAACTCTTTCTTCAATGCTAAAAGTAAACACACCCACTTAGGAGAGAACTGGTACATTATGAACTACCTGCAGTGAACACTCCATCTGACAAGAAGAACATGAGAACTTGTGAAAGTGTTGTGTCTCCTGCTACTTATGAACCCAGAATTTCCCCATCTGGGGTCAAGCTTCACTCACTGGTGATGTGGGCACAGAAGTTAATAGATTTGGGACAGCATTAGGGTAAGGAAACCTTCTGTTTCACCAAGGCATCAGGGGAAGATGAGGCAGGATGGTGGCTAAAGAAGTAGCTAAAATCAAACAGAATAACTTCAGAAAAGGGTCACAAAGAACTGGAGAATGAGACAGAACTACGATATGAAAATACAACAAGCAGGTCCAAGCTCCAACACTCATGGACTTGAAGCAATTCTTCAGGTAAGAAGTTGTTTAGTTGAGGGGAGAGACTGGAGAGATGGCTTAACAGTTAAGGCACTTGTCTGCAAAGCCTGAGGCCCCAGGTTCGATTCCCCAGGACCCATGTAAAGCCAGATGGACAAAGTGGCACATGCATCTGGAGTTCATTTGTAGCTGCTAGAAGCCCTGGTGCACACATTCATTCATTTTCTCTCTCTCTCTTATCTCCTTGCAAATAAATAATTTTTAAAGGTTTTTATTATTTAATTAATAATAGGCAATATTTGTATAACCAAAGATAATTTGATTAGAAAGGGCCAGGTAACTAGTTGTATCATTCAACCATTCAAAAATGACTATAGAGATGTCACAAAGTGCCAGGAATTGTTATAGAGATTAAGGATAGAATGGTGAGCAACACAGATCTGGTTCCTTCTTTCACAGTACTTATAATCTAGGCAGGGAAGGAAAAACAAACCAAGCAACAAGAAGTTTCACATAAATGTTCACAGAGGAACTAAAATAACAATGGGTTGGCAGCACACATATAAGAGTGGCTAGAATATCGACAACACAAATGGTAGCAGCAATACGGAACAACAGAACTCTCATTCACAGCTGATGGATATGCAAAGTGGGACAGCCAGTTTGGAACCTAGTTGAAAGCTTCTTACAAAATAAGCATGCTCTTGTCAAATAGTCCAACAATTGCACTCCTTGGTCTTTACTCAAAGGGGTTGAAAACACATCTATATAAAAACTTGGGGAGCTGGAGAGATGTCTTAGCAGTTAAGCGCTTGCCTGTGAAGCCTGAGGACCCTGGTTCGAGGCTTGATTCCCCAGGACCCACGTTAGCCAGATGCACAAGGGGGCGCATGCATCTGGAGTTTTTTGCAGTGGCTGGAGGCCCTGGTGCGCCCATTCTCTCTCTCTCTATCTGCCTCTTTCTCTCTGTGTCTGTCACTTTCAAATAAATAAATAAAAATAAACAAAAATATTTTTAAAAACTTGCATACAGATATGTATAGTAGAGTGACTCATAACTATGGAAATAATAAAAAGAAGAATGGGCTGGAGAACTGGCTCAGTAGGCAAAGTGCTTGCTGCTGTAGCATGAAGACAAGATTTTGGATCCCAGAACCTAATGTAAAATGCTGGGCATGTGCCCACACTAGAAAGTTAAGTCCGTATTGATGAAGGTACCACACATTTCAGTTGCAGGATCTAGAGAAACTATGCTAGAACTGGGCTGGAAACTTCCTCCCTGCCCGTTTGCTTTCTTCATGTCAGAAGGCACCACTCAAGCTGCTGAGGGAGGAAAGCAGCAACAGTCCTCCCTCACTGTGGAGCCTGTGCATTCTACAACTGACCTGCCAGGCACTGTACACCCACTGGGGCAATAATGGGTTATCAGTTACTTTCTCCTTACTTGGACAAAATATTGGACTAGAAGCAGTTTAAGGAAGGAAAGAGTTTATTTTTGGTGTATAGTTCCAAAAGATAGACAGAGAAAGTATGGCAGGGCCAGGAAACTGGTAACACATGGTCACATCAGCTGGCAGGAAGTAGAGAGAGATGAATGCTCCAAGCAGGACTGGGTTGTAACATGTCAAGATCTGCTCCCAGAGACTCACTTCTTCCATAAGGACTCCACCTCCTAAAGGTTTCACAACCTTCGCAAATAGCACCACCAACAGAGGATTGGGTATTCAAACACATGCATGTTTGGGGGGTGGGACATGGATGTTATGGGAGTAACCAATCACTTTCTGAATGGATTTGAGACCTGCCCCTGCAGGAGGGAATTTATGCCTGATACTGTAGCCGGTGGCTAGAGATATAGGTTCTAAGGGAGAACCTACTACTGAGGTAATGCTAAATAGGACCCAGACATAGGACCTTATTTTACCTTAATTACCTCACTAAAATCCAATATTGTCACATCCTAAGGAAATGGAGGGTGCAGATCTCAACGTGAGTTTTAGGGACACAATTTAACCCTCCATAAAAGATGTTTTATCTCACAATGCAAAGGACAAAAGCAATGAAAAGCAAGGTGATTCTGTGATGACTCTCCAGGGCCCTTCACACTAAATGGCCACAGACACCTCATGGCCAGGTGATTTGAGCCAAGACTTTGCTGTCAGGAACAGCTGGGATGGAATCTTACACAGGAGGGTCCAGGCAGTAGAAGCCTGAATCGCAAAGCCTCCAACATGGAAAAATGACCATACAGCTGAGGCATGACAAGAAGGACAGTGTGGATAAGGAGTAACACACAAGGAAGAACAAACAGGTGATGACACAGGAAAGTTGGGGAGGGGAGATCACATAAGACCTGTATGCCATGGCAAGAGAGGTGGGCTTTAGGGAATGAATAATGGAAACCTTTTAGGGATTTGAGAGAGGGAGTAGCATGGTCTAGCTGGTTGTCGTTTTTAATTAGAGGACCTGGATTCAACAATGCTCATCCTAACCAGAACCAGAAAAGCCTCAAGCTCTCGGTGGGGCAGTGTTTTCCGCCTGTGTGTGGTGGGCATCAGTGACACAGCAGGTGATGGGCATGTAGCCTGGAAGTAATAACAGGGAAAGCTCAACTTGCAGGTAGCAAAGTAAGTCTTTTTAAAATCATTTTATTGGGCTGGGGAAATGGCTTAGCAGTTAAGGCATCTGCCTGCGAAGCTAAGGAGCCCAGTTTGATCCCCCAGGACCTACGTAAGCCAGATACACAAGGGGGCACATGCTTCTGGAGTTCGTTTGCAGTGGCTGGAGGCCCTGGCGCGCCCATTCTCTTTCTCTCTGCCTCTTCCTCTCTCTCAAACAAATAAAATTTTAAAAAATTTTAAATCTTTTCATTAAAAATATATGACATATGTATATTCTACTTTGATCAGTAATGCCCTCATATTGACAAAGTAAATCTTAATAGAGAGTGATAGGTGAAAGGTTTTGCTTTGAAGATGCTGAGATTGGGCACAGGAAAAGCTCACAGATCCCCTGAAGGAAAGCAGCTGGAAAGTATCAGAGATTGGCAATCAGCAGGCAGAGAAGAACCTTGGGGAGGAAGGCAGACCTCCTGAGTGGAGGTAGTTCTTTCTCATCAGTGTTGTCAGCACCTTTCTTTGTGAAGTTCAAAGGCACCTAGTGGACTGCGAATTGATGGATGAGAGTAATTTCCAAAACGCCTCTCTGGAGGAGTCAAGCAGCCAAAGATGACAATGCTTGCTGTTTACGGATTCCGTATGTGCTGGCTGCATATAGATGAGTCTGGCCTGGTCAGCATCTCACTACCTGGACCAGGCAGGTAGGATAAAGAAGCAATAAATCATTCGGACCATTTCTACTGTGTCAAGCGTCAGACCCTACTAGGTCAAAACTCTTTCAATCAAACCAATCCTGAAAAGATTGACTTTTGGTATTCACACTAGTAATGTCCTATAAAGTTATCACCAATATTTTCTTGTATACACTAAACCACTATTCCTAGAAATCTCATGCATGAGACTGTTCATGCATCCTTATCCGTTAAACAAATATATGTAATAGTAATATGTAATATTAACATATACATAACATAATATATGTTAACATATATTAACGTAATATTAACATTAAACTCACAGACAACAACACTATAATTCATTCCTGAACAATGCTTATTATTTTCTTCTAAGGCATAGCATGGCCTTCTTGCACACAGAAACATGAGATAGTATGTTAGCATAACATTACAGGGCTAAATCCCCAAGGAAAAGCACAAAGATGCAAAGGAGATGACATTAAATAGACCATAAGAAAAGGTGTTGATTTAAAGTATGAAAGCTGGAACAAGAAGACAGTGGGATTATAGATGCTGGGAAACTCTTAAGAAGTTTTTACCACTGTCACATGTACTTTGGATGACTATTATTCACAGTTCACCAGAGAAACAGAATCAACAGAATGTGTGTGTGTGTTTAAGTTTAATATATTATTAGAACTTAAAAGATGACACCAAGACTATGGCGCATTTGGTGAGCTGGGAACACAGGAGAGCTGATGGTGAAGGTCACATCCAAGTCTGAATTCAGAGGCAGAATACCAGTGTTGCAGCTCAAAGGCAGTCAAACAATGAGAGACCAAGTTCTTTCCTTCTTGTGTTTGTTGTTGTTGTTGTTGTTGTTCTATGCTTAGATTTTCTAATCTTGTATGAATGGAACAAGGCCCATCTGTACTAGAAAGGGCATCTGTTTTACTCACCCTACCGATTCAGATATTCATCTCATTCAGAAAATAATCTGATGTCAAGTTGTGGTCAAATTAAGTTCTAAAATTGGATTATTGATGGGTCTGGCCTACCAAGATGGCTACATAAGTGTAGCGCTGGACAGATAAAAGAATATGTAATGGACAGCTGAAGAGTAAGGACAGTATGAGGATACGTTTAATTCAGGGAAACACTGCACTGGAGCTAAGAACACAGAAAAAGATGTAGATATATTGGTGAGATATATTTTTATGAAATAGTTCACTATTTTAGTTCTTTGTAAATATAAATTGTCTTATTTTTATAGTAGTTGGAGATTTTTCATTGACATGAATGTGTAAAATTGTGGATTGAATTGTAAAGAGTTTGTCATACACAAAGAAAGAAATCCAATATAAAAAGGACTATATTCAACTCTCTAAACTCACAAAAAATATATATCTCCTTTCTCATCCTAACCTTGGGAACCTATAAAGACAGATATTCATGCCAGCACACAGTTCCAAAGAGAATTAGTCCAAACAATTCCATGATTGGAAACTATGCAGGATAGCAGAATAAAAGATGTCTAAGTGGTAGAATTTTTTTTCTTATTTTTAGGTCTAGGTTTTAAGAATAGGCTAAAAAAAAGTCACAGGAATATAAGAAAATACTCCTGGATTTGGGCAGTGAGGGATGGGGTGCTATGGAATGATGAAGTTATACAAAATTGAAGGGCAGTTACCAGCCCTTTCTTCCTTTCATCCTCCACCCCTCTTTATTTTTCCTTACAAAAATTAAAGTCATAGCAAGTAATTGGATTAATCAGAATTGAATGCTTGCCTTCTGGTAGGGCTTCTGACGCAGGGTGCTAGTGAGTATCTGCCAAACCCTCAGGTAAACAGCACGTAGAATGCCAGAGAAGTCGGAGCCGTTATCGCCTCAGATGACGTCATAAAGGGCCCTATGGTGTGTTTTATTTTGTTTTCAATTAGTTAATTTTTTATTAGCGCATAAATAATTGGGTTTCATCATGATATTTTTCAAACAAGTTTTGGTTGGTGTTTCCCTTCCCTACCTTTTCCCGTCCCCACTCCTCTCTTGTGCCCTCCTCCCCACCTCCTTTTTGCTTCATACTGCATGTTTCCTATTGTCCCCCACCTTTTTCTTCTCACCTCTTGCTCCCCTCCTGTGTTCTCCTATCTTGATGAAAGGAACAAATAGCTGACAAAAGAAGAACACAATGATCAACATTTTAAAAAATGTTCAACATCCTTAGCCATTAGAGAAAAGCAAATCAAAACCACTTGGAGAGTTCAGCTTACCTGTCAGAATAGCTATCATCAAGAAAACTAATGACGGCAGATGCTGGGAAGGTTGTAGAACAAGATGAACCTTTTTACACTGTTGGTGAGATTATAAACTAGTGCAGCCATTATGGGAATACTCGTAGCCTTTGCTTACTTTTCATTCCCTAGTTTGCTTATATACAAACATTAAAAGTTAAAATCCACATACAAGAAAGAACATGCAATTTTCATCTTTCTGGGTTACCTCACTTAGTATAACTTTTTCCAATTCCATCAACTTTCCTGCAAATTTCATAACTTCATTTTTCTTAACTGCTCAGTTAAATGTGTACCACAATTTCATTATCCAGCCATCATTTTATGGACATCTAAGTTGATTCCATTCTCTAGCTATTTTTAATATCCTATTCACAATAGCAAGGAACTAACTAAATGAGTACCTAGGAGTAACCTTTACCAAAAATGTGAAAGACTTCTGCAAAGAAAACTTTAAGATACTAAATTAAAAGAAATAAGATACTAGATGTTAGAGAGACCTTTACTTTTTGAGAATATACCCTGTCAATTGAGGATCCTAGGTGGAACATAGATTATGACCCTGACATGCTATATTTCTAGTGTTGTCATGTCTTAGTTATATCACTCACAAGTCATTTCTAAGGATGTATAAGATAATTTATACTATTCTAACCAAAAACACTCAGAGCTACAACATGAATGAATGCAATAAAATGTACATCATTTGCAGTGGAGTGCCTATTCTTTCTCTCTCTCTCTCTCTCTCTCTCTCTCTCTCTCTCTCTCTCTCTTTCTCTCCCTGCTTGCAAATAATAATAAATAAACTTTTAAAAATAAATAACAAAAATAAGTTGAATATTGGGTATGGTGGTGCACACCTGCAGTCCCAGCAATTGGGAGATGAAGGCAAGAGAATCAAGAGTTCAAAGCCAGCTTCTGCTATGTAGGGAGTTCAATTCCAGCCTAGGCTACATGATACCCTGTCTCAAAGAAAAAAAAAAAAAACAGTTGATACACACATTGAGCCATATGAGACACAGTGAGCTTCATGATGGACATAAAGAGATAAAAGACAAAGCTGCTGGTTTGGAGAAATCTTCAGTCTGATTAGGAGGCACAAATATTGTCAGCCATAATATCCATTCCATTGCAGCTTACAGAAAGAATGTTTAGAGTTCCAAAACTAAGACTTTTGGCAAAGTGACTCCAGTTTGGAAAGGAAAGAATAAGCTTATTTTTGCAGGTTTAATTCAAGGTGATAGCAGTCCATTCATGTGGAAATGTCCACCAAAAATTGGAAATATGGGAGTGAAACTTGGTTTGTTATCATTTCTATCCTTTTCTCAGATTAAGAAAATGAAGCACAAAAGAGAAAGGACGTAGTTTTATGATCTATCAAATGAGTGGAAATTACAAATAACTCAGTCCAAGCTTTGAACTATTTCTGTGTGTCCAGCTAAAGCAAAACCTTAAGAAATTCCCATGATAAAAGAGTAAGAGAGACAAGTCAAATCAACAAAGAAAGGGTGATAAGAAAAATAGAGGGTATGGGGGAAGAACAGTTGCCTAGTGTGCTCAAGGCTCTGGGTTCAATTCCTAGCACCATAAAGAAAGATGTTTCAAATGGTATTAATAATAGTGATGACCTCCCCTTTTTCTCTTTCCCTTTTGCTTCCAAGTCTTTCTATTCCAGAATTGTTCAGTCTGAAAACCTCAGAGAACAAAGCCGGGTATTTGTGCCAAATAAGGAATCCATGGTGCCCTAGTGTGGAGTATCCGGGGCCAACTAGGGGGAGGCAGTGTCTGTGAAGTAACACAGGACAGCATGGAGAGTCAGGCTCTAAGGCGGGTGAAGAGGGTGTTCACACAAGGTGTTGGAGAATCACACGGCATCTGAGACCAAGCTCAATGACAAGCCATCTTCTGCAGAGATGCAGCCTGGCATGGAAAGTGAGAACCTAGAATATCCAAATGGTGGCAGTGGAGACTGCCATACATACATACATACGTACGTACGTATGAACTGATAAAATACACAAGCATATTAAAGATAATGGAATTCAAGTTCTCACTTCTGGAAAGGATAATTTCTCATATAGTGAAAGAGAAAACTGAATGAACTTAGGAATGTTGGATTAAAATTGGAGTAATGTATAGTCTTTAATTGATAGATGTCATATATTTATATGCTTTATGTGTGTTTATTTGATATATGCTCATATACTTTATATAAGCATATGTATGCAGAGAATCATCTTAGACCCCAGTATCCACAAGTCCCCAGTGACTCCTTGTGAACATACACAGTGCTCTTCTGCTTATTTAACCCTTTCTAAGTCTATTCTCCATGGAAAGAAATGTGGTGGAGCTGGTCTGTGAAAGTACTGGCTGGATTTGTAGTAGCTTGTGGACCGGAAGGCAGGAGAATGTAATTAGCACACAGAATCAAGTTGAAAGAGCTCTCACCAGCAAAAGCTAGGCTATTTTGTGTATGAAGAGTAACATATTATAATGCATTGATTAAATGGGAAAGTATGAGTCTATATGATGCAAATTAAATTACTGGGTAAACTGAAACATTGATAAAGAGCAGGGGCTTTGCCTAGTTTAAAGGCATATCTCACCACAGTATGTATTAACTGCAAAGGTTCAAGCAATGAGTTGACAATGAGGAAGCCAGTCAGGCACCATCTTAATTAAGTAAGCAGCATTAGCAATGACACCACGAGTCACTTGAATGACTGCAGTAAGAATGGAGCATTCTGTGATCTCCCCACCAAATATGTCTAAACTCCGTCTGACCAAGAACAACCATTCGATAAGACAAATGGAAAGACATTCTATAAAATAATTAACTGGCATTCTTCCTTTCATTTGTGCGCATGTGTGGTGTGAGAAATCAAGCCCAGCCTCCCACATGCTAGGCAAGAGTGCTACTTCTGAGCCACAGCCCCAACTCAACTGGTAATGTTCGAATTAACCAATGGCATGGAAATCAAATTTGACTTGAGAGTGAAGGAGAGCAGAGGACAACTGAGTGCAAGATAGGACAGAATAGGATCCTGTTGCTATGTAGAATGTAAGTGGAAAAACTGGTGGAACCGTGGAATAATCAGCCAGTGAAAATCAGAGAGTGATAATAAATCAATTTTAATTTCTTTCCTTTGGTGGCTGTTTTGTGGGCTTCTTGAAGAGCATCCTTGATTTTAGGAAATGGTATTAAAATAATACAAAATTATGGTTTGGCAACTTATTCAGGGGCAAAGAAAACTTATTTGTAGTAAACCTACAATTTTCCTGTGACTTTGAAGTTGTTTGTTAATCAATGTGTTAATAAAGTTCAAGACTATATTAATATTCAAGTGAAACTTGAAATAATTTAGATACAGTAAGTTGTAGTTGTTAATGAAAACACCATCTTTTGGGTTGGGTTTGTTGTTGTTGTTATTTGTGTTTTCAAGGAGGAAGGATTTATTGTGGATTACAGTTTCACAGGTTTCAGTCTGTAGCAGGGTAACATGTCTCAGAGCCTGTGATGAGGCGTTACACTGTGGGAGAACGGCACGCTGCCGGGAAGCAGAGCAGATGCAGGAGGGGATGGGAGAAAGACACACCTTTCAGAGGCATGCTGACAGTGTCCTACCCTCCAGCCATGCCCCCGGTGACTCACTCAGCTCTCTAATCTATCAGTGGATTAAACCAGTCCTTAGGTCAGAGCGCTCACGGAGCATCTCTGGACATGCCTGCATAGACACATAACAAACGTACTTGACTAATCTCCTCCACATATCTCAGTCCAATCAAACTGACCATCAAGATTAACCATCATGGCCTGGAGAGATGGTTTAGGGGTTAAGGCGCATGCCTGTGAAGCCTGAGAACCCAGGTTTGATTCCCAAGGACCCACGAAAGCCAGATGCACAAGGTGGCGCAGCATCTGGAGTTCGTTTGCAGTGGCTGGAGGCCCTGGCAAGCCCACTTTCTTCTATCTGCCTCTTTCTGGCTCTCACCCTCAAATAAATAAATAATTAAAAAAGAAACCATTAACCATCACTAGCTGCCTCTTGTCAACTTGACACTCAAACACATCTCCTTCACATTTCACTTCTAAATAAAGAAAATACCAAAACCTTAATTACATGTGACATGATACAACTACCCTGTGCACAATAAAACAATGCACTGATACCTTCCTGGAGTCTCAGTATTCCCAGGATTGCTCAAAAGTTCAAGTCTAAAGTTTCCTCAGAGACGCAAAGCAAAATTGTAGCTGTGAGCCCCTCTAAAATCACAAGAAAACTACGTGCTTCTCACATACAATGGCACAGAGCAAATTTTTCCAATCCAAGAAGAGAGGAATGGGAGTCATAGAACGGAGAGGTAGGAAAGGCTGGGATGTGATTCAGTGGTAGAGTGCTTGTTTAATAGGTGCAAATATGACCTAAATATGACCCTCAGTCCTCAGCATTGGAAAAAAAAAACAAAAAAACAAAAGGGGGTGGGACAAAAGCTCAATGGAAAACCAGAAGGGCAAGCATTAAATCCTGTCACTCCATTTATCACACACAGGGAACACGGTGGTGTGATGGGGGCTGCTGAGGAGTTAGACAACCTTAGCCCTACCAACTAGCGACCGACTATGGCCTCTCTCTTGGGCTGGTTACATTCCTTTCCTGTACTTTTCTTCAGCAGATATTTTACATTCCTCGCAGCTTTCACTTGCTGGAGTCTCCGCTGAATCTTTGGTTGCTCTGTACAGCCTCACACATTGCCATTTTAGGGGCTCCCTGACGGCATCCAGGCCTCCCGGGCCTTCCTGTGAAGTCTTGTTCGAAAGCCCTATGCCTGTGTGGCTCTTGTATCCTGAATTCCTGTAAGTCAAGCATCACCTGGGCAATGCCAAGGTCTGCTGTGAGATTGAGCAGTAGCTGGAACCCTTGTGCTACTAACAGCAGCAGCAACTCATTTCTTGGATGACTGAAGGAGAATCACTGCCCAAGACAAGCGAAGTGCCCCAGAGTGCTCAAAGCAGTCTTCCAAATGAGTCCAAACTCTCCTATTCTTGAGTCTGCTGATGAGTGCACTCCAGGCCATTTTTGAAATGCCACCAAGGCATCTTTCCTATTGTCTTCATACAATGTAATGGGCTTCTTGATAATGGTCCTAATCTCTGTAGCAGTCACACTTTCTTAACTTCAACTTTATAGGGTTTTGTTGTTTGTTTGTTTGTTTTGGGGTTTTTTTTTAGATCAAATAGAGAGATTTTCATATTTTTCTCTCCCAATTCTTGCTGTAATCCTGGCCAAAAACATCTAATCATGTCACAGTATGAGTGCTAAACTGTTTTGAAATGTCCTCCACCAGACTAATTAATCCATGGCCCTTAAACTCAGTCTCCCATAAAGCCTTAAGGCATGGTCAAAACTGAAACACAATTGGCCTCTAATCAAATTATCAATAGAGTCCTCATTTCCATCTGAAACCTCGTGAATACAACCTTTATTATCTACATTCTTTTTTTAAATTTTCACTTGTATTTTTGGTTTACTTTTCTCCTTATAAAGTAAAAAAACATTTAAAAATATTTACATTATCCTAGCCCAACTTCCTCCACTGAACCATATTTTCTGTCCTACTATTCCCTCTTCTATTTTAATGTTTTTTTTTTGTTTTTTTGTTTTTTGTTTTTGGGTTTTTTTGTTTGTTTGTTTGTTTGTTTGTTTTTTGCCCTTCTCCATTATCCACAGCAACTAATTGATGGGCCCAATATTATACAGGTCTTGTGTTGGTAACAGTAGTTACTGTGTGGAAGTGAATATAATGACCACTTTGTGTGTTAAAGACAGTGTTCCAAAGCACTCCTTCCCATCCTTTGGTTCTTAAATTCCTTCTACCACCTCTTCTGCTATAGTTCATGAGGCATTAGAGGTTGTGACAGAGATGTCTTGTTTAGTGCTGGACACTCATCTGTCACTTCTCAGCACTTTGACAAGTGTTAATTCTCCCCAGCAGTCAGTGCCAACTGAAAAGAGAGACTTCTCTAAACAAAAGTGAGAGCAGTACAGAGGCATTTGGAAGGTGATTTGGTGGGTGAAATATACCCATGTAACCAAACGACAGTAGTAGCTTCCCTCTGAGGGCTTATGACCTTCCCAGCCATCAGCTTTTGACCAGGTTTTCCAGTATCAGGCATGAATTTCCCCCAAGAACCAGGCCTCAAATCCAATCTGAGAGCAGTTGGTTACTCCCATATGAGAAATACCAGTATTGCACTAGCGGACACATCTTGGCTGGCTGGTCAGTTGTGTAGCTTGCAGGATCCACTGCTGGTTGAAACTGTTGATGACTTTTCTCCCCCACCCCCCGCTCCACAGGCTGCATTAACACTCTATCTCTGTAACTGTCAGGGAAGAAGTCCCCAGCTTAGCACTAGCTTGACTCTTCAGCATCTTGCAACCAAACCATGGGATATCTTTAACTATAGGGTCTTACCATGTAGTTCTGGTGAGTAAGCCTTTGCAAAAGTTTGTATTGTGTAGGGGGGAGGGGGACAAAGGCCTCCCTGACTAACAATTCACTTTATTGGGAGGTATTCCACCTCTGGCACTGAAAGTTTTCTGAAACAGCCTATGGCTTCTGGGCACAGCGTTATCCACCCCCACAGGGTGCTTCTACCCAAACTCTCTCCCTTCTTTTAAACATAGATATTTTTAATTAGCAAACCAAAAAGTAGATTTCTACATTTCCCTCCTGGCCAGCCCTCATAGCACTGGAAAGTGTTACGGGAACTGCTGGGGGATAATGGTTACAGCAGCATGAATATGCAGGAGATCCTGTAAGTTATAAAATCAACCAGCCAGGCAAGAAGCATACACCTGAGTAACAGTGGTACACAGCCTACGTAGGTAACAAACTGTGCTTGGGTTGGACATAAAACCCACTCAGTGGGAGAGAGCTCCTACCTGGTACTGGGAAGCAAGTCAGAATCTCATGCATAGGAAACTCTAGATACCAGAGAGAACCTCCACTGCTCTTTAGCTAAGAAAAGTGGTTTTACATATCAAAAAACTCTGTCAGGACTAGAAAGATGGCTTAGCTGCTAAAGCATGTGCCAGCAAAGCCAAAGGACCTCAATTCAATTCCCCAGGACCCACATAAGCCAGACGCACAAGGTAGTGCCTGTGTCTGAAATCCGTTTGCAGTGTCTAGAGGCCCTGGTGCACCCATTCTCTCTCCTTCCTCTCTCTCTCTCTTTCCCACTTTCTATAAAAAATAAAAAAGAAAGAAAGAGAGAGAGAAGGAAAGAAAGAAAAAGTCTCTCAAATAACTATGCTTACCCTCTTTAATCCAAGCTATTCTCACTGTTGTCTGGAGAATCTGTTTTACCTTACAGATGGCAGAGAATACTAGAGAGATCCAAGATACATCAAAACAACAAGAAAAGATAGCTGACTGCCAACCATGAGATGGGTCACCTCTACCACATTTGCCAGGGCCCAGGTGTCAATGCAAAAGAAGTGACAGCACAGTTATTGCTCTCACCACTGGCCTGGAAACAAGTTCCAGGGAGACTGCAAAAGACACTGTGGTCAGTCAGATCACATCAAAACAGAAATCCAGAGGCTACAGAGAACTCAGCACTAAATTGGATTTCTAACATGCCCACTGAGGCTCAGGGAACATTTCAGAAGAGGGGACAGAAAAAATTGTAAGAGCCACAATGTGGGTAGGAGTAGACTGAGGCACAGACCCCCACACAGACTGTCTGAGACTTTCAGGACCCCACAATGAATACCAATAACCCTACTTAGGAGGGTCCTCAGTGGAATGGAGTCAAGAGAGGCAATGAATATAAGCATATAACCCTTTAAAACATGCATATTATTCATAATATCTTTGGTTTTGCCCATAGTCTTTACAGCTTTGAACTCACCATTAATCTATACATACAACACTCTAAGCTTGTTCTAGCTGAATTCTCCATATTTCTTCCACAAGTTAGTTCTAAAAGCTTCTTAACCCACAGGTTTTGTCACAGCAATAAGCCCACTTTCCAGGTATTCTGTACAGTGGGACTTCCCACTGCTGTGAGGAGTATCTGAGTTTTGGCTCATGGTGTCAGAGATTTTAGTCCATGGTAAGTTGGTCCAATGTTTCTGGGCCTTTGCTGAGGCAGTAAATCATAGCAGGTGGGCAGGATGTAGCTGGGTTATTTACTTCTTGACAATCAGAAAACAGAGCTAAGAATGCTATCTTTCAATTCCAGGAGCATGGGCTAGGGAAATTGCACAGTAGTTAAGGGTGCTTGTTTGAATTCCAGGAGCAATAAGGTGATATGATATGCCTTGACCTATCAAAGTAACATGTAGTGAAAGAATTGAATGTGTTCGGGGCTGGAGAGATGGCTTAGTGGTTAAGGCTCATGTAGTGCTTTCCAGGACTAGGTGGGCTAACTGTCTGGGGACTGGCTCTCTTCTGGATTCCAGCCAGGTCTTTCCATGCTCTGTGTCTTCAGCAATATGGTCTTATCTTTTGCTTCAGGTGGGTCATCAAGTGCTTTGACAGAAGCCCGTCTCCTTTGGGAGACCTCTAGGTCTCTCGGATCAATGGCTCAATGTGGGTAGCAACTGATTTCTGGCACTGGGATTTACAGGCCAGCAACAACAAAAAAAAAAAAAACAAAAAAGCAAAAAAAAAACACTTTTTTTAAAGTTAGGCTTCATTCCACCCTCTCCAGGGCCTGTCTTTTCAGGTGCTGCCCCTTACTCCTGTTGAGAGTTGTATCTTTTAGTCTATCTTCAAGGATAAAGGTTTCTGTGACACCAGTTCATTTTGGACTTAGCTTTGTGTTTGTTTTTCTCCACCCTTCCTTTCCCCTCCCTGCAAACACTTCCAACCCTATTGTCTGGGCCCTGAGTTTGTTTTTGTTTCCTGAGGCAAGTTCTCACTCCAGCTTAGGTTGACCTAAAATTCACTGTCTTATCTGGCTGGCCTCGAACTCACAGTAATCCTCCTAGCTTGGCCTCCCAGTGCTGAGATTAAAGGCATGCGCCACCTCATCCGACCTTAGTATACATTTTTAATAAGCAATGAAAGTGCGGCATATAAATTTTCAAACATGCAAAAGGAAATAGAGCGAAGAATAAAGCTCTCTCCCCTCTCACAACCCACTCCAGCTCCTCCACACGTGCTGCAGAGGGAACCTGTAGCAAGCAGCCATTTTGAGGAATTTTACTTTTGCCCTAACCTACTCTCTCAAGAACCTGGAAATGATGTCTAGGAAATAACTATAAATCAATACTTTATAAAGTGTAGGGGGAACCAAGGTAAAAAAAAGGCAAATAACTTCTGTGGGCAATACTTTATTTACATGCACAAAAGTGCTAAAATCATAACTTGCCCTGCAGACTAACACAGCCCTGTACTAGATATCCCAGAGTAATCTTTGTATTGGATTTAAAAACATAGTTTGTTTGTTTATTTATTTATTTGCAAGCAGAGAGAGAGAGAGAGAGAGAAAAGAGAGAGCAAAAGAGAGAGGGGAAGAGAATGGGCCCACTAGAGCCAGTAGCCACTGCAGATGAACTCCAGGGACATGCGCCACTGCGTCTGGCTTTACGTGGGTCCTAGGGAATCAAGCCCAGGTCATTAGCCATCTCTCCAGCCCTGGATTGTTGCTTTTTATTTTTATTTTATTTTATTAAATACTTTATTTATTTGTTTATTTGTGAGAGAGAGAGAGAAAAAGGAAGATAGAGAGAAAGAGAGGATAGGCGCACCAGGGCCTCCAGCCACTGCAAATGAACTCCAGAAGCATGCGCTTCCTTGTACATCTGGCTTATGTGGGTCCTGGGGAATTAAACCGGGGTCCTTAGGCTTTTCAGGCAAACATCTTAACCACTAAGCCATTTCCCCAGCCCCTGGCTTGTTGTTTTTTAAAACAAAATCTCACACTACAGACCAGGCTGGCCTGGAACTCCCTGCAGTCTTCCTGCCTCAGCTTCCAAAGTGCAGAGATTACAGGTATGAATAACCACATCTGGCTCCAGCATACATTTGAATTAAAATCTCCAATACCAGTCAGGAAAGGAGGTTAGGAAAAATACATGGGGATATTAACACAAGTGATTGAATGAAAAAAATAAATAATGTCACAAATCTGCATGGCTTCCATGACAGTTCAAAATATTTACTTGTGTTTCCACATTGCATAGCTTTTTTTTTCTAACCTGAGATTTTGGGAAAAATATTTTGTTTCCATTTTTGTTTGTTTGTTGTATAATAGATGCATTCAGAAAAGCATCTTAAACCTTGGAGATTTATAGAAATTGAGGAAACCAATCATGGAGACATCCAGAGACTAAAAGTAGAAAGTGCTTTAAATAAGACGGCTTCTACACTTCTCTCTGAGGATGACTGGTGGAGTGATGTCATGCGTGGTATACACTGTCCATAGCTCTTACGTGTGTGGAGTAGCCACAGAGAATGGTCCTACTCCTGCACCAGTTCAAGTAGGCCAAGGGCTGGTGTCATCAAAGATTCACAACGGAGAGCTTGCCTCCCCTTGGGAAGACGTGTCAGGATGTGCCACCCATGTTTCAGCTAGTCCTGGGATGAAAATGCTGTGAGCAATGTTGCCCACTGGTGGCCAGCCACCCAACCCTCCCCACAGCCCCCAGCTCCTGGGCCCTAGCAGCTGCCCATGCACTCCTGCTTGGTGACATTAAGGACAGCAGGACAGCAGCCTGACTAAGGCCCACCAGGGCCCTGCACCTTTGTAGTACTGTAAATGTCTGTCACAAACACCCTAGCTGTTTTTGGCAAAGGCTTCACAATGCAGCTCGTTTCAGACCCCCAGCTTTCCCAAACTTCTTTTTAACATTAGCACATTCTTTTATTTTATTCTTGGACTCAAGACTCTTTGTCTCATCTGTTAATATCTTTTAAACCAAAAAAATGTCCAAGAAAATTCTCTAAGTGGCCCTCTGGGACTGTGGTAGAGTCCCTCTCAGTTTCCTGCTTGTCAAGGCCATTTTTTCATCCATGTCAGAGCCTCCCAAGTGCATTTGTGATGTTTCCCATTTTAGAGTTCCTGTCCAGAAGGTTACACTTATCTTCCTTCTAGAGGTTTTGTTTTGTTTCCTTGGTTTTTCAAGGTAGGGTCTGGCTGTAGCCCAGGCTAACCTGGAATTCACTATGTAGTCTCAGGGTATACTCAAACTCATGGTGATCCTCCTACCTCTGCCTCCCAAGTGCTCGGATTGAAGGTGTGCGCCACCACACCTGGCTTCTTCTAGAGGTTTTGAACTCTGCTTCCAGACAGCTAAGGATGCAGACCTCACAAGCAACGCCACTAGCCTTGTTGGTGAGGAACTAGCTAATGGGGTTACTGACTCAGTATTTAATTCAATCGAATAAAAGCAATTATTTCTTGGACATTGACTTTGTTCCAAATACCTGGTTACAAGAATCTTAGTCGTGTGGAAGGTACATTGCTAAACTAGTAAGTTCAACACAACGAGATAAATAAGTCAAAAGTTGGTATGTGCAGCAGATTCTAGTAGTATCTGGTCAGGAGTGTGCTCTGTCTGGAGAGACTGACACATACTGACTCTGAGGGTAAGTAAATGAGAAAAAAATAAATAGAAAGGAACCTTCGCATAGAAACAACAGCATCCTCAAAATTCTGGGTCATGAAGCAATAACAGATGGTCACAGTGTCTTCCTACCAGCTCTTTCTCATTAAAAGTTAAAGTAAGCACAGCTGTCTTTCTCTTCACATTTTCTTAATGGTCTCTTTTTATTTTATAAAGCAACACATATTTCACATATTAAAATTATACAGAAATGCATGACCTAGTAAGTTACAATCCTTTATAATCCCAATCTTCAGAGATATATTATAGTCTGGTGTCTTATCTCTCTCTCTCTCTCTCTCTCTCTCTCTCTGTCTCTGTCTCTCTCTCTCTCTCTCTCTATATATATATATGACCTTGAGTAAGTCACTTAACTGCTCCATGCCTCAGTTTCCCTATGTGTATTATAAGGGTCAAAATAATACCTATCAACTTCAGATCATTGTAGTTACTTAAAAAGCTGATGTTAGTTATAATAATACAACTTTACAAGTTAATGATTTTAATAGAGAACAGTGTTTGGCACATGGTAAGACCTCTAAATATGAACTCATCATATTGCATTTCACCAGGTCCCTATTGATGATGCTTGTGTTACCACTAATTTCTTGCATATTTTGGCTCTGAAAAATGACTTCCAATGCAGTTTTGAATTTTCCTTACCCCGGTGGGTTCCTGTTTCTTCCTAACTTTCTGTCATTCCATGTCTGACTCATGAATGCTCAATATATGCGCACCCCCATAGTCACATCCCCTTAGAGGCAGCATGTAGTGTAGCATGTCGAGTCCAGGACACTAGCTTCCACACCAGACCCAAGAGGTATATATATATATATATATATATATATATATATATATATATATATATATATATATATATATATATATATATATATATATATATATATATATATATATATATATATATATATATATATATATATATATATATATATATATATATATATATATATATATATATATATATATATATATATATATATATATATATATATATATATATATATATATATATATATATATATATATATATATATATATATATATATATATATATATATATATATATATATATATATATATATATATATATATATATATATATATATATATATATATATATATATATATATATATATATATATATATATATATATATATATATATATATATATATATATATATATATATATATATATATATATATATATATATATATATATATATATATATATATATATATATATATATATATATATATATATATATATATATATATATATATATATATATATATATATATATATATATATATATATATATATATATATATATATATATATATATATATATATATATATATATATATATATATATATATATATATATATATATATATATATATATATATATATATATATATATATATATATATATATATATATATATATATATATATATATATATATATATATATATATATATATATATATATATATATATATATATATATATATATATATATATATATATATATATATATATATATATATATATATATATATATATATATATATATATATATATATATATATATATATATATATATATATATATATATATATATATATATATATATATATATATATATATATATATATATATATATATATATATATATATATATATATATATATATATATATATATATATATATATATATATATATATATATATATATATATATATATATATATATATATATATATATATATATATATATATATATATATATATATATATATATATATATATATATATATATATATATATATATATATATATATATATATATATATATATATATATATATATATATATATATATATATATATATATATATATATATATATATATATATATATATATATATATATATATATATATATATATATATATATATATATATATATATATATATATATATATATATATATATATATATATATATATATATATATATATATATATATATATATATATATATATATATATATATATATATATATATATATATATATATATATATATATATATATATATATATATATATATATATATATATATATATATATATATATATATATATATATATATATATATATATATATATATATATATATATATATATATATATATATATATATATATATATATATATATATATATATATATATATATATATATATATATATATATATATATATATATATATATATATATATATATATATATATATAAAGTATTCTCTCCAGAACTTTAGTTTCTACTGAAGTTCAAAGCCTGTTTCTTCAGGCTGGAAGAGAAGAGAGAAAAAAAAAACTTAGAACAGCTATTCCCTCCTGTGTGTCTCTGCTTTATCGCTCAGTCATTCAAGAACAAATATTGACCAGCCACTGTGGCCAGTTGAATGTAAAGCTAATTTCAACTCCTAGCCCCCTCTTTATCTATACCTTTTTCAAGGGGACCTTCAACTCTACCCCCACCCGTCCCTGTGAATCTGTAGGCCTATGGCTTGCTCAGCAGGATGTGGCTAATGTGACAATGAGTCAGTTCCAAGCCTGCCCCTCAGAAGACCTTCAACTCTACATGCACTCTCTGGGCTCCTTCGCTATACCCTGAAACAGTGGGCTTAGGGTACCATCTGGCAAAAAAAAAAAAAAAAAAAAAGCCTCAGCTCAAAGTCAGCCCATAGCTAGCTATTTGCCTAGCAGAGACCAGGGGAGCTTCTGTGCCTGGTGCAGCCAAGACCAGTAGAGGTACATCAGTACCCTGCATAAGTGAGCCTAGGAAGATCTTTTCTGTTGTTATGAACTGCTGAGACAAGAGATAAATGCTACAGCTCTCTTTCTGTGCAGATTTGAATATCCCTATGAGAAGATGAAGAAACAGCCATTCTAATTGTCAATCTAGATTCAGCCAGGATGTCCTGCTGGTATGAAGAGAGCCCGTGAGAGGGACACTGGCGCAAAGCAGAGTATTTACACTTAGCAGATGTCCAGAGGAGTAAGGGAAAGCCAGCTGCTGGAAAACAGGTGAGGAGAAGATGCCCTACAAACTTGCAATCCAGCCATGAAAATTACAGTAAGCTTGATGTGACAGCATTGCTCATGGAAACTGGAGGGTAGGCCAGTCTCTCCCATTTTGAACTAACAGTTTTAACTGACTTAGGAGCTGAGATCCAAAGCATTATGGGGGATGGAGGGATGGATCAGTAAGGCATTTTCCTGAGAAGCCCATGTTTGATTCACAAGAACCCATGTAAGCCAGATGCACATGGTGGCCATGTGTCTAGAGTTTGTTTGCAGTGGTTAGAGGCCCTGGCACACCCATTCTCTTCCTCTCTCTCTCTCTCTCTCTCTCTCTCTGCCATAAATAAAAATAAAATATTTGGGCTCGAGAGAAGGTACTTGCCTACAAAGCCTAATGACCCAGGTTCGATTCCCCAGGACCCAGGTGGAGCCAGATGCACAAGGTGACTCATGCGTCTGGAGTTTGTTTGCAGTGGCTGAAGGCCCTGGCACACTCATTCTCTCTCTCTCTCTCTCTCTCTATACCTCTTCCTCTCTCTCTCTCTTCCTCCCTCTCTCTTTTTCAAATAAATAAATAAATAAAATATTTTTTAAAAAATCATGAAAAATGGAGAAGGATCCACAGGAAGGATATTGGGCTACCCCAGCACCTGAAACACTGACTCTGGCCAAATTTATGGAAAACTGTAAAAGCAAGGAAGTCCTTCAGGGAGGGTGTGAACTCTTTAATATTAAACTCAGTTTACAATCTGCCTGAACTTCTTTCATTACACCAAGATGCCCTCATTCAGCTGCCCAGTGCTGGAGCCTCCAGGGATTAAGTTATTTCTGCTAATCCAGTAGGGAGAGCATTACTGGTGTGGGGAGAGTGGTTCCTCTTCTACATTATTTCCAAGAACTTTGTATGGATCCTGGACATAAGGAGCAGGCGAATAAAGATTCAGCTGGCCAGGCATAGGCTGCCTGCCGTGAGTTCTGAAGAATGTGAGTGGACTGCCTAAACAGAGCTGCTGTCAGCCGGCAGCCCACGCTTCCCTCCCTAAAATTCAGAGCAAAGCCTGCCCACAGTCTCACAAGTGACTGCCATGAGCCCATCAGCCGTGATTTCGAAATCCAGGGACTAACAGCTTGGAACAGAGGTGCTCAATAAATAAATAATAAAATGACAACAAAGAAATAAGTTGCTGTTGGGACCTGGGAGATGGTTCTACCTCCTGAGACACTGCTCAAGACATTTTAATAATTGTCTTATGAGTGTGGCTTCCTAGTTGTTCAATACTAGCCCCGGGTGATTTCGAGCAAGGGAAATACTGACTTGATGTGCCTCGAGGGTTTGAAAGCTGGATTGTTGCCTTATATATCAAGGGCACACTTACCAGCCAGTGTGCCACCACGATGCCATCTATTAAAGTTCCTTTCCTCATTGCTGTGACAAAATGCCTGACGAAAGTGACTTAAGGAAGGAAGGGAGCTATTACTAACTGGCTTCCAGCCCATCAGGCGAGGAAGGCAGGGCAGCAGCAGTATGAAGCAGCCGGTCACACAGTGTCCACAGTCGGGAAGCAGAGATTGATGAATGCTGGTGCTCAACTGGCTTCCTCCATCTTATTCAGTCTAGGACCCCAACCCATGGACGGTTAACCTAACCTAGAAACTCCCTCACAGACTTGCCTAGAGGCTTGTCTCAGGTGATTCCATGGCCTGTCAAGCTGACAGTATTAAACACCACACCTATCTAGGTCCACAGGTCCCAAAGGTCAGAACAGCATAAGACACAGAAAATAAAAGCCATGGTCAGATTCAGTTGACAAAACATGAGCCACCCCCCACCCCCACTATCATTCTGAGCATCCTGGTCATGGGGACACAGGGACAGCTGCTGCGCCTTATCTCAAGGTTGCACCCTCCAGGCCTCTGTCCTCTTGAGTGTTTGCTGGAACCTTTCTCACCCTCTCCCGCTGCCTCTTTTGACCCAGAGCTGTTCTTTGCTTTTTCAGGAAACAAACTGGATGAAAGTCCAGGGCTGGGACTTCCTCCTTAGTGTGTTTGACAAGGACTGACGTACTCGAGGCCCTTTGAATCCCGGAAGTGCAGGGCCCGCCCAGCCTTGACTGCAGTGTCCAGAGTGCTGGAGTGTAGGTAAAGGAGACAAGCAAAGGGCATTTCAACATGAGGGATCCGCTGGCAGATTGTCCGGTGAGTAGACCAGTACAGTTTGTGTGTGTGCGTGTGTGTGTGTGTGTGTGGCTGGAGGGGGGAATAGTAATTTATATAGTAATGGATTTTAACTTCAGAAATCTGAGGCACTCTGAAACTAACCCTGTTTAGATATTGGCTCAGAAGCAAAAGTCTGTGGTGTTTCTTTGGTTTAGTGTAAAACAGAGCCTTCTCTAAGAAGCAGCAGTCACTGTTATCTTCATGCTTAAATTCATGAAAAAGTTTGAGTGAGTATATGGCATCATATTTGGATCCAGACAGGTGGCTGTTTAGAAAACAGTCTTAAGTCATACACCAATGATACCAACATCATGTGTGGAGGAGATATGAAATGTCTCTTGCCATGCTTTGGCACTGAGGATGAAGTCAGGGAGAAAGGTTTTCTCTTAAAAAAATACCAAATGACTTGGAGTCAAGATCTCAAGTCCTGCAGGACTGCAAACAGACTCCCTACTCTGCGGAGCCTGTGGTGGAGAAAACCTGGCTGTTCAGTGCGCTTGCTCAGTCCTGGAAGCAATCGCAGAAATAGAAAACTGGTCAAAAATCCAAAGGCAATGTGGGGTCTTTAGTAGGTGTAGTAGAGCTCTGACTCAGGAGATAATATACAGCTAAAATAAGGAGGAGATGTATTTATTTCAACAATAATCAAATATTGTCAATGTCTTGTGCCAATAAATGATGTCAGAAAGCTTAATTTAGTGACCTCAGAAGCCTGGGATTGTAGTCATCTTTGGTGTATTTTATTTAAAAAAAAAATACAAACAAAGTAGAGAGGCAGATAAATAGAATTTGTAATAAAACCATAGGGAAAAAGAGCAGCAGAGGCATGCTGGCTGTCTTTTTGTTTATCCAAAGGATAAGGAAACCACAGGCTTAGAAGAGATGAGACTATAGCTGCTATCCACGAAATGGTTTAAAGAATCACATGCCTTAAATGAGATGAACTCATACTGGCTATTAAGATTAATCATGACAGTGTAGTAGCCAGCTCGTCATTAAACACAAAAATAAAATGGGTTCAATAAGAGAACTGTTTCCAACAATGTGGTCATATGTCAGTGTCAATAGTAAAATGTTCCCCCTTTATCACCTCCACCTCAGTCTCTCCTTCGTTTGATGACTGTGGGTCACTTTTTAAGAGAAGTTAGTATTTTCTTTTTTCTCTTTAGGCTTGTTCTCTACTAACCTGTTAACTATCCTGTCTTAACATGGATATCTGGTGATTTTTTTTTTTTCTTCTATACAGAGGTGTTAGGGTAGGACAAGGACAGGATAAATTGAGGCAAACACTTGGCACTAGTCATCATTACAGAAGAAAGTCAATGCCAAGAGAATAGTATAATAAATAAAAGAGGGAAGTTGAGACCAAGTCCAGCTAAGTTTTAGAAAGGGAAGGAAGAAAAAGGAGTTGAAAGCATAACATCCTGCTTGTAGGCAGCAAAGCCTCTTCAGGTCGGGGCCTGGGAGAAAGATTTGCTTTCAAGCAGCGCCCAAAGCAGCCCAACCCCCGTCTCCATGGGCTGCTGAGTGATGCCTACCCTATTCTGAGCCACCATCCGAAGGTCATGTCTATGGGCCCTCTGCCACCGAAGGTATCCGGGTGTCCAGAGGAGGTGGATATCCCCTTGGCCTGGGTCTCTACATGCTCTAAAGTCGCATATTTATTTATTTGCAATTGTTTCCTCGTCATCAAGGACTCAGGTTGATTTCCTGGTACAATGTCGGCTTGTACTCGGAGAACAATGCTCTGTGAAGTTCGGGAACATGACAAAACAAGGGCACGGATTGGAAATGAATACTTTACAAAATCCGTAGCACCTGCCAAATGGTGTGTCCCGTGAGCCCTGCCGTTGCACAGAACACAGCGCAGTGTCTTCACGTAGCCGTGGTTCGGGACGTGGCCCACCCCGATGGAGTCATGCCGGGAGCTTAGTGGTTTACATGATTTTCAGTGGGGAAAAACAGTCTCTACTTGTACTCATGGGTAACTAAAACTCAGGACTTTCTTTAATTATGAATATCTAGTACAACTAGCAATGTCTATGGCTACGTAAAAAAGTAAAAACTCCACATGCTTTTACATAAGAGCATTGTTGATGTCTATAGTTACTATTCATTCTCAGCCTCATTTGTATATTTTAGTAATTCTCAAGACTTGCTATTTATCATATTAAAAATTGCATAATGTCGCAATTTTAAAAGCACATTCTTATAAACACATATTGATATAGTTTCCTTTACGACCTCATGTTACTTTATTTTGTACACTTTAAATAGTATTCTCGGTAATACTATTCTGAGTAACCAAACTACAAAAGCAGGCCCTGGGACCAAAAAAAAAAAATTAACAATCTCCTCCAGGTCATGCTCCAGTGAGAAAATGGACTGACACTTGTGCCCTTCAATCTCAGAGTTAGTCAGCATCTACTTTCAAATTATTGTCACCCAAGTAGGATCAAGTTTCCCAAATGCTATATAGGACTTTTACAGAGAGCATTAGAACTTGTTTTAAGTCCTGTTTTGAAAAAAACTGGCTGTGGGCTTCGATGCCTATGAGCTTAGCATCTCAACCTAAAAATATGCCACAAGAAATCTTCCTCAAATCCATGTGTCAGCCTCAAATCTGTGTGCAAGGAAGTAGAAAGGATCTAATTATCCCCAGAAGAAATAATCCAATCACACACACACACACACACACACACACACACACACATTTTATTTATATATATATATTCTATCTTTTGCCTCCCTATGAGAGAACAACATAGGAATCCATGGAAAGTTACAAGTTGCAGCTAAGTTGTTTTTTTGCATACTCAAGCAGTAGCCAGGTAGTGGATGTCAGAGCACATCTCTGATCTCCACACCTCAAGCCCCTTTACTCACGGTATCAGTTGCCAAAACAGCACCAAGCTTCTTCTCAAGTGAATGACCTGTTCAGATGCCAGCCTGAACTTCCCATCTTGGTGGCTAAGCCTGGGTCACGAGATATGACCATATGGTTGGCACTAACTCAGAAGGTGCCAGTACTATGGTCCATGTCTCCTGGTGGTATCTGATCCACTGAGAGGTGGAAAAACGGGAGGCTGAGTCTGGTAATGGATGTCACATAGTCCACAGCATCTATGGTGTACATCAATGAGATGTGCAGCATGCCATTACACATTTCTTAAACCTCTGTTTTCTCATCTGTAAATAAGAGAAGAAAATTGGGGCTGGAAAGATGGTTAAGTGCTTGCCTGTGAAGCCTAAGGACCCCAGTTCAAGACTCGATTCCCCAGGACCCACGTTAGCCAGATGCACAAGGGGGCGCACGCATCTGGAGTTCGTTTGCAGTGGCTGGAGGCCCTGACGCGCCCATTCTCTCTCTGCCTCTTTCTCTCGCTGTCTGTCGCTCTCAAATAAATAAATAAAGATAAACAAAAAATAGAAGAAAATTGATTAGGTTATGTTTTTTTAATTTTAATTTATTTTTTATTATGGACATATTTAGTATGGATATATCATATGTTGGTAACAACCTTTCCCTCATCCCTGTCCCCATTCTGCTAGGGGCCCTCCTCAGTGGGGTTGCAGGAGTTCCCCATGGTGTTGTGGGTTATGCATCATGGGAGCAGCAGTCAGTTACTGGGGGGAGGCAATGCCTCTGGGCATGATGTCTCAACCTATGGCTCTTACAATCTTTCCACCCCCTCTTCCTCAAAATTCCCTGATCCTTGGTGGGTGAGTTTTAAGTCTACTTCAGTGATGAGCTCTTAGGGGCCTCTGGTTCTCTGCTTTGGATCTCAGCTTCTGTCTCCTTCACCCTGGCACTGATTTTCAGCCTCTCCATAGAAGCAGTGTTCTTGTTCATCTCCTCAATTCCTCTGTGGTGTCAGCTGGGACGTGCCTGAAGTGTGAGGGATAGTTTATCTCCTTGGGTCTTGCTGCCTTCTGAAAAAAAAAAAAAAAAAAACAGATTCTCCAAGGGAAAGTGAAGTCAGCATAGTTTAAATGGGATAAGCATTATTAATTTAGGGAAAATTTGATGGATATATCCCCCTTTCAGCCAAAGAATAGTGGGAGCTTGACATTGGAGAGCATAATCTTTGACTCCATAGGATTCTGACCTGGTTCCTAGTTCCAGATATGGGCTCCTTTCTACTGAGCAGATCTCTTAGTCAATAAGAAAGCAATTGGCTACCCACCAAGGCTGTGTGCCACTATTGCACTGGTGTGCACATCATGTCAGGATGTTTGCTCTTGAGTAGCTTAGAGCCCTGGTTGCTTGGACTATTGTTGGCCACTTTCCCCTAGAAGCTCATGTAGTTTCCAGCACTAGATGGGCTGTCTAGGATCTGGCTGTCTTCTGGATTCCAGCCAGGTCTCTCAGTGCTCTGTGTCAGCAGCATATGGTATCTTCAGCAACAGGGTCTTAGCTTTTACCTCAGGCAGGCAATCAAGTGCTTTGACAGGAGTCTGTCTTATTTTGGGGACCTTGAAAGTCTCTTGGATCAACAGCTAATTGTGGGTGGAACCTATTTTTGCTACTGGGAGTTACAGGCCAAAGCAAAAAAAAAATATATTTTTTAAGGTTAGGCTTCATCTCACCCTCTCCAGGGCCCTTCTTTTCAGGTGCTCCCCCTGCTTAATCCTGTTGAGGGTTCAATATTTTAGTCTATCTTCAAGGATAAAGGGTTCTATGGCACCAGCTCATTTGGGGTTTAGTGTTGTGTTTTCCCCCTACTGTTTCCTTCCCCTCACCTCAAACCCTTCAATCCCTATTGTCTGGGCCTTGAGTGGCCTATATCAGGTGTGTCAGCAGAAGTGATCCAGGTTAGGAACCGCAGATGAGTGAGACTATGTGGCGTTTGTCTTTCTGTGATTGTGTGTGTTCATTGAGTATGAACTATTCCAAGTCCATCCATTTTTCTACAAATTTCATTGTACTGTTTTTTTCTTACTGCTGAATATAATTCCATTGTGTAACTGTACCACAGCTTCATTATCCATTCATCCAATGATGGACACCTGGGTTCATTCCAATTCTTAGCCATTGTGAATTGAGCAGCTATAAACATGGCTGAGAAAATATCTCTGTAGTGCAGCATGGAGCATTTAGGGTAACTGCCCAGTAAGGGAATAGCTGGGTCTGTTGGTACCTCTATGTTCATCCTTTCAGGAATCTCCATATTGATTTCCATAGTGGTTGTACAAGTTTGCATTCCCACCAACAATGAATGAGAGTTCCTCTGATTATGTTTTATAATGATATTTCTCATAATTTATGACAGCCTGCATAAGGTTCTCAAGTAATAAACATATTACTAAGAAATATGTAATCCCTTTATTAGAATTTTAAATAAATTTCAATTTAAAATATTTTCCCCAGGGAATCAGAATTTACATGAAACCAGTAGTATAATGCCTGATATAGGAAACACACTGAACAAGAGCTTATTTGGATAAATTCAAATGGGGTGTTGGCTAATTTAATACTATGATGATCACCATTATAGATAGATGATATATAGGTAGGTAGATGATGATAATAGATAGATAGACCCATAGAAGCATTTAGAATAAAATATTTTTCTAGAATAATTGAACTTAACCTTTTTAAACATTCAAACTACAAAGTAAAAAAAAAAAAGTAGCTAGGCCAAGTTCAACATAGGCATTTCATAACGTTCACAAGTAAACTGTCTAATCATTTCACATACTGATTGCTTAAACCACTGGTTTTTTTTTTTGAGGGGTTATTTGCTTGTTTGTTTTGCAATCACAATATTTGTATAATAGAATTTGCTTAAAAGTGCCTGGAGAAACATTTTTCCCAGTGGCTGAATAGGAAATGTATGTGTAGACCAGTCGACAATGTAAAGAAATTTTGAAGGGTTCAGAAATATCCTAAAATATTATATCTGTAAACAGATTAAAGTTACTTCATCAATGGGGTAAGAACACAATATTTTTCTTGTAACTAATGATCCCAAGAATAATCCTATTCAAATAAATGGATATGGAGATATAAAATCAATACTGTTATTTATTTGATTGTACATTTTGTAGGGGGTGGAATAATCAAAAACTCCATGGGTAGGAAAAGAACACCCAAAATTTACCTTCTGCATGTCTTTGACCAGAATTAACCCTCTTTTTTGCTGGCTGATGACATTAAGAAGCCATCTGTGAATGCATAAGAGAAAAACTGCTCTCCGAATAAACCTGATGTGATTATATTGTTAACTATTTATAAAAATATTTGGTTCTAATGGATTCTGTAATTGATTTATTTAGCTAATATTAAATGCATTTTTAAAAGAATTATTGGTTTATTTGCAAGCAGAGAGAAAACAGAAAGACAGAGGATACAAATGGGTGTGCCAGGGCCTTCAGCCACTGCAAACAAACTCCAGTTGCATGCACCACCTGTGCATCTGGCTTTACGTGGGTACTGGGAAATCAAACCTAGGTCCTTAGGCCTCGCAGGCAAGTGCCTTAACAACAAAGTCATCTCTCCAACCCTTAAATGTATTTTTAAATTGAGAACTTTAGTATATAAACATATCACAATTTGGTCATATTCCCATCAAGTTATGTAGTCTTTTGATCCTTCTCCCCACCTTCATTCCACTGAGACCCTCCTCAGTGGGATGATCACTAATAACTGTGGGGTCATGAATGTACTAATCAGTCTCTATGGGGAGCATAATGCCTCCGAGTACACCTTTCACCCTTCCACCCCTCTTCCACAATGTTCCCTGATCCTTGGAGGGTGTGTCTCCTTTAGTGTTGAGCTCTCAGCAACCTCTGATTTTCTGCTTTGATGAATTTTGCGTCTCCTCAGTGTCTACCACCATCTCCCTGGAGAAGGTTTTCAGACTAGCTGTGAAGATAGCAGTCTTATTTAATCTGCCTCTTCCTCTGTATTTACCTAATATTTGTAATCACAATTCAGCCCCTATCTAATGAGGTTATGCTCAGCTCTTTGAGCCTTAACTCTATGTAAGAGATTGGCCTCAGTGGTTTCCACATTGTGCTCCACAGAGCAACTTCTTACATTGGAAGAGAGGTGAGATATGTGCAGAGAAGCCAAAGCTGAAGTCAAGAGAATTCACCCCTCACTTGAAGATGTGGTCTGGAGTTTTCTGATAGTATATGTGCTCTCTCTCTCTCTGTCTATCTCTCTTACACACACACACACACACACACACACACACACACACACACACACAAGGACTAGAAGATGTCAAAGGGTCTGTTTGGCATTTAGGCAAGTCTACTTTCCACAGTCCTCTGTTTTCAAGTCAGAAAAGTGCATAGGCATTCATTCTAAATGAGGAATTAAACTGAGATAATAGAAACATTCTTAGCCTCTCTTATAGTTATTGATGTTAACTTTATCTCAGTCTAGATCAGGAATGTTGGGGAGTTTCCAACACATTAGCCCCAGGGTCAAAGATAAGGATTTTCTCCATCACTATCATAAATAGAACATCCCTCTCCTATCTGATCACATTAAAAACAATATGATGTACTGCCTGGACACACAGAGTTCAGCAAGTGAATCACAGCCTCGTACCTGAGACATGAGTCCCTCAGACCTTTGAACTGGAAGAGAGTGGCTAAGAAGCAAAGCCACTGGCCAGTACTCTGCCTGGAACAATCCTACAATCCTATCCACTTATCACTCTGTTCCAATACAAGTATTTTCTATGTATGCCTTGACATAAAAAAAAATGGATGTACCTATCTGTTAAATGACAAAGGATCATCTTCCAAACAATCAATGGAGACCATTTACCATGCTTAATTAAGTAGCTCCTTGCTTTAAATGTTGGCTTTGAGGACTGGAAAGATTGCTGATTGGGTAAAGTACTTGTTGCATAGGCATGAGAATCTGAGGTCATATCTCTAGCACCCTTGTAAAATGTTGGGTATTATGGCTCATACCTATAATCTCAGTGCTGGGGAAGCAGAGACTGGAGGATCCCTGGGACTTGCTGACTAACTGATCTTACAGAATCAGTGAGTTATGGACCTGTCTTAAAAAATAAGGTTGAGAATGATGGAGGTAGATACCTGGTATCAACCACTAGCCTCCACATGCACTTGAACACATGTATGTGTTAACCTGTGTGCATGTGCACACACACACACACACACACACACACACACACACACACACTCACCCACATACATACAAAAATGCATACTCACATATACATGCAAACAGAAAGTTGAGTTTCACTACTTTTGGGGAGGTAACAGGAACTCTGCTTTGTCACAGGCTCTACCCACACCTAAACGCAAGTGAGTTGTCAGTCACCAGTTTGTAAACTTTAGGATGACCTGGCCTCTAGGAAAATGAGTCAAAGATGTGTCTTAAGGAATTCTGATGGCTCCATATGTTGGGAAATGCAGTAACTCCAACAGCCCCAGAGGCACAGAACATTTCCCAGTGGTCTACTCATCTCACGTAAGTTATGGGAAAGGCGTCTCTCCAGCTCCCATCCTCACATTACTCTCAACGGTCACCTGTTTTCTGTTCTCAGGTGATGGTAACTGGAGGGAACCCTTCTTGAGGTTTCATCTTGGGATCTTTATTTAAACTCCAAGGTCTTCTGATGGGAAACTCTTTTTCTTACTCCCACTCTGAAGGTTCAAGTCCCTCCAATCCTGCTTTCTACTGTGCCTTCTCCCAGCCCTGGCTCCAGACTTCTACAGTGTTTGAGAGCAGAAAGCCTTTATCTAAATCTTTCTATCATGCCCATGGCCCATGGATTCTTGTGGAGTCTTTGTTTCTGATTTACTGTCAACTAGAGAGAAAAAAAAGAAAGGACAATACAATAAAAACAGCATAATACTGGGAGATATTTCTAAATAAATCAAATAAGAGAGCCACAGGGCCTATAAAGAACATCATAAAATTTTATTGAACATGAAATAGGATTTGAACAAATGAAAAGTCTTTCATTGTGTTCTTGGATGGGAAGTCTAAATACCATTTTAAAAGTTCATTTCCCCTCATTGATGTATTTATGTAGTACAATTCCAATTAGGATTCCAACAGGGATTTTAAGCACATAGAAGTAGATAAATGTTAATATAGAACAATAAATACCCAAGAATAACCAAAACATTATAAAAAGGGAAAAAGAAACAGCAGAATAAAAGTATTATTATCTTTTTTTGTTTTGTTTTGTTTTCCAAGTTGGGTCTCACTCTAGCCCAGACTGACCTGGAGCTCACTCTGTAGCCCCAGGCTGGCCTTGAACTCACAGTGATCCTCCTGCTTCTGCTTCCCAAGTGCTGGAATTAAAGGCATGCACCACCACATAGCTTTAGATTGGAATCTCAAATCCAACACCACACCTTAGGGCTGGACCCTAAGGTCTACCCCGTGACACCTCCTCCAGCCAGGTGGCTACAGATCCTAACTACAAGCTAATAAAACCCCGAACATATTGGGGACCATCTATTCAAACTACCACAGTGATTTCATACAATATTTGTCCTATTTCTGCATTTTCACTGAGACTTGTCATTGAAGATCACATGTGTAATTTTCCATTTGTAATGTCAAATCAGAGCTAAAAATCTCTTGAAATGTTTCCAATTTATTATTTTTAGACAACTAGCACTGTGTGTCTACTAAATCCTACCAAAGAAGCGCTTGCTGCACAAGCATGAGGACCTGAGCTCAATCTCCAGCACACACATAGAAAGCTAGGCATGGCCAGGTGCGCCTGAAACCCCAGCACTAGAGGGGCAGAGAGAGAGGAATCACTGACACTCATTGCTCAGTCAGCCTAGCCGAAAATGGCATGACCTGCAGATTCAGTGGGGATCCTGTCTCAAATAAATAAGGCAGGCTGGGAGAGGTGGCTTAGTGGTTAAGGCATTTGCCTGTGAAGCCTAAGGACCCAGGTTCAACTCCCCAGATCCCACATAAACCAGACGCACAGAGTGATGCATGTGCAAGGTCACACATGTGCAGAAGGTGGCGCACATGTCTAGAGTTTATTACGGTGGCTGGAGGCCCTGGTGTGCCAACTCTTGCTCTCTCTCTCTCTCTTAAAATAAAAGCAAGTCTGTTGGGCTTGTCTCCAAAAATAAATAAACAGAGCCAGGTGTGGTGGCGCACACCTTTAATCCCAGCACTCAGGAGGCAGACGTAGGAGGATCACCTTGAGTTGGAGGCCATCCTGAGAATACACAGTGAATTCCAGGTCAGCCTGGGCTAGAGTAAGACCATGCCTTGAAAAACCAAAAAAAAATAACTTAAGTAAATAATAAAGCGATGGGAAGCTGGCACAGGAGGACCTCCATGAGTGTAGGCCATCCTGGAGCTACAGAGTGAGTTCTAGACAATACCTCCAAACAAAAGAACAAAAAGATGTTAATAAGAGGAAGACCAATAGAGATTCCTGTCCTTGCACACACATGGGACATGTGCATACACCGCACACACACAAGCGTGCACGTGAGAGCACGCATGCACCAACATAAATAACCCCTACCATACATTTCTGTGTTCGGTTTGGAGGAAATTTAAACTGCTATACACAGACAGAAATACTTAGTGTCTCTGAGATTGCCTTGGTTTATTCCAATTCTAAATGGCCTTAAGCAGTCACTTCTTCAAATCCCTCTGGGTCTGTGGCCCTAGATCTTTTATATGGTCCCTCTCCTGGTGCCATACTTATAGAGAATATAACTCATGGGCTCCGTGTTAGACAGGCTGCAGAATTAATTGACATGTACTATCTTCATTTGGACACTTAAAAAAATCTATTGACTATCCCTGCGTGGTGGTGCATGCATTTAATCCCAGCACTTGGGAGGCAGAGGTAGGAGAATCACTGTGGGTTCGAGGCCACCCTGAGAATACAGAGTGAATTCCGGGTCAGCCTGAACTAGAGTGAAACCCTACCTCAGAAAACCAAAAAAAAAAAAAAACTATTGTCAAATGCATATATATATATATATATATATATATATAATTCAGATATATATATATATATAATTCAGATATATATATATATAATTCAGATATATATATAATTCAGATATATATATATATAATTCAGATATATATATATATATGCATTTGACAATAGTTTTAGGTTAGATATATCTATATATATAATTTAGACTGAAGTTGGGGAGTTCTAAATAAAATGACAAAACATTTATTTGAAATGCTTATGTGTGCAGGCTGTACGTAATATGAATGAATTGATGAGAGTTTACTTTTAAACTCATGAAAGTTTGGTTCAACCACAGTGTTCATGATTATGACATTCGTGTCACCAGAGGTAAGGGGAGAGAGAGACGGAACAGGAACAGAATTTTACCGCAAAGAAGATGCTCGCTAATGGTTCCCGGCTTGTCATGAGCCCAGGAGTGGGCGTGTGCAGGATGGTGGCACACAGAACGGTGGTGTGGGATCATGATGAATGTGCTTTGACCTTCCTGGAAATGATAAGAGGCAGGAAGCCAGAGTCCGAGTGCGCCCTACTGTTGAATTGTTTGTGCTTGACCTAAGACAGAAACAGATAGAGCAGATTTATTTTTGAAAGGTTCTCCAGGATGCTTCATGTCCCAGCAGAGGAGGCTCAATCTCTATTTTAGAAGCCCATCTGACATGTGTGCATTCCTGTAGCTGCACAGCCATTAGCGGTGACAGTCGTCATTGCAGCAACGTTCTGAATTTACAGGGGAGCCGTTTCTTTAGAAATGCTCATAATCTTCCTGTTTATCTTTTCTTTTTCAGTATAATAAAGTATACAAGAGCCTAAAGGAGTTTGCTCAAAATGGGGAGAATTTCTGCAAGCAGATCACGTCCGTACTTCAACAAAGGTAGAAAATGCACATTTGCAACAAGCAGTTCTTCCCTGGCAGTTGTAACAAGTGACATGACCAGAGGGGTGATCATAAGCCACTCTGCTTGCTGGAACACCATGTGATATTTTGGTGCTTAATAAACTGGTTTGAAAAATCTCTATTGCACATTTATCAATTGGGTACCATAAAAAAAAATCAAGGAACAACAGAAGATTTCTGCTTTAAAAGCCCCAGTCAAATCCCTTCTGATTCCTCAGACTGTCTAGCACCCCTCAGGAACTCACTGCTGTGTCTGATGGATGGGCCCATTATTGTACTTTTCATACCAACAATTATTACTGTACATGTTTCACCTCCTCTACAAGGACGGGCTGAATTTTTTTTTTTCCCTGTATGCTGAGCATTTCTTAGAAGCTAGTCTTTTGATTCCTTTAATCAGTGTCTGATAAAGGAGTAGATGAGTGAGAAATCGCTATTTGCAATACCATCATCTTTTCATACTGGGTGTGATCATGTATAGAGCTGTTCATTGCTGAAATGAGAACAGTCAACTCAGGCAGGAAAGTAGGAAAAAAGCCCTGCTTAAATTAGGAAACCAGAGCTCATGAGGTCTTTAGGTCTTTCCCTGCTCTGCACAGCATTTTGTAAAGCTAACCTGGTTACAACTAAATCATTTCCCAGAAACCAAGATTCCATTGCTGAGGTACTTCATATTGATTCCTGATAAATGAGCATGCGCAATGTCCCTCCCACCCAAGCTGTGGGGCTTCCTGTCCTCCCTCAGATGTTTGATTATGCAGTTAACCTGAGGGAAGTTTGTCCACATGAAAGGAAGTGATATTTTGGGAAAACTGTTTTGTAATGGACACAAGCACTCCATTAATCTACGACTACGTGCCACATTGTGTCTTTTTAGGCCATGTTGTTATGTGTCAGTTAGCAGAGACAGAGGCGGTTTCATTCCCCAGGATTGGATCATTTCTCTCCCGTGGGAGTGATGTGACTCTGAGGCTACCACGTCTTCCTACTGTGCTGGAGCTCTCTCCGGGTGACTGCTCGCTCTACCATGAGTGGCTCTTGTAGCATAGCTGACACCACACTCACCTTGGCTCTCCCCTGTCTGTGAATTCAGAAATTACTTCCTGGTGTCATATATAATATAAAAAGCTAGCTCTTTTTTGTTTGTTTGTTTGTTTTGTTTCTCAAGGTAGGGTCTTGCTCTAGCCCAGGCTGACCTGGAATTCATTATGGAGTCTCAGGCTGGCCTCAAACTCAAGGCAGTCCTCCTACCTCTGCCTCCCAAGTGCTGGGATTAAAGGCGTGCACCACCGCACCGGGCTGAAATGCTAGTCCTTTATTTGGTCTGGTGGTGCATGCCTGTAATTCTAGTACTTTGGAAACTGAAGCGGGAGGATTCCACGTTCAAGACCAATCTAAATGAGACCCTGTTTCAAAACAAAACAAACAAACAAAAAAGATAGAACAAAACAAAACTTAAAAAAAAAATCCTTATTGGCTACCCAGAAATGAGCCCAGGGTTATAGTCCCCTTAAAAGTGTGGGCTTACTACATATAAATCAATGATACCTTTCCCTTTTTGTTAGAGAAATATCTGGAAAGCCAGTACTCATTAAAATAAGTTATTCTGTCCCTTTCACTTCTGGGAAATTAATGGGAACACTCCATAAGACAGTGTGCACATGCGCATGCGCACACACATACACACACAGAGACGGTACTCTTAGAATGTATATAGTAGCATGCCCAGTGAGGGCCATGGCTGAGAAAATCATGAAGGCAAATCCACTGGTTACCATAACAGCAAATATCATGATGGAGATTATGGCCTTTGAATCAACAGTGTTTAACACCCAAAATATGCTTGGCAAATATTTCAAGATTAAATTAATAAGTAAAAGAACATTAATGGTTTATTGTTTGTGACTACTATTCCTACATTAATAGAATAAGGTCCTAAGTGTCCTCTCCACACTTCTTGTGTACAAGTCTGTTGGAATGGGGTTCTGCCCAGCAGGGTTCTGTGTTAGCACACGGATATGAGGTAGCATGGCACTGGAGCAGCAAGTCCGTTGACTGTTACCTTTCAAAACTCAGCAGCCTTCTCGCATTCATTCGAATTAGAGGTGATAGAAAAGTGCTATTGAAACACCATTTTCCCTGGATATTCTGAGACCTGTGGGCATGCGTAGATTCCTTCATCCAGGGAGTTACTTCTCTTTCCCTCTTTGGCAGTCGCAGACCCAGATGTAGCCAGAGACACATGGTAACTCCTACTATGCTCAGTGTGAAAGTCCTCAAGTTCATTTGAACTCAACCCCAGGTCATGTTTAAAATGTCAAAGCACGCTTTTAGAAACTGCGAGTGTTTGGCTCCTGGCACCGCCACAGCTAATGTTTGAGCAGGCATTGATGGGAAGTCAATGTTTCTATAAAAGGAAACTCAAAACCACGTCTTCTCAAATGGTGAGAACCACCACTGTGGGCATTAAAAAGATAAAAAAGAGTTAGGGGTTGGAGAGATGGCTTAGCAGTTAAGGCACTTGCCTGTGAAGCCTAAGGACCCATGTTCAACTCTCCAGGCCCCATGTAAGCCAGACACACAGACACACAAGTACACAAGGTTACACCAGAACACAACATGGTACTTGAGTCTGGAGTTTGATTGCAGTGGCTAGAGGCCCAGGTGAACCAAGTCTCTTCTCTCTCATAAAAAAAAACACAAACATTTTTTTTTTAATTTAAAAAAAGGGTTAGGAGGATTGGCTGACTATGTGTTCTGTTGATGATTCATTGAAGATATTGTCAGCAAAAAAAGAATTTTTAATGGTAGAAATTAAATATTTGATAAATCACCTTTTCTAGTCTTCATTTTCTGGAGTGATTGTAAGTCTACTTAAGCTCCCTTGCATGTTGAGGTCATCCATATCTACATTACTAGGCATCATGTCTTAATTGTGACAAAATCACGGGTGTTTCCATCTCCTAAATGTCTCTTAGAACCACAAAGCCAGCAAGTCCAAAACAAGGTTCATCAGGTTTTCCCTAAAGCAAGAACTCCTTCCAGAAGACTGACCTATGCTAATGAGGTACTTCAGGTACCTCTGCAGATTTCTCAGCTTGGTGCCTGAGACACTGCCCACCCAATAGAGCCCAGCCACCAGGTACCATCTATAACCATGAATCCTTCTGTCCTGAGTCATGGCTGAGGCTTCCTGGATCTCTCTTCTAAACCCCTATTTTAGTTATAACTTTCTTTCCAGCTTTGGACTCCTCCATTGTTCTGACAAAACTCCCTTAATCTAGTCTTCTATCTCAAGTTACTATGCCATAGCTAGGTAATTTGTAATTGGTACAAAGGCACCTCACTGAGCAAGATGAATGGGGCAGAATAGATATAAGGCAGCAATATATTAACACTCCATGTCTAGCTACTCTTACCTTTCTAAATTTAGCTGCCTTCTTATATTCATTCTAATTGGAGGGGATAGAAAACTGTAGTTATTGAAACACCATTTTTCCTGAATAGTCTGTGATTAATGGTCATGCTTAGCTTCTGTTATCCAGTTAGTTACTTCTGTTTCCTTCTTTTGCAACAGCAAACTCAGGTGCAGCCAGAACATTCAAATCTACTTTCATCCTTTCAGAGACACTCCTGTTTCCAGTCCAAGCAAAATTCTCTCAACTTACTTGCTGGCTGAGGCCCTGTCCTTATTTCTAATGTATTTGTTGTGCTGGGAACCTGAAATGATTAGCTCAAGGCATGGTGGTAAAAGTATTTATCAGACCAAAATTGATATAAGCATTTTAATAAAGAATATAAACTGTGGGCTGGAGGGATGGCTTAGCAGTTAAGGCATTTGCCCACAAAGCCAAAGAACTCAGGTTCGATTCCCCAGGACCCACATGAGCCAGATGCACAATGGGGAACACGTGTCTGGAGTTCATCTGCTGTGGCTGGAGGCCCTGGCGCACTCATTCTCTCACTCTCTCTCCCTCTTTCTCTGTCAAATAAATAAATAAAAATAAAATATTTTTAAAAAGATATAGACTGTGGACAGAAACACAGTGGGTGGATTCTGAGAGACACTTCTGAGAGGGAGTGAAGTTCTTTCAAAGCAGTTAAGAGAACTTACCTGGCTTTGTCTCATGGGCCATTGTGTGGAGCAGTTTTGAGTAGATAAAAGGTTGGTAGCTCACTATTTTGTTAAGTAGTAACAGTATTTGTCCTTCCTGAGACTAACTAACTGAGATGAGCCTCAGGTGTTATTAGGAGTTATTGTAATTGTATAAGGTCTTACAGGTTACTGGGTTGGGCACCAAGTTCTCAGGGTCTGATTGGTAGTAAGGGTGAGATTTTGCCCTTTTTTTGGCCCATTTTACCTCTACAGTGTCTTCCACTCTGACCACGATCCTGCCTGAAACCCTTCAGAGACTCCCATGAATTTTAGGGTAAAATTTTGCCCTCCCAGTTTTATAAAGAACTATATATATATATAAAAAGTTTTGGGCTCTGCTTTCCATTTTGTCTTCCTCCGTGGCTCTACAATCCTTCATCCTCTCCTTACTAAACCATCTGCATTTCCCTCACCATGTGTTCCTTCCACCTCCTCCACCACCCATGGGTCCCTAGATTAGCACGAGTTGTTTGTAGCCTGGTAGGTGCGACCTCACCTTCACTGGCTGGCTCTACTCAATACGTTCTTTAAAATTCAGCTTTCCCACTGTGAAAGGCGATCCTTAAATCACATCTCTAGTCTCAACCTTCCCACTGTGAAAGGCCATCCTTGACTCACATCTCTAGTCTCAACCTTCCTCCCATTCTGTGTATACAGAGCTGGCACTGAACTCTGCTATCGCTCTTCTAGCCCTGCATTGTTATTCTCTGTTCACGTGTCACCATCGCCCACTGGAAGCTGAACTCTTACAGGGCTTTTATATCCCATGTGACTAGAAAGATCTTCACACAGAGCAGGCATTCAATAGATTCTCACTGAGGGAATGGATGTAGCAATGTCTAAGTTAGTACCTTCAGGCCATTATAACTGAAGGTCAAGTTAGGCAAGTCTTGTGAAGCAACAAATGAGTATGTCACTGTCATTGTCTAACATGATAACTCTATGTCACATTATTTTGAACAAAAGAGAAAAAAATCACAGAAGAGACCATTTATTCAATGTAGCCTATAGAGCAGACACTATGATGGATATGTCTAATTCTCAATCCAATTTTCATAGCCCAGTGTGGCATGCACATACCCTTATACTTACCTAACTTATAGGTAGGGCTATAAAAATGAAGAAAATTTGATTCTGATCCAGACTAGCCAAGACTCAGAACAAAGTCATCCTGCAAGAGGGCAAGCAGCTTGAGATCTTGAGATGTTTGGGTGGGGAACAGTCCTATAAGAAGGTACATTCGAGTCAGGAAACCCAGTGGTTTTCAAGCCCTGTGGCTCACAGGACCCTAAGGAGACTTCAGCAGCTACTCTGGGGTTGAGGAAAGTGAGGTGGCTTGCCTCTGTTCCTTCTAAGTAATTGGGAGACATGATATAGTTGAGTTTGAAATAAAATTTTGGTTTCTAGCTAAAAAGTCTTTGAAAACTGCCTTTCTTGTGTTCTTGACCTGATTTCCCCAACTAGAGTACTTTTTCCTCACTTCTTGATTTTCATGCTGAGAGAAAATTAGAAGGTAAAGGATTGAAAGTCAGCATATGTCATGTCCCTGGTTCAGACTTTTTAAAACTCACTGAGGTATTCTGAGTTAGAGTTACCCATCAAGAAATATATATGTCATCAGTTTCATGCACATGAAGGCCATTGTTTGGAGAAGGCTTCTTCAGTCAGGATAGAAACAGTGGCTGTAGAGTGGAAGAAAAAAAATGGGAGAGGTTGAGACTACTAAGCACAATATACTTCCTGTCTTGTTCTTGATTATTTTAAAGAGGGAAAGAAAATTTTGTGTCTTAATTTGAAATGTGTTCTTCCCCTCTGGACGCCTTTTGCACATGTGGTGTCTTTTGGCTGGGAACATGATATAGAAGCTCCCTCAGGGTGTCTCAGTGGGGGGTGTTCATTGCATTGCTGCCTCTGTCTCAGGAAAACACCCAAGGCACTTACTCATGCTCAGCAAGCACCACCAAAAGGTATTCTTTCAAGATGTCTGCATACATGTAAATTATATAGATAGATATAGATATATAGGGGGAGAGAGAGCATCAATATAGCATAGCACAGAAAAGCTACAGGGCAGTGTGTTCTTCCACTTACAAACATTTGTCTCTTGGAACATGACTTCTTTAAGAGTAATTTTATCTGGGTTGGAATGTTGTCATTAATATCTGCTAAGATAAGGGTCATTATGGGCCAGAAGCCTGGGGAACAATGTCCCACACCCACTCTCCTCATTCTGTGGCATTTCAGTTCCTTCAGAGAACCACCCTTGCTTAGTCCCCCAGATGGTCACCAGGGGTTAAAATGCAAAGGTGGGTGGTTGCAGCCTGCTCTAACTGGTTGGTGCAAATACTGACTCTAAAGTCACTGAGGTCGTGCAGATCAAATACAGAATTGTGTTGGTCAGTGAGGCTACTACTCACTCTAGCCTCAAAGAGCCAGGCTGGTGAAATCTGATGTCAGAGTTCCCTCCATTTCTACAGTGCCAGATTCCTAGCATGTCCACCCGCCCCACCTCCAAATGCCGTACAATACAGAGATGCCCTGGGAAGAGGCCCTGAAGCTTGGAAGCTCATCGCCTCAACACCAAGGTTGCTGTGCAAGGCACCTCCAAGAAGTGGCACCACTAGGAGGCGCTGTGATTCCGAACACTGAAGTTCAGGGTGAAGTGAGAAGGGATGCTAGTTTTAAAAAGTACTCTTGTTTAACTTCCCCTGAAATTCTCCATCTACAGCCCACTTCCTCACAGCTTCAAGACAGTGGCACTGTTAAGCAGCAGGTACTCCAGACAAATTGCCCATTTGCATTCCAGCTGCGCTACCCACTTCTTGTGTGTCCTTAGTAGGAAGGCTGACTAAACTCTGTGCCTGACAGTCCCTCCATGAATGGGGAGACGAACTATGTCCACCTCATGCAGGTTATTGTGGATTAAATGAGAAAACACACCTACAGCACTTATAATGGTGCCTGGCACATTGTAAGTGCCTAGTAAATGTTGGAAGTTATTATTTTGTGTGTAGGCAATAGAGGTTAAGGGCTGGGGAGATGGGTCAATAAATAAAGGGCTTGCTTTGCAAGCACGTGTACCCGAATGTAGATGCATTCTGGTGAATGTCAGACCAGTGCTGCCTCAAAGAATGTAGAAAGCCATGACTGACACTGGACAGTTGTCTTCTGACCTCCACATATGACCTACACACATACACACACACTAACAAAGAACAGGACAGGGCAAGCAAGCATCAATGTATCAATGTGGTTGCAAACAGGGTGTACCAGTCTGGCAGGAAAAGTGGTGTGCACCCACGCTCTTCATGTGCAAGTGATAGGAACCTCATCAAGGACTCACAAGTTTGCCCACTCCCCCCCAAAAGATGTCTAAGAAGTCTTCCAACACACACACACAAAATTCATCTGGCAATTGCATATCTTTGTGCTGATTTCAACCCAGCTAAACAGGAATCATGAACCAAGGTTATCCTCAATTACATAGCAAGTTCAAGGCCAGTATGGACTACATAAGACTATGTCTGAAAAGAAAACCAAACGGGGGTGGGGAGAATTTAAGTGTTCAATAGCAGAGATAGCCAGACTCAAAAAGTCCCAAATTACCTCAAAGAAAAGACCTTCTCCTGCCACATTGTTTTCTCAGTGAATCCAGTGAAATTACCCGTATGAAGGAAAGCAATGCTTCTCTGGATACTGTCCTTTTTCTTACACTTAGCCTGTGAGACACTTTGTAGAGCCTGTGAGAACATTCAGACGTTAAAAATAGTCAGGAAATGGCTGGTCCTGACCCCAACACTGCGCAGACTGTTTTCGGGGAGACAGTGAAGGGGGAGAGGTGCTTCTTGCGCTGCTCTGTCCACCTCTGCACGCTTGGGATGCTCTGGATATTTACAGATTAGTGGGAATCACAGTAGAAAAGAATTAGTATTTACTATCTGTTTTGTGCCCAGCACTGTATTCATCAAATGCAATGTTCTAAATGCTGTACAGGAAAGGCCTTTAAAATCCCTCTGGTTACAATGTACGGGGGGGTGGGGTCGTTGTATGTCCCATCGTTCCAAGGATTAAAAAGCAGTGACTCTGACATCAGGGTTGAGACAGCTCACATTCAAGAAAATGCAGCTGAATGGCTCGTCAATTTAAAGCTGTGGGAAGTAGAAAGGCAAGAGCAGACTTGTTGCAGAGACCACTGAGAATTCTAACCCAGATCTCGTGAGAAGTCCACAGTTCCTTCCTTCATTCATTTGCGTCATAATGCTGAGTAATAGATGGGGAAATCAGAAAAGGTGGTGGTCACCAGTAACTGAGCCAATCCCTAAGCCCCTACTAGGTTTGAGTTATTAATATACTTTAATGCTCACAAAACTCCTCACTTCACTGTTTATTTATCTAGTTGTTACCATGATGGGCATCAAACCAAGGACTTTATACATGCTAAGCAAGTGCTCTGTCACTAAGCCACTGAGCCACACCCTCAGTCCTCAATGATTCCATTTTAATATTCCTTGAAATCACCTTATTGCATAGAGATCTGTCATTCCAAAGAAGCTGAGGTCATCAAAATTGACAGTCTCTCTCTCTCTCTTTCTCTCTCTCTCTCTCTCTCTCATATCAATTGACGCATAGTACTAGAGCAAAGAAATCTATTTTCAAATACAAGGCGATATTTGTTTACCCACTTCATTATTTTAAAACAGTGTCTTAACCTTTCCTTATACCTGGACATGTTCTGACACCAGCTAGATGTCAACTAAGAGTTTTTGGCATCTAGACCTTAAAATGTACCCCACAGTGATCATGCTTTCAAAAAGCAGCAGAAATATCAAATCATAGCTAATGCTAAAGTGAATAGAAATTTATCAATAGATCAGTATCTGAAGATCACTGGATTCTACTTTTAAAAAAAGAGTTATATGTCTATGTTTGGTCTGTAACATTGAATCTTAATTTGTGGGAAAATGTACTTATTAAGCTAGTGGTTCTAGGTCACTGGTTCATTAACCCTTCAGTTACTAGAGAATTCTGGGATTGTTGCTCAGGCAAACTAGAGTAAAAAATATCTTTAAAGGTATTTTATAATGAAAATAGAACAAAAACTTGATAAGCAACAAAACCTTTTATGGTCCGTACTAACAAGGAGAATATAAACCAAATTTGATTTCCTACATTTTATGTTCTACAGTCAGGAACGAGAAGAGTCAGGGGTAATGGTGCACACCTGTGATACCAGTTCTCAGGAGCCTGAGGAAGGACGATTGTGAATGCAAGACCAGCCTGGGCTATATAGCAAGACTTTGTCAGAAAGAGAGAGGGAGAAGGATCGAGGTAGGAATAAAGAGAGGGAGAGAGAGAAGGGGGAGGAAGAGACAAAGAGTACAGTGAACATGAGTATGACCCCATTGTTGCTCCAGATGGACCTGTAACTAGGACATAATAAAACAATTTTAAGGAGAGCTTAAGGCTCAGTGTCTCTAAGAGTCAAGGTTGCTTTGGGAGAGTGTGTACAGACTTCCTGCTGAGTTGTATCCTGCAGAGAAAGTAATGGAAGTTTTCTTTTATTTTAAACTGATAACTCCCACTGCAGTTTTCTATTATAATATTCCTTGTACCAAACACATGTCTACTGTCCCAGCTTCTGGAGATGCTGAAGCAGGAGGATTACCTTAAAACTACTGCTTGATTAACTCACTTATGACTTATGATTTTATTGCCATCTACCAAATAGAGATGATTTTGTTCCTTACAAGTTGTGTTAGTTTTCTGGGGCTGTCATAACAAGTCATAGACTGAGTGGTTTCAACAACAAAAATTTCCTAGCTCACTGATCTGGCGAATAGAGGTCTGAGATCAAGGTGCCAAACTGTTGATTCCTTCTGCGACTGTGATGGGAATAATATCATATGTCCTCTCCTGGTTCTGGTGGTTTGCTGGTGATCTTTGGCATCCCTTGGCTTTTAGCTGTGGCATTTCCTATCTGTTGTCATGTTCACAATGGTCTTCTTGCCATGTGTGCATCTTTCTACGAGTCCAAATTCTCACATTTGGTTTGGCCCTCATCTTAACTTGATCATCATCTGCAAAGAATCCATTTTCAAATAATCAACCCACCACATCTTGGATGTAATGGCTCATCTTGGTTAGAAACATAACAAGATTTAGAATCACCTAGGAGACATACCCCTAGATTTGTTTGCTAGAGCATTTCCAGAGAGGTCTCTCTACTTCCTGGCTGTGGCTAGAGCTACTCTCACTTGCCACAAACTGTGAGTTAAAACAAATCCTTCATTCCTTAACTTGCTTGCATCCGGCAGTCTGTCACAGCAAAGAGAAAAGCAACTAATGCATTAGAATTCAGGACTTCAACATTTTTAGAGGAAATGCAATTTAGCCCAAAGCGCTGGTATAACAGAAAGTTAAATAAAATATTCTCTCTTTGTAGGCTCTTTGCTATCATTAAGGGCTTGCCTAAAGACAAGAGTATCCTTTAGTGAATGTATCATCTCTTCTTCATGAAAGCATTACATTCCACCCTGCTTTCTTCTGTGAGAGTATCTGAGTATATGAGTATGGTTTTGCTAATTTCCTTTTTAAATATTTTGTTATTTATTAATTTGACAGAGAAAGAGGGACAGAAAGAAACAAAGGGAGAAAGAGAGAGAGAATGGACATGCCAGGGCCTCTAGCCATTGCAAACAAACTCCAGACACATGTGCCACCTTGGGCATCTGGCTTACATGGGTCCTGTGGAATCGAACCTGGGTCCTTTGGCTTTGCAGGCAAATGCCTTAACCTCTTAACATCCCTCCAGCCCCAGTTATGCTGATTTCTGACCTGCACATCCTACTTACTTACTTTGCTCATAGGGCCAACCTGGAGATAAGCTATGCCAAAGGACTTCATAAGCTGGCAGGAAAGCTGAGCAAAGCACTCCAGGGCACAAAGAAAAAGTAAGTACCATGGCAGAGGTAAGGCAAACCCCTCTTAAACTTAACGATAAGCGACAAGTGTTCTCTTCCACCTGCCTCTCACACATAGAGGAGGTACATCCCACCAAGCGTGGCTTCCAGATCTTGGGTACTTACCATGTGCCAAGCACTGTGCTAAATACTTAATTATCACAACCACCCTTGAGAGTCCTCATTCTTATCCCTCCTTACAGACGAAGACTTGAAACTAGAGACTTGGGACTAGAAGAAACCCCCCAACCACACAGGTACTGGGCTGCACAGCTGAATTCATCCTGGGTCTTTATGACTCCCAAGCCCACATCTGCAATCAGTTTGGTGATACCCTCTCAGATGGGAAGGGGGGTTAAGCCAGAATGTCTTAGAGGCAGGAAGGGTGAATTCTGTGTTTTCTCTACTATGTGACCTGTGACAAAGATCTCCATCTGTCTCTTTGCCCTTTTGGTTTCTTTTTCTATGGGGTGGAATAATGACTTGCATTTCACTGTGGGCATGTGAGTGTTTACGAGGGGTTATATAGTGGTGTGCATGCTAAATAGTAAATGAATTAACATGGTAACGAGCTTAGCACATTGCATGCAGAACATGCTGGTTCATGTTCTTCTCAGCATTATGCAATAGTAAAAATGAAGTAGATTCTTTTATTTGGAAGAGGAAAGAAAGGTAATGGTGAGGCAGGCAAACATAGGGAATAGTTTAGCCACCACACCCAGGATACTACTTGGCTTAAGCAATAAACACACCCTTCTATACAATGCACCTAGCAACTTGTTGGGAAGCTGGTACCACCACTTGTGCCAAGGAAACTGCACATATAGTGACCATTCTTTGTGATCAGTGCCTTCAAATATATTCTTAGATCCAGGATCAGAATAGCAGGGGCCATCAAGCCTGAACTGGTTTTGGACACATGCAAAACAAGGCAAATTGTGTCCTTTAAGGAAACTTTTAGGGAGAAATCCCTACTTACCACCTTAGCTGGGCGTGCATATGATTAAATCAGATGCATTATGGGAAGAAACATGCTCAGTAGAGAAAACGTTATATAACCCAAACCTATCATTTAAGCCATAAAAGGGCCCAAATTATACCCCTGGTACCCAATCTATTCCCTCCAAAAAATCCTACAAAGGGAAGCCCCAGACAATTCCCTGGGGCCCTTGGGTACTCACACCTCTAGTGGCCACTGCCCCTTTGACAATGTATTCAAACCTTTACCATTGCTTTGCTCCTAACACAGTGACTTTCTGCATAACTACTTGCACGTGTCTGTCTTCACTTCTTCAAGTAAGCTGCCAAGAGCCTGGAAGCACCCAGAGACCGCCTGTGAATTGTGTTCTAAAAACGGGCCATTAGTGATAATTTGCTGTGAAGCTTCTTAGCTAATGCACGCAGCTGTGACCATGAACAGCGTGCCAGTGCTGTTGTCAAAGCTCCTTGTGCTGATGAAAGAGCTAGGGGAAGACAGGGGAAGAAGAAGCCTCTGGAGTCCCAGTTGCCATTCCTGCTAAGCCCTCCCTTGCAGTAGCAGATGATGGCATGGATATTGCTCTGACTCCCAGCTTTCTGCGTATTGTCAGGGCAGGGCCTTTGTAGACTGCAAAGGAGCCAGTACAGCACATGGGGCTCCTGCTTAGACTCCCCAGGTTTGAACTCCGGCTCCCCCACTTACCACGGGGGTGGCCTAGGACAATTGATCCTTAAAATGGAAGGCAGGCCAAGTGTGTGACGACTTTGTGCCAATAATCCCAGCACTCTGGAGACTGAGGCGAGGGGACTTTATGGAGGCAATTTACTTAAGACGCCATAAGTTCCAAACCAGACTGGTTTGGTGTGAGACCTTGTCTCCAGGCAACAATAACAATAATAATAAGTAAGTAAAATAATAAAATAAAATGGAAATAAAACCTATTCCCTCTAGATGCTAGGAGAATTAAATAGAATAATCTAAGCATGCTTAGCAGAGTACCTGGCGAGGATTACGCACTCCATAAAGGTCCGTTTTGACTTTGATTCTAGTTATTCATTACTTCCCAAAGACCAAGAAGTGGAAGGGTACAGAGGTGTGTGCATCTTACTGTGTTGCAATCCTAGATGTAGCATAACACTCCCAGAGAACTGGCATGCCCAGAATGTTCAGGGAACCAGTAGTAATATAATATTTAATAATAAAGAGTCATTGAATATTCCTCCTCTATACCAAAATCTGTGTTGGTTACTTGCACAGATATCCCAGTGTATTTTGACTTTACAAGGACAGTGAGGATCAGAAAAGCTGAGAGAGTTGTCAGGCAGGAAGCCCTGGGGCATAGAGGGAGGCTCCTGCTTTCAGACCTGTGCTCCTTGGCCCCTGAGTCTAACTAGCTTGATTTCCTATCCAGCAGCACTGAGGGAGACTCTCCTCAAAATGTGCCTCACACCTCACATCCTTAACTTGGTAAAAACTATATTAGGTTTAATTTACTTGCAATAATAAGGATTCTTTGTTAACTTTTTTTTTTTTTTTTTTTTGAGCCAGCATCTCACATTGCCCAGGCTGATGTCAAATTCTTTTGTAGCCAGGCGTGGTGGCACATGCACTTGGGAGGCAGTGGTAGTAGGATCGCCATGAGTTGGAGTCCAGCCTCAGACTATGCAGTGATTTCCAGGCCAGCTTGGGCTAGTGTGAGACCCTACCTCAAAAAACAGACAAACAAACAAATAAAAGTTTTCTTTGTACTAGAAGATCGAAGATGATCTCCTGATCGTGTTCCCATTCCTTTCTTTTCCCAGCTCCACATGGCCACGGGTCTCCCTCCTGCTGATGTAGATTAATTATTTTTCCTGGAAATTTCTATCATTGAAAGCACACAGTAGGCACTATCTTGCGCTGGTTTGGGGCCTGTAGAAAGCTTTGGTCTATCGCTCCCATTGTACCACTGAGGGATGCAAACTCAGCCACATGAGGCTGACCCCTGCTCCACTCTGATTGGGCAGGGATGCTGCTCGCTCTCACTCCCCTTCCTCTCCATCAAAATTGGCATGGGCTCTGTCCCTGAGCTTTACTGATGCAATTCACTCATTGTCCTGTCTTCAGAAGGGAGCCTCTGTGGACTGGGGAGGTTGGTCCCTGATGGGGGGGGGGGGGCTTCTTCGGCCTCCAGGACAGAGCCCTTCTGCCCTTTGTGTTCATTGCATACAGCTCACCAGAACCACAAAAGACCTGAAACTCTCCTGAAAGCCAGCAGGGAGGTGAGCAGAAGAGCAGCCAGCCGCACAGTGGCCAGGGACTTGGACTCAAGTCTCTGTCACGTATCTCCTCAAAGACACAGGTTTTCATCTATAACGTGAAGAACCTGAAAAGATTGTTCTTTTTTTTTTTTTTTTTTTTGAGGCCCTTCTAAAATCCTACCAACTCCCCTGCAATCCTCCATGACTACTTTACTTCCCTGATTTTTCTGCAGACATGAAATGGAAGATGACAATCTAATGAAAATTTTTTTTAAAAAATGACTGAGGAAAAGCAGAGTGCAAATAAATAAACTGGTAGAATTTAATCTCCTAGAGAAATTGAAATGCAGTCAGGGGAATGAACACCACGGCTGAAGGCCCTGCATCCGGGAAAATCAACGCTGCTTTTCTTAGAGTTCCTGGGGAAAATGACACCCATGTCTGTGCTTGTCTCTCTTGTTGTCTCTAGCTGTCTCAGCAGTGCCTGGGCCTGGGCCTCAGAGGGCATGAAATCTGCAGCAGACCTGCATCAGTGAGTGCTCCCCCTCCCCCTTGCTCCAGCCCCAGTGAGTGCTCCCAGTCCCTTCCCCCTGGCTCCAATCCCAGTGAGTGCTGCAAGCACCCCCATCCCTTGCTTCAGCCCCAGGGAGGTCATAAATATTTACCGTGAGTGGGGTACAACAGTCTTCCGCTTCAAGCTTGCATTGAGTGCCTGTGCTATAACGCACTATTGCATCTCCCCGGAAAGCAATTTGGACAGTAGATGTAAACTTGAAGACAAGGACTTTATATTCTGTTTCCAGGAAACTTGGCAAGACAATTGAGTTGGAAGCAATAAAACCAACACAACAAGTCCTCAGTATTCAAGAAAAGAAGAGGAAATCGGTGAGTCGGGGCTTCTTTTTTTCCCATTCTTTTACAAGCTAGATGTCTAGGGATGAAGATATAGCTCAGTGCTAGAGTCATGCAAAACCCTAAGTTCAAATCCCAGTAACCAAAAAAAAAATTACAAAAGAAAATAATAACCCATTTCTTTCTAAAAAGAATAAAAAGGAAAGAAAAAGGCTGAGCATGGTGCTGTATGCCTGTAATCTCAGTATTTAAGACACAGAGACAAGGGGATCAGAAGTACAAGTCATCCTGGCTACTTGCTAGAGACCTGCTCAGACTACGTGAGACCCTGTCACAAAAGAACAAATAGGGTTGGGGAGATGGCTCAGCAGTTAAAGTGCTTGCTTGTGAAGCCTGATAGTCTGGAGTTCTATTCTCCAGTACCCGTGTAAAGCCAGATGCAAAATTGGTGCATGCATCTGGAATTTGTGTGCAACAGCAAGAGGTCCTAGTATGCCCATGCCCCTCACTCCTTCTGTTCCTCCCTCCTTATAAATAAGTTTTCTTAATAAAAGAATAAATAGCCAGGTGTGGTGATGCATGCCTTTAATCCCAGCACTCAGGAGGCAGAGGTAAGAGGATTGCCATGAGTTCGAGGCCACCCTGAGACTCCATAGTGAATTACAGGTTAGCCTGGGCCAGAGTGAGACCCTACCTCGAAATAAAAAAAGGATAAATATATAAATAAGCAGACAAGCAAGCAAGATTTCTGCCTGTGGCTCACAAAGGAAATGATCTAAAAGTGATACTGGGTGTTGGGAATTTATCACAAAAAAATAATCAAAAACAAACACACAAGATTTATATACAAGGATATTTGTTAGAGTATTTACAATAGGGAACAAATAACAACTATGTTCTTTTTTTTCATTTTGGTTTTTCGAGTTTGGGTCTTTGTCTAGCTCAGGCTGACCTAGAATTCACTGTGTAATCTCAGGCTGGCCTCAAACTCACAGCAATCCACCTACCTCAGCCTCACAAGTGCTGGGTTTAAAGGCATGCACCACCACACTTGACTATTTTATCATTTAAAAATAAATTGTCATCTGGAAAGATGGCTCAGCAGTTAAAGGTTCTTGCTTGCAAAACCTAATGGCCTGGGTTCAATTCCCCAGCAGCCACATAAAGCAAGATGCACAAAATGGTGCATGTAGAGTAGGGCTGGAGAGATTGCTCAGTGGTTAAGATGTTGCCTGCAAAGCCAAAGGACCCAGGTTCGATTCCTTGGTACCCATGTAAAGCCAGATGCACAAACTGGCACATGCATCTGAAGATCATTTGTAGTAGCAGGAGGCCCTGGGTGCACCCATGCTTCCTCTCTCTCTCTCTCTCTCTTTCTTTCTGTCTGTATCTCTCTGCTTGCAAATAAATAAAATATTTTTTAATGGTGCATGCATCTGGCATTCATTTGCAGTGGCAGGAGGCCTTGGTGTGACCATACTTTCTCTCTCTCTCTCTCTCTCTCTCTTTCTCTGTCTCTCAAGTAAATAAATAAATTTTAAAGCAAAATAAATTATTAAAAAACAAAAATATTATGATGAAGTCAAGCAGTACAATATTATGCAGTCATTAAGTTTTACAGAAGGGCTGGGAATGCCACTCAGTGATTGGATTCTTGCCAAGCCTATCCAAGGCTCTGGGTTCAATCCCTAGTGCTGCAAAAACAAACGAAAAAATATTGCTATAGAAGAATTCAAATTCGTGGGAAATTTTCAGAAAATAGTGTCCAACCAAGATTAATATAAACTCAATGTTATATAATAAATATGTGTGTATACATACATAGTTAAAAACTGGAAACACCTTTCCAAAATATTAGTAATAATTACTTTGAGGTGATGCTATTAGAAATGATTTTATTTAATTTTTTTATTTCTTATAGGATTTTCAGTTTTATTAACTCTGACTCTCTACAACTGAGCTATACCCCTAATCCCATAAGCACAAATTTTCAAGCTTCTTTTCTAGTTTTACCAGCTTGGACACGTGTGAAGGCATAATGGATGCAATTCTCAAATGTTCTTAAAATTAAAGAGGAGTGATAGACAATCTTCTCAGGGGCAGTTGGTCCTCTTGTCCCATATCTTCTACTCTTGATATTGGTCATTCCTTCCAGAATAGTTTCCTTTGTGCTTTTTCTTTTCCTTTGTGCATCACAGGTATTGCGACTTTAGACAAGGTTTCCAGCTAGCATGGTGGTGGGTAATGAATGCCACAGCTTTTGGTGGGTGGGGTCAGAGCCATATTTGGTTTGGGGCCAAGTGCCCATAAGAAGTGCCAGAGAATTCACAAGGGGTCTTTGGGAAGGAAGGGGGAAATCTCCAGAGGGGACTTTCCAGGTTGCTTGTAAGTCAGGAGGATACAGAGAATTGTGAAAGAGAAATGTTAAATGAAAACTGATTAAACAGAGTCAGGAGGTAGAATGGACGGGTGTATGTGTGTGTGTGCATGTTTCACTAGAATGGATAGTATATGTAGGCATTAGGAAATAGGTGGAAATTTATAAAAATAATTAGAAAGAATTAAAAATTATTAATTTAATTAAAAATTAAAAACAATCATCTGCCTATGCCAGCCATCCTTATAAAAACCAAAACAAGCCTATAGTTCATTACTTAGAAAAGCTGTTGCATACCATATAATAAGATAATAATTACATTTCTTTAATTCCATGAACTGGGCAATGCAATCATACTTTATCACAGTACATTGGATAGTTGTGTCATCCCCCCCCCCCCCAATCTGCTATCCCTATCAATCTTTGGGTCTTCCATTGTCCCCAGTCCACTCTCATATAGAAGATAAAAGATCAGGTTTTGTTTTGAAAAGTGAGCTTGTTCTTCACTCAAGCCACATCCTTAGAATCAAAATGGACATTATTTCTATTGAATTTGTTACAACAAACCATGTACTCTATATTTAACCCCTGGGAAATATAAAAACAAAAGTGTTAGCTAACTCTTGTAGCTGATCTACTGTTCTGGGACAAAAGGTACTGCTCCAACTGATATCTGTTCTCTCTGGGGTATACTTAGCTCCATGTTTATTATCATGGTCATTAGCAGGACCAGCAGGGGTTTTTTGTTTGTTTTTATTTTTGAAATGTGATCTTATTCTGTAGCACAGGCTGGCTTGGAACTCACCATGTAGCCCAGACTATCCTCAAATTCCTTGTGATCCTCCTGTCTTAGCCTCCTAAATACTGGGACTATAGACCTGAGCTACCATGGCTGGCTTTCATCTTTATTACTGTCCCTTCTTTGAAAAATTGATTAGAATGAAGAATTTGATCTATTTGAAGTTAAAGCAATGATCACATCAAGAGCAAAGGAGATATTTAGTAAAATGAGCACTGGAAAGGCTATCACAGATTCTCACGTAGGATGTGTGCGTATCATTCATTGAGGATGAAGAAGATGTGGTGATGGTGCAATGGGACCTGTGATCATCCTCTGCAAGGGCGTCTTCCACTTGCTTGCACATATACATATGCTTTTTCACGTTGGTATACATTAGAAATCATTATTCCAGCCAGGAGCCATTTGACATGGAGATAAGATAGTGTGACTTTCCTTGGGAAATATGTCTGTTGTAGGATTTTGAAGCTCCGATGAACTGTGAGACAGATTGTGCCAGAATTAGTAAGCCAACACTAGGACTATCTGAGTTAGTTCAGGTTGCTATAATAAACCACCATAGACTGGGTGGTATAGAAATGACAGAAACTGGAGTTGGGAATTCCAAGATCAAGGCACCATAAGAGTTGGTATCTACTGAGGGAGGGCTTGTTTCTTTACTTGCAAAGGTTCTCTTTTTGCTGTTTTCTCACCTGGTAGAAGAAACAAGAAGAGACCCAGGGGTGGGAAGAGGGGCTTTTTAAATAAGGGCACAAACCCATGAATGAGGGTTCAACCTTCATAACCTAATTTCTTCCCCAAATCCTACCTCCAAATACAATCTCATTGAGAGAATAGGTTTTGGGAGCCACAAATACTTAATCAATAGCAGTAACTAAGCAAGAAAGAAAAACATGTTTTTCTTTTTCTTTTTCTTAATAGCTTGATAATGAAGTTGAAAAGACAGCAAATCTTGTCATTAGCAACTGGAATCAGCAAATTAAGGCAAGTTATTTGTAAATAACACTCATATAAACTCGGGTTTTAAGATTGAGGCTTTTCTTGGTGAGCAGACATGATCAATCATGTAGTCTAGTATTAAAATATATAAGTGCTTATTGAGGAGAGGATGTTTCCTCACCTGAGTTATTACTTAGGTACCCCTGCCAATTAAATGAAGGTAGAACATGGCCCAATATGTTAGACTTTTGTAGCTAACATTTACATGACATTTATTATGAGTTAGGGCTATGTGTTTACATGTTAATAATTACAACAACACAAGGTGATGTGACCATGAACCTTCCCAACATACATTGTAATCATCTGACAGACAATTGAAGCACTCTTTAAGGTTATAATTCTGGTTAATGGTTGAACCAAGAATTCCTGCAGGTTCTTGGACTGTAGAATCATGACTGTTTGCCATCACATTATATTGACTGCCTGCCTATGTTATTTGAAATTTAGGGCAAGTGACAAACACTTGTTTGGTTTTTCATTTTTTCACAAATCTCTTCCTTGCTAGTTGTAGCACACAGAAAGGTGTGGGTGGTGTCATGTCAAGGGAAATGTGTATGTCAACTTTACAAGTATATTTGGTCCACCTCTTGAATACACTATGCCAAGGTGTAATTCTTCATGTACCTAATAACTTAGCTGTTAGGTAACATACGCAAACATATGCAGGAAACAGCAAATGAATCCTAGCAAGAGGAATTATCTGGTGTGAGAAGCTAGAGCATACCATTATTATTGGTACTTAAGAAGCAAAAATAGCAGATGGGGTCCATGGATATAGAAGATTATTCTAGAATAATCTGGTGTAGGAAGAACTCCTTGTAAAGGACTTGCATTCCAAAAGTTGAAATCTTACTTAATCTTACTTTCCTTCACCCAAGTGCTGATGTCCAACGAGAGCTTTTCTAAGTAAACAGCCACTAGTGTCCAGCACCACAGATGCCCTCAGAAAGGTGGCCCAGGCTGGATTTGGAAGCTTTTGCTGAAACTGAAGCCTCCATGAGCTGAGGAATTGAATAACAAATGATTAAGAAAAATCAATTCCTACAATAGTCATTGTAGGATCAAAAAGGGATTCAAGAGAGCCTTTTTAATAAAAGCGTATTTTAAAAGTTCCAGAAAAAAGCATTTAGTCAGTTATCTGTTTATAAAATTTACCCTCGATTTTCTGAACTTTCTTAAAGATGATTTGTTTAAAAAGAAAACAATTTTCTTTAAATATTCAGACTTCCTAGTAAATTCAATATAATGGACAAGGAGGCAGAAAACATGCTCTGAGCTGCCATTGCTTGAGAGAACAAAAAGCACTTTTATTATTTCCCAGTTTCTGACAAGTCATTTTTCTAAATAAAATGATTTTATTTTTGATGAAGAGTGACAAAGGAATTAGACAACATAGAATTCTTGTGCTATAATAATTTTCTCCATGGCTACAACTCGATAGATTCAGCATGCCTGTAATGAAGTACAGTCTGTTTTAGATACACAAACGCAAAGCCTTAAAGGGCCAGTACTCTTGTCTCAGAACCTCACCTGTCAGCAGCCAGTGACTGATGGAAGGTAGAGGAAAGGGCTGTGAGCTGCCTGTTCCTTTGTTTCAGAAAGATAGCAGGTTTGGCCCTGGTTCCCAAGGAAAGACACCTGAGTGGTCCCCCTTCACTGTCCAGTTCTGTAGTCTTTAATATCTTCAAGTGAGATGGGTGTGGTACATGCCTTTCATTCCAGTATTCTGGAGGTGAGACAAAAGAATTGAGAATTCAAGGTGAGTTATCACATGTATAGCCCTTGTGAATGTACCCAGTGTGACCAAATATTGAGTGGTTCTCCAACCAAGTGTTCCTGCTGGGGTATTCTAGGAAGAGTTTGAGATGAGGGAACAAAAAGCTAAAAATACGCCATCATTGGCAGTTGTGGTGGTGCACGCCTTTAATCCCAGCACTCAGGATGCAGAGGTAGGAGGATTGCGTGAGTTCAAGGCCACCTTGAGACTGCATAGTGACTTCCAGGTCAGCCTGGGCTAGAGTGAGACCCTACCTCAAAAATAAATAAATAAATAAATAAATACTCCATCATTCAAACTAGTATACAAATAGCTCTCATTCCAAGTTAGAAGAGCTTCTCCCTGAATATCAGTTTCTGCCTCTTTGTCTTGCTCATATGTTTCTGATCCTAGGCTAAGAAAAAATTAATGGTGAGTACCAAGAAGCATGAAGCACTTTTCCATCTTTTAGAAAGCTCCAAGCAATCCATGACCCAGAAGGAGAAGCAGAAGGTAAGCTGTCATGGCAACCGGGTGCTAAGCTGGGAACCCCGAGGAACTGGCTAGCTCCTCCCGCTGTTGGATCTCTGTAGGTTGGCAGAGCATGAAAAGGGATTCTAAGTCATCTGTCATCACATTTTTAAAAAGTACCATTGACAGGACACATTAGATCAGTCGTGTTCACATTTCTTTGTTTATGTGTGTGATGTGTGTCTGTGTGTATGTGTATTCATATGTGTGAGGATGCATGTGTTATGCATAAATGTGCCTGCGTGTGTATGTGTGTGTGTGTGTGTGTAGGCTAAAGATCAACTTCAAATATCTTCCTCAATTGCTCTGCATCTTGTTTTTTTGCAACAGGGTCTCTCATTGAAGCTGAGTCAGGTAGACTAGATAGGCAGAATGTCTTAGGGATCATCCTGTCTCCACTTCCCTGGTGATAGGATTACAGACAGGTGCCACCATAGCTGGCTTTTTAGGTGGGTACTAGAGACCCAAACTCAAGTATCCAGTCCCCACCAATTTTTTTAATAGAGAATCCAATTAAGAAAAAACAAGTCAGCTCTTACTCCAAAAAGTAAATATATATTATACATAACATATAGAAAGACTTTATACATTATACCAATATTTTAAAAACATTATAAAACATAAAGTAGAAGTGTTTATAGGATGAGATAAAGGTAAACAGTTAGATAATCATGATGTTTATATAATCAAGAAGTAATCATTAGATATGTAATCAATATATATACCCTTGGGGCAATGTTTAGACTTAATCATAGTAAATACAAATTCATTTATCTAGGAGTCCTCTTGACAATTAAAAAAATCATTTATTTATTTATTTGCAAGCAGAGAGAGATAGAAGAGAGACAGAGAGAATGGGCACACCAGAGCCTCCAGCCACTGCAAATGAACTCCAGATGCATGCGCCACTTTGTGCATCTGACTTTAGTGGGTACTGGGGAGTCAAGGTTGCCTGTGCTCCGTCTACTTCCTTGTTTCCTGCTCACTCCTCCAGCCTCTCTCCTAGAGCTCTCGCTCCATTCCCCGGAACTCAGAGTTCTTGATGTAGAAAACAATGTCTCTATTATGAAGGCCAACTTTCCAGTACTTTCTAGTTTTTGCCTTAATGAACTTCTAGGAAACATTGTGCATTATTTTCCCATCTAGAAAGATTCTCTGCTTAATGTAGGCAATAGTTCTTTCTTTGTTTTCCTCCTAAAGGGAGGAAAATTTCCGGGAAATTTTATATTGGGCTTTCTTATGAACGTCCCTTTTTCTGCCTGGCCTTTTTATATGTTGCTATATCTGAGGATTTCCTTCCTGGGCCTCTCTGTCTTTTATTTACTGTATATCTCTGCTGTCCAATATAATATTCCCTGTGTCAGATACTCAGTAAAGAATAGGTACTCAATAAATATACTCTCAAGGTTTCAACTACCATATCTACACTGACAATGCCCAAATTTATATCTCTAGCCAAACCAATTTCTAAATTGGCTTTTGGCACCTCAGACTTAACATCTAAATTCAGACCCATCACTTCTCTACCAAAGATCACTCTTTATTCCTGTTTTCTAGGTTTTTCAGCATCACCACCCACCACGTCCTCCCAGTTTTGACTCCTAAACCAAATGCTTCTTGAGCATCTTGTATACCCCTGTCTCCCTGACACTACTGTCTCCCAGGTGATGATTATTATTTGCCTGGATTACTGCAACTAGCAATTTTTTTTTTTTTTTTGCCTTCAGTATTGCCTCTTACTATCTATGACCTATGTACCAGCCAAGGTGGCTTTCCTGAAACCTAAATGCAAATGTATCATTACTCTGTGACAAGTCATTCAGGGCTTTCCAGTGACTTCAGAAAGCAGTGTACACACATTCTGTTGTGTGGCCCTTAAGACATTTCCTGACTTGACCCTGCCTGCTCCATCATCTTCTCTTCTTATTCTCCCTCTGTGTGAACTCCAACTTACCAATTTTTTTTCCTGCTTCAGGCCATACTATTTTGCCTCATCAATTCAAACTTCGCTTTAGGCTTACTCAGACAGAGATCTTTCTTTTACCAGGACCTGCTAGATACAAAACTCATAGCTTAAATGTCATTTTCATTCTAAGACTAGGTGCCACTCTCATTGCTTGAGTGACACCTAATCACGTCAACCATCCTGGGACCTCTGGATCCTATCACACAACATGGCAGTGCCCTGTGCACATTCCCCATGGCAAAAGAAGCCTGTCTTTTTTTTTTCTACTCCCAAAGTCTGCCACATGACACATTGTACATAATATATGTTGGGTGAATAAATGAATGCTCCCCTCTAGAGGAAGAAGAAAGAAAAAGAAATCAATCTCTTCGATTTTAGTAAAGTAAATTCTAAAAATTTAGGGTTACTTCTTGTAAATCTGCTGTGTGGAAACTTGTGGTCAGTAGTTCTATGGCACAGGCTGATGGAGGTGGGTGGTAATCTCAAAAGAGCTTTGATTCTTATTAACAGGCATGTAAGCATTCTCAACAAGAATCTCAGGGTAATAATTTAGCAAGGTAGAGCTTAGGCATTCTTTGTCCCTTTTTATTAGCACATATAAGTTGTATAAAATTATGAGTTTCATATATGTGTGTGTGTGTGTGTGTGTGTGTGTGTGGTATTATAATTAATCCTCCTATTGCCCTCTCGTGCCCCTGCTGCTCCTCTCTTTGCACCCTTTCACTATACTGTTATCAGGTTAAAATTCACAAGCTCATGTTTCTACAGATAGATGTCGTTCATTATACCTGATATCCAAAAGTAAATGTGTCCCGTGTAGGTCATCCATCACATCTGAGGCACCGTTGAATAGCTAGCATACCAATTGGAATAATAGTGCATAGTATTAATATTGGCATTTTGAATGAATGTCCTCCATTATTGTAACATTAGTCAAAATGTCCTTAGGCATAAAGAGGGTCATTCTTAAAAGCCCTTATCTTTATCCTTGAAACTCCTAAGCTGCCAACATCAGGAGGTTCTGGGTAATCTTTCAAGCCTGGGTTAAGGACCATTTACATAAGAATCCTCTGAGGACCTAGCGAAAAATTCAGATGTCCCAATCTCACTACAGAACCACTGAATGAATACTGCTACTTGGGGGCTCTGGAAATTTGTATTTTACAGACACTAGCCCATTCCCAAGCATGCTAAAGTTTGAAAATTCATTCATGCAACCCAACTTCCTCATTTCTCAGAGATACAAAATCACCATGTGGATATTCTGAACATCCATTTCAGTCTTTGTGGACCAGAGGGTTTTGAATTACTTTAATTTTCAGGAAGATTTAGCCAGCACAATGGCAAATTTGGAGGTTAGCAAGAGGGGAGACTTTATGAGGGGCAGGTCTCTAGGGAGAAGGATGAGAGGAAACCATGTGTCAGGCTGTCTGTAACTTGCAGTTAATATGAACATGTATCTCAGGGTTTTAATTAGTAATGATGATAATAATCTAGAGGCAGGGTTCATAAATGCAATAAGCATGTTACTCGCATGTGTGGTGGGATCTTCAAAGTAACTCAATGAAGTGTGAGCCATTACTGTTCTCATCGCAGCAGTGAGAAACTGCAGCATGTCAGGGTTAACACATCCTGCAGCAGTAACAAGGCCTCCTCCTTCTAGAGGTCTGAGTCCAGAGTTTTACTTCTGGCTTTAAAATGATCAGACGGGTTGGTGATTAGGCAGGTTTTAAGAATGAGTTTTTGCAATTTCTCTACCCATCTTAATAAGAAGTTCAGGGGCTTGAGGATTTCTTGAATAAGGCTCTAATATGGGCTTTTAATTTAAGTTGGAGATCCTGGACCTGTCTTGTCAGTTGTCAAGTGGCCTCCTTGATTTGATGAATGTGGACAAATCCCTTCATATTTAAGGCTTCAGCCTCTTCAAGTATAAAACTGAGGGTATCATGCTAAAAGGACGTTAGGTTTCCTTCTGGATTCTATTAACATTTTCTAAAAACAATCCCTGGTTTTGTCATCTGTGATTGCTCTTTACAGAGAGTAGAGAGGTAGGAAACATATCACTGGGCCACATGAACTTCTTTCTATGCATTTACAAAGGCTGTCTCGTAAATGTGTTGAAAACTGTGTGACTGTGATGTTTTACTTTAGCTCCTCAATAAACTGAAAAAATCGACTGAGAAATTGGAAAAAGAAGATGAAAATTACTACCTAAAAAACATGGCAGGCTACTCTACTAGACTAAAGTGGGAAAACACGCTAGCAAACTGCTACAAGGTAAGTCATGCAGTCACATTTTGCTCCTTCCAAAGAGTTTTGTGTGATCTTGGAAATAAAAGTCAGATAAACAATTGCAGGACTTGACTTCTGTCCTGGCTGTGATTCTCACTCAAAGTGTGATGCTAGCTAAACCAGGTTTCCTCTCATTGTTTCCACTTCTCCCTGGATACAACCACGAGTGAAAATTCACAGTGCTCACTAGCCAGAGTTTCTCCTCCTAATTCTCAATGGATACTCATCTAACTTCAAAAAGTCCTCAAGTAAAATGTAAATTAAGGCTTAGGTATTGGATACTCAGAAATGAAATTTAGGCATGAGAGCTGACTCATACAGTGATCCTTTATGGAATCCCTTTCTCCATCAGGCGTTATGTTGGGCCCTGGCTATACAGAGATGGATAAAGTACTATCTCAAAGCTTTGGCTGTGCCTCTTTGCACAGACACATAAAGAATGGATTGTGGTAAATTGACAAAGATAGGCACAAAATGTGAACAAGCAAGTCATAAAAGGGAAAATAAAAAAGCAACATTAAACATGTAGAAAGATAATCATTGGGCAAAAATTATGAAGTGATACTATCAAGTATCAGCAAGGATATTAGCAAGCAAGAATTATTCTAGTGGGAATAATTTATTTTTGTCTAGTAAAATAAAATATACATGTTCCTACAACATAGAAGTTCTCCTTCTAAGTATGTATCTTGAAGAAGCATTTATACCTGCACATTGAGAATGATTCACAGGAATGCTTATTCTAGCATTATTTATATAATATATATAATTATAATTATATTATATATTATATATATATTAAGTATATAAGGTGGATATATATACCTATATAATATATAATATATCATTATATATAATATATAAAATATCATATAATATATATAATAGAATCAGATAGTAAGAAAAAGTGCACAGAATCTTCATAGCCAGCATAGAACACACTTAAATGTGCTCTAATTTAGAAAGTAAACAATACCCAGCACAGTTCATTGACACTATGTTAAACATAAACTAATCTCAAGGCAATGATATTAAAAGGAATATACCATGGATACAGTTACATAAATTTAAAAAATTTCAAACCCACTTCCCAAATTGTGCTCATTTGATACCTATGTGTTTAGAAATACACTCATAGCGACTGGACCTACACCGGCTCAGGAAAGTCGAGCTCCTGTTGGGAAGAGAACAGGACTGCCACGTACAGCCAACTCAGCATGGATGGCCCCTGGTGAAGCAATACACCCACTTCCCAGGGTTAAAAACTGCTTCAGCTATATATGAATACCTTAATTCTCTATGTTCACGTCATAGTAAATATTACCATATTAAATAATTATCTATTCTGAATGGCCCAAGAACATGAAAAATTTTATTTTTCTCCATGTGTTGAGCTCTTTAAAAAGGTTTCAAAAAGCTGCAGTTGGAAAAAGAAATGACCTAATGACTAATTTATATCAAGTGTATGATGCTCAATGTGGTCAGAGACTGTCCAGGTACATTCATGTGTGTTATATTATACACCCATCACAAACCTGAAGTAAGGACCTTTGGTCTTTAGAAAGAAGATCATTTAGTTCCAATTTGTAGATGAGAAAATTGAGGCTGAAGAGGTGAAGTAATTTGCCTAATATGGTTTTGGGATTCAAGGTAGGCCTTTACACTATACTTCTGCCCCAGTAAGAACCGAGAGAGTGCAGGCAAGCAGGCACTGATGGGCTATATTTAAGTCACTCGCAGTTCAGCTACTTTCAGGGTAAGATAGATGCAGTTAGAGAAGAAAGAAGACAGTTTTAAAAAAGGGCATGAGAATTTGGTTAATGAAAGAAATGACAAACCATTCTTTGATTTACTTATACCTTTGTTGCTGTTGCTGTCATTACTGTTGTTTTGTTTTGTCTGAGACAGGGTTTTACTCTGTAGCCCAAGCTGCCCTGGGACTCATTATGTAGCAATGCCCCTGCCTTAGCCTCCCAAGTGCAAGGATTGCAGGCGTGTGCCTCCACACACTGCTTATGTGTACCTTTGAATATTTGTTTATGCTGGACAGGTTTTAAATGATAGGGTGAGGAAAGGCCAGAGAATTTTTTCTCATGCTATCCATTTGAAGTTTGGGCTCTGATCTTGCCTCATGTCCCAGGACAGCCCAGTAATCTGTAGCTTTCCACAACGCCATCGTTCATGGATGGCTCTGCTAAGAGATAAGGGAGAAATTGTGGTTCCCACTCCATCTTCCAGGCAATCTTCAAGGACTGCAATAAAAATGAGTAAACTCAGCATCTCCATCTTCCTCCCGTATGTGTCTAGGTCACAGAAATGGGTGATAGTACTGACTCTTACCTGCCATAGCTGACATCAAGCTGGTTTTCAGTGTGTGCTAGGTATCACTTGTCTTGTTCTCATTATCACATGCTCTCATTAGATCTCCTCCTTCCTTTATCTCAGCTTTCTTTTCTTCCTTTAAGATCCTCCCATTCCTACCCACAATCCCAGGAAGATCACTTCCAGTTAGAGGCCAGCTTAGTATAGACAGCAAGTTCTAAACCAGACAGTACTAACAGGAAAAAAAAAATTCTCCCCTCCTGCCTCTTTCAGTACTCATAATTAAAAAAAATTATATATATATATATATATATATATATATATATATACATATATATATATATATATAATTTTAGAGAGAGAGAGAGAGAGAGGAGAAAGAGAAAGAATTGGTGTGCCAGGGCCTCAGTCACTGCAATCACACTTCAGACACTTGCACCACTGGGCATATGCGACCTTGCCTTCATGGATCTGGCTGACATGGGATCTGGAGAGTAAAACATGGGTCCTTAGGCTTCACAGGCAAGTGCCTTAACTGCTAAGCCATTTCCCCAGCCCCTATTTTTTTTTTTTTTTTGAAACACGCTGGAAATTATCCTGTTTCCTTACAAAATCATCCTATGATGACAAGACATTAATTTACATTTCAAAAGACTTCTTTCCATTTTAGCATTTTGTTTCTATTTTATTAGAATCCAGTCAGGTTCAGTATCTACTCAAAGGCATAAGAGAGAGTAAGATTTTCCTTCACACCTCTGTGTCTTGGAGTTTTGCTTTCACTGTGCTGGGGACCATCAGAATCCTTTCTCTCTCTCTCTCTCTCTCTCTCTCTCTCTCCTGTGCAGTTGTCACAGATCCCTGACCTTGTCTTCTTTCTCTTTAACTTTTGTTTTTAATTTGAGAGAGAGAGAGAGAGAGAGAGAGAGAGAGAATTAGCATGGCAGGGCCTCAGCGACTGCAATTGAACTCCAGGTGCTTGTGCCACCTAGTAGGCATGTATGACCTGTGCTTGCCTCACCTTTTGTGCTCCTGGCTTACGTGGGATCTGGAGAGTTGAACATGGGTCCTTAGGCTTCGCAAGCAAACACCTTAACTGCTAAGCCATCTCTCCAGCCCTCACCTTCTTTTGAGATGTCTTCTGCCACCTGAGCACCAGCACACTTCCACTGGACCCAATAGAAGGCAGTCTCTGTGGTCATCCTGCTCTACACTAACCCTAATAATAATGCTCTTACTTTGCACTTTCTTGGTTTGTATCTACTTGGTTTAGACAAGTCATGGACTCACAGATTACTTCATGACTATGGTCTATATGTTCAGCATATTTACATATTCAAGGATAAGATGCTAGATTTGTGAAGTCATGTAACGAAAGTAGGCTAAATTCTGTGAGGAAGAAATTCATTGTAAGTGTATGTGATAGAAATGGAACAATGAGAATCTCAGTTTCATTTTTTAATTCATCCTTTTACTGTTCTTCTATAAAAATTGAATATAAGAATTAATTTGAGTCCTATACAGTGTCCTTTTATCCATTCTTACTTTATAGATTGGATTTACAAATCTGTCAGAGAATAATCATTGTACTATGTTCAAGGAATTTTTTTTTAATTTTTTGTTTGTTTATTTATTTATTTGAGAGCGACATAGAGAAGGAGGCAGAGAGAGAGAGAGAGAGAGAGAGAGAGAGAGAGAATGGGTGCGCCAGAGCTTCCAGCCTCTGTAAACGAACTCCAGATGCGTGCGCCCCCTTGTGCATCTGGCTAACGTGGGTCCTGGGGAATTGAGCCTCGAACCGGGGTCCTTAGGCTTCACAGGCAAGCGCTTAACCGCTAAGCCATCTCTCCAGCCCTCAAGGAATTTTTTAAGCTGTCATGAGGAATATTATAACGTCTCTGATATAGCTAAATAAGCTAAATAAGCAGTGAGACCAATTATACAGACTACATATAACAATCATATTTATTCCTTCATAATTACATTGTTTCTATATTCCAGGAAGAAAAGGTTAACTAATAAAATAACTGATAACATAGTTTTTTGTCTGTTTTTTATTTTATTGATTTATCTTTTTTTTTTTTTTTTTTGAGGTAGGGTCTTGCTCTAGCTAACCTGGAATTCACTATGTAATGTCAGGCTGGACTAAAACTCATGATGATCCTCTTACCTCCACTTCCTGGGTGCTGGGATTAACATAGTTTTAAAATAATAACAACACAATCAAGAAATACCCAGAATCAATGCTGTTTCTTATAAGTTTTTTCTTAGGATTGATTTTACAAAGCTATTTGCAGTGTGTGTTAAGAGCCTTAAAAATGTTCCCCTTTTCACTGAGTGTGGTGGTTCATGCCTATAATCCCAGTGCCCAGAAGGCTGAGGTAGGTAGATTGCCATGAGTTCAAGGCCAGCTTGGGCTCTATCATGAGTTCCAAGTCATTTGGGGCTAGAGTGAGACCCTGCCTCAAAAACAAAAAGCAAACAAGAAGTTCCCTTCTTCAGCCAGTGCCTGTCTTCACCACAGAGCACAGAAATGATCTGAGTGGCTGTCTTCTCAGTTCTTGCAACGATGGTGCCTCACCAGTATGGCTTTAGACACGAACAGATGGCAACTCACTATAGTTATGCGTCACTTAACACTCAAGATGTGCCCTGAGAATGTCATTGGAGGGGCTGTTTTATCACTGTATGAATAACCACAGAGTGTGCTCACATGGATCAACATGGTGTAGGCCAGTCCATCCATAGGGCCCCTTGAAATCAAGAGACAAAGTGAGCATAAGATGTGTGAAGTTGCTGCCAGTTTAACACAGCATACTACCTTATGGTAATCTTGATACCACCAACAGCACGGTATAACAAATGTATAAACCGAGTGTGTGGAGGCACACACCTGTGATGCTAGCACTCAGGAGGCTGAGATTTGAGAATCCTGAGTTCAAGGCCAGTTTAAGTTATATAGCACAATTTTTTCTCGAAGTAAATAAACAAGTAAACCAGTAATATAGTAGCTTATTATCACCAAATATTATGCACCAGGCATAACTGTATTGCTAGACTCTTATACACCTTTCAATGCAGCAGGAAGGTTGACACCAGCATCACCACAAATGGGTGACTAATGCAATGTGCTGTGATGTTATGATGGCTCACATGTCAGTAATGGGAAGTTTTCAGCTCCTTTATAATTTTATGGAGCCACTATGTACATGGTCTGCATTAAATGAAGAAAAATCATTATGCAGTACATGGCTGTATACAGAGTGGATGCCTTTGGACAACACACACCTACACAATGAATTTTATGTAGTGATTTAAATGTTTTTATAGGGTAGTGATGGTGGAAGTGGGAGGAGAGCTGGTCATGTGTGAGGTTAAGTAAAAAAAAAAAAAAACACAAAAGAACATAATATTAAAAGTTCACACATACATGCCTAGACTGGAATGCACCAGAGAGTTTAGTGCTGACCATTTCTTTTTTTTTTAATTTTTTTTGTTCATTATTTATCTATTTATTTGAGAGCGACAGACAGAGAGAAAGAAGCAGATAAAGAGAGAGAGAGAGAGAATGGGCCCGCCAGGGCTTCCGGCCACTGCAAACGGAACTCCAGATGCATGCACCCCTTGTGCATCTGGCTAACGTGGGTCCTGGAGAATTAAGCCTCGAACTGGGGTCCTTAGGCTTCACAGGCAAGCGCTTAACTGCTAAGCTATCTCTCCAGCCCTAGTGCTGACCATTTCTGATGAAAGAATTATAAGTAATTTTAGAAAATATATTTCTTTATGGCCTTTTGTGGTCCTAGAAAAGTGTCTCAAAGCACCCAGGACGCTTGATAAAATTTAGATTCCTGAGACTGGAGAGATGGCTTAGCAATTTAAGGCACTTGCCTGGGATGCCTAAGGACCCAGGTTTGATTCCCCAGTACTCACATAAGCCAGATGCATTAGGAGATGCATGCATCTGGAGTTCATTTGCAGTGACTAGAGGCCCTGGGTTGTTGCCCATTCTCTCTCTCTCTCTCTCTCTCTCTCTCTCTCTCTTAAATAAATAAATAATTTAAAAAATCAGATTCCTGAGCATTCCCCGCCCCCAGATCTGATTACTTGAACCACTGAATGATTTTAGAAAAGGTCCAAGTAACTTCTAAGTATCTTAAAGTTGAAGTCCCTGCTCTGGAAAGACTGTGATATCTCTTCTATCGTTTTTTTAAGATATTTTATTTATTTATTTATTTGAGAGAGCCTGAGAAACAGGCAGAGAAGAATGGGAATGGGGCACACCAGGGCCTCTAGCCACTACAAATGAACTCCATACACATGTGCCACCTTGTTCATCTGGCTTTATGTGGATGCTGGGAAATTGAACCTGGGTCCTTAGGCTTCACAGGCAAGTACCTTAACTGCTGAACCATCTCTCCAGCCCTCGTCTATCAGTTTTATGAAAGCAATTTAAATGGAAATACAGCCCTTCCAAGCTCTCCCATTAGTAACTACCAGAGGCCAGAGCAGCAGAAATAGAAGAAAATGAATGAAGAGCATAAATTATTATGATACCAGAGGCCAGACAGTCTCTAAATCCACTTTATTACTTTGTTCTGACATTTGACCACACTTTCTCCACATGTACCACCATGAAAACACAAGAGGACAATTGGAAGCCTTCTAGTCTCCTATCTTGTTCACCCATTTTATACACAAAGAACAAGATTATAGAGAGCAATAATTCATTAATGAGGTATGGATTTCCCCTTTGCAGAGTGGAACTTGTTTCCACCTCTTTTCATGCGCAAACATAGATCATTTTAATGATTTCCCTTAAATGCAATTAAAACCTGTTAAACATCTCCACCTCTACCAAAGAACACCAGTTATTCTAGTCTCTGATGCTCATGGTCCCACACTTGTCAAGGTAAAAAAAAAAAAAAAAAAAAAAAAAAAAGCCAGCTGCCACCGGGGATGCAATGTGTCCTAAAATCTGCCTTCAATTTTCCTCCACTTTCCTTTACTTATAGTGCTAATCCAGGGAAACTGATTTCTAGGCCTTTTATATTTATTCAAACACATGAGCTGCATCTGTTTTACATATTTATCATGAGACATTTAAATTCTGCCCTTTGAAGAAGCAATGTGTTTGATAGGTTATTTCTCCTGTGTCTTTAATACTTTGCTTAGGAGACAGGAGGGCAAATGGTCACATTCAGTTGGCTGGTGCCTGAGACTATAGAGAAAGAACCAGGTGTTAGTAAAAACAAATGTATTTGGCTCCCTCTGACTTAGAAAAGCTGTGTAGCTTCTGTTGCCTCTAAGCAGGTGGCCATGGGACACAGTCACGGGCTTTCCATCTAAATGTCAAAGTACTCCTCAGCACAAAGTCTAAATTTGTGTGTGTTGACATAGATGTCCATTGTTACTGCCTGATTCTATTATTGCTTCCATTTAAAACGATTATTAAAATGACTTTATGCCAATAAACAAAACATACATATACATGACTTTGAATATCATTCAGCCTTAACAAGAAAGGGAATTCTGGCACACCCACAACATAGACGAACTTTAAAAACATGATGTTAGGTGAGAGAGTCCATATACCAAAAGACACATATGCATAATTCCTCTTACTTGAGATATGTACAGTATTCAGATTCAAAGAGATAGTAGAATGATGGTTATTGGAGCTAGGGACATGGAAATGGGCAGTTATAGAGTTTCAGTTTTACAAGACGACAAGTGTTCTGGAGAAAAATACTGGTGATGGTTGTACAACAATGCTTATATGCTCCATAATAGCAGATTGTGCCCTTAAAAATGACAGCTTACAAGGCTCAGGGAATGTTGCAGAATAGGGATCAGAAAGAATGTAAGAGCTGGAGGACTACGAGGAGAAATGCTGTGGAACACTATCTCCAGATGGGACGTGGCCATTGCATGCAGGAACTCCTAGCGACTGTGGTCACCTGCACAGCTCCAGGCCTGCCAACACCCCATCATGGACAGGGAGAGGTTCATGAGGCCCCCACCTCAGGTAATGATTGCAGGGGAGGAAGACCTTTTCTGCAGTGCTATAGCCACTGGTAACTTGCCTGTGCTCCCCACCCATAACCCATAAATAACTGCCCACCCATGTTCGTGCAAGGAGCCTTAACCAGACTCAGTGGGCCTCACACACAAAACATCAAAGTACAAAGATGACTAGTTGAGAAGGAAGAAGTAGGTGTTCAGAAGGAGTGAGACAGGAACAAGAGAAGGGAATAATAGGGGTGAGTGTGATTGGAATGCATTATATACACGCACAAAATTTTCAAAAATAAATTAAAAATAATAGTTTATGTTATATATATTTTATAACTAAAATATAAACGCAAATTGAAAACACTGATCTCTATAACAATAGATGAAATTTCAGCACAATGATGTAGGACACCACAGTGTATCAGATCAGTGGGCCCTGCAGGTGCCCAGAGAGGCAGGATGGAGGACTCATTGACCTTGTGGTTTCTGTAGTCTCATCTCATCTTCTTCTTCCCTACGGCAATGCTACCGAGCAGTTTTCCCAGAGCTTCTTCAGGAAAAGCTATTTCCAGGGGCTCTTTAACTTTGTAGGATAGAGGGTATAGGAGGGTGTGTATGAGAACCACCAACCTGCCCCTATTTGGACAAGAGTGAATACCTAAGCCTTGTCTTCATAAAACCAGAATATGGAGAATTTTGTCTTGTACACCTGTCATCTCTTTCCAAATCCAAAGTCCCCTGGGCTTGTACTCAGCAGGCCTACACTGCCTCACATGGCCTATGAGTCTTTGCTGCCTACTTCACTTGACTGAACTTCTCAACCTTTCTCAAAAGCTATCAGTCAGCAATGTTAATAGCTAACAAGGCTCAGTTCAAGGCTAACAAAAGACGCTCCTGTTTTCCTTGTTTACCCTCGATAGCTAAAAGTCCAATTATGAAATTTTTGTTATCCCATATAAAATGTGAAGGCCAGGTTCAGCCCCTCTAAGCCATGGGCTCTGACCCAGAGACCCAATTTTACGTAAGGATTATGAATTGATCAGACTTGGAGATTTTTCTATTGTCAGAGTCTCCTAAGACAGAGAGCATATTTCCTTCTAACAGGGTAACAAAGACCCTTAAAAAAGAATTAAGGGTGTGTGTGGCTGGAGAGATGGCTTAGAGGTTAAGGCACTTGCCTGCAAACCCAAAAGACCTTAGTTCAGTTCCCCAGGTCCCACATAAACCATGTGCACAAAGTGGCACATGCATCTGGAGTTTGTTTGCAGTGGCTGGAAGCCCTGGCATGCCCATTCTCTCTCTCTTTCTCTCTCTCTCTCTGCCTCTTTCCCTCTCTCAAATAAATAAATAAAAATAAAATATTTTTTAAAAAATTAAGGGGGATAGAGAGGTGGCTTAGTGGTTAAGGTGCATGCCTGTGAAGCCTAAGGAATCATGTTCGACTCTCCAGGTCCCACATAAGCCAGACACACAGTGACACAAGCATGCAAAGTCACACTTGCACACAAGGGGTCACACAAGTTCAACTGTAGTGGCTGAAGACCCTGGCACACTAATTCTCTCTTTCACTCTCTCTCTCTCTCATTCTCTCACATAAAAAAGGCCAGTCTGTTGGGCTTCCCTCAAAAAAAAAAAAAAAAAAGAATTAAGGCCTGGAGAGGTGGCTTAGTGGTTAAGGCATTTGCCTGTGAAGCCTAAGGACCCAGGTTCAATTCCCCAGGACCTACATAAGCCAGATGTACAAGGTGGCACATTTGTGCGGATTGTTTGCAGTAGCTAGAGGCCTTCGTATGCCCATTCTCTCTCTCTCTCTATCATCTATCTGTCATCTATCTATCTATCTATCTATCTATCTATCTATCTATCTACCTATCTATCTATCTGCCTCTTTCTCTCTTGCTTACTCTCAAATAAATAAATAAATAGATAGATAAATATTTTTAAAACAGTAATTAAAATTTCTCCAGGAAATCCCATCCTGGGGGCAAAACTGGGTTGACTCTGGTAGCAGAGAAAAGACTTGCCAGCAGAAAGACTCAGTCAGGAAAGACTTATCATCTCACAGTTCTGAGACCTCACAATATGTCCGTACATGGCTTTTGGTTTAGCTTTCCTATAAATTGCAACAGTGCTATAGGTAAAACTGAAAAGAAGCTGAGAAATTTGCTTTCCCCAGGTCCATTCCAAACTGCAAAGAATTCTATCTCCTCATCTCAATTCCTGTTTCCTGATCTTCTTTTGATAAAGCCTCGCAGAGACCCTGCAGGGTGCTTGCTTGGCACTCTCAGTAATTCTGACAGTTCTCACTGTCTAAATGCATTTCTTGAGACATAAAGGTGGAATTTACCAGGCTTTCTACTCCTCCAAAAACTGAGATGCTTCTTTGAGAGCTTGCTTTCCTTTTTCGAAAATATCAGGTTACTCATAGCAGCTGTCTGTATGCCTTTTGGGGGCCAATGATCTTGGGGAAAGTATTGAGTTAAGTCCCTCTTGAAGGAGATAATAGGACAGACTGCGTGCCGCATACCTGTGCTGGGACTCTCCTGCACCCAAGTTTGAATATGACGAAGTAAAAGCAAGGTGGCTCTTCCTGGTGTGAGCATGTTGGATGGGTGACCAGCTTTGCTTAACAAACAATTGATCCAACTTCATTTTTCCACCTTCCTCAGAGCATCCTGGAGCTGGAGAAGGAAAGAATCCAACTTTTATGCAACAACTTAAACCAGTACAGCCAACACATTTCTCTTTTTGGCCAAACCCTGACCACAGTGAGTTGTGGGCATTACTCCTTTCATGGTAAGGTTGGCAGGAAACGTTCCTTCAACAACCTCACTCTGCTTTCCTTGGCATTGCAGTGCCACACACAGATTCACTGTGCCATCAGCAAGGTTGATGTTGAAAAAGATATCCAGGCTCTCATGGAAGAAACTGCAATTTCATCTACGGAGAACAAAACAGAGTTCCTACTAACTGACTACTTTGTAAGTATTCAATGGCAGGAAGTGACCTTAATGGGTAACCTTAGTCACATTGGAGAAGTCAAATTTAAAAAAAAATTGAAAGCAGCTCAAGTGGAAATATGTTCTTTCCTCACTTCACCCCTAGGCAGCCTTCTATAGTCCAGGCTGGACTTGAGCGGGCTAGGTAGCCAAAGCTAGCCTCTCAACTCTTTTGAACCTCCTGCCTCCAACATCCAAGTGTGGGAATTACAGACATGCACCACCATGCCTGGTTGGAAATATCTTCTTTTGTAAATGAAAATATTGATTTTTTTCTTAGTTCATATAAATAATTTTAGAAACCCATAAGATATAGTTCAGAACATGGACAGTGGAAATGAATCTCTGGCATTCTCTGCAAGAGAAGAAAGTCATGCAGTTCTAGAATCTTCCTCCTCAGTCTTTGGTGCAGCCTGTCTTAGAAGGAGGCTGGGAACTCCTGGCAGGAAGGCTGAATCTGGGGAGGGTCTTCTTGCTGCATCATGATGTAGCTGGTGGTTTCACGGGGGTGACAGAGCAAGGGCCACAGCAGCCTCCCAGAGTCTCTCCCATGACGACAACATTAGTTCCTTCATGAAGAAGAGCTCTCATGATTTAAATAGACTGCTTACCCTGTAGTTTTGAGGCTTAAGTGTCCAGCATACAAATTTTGGGGGATATCTAAATCATTGAGGTCTCCTGTCAGCAGTCCAGGCTTGACCAGTTTCATGTTCCATTAGTAACCACTGTGTAGCACGCTGTATTGTACTGGTTTTATATATACAAACTGCTGTGTTAGCAATCACTTCCAGAATTACTGGCTTTCACATCTGTTGCCCACATACACGGGTCAGAAATCCCACTAGCATAGCGAGTGCCTCTGACTCCCCACGAGACCACACTCAGGGTCTCGGCCAGGGCACTAGACATCTCAAGTCTCTACCAAGAGACACTCCATTTCCAAGTTCACTGAAGTGGCTTGTCAGAGCTCTGGTCCTCACTGGCTGAGATGGGAGATGTCATTTCTCTTTTAATTTCAGATATGCTTTCTAAAACTCAATTTTCCAAGATAGCATACAAAATAGTGGATTTCACTGTGGCATTTTCATACATGTATGTCATTATAATTTGGCCTTGTTCATCTCCCTCTCCATGGTCCTGCTCCCTTCCTCTCTCTTGCAATTTCTCTTCTTCTCACCAAATAGTTCCCCCTTCTGCTCTCATGTCACATGTGTACCATTTCCCTTTCTTATTGCCCACTCCCTTTAGGGTAGGTCTCATAGTCTCTCCTCATAGCCCCCTTTTGACATTCATGACTCCCCCCCCCCCACACACACACACGTATGTGAATTTAATTCTTGCCACGTCTCACCGCATAGCTCTTGTTTCCCCCGGGATCACCTGCTCGAGACGCACAGAGCCAGAGGGTCCACAGAGGACGCTGAAGGCTCAGAAACAGAGTCTGTGTGTTAGAAGCAAGTCAGAGAAGCACAGCCCCGCTCGAGAAGGAAGGTTGTTGCACAGAGGTGTTAGTTGTGGGAGTGGGAATTATCATCAGTATTTTCAATGGCCTCATTCCTGGAAAAAACTGGGACCAAATTACATTGGACTTATCTTGAAGGCATTTGGGTGAATGCCTGCAGAATGATCCTCATTGCTGAAAATAGGTCCTTTTTGCCTACTCAGAGCCTCTGTCTCTTGAGTGTCGCTGTTATTGGTGCAAGCCTTCACACTCAGCTTCTTGAGGAAAATTCTTCATCTCTTGAGTCTTCCCGCAAAACTTTTGGCCTCTGTCTCCCTCCTATTAGTATTAATTATAGCTTTGTGGGTGAGAAAGACAAAGAGACATGCTATGTTGTCCAGTCTGGTCTCAAACTCTGGGAAAACTAAGCTCAAGTGATCCTCCTGCCTCTGCCTCTGCCTCACAAGTAGCTAGGACTACAGATACATGCCAAAGTCCTCAATTCTTTTTTTGTTTAAGCTCAGGCTAGCCTTGAACTCATGGCAATCTTCTACCTCAGTTGCCAGTGCTTGGATTAAAGGTGAGGAAGGCAGGAGTCACCATGCCTGACTTTTTAAAAATGATTCTTTAAAAAAAATTATTTTTGGTAGTGGTAGTGTGAATGAACCCAAGACCCCAAGCATGCTAAGTAGTTACTGGGCTTCATCCCTAGTTGCTAGGAGCTGACCATCAATAATATGCAGAAAAGATTTGTGACAGCTCTTTCCAGGATGTCTACTCCATTTTATCAGACTTTCTAACTCTCATTGAGTCTTGTTCCTCTCTACTCTGTAGAACCATTCCATGGTGCATGTCCTACTAGACTGAATGTACCATTGACCTGGGGCCAAAAACCCTGGACCCCTACTCAAAGGACAAAAGATGAGGGAAGAAGGGAGGAGTAGATGAGACAGAAAAGTGAATCCTGACAAGCTTCACCTTTCCCTGCCTTCCAACAGCTAAAGGTGGACAGCTGTTTCTTTGACTGAGTCATTTTACCCCTACATTGGTAAAGGGGGAGTATATATTGATGTCAATATCTATTTAAGCAGAAAAGAAAACAATGATGGGGATACAATGAGAAGGTGCCCATCTTTGTCTTCTTTTCTTTCAAATCGGGTAGGAAAATGTACAATAAAAATGTATCTGCTATCTTCTTATAAATGGTAAGAAAAATGTCCCTATCAACTAACCTATCCATAAAATATGGTATTCTCCAGGGGAATTTAACTAGGGTTCTATTGAAATGTAAAGAGGAACCCAGGATGATTCATCTTTAATTGACATGTCAATGGGAATTGTTGATCCTTTTTAAACAAAATTTAGTGCACAATCATATAGCTAAATCCACCTCCAGCGCGTTGACATCCTTGACAGCATCCCCATGACTGACTTCACAGTCTTTGGCAGTGAGAGTGAGCTGGCTTTTCTCCAGTGCTGTGAAGCAAGTCAGAAGAATAATATGAAGTCCACGTTTGGAGGGTTAATGACCCGTGTGAAAATATTTGTAAGGTTCCTGTAAATATCATGTTCAAAAGATATTATCTGTAGTTTTATATGCCTTCACCAGTATTGACTTTTCTAACAAATCACTGGAGAAGAACTAGGTTAGGAAACCCCATATCCTCAAGTTGATCCAGAAAGCCAATCATCCTTGGCAATACATGTTTAAGTAGTAGGTATCCCCATACAGACTCAGTGAAGTGTTAGATGACACAAGAGGTACACTACAATGCCGTTCTCCAGCAAAGAGGACTTAGGACCAGAGTGAGGTGTCTTTTAGTCAGAGCTCATACTAGGGTGTGAGTAAACACGTATCTTTCAACTTGGGCCTTCTTTTATTTCTGAGTCACAGATAAGATAGGGAAAATAAAACCAACCTCATCAAGTAAGAATTGCATGTAATAAAAAGGACAGATAAATGTATATGTACAATACAAGATATTTCATTAGATTAGTAATAAAATGGATCCCTTTTCCTCTATATCCTTGTGCCTCCTCCTATTCATGATGATTTATCAAAAGATAATCTCTTCACCAGGATTCTCATTTTTCTTCTTCCTTAGTAGTTTCCCCCTTTCTCCACAAGTTTCTGTCCACTCATGTTCAGCCACTTCTCCATTCCACCATCTTATTGTTTTATCCAACCCTTGAAATAATCCATGTGAGAGCTGACATAGTACCAGGAGTGGCAGGTTATACCTAAAACCTCAACATTTGGGAGGCCGAGACAGGAGGATTGTTGCAAGTTCAAGGCCTCAGCCTGAACTCTGTAGTGAGATCTTGTATCAAAACAAAACAACAACAACAACAAAAACCCTTTCATATCATTAACAATTCCTCATGGCCTCTGTGATAAAAGCCCCACTTCAGCTCTGGAATCTGGCCTAACCCACACAGATGATGTTTTCCTCCATTCTGTCTGCTTCGTTAACTGTTGTTCTGACAGTGCTTACAAACCCAGCAGAATCCACTCTTTGTCCTTTGCTTGCACCCTTTCTCCTGCCTACAGTGCCCTTTGCCCTCCTTTCACGTGACTGAGGCCAGGCCAAGTCTTCCAGCCTCTTGAAGGCTTAACCTGCCCTCATCCTTGGTGCCTGTGCCATTTCTAAATGCACAGACCTTGAAGTTCTGGTTCTCTTGAGGTTGTGCTTCAGGGCCTAACCAAATATAAACACACCTGGGGCAAAGCATGCGTACTAGATCATGTGTTCCCAGTGCCAAGCCAGCACAGAACTCACCAGATATTTGCTCTACTACTGAGGCAGACCTAGCCTGAGGCATACCCATGGTATGATATTTGGATAATTGAAAACTCTAACTTAAATGAAGATGAGTTATTTTAGGAAGCAGTAAGTATCCAATGAGCAGTTTCATTTATCAAGAAACCAAAATAATTATACTAAAATGCCTCCTCCAAGAATAATTTGTTCTGTTAAAGTGTTTAGCCATGTACTTACAGGTTGTGAATTAGGTGTTTTCTTATTAATCAGACCTTTAACAAGTACAATGATGTATTTAGATCCAAAGACTACCCTGACCATTTTTAACTCTCTAGAACATTAAAACTAAATACAATCAGTGAAAGTCTCAGGACAACTTGGAATAGCAAAACTTACAGTTCTCTTAAGTTGTATTTTTCCCCTTAAAGGAAGAGGATCCTAAGAATGCAATGGATAAAGAGAGGCGAAAGTCTTTAATAAAACCAAAATTATTGAGACTGCAACGAGATATTGAAAAAGCCTCAAGAGACAAAGAAGGTATGTGATTATTTTTTATGTTATTTGCTAATTGATTTTTGAGACAGGGTCCCATTAAGTGGACTTGGCTGGTCTTGAACTTGCTGCATAAACCAGACAGGACCCAAGCTTAAGGCCATCCTCCTGTCTCTATCTCCCCAATGTTGGGATTATAGGTATGTGCCACAAGAGCACATCTGTGATAATCCCTTTGAGTGGCCTATTAAGGGATAGTATTCTATTACATTCTGAGGTTTTGCTTAGGATCCATCTGCTTTTGCTGACTGGGACATGGATCTTCTCATTTAAAGAAACATATTAAATCTAAGTTGTGTGAATAAAGGAAAAACGTAAAGAGTTAGGTAGAGGGGCACACATCTATAATCCCAGAACTCAGGAGGCTGAGGCAGGAAGACTGCTATGAGTTTCAGTTTGAGGACTATCTGGGCTACATAGTAAGTTCAAGACCAGCCTGGGATACAGTATGACCCTATCTTTAAAAAATAATCAGAACCATAAACAAACAAACAATGATATTTTGGCCTATTAATGAGACTTGTGTTTCTCAAATTGACTAGAATGATTGATAATTTATATGATTTAATCATGATCAAACTGCTTTGCCCAGAGTTTGGGGGTTTTGTTCCATTCTTTTTAGTAACCTCTGAAATAATGTGATAGTTATTAAAATTAAACCCCATACTTGGAAGCTAGGGTGTTATAATGTAAAGAATTTCTAAAGAAGCACAGACCATTAGAACAACCACGTACTTGCTAAGTCCAGCTTGTTTGACATGGGCCACAGCGTCTCACTGAACATAACGCCATGTTGGTGTTGTCCGCAGATCAGGGAGGGATGCCTGACAACATCTCCCAGAGTTGCTAATGGTAGCTAATGGTTACTGGGAGAAGGGAGTCAGATTCATCAGTGGTGTAGCCACTAGTAAGTTGCCCATTCCATAGTAAGTAACCTTCCACCCATGATCATACAAGCAGCCCTAATTTATCCTAATGACTGGGGGGGGAAAGCATGCAAATGTTGGTGATGTAAACAGAATCAAGAAGAACCTAACATTGTGCAAATGGATTATTAGGATGGGCCAACCAAAGGAAAAAACATCAGAATCTTATCTTGAAAAGTTATAGTCAGATAGTTTAAGCACTAGCATTTCTCAAATGTCATTAAATAAGGGTAAAGATAAACGGACCATCAATTCATTTATCACGTGCATCTGATAAAAGCCAATGATATATAGAAGTATATGAAAACTCTCCAAGTCATTTAGGAAGTCCTGCAGCTATTACTTCTAGTCACCAAGGTCTCTTTGAGAGTAAGGGACTCCTATTTGTGACCCACCAGGGTGGGATGAAAGGTGACCCAGAGCATGGTTTCATTTTCAGGCCTGGAACAAATGCTTAATGCATTCTCCAGTAACTCCTCCTTCTCTGATGCCAAGAGCCAGAAAGATGCAGCGACACTAATGGATGAGGTAAATATTGGCAGAGTGCATTTAATAACGAGAGGGTTAATTTTAGAATACTTCTTTTCCAGCCCATTTGCCCTATTTACCTTTCCTTTCTCGTGACATTGAAATATCAAGTGGGAGCGCTCGTAGGGCCAACTTCCTCACAGGTACTTTGAGGAATCTGGAAAAATCCAATGTTTGCTTTGGTGTCCTAGAGGAAAGACAGATGCTACAGGAAAAACAGTGATGTCAAAAATAGAAACTTCAAAATAGATTGTTTCTTTACGGAAATCATATGTCCTTGAACCCTGTCAAGAAAAGTGGCCAAAAACACAGGGTTTCCATTCACAAAGGCCTACATTTGGATTTCGCTTTGTTGATTATAGGAGCCTGGGATGCTAGTTTTCTCATTTCAAAATGGAAATATTGATACCTCATAGAACTTTGTGAGAATGAATTATCATGTGGACAAAGCCAACACAACATTGCCTACCTGCCAGGCAAGATATACCCACTGGTGCAATAGTTGCATAACAGACTGCTTTCTGGGACTGAAGAAAGTGAGGGGGGAGAGAGGAAGGGGGAGGAGAAGGAGAAAAAAAGAGAAATTCTAGCACAGTACTCAGAGAAGGAGCTTAAATACTGGCTGCCAACCTGTTTGACTTGACCATTATCTCACTTCACAATAATGAGAAAACAGACATAACCATTTTTTCTTCCACTTTTAGTATCATATTCACTAAATCACACAAGAAATTCCTCACTCCATTATGAAACAGTCTTTGCATTAGGTGATTCTGGGCAATAATAAGCTCATGTAGGATTCTGAGCATGTTTAAGATCTGCTGGCTAAGTGAAGATGATCAGTCTGTTAGGTGTACTACATGAACCCTCGGCTCTCATTGAGCTCATTGAGACATGACTTCATCATAAATTGAGGAGCAGCTGCAACTTTTATTAAGATACCATTTTCCATTTGTCCTCTACAAGTAGGGTCCCTGGAGAATAAGAGAAAGGAAAGACGTGACAGGGAGAGAGCCCTTTGAGAAGTAAGCAAAGGCCTCTGAGGAACTAGGGAACTACTTAGAGGTGAGCTTCTTTGCAGGGTGAGGGTGGGAGCAGGGAGATGGTGGGAAGGCAGGAAGATAGGCTTGTTGAGTTTTCTGCTAGAATGGTGGGCTCCTCCAGCTTCATAGACATTTGTCCGGCTGATGGACATTTTAGCCACCTTGGAGGAACCCACATCAAAAGGACAGTTTCAAAAGTCACATAAATTTTATGCAGTAATAAAAACAGATATATATCACTTGCCTGCAAAGCCAAAAGACCGTGGTTCGATTCCCCAGGACCCAAGGAAGCCAGATGTACAAGGTGGTGCTTGCATCTGGGGTTTGTTTGCAGTGGCTGGAAGCCCTGGAATGCCCATTCTCTCTCTCTCTCTCTCTCTCTCTCTCTCTCTCTGATGCTGCCAATGCTGCTTTCCCTCTCTCAACTAAATAAACTAAATATTTGTTTTAAAAAATGATAAAAGCTTTTGCTGTGACTTGTGTGCTCAGAAGCAAGTTTGGGTTAGTTAATCTGAGAAGAATTCAGGAAGAGTGAAGTTTCTAGTTATATATATATATATATATATATATATATATATATATATATATATAATTTTTAAAAGTAGGGTCTCGCTGTAGCCCAGACTGACCTGGAATTTACTATGTAGTCTCAGGGTGGCCTCAAACTCACGGCTATCCTCCTACCTCTGCCTCCCAAGTGTTGGGACTAAAGGTGTACGCCACCATGTCCGGCTCAGTTTTTAGCTACATTTTGAAGGATACAAGACTCTGGACCAGCTTTCTTTACCTAACTGACTGGAAAGTAGGTATGTAATAATTCTGCCCAACCTGGTAGTTTCAACAGTGTAAAGCAGACAGTTATGCTCAGCTATAATTTCTCTTTTGTTTTGTTTTCAGTATAGACTTCCTTTAGTGGACAGGCTATTACAGATGTGACCCTGGCACTTCTTGTGAAAAGAAAGGCCTTAATCTGTTCATATTTGAACTGAGATCTGACAAACTACCACAATGACACATGGCCAGAATTTACCTGAAATCATAAAACAGACTGTAGGAGATTTTCTGTGACAACACAAAATCAGTTAACTAATTCCTTTCAAAGATACTGATTAAAATAAAGTCTTAAAAAGAATTCTATGATGCCATTGAATTATATGTTTCTTCGGTTGTCTTTGCACAGAATTTTGTCATTGTCATCAGCAGCAACCATGTATTAGGATCATTTGGTCACTCCCTAGGCTGACTCACAAAAGAAAAGGGAAGATCTGATCCTTGAGCTCATCGTGTTTGCGAGATAGTAAAGTACTGGATGACAAATATTCATGTGACTTCCTCAGACAAGCTCGGGACATGGGGAAAGGGAGACTAGCGGTGTTGGTAGATCTCTCATCACCCAGGGAGGGTTGTTAGGGAGCTGCTTCTTTTAAATTCTGTCCTGTTGCTTTGTTTCTTAGATCTTGAAGTACCATACTAGAATCAAGAATGTTGACAAAGAGGCATTCATATTAGATGTTATCTAAATACTGGGCAAAGTACCACATGTAGGAGACTTAGACACATTCTCTGATGCTTTCAAATGCAGCATAGCCTGTGTCTAATCTCAGAAGTACGGGGACAGTTTTGTTTCTATTTTAGGTAAGTTTTCCTCAAAATTCAGTGAATTGTGCCAAAATTAGAGATCTCTTCCGCAGGCAAGTGACTTTCAAGTAAGGATATAAAGGTTTGGAATCCCATGCTGGAGGTATAGCAAAAAGAGAAACAAGGAGGAAAGTGGATTAGCAGGACCCTGCCAACGTTTGTTCTGTAATTTCATTTGATCGATCATAGTCTGATAAAGAAGTGATTATAAGGTTTTCATTCAAGGTCAAAACCAGAATAGGAACAGACTAGAAATTTAGCTATATTTCTTGTTATATTCAAATACCCTAGAACATTGTTGGAATATTGTTTCCAGTTTTGAGAACTGTTCCTACAAATTTCCTGGATAATGGGACACTATTTCCTCAAATAAAAGCATAAATTAACTCGCATCCATTTTTGGATATGATTAATGTTAATTCAATTCTGCTAAAACATTGGTGTAGGGCTCAATTGCCCTTCCTTATGGGCACTGAAAGTACTTCGGTAATCAATACTTACTTCCTTTCTTATTCCTCAGCAGAAAACTACCTAGAAGTACTAATCATCACAAAATAATGATCAATGTTCTAACAAGGTTTCTTTACAAGCCTGAACACTAAGTAATGCAGGACTCTCTTCTACATTGCTTTGGGGGTTTATCCTTTCAGGTTGTTTCAATCTTCAGTGTTTTTGTGCTTAGCTGTATGTAATCCCAGTATGAACTACTTGTCATTTTGAAAGATATTTTAATGTTCCTTTATCCACCCAGTTGAGCCTCATTTTCCAAAATTACTCATATGGCTGTATGATGTATCCACAGAACAATTTGAAACTAGACCTTTTGCAAGCGAACTCTTACAAACTGTCATCAGTATTAGCAGAACTTGAGCAAAGACCTAAACCCAGCCATCCCTGTAGCAGCTCCATCTTCAAGTGGAAAGAAAAGGTAAACCTCAGATCAGTTGTGATTTCTAAATTGGGCTCGTCAGGTAAAATGTTAAAGCAAAACCCTGTCATAAATTGTGTGACATATGTTCCAAGTTCTTACCACAGTCACTTAAGATTCATTTATTTTTATTCCTTTTGAACATAGTAAGAGTCAAATACAACTGAGACTAGATCACTCTAAAGAATAAAAATGTTAGCCGGGCGTGGTGGCGCACACCTTTAATCCCAGCACTCGGGAGGCAGAGATAGGAGGATTGCCATGAGTTCGAGTCCACCATAGCGAATTCCAGGTCAGCCTGGGCTAGAGTGAGACCCTACCTCGAAAAACCAAAAATAAATAAATAAATAAATAAAAGTGTTTTAATTTCTTCTCTCTCAATTTTCAATGTGCTTTCGTAGTAAAAATTTCCATTAAATCGAAAGTTTAGTATTCACATAGACCTAAATTGCAAGGTTTTATGATGTGTTTATTATGGTATAGGGGAAGCATAACACAGAGTGCACACTTTAACATACAATATAACATGGATAAGGTATGAGCACAGCTCTAAGCCCACTCCACCCCCCAACACACAGGTATTTGTTACCTTGTCCCACTTTCCTAAAATTGATGATGTGGTCCTCCTGTGAGCATCTACTGCTTATACCTGTTGCCATTACTGTTCAGGAGGAGGAGGTGTAACATCCAGTGATGTAGGGACAGCATTCTATCAGGAGATAATCAAGAGCTCTACAATGGTTTCAGTCATCCAGACAGTCATAATAATTTTATTGAAATTAAAGCCCACTAGAGTTGAATTTATAGAAATATTGCTGTGAATGTTACTAGGTCTAGACATACAGGCCCAAATTGTAAACACAGGCTATGAAATATAGTAATTATCCAATTCTGAAAACATTTTGCCATCTGAAAAGCCTAAACATCATAAGGCTTATGAATGTGTTAAGTAATTTATTTATATAACAAATCCTAAGGAAATTCCAGTCAGAGAAATAACTTTTCATGAACAATTATTATGTAGTTGTTTACAGGGACCTTTCTAAAAGTTACTATTTGAACAGGAGCATACTCATACATATGTAAAAATATCTCGGCCTTTTTTGATGAAGAGATTAGAGAATGCTGCAAGCGGGGCACCTTCTGGTGGGCAGAACAACACAAAGTCTTCATCTTCAGGTAATCCAATACCCAGAATTATTGTGGGCTGGGTCTATCGGGAAAGAATGTGCCTATATTTAAGTAAGTTTTCAGACCTACATTTAACTATATTTGGTCAAAGAAATTTACCTTTCAGTTGGGACTGATTAACTATGTTAGAATCTGTAGTTTTGTATACAGATGTAGAAAAAGAGGTGGAAGGGGATGTCATGAGTGGTGAGACTGGGAAAATCATTTTATAACATGAAACGTTATGCATACACATGTGCACACATTAAAATGCACACACAGGCCATTGTCCCTCAAGTACTTTAATTACTCTAGTTTCTTGATTTGAAATGGACAAAAAGCGTTCCAATAAAACATTGTGGTCAGGGTTGGGGAGATGCTTGAGTGGTTAAGGTGCTTGACAGCAAAGCCTTAGGACCCAAGTTCAGTTCCCTAGCACCCACATAAGCCAAAGTAGCATATGTATCTGGAGTTTGTTTGCAGTAGCTAGAGTCCCTAGCACACCCATTCTCTCCTTCCCTCTCTCCCTTTTTCTCTCTCTCAGATAAATAAATATTTTTTAAAAAAATGTGGTTTATACAATGTATTTAAAAGTCACCACTGAATTTTTAAAGAAAAAGTTCCATAAGCAATGAGAAATAATGATAGGAAGCATGTGTTCCTAATACTCTCAATCTACCTGAATGACAAGCTGATGCATTTTCCAGAAGACTGCACACAACTATAATACATAACACCTAATGATGTTGACCGAGTTAATGTGGAAAACAATTTTAAATAGCAAGTTTTATTGCTTTAATGACTGCTAAACCATCTCTCCAGCCGTGACCACAATGTTTTATTGGAACTTTTTGTCTATTTCAAAGAATTTAATAATACTTCCAGATTTATTATTTCCTGTGTTATAATGTGTTTTGTTATAGCCTACACACAATTTCTACATAGAGTTAGACTCTCATAAATGCTTATTGAACCAAATAGTAAACATTAGGTGAAACTATAAACTTTCTTTTTGAGAAAACATCAATATATTTTAAACTCTGCATCACCTGTTAAATAATCAAAGAGCTTCTAATCATACTCTTTTTACCTACTAACACAGCAGTAACTACAACTTAATCTAACTTTTAGCCTCTGGTGTGGCCCATCTCGGCACCAATCTTTGCAAAGCCTTATATTCTTTCCAAGCCAGGCAAGATGATGAGCTGAATTTGGAAAAAGGTAAGATTCAGTCTCAAATATTTCAATTGCTTTTACATGTTGAGATCCTTGATGCTAATGAAAGCATGCCTTAGTATGGCAGCCTTACATTATTATGAGTTGAGGTGTGCAGTCATTCTTCTTACACAAAGATAAAATGTGAAAATCTAAAGCTCACATGATAACAGATAAGTTATTTATTGTTTCTACGTGCCAGGCATTGTTGCAAGCATTGTTCAATTTAATATTCATAAAACTCTTTGAAACAGGCATTATTATTTATTCCCATGTGATAGCTAAGAGGAATGAGGCACAGAAAAGTTAAATACTTTGACCAAAGTCACAAGCAGTGATGGCATGGGATTTGAACTCAGAAACTCAGTCATGCCCTTAAGTATACTGCTACACTGGAGCAGAATATCAGTAATGGGAAGTCATTACAGATGTGGCTCCACCTTTTTTTTTTCATCTTTTTATTAAGAGCATACTTTTTATGGATAGATCATGTGTTGATACCCAGAACAGCAGAAATGTGAAGTTATATCTTTAAAATATAACTGATTTAAGAAAAGAGAAAGTTCTAGAATCTGGGTTCACTGATGCTACCTTGATATTTGCCTCATCTCTCTTAGGAAAGTATTTTATGGCCTCTCTAAAGAATCAGATCCCTTTCTTTTTGTCATAGACTTATTTTACATGGAAAGGTAGCTTGTGGTGGATGATATAAATAAACCTCAACACTATTATACATGTCTCTAGCATCAGAGTTTTCCATGTGTCCACATTTGGATGGCCAAGCTAAGACAGAGATGGAAAAATAGAAAGGTCAGTGGAAAAGAATTGTGTCACAGGCACAAGTTCATTATTCAAGTAGGATATGGATCCCAGACCACTGGGAAACAAAATTGCAGGAGAAAAGAATGCATGGAGACTTCCTTCAGAATGATGCTAAGGAAAAAGTAGAGCTTGATCCTGAAGCAAGTAGATGCTTCTACTTTGTTATATAGGAAGCAGCCTGTGTTATCCACCTTTGCAGCACTATGACACAATACCCTAGGAATAAAATGACGTAAGGGAGGAGAGATTTATGTTAGCTCATGGTCTCTGAGGTTTCCATCTATGTTTGGTTAGGTCTGTTATGTGTAGGCCTGTGGAGAAGCAGAGAGCATCATGGCAGAAAGGTATAGTGAAGGAAATCTACTCACCCATGGCAGCCAGGAAGCAGACAGGGAGAACGTGAGGATGGGGTCAGGGACAAGACATGTGCTTCAAATGCAAGCCCGCCAGTGACCTACTTCCTCCAACCAGGCCCTACCTTTTAGTAGATTAGTGTGCTGATTATGTTAGTATCCCCGTGATCCAATCACCTCTCAAGAACACCACTAGTGGGAGAATCAAGCCTTCAACACATGAACCTGTGGGGGACCCATCATATCTAAACCACAACACAGGCAGAGAGAAAGGACTCTCTATCAAGACAGAGGCTGATCCAAAGGGTGTGGAACCCCACTGCTTTAAAAATTATTACTTCAAAATGATACTTTATTAAAGCTGTCTAAATTGATGAGTGTAGATTTATATTTCTATAAGTCAGAATTTCAGACTGTGAAAGCCAGGTGTGATAGACAGCAATATCTCAATCTTAAGAAAAACTTTTCACTTGAGCAATATAATTCCAAGTCAAAATAACAAACTATCCCTATCTTCCCTGGTGGTCAAGTGATTAGGATTTGGTGCTCTTAGCAAACTATCATGTCCACCAATATGCATTAACCCTTAAATTATGGACACCAAGAAAGAATGTGGGCTGACACCCATCCACTGTGTGCAGAATGAGCCATGCAGCACAAAATCCCATGTGAGTCTGCTTTTAAGCAAATGCTAGTGGCATTAAGTCAGTCTTTTATGACTTCAGTCTTTTTCATATTCTCCAGATTGCCCCTGCTTCATACGGAGGTGCTCAATAAATTTTGCTTTATCTGAATAAAGTGCAGAAAATGATGTTACCAAGTAACTCCTTGAATGCAAAATTTCCTTAACACTCTTACTAATTAGTTCCTGGCACGGGCTCAAGTTGCAAAGACCCATTTGTCTAAATATGTATCCTCACAGGAGACATTGTGACTATTCATGAGAAGAAAGAAGAAGGATGGTGGTTTGGATCTTTAAATGGGAAGAAAGGCCATTTTCCTGCGGCTTATGTGGAGGAGCTCCCTTCAGACGCCAGGAACACAGCCACATAGGCATGAACCAAGACAAAGACTCTATGTAAACAATGTGGTGCAAATAAAGATAAGATGCTATCATCTTGGCAAGTTTTCCTAATGGAGTTGTTGATAGAGTCCTACCTGCATCAGCTGTGCTTTACACTCACGGTTCTTAGCTTGAACCAGAGTCACATAAAAGATGGATGTGTAGAGTGAGGCAAGGAAGAGACTCAGTGGTTCCCAGAGACTTTGAAGCCTAAGAGACTCTGGAGACAACCCAGTGCGTGCCTTGACATAATAGCATGGCTAGTCCAGGGTGGCTCAGCTATTTGCCTCTAGTCCCATCACTGTTTGAAGGCACAACAGCAATTAAGATTTAATTGTCCTTTTTATCTGGACTTGGTTGGTAACAGGACACAGCAGGCCCACAACGGATAGGATAGGACCTGGGAAATGAGAACCAAGTCCAATAATAGTGACAGGCAAGCAAGACACCAGCAAGAGAGATGTGGGTTAGACCACAGAATATAGGATCAGGAGCTAAGGCCAAGGCCTTAGCTAAGGCCAAGGTGGTGTACACGTCTAGAGTTCAATTACAGTGGCTGGAGGCCCTGGTACACCAATTCTCCCTCCCTCCTTTTCTGTCTCTCTCTCTCTCCTCTTACATAAAAAAAGGCCAGTCTGTTTGGCTTGACTCATTAAAAAAAAAGGAATGAGCGGCTAGGCTCCCAATCCTGTCCTGAGTGTAGAAGTTTGGAAAGGAGACATTACAGCAGCAGCATATTTTCAGAAAATGGTCTAAATCTACCTGAGGTCACACACTCTATTGAATGGAAGTCATGGAATTAATGAAAACACTCACACATGTTTACTTTTTGCAAATATAGTCTGTCTTTAGAAGTTCCTCATAGGCATTAAAGGAGTAATTAAAATCCACTGCACTATTCTCCCATGAGCTGGAACTCACTATGTAACCCAGGCAACCCTTGTACTCATGGTGATCCTCCTACCTCAGCCTCCTAAGTGCTGGGATTATAGGCATAAGCCATCACATCTAACTTCCTGTTTTTTTAATTCATCAAATTTTATATTTTCAAAAAGAAAATTTTCAAACCAAGGTAAAAAGTTTTTAATATTGTTATGCCCCATACAGTATAAACTAACACAATATCTATTGATATAGATATTAGACCTCAATTAAAATTCATTAGATGAAATATAATTTACAACCTAGAAGATAGACTCAAAGTTTTAATGTCATCCACTAATGCTGTGTTAATGATAGCTTTTAGCACATAGAAACTTGGCTGGATAATAGACCATTAGACCATGAACAGCAATTTTGAATTTATGTTCCCTTTTTTCATCTTACTCCTTTCTGTTAAAACTTAATGGATACAAAATTGTATAACAATTGATTGCAGACTAGCCTATATGACAGTGGTGGTTGGACTCTGAAATTCATTAGATGGAATTCTCAAATAGGACTTTCTTTTGTTTCATTACTCAGTTGTGCTTTGTGAAAATGTAAATGGTTTTGTACCTTAACCACTAAGCAATCTCTCTACCCAGCTTTCTTGTTTTGGAATGCTGTTGCAAAGTTCTTTTGATCCGTGATATAATTTTTTAAGTTTCAAGTAAATTCTTTATGGAATAGGGATATAGTTCAATGGTAGAACACATTTTTAGCATGTATAAGGGTTGGGGCTCAGTTTCTTCCAAATACTATATGTGATGATTTGAATGTAAATGTCCCCATAGCCTTCTGTGTTTGTGATTAAGCTTTCTACTTAATCCTTACCTGGTGGTGGAGCCCTGCTGGAGGAGGTGTGCCACTGAGGGTGGATCTTGAGTCTAAGCCTACTGTGTGTTCAGAGCCTGCTCAAACTCTGTTTGGTTGTTTGCTCCCAGCTGTGGGTGTATGAGGTGAGCCAACTTCCTCCATCATGATGAAGGTTCCCCTCACAAATGTTAGCCTGAAATAAACCCTTTCCTCCCACAAGCTGCTTCTGATTGGGTGTTTGGTCCTAGCAATGAGAAGATAAATGGAGCACCATAAAATAGATGAAATACAAATATAGTTTGCTGTGGTACACTTGTTTCAATACTCTTAGCAGAACAAGAATTTTCTGGCTGGACAAATGAGGTGAACCCCTTAGACTTAGGATAAAATTATGTATATATTGGGTAAAGAATAATGATGTACCCCAGTCTTCTTTATAGACTAAAATATTTTAATGCTAATACTCTTAAACTACAAATTATAGTTTTATAATTACATTCCCTGAAGCAGTTTTATATGTCATAAAGTTTTTAATGCCACTAAGAACCTGAAATATGCACCATAAAGATTAGAGCCAGCTTTTCACTAAACATGTGCAAGATTTTATTCTACTTAATCTCCTTGCTAGTAGAGTAAAAGCTGATATATCTATCATACTTTCAGCCATAACGATCTAATAATTCATTTCTTTCTCTCATTTTGGTGATGTATAATTAACATAATGACAAAAGACATTTTAACCACTTAAAGTTTTTTATAATCTATCAAAAAGTAATATAATATTCACTGTGAGTATATTTTATTGTATAATATTATGAGCCTTTTGTTCATTAAACACTTAAGTATAGCTTATTTCCCCCTCCAAAATGAAATCTTGAACCTCTGTTCTCATCTCCACAGAACAGGAAAGCCTTTCTTCCTTTCTTCTGAGGGTTTGATAACTGAGTCTATGAAAGCAACTGAGAGACTAACAGAAGAAAAGGTATACAAGTGTGTTGTGAGCACAGGGAAATCTAAGAAGAGTGGTGACCTTCTGCAACCCAGTGAGATCTCAGAGCCCATATATTCTCTTCATGGTGGTGGGGGAGGCTGAAAATGTAGGTGAGAATAAATGGTTTAAGGAAAGATAAATGGGCTCTCAAACTAGGCAGTCATATAGAGACATGATGTTGACCTCCTATATTCTCTCCCATGATGTAGCTAATCTCCCCTAGTTGGTAAATTAGTGACTATTGCCTTTTTAGCACTTGGGATGTAGATGCAGGAGGATCTACAGTTCAAAGCCAGCCTCAGCTACATAGTGAGATTGAAGCCAGTATGGGCTACATAAGACTGTCTTGAAAAACAAAACAAGATTCCAGAGGTAATTCAGGACATCAGTCAGGGACTGTGTTAGATGATGAACAAGTTATCGAAGGCTGAGGAATTATGTGGTGAATACACGTTCTCATGTTATGTAACTCCTCAGATCATAAAAGTTTTCTTGGACAGTCCTGTTTCTGATGAGACATATATTTTACTAATGTCATTTTCTTTTACAAATACAAATTCCTCTTTATAAAAGGCCACAATTTTCAAAGCTACGTCTGTGTCTCCAGTTTCTTGGAATAACTAGCTCAAAATATGCCAAAGAGGCTTAGCAGAGGAAGTATTTTCTCACCTCTTGCACTCATACATTGGGTCTCCTGAGCCCCAGAAATCTCAGCCTTCATTTCTCACATCTTTAGGTTCAGGAGAGCCTTCAGAATCTATCCTAAGGTAAGCTGCATTGATGCCGGCCTAGTGCCTCTCACTTTGGTTCAAAGCATTATATTGCTAAATAACCTGTAGCATGAATCATGACCTTCCTTAAATAAAAATATTCCCTCATGTTTCAAGTTTGTTAATTGTGGAATGTAAATACATTTCCTTTTATCCAAAATTAAGTTAATTTTTAGGCTAGCATACAATGTCATCGGTGTATTTATGGCATTTTTCAAACATATGTGTCATTATACTTTTTTTAATCCATTCCCTTCTTCCACTGCCTTCCCCCATACCTTCATTGCCCCCAGCTAGTTCTCTTCCTTCCCCCATCTTGTCCCCCTTTGGTATTCCTTTTTTTTTTTTTCTTTTTTTTTTTTCTGAGGTAGGGTCTCACTCTAGCCCAGGCTGACCTGGAATTCACTACGTAGTCTCAGGGTGGCCTTGAACTCACGGCGATCCTCCTACCTCTGCCTCCCGAGTGCTGGGATTAAAGGCGTGCGCCACCACGCCCGGCCGGTATTCCTTTTTAAAATATTTTTATTTTTATTTATTTTCAAGCAGAAAGAAAAAAAAAAAAAAGACAGACAAAATGGAGCCAGGGCCTCTAGCTGCTGCAAATGAACTCCAGATGCATCTTTATGCATCTGGCTTTACATGGGTATTGGGGAACTGAACATGGGTCATTAGACTTTACATGCAAGTGACTTAACCGATGAGCCATCTGTCCAGCCCTCCCATTCTATATTCTTATTACATGTATTCCATTAGCTTTTCTATTTCCCACCTCCCGTAAGATCTCTTCCTTTTCTATCATGATCCCCTTTCTAGTGTCATGATCCACACACATATACACACACACATAAGCACACACACATATTCATACATGTATATACAGTCATAATTTTTCTGAAGATTTACACATACATTTATTGAGGGTAAATGATGAATGGGTACTAAATGATGAATACAGGGCATGTAATGCAAAGAAATCAGTTCTTACAAAGAAACATTGGCCAGGCATTGTGGTGCAAGCCTTTAATCCCAGCACTTGGGAGTCTGAGACAGGAAGATTGCTCTGAGTTTGAGATCAGCCTGGACTATATAGTGAGTTCCAGGTCAGCCTGAACTAGAGTGAGACTAAGCTTCAAAAAAAAAACATTAATCTTAACAATGTAACATATATACATATATTGGTCAATCTTGAATATCTATTTATATTTACAGAGGTAAAGCTAATTCCAAATCTTTCATTCTAAACATAATTTGAACTTGAGCTGGAGTATTCTCTATTCTAAATCTCGCTGTTTTTTTTTATGCAATTACATGAAACCTGATTAATTAAAAGTAAGACTCTGCAAGATGATCCAGAATCTGCTAGCTAGTCAGGGATTTTAAAACATCTTTTTAAGACAGGATAAGGTCAAGCAAGAAAAAGGCTGCAATATGATATACTAATATAAAGGAGAAAATATCAACAAGCAGAAAGAATCATAGAACTGCTCATTCTACTCTGATTTTTAATTCTAGCAATGACTCAGTTAGGAGCAGTTTAAATGCCTTTATTCTAGAAAATAAAACTATTAGTTCTTTCACCACCATTTTTGGGTTTTACTCATATGCTGTTATAATAACCTAAAACAGGATTTGTGTATTATGGAATCATTAACAGAAGAGGCCTTCAAACACACTGCTGAAAGTTGAAACACAGTTTGGGGTAGATTTCAATTCATATAATATAACCATTCATAGAGAGTTTATGACATCCAATGCATTGTTCAGGGCTCTTAACTCCGAAACACTCCATCCATTCCTGCCACCAGAGTATTACTGAATCAGATGCCTTTCATCTGGATAACATATTGGGTAATTATGAGAACATTGTGTCAACACAGCTATCCTGCAGGACTGAAGCTTTCACTGTTGTAATAGCACTATAACTTCATGGTGATAGTTGGGTATCAGAACACTTTTTTCTCTACTAACTATTCACTTGGAAAAAGTTTTTTTTTTTTTTTTTTTTTTTTTTTTTTGGTGAATAGGCTACTTCTAAAATAAAGATGGGAGGAAACTGAAAAAGGAACAAAGTAAATTCATCAAGCTGATTTTTCAGATACTACAAGCAAATCAGCTTACAATACATCAAAAATACCCTAAGATAAATAATCTATTTTGAAGAAAATAGTTTCATTTTAAAAAATTTGTTTGGAGTATGACTAGACTTGAAAACATTTAAATTTAAAAAATGTTTCTAGCTGGGAATAGTGGTGCACACCTTTAATCCCAGTACTCGGTAGGCAGAGGTAGGAGGATCGCTATGAGTTCGAGGTCACCCTGAGACTACATAGTGAATTCCAGGTCAGCCTGGGCTAGAGTGAGACCCTACCTCAAAAAAAAAAAAAAAAGTTTCTAAAAATTCTGATTTGGGGGGCTGAAGAGATGGCTCAGCAGTTAAGGTGTTTGCCTGCAAAGGCTAAAAACCCAGGTTTGAGCCCCTGTACCTATGTAAAACCAGATGCAGAAAATGGTGCATATATCTGGAGTTTGTTTGCAGTGGCTAGAAACCCTAGCAAGCCCATTCTCTCTCTCTCTCTCTTTCTCTGCTTGCAAATAAATAAATAAATAAAATACTTCTTTAAAAGTTCTGATTTGCCCTATAGGACATCAGAAAAATAATTCAAGTTTTAAGTTGAAGGTTTCACTCTCTCCTCTCTGCCCAGGGAAAGTAAATACAAAGGGAAAGGGGACTCTTAAACCTGCCAACAAAACTGAATGGTACAAGACATCACTTGGCATTTTGGAAATGTCAACTGGTACTATATTAGGGTGAGGTTTCCACTGAGAGGACTTCCTAGCCTCTTCCTTTAGCTCCTTTCTACTCAGTACTATGCTTCGATCAAGCAGGATATGTGTGGATTTTTCCCCAGAAGTTAGGCCGAGTCTAGAGACAACATAGGGATGCAATATACTTGACTAGGGTACAAAGTTCAAATAAACAGCTCATTCTTCTAAAACGGTCACACTAAGTAAAAATGCACAAGAACATGTACAGCCCTCATTGCCTTGCACTAATAAAAAGTCTCAGAAACTGAGAAACAACATTGAGAGCCAAGAAACAGAAATTTGCGTCATCCTCATGAGCTCCTTTAATGGACCAGCTCAGGCTGGTTCTCTGTGAAGGGCAGCATGCCACTCACATAGTAGCCAATGCCCAGAGAAAGTGGCTAACTGACAAAGAGCAAGCGTAAGATTTTATAGAAGTCACATCCTCTGCAAACTCCTGCCAGGGGGTTTGAGGGCTGTAAAAATCTCCGTCCCTCGCTATGAGTTGGTGTTGAGGAGAGAATGGCTTTCCATGGCACTTTACTCTCTTGTCTACAAAGTCTCCTTTTTGAGTGGGTTTCTCTACTAAGTCCTTTTATTTTCTGTTCTTCCAAAGATCCCAACAATCACATGATATCTTTATTCATCACCCCCAGCTTTGCCAGCACTCATAAGAGAGGAGCACCCTTGCAGAGTTGGCTTAGAGGTTAAGGTGCTTATCTGCAAAGCCAAAGGACTTAAGTCTGATTCCCCAAGATCCACATGAGCCAGATGTACAAGGTGGCACATGTGTCTGGAGTTTGTTTGCAGTGGCTAGAGGCCCTGGTGCACCCATTCTCTCTCTCTCCCTCTCTCTCTCTCTCTCCCTCTATAAATAAATAGATAAACATAAGTAAAATATTTTTAATTAAAAAAAAGAGTAGCACCTTGATGACTGTGTGTGTCAACTTTGAGTCCATTGGAAACTGAGAATTAGATGGTATTCACATGGCTACAGAGGTAGAGTCATCCGCTTTAAGAATCTGGCCAGCAGATCAGCACCAAATTTATGCAACAGCTGGCAGCTGACCTCATTTCCCTGGGCTGCTTCGAGGTGAAGGCCTTTCCTACCCCTGCCATCATGGGTATGTGGGTCAAAGCCACTCTCCCTTAGTTAAAGATGCCGTCAGTGCAGGCTTGTAGCAAGAGCAGATTACTCTGAGAAGAATCATTTATAAGAATGCAGAGTGTTGTTCTGATGTGATAGATGGAATACACCTAAGTGCAAGATTAGATCTCTTCTCCTAGTGGTCACTCAAGTACTTTATCAGAATTCTTCACAAGGTTCAACAGAAATGTTCATTGATGTCAGCAAGGACTGTTTGCCAACTTTCTGACCTCAGACAAGTTAACCTAGACTCTCCATGCCCCAGTTTTCTTACCTGTCACCCAGCAACTCCTCATCCCCAGCAATAGCAAGCAGAGCCTATGCATATACTTTTAAAGCAAAGTTCTTCATAGTAGAAAAGACATATGCTACTGGTCTTCCTGAGTCTTGCTTATTTTGGTGAGCAATTTCGGGTTCTACCCATTTGCCTGCAAATATCATGATATCAATTTTCTTTATATAAAACACAGTGTGTACATGTAAATTTCCTATATCCATTTATCTATTGATGGACAGCTAGGCTGGTTCCACTTCCTTGTTATTGTGAATGAATGTGAATGCGCAAGTGTGTGATAAGTACATATCCCAGGGTGGTATAGCTCAGTCACATAACAACTCTACTTTCAGTTTTTTGAGAAACTTCATACTGATATCTACTGTGGCTGCTCCAGTTTATTCTCTCCCAGCTGCAAATACAGGTTCCTCTTTCCCCACATCCTGGCCAGCATTTGTTACCATCTATTTTCTCCATGATAGCCATTCTGACTAGAGTGACATGAAATCACAAACTAGTTTTGTTTTTAATTTTTATTTACTTGCAAGAGAAAGATAGAACATGTATGGGTGTACCAGGTCCTCCTGCCTATGAACTCCAGATGCATGCACTACTTTGTGCATCTGGCTTTATATAGGTACTGGCCAATAGAACCCAGGCCAACAGGCTTTGCAAGCAAGCACCTTTAACCACTGAACCATCTTCCAAGCCCCACAAAGTAGTTTTAATTTGCACTTCCTGATAGCTAAGGATGGTGAAAACTTTTTCAAGTAGTTATCGGTCATTTGTAGTTTTTCTTTTGAGAACTGCCTATTCATTAGCCCATCTATTGATTGGAAGATTTGTTTTAAGGATTTTTTTAAGATGTGAACTTGACAAATATTTTCCCATTCTAGAGACTGTCTCTTCACTCAATTGATTGTTCCTTTTGCTGTACAGGAACTTTAATTTATTTTGTAATCACAGTTTTCAATTCTTGGGGATTATTACCTGAGCTATTGGAGTCCTTTTCAGAAAGTTCATGCCTGTCCCTATATCTTAAAGTGTTTTACCTGTGCTTGCTTCTATCAGCATCAAGTCTTGTATTAAGGTCTTTTCCCCGCTTCTAAATAACTTTTGTTAAGATAGACAGATATGGATCTAGTTTAATTCTTCTATAAGACACACGCTTAACTCATTTAAATGAATAGGTAAATCCACTAAAAATGTTAAATCTGTAAGCCAGTGTTCATTATCAAGTTCTGGCAATAATGGTGTGTGTGTGGAGGGGTGTGGTTATGCACATATGTGTGCACATGCATTTGCCCTACGGAACAATGCAGGGGCTAAAGGAGAACCACTGGCGCCTTCTATTGCTCTTCAGCATTAGTTTTTTGAGATGGAGTCTCTCACTGGAACTGGAACTTCCATTTTTCAGTCAGACTGGCTAACCAGTGAGCTCCAGTGATTCTCCTGCCTTGGTCCTCCTCAGCAGTAGGGTTACAGGCATGCATGACCATGCCTGGCTTTTTATGTGGGTGCTGAGCATCCAACTCAGGTCCTCGTGCTTGCGTAGCAGGTGCTCTTACCCACAGAGCCATCTCTCCAGCCCTTCTTTCTTTCTTTCTTTCTTTCTTTCTTTCTTTCTTTCTTTCCTTCCTTCCTTCCTTCCTTCCTTCCTTCCTTCCTTCCTTCCTTCCTTCTTTCTTTCTTTCTTTCTTTCTTTCTTTCTTTCTTTCTTCTTTCTTTCTTTCATGTGTGTGTGGCTAGCTTGCCCTAAGGCTCCATCTATTTAGTGCTAGGACTACAGATGGACCACACACTCACCTCACATTTGCATGGGTGCTGGGAACCCCAGCTCGGGTCCTTACTCCATACAGGTAGAACTTCTCTTTACTGGGCTACCTCCCCAGCCACAACATTTTGTTCTTGATACCATAAGCAACTTGACAACGTGTCACAAAACAATCTTTTCAACATCTGCCTTCTAATTAGCCATCTCCTGAAAAGTAAGTGATATCACTACAGTCAACATCAACACTTTAAAGAAATTCCTGGAATTAGCAATAATTAATCCCTTGGCCCTTATGAAATTCACACTAGATAATTTGTACATTATCAATGTTTAATGCTTTTGAGCATACTTTTTCTTGATCTACTCTACAATGCACTTCATTAAACATGAATTTGCCGTGGCAATTACATCACCTTCTATTAACTTCACAAGTCTCTCTTTTTTTATGTAACATCATTAAGCACCACCCATAACTATACCAGGTAAGTTGACAATAGACAAAGAAAATCACTTTGACATATTTTTACTACTTTGTATAAATCTCCTTAGTTGTACCTTTTGATGGCACTAAAAAGCCATTTTTTTGGTAACAGTATAGTCATCACCCATACCTCCAGTAAAAATGGAAAGTTGGTCCATATTTGTAGCATCAGCACCGTCATCTAGTAACAAATCTCAAAATCAAAAGCCGGCAGCTCTACACACCAAACTTCTTTTGATAGATTTTTCTGGTTCCTTCAATTTACCTGGCTTTTGTCTGGTGACACAAACTGATTTTAGAAATATCCTCCTTCTTCAGGGCAGATCATGTCCGCTAGGGTCTCCACACATTACTTAGTAAATGCATCATGAGAAAATGGTTTTGAATTTTTCCTATTAACTATGTGACCACATCACTAGCTTCTATAACATAATCTATCTGAGTTGTAACTTTAAAAAAAAATGGAGAACAGGGGCTGGAGAGATGGCCTAGCAGCTAAGGCATTTGCCTGCAAAGCCAGAGGATCCTGGTTCAACTCTCCAGGACCCACATAAGCCAGGTACACAGGGGGTACGTGCATCTAGAGTTCATTTACAGGGCCGGAGCCCCTGGCACGCCCATTCTCTCTCTCCTTCTGCTTCTTTCTCCCTCTCAGATAAATAAATATTTTTTTAAAAAATGAAGAACATACTTTTATCAGTTCCACTATTTTGTCCTTACGACACAATCTTTGATACACACCAGATTTGACAGCATGTTTACATATGCCATTTAAAATTACAATCTTTGAAGAATTGGCACAAATTCCCTATAAATTACCAGATTGTCTTATTATTTACCTCAACCAAACAGTAATCGTCTGTACTTTGTATTGAACAATCTTCCTTCATCTGCAATTCTTTCTTGGGGTTCTGTTTTCTTGTGAGACACTGTAGAAGTCATGTTAAGATTTAAAACATAATAGACAAGTGGACCAGTTGTAAAGTGCAGTGACCAATGGGTGAGGTGTGGCCAAGGTATGGGAATACCCTTAACAATCAAGGGATTTTCCTGCCCTCTACATAACATTAAGCGCCTATCATTCGCAATGACAGGTTAAAACATTCTTGATAATGAGTGCATTTAGCTCATTAAGTCCCCACAAGCAAATGTAGCATCTGTAAGTGTTAACTTCGCCATCTGTGCTTGGAAGATTACATACTGGAAGCCATAGACCACCGTAAAATTGAAGTCATATAGCCCACTAGTGAGAGCATATCTGATCCATTTCTTCTAGATTCTCCATTTTTTTCTTAACCATTTTTTTAATTAAGAACATACTTTATATGGATATATCATGTGCTGGCACAATATTTTCCCTCCTCCCTGCACCGATTCCACAGGGGACCTTGCTCTGTGGGGTATTCCCCATGGGGTTGTGGTAGCAGCAGTCAGTTATTGAGGAGAGGCAATGCCTCTGAGCATGACTTCCCAACCTGTGTCTTTTACAATTTTTCTGCCCCCTCTTCTGAAGCAAAGTTCCCTGAGCCTTTTCAGTCTACTTCAGTGATGAGCTCTCAGAAGCTTCTGGATTTCTGCTTTGGTATGTGTTGAGTATCCTCAGCATCTGTCTCCTTCACCCTGGCACTGATTGTCAGGCTCACCATGAAAGCAGCACTCTTGCTTGTCTCCCCAGTTCCTCTATGGGTTCACCTTGGCCTTGACTGAGATGTGAGGGGTGGTTTATTTCCTCGGATCCCACTGTCTTTTAAAAAAGAAAAACAGATTCTCCAATGGAGAGTGAAGTCAACATAGGTTAAATTGAATAAGCATTATTAACTTAGGGAGGGCTTGATGGATGTAGCCTCTCTTTTAGCCAAAAACTAGTGGGAGCTTGACATTGAAGAGCATAATCTTTGTCTCCATAGGATTCTGACCTGGTTCCCAGGTCCAGATATGGGTTCCTTTCCACTGAGTAGATTTCTTAGCCAATCAGGAAGCCATTTGTTGTCCACCAAGGCTGTGTGCCACCATTGCACTGATGTGTACATCCTGTCAGGGTGTTTGCTTCTGAGAAGCTTAGACCCCTGGTTGCTCATACTGTTGTTGGCCACTTTCCCCCAGTACCTCATCTAGCACTAAACGGGCTGTCTGGGGACTGGCATGTTTTCAAACTACTACTCTCTAATGATTCTCTGTAGTTCACTGAAATAGGTAGAAATCTCTGCTTTTTCATCTCTGTTAATTTGGATCTTCTCTCTTTCTTTTGGTTAGTTTGGCTAGGGAATTTTTTTAAAGAATCAACCCTTTGATTCTGTTTACTTTTATTTATTTTATTTATTTGAGACAAAGAGAAGGGGCAGAGGCACAGAGAAACAGAGAATGCCAGGGCCTTCAGCTACTGCAAATGAACTCTAGACGCGAGCACCCCCTTTTGTGTACAATATTGCGTGCTTGAGTCACTGTATGTCTGGTTTACATGGGACCTGGAGATTTGAAAATGAGTTCTCAGGCCTCATAGGCAAACACCTTAACTACTTACCCATCTCTCCAGCCCCTCTTTTCTTTTTATTTTAGTCTCTATTTCATTAATTTCTGCTTTGATCTTTTTTTTTTTTTGGCCATTTACTACTTTTGGGTTTAGATTGTTCCTGTTATGCTAGAACCTTGAAGTTGATCATTAGGTTGTTTATCTGAGATATAATTTTGTGTGTTGGGGGGTGTTGGGAGGTAAGGTCTCTCTCCACCCAGACTGCAAAGTCTAAGAGTGACTTCAAACTCACAGTGATCTTCCTATCTCTGCTTCCAGAGTGCTGGGATTAGTGTGTGCCACCACACCCCGTCTGAGATCTGCTTTTTAAAATTTTATTTACTTATTTAAGAGACAGACAAACAGACAGAGGGAATTGGCCTACCAGGGCCTCCAGCTACTGTAAACGAACTCCAGATGCATGTGCCACCTTATGTATCTGGTTTACATGGGTACTGGGGAATCAAATCTGGGTCCTTAGGTTTTCCAGGCAAGGATCTTAACTGCCAAGCCATCTCTCCAGCCCAAGATCAGATTTTAATGTATGCACTACTAGCTATAAATTTTTTTGACTTGCCTTAGCTGTACTCCAAAGATTATGATAAATTGAGCTTTCATTTTCACTTGAATCTAGGAATTTTTAAAAATTTCCTCTAATTTCTTCAATGGCCCACTGGTCATTCAGCTGTGTTATCATTCTGTCTCCATGTATTTGTAGTTTTCCCTACTATTGATTTCTAGTTTTACTACACTGTGATCTGACATCTGTGGCCTATAATGTAGTCTATCTTAAAGAAAATTCCACAAGATGCCAAGTATATGTATTCCATACATTAGATATAATATTCTGTCAGTATCTTTTTGATCCATTTGATATATGTTGCAGTGTAACTCTGAAATTGTTTTTTGTTGTTGTTGTCGTTGTTTGGATGACTTATCTAGAGATGAGATGGAGCCTTAAAATCTTCTAGATTTTTGTGTTCAGAACCTGTCTGACCTTTTATGTCCATTGACATTAATTTTATGAAATTGGGAAAGCCAGCATTTGGCTTATATATATTTATAGTTGTTATATCTTCTTGAGGAATTGGTCCCTTTATTGATATTATTGGCCTTCTTGAGATCTCATTTGGGTATGCAGCTTATTTTATCAGGTATCAGAATAGCTGGGACCAGCTTTTCACTTGAGGTATGTTTCTTAGGAACACTAGATCTAGTACTTGAGGCAGTCTGTCTACTCTCTTTATGGTGAGATAAGACCATTTAATATAAGACATTTAAGGTTCTTATTGAGCAGTGTTTAATAATTCCTGTAAAATTGTTTGGTTGTTTGCTTGGTTGATTAGATCATTACTTTCTTCCCAATTCATATTATGGATTCACTGGCTTACTGGTTTGGATTTCTTCCCAGCTGCCCTTTGCTCATCTATCCCTCTCAGGACATTTATTCTTTGCTGTGCTCTTATGGTTGAGACTCTTGCTTTTCTGAATATAGTATTCCTTTAAAGATCTTCTGCAGTATTGGCTTTGGCATCATGAACTGCCTGATAGTTTGTGCTTATCTTGAAATGTCATTATTTTCCCATCAATTTTAAGACAGCTTTGCTTTGCATAGCAATTATGGTTAGCAGTTATCTATTTTCAGGGTTTGAAATATGTCATCCCACACCAACAAGAAAGCTGTTACTGGCCTGGAGAGATGGCTCAATGGTTAAAGCATTTGCCTGCAAAGCCTAATGACCTGGGTTCAATTCCTAATACCCATGTAGAGCTAAATGCACAAAGTGAACTGCAAACGAACACCAGCTGCATGTGCCATTCTGTCTCTCTTCTGTCTCTGTTTGCAAATAAATAAAGATTTAAAAACTGTTATTATCCTGATGTTTCTGCATTTGTAGGTGAGTTGACATTTTCTCCTTACAGATTTTATTATTGTTTCTTTGCTTTGTACTTTTGACATTTTCACTGTAATATGCCATGGAGAGGTTATTCTCTGGTCATGTCTATTTGGGGTTCTAAACACCTCTTGTATTTGAATATCTACTGACTAATAATACATCCTCAATGGCCATAAAGCTGAAAATGGCAAAACTACTGTAAAGTGTGCTACAAAGTTAAGAATTCCTTAGGTAAGTGTGGAAACAGTACACTAATGCATTAAAGGAAGGAGGCAGGGAAGGAAGAGAGAAACAAGGTTAAATAAAAGAGTGGAGAAGAATGTTACTGAAGAGCAAGAGATTAGAAAAGTGAAAAAAAAAACAAAAAATGATTTCTCAACAATGAAAAAGTTTAAGACAAAAAAATTGATAAGTGTAATAATAAAAGATAAAAGCAAGATATTTTAAAGTGTCAAAATATTACTAAATATGGTAGGAAGGGGGAAACTGGGGAAAACCTAAGGAAAAAATATTGTCTAATAGAAAAATGTATAAACAAAGTTAGATGTTAGTATGAAGCGGAATAAAAAATAAAACCCAACTTTTTAATGCAATAAATTGAAAAATGTACTAAACATGCAGAAAGGGAAGGACCACAAGGATCAAAAACAATAAATAGAAATGACAAAAGAAAGATGACTCATTGGTGCAGCTTCTTCTGGTTCTTTGAAAACTGGAAACTGCTAGTTATATGCATGTGGAAACTTGTGGACTCTTGGTTTTCTTCTGGCTTATGCTGCTAGAGTCTGTATTGGACAAGTGTCTGGTATCTGCCAAAGCTGTCTTCACCTCAGTTCTTCTTTGCACACCAGAGACCTCTGCTGGACATACTTGGCTTTGCAGTCTGTGGCCTGGGCAGGGTCTCACATCCTCCTGCTCCCCAGACAGGTTACCCTGGGGTTGCTATTGTCTGAGCTAGGGAAGACACCTACTTCTGTTCAGTGTGGGAAGCAACCATGGTGGAGAATGGCACAAGCAGAGGACTTTCAAGACCTCCTATATGAAGCACCGTTACGGGAAGGGGGAGGATACAGGAGTGGCTATGAAGTCCACCCCTGAGCTTTAGTGTTCTCAGGCACTGTAGCTGTGCGCATGCGACTAGCCGCAGGCGCAGGGCTATCAAACTCCAGGGTTATTCTTAGTGGATGGGATCCACTCCTGGCTAGAGAGGTCAGGGCTATTTTTTCCCACTACATATTTCCCAACGAAATGCTACCTGAACCCTCTGGCTTGACCTTATCTTGCCTCCAGCTCTCCACCACGTCCCTGGGCCTTCCCTCACCCAGGCACTGTGGTGAGCCAAACCAAGGCTTCCTGACATTTGAATACTAATGACTTCCAAAGGCTTAGAGACCGTCTGGACAAGGCTTGTTGTAAACATTCGCATTCCCGGGCTGGACAGATCACTTTGTGGTTAAGAGGCTTGCCTGCCAAACCTAAGGACCCATGTTCAACTCTCCAGATCCCACTTATGGTAGCCGCACAAGGTGGCGCAGGCATCTGGTGTTCCGCTGCAGTGGCTGGAGGCCCTGGTATGCCAATTCCCTCTCATAAAATAAAAATGTACATTCCCAGTATGACCTATAAACTGGTAATTAAAAAATAAGGAAAATATAGTTTATGAAAAATTCATATTTAAAAAAATTTTTTTCCGAGAAAGAGCATGCAAGAAAGAGAACAGGTGTGCCAGGGCCTCCAGCCACTGCAATCGAACTCCAGATGCCTGCGCCACCTTGTTCACATGTGCAACCTTGTACGCTTGTGTCACCTTGTGCATCTGGCACACATGGGATTTGGAGAGTTAAACATGAGTCCTTAGGCTTCACAGGAAAGCGCCTTAACCGCTAAGCCATCTCTCTAGCCCAAAAGGTGTTTTTTTAAGTTTGTTTGTTCTGTTTTGTTTGTAACAAATTATACTCTCTCCCCTGTTCCCGTTTCCCTGGAGCTCTCCTCTGTGGAGTTATGGGATTGACTGTCAGGTCATGAAGGCCTCAGTCAGTCCCAATGGGATAGTGGGGGACTGTGCCGCAGGGTTTCTCCCCCAACACTCTGTGGCTCTTACAATCTTTCTGCCCCCTCTTCTGCAATGATCCCTGAGCCATGGCAAACCTGTTGGCTGTCTGATTTAATGTTGAGTTCTCTGCAGCCTCTGGATTTCTGCTTTGGTAGGTTCTGCTTGACCACCGCGTCGGCCCCCATCACCCTGGAGCTGGTTGTCAGGCTGGGAGTAAAAGGGCACATTTCGCTTTATCAATTTCCCCCTAAGATTTTAATTAAAATAATTTAAAGAAGTACATCTGTGAGGGAGGAAACAGTTTCTCTTAAACCCTCCTAAATGCACACCTGAAAGATGCAGTAACTAACTGGTTAACAAGGGAAAATCAAGCAAGTTTATTAATATATACAGTGTGCATCATGTATGAGAAACCTCAACAGTGGTTTGAATTCTGCTGTACACAGGATCTTCAACAAAGGACAGTTTAGTTTTAGAGACATGACAAGACAAGGAAAGCAGGTTTGGCTTCCAGAGGTGGGAATTATGGAAGGTGAGAATTTAGGGGCAACGTATACTGGCTTTTCTTCACACCACACATAAACATCAGAAACACACCAAAGAATTATAGGTCGGCAAGAGATGAGAATTCTTTTGGGAGATACACGATAAAAAAGAAAAGGAAACCGAAACCATTTCATATGCTATCTCTACATTAATTATAAACCATAGCAGTAAAAGCTTTCCGAACATTGGCGAGAAAAGCTGAAAAATTGTTGGTCTTCCTCACATTCTCTTGAAATTCTGCTAGGCACTCAAGATGAGGAGCACTGTCTGACACTAGAAGAAAAAAAATGAATAAAATATAAATGAGGGATTGTTGTTTGCTTGATGGGGTGATATTTCTTTTTGTTATTGTTGTTTTGTTTTACTTTTTAAATTGCATTTTTATTCATTTGAGAAAAAGAGGCAGATAGAGAGAAATGGGCACGCCAGGGCCTCTACCTACCACAAACAAACTCCAGACTCAGGTGCCACCTTGTGCATCTGGCTTGTGTGGAGGCCGGGGACTCAAACCTGAGTCCTTAGGCTCCACAGGCAAGTGCCTTAACCACTAAGCCACCCCTCCAGCCCTGGGATATTTCTAAAGTAGATGTTCCCAACTGATCTTTGTTTTCTTCTGACTTTTTGAGGTAGGGTCTAGCTCTAGCCTAGGCTGACCTGGAATTCACTATGTAGTCTCACGGTGCCCTTGAACTCATGATGATCCTCCTACCTCTGCCTCTTGAGTGCAGGGGCTAAATGCGTATGCCACCACACCTAGCTTCAACTGATTTTAATGCCAATTAATTTGACTGAAATGCTTTCAGCATAAACTGAAACACTTGATTTTCATATGCTATCACAGGCCTTTCTTGTTTAACCCACAAATACTCAGATCTGAAGTAGGACAGTTCTTCAATTCTTCAAATGCTACTGGAGGGACTGAAAGCCTGGTGACTGCCGAATGCCCTTTCCTGCCATCTTGGATATATGCATGTTGCTTTAAGTACTGAATGTCTTAACAGTTTAAGTAGTAAGTCGATTTTTTTCCACAAAACCTTTGACTCCTGATTTCTAGTTTCTTGCCTTTTGATCAAAAATATCTAACTTTCAATGCCAATTTTTAAGAACTTAAAATTCTAGAATTATCCTAAGTTTTATAAGTGAAATGGAACTTATTGGAAAATGTTGCTATTACAAGATTGGTACTTACATGGTCTACTAATCAAATGAGACTCAAAGTCACAAATGACAGTGGTCTGCAAACACTGTTGTACCAGCTGGTACAGTAGGAACAAGGAAGTCTCCAGGGAGGGTCGTCAATGGAAGGGAATGATCCAGCCCTCTCTACCATCAACCCTGTCCTCTGCTCAGGGTGAAGAACTTTGGTCACATTCCATTCCCAGCTCATTAGCAGAGATTGCTTAGAAAGCAGGGAGCAGGACCACAGCACAGAAACAGCAAAAAGCACTTGGCTCAGAAGATTTAAATATAGTATTGAATTACTATAAGCTTATGTGTTGATAATGGATATACAACTTAAAATGAAACTGAATATTCATTTAGGCACGGTGGCACATGATTTTAATCCCAGCACTTGAGAGACTGAGGTAGAAGGATTGCTTTGAGTTTGAACTAACCTGGGTCTACAGAGTGTGTTCTAGGTCAGTCTGAACTATAGTAAACCCTACCTAAAAACAACAACAAAAAGTGAATAAGAAGGTAAGAGATGTTAGAAATCTACTCATTGGAAAGCAATTACTAAACAGAAAAATGGCAAACATGTTGTACATGAAATGGATTCTCAAAATCTAAATCCTCTAAGAAGAAACTGAGTCTCCCGGGCAGGTTAGACAGACAGCTCAGCAGTGGACCTGAGAGCCTGTCAACTCTAAGTGCTTTAGGATGGTAGTATAGGTTAAGATTTGAAAACTGCATTTATGAATTCCAATTAAATTATAGATTATTTATAAAGAAGCATTACAATGAATAAAACAAAGAGATAAACATCCACTCTTTTCTGGTTCACATCATTAACAATCATATAGATTCCCTGAAAAGCAAAGGCCTTTCAGCCTGTTAGAGAATCAGTAACTAACTTACATTATCAATGTATGGGAGTCTCAAGATGAAACAGCCTTTTGTTCCTTTTTAAATTTACTTTTGGGAAAGTAAATTAGCACATGGTGATTATTTTACATTAATGTGATATTGGAGAAATCCTAATATTCACATTCACATATCCTTTACATACAGCTTGAGCTGTTAAGTTTTCTAAAAGGGTAATTCATATTACCCAAGTTAAGATAGGAGTGCATACCTTCATATTCCCTTGCTTCATTTAGACGCAGAGAAAACATAAATGGGCTCTCAGGATGCTTAGGGTCAATACCAGTAAATATAAACTGCAATTTATCACCTGAAAAAATATATTATTTAGAATAAGAATGATTATGTCAAAGCTTTCAATGGAGATAAGCTTCCTTTCCATATCACCCTTGACCATTATCTCCAAATACAGAACTTACAAGTTAGTTTCAAAATACATTGTAATTTAAGTATTATAACAAAAGCACAGGCAACAGTAATGAAAAATAGATAGTCTAGACATCACTAACACTAATTTTTTTCCTTCAAAGTTCATTATCAAGAAAACAAAAGACAGTTTACAAAACAAGAAAATATTCATAAATCATAAATTCAGTAAGACTTGAATACATAAAATCCACTTCTGAAATCTCTTACTACTTGAATAACACAAAAACAGACAAGCAGGTAACTGTGTGTCACAGTAGTATAACCCACAGTAAAAAAAAAAGTGGAAGAATCCAGTGCCCCAATAGGTGAGTGGCTCAACAAAATATGGAATAAACATACAATGAAATGCTGCTCAGGTCACAAAAAGGAATGGAACTCTCATGTACACTACAACACAGATAAACCTTGAAAACATAATAATGCTAAAGTACAAAAGAACAAACATTGCAAGATTCCACTTACATATAAAATAGCTAGAAGAGACAAACTGATGGAAACAATATACATTAGAGATTAATAGGAGTTAGAATAAAGAAATTATTTCAAATAGTTATTACAAAGTTTCTGTTAAGGATAATGAAAAATTTAGAAATTTATAGTGGCTGGCGATGGTTGTGCAACATTGTCAATATACTTAATGCCAGTGAATTATATACCTAAAAATAAAATATGTGGGGCTGGAGGGATGGCTTAGCGGTTAAGGCATTTGCCTGCAAAGCCAAAGGACCCAGGTTCGATCCTCCAGGAATGTTAGCCAGATGCACAAGGGGATTCGTTTGCAGTGGCTGGAGGACCTGGCGCGCCCATTCTCTCTCTCCCCCCTTTCTCAGTCAAATAAATAAATAAATAAAATATATTTTAAAAATATGTCATATATAAAACCTGTATTGTCAGGGACTGGAGATGGTTTAGCAGTTAAGGTGCTTGCCTGCAAAGCCTAATGACCTGGGTTCAATTCCCCAGTACCCACATAAAGCCAGATGCACAAAGTGGCAAATGCATCTGGAGTTCATGTGCAGTGTCTAGAAGCCCTGGTGTGCCCATTTTGATTCATTCTCTCTCTCTCTCTCTCTCTCTCTCTCTCCATGTGTATGTGTGTGTGTGTATGTGTGTGTGTCTTCTCTCTATCTCTCTCTGTTTGCAAGTAAACAAACAAAAAATAAAAAATAAAAACTGCATTGTCAAACAGATTTGCTATTTTTCTAGTTATCTAGACTTAAAACTCCGTAAGTCCCTTCAAATATTTCTACAATACTAGATGCCTGATAGAAATTTAAGTTGGTTACAAGGCATAAATCCATAGGCATTTTAGTTTCTTTCATAGTAGAAAAATTTAAACACAGTAAAAATTCTTTCAACTATAAAATGAAATCTTTAGAAACTTTGCAAACATTTGTATTCAAATTCAGATGAAACAACTGTCAGTACAGTGGATTTTTAAAACTAATGGTAATGGGAAGGCTGTATGCCAAGGAAAAAAGAATTCAAAAGATACTCAGACAAAATGAATACTGAGGATGTTACAAAAGATACAGAGGGACACATGAATACAACAAACTATGGAAAGGGAGTGTGATGCTTCCTTGCCCTCCCCTTGGCATGTTACCTTCCAAAAACCTCTGTGTTCAGCTGTCAAGAGGCTTCCAGAACCCTGATACTTTGGGTTTATATAAAAGCTTCTTTATGTAGGGATGAGTGATTAAATCATTAGCCACTCTTAATCAACAAACCCAATCCTTCTCTAGCCTGTCTGGGAGGCTAGAGCAACAAGCCCTACCCTTTTCATCCCGCTTTGGTCTTTCAGGTGATAAGGCCCCACTCACTGTGAACAAGCAGCTACCAGTCAAATCTCATGCTACAAAAAGATATTTACCATGTTAGAGATTCCAGGGGACTTTAGAGTTGTATGCCAGGATAAAAAAAAAATGGAATTTTTTTTCTATGATGCAGTTGAAAATAATTTTTGGGTTATTTTCAACTTAACATAAACTTTTTCTAATCTGCATTTTAGTTATAGCAACAAACTTACCATGAATTTTTCTAATTTCTAGTCCAAGTCGATCTTTATACAAGTCTGCAGATTTCTGGAGCCTTTTCAACCTCTCTTCATTAGCTTTGTTAGCAGTAGAAATAGCTACAATTAAAAAACAGAGTTAGAAGGCCGGGCGTGGTGGCGCACGCCTTTAATCCCAGCACTGGGAGGCAGAGGTAGGAGGATCGCTGTGAGTTCGAGGCCACCCTGAGACTCCATAGTGAATTCCAGGTCAGCCTGGGCTAGAGTGAGACCCTACCTCGAAAAACCAAAAAAAAAAAAAAAAAAAAAAAAAAAAAAAAAAACAGAGTTAGATATTTTTAAGTAATTTTCAAGGTTTGAGTTCATTTTAATTAACCTGAAAACAACTATAAAAATGATGCCAACCATAATAAGCATCTTTATGTTTATTCAGTTTCTAATGCTATTACTGTTTATTCAAGATAGAAGGAAAAATTGCTTGACATGGAAATGACCAGGGCAGGTATATGTGTTGCTAACACAGAAACAGATTCCCTCTGTAGTTACTTGGGTTTTTCTGGGTAGACAAATATATACTAACTACTTCATGGAAAAAAACACTTTATTTCTTTTATACATAACTATTTCCCATGAGAAATCAGTCTTATCTCATGATAGCTTATAATGCCTTTACTGTTAACATAAGTCTAATAGCAGATGAGAAAACTAATTTCATAATTTAGTCTTGTCTAAGAGCTTTACAAGAAAAAACTGAATAAACTTTGCTATTTTTTGAGACTTGAAGAGTTGGTCAGTTTGTCAGCCAAGTCTCCACTGTAAATAAAGTATTCATTTCAAAATAAAGTTTTTATATAACGAGCCTATATAGCATAAGAGAATACTTGCATTACCTGGCAGAGACTGGGGTGGTCAATAAATGCTTGCTGTATAAGTCATTAGAAAGGCTTCTCCAATGCTAGGTGTGGTGGTGCACACCTTTAATCCCAGCACTCGGGAGGCAGAGGTAGGATGATCACTGTGAGCTCGAGGCCACCCTGAGACTACATAGTAAATGTGAATTCCAGGTCAGCCTGAGCTAGAGTGAGACCCTACCTCGAAAAACCAAACAAAAAAAGCTTCTCCAAGGCAAATCTTATTTAATGACACTGTCGTCCATTATACTTAATTAAATCATATCCATGTCATTACTTTGATTACATTTTAACAGAAATTAGAGAGAACCTTTTAAAGAAAACAAAGCCCATGTAGACAACTTAACTGACACCTTATGGAGATGAAGGGGTGACCGTGCCCTTAGTGCGCAATCCACTTTTAGCAATGAAACAGAACAAGGCAACATGCATGTGACTATGAATCATCTCCACTTTGAAAGGCAGACCGATGTTCTAAATATGTATATAGCTGAAAACTTACTTTCTTTCTTCCTAAAGTATTCTTCTTTAAGATCCTGGATGTTTGCTGTCAATACTTCTAATTCCTGCTTTTTGCTTTTTACTTCAGCAATCAGCTTTAGTAGGTTATCTTTTTTTTCTTGAATGAGTTTATTTTGTCTGCAGACCTCTGCAAGAAGCACAAGGTACTCACTTTAATAAATATGCCTTACTTACCAACATGTGCCTAAGGAAAACTAAGCTTTCAAAAGATTAATAAAGAATTAAGTTTTGGGGGGCTGGGGAGATGGCTCAGTGGTTAAAGGCAAAGGTTCGAGTCCCCAGTGTCCATGTAAAGCCAGATGCACAAAGTGGCCCATGATTCTGAAGTTCGTTTGTAGAGTCAAGAGGCCCTGTGGTGTACCCATTCATTCTCTCTCTCTGCTCACAAATAAATAAAAAAAATATTTTAAAACAAAAAGAATTAGTAGTTTTTGTTTTATTTTGAGCCAGGTTTTCACCCTAGTCCAGTCTGATCTGGAATTTGCTCTGAAACCCAGGCTGGCCTTGAACTCACAGCAACCCTCCAACCTCCACAGTGCTGAGATTAAAGGCACTTTGCCCAGCTCTACTTGTTCTTTTCAGACCGGGACTCTGGATATAAACCCAGGCTAGCCTTAAACTCACTATGTAGCCTAAGCTGACCTTAACCTTTCTATTTCTACCTCCCTAGTATAAAGAATATTTTGATTGATAAACATTTTCTAACTATTTGAAATCATAACCAAATGCAAGCATTGTGGTTCATGCCTATAATCCCAGTACCCGAGAGGCTGAGATAGGATGATGAGTTTAATGACAACCTGGGTTCAGAGTGAGTTCCAGGTCAGTCTAGGCAAGAGTGAGATCCTGCCATAAAAACAACACACAAAAAAGATCATAAACAATAAATAAAAAACAAATCAACACTTTGAAAACAGAAATAAGACATACATGCTTCTACTGAAAAATGCCATATTAAATCACATTCCAAGTAAGTAGATCTGTAGAACTCAGAACCAAAGACAACCAAACTCTAGAAGAAAGTTTTACATGGTACTGTGAATAAACAGCTCATTCTAATGCTTTGTAAGTGTTTTCAGAAACTACTAAAAAGACAGCAGGGAATGGAGATAGGCAAGCAAACCGATTTTACAAAGCTAGCATAATTCTGAAACTAAAATTCTGTGAAGAGCACCATGTCTCCACAACTGTATAAACTAATCCCACTTAAAAACAAAGGTGTCAAAAATGCTGTTTACCAAGGGCTGGAGAAAAAGCTCAGTGGGTGAAGTGTTTGCTTTAAAGAATTAGGACCTGATGGGCTGGAGGGATGGCTTAGCAGTTAAAGCATTTGCCTGCAAAGCCAAAGGACCCAGGTTCAATTCCCCAGGACCCACATTAGGCACACATGTCTGGAGTTTTGTTTGCAGTGGCTGGAGGCCCTGGCACACCCATTCTCTCTCTCCCTCTTTCGCTATCAAATAAATAAATAATTAGGACCTGAGTGTGACTCCCAGAACCCATATAAAATACGCCAAGTGTGGGACTAGGAAGACTACTCAACAGTAAGAGCATTTGCCACAAGCATAAGGCCCTGAGACAGCCTGAGTTTAATTCCATAGAACCCACATGAACTGCTGGTCAAAGTCATGCACGCCTGTAACTCCTGTCTCTGTGGAGAACAGAGACCATGAAAACTGCAAGTCTGCATTCAATCTCCTCTGGCCTCAACATGCCTGCAAGCACATCTGCACATGTAAGTACACACACACACATCTGCCAAATGTGGTGTCACATTTGTAATCCTTGAGCTGGGGAGGCAGAGATGGCTCGACCACTGGGACTTGCTGTCCACTCATTCTAGGTAAATGGAGAGGTCTAGGACAACGAGAAATGCTGTCACCAAAAAAAGGATGGCATTCTTGAAAACAACTGAGGCTTATCTCTGGCTTTTACACACACACACACACACACACACACACACACACACGCATGCCTTTAATCCCAGCACTTAGGAGGCAGAGGTAGGAGGATTGCTGCGAGCTTGAGGCCATCCTGGGACTACATAGTGAATTCCAGGTGAGCCTGAGCTAGAGTGAGATCCTACCTCGAAAAACAAAACAAAACAAACAAACAAACAAAAAGCTTAATAATCCAGTAGATATAAAGTGAAGGCATGCCTTTAATCCCAGCACTCAGGAAGCAGAGGTAGGATGATCACTGTGAGTTCGAGGCCACCCTGAGACTACATTCCAGGTCAGCCTAGGCTAGAGTGAGACTACCTCAAAAAAATTTTAAAAAGCAAAAAAATAAATAAATAAATAAAAATAAAAATAAAATAAATAAATAAAATAAAGTTAAGATTACAAACGGTATCAAGAGCTAGCTGGGTAAGGTAGGAAGATAGGAGGAAGGAGGTTCTCCCCACACCACCAAAAAATAAAAATAAAAAAAAAAATCCAGAAAGAGAATCTATACCTCTTAAAGTTACTAGACCAGGACCTGATATATGGTATTTAAGAGTCATTAATTACCTATAATCTTCACTGACGCAAGCCCTCCAGAGTCTATGCCCATACAATATCTATCCATTATGGTAACAATTACATTATATTTTAACTGGAGTTTCCCTGTCTACACGTTCCACGAAACTATAAGCAGATTGTACTTCACACATTGTCTCCTAAGTACTGGGCAAGAGCAACCAAATGCTCAATGAAATTAGGAAAATCATATTTCTAGTCAGGTATCAGCTTTTTTTTTTTTATTTTTTGTGGTACTGGAAATTGAACATAGGGCCCTGTGTCAGAAACATTCTGCCACTGATTTATAATCCCAGCTAAGCTTTTTGATTTTGAGACAGGGTCCCATATAGTCAAGGCTGGCTCCAAACTCGCTCTGTAGCTGAGGATAACCTTGCATTTCTGATTTTCTCTTCTACTTCCTGAGTGCTGGGATTATAATCATGTACCACCACTCCTAGTTTATATGGACCTGGAGATTAAACCCAGGGTTTCCCACATGCTAGTCAAGCACTTTACAACTGAGCTACATCCCTAGCCCCTAAAATAAAAGCAGGGAGATGGCTCAGCAGTTAAAGGCATTTGTTTGCAAAGCCTGCCTGCCCAGGTTTAATTCCCCAGTACCTACGTAAAGCCAGATGCACAACATGTATTTGCAGTTTGTTCACAGTGGCAAGACACTCCCATTCTCTCTGACTCCCTGTTTCTTCAAGTAAATAAATAAATTTTTTAATTAAAAGGAATTTTTTTTAAGTTTTAGGATATAAACAGCACATGTCCAAGTATAATTTTTTTTAAAAAATGATGCTTTTAGAATTTGAAGTATTAACAGCACATTTTTACATTCAGATATTTAAGAACACACTTTCAGATTCATATAGTTAAATCCATGGTAGTGAAAACTCAAAGGTTCAATCTGGAGAGATGGCTTAGTGGTTAAGGCACTTGCCTAAAAACCTAAGAACCCAGGTTTGCTTCCTGAGAACCACGTAAGCCAGATGCACAAGGTGGCGCATGTGTCTGGAGCTTGTTTGCAGAAGCTAGAGGCCCTGGCAGCGCCCATTCTCTCTATATCTATCTGCCTTCTCTCTCAAATAAATAGATAAAATATTTTCTTTTAAATTCAAAGTCTCAGAGCTGGAGAGATAGCTTAGTGGCTAAGGTGCTTGTCCACAAAGCCAAAGGACCCAGGTTCAATTCCCCAGAACCCATGTAAGCCAGATGCACAAAGTGACACATGCATCCGGAGTTTGTTTGCAGTGGCTGGAGGCCCTGGTGCACCCATTCTTTCTCTTTCTCTCCAAAATAAAAATAAAAAATAAAAAATAAAAAAGAAAGGGAGGAGGAAGAAGAAGAAAGAATAGTGGCAAGTGCAAGAAAGCACACATGCTCTGGGCAAAGACAACCCAATTTAATAATGGTTAAAACAAGGTGCTCTAACCCAAATGTCTCTAGTAGAGTTTGACCCATGGCCAAAAGTTTGGAGTTTGTGTGTAAGAATTAAATAAAAACTACTGATAAACTGTTGAACAACCCAGGAGGTTGTAGAAAAAAGAAGGAAGGAATGGTGGTAAAAATAGAGTCAGACTGCCAGGATACTAATGCGCCCCCCAAAGAGTTGAGAAACCCCAGTTTTCAAGTCCTGACTATGACCTACAATGTGAAAACAAACTCATTAAAAAAAAAAAAAAAGCCAATCCTTACACATTAGCAAAGACAGGAAGCGGGACAGAATATACTATAAAATGGTGCCATTTGTAAAGCATTCAAAACCATAACACTAAACAAAATATTACTAGTTTTAGAAGGTAGAAGGGTAATATGGCTGGTGATGGGAACATATTTAAGAGTGAATGTATGCATGTGTGAATGTATGAACATGCAGACTACACTGTCTTATTTGTAAGAAGATTTCATGATACAGGCATTTAATCTAATAAAGCCCTGTGATCTACAATTTTGTTCACATACGATTTTGATACTCCAGATACATCTCAACCATTCTTTCCTCTTCCTTTAATTTCACAGACAGCTTTTCTGAAAAAAAGAAATGAGAATTGAAGCTTCAATTAAGCTGAAATAACACTAGAAATTAAGTAAGAATAGTTAGAAAAAAATGGGCAAGTTACAAATTAATTATAGGTACCTGAAAGTGCTCTAATGGAGTCCTTGTAGGCATCTCTTAGCCCTACCATGTGACAGGGGACGTCGCTTAGACTATTTTTGAACTTATTACCAAATTCATTTATGCTTTTATCGAAGAGTGTCAGCTCATCTTCTATCATTGTGTAAGACACTACAAAACACAAAACACAGGATATCTTAAGAAGTTACTGGAACCAAATAAATCACATACTCTAACCTACTACACTTTGGCAGTTTGACCCTTGCAACAGCATGGTTAGCAAGTTATCCAGCGTGATGGCACATGCCTGCAATCCCAGCCCTTGGGAGGTGGATGCAGGAGGATCAAGCGTGCACGTGCTAAAACAAAACAAAGCCCACCATTTGGCAACCCACGGCTCCGTGCTGCTACTTCAGAATCACTCCAGCAACTCGGGCTTAACTGTGGCTGAAGGCGCACCACTACCTCCCAGGGCCTTGCTAGCACACAGGAGTAAATGAACGAGGAGACTCCTGCACTGCGCCCGACAAAAGGAATCGGCCCTTCCCAGCAAGACTCCGGACCCCAAAGCGGAAAAAGCCCCTTTTCCAGGATGGCCACGGGCATCTTTTCCAGTGAGATCCGCCCACAGGGCGCAGAAGACCCGCGCTTCGTAAACGCCGCCCGCTACACCCGACACCCGCCAGCTTCTCTCCGCTGAGGCGGCGGCACGTCGGGGAGGCCGGCTCGGCTCCCTCCGACCCTCACCTGGGCGGCCAGGCCAGCGCCCGCCGCCTTCCCCAGACGAGAGCGGCGCAGCCTCCGGTCACCGGACCCCGCGATCGAAATCCCGCTCCAGCTCCAGCAGCCGCGCCAACTTCCGATTTCAAACCCGGCCTCCTCCCGCCGCCGCCGTCCGCTCACCTTCTGATTGGCTGGCAGCACGGAATTCTCGCGGGGGAGGGAGAAAGAGAAATATGGGCGAAAAGCATTCTGGGTTTCGTAGTTCTTTTCTGAGACACGGTGGTCCATCAACCTTGCTTAGGAGGAGTTAAGATCCCTGGAAGGACTAGCCTCAGAACAAAAAATATATTAAAAATCGAAATGTAAGTGTTTTCTTTTGTGAAGTATACTCATTCTTTTTTGCATTTATTTTTTAATGGATTCATTTTTAAGTAAGCAAAAGCACCCTGAGGGTCCTCAGAATACTTTATTCACAAAGACTGTTATTGGGACTCCCAGGATTTCTCTAACAATGTTTTTGAAGCCTGCTAGAAAAACATATTGCTTAATATTGCAGAACTTCAAACTGAATGGGACTGAACACTATAAAACAAGCCACCGTCCCTGTAAACAGGAAGGAGATACAAACTATTCAACTAGGATTTGTTGAAGTGTGGACAAGCATCAGAGAAGCAGAACTCCAAATAGGCGAAACAGGGGCACTATTGGCATCCTTCTTTGTAAAGATGAGGAAGAAAAAAGATTAAAAATTGAGAACATACATTCCAAAATTCAAATATTATTTTCATCTTTGACTATGACGTATTCAATTTTAAAAGCCTTTAAAAACTTTTTATTTATTTAGTCGGTTTCATTCATCTCTGTGTGTGTGTGTGTGTGTGTGTGTGTGTGTGTGTGTGTACGCGCATACAGACATCCATGGCGGTATGTGGAGGTTAGATGACAGTTTGGGGGGTTGGTCTTCTTCTTTGCACCTTCTTTGAAACAGGGTCTCTCTGGTTTTGCCACTAGGAAGCTAATCAAGAGCTTTAGATTCTCCTGACTCCACCTTCCATAGCCATAGTGTAACAGGGCACTAGGGGATCAGCAAAGTCCTTGAACCCTAAAATTTAGGTCCGTGTCTACTTTTAATCCAAGAATTGAGTAAAATAATGAGACTGGAGAGATGTCTCAGCCGTTAAGGTGCTTGCCTGCAAAGCCTAAGGATTCAGGTTCAATTCCCCAGTACCCATGTAAGCCAGATGCACCAGGTGGTGCATATGTCTGGAGTTCATTTGCAGTGGCAGGAGGCCCTGGTGCACCTATTCTCTCTCTCTCTCTCTCCTTTCCTCTCTCTCTCTCAAATAAACAAAATACTTAAAAATAACTGAGTAAAATAAGACTGAGAATAATTATTAAATTATTACATTTATTTAGGGAAGTACAGAACCAAGGAAAGGCACCTACTTGGCTGGAGAGCCCACATGGAGGGTCTGGAAAAACCATGGAGAGAAAAGAAAGAAAAGAGTTCAAAGCTCTCCTGTCATGCGGGGAGCTGAATGCGGTGGGGTAAAGAGCCTATGTGGAGTGTAAGGGATAGGGGGGCTCTCCCCTCGGCTTGGCCTAGCTGGGTCTGGGCCTTGCTGAAGGGAAATTCACCAACAGCTGGAGGTTCCCAAGTGGTCCACAGCTCAGAGAGTGTGCCCTCCCCTCACAATTGTATTTATAACCGCATGGTGGTATGCTCTACTTTTTGTCTCAGGCGAGTCAGAGGCACAGATGGTTGGTTAGGCTAGGCGCTATCTCTGGGAGAGACTAACCATGACACCATGTTCCAAGGACTGAACTTGACCAGCCTCAATGTTTAAATCCTAGGAAAGATCTCCTAGGGCCCAGGTTGTTTGTGGTTGAAATGGATCTAAGGAAAAGATAAGTTAAATTGGGCTGGAGGGATGGCTTAGCGATTAAGGGTCTTACCCAGAGAGCCAAAGGACCCAGGTTCGATTCCCCAGGACTCATGTGAGCCAGATGCACAAGATGGTGCATGCCTCTGGAGTTCATTTACAGTGATTGGAGGCCCTGGCATGCCCATTCTCCCCCGCTCCCTCCACACACTGTGTGTGTATATATGTCTGTGTATCTGTCTCAAATAAGTAAATACAAATAAAAACTGTTAAAAAGTCAGATCATACTTTGATCTCTCTGCAAGGGTACTTTCAGGGGCCCAATCACCCTAACTGCCTAAAAAAGCTACCTGACTACCTCTCAATAGGACATTGGGATTAAGGACATATAGCCACTTTGCATCAGAATCTGGGTGGGTACTGGCAATCAAACTCGGGTGGGCAGGCTTGGGAAGCAAGTATCCTAACTGCCCAACCATCTCTCCAGCCCCATAAAGCTTTTCATTATAGGTCAAAAAGTCTTCACCATGCTATTGTTTCCTGTGATTATCATTCACAATCCAAACATCAACAATACAATCCTGTCTCTTGGCAGACATAAAGATATTCTAGAGACAGTTGTTCCCCTCCCTTTGGCTAAAGAACTACTGAGTCAATGGGCTCCAAGAAACTGTAATTACCCCATGAGGTATTATGCTGGGAGAAGGAAAAGGCTGGGGCCCTGATGCCAGCCAGAGAAGGAGTTTATCTTTGGTAAGGAAATTTTACACAGTTCTGACAATTTATCAGACTACCTGGCAAGAGACATTAGAACTGAGACAATGCTGATGGGCAGGACCACATCATGACCATGACTGCCTAGTTATGCATACCTCTTTGCCCTCTATTTAAACCTAAGCCTTATGTCAGTACCCTGAAGAGCAGGCTTAGGGGTTTGCTAGATCTCTTTGTTCCTCTTTCCAGTGTGGCCATGTTCAATAAATCTCTTTTTTTCTGCTTTTCATTATTACTCTGTGTTTTTCATTGGCCTAGTGAGAATGGGTGGTTTGCTGAGCCTAGCTTGTTAGCACTGTTAGGACCCAGGCTCTTATCCTGACAACTCCAGCAACAAAGGTTCTTAGGGGTACCATATGCTGGCAATTTTTATCCTCAAGAATTAAGTTAAGACATTAAGTGAGCTTAGTTATTAGTAATATTTAATATGTCACAGTGTACTTGCAAGTCAACTTCCCGCCTAGAGTCTATTAATAATTTTGGACATATAGTTTATTCTTAAACATCTTGTTTAATTTCGCAAATATTTACCAAGAACTGCTGACTTTAGATAGCTGATAATATTTACTGTCAGTGGTGAGGAGACATAGATATAGCTCCACACAGTCACCTGAAGCAGCCTGAGGAATTCCCTTGATATTTTGAGACATCAACTAAAGCAAACCCAGGATTCATAGCTTCAACACAGAAAGGAATTTCAGACTAGCCAGTATGAAACAAAAAATGGAGTTTGTGATAGTTGGAGTGTATATATCCCAGTAGAATCAGGCATTTTATTAAAGCTTATAACTTGGATTTCCAGTCACCTGGCTGGAAGAGATGTCACTGGAGGCACTGGGATTCAGCCCAAAGGTGTACATATGCATAGTGCTTAAATTCTGCCTGGGTCCCTGCTGCTGGCTGTTTGGTGGTTTCTCTCTCTGCTTGGATCTATGAAAGGAGGGAAGCTTCTTCCACCATAAATGGAACTTCCCCTGGATCTGTAAGCTTCAAATAAATCCTTTAGTCCCATAAACTGTGACTGGTTTGGAAGTTCATCCAAGCTATGTGAAGCTGACTACAACAGAGTTTATTAAAGGTATTTTAGAAGAGATTTTTAAACATGATCATTAAGAGATAGGCACTCAGAAAGTGAGGCACACCCAGAACATGGGTTGTGAGTGTCTCAAAGAATTGCAGTCTATTAAGAGATATTTTAACATAGATTTTTTTAAAACATGGGAGGTAAGGGAAAGAGAAGTGCTCAGAAGCAGAGTAAGACACACATACTTCAGAGTATTAGTGTAGGCTTCTCTAAGAAACAGAGAGTCCGGGGGCTGGAGAGATGGCTTAGTGGTTAAGCGCTTGCCTGTGAAGCCTAAGGACCCCGGTTCAAGGCTCGATTCCCCAGGACCCACGTTAGCCAGATGCACAAGGGGGCGCACACATCTGGGGTTCGTTTGCAGTGGCTGGAGGCCCTGGTGCGCCCATTCTCTCTCTCTCTCTCTATCTGCCTCTTTCTCTCTCTCTGTCACTCTCAAATAAATAAAATAAACCAAAAAAATTAAAAAAAAAAAAAAAAGAAACAGAGAGTCCAAAAGTAAGACATAGGCAAACATGGATATGGGCTCCTCAAGGAGGACTCACAATTGAGTGTCATAGCATTACCCGCATATACCATGTTGGTGGTCTTCATCTGGCTGTTGAGTGAAAATTCTAGATCGCTATGGACCTTGGACTGAGGAGGGGGTTGCCTTCATCAATGTATAGTCTTCAGGGTGACCGCAAAGTGGCCAGTGGATTTTTTTTTTTGTGTGTGTGTGTGTGTGTGTGTGTGTGTGTGTATTTGTTGGTTGGTTGGTTGATTTGTTTGACTATTGCTTGTTGAGTTGTTCTTTTTTTTGTATTTTTTAAATGCAGAATCTGAATTCTCACACCAGACCTACCTATGTTTCTTTAAATGTTTTTATTTATTTATTTTTATTTATGAGAGGGAGGGAGGGAGAGAATGGGCACACCAGGGCCTCTAGCCACTGCGAACGAACTCCTCACACATGCGCCACCTTGTGCATCTGGCTTACGTGGGTTCTGAGGAATAGAATCTGGGTACTTAGGCTTTGCAGGCAAACACCCTAACCACTAAGCAATCTCTCAAACCATTGTTGGTTGGTTTTTTGGGGTTTTTTGGGGACAACTTTTCACCATATAGTCCAGGCTGACCTTAAATGATATCTCTCTCTCTCTCTTTCTTTACTCCCCACCCCCCCTCACACACACTTTCTCTCTCCCATCTCTATATTTAACCATACTGGGTATTAAACCTAGACTTGACACTGAGCCATATACTCAGCCCTCTTTTTATTTTGAGACAATCTCATTAAGTTTCCCAGGCTGGTTATAAACTTGAAATCCTGAGTAGCTAAGACTATAGGCCCAACTATGGTCTTGAACTCTTGATGCTCCTGTGTCTGCCTACTGACTTCTGGGATTATTTGTGTACACCATTACATCCAGACATGGCCATTGACTTTTACTCTTTCTCAGGGATCTTTCTCACCCAGTATGTAAGAGGAGAAATTGCTGTTGTTTTTTCAAAATTTTCTTCTCTGAAAAGACAATGACATCAAAATAAAAGACAGACTAATGGAGAGAGTAAGAGGATATGGTGGAGAGAGGAGTTGTGAAGGGGAAAATGGGTGAGGGGAGGGAAATATCATGGTGTATTGTTTGTAAGTACAGAAGTTGTCAATAAAAAAAATTAAAAGTATTTCTTCTCTGAAAAGCTGAGTAAATGATTTCCACCGGCATAACTAGAGAAAACTGGCTCTTTTTTTTCTGCTCAGCACACAGAACAAAGCCTCCAGCTTTCCAAGTTTTAGCAAGGAGAAAGCAGGAATCCTGAAACACTATCCCAAACACTAACTACCATCTTTTCAATTGCCATTTCCATTTACCCTTTATTTTAGCCCAAAGAGGGTTTATTTAGTGTTTATTATGTGTTATACATCGAATCCTACTTCTTTCTCTGCAACATATGGTCTGTAACCTAGGGTTAGATTTTGACAGGGTGATAAATAGAAAAATGACCATTTCTCTAATCTGGAGGTTTTTCTGTGTGTTCCTAACTGTTGCTCAAGTATTAGTCAAGGTTCTCTAGGAAAAAAACAGAGTCAATAGAATACAAATATGGCTATCAAAGTAGATTTGTTAAATTGACTTAAATGATTGGAGGCTGGGTAGTCTAATAATGGCTGTCTACACACTGGTGAGGCACAGAACTTGGGAGGTGCTCAGTCCAAGAAGCTGTAAGCCTCAGAACCAGGGTGACAATTGATGAAGCCCCAGACAGATGCTCAAGGCCTGGAAGCTCTGTGGACAGTCACTGGCATGAGTCCACATTGATGTCCATGAGCTTTGCACTAGCAGTAAACTACAAGCTTCAAAAGTGAGGTTTCTGAATCCAAAATATCACCATCATCTGGGAGTTTGTTAGGTATGCAAATACTCAGGCCCTACTCAATTCCTACTAAATGAAAGGTTCTGGAAATAGGTTTTTGTAATCTGTGTTTGACAAGCCTGCCAGGTAAGCTAGATGCATGCTAAACTTCACCCCCTCACCCCCAGGTAGGGTCTCACTCTACTCCAAGCTAACCTGGAATTCACTATGTAGTCTCAGGGTGGCCTCAAACTCAGTGACTCTCCTACTTTTGCCTCCCAAGTGCTGGGATTATTTGATGAATGACATCCTGACTGGATGAAGATGAAATCTCAGAGTAGTTTTGATTTGCATTTCTCTGATGACCAAAGCTACTGAACATCTCTTTAAGTGTGTAATGGCCATTTCTGTTTCTTCCTTTGAGAATTCTCTACTCTATTCTATTGGGTTGATTTTTTTTATTGTTTAGTTTTTTGAGTTCTTTATAGAGTCTAGATATAAGAGCTTTGTCAGAGGTACAGCTGGTGGAGATTTTCTCTCATTCTGTAAGACTATATTGACTCTATTGATGGCTTGCTTGTCTGTACAGTAGCTTTTTAGCTCCATGAAGTCCCAGTGGTTGAGTGTTGATCGAATTTCCTGGGCTCCTGGGGTCTTATTCAAAAAGTCTTTCCTACATGTATATCATGTTCTCCCTGCTTTTTCTTCTAATTGTTTTAGAGTTTCAGGTCTTGAGGTCCTTAATCCATTTAGAGTTGACTTTTGTGCAAGGTGAGAGAAGTGACTCCCGTACTCTTAATGACTATGTGAGCGTGTTTTATTTTTAATATAGCCAGTCTCAACATCCTATATTGTTGACTTGTTTTTCTTTAGTTTCAGCTATTGAATCTCTTCAAGTCTTTCCAGAATGTTCTCATTCAGATTTATTTAAAGTTTCCTTAGGTCCTGAGCTAAGTATATTCTTATTTTCTTGTAGTGCTGACTACAATTCAACTCATTAAGATATATTTGACTTTAACTTGTGTCCCTTTTGTGGTGACAAGAACAAGAGTTTGGAGCACTGACATTTAATGTCTGTATGGTCATTATCCTTTAATTACAAACTTTTCTAAAACAAATTAAATTTGACAACTCTCCAGTGTTGCCTTTCAATGTAAATGGATTTAATTCAGACTCTAGAGCTTAGAGTCTAGTGACTTTCAGAAAATAATTACCTCCATTCTGGCTAGCATCCCAGGACTACTGGCAATCTATGACATTACTATAAATTATACTTCTCCAGCTGCTCCAGGTACCCCTTCATTAGTCTCATTATATCCTCTTCTCTAGAAATGATCACAACCTGCATATCCACAAGCCTTTTCTTGGATCACTGAAGGATCCAACACAGTTGTCCATTGAGCAGTGCTATTAATTTTTCTTTTCAATAGAGCTAAAGTTTTGGACAGCTCAATTCATATGTTGTAGATAGCTTAGGGAGTACTTAGCATGTGTAAAGCAATATCTCTCAAAGTTTAGCATGGAAAGGCCAGGTGTGGTGGCACATGCCTTTAATCCCAGAAATCAGAAGGCAGAGGTAGGAGGATCACAGTAAGTCCAAGGCCACCCTGAGACTACATAGTAAATTCCAGGTTGGCCTGGACTAGAGTGAGACTCTACCTGGAAAAACCAAAACAAAACAAAACAAAACAAAAATTGAAGGACAACAAATGCTGGTGAGGCTGTGGGGAAAGAGGAACACTTACCCACTGCTGGTGGGAGTGCAAACTTCTACAACCACTGTGGAAATCAGTACGGAGACTCCTCAAAAAGATGAAAATAGATCTACCATTTGATCCAGCTATAGCAGTCCTGGGAATGTACCCTAAAGACTCTGCTCTTTAGTTCAGAGATACTTGTTCATCCATGTTTCTTGCTTCTCTATTCACAATAGCTAGGAAGTGGAATCATAGCATGTGCCCAGCAACTGATGAATGGATAATGAGGATGCATTATATATACACACTGAAATTCTATGCAGTGATAAGAAAAAAAATGAAATAATGTAATTTGCAGAAAAATGGATGGAGTTGGAAAAAAAAATCCAAGTGAGGTGTAGCTGTCAGGTTTGCATTGCTGTAAGAGAACACCTGACCAAGAGCTGCTTGTGGGTAAAAGGTTTATATTGGTTTACAGACTCAAGGGGAAGCTCATGATGACAGGGCAAAATGATGGCATGAGCAGAGCATGGATATCACCTCCTAGTCAACATTAGGTGGACAACAGCAATAGAAGAGGCTGCCAAACACTGGCAAGGGGACACTGGCTATAATACCCTTAAGCCTGCCCCCAACAATACACTGCTTGCAGTAGGGTTTAATTACAAAATTTCCAAGAGCTGGAGACATGGCATTCAGAGCACCCAAGTTCATGGGGTGCACCTGAATCAAACCACCATATTCCACCCCTGACCCCCATAAACTGATAGCCAGCCATGATGTAAAATGCAATGCATTCAGTCAAACTTTAAAAGTCCCCATAGTTTTTTATCAATCCTAATGATGTTCAAACATCCTCATAATCTAAGGTCTTTTAACTGATCCATAATACCAACCCCCCAAAAAACATAATGGCACAAAATACACACTCATACTACAAAAGATAGCGTTGGGCATAGCAAGGAAATAATTAACCAATACAAGATTTAAACAGGGCAAACATCAAACTCTATAGTGCAAGTCCAACAATTCTAGTCAATAACAAATCTCCAAGTCTGATAATTCTAACCAATGACAAGTCAGGAGTTCCAATTCCATCCCTCCAGATAGGCTAGTCACAGTCCTGGAAAACTTCATATGTGGCCAGCAGCTCTCCTTGGCAGCCATCTTGAGGTCTCAGCTTCTCCACTGGGTCTCCACTGCAATCCACAGTTAATCTTCAAGGCTTCATCAGGTCTCCATGCAGGCATCCAGAAAACCTGATACAAACTGCCCATGGCTGTTTTCAAAACACAAGACCATGTTGAAAATTCAGTGTCTCTTTCCTGCATTTCTTATACTCCATAAGACCAGGTGGGGTGCCAGTTTGTTAATACGGTGGTGGGGAGGAAAAAAGCAGACTTTGAAGAACAGGATACTCCTTTAACATTCAGGCTCCTTCAAAAGGCTGCATTCTTTCTGTTGCCCCAATGCAAGTCAGCTGGCCCAATCTCAATGGTTATAATCTCTCATATGATTGCAGCTAAATGGGCAGAAGTTTTAGCCCAAAATTTTTTAGCCCATTTTTTCTGTGCCATATCCCTCTGCTCACAACAGTCCATTTCTCCTCAGTGCAACCCTGCACAAATTCTCAGGACACAGGCATAACAGAAAGCCTCTCACATAAACTGCCTCTAGTCCAGTCCAGGCAAAGCATTTTCTCACCTTCATAAGCCAAACCTTACAATCCATAGTTCTAACTGAATTCAGGTCTTTCAACTCTGACCAGCATAGTCCATCAATCTGTATTTACAGCACTACAAGACATCTCGTAGGCCAAGGTTTCAAATCCTTCCACATTCCTCTTGAAAATCAGCTCCAAATGGCCAAAGCCACACAGTCAGGTGTCCAGCAGCAAATAACACCACTCCTCGGTACCAACTTTACTGTTGCAGTCAGGTTTGCATTGCTGGCAAAAAAAAAAAAAAAAAAAAAAAAAAAAAACATCTGACCAAGAGCTACTTGTGGGGAAAAAGGTTTATTTTGGCTTACAGACTTGAGGGGAAGCTCCATGATGGCAGGGGAAGACAATAGCATGAGCAAAGGGTGACCATCACCTCCTGACCAACATCAGGTGGACAACAACAGGAGAGTGTGCTGAACACCAGAAGGGGAAGCTGGCTATAATACCCATAAGCCTGACCCCAACAATACACTGCCTCCAGGAGGTTTTAATCCCCAAATTTCCAACAGCTGGGGACATGGCATTCAGAGCACCTAAGTTTGTGGGGGACACCTGAGTCAAACCACTACATGAAGTCACACAGTCACAGAAAGACAAGTGCCACATGCACTCTCTCATCAGCAATTGCTAATTGGGATCAGTTGAAGATGAGTACAAATGATAGCAAGCACCAGGAATTTGGGCATAAAACTAGAATGAGATAAGGAGGGAGAAGAAATTGAGAGAGGAGTTACTTAACAGGTTAGGGGAATGTGGTAGTTTGAATGTCCCCCAATAGACTCAGGTGTTTTATTTCAAAAGCTTATCTTCAGCCACCTGGCTGAAGGAGGTGGCACTGGGGTGGATCTGAAGTTATCACAGGCTGCTGTCACAGATCACTGGAATATCATGCTGGAACCAAATGGGAAACTTGCTCCCTCCTGGCTGGCCCTCATAGTACTAGAAAGCTCTATGGGAGCCACTGGAAGACAATGGCACCAACAGCATTGAGAAGCAGGGGACTCTACAGACTACCAAATAAAGTAGCTGAACAAAAAGTACATACTTGTACAATAGTGAGATAGCCTCTGCAAGCAACCAACTGTTCTTTGATTTGACATGAGGCTCACTCAGTGGGAGAGAACTCATACCTGGCACTGAAAACTAATTCAAAATCCCATAGTCAGGTAACTCAGACATCAGAGAGAAGACTCCCCCGGCCCCATTGACTCTCTGAAGAAGAAGAGTGGGCTTGCACACCAAAAATTTTCTCAAATAGCTTTGTATATCCCCTTTGTGATGGTTTGATTCACGTGTCCCCCATAAACTTATGTGTTCTGAATGCTATGTCCTCAGCTGGTGGCAATTTAGGAATTGAAGCCTCCTGGAGGTAGTGTATTGTTGGGGGCAGGCTTATGGGAATTATAGCCAGCTTCTCCTTACCAGAATTCTCCTACTGCTGTTGTCCACCTGATGTTGGCCAGGAGGTGATGGCTACCCTCTGCTCATGCCATCATTTCCCCCTGCCATCATGGAGCTTCTCCTTGAGTCTGTAAGGCAAAATAAACCCTTTCCTCCCACAAGCTGCTCTTGGTTTGGTGTTTTCTGCCAGCAACATGAAGCTGACTGCAATACCCTTAAACTCAAGCTGCTCTCACTCTTGGTTGGAGATTGTGCTTCATTTTACAGAGGACAGAGGAAACAGAGGAGAACCAAGGTGCTTAACTAAGGCAAGAAGATAGCCAAATGCCTACCACAAGACATGCCACCTCAACCACATCTTCCAGCTCCCGAGAGTAATTGCAGAGGAAGTGGTGGCATGAATACTGTTCTTACCTGACAACCAGTTCCAGGGCAATGGTGACAGACACCAGTGATCAATCAAAGCAGAAATGCAGAGGCTACAGTAAACTCAACACTAAATCAGACTGACAACAGGCCTGCAATGGCTCAGGGAACACTGAAAGAGAAGGAGCAGAAAGATTGTAAGAGTCACAGGATGGGTAGGACCCTGATGCACGGTCCTGCTGCTATCCCACAGAGACTGACTGAAGTACTCATGACTCCACAGTGAATATCACAACCCTACTGAAGACCCCCCCCCCAGGTTAACAGGAGCAGGGGCAAGGGGATAAGAGTATAACCAGTTATAATATACATTTATTATAAATGTAGATATAATATATAATAATAATATAATATAATTTATTATAAATTAATTTAAAATTTAACAGTGAAAAACAACAACAACAAAAAAGAGTAAGGGAGTCATTTGCACAACTCAATCATGCTGGGAAAATGGAGTACTGAAATAGTCTCCTAGGAAACCAGGGAAAATGGGATCCTGGGAATAGGCACCATGGACAGTGCATGGGATGTCAGTGGACTTCATGCTTTGATTGTTTGAGTCAGGAGTTCCATTGAGAATCTGCTCAACGCTGTGGCCTTTTCCCAAGAAGTACACATAAACCCTTTGCATGAGATTTCAGGAAGTTCACCAGCCCCTGAATAAATCAGTTCAGATTATGGTCTGCCTAGCAACTAAAAAGATTTTGGTAAGACTGGGCCCCAAAGCACATAGTCATAAATATTTTCTCCACACAAAAATGCTTTTCTGACACAGTAGGAATCTAATTGTTGAAAGCTTAGGGAAATCAAATGGGGAATTCTATAGTAAGAATTAAAACAGGTTGATTCTGAAGGTAATGGGGGTAGGATATGTAATTTTCTGCGGACCCTTTGTGTTGGGTAAGACACTAGTTTTGATTCCTAAATGTAGTGGTAAACAACTCAGATTTGTTACTGTTGTTTTAAAGAATTTTATTTTTATTTGTTTATTTATTAGAGACAGAGGAAGAGAATCGGCATGCCAAGGCCTCTTGTCACTGCAAATGGACTCCAGACACATGCACCACCATGTGCAGCTGGCTTATGTGGGAACTGGAGAATTGAACCTGGGCCCTTAGGCTTCGCAGGCAAGTGCTAAGATTGCTAAGCAATCTCTCCAGCCCTGTTACTGTTATTTTAGAGATGTCTTTGCTATCTAATACATAATAGCACAGAGTAAATATTCCCATTGCAAACAGAAGGCATAACAAGGACAGACTTGAGCAATGTAAAATCAACAACAAGCAGACAAACAGCAGCAGTTCCAAGTCCAGAGATGAAGTCTCTGGGTTTCCAGTTCCAGAACTAGTTAGAAAGTAAGTTTGAAGACAGTAACCAATTTTAAGGCTCAGATAATGCCAGATATGGTTATGTCCACCTCTAATCCAAGCACTGTGGATTCAAGTTCAGCTTTGGCTACATCACAAGACCCTGTCTTAAATAGTAGTAGCAGTAGTAATAATAATAATACAGTGACTTAGATAATGAAGTCTGATAATTAGTATGAAAAAGAAGTGAGACAGAGGGAAAAAAAAGAAAAAAATGAGAAAAAAAAATCACAAAAAGACACGAGGGAGAAAATGAGGAGATAGGTGTTGCAGTTACCTTTACATTGCTGGAACAAACACCTGACCAGAATCAGTTCATGGGTTTATTTGAGGTTTACAGATTCCAGAGGAATTATCATCATGGCAGAAGAAGCTGGTCTACTTCATGCATGCACAGGAGAGAGAGAGAGAGAGAGAGAGAGAGAGAGAGAGAGAGAGGGGGGGGGGGAGAGAGAGAGGAGAAAGAGGAGCCAGAATCAGCCAGCATGAACAGCAGAGCTCAAGCTGGCTCTTTACACACCTAGTAAGGCTGAACAACAAGATCTGCCCTCAGTGACACACCTGCTCCAGCAGGGCTCTGCCTGCTGAAGACTAAGTAGGAAGCTTAATCTTAATTAAAAGTACCTAAGGCTGGGTCTTGGGAGTAGATTCAGTGGTTAAAGTGCTTCCTTGCAAAGCCTGTAAGCCCAGTTTTGATTCCCTAGTACCCATGTAAAACTAGATGCACAAAATAGCACATGCATCTGGAGTTTGTGTGCAGTGGCAGGAGGCTCTGGCATGTCCATTCTCTCTCTCTCTCTCTCTCTCTCTCTCTCTCTCTCTCTCTCTCATACCTATGGCTATGAGGGACATGCTTTTACATTAAACCAGCACATTCTATTCCCTGCCCCCATAGATTCAGGATCATCTCACAATATAAGCAAGTGCCTTTAACTATTGAGTCATCTCTCCAGCCATTATCTCACAATGAAAATTGTATTTAGTCCAAATTGAAAGGTCTTTATAGTTATTACCAACCTTAACATCTTTCAAAAGTACAAAGTCTTTTCTGAAATTCAAGGCTGTCTTTTAACTGTGAGCCCTGTAAAATCAAAACACAAGTTGTTTTAACACATAATAGCACAGAGTAAATACTCCCATTGCAAAAAGCAGGCATAACAAGGACAGACTTGAGCAATGTAAAATCAACAACAAGCAGACAAACAGCAGCAGTTCCAAGTCCAGAGATGAAGTCTCTGGGTTTCCAGTTCCAGAACTGGGCTGCTCACAGCCTTGGGAGAATTCTATCCTGAGCTGGAAGCCCTACATTTTAGATATTCCACAGTCCTGGTATACCCAAAGCTTCTTCAGGTATACATTCAAACCACAGTTCATCTTCATAGCTTCATGTAATGGCCTTACTGGGCCTACACACAGGGATTTCAACCTCGCTTCACGTTGCTGCATCTCAGTGGCCCCTGGAACCATGTGCACATCATGATCTGCTTCCCTGCATTCTCATACTTCCAAAACCAGTACCAGGTGGATGGAACCAAATTTGTATATCTAGTGTGTAGGAGAGACAAAGCTTGACCTTGAAGAGCAGGATGCTCCTTCACCAGTCTTTCTTCAAGCTCACGCCTTTCACAAGAATTTGTATTCTTACTCACTTGATTCTCCCATGGTTCATGCTCAGGGTATGTCTTTTCCATTGTCTCAAGAAAGGCAGGTGCCCCACCTTTAACAGTGACAATCTCCTTAACAACTGGAGCTTAAGTAACCCAAAACCAGTCTCTGTGCCTGTAACGTTAAACTTGCTTGAAGTTTTCCTGCGATAAAATGTGTATCTTTCGTATCTTTCTGTTCTATACTTTCACCAAGCACACTAGTCCATCAATTTTAAATTTAACTTTGTTCAAATTCTCAGATATGGGCAGAAGAACACAACCAGTCTTCCCACAAGTAGCCCAGTTCCAACAAAGTCCTATCCTTCCCCTTTGAAAGTTCATAAGCCAGGCCTTCACAGTCTGCAATTATCTCTGCATTTAGAATTTCCAAACTCTCACCAGAATAGTCCATCATCAAGCTCTGTTTATAGCACTTACTCACAGCAAGACTTCTCCAGCCTGAAGTACCAAATCCTACCATATTTCTCCCACAAACAAATTCCAAAAGGGGAAAACACACATGGTCAGATTCATCACAGCAATGAACCCACTCTCGGTACCAATTTTCTGTTGCAGTTACCTTTGCATTGCTGGAAAACACACACAACCAGAAGTAGCTTAAGGAAGGACAGGGTCTATTTCAGCCTTACAGGTTCTAGGGAAAGTATCATCATGGTGGAAGAAGCTGCTTCACCTTATACATCCATACCAGAGATAGAGAAGAGCCAGTACCAGTCAGTATAACCAGCAGAGCTTAAGCTGGCTCTGCACACACACAGGAGGGCTAGAGTACAAGATATATCTCCAGTGACACACCTCTTCCAGCACTGTTTTGCCTGCTAAAGGCTAAGTATGAAGCTTTATCTTAATCAAATGACCTAAGGCTATGGGGGGATGTATATTTATATTCAAAGCACCAATAGAGCAGAGATATCAAAGTACAAAATAGAAACAATGTAATAATGGTGCATAAACCTCACCACAGAGAGAAAAAATAGGTCCCAGTTGCTAAGATACTAAGGCAGGAGAATTGCAAATTCAATGTCTGCCTGGACTAAAGAATTCTCATTCCATAGTACAGCCTGGGCAATATAGTAAGAACCTGTCTCAAAAACAAAGGTGGGGGGAAGAGGGCTATGGATATAACTCAAGGGTATAATGAAAAGCTCTTGGTTCAATCTCTAGTATCATCAAAAGAATAAAATGAAAGAATTTTGTTCATAGTTTTATCATTCTGCCCTACTTTACTCTGAATAAGAATTATAGCTGGAGTCAGATATGTTCTATCTTCCTAGCATTCAGGAGACTAAGGCAGGAAGACCATGAGTTCAATACCAGCCTGGGATCCACACAAAGACTTTGTTTCATAAAAGTAAAAACAATTTACAGCTGTGGGTAAGGTTTTATTCCTCGGTTGGGCCTGGCATGGCTGAGCCTGAGCCCCCTATCCCTTACTCTCCACATGGGTTCCTTTATCCCCTCCAGCTCCCCACATGGCGGGAGCTCCTTGAATTTTCTTTTCTTTCCACAATTCTTTTCCAGGGCCTCCATGTGGGATTTCTAGCCATATGGGTGCCCTTCCTTGGCTCTGTACTTCCCTTGGTAAATATAATAATTTAATACTAAAAAAATTAAAACAAAATCAGAATGGGACTAATTTTCATCTTATAAACTATTTGACAGAACGATAATAAATAGTGTTAATTTGCCAGGCATGTTGACACATGCCTTTAATTACAGCACTCAGGAGGCAGAGGTAGGAGGATCGCCATGGGTTCAAGGCCACCCTGACATTACATAGTGAATTCCAGGTCAGCCTCGGCTAGAGTAAGACCCTACCTCAAAAAAAAAAACAAACAAAAAAACAAAAAAACAGTGTTAATTTAAGCCAATAGTTTTTGAGTACCTACCACATGCATTAAGTATAATAATTGAAATAGAAAAGAGATCCTGAAGCTAGGGATATAGAATAGTCTGTATCCATAGAAAATAATGAAATAATATGCACTCCAAAATAAGGCAAGTGGGAAAAATTTCATTAAGGAAGAATGTGGGGGCTGGAGAGATGGCTCAGCAGTTAAGGCACTTGCTTGCTAAACCTGACTGGTTGGGTTTGATTTTCCAGTACCCACATCAAGCCAAGTACATAGGGTGGCATGAGCATCTGGAATTTGTTTGCAAAGGCAGGATGCCATAGAGCACCCATACTCCTTCTATGCTTCTCTCTCTCTCCCCCCTCCCCCCTCTTTCTATCTCTCTCTCTCTCTGTGTGTGTGTGTCTCTCTCATACACACACAATTAAATTTTTTGAAAGAAGAATGTGAGAAAGTAGTGGGAAGAAAAGTCAACTTTGTGGAGTCATGAAAGAAATATATACCTTGTATGAAAGAAGTGATGAGTTAAGACAAAACAAGTTTTAGTATGTAAGTACAGTCTTAGGAGCTTACTAAGATGGAAATTTCTGAGCCTCTTTCCCAGAGTAGTCACTTCTATGATCTGTAGTAAGCCTGGAAATTTGTGTACAGGAAGTAGATGGCCCATGGATTACACCTTCTGAAAGGGAGTTTCAGAAAGGATGCAGGCCAGGAGTGGTGGCACATGCCTTTAATCCCAGCACTCGGGAGGCTCAGGTAGGAGGATTGCCATGAATTCAAGACTACCCTGAAGCTACATAGTGAATTCCATGTCTGGACTAGTGTAAGACCTTAACTGAGCCATAATACCAAAAAAAATCCCCTCCAAAAACCATAATGGCACAGAATAAACCTTCACATCGCACATGGGCATAGCAAAGGAACATTCAACCAATACAAGATTTAAACAGAGCAAACATCAAACTCTGTAGCTCCAAGCCCAACAACTCTAGTCAATTACAAGTCTCCAAGTTTGATAATTCTAACCAGCAACAAGTCTCAGGAGTTCTAATTATGCCCCTCCAGATAAACTACTCACAGTCCTGGAAAACTTTATCCAGGGCTGGCACCCCTCCTCCTTAGCAGCCCTCTTGTGGTTCTGGCATCTCCACTGGGTCTCCACTGCAACCCACGGTTATTCCTCATGGCTCCATTGGGTCTCCACACAGACATCCAGCAAACCTACTTCACACTGCCCATGTCTATTTCCAAAACACAAGACCACATTGCAAACTCAATGATCTTCTCTTTCTTGCATTTATTATACTTTACAATACCAGGTAGGGTGTTAATTTGTTAATCCAGGCGGGAATAAAGCAGACATTGAAGAACAGAATACTCCTTGAGCACTCAGGCTCCTTCAGAAGAGTCTACATTCTTCCTGTTCCCCCAGTGCAGGTCAGCTGGCCCAATCTCAATGGTTGTAATCTCTTAAACAATTGCAAGTGAATGGGCAGCAGTGTAGGCCCAAATATTTCATGTTTTTCTGTGCCATATCCCTCTGCTCACAACAGTCCATTTCTTTGTGATGCAACCCTGAACAACTTCTCAGGACATGAATATAACAGCAAGCCTCTCACATAAACTGCTTCTAGCTCAGTCCAGACAAAGCTCTTTCTCACTGTCATAAGCCAAACCTCACAGTCCATAGTTATTACTGCATTCAGGACTTTCAACTATGACCAGAATAGTCCATAAAGCTGTACTTACACCACTGAAAGGTGTCTTTTAGGCCAAGGTTTCAAATTCATCCACATTTAATCCCAGCACTCGGGAAGCAGAGGTAGGAGGATTGCCGTGAGTTTGAGGCCACCCTGAGACTTCATAGTGAAGTGCAGGTCAGCCTGAGCTAGAGTGAGACCCTACCTCAAAAAAACAAAAAAAGAAAAAAAAAAAAAAGAAAAGAAGACTTATCAAAGGGGCATGAGAATCTTGTCAGAGAAGATAATGCAGAGGAAGTGCATAGAAAATCTAAGACATGAAAGACCTGATGAACAGTGATGGAACAAAAAGATTTAGCAGGCTTTGTGAAAGGAACAAAAAAGAAATCAAGGTGCTTTTGCTTCAGTTAATTATCTCAAAATCTCCAGAACTAAAGAGCTCTTTGGAGACAGTCTTTGTAAATTAACTGCCTATGATGAAGAGCTAATGTGCAGTCAACTTCATCACAGTCCGCAGACTCTGAAGTGTTGAATGAGCACAAAGTTTAATTTTTAATTGTAAGACAAAATGTAGTTGATATCATTCACATCCTAATTTAAGGACAAGACACTTCTGAAGAGAATGAATATTATGAATTATGTAGCTCAAATACTTCTTAGAAAAAGAATAAAGGAAAGTTATGTCTTTTCTCATGGCTCATTAAAGAAATTGTGGGAATTGTTACAACCTGAATATGCAAAACCAAGAGCCAAAAGTAAAGACTGATTAGTCAGGGATAATGTCTCATCTGAATCATTTTAGAACAGTGATTTTTAAACCCAGATTCTGTATGGGATCATTTGGGTCCAATACTAAGGCCTGGTCACCACCAGGAATTTAATGGATCTGTGATGAGACAAAGGTGTGACTTTTTTTAAAAATCATGCCAAGAGATTTTTAATGGTCATTCAATGCATTTCTTCTGAAAAGGTACCCTGTAGGCACTGGATGCCTTATATCAATGATGCTGTAAAGTGATGGGCAACTCCAATAGAAGTTCATAGTGATATTTCTAGCCAGTGAAGGATTCTAGTGAAGTAATCCATGCTTAGCAAAAACAACACTCTGAACAGGGAGATAACAATCCAATGCAACCCAGTTGCACCCTTAGCACCTTGTAGGGTTTGATGGCCTCCTCGCTAACCTTCCCAGACAGAACCAGCATCACACTCTGGGGTTCTTAGGTCTCTGTACTGCTATCTACTCACCCCCAATTTACATATTTGTTTGCATGTTTTCCACTTCTGTCTACTGAACAGTTTTGAACAAACCAGTCACCTGACTTGTAGGAAGCCCTTTGTAGTCTGTTTTGATTTTTGTCATGAGAACAGCTCTCCAATCCTCTTCATTGATTCTTCAGTCAATTAAAAACAAAACAGAGAACAATCAACTCCTACCAAATCAGATATCCAGAGACACAGAGGCCCCCAAGACCTCATCACTGAAGCAAACCAAAAATGAACCCAACATGGCTCAGGGAAATTTTGCGGAAGAGGGGGTGGAAAGAATGTCAGAGCCACATGTTGGGTCATGATACGCAGAGACATTTCTCCTACCCATAACTGTGGACTAACTCCATAATGCATGACCCATATACCTCAACAAGGAGGGGGTAGGACATGGACAAGCCTAACAATCGTACCAACTTGACTGTATTCACTGAGTACAAAACTAATTAATAAAAAATTAATTAATTAAAAAGAACTTTAACATGAAAGAAATTTAAAAAAATGAAGAACAAAAAAAGAAGCCGGGCGTGGTGGGGCACGCTTTTAATCCCAGCCCTTGGGAGGCAGAGGTAGGAGGATCACCATGAGTTCAAGGCCACCCTGAGACTACATAGTGAATTCCAGGTCAGCCTGAACTAGAGTGAGACCCTACCTTGAAAAACCAAAAAAACAAAACAACAACAACAACAAAAAACCAACAGCAGCTTCATCCTGACACATTTCTACTACTCAATTGACTTCCATTTCTGCTTTTTTTTTAACCTCACAATCAAAAACAAAACAACACATTTCCATCCATCTTTCATGTATTCCATACCTTCTCTTTACTTGTTCCATTTTTTCTATTTTTCTTTAGAAATAAAGACATATCAAACTATTTTTGTTTAATAGTATATGATCAGAAACTAATCTGTCACATCATATAAATTTTTCATGCCTAGATATTTACTTGACCATGTCCCTAAAAGACCAAGTAAAATAGTCAGACAGCCCTAGTGTATCATAAATTAAAATGCATGGCTTCTGACAAGCAGTAATTATTTGTGCAGTCTTCTAGCCAAGCATAGAAATTGCTAATGTCTGCCCTTGAAGGAAATGAACTGTGAAAAAAATTCAAGCAAATATGATCCAACTGTCCACACAAAAGGGAGGTTGCATAAGAAATTCATTGTGCTTCTATCCAAATTTCCTCTCAAATTGTCCCAGATCAGCATGTACTTCACCTCTTTTCCACCAATTAAAATCAAACATATGAGGAGGACTGATGTGCTTTCTCCACAGATGGTCAGCGTCACATGTCAACAGTAATGGCTCAACACACCACAAGGGTGCTGTATAAAAACGCTGGGCTCAGTGAGCTGTAGCTCCGATTGCTTTACATGTAGAACTGTGTCTTTTCTCCAGATGGATTTCCTTCACAGGAATGGAGTGCTCATTATTCAGCATTTGCAGAAAGACTATCGAGCCTACTATGGTTTTCTAAATTTTATGTCCAGTGTTGGAGATCCCAGGAATATCTTTTCTATTTATTTTCCACTTTGGTTTCAACTTAATCAGACAGTTGGAACCAAGATGATATGGGTAGCGGTCATTGGGGATTGGTTCAATCTTATATTTAAATGGTAAGGCTTCGGTTTTGTTTCATTTCTTCTAAAACTTATTTTTAAGTTTGTAACTTTGGCTTACTGATCAAATTTAAGATGTGTGTAGTTGGACTGAGAAAAACTTTCAAATATATCAGTTACTTTGGAACACCAGGTTCATAAGTAGAATTTACAAAAAGGATAGAAATGTACACTTTGACTGACTTATAAATAGAGTTCAGAAACCCTTTGACACAAACCTATGACTAAATGAGAAGTTAGTTAAACAAGCAGAGCAATAATGAACAGACTGATAGCTCTAAGGACTACTTTGATATTCCCACATACCCAAAGCACCCACAGAACTTCCTTTTTAAGGAAAAATGAGCATGTTTGTGAGAACATGTCAAAACACCAAATACCATCATTTCTATAATGAAGAAAGACTAGAACACACTTAACTTTCAGAGTGTCCTAAAATATGAGCTTTCTCCATTGACCATTTGCCTGAGTCATTTTTATAGGAGAGAATACCAAATCTCTGATTATTTAGTAGTTTTATATCTAAATATGTATGAAATTTATGTCTTTAAATGCAGGATATTATTTGGTCATCGTCCTTACTGGTGGATTCAAGAAACTCAGATTTACCCAAATCACTCAAGCCCGTGTCTTGAACAGTTTCCTACTACATGCGAAACAGGCCCAGGTAAGCAATGAAAGTAGTGTTAAATTACTGAAGCTATTCCAGCAGACTGTTTATGCATGGTTACCATCCAATTAATAAATGTGATGCATAGACTGTCAAAGAAAATGTCATGGGTGAGAATGCCTAGAATTCATAAGCATCAAAACTGCTAATGAGAAATGTAATAAATTGTAAGAATAACAAAATCCTATTCAATTATTTGTGAAGGGGTAGGTTGGGAGAATACTTCCCAAATAATTTTATATTTGGGTATTTACTCTTTGAAAGAATAGAATGTTCTGATTCTAAAACCAATAAAAAAAAATAAAAATAAAACAAGACAAAGGGCTGGAGAGATGGCTTAGCAGTTAAGCACTTGCCTGTGAAGCCTGAGGACCCCAGTTCAAGGCTCTATTCCCCAGCACTCATGTAAGCCAGATGCACAAGGGGCACACATGTCTGGAGTTTGCAGTGCCTGGAGGCCCTTTCTCTCTTTCTCTCTCTCTCTCTCTCTCTCTCTCTCTCTCTCTCTTTCTTCTTCTTTCTCTGTCAAATAAATAAATAAAAATAAACAAAAAATTTAAAAAAACAATACAAATTCTCAAGGAACTATATTAAGATCCTAGAAATGTTGACTTATCTGCTGCTGAGCAACTTCATGATCATAGGCATTCTGAGAATCTCATGAGTAAAGGAGGAATAGAGGATTTGTATGAGAGGTAAGGACATTTCAGTATTATTACTGCCAGTAAAGACCAACTCTAATCCTAGAACAACTTCCTCAGAACTTATTTCTTTACTTTTCTTATATGTATAGCATATAAGTAGGCTTCTTTTCAATCATAAGATTCTGTATAAGTGTAACATCTTTACTGTGGAAGTTGAATTTAAGAGTGTAAGAAGGAATTTTTGAAACTAGATGGAAAGGAAAATTACATGTCATTTTAATGTGTATAAATGACATGTTGTACCCCATTAAAAATTCTACTTGGAGCCGGGCGTGGTGGCACACGCCTTTAATCCCAGCACTCGGGAGGCAGAGGTAGGAGGATCGCCATGAGTTCGAGGCCACCCTGAGACTCCATAGTGAATTCCAGGTCAGCCTGGGCTAGAGTGAAACCCTACCTCGAAAAACAAAACAAAACAAACAAAAAAAAAAAAAATTCTACTTGGCATTCCTTTAAAACAAACTACAAATATGTAAGTTCCTCATGAGTTGTCTGAATGCCTTTTTTGTTCCCATAAAAGTATATACACATCTGTCATATTATTTAACATGCTATAATTAATGCTTCAAAGATCTGACTCCCTAGACTATGTGTCCCATCAGGGCAGGGATTAAGTGTATTTTATTTCTGCGAAACCAGTATATGATAAACAGAGGCAGGAATAGATGGCATGAATGGATAACCTTGGACACAATTGAAATGCTATGCTATTTTTGTCTATTACTGAAAGAGACAGAGTAAGCAAGAGAGAGAATGAATATGATATAGGAAGGATATTATTGCAAAAAAAAAAAAAATAGGTGTGTCGCCAGGTGTGGTGGTGCATGCCTTTAGTCCCAGCACTTGGGAGGCAGAGGTAGGAGGATTGCCGTGAGTTCAAGGCTACTCTGTGACTATGTAGTGAATTCCAGGTCAGCCTGGACTAGATGAGACCCTATGTCAAAAAACAAAACAAAACAAAAAAACAAGAAAGTGTTTTGTGTTTTTTTTTTTTTTTTTAACCTTAATGAATATCTCATGGGTTAAAAATCAGGGAAAACACGAAAGTACAGTGATTAAAAAATAAAACTTGCCGGGTGTGGTGGCACACGCCTTTAATCCCAGAACTCGGGAGGCAGAGGTAGGAGGATCACCATGAGTTCGAGGCCACCCTGAGACTGCATAGTGAATTCCAGGTCAGCCTGAGGTAGAGTGAAACCCTACCTCGAAAAACCAAAATAAATAAATAAATAAATAAATAGATAGATAGATAGATATAAATAAAACTAGTGGCTGGGCATGGTGGTGCACGCCTTTAATTCCAGCACTAGTGGGGCAGAGGTAGGAGGATTGCCATGAGTTCAAGGCCAGCCTGAGACTACATAGTGAATCCTAGGTCAACCTGGGATAGAGTGAGATCCTACCTCGAGAAACCAAAAAGTAAAATAAAACAAAATAAAATAAAATAAAATAAAACAAAGTCAAACTAGAAGTATGTGAAAAGCATTCTGTTGCTAGAAAGACTGTCTGTACCCAAGCCTTTTGTGCCAGGACTAATACCCCTTTCCAGCCTTGTACAGTCTCCAGTGTAAGGCAGAGATTCTCACTGCAGTGGCTACAACATAAGCAAGGAGCTGCTTGCACGATTAGTAAACCACAGGCACAGTAACGGTAGCCTTCAGAGCTTGAATTTTCAGCTCATGGAAAATAAACGGATTCAAGACAGATCTAATATAAGTCCTTTAATTTTCTTGTCAATTGAATATCAGTATATAAGAAGAATGAATAAGATTATGTCAGATTTTGGTACAACTGCCCAAGTTCTTAATCACACTTGAATTAATCAGCTTGAAAGTCTGGGGAAAAGATTCTTTTAAATACATTTTCAAGAATTCAAGTTATGGTTCATTATGTATGTTGTACGTTCATAATAATCAGGAACAGTCTTTTGTGGCCATACTATATCAGAACCATGTAGAATCGCCTTGAAAGTCACATTCACTATATTTGACACACCACAAATCATTATTATCCATATTAGGAAGGATGATCAAGAATCTAGACTGCTCTGGGTATAAAGAAGAAAAATCAGAGATTTAGAGTATTTTTCAAATATGTCCCTATTGTTTTCCTTCCTTTATCCCTTCCTCTCTCTCTCTGTCTTTCTCTCTCTCTCTCTGTTTTTTCTTTTTGAAATAGTTTCTTGAAATGATATATTTGAACTCAATTTGACCAATTTGACTCAGTTTTCCTTACTTTAATGTATTTGCAGATTACATATATTTTGTGCAATATAGATTTTTTCTGAATTAAAATTTTCATAGCAAATATGTCATTTTAGTGTTCCATTTCTTTTCTTTAATATTTCATTTATTTATTTGAGAGAAAGAGGCAGACAGACTAGAGAGAGAATGGGCATGCCAGGGCATCTAGCCACTGCAAACGAACTCCAGACACATTTGCCACCCTGCGCATCTGGCTTACATGGGTACTGGGGAATCGAATCACATCCTTAGGCTTCACAGGCAAGCACCCTAACCACTAAGCAATCTCTCTAGCCATCCATTTCTTTTTCTTTAATTTAAAATATTTTATTTATTTGCAAGCAGAGAGATAGAGCTAGAAAGAGACAGAGAGAGTCTGGGTGTGCCAGAGCCTCTAGCCACTGCAGACAAACTCCAGATGCATATGCCCCTTTGTGCATCTGGCTTTATATGGATACTGGGAAATTGAACCTGGGTCATTAGACTTTGCAGGCAAATGCCTTAACCACCGAGCAATCTCAACAGCCCTAGTTTCCCATTTCTGATCTTGATACTTAATCACCTTTTGAATGAATTACACTTGTTGCAGGAAGTCCATCTGGCCATGCAATGGGCTCATCCTGTGTCTGGTATGTCATGGTAACAGCTGCCCTGAGCCACACTGTCAGCTGGATGGATAAATTCTCAATCACTCTGCACAGGTCAGCCTGGCTCCAGTTTCTCTACCGTTGGCATGACAGTTTTGAACACGTAAAGTCATCTCTCAAAATTCGTTTTGGTGCTGCGTGTGGTGGTGCATGCTTTTAATTCCAGCACTTGGTAGGCAGAAGTAGGAAAATTGCTGAGTTCAAGGCTAGCTTGGTTCTACAGAGTGAGTTCCAGGTCAGCCTGAGCTAGAGCAAAACCCGACATCAAAAAATAAAATAAAATCATTTAAAAATCTTTTAGTTGTTCAATGACATTGTGCTTATTCTATGATAGCAAGAGTAGCAGAATAAATAGGAAATTAATATTTTGCTTTAGGATAATGTTCTAATTAGCTCACAGCTATTGACATTTTCATAATTAAGTTTGAAATGTTTATCTGATTAATGACTTGCTAAATGTGCCTTTGGGTTTCCAAAATTCAATTATTATTTCGGTAGCTCATAAATAAGTCATCTAAAATTATATAAGGAAATATTTTCATATGCACATTCCCTTTCCTTAAGTTTAACTGTAAGTTTTAAGAATAATCATTGCTCTTGAATGCATCAATTTATTTTAGAAAATTATGTTTCCTACTTGGAATAGCTAATGTTTTTGAGATCACTAATATAGTCTAGCTTTAATGTCTACTCATCTTTAAAAGCAAGACTACCCACTAGGTCAGCTTAAATTTGGATGTTAGTGAACATAATATAGCAGATTTATTAATGTTTAGAAAGACATAGAACTTTAAGATCACTAACACTTTATAGGAATTGGAGTGATTCTTTTCTATCCTGAAATGGTCTGCCACTAAAATAATCCTCAACACCACTTTGAATCATATATCAGGCTACACAATACATTGTGTCAACTTCTTTAAAAACAGGGTGTATAACATATGCCATTATAGAAAACTTCTTCTAAAGTAAAAAACAAAATGTCAGGTATGCCATGTATTTCATTCTGCAGAGTAGTGTGGGATAATCTAAGAAATAAGTCTCATAGTTCATAGAGAAGATACAGTTCTAAAAAATTCTTATGTTCTTTTCTTATTTTTATAACAGCAATATTTCCTTCATCTATTTTTACCATGATATTACCAAATCCCTTTTAATCCTTATTCCATATGGATAAACTCTACTTACTTCCTCTTTGAAAGTTCTATTTCTCTTAAATCCTTTTCTGGGATAGAAAGGTTTCTGGTAATAGAAAATTACTAAATGTTGGTCTGGTGGTCAAGAACAAACCATTCAAGGATTCCTGGCACTTATTGTGACTTAAAAAAAGACTGACAAGCATTGCTTAAATTTAATATTTTATAAGAATTTTTACATACTTATGCTTCTAATTGAACATTCCCTCACATCTTATTTTCTGTATCTAATAAAACAAAGAGTCAGGACTCTTGAGCCTGCGATTACGGCCAGTGAGAACTGTGCTGCAGGCTGAAGTGCTCATGAGCTTTCTGTCTAGGTGGCAGCTGCCTCTCTAGTGTGTTTTCTTCAAACTAAGTCAGGCTGAAAGAGGAAGGGAAAAGAGGAAGCACAATGACAGGGAACAAAATTATATATGGCTTACTCTTAATTATTTCAGACATTAGAAATTGCCCTGACCTTGTATTTCCCGTTTCTCCATTAAAACAATCTTTTTTCTTATTCAAAGTTGTCAAAATACCTTCTTTTAGAGCATTTATTTAAATCTCCAAGAGTGAACTTTTTCACTGGTAAATTTAATGCAATGGGAAATGTGAGGATCTTTGTTAAAGTTTTTAAATCGTTTAGGACATGTGAAAACATTTTGAACAGTAAAAGACCTTAGAGAATCATGTTATGTCACACCTGGAAGATTCCTATAAAAGGAATATCTGGTCTGGTGTGGTAACACACACCTTTAATGCCAGCACTCATGAGTAGGATGTTTGCTGTGAGTTTGAGGCCAGCCTGAGACTACATAGTAAATTCCAGGTCAGCCTGGGCTAGAGCCAGACCCCACCTACCTCAATCCTGCCCCGCCAAAAAAGAAGTAATATCTGGTGCCCTGCCTAATTTTATGATCCAATATGCTTGCTTTTTTTTTTTTTTTTTTTTTTTTTTTTACGTGTATCTGTTCTTCCATTGTAGACTGACCTGGTCATGTCTTTGGAGTCTTTTTTGGTTAATTCAAATCAGTGTCTGCATCTCCAGAGTCTTCATAGCAACACATTTCCCCCATCAAGTTATTCTTGGAGTGATTGGTGGTAAATCTGGTCTCTTATCTTTGGTTGTATCATTTTAAAGCTTTGCTTCATTTGTCTAATGGTGTCAGATTCTCCCTGGTAACCAGTTTTCCAATTTCAGAGGTAGTTCTGTCAAGCCACTAATATAAAATGCTACCCTAGGAGTGTTAGTAGTTCAAAACACTTACCATAAGTCTTTGTAGACAGTGGCGCTCATTCAATGATGAAAATGAGTAACTGGATGGTGTTATTATTACTTTCTTTGCCTGAGGTGTGACTAGAGTGAAGTCCATCTCCCAATTTATCACTCCAGACAATATGTTTCTGTCTTGTTTTGGGGGACTTAATAATGACCCTGAGATTTGCTTCTAAGACACAGTCTGAATCATCTAAAGCAATTACTTTCTGTCTGGACGTCACTTAGTAGCTGCTATGTACCCCTGAACCTGTGCTTACCATGCGTGAGTTTTTGACCTTATGCACCTTTCAGAGGTTGTTTAAGCTAAGGCAAAGCAAATATCAATTGCAAATGCCTAGATTAGTGTTCTGCCTACAAAATGGGCTGTTACTCAATGCCACTGATTCTTTTTTGTTTTTATTTTATTTATCCATTCTGAGGGGGAAAGTGTGTGTGTGTGTGTGTGTGTGTGTGTGTGTGTGTGTAAGAGAGAGAGAGAGAGAGATTGGGCACACCAGGACATCCAGCCATTGTAAACAAACACCAGACACATATGCCCCTTGTGCATTTGGCTTACGTGGGTACTGGGGAATCGAACCTGAGTCCTTAGGCTTCACAGGAAAGTGCCTTAACCACTAAGCCATCTCTCTAGCCCTGATTCGTTTTTCAATATTTTATTTGCAAGGAGAAAGCAGGAAAGTGAGAGAGAGAATATGAGCATGCCAGGACCTCTAGCCACTGCAAATAAACTCCAGATGCATATGTCACTTTGTGCATCTGGTTTTACAGGTACTAGGAAATTGAACCCAAATTGTTAGGCATTGTAGTCAAGTGCCTTAACCACTGGGCCATCTCTCCAGCCCTGGCATTGATTCTTGACTGGCCTTTCTGGGCCAATATGGATAGTTAAAAGCCTGTGGGCCAAATGTGTATCAGTTAATACCTACAAAAAAAAAAAAAAAAAAAAACACTTTAGGAAATTGCTAAAAGCTGGGTGTATAAAGCCCTCTGTAGTGCAGAGGACTCCCAAGGGGCTCAGGGGCACACACAATCATGCCGGTGTCTCTTTCCAATCTCCAGGGATGCTGGTGGCAGAGGCCTTTGAATACACGCCGGGAATCCTCACGGCCAGCCTGAGCCTGTACCTGAAGACCAATCTCTTCCTCTTCCTGTTTGCGCTTGGCTTTTATCTGCTTCTCAGAATGCTCGACATTGACCTGCTGTGGTCTGTACCCATAGCCAAAAAGTGGTGTGCCAACCCAGACTGGATCCACATGGACACCACGCCTTTTGCCGGTCTGGTGAGAAACCTCGGGGTCCTCTTTGGCTTGGGTTTTGCAATCAACTCGGAAATGTTCTTTATGAGCTGCCGAGGGGAGAATGGCTACAAGCCCAGCTTCCGCTTTCTCTGCGCCGTGACGTCCGTGACCACCCTGCAGCTCTACCGCTTCATCCAGATCCCCACGCACACAGAGCACTTGTTTTACGTGCTCTCCTTCTGTAAAAGCGCGTCCATCCCTCTGACCGTGGTGGCTCTGATTCCCTACTGTGTACACATGGTAATGACACCCAGGGGAAAGAAGATCAACTAGAGTTGTGCAGAGAGCAGGGGCCCTGTGGTCCCAGGACCCCCCCCCCATCCTGCATTTGTTCAGTTGAACCCCAGAACAGGAAGAAACGGGGGACAACCTTCCAGTCGAGGTCACAGCACAGTGGCCCACAAGCCCCAGCCATCACACACATAGGTTTAGTTTGGTCTTCCCAGAGTTCTTTTTCTTTGTTCTTTTTAATTAGTTACAAGCATTACATTTTTTTTTTTTACTAAAAATGTTAATTTCTATATTTTCTTGAAAAACCTGACTATATGGCAATGCAGGGTTTGCATTACCCACCTAGAGACAATTGACCGGAGCTCAGTGCCCATTGGTCCAGTCAGCGGAGAGGACCTTCTGCGGTCTCCAGGCTGCAGCGCCTCCCTCCGCAGGAGCCTCGGGGTGGGGTGTTTTATCATCTTAAGGCCTGGCCACTTCTCATGCCTGTGGGCATTTCACCGGTGACCACAGTCAAATCGAAGCCTTTCAGTTTTCAGATGAGGAAATGGAGGTCTGTTCAGGTCACACAACTTGTCGCGTTATCTTAGAGGCAGGAATTTGAACCGAAGTCTCCTGCCAGATATTTCCATGACACTATGGTTTGTTTCTTCATTTATAAGAAGTAAAAATCAGTAACGGTAAATGCTTATATTTAAATTCTATGATTATATATAAGACAGCTATTTTTTTTTTCTAGAAATGGCACTGAAATGCCACATGCAGTTTGATTTCTGTCCTGAATACAGCATCTTTTCAGGGCCAGCAATGGCGACAGATAGGAACACACAGTTACCCAGTAGAAATGAAGTGTCCAGGCTCCTGTCTGGACTTGAACCTCTGAACTCTTGGTCTGTTTCAGAGTAATACTTGTCAATATTTCAATAAATCCTGCTGAACAGGATCTTCCAGAATATTATTTACCAGAAAAGACTTACCACCTTTTATTTTAAAGAATCAGTCTTTCAAAACCAGGAAAGTCAAGTTACTCCAACCCAGAAAAACAATGTAACACCTGTGCATTGGCTGGAAAGACTAATCTCAATGTATACTAAACTGTGATGAAAACCTACAACTTCACTTCAGAAATTATTAATTATAAGATGTTACTATTACACCAGTAATTCCTCAGTAAGGTGGGTTTTCTTTTTCCTCCTTGGAATTCTAGACTTTGAGAAATGTGTCACTTAAATCAAACTCAAAGATTTTGAGTCTGGTTTTGCTACACACTGATGGCCTGTGATCCACCATAATGTTTTATGTAGATCTTCTCAAGAATGTCAATACATGAATTACTTTAGGTGATGATATATTAAATGTCCCATAAATGTTTATGAGCATATAGCAGCTGAAGGGAGAGCTATTTGACAAGTTATTAATTGTGGGAAACAGCATCTCTTAAAAATTGAAGTCATTATTGGCTTCTTCCCAAATATATTTATAGAGAATGTGCTATTGCTTTTACAAAACACATTTAATAGCTTTCTTTTCTTTTAATTTACTTTTATTAGATATGGGCATATTTAGTATGTAAACAACACATGTTGGCACCGTCCTTTCCCTCCTCCCTGCCCCTTTATCTGAAGAGGTGTTCCTCATTGGGGATGCAGGTCAACCCCATGGGGATAGTGGGTCATACATTATGGGAGCAACTGTCAGTTATGGTGGTGAGACAATGTCTTTGTGCAAAATGTCCCAACTTGTGGCTCTAACAATCTTTCCGCCCCCTCTTCCACAAAAATTCCCTGAGCCACGTTGGATGTGTTTTAAGTCTACTTCAGTGATGGGCTGTTAGGAGCCTCTGGATCTCTGCTTTGGTAGATGTTTGGGTGTCCTTAGTGTCTGTCTCCTTCACCCTTGTGCTGGTACCAGGTACACAGAGAAAACAGCATTCTTGCTCATTTCCCCAATTCCTCTGTGGTTTCAGCTGGGGTTGGGATGCAGTGCACTGGGTCATTTATCTGCTCGGATCCCACTCCCATCTGAAAAAGAGAAGCAGATTCTCCAACGGAGAGTGAAGTCATAATAGATTTCTTTTTAAACAGTAATTGATACCAAAGCAAAAAATCTAAGGTATGAACAAAGATGTTTTGTTAAGAGTAAATGTACTGGGACTGGGGAGACCACCCAGTGGTCAAAGGCACTTGATATAAAGGATACTCGCCTGGGTTCAGTTCCCCAGCCACCCACATAAAGCTGGACACAAAAAGTGGAACTAACATCTGGTGTTCCACTTGCAGTGGCAAGAGATCCTGGTGTCCACATGGCAGGCATGTTCAAATAAATTTTGAAAATCAAAAAGTAAATGAAATAAAATATTTAAAAGAATGAATTTGTCTCATATTGATTGGTCAATTGGAGTGAGAGAAGTATAAGACAATGTTTCTTATTTCAGTTCTTCACTGTCCCTTTCTGTTGCACCTGAAGGTCATTTCAGTGCCTTTAAGATGCTGTGATGCATCTGCCTATCACATCTCCTGTACATGTTTGAAGACTGCTATCCCTCTAAAAGCCTGTAGGGGCATGCACCTTTAATAAGCTTGACTTCCCGCCAAGCATACAAGATGGCTGAAGCTTATTGTAGCTGTGATCCAGCACCCCTCATGTAGATGAGATCATTGTGTGGAGAGTGCCTGTGTGCACACTCCCTATATAAGCACCCTGTGGCTGGAATAATGGCTCAGCCCAGCTCAGCCTTGCATTGCAACCAATGTCTGTGAATGTCTACTCCACATGCCTTCTTCTAGCTGGGTTCACCCCCTCCACGAATCCCCCTGGAGCTGCCCCCTCCCGATAGAGCCACTTTTCAAATCTTCCTGTAAAGTAATGGTCATCTTGAAGATTCTTTTGCCCCAATATAACTTGAGTCTGCCCTTACCAAGGCCTGAGGAAACTGAGGCCTTTGTAGTTAGGGAATTTGCTGCAATCCTCTACCATGAATCCCTCCTAGGTTCCTGTAGAGGAGTTCTCTTCAGCTACACATACAGCTGTCTGTTGGATGGCATGTGATCCTGAGATGGGAAATAGAGGGAAGCAAGGGCTCATTTGCTATAATTAACCTCCAACAACTCTACCACTGTCTACCATAAAGCCTCAGAGAGTCCCCGATGAGGAGAGTCGTCTTTGTACTCTAGTTGCCATCCCCTGGAGGGATCCGTAAGGTGGCAAATCACTTTGGTGACTGAAACTGCTTAAGCAGCAAGAGGAGCAACTCTGCACACAGCCTTGACAAGATGCCTGCTTTTAATGGTGATGAACAATTTATTTCTGCTTCCAATTTATTTCCAGAAGTACGTGGAACTGAGCTCATGTGATGTATGGTTACTATATCTACCTATTCAAAATGTCTTCACATCTACATATTCAAGAGAAAAATGTCAGTATCATGAGCTGTCAGGATGACAAAATCTAGACAACTGGGTTGAGAAACTGTCCAATCGAACTTGCATTTGAAAGGAAATGCTGAGGAATTCATGGTTGCTGAAACCAGCAATCAAGAGGAGTGCTGAGTCACTTTCTTTGGACAGTCTATTTATTGGACATCTTAATGAAGGTCAATCTGGTGCCCTCTGTACATATATTTCTCTACAACATACTGGGCTTAAAATGTGATAACTTATTCTTGAAATTCAGATACAGCACTAAATATTATATATGCACATGTGAGATCAAATGGGCACATACATAAACAAAAGACCCTTGGTAGATGACAAATTTTAAAATTTGATTTTTTGTTTGTTTTTAATTATTTTTTTTTCAAGGTAGCATCTCGCGATAGCCCAGGCTGACCTGGAACTCACGTTGTAGTCCCAGGTTGGCCTCAAACTCACAGTAATCCTCCTGCGTATGTAATGCGTACTGTTTATGTGGCATCACAATTCAACTGCACAGTGCTTTTCCTTGAAAACAAGGCAAAGATACTTCCTATATTGTTGTCTATCCCACATTGCTGCAAGATCGTGAGTCTGTTATAACAGGTTAACGGTGGATTCTGTCACACTTACAGAGGAACCTCTGCAGATGTAGGACACAGTCTCTCTCTGGGTGCAACTCCCTTCTCTCTGAGCTTTAGCCACCTTGGTCTCACGGAATGCTGCTCTGCTGGTTCACGTCTGGGGATCTTGATTCAACCTCCTTATACCATGCCCTGGAAACCTAATGGCTACAAAACTGGGTGTGGCTTTACCCCTTATTCGTGATCACATTCTGGAAGACTGGATGACATTTTGACCAACTATTCCTGCTTTTCTTCATTTAGCACGCACATAGGATTGACACCAGTACTTCTGTGGGTATTCAGAAACTATTCACAAAAGCATCTCTAGCTTCCAGTTGGCCTGCAGCTTCTACCCTCAATGATGGTCTGTCTTAGTCTCCTTGCAAATTGTAAGCGGCTTCTTGGGTGGAAGCCTGGACCCAGTGTTGCCAAGAAACAGGTGACGTTCCTAACCCTCCTTCATTATTAATGCTCTATATGATGATTCCATTCTGAAGGCGGGATGATGGCACTTGTTGATTTTTTTAGGTCTTCAGTTTGTTTTTCAGGAAAAAAAAATAAGAGTAGGGGCTGAGAGGATGGCTCAGCCATTAAAAGTGCTTGCTTGCAAAGCTTGCCTGACTGGGTTCAATTCCCCAGCCATCCACATAAGCCAGATACAAAAAGTGGCACAAGCATCTGGAGTTCTTTTGCAGTAGCAAGAGGCCCTGGCATGTCCATATGCCCCTTCTCATGCCTCTCTTTCTCAAGTAAACAAATAAAAATGTTTTTTTTTTTTCAAAGAAAATTAACAGTGGAAAGGGTCTGTAAGCAGCAACTTCAGAAATGGCAAGCCAATGCACATGAAAAAAATTCTAAGAATCCAAAGTGCTTCATTTTCAGCTCTACAAAAAGACAAATACAGCTTATGTCAGATTTAGGCTGGTTTGGTGTGGAGTACTAATTACTGCCTTTGCTAGCCTTTGATGAAGATCACAGTAATGATGTGATCACTTCTTTAGGCAGCATAGAAGTGATTGTTCTAAAGGGGGAGGAGAATTCCAAGTCGGAGGTTGTAAAGGTTAGCATGAAACTAATTAATTGTCTTCTGTTTTGAATTTTTAATTTCTTAGAATCTTTTCCTTTTCTCTGACATTCCAGCATGTAATTCTAAACAGAATCTGTCTTCACTTCAGAAACTATGATGTTTTTCAAAGAAGCATCCAGGAGAAGGATGGATGAGTGACAGCAGCTATGGTTCTGCTGGGTTGGTTTTGTGGCATGACCCAGGGGCCGTGTTGGTTCTGGCCACATATGCTGTTTCCAATGCTGATCTAGAGAGCTCCTCTACTGGGGTCATCTGGGCACACATATAGGGAGAGCTGATGAAATCTGTATACATGTAACTATTTTGCTCAGTGTTGGGGACCAAACCTTGTGCTTGCTAGGCAAGCATTTTCCCATGGAGTTAAATCCCCAACAGAGCCAGTGAAATCTGTACCTGAGAAAGAAACCCAGTCCCCAGTGAAGAGCTTCCCTTCCCAAGCTCTCACCTAGCCCAGCACAGTATTGGATAATCACACTCTTAACTCTGTTCCACAAGATGACTTCCCAGAGCCCAAGGTTTGATTCCAGCCTGCCCTCCATGTCCATTTACTGGTGGAGTTTCCTAAAGGAGACATCACATTCACCCATCGCTGCCTTTCAGAACCACTGCCTTACTCTCCAATTTTGTAATTCTGCATTAAAAGAATCTAGCTCTCAGGGTCTCTTTGTTTTCATAACCATTCCAAACTCTGCCTTTTCACAATTTCTGGATGAAAGAAATGGTGGAGTCCTTGCTATCTTTCCCATTTGAAGATTATTGACTTCCCAAAGGAGAAGTAAATGTTCGGTCAGTCAAGATGTTACTGTGTATGTTATTCTCTTAGCTTGGGAATGTAGATTCCCTTTCCATCCTGGTCAATCTAAAGGCTCCGACACAGCTCAACTTGCAGAAACCAAAAAGCATCAGAATGTAGGGGTCAGTATAGGCTGACTGTGTGCTTACCTCCCAGAGGGACTTGTACAACTCAAGAAATTTGTTGTCTTCTTGCTCGGTTGGTTACTCCTTGTCACCTGGTTCCCGTGTTATCACAAAGGCTGGGACTTAAGGGCAACCTCTCAGACTAGGAGAGATTACCCTCTGTCGTTGGAGGTCTGGTTTCTTCTAGCTCAGACTCTCTCCATTTTGCCCTCTCTGTGATGAGTATATGGAAGCCCATCTCCGTTCTTGCAATCTACTCATCTTGGTCAAGGGTAAGGGGAGTCTGCTGATGATAGATTTGAAGTCTTCCTGAGTTTTCTGCCTGCTCATGTTGCACCAGACCCTGGGCTCTGGGACTCCATTATCCTTCCCTTCCCTTCCTTTTCCCTTTCCTTGGCTCAGTCAGCCCTGCACTGTACCAACCACCACAGAACCTCAAGTTTTGGGGCACAAGGCAGTTCCCATCTATACCTTATACATGCTAGCTCAGCTGTCCTTGTTCTGATCCTCTCAGACCTTTGAGGGAAGAAGGGCTTTTGGGGCAGGATGGTAAGGATATCATGTCGATACAGGTGGAGGGAGAGGTGGGGTTCCTTCTTTTAAAAAAATATTTAATTTATTTATTTACTAGAGAGAGAGAGAGAATGGGCACACCAGGGCCTCTAGCCACTGCAAACAAACTCTAGATGCATGTGCCTCCTTGTGCATCTGGCTTACATGGGTTCTGGGGAATCAAAACCAGGTTCCTTAGGCTTTGCAGGCAAACGCCTTAACCACTAAGCCATTTCCCCAGCCCCTTCTCTTTTTTTAATGTCCTTCCTTCCTTCCTTCCTTCCTTCCTTCCTTCCTTCCTTCCTTCCTTCCTTTCTCCCTCTCTCCTCCCCCCCCCCTCTTTCTTTCCTCTTTACTTTGCACTGTGGGAGGAGTTAATGCTGCAAAGAGCAATGTACTTCATTTCCTGAAGATACTTGAGTTTAGGACCAATATATCTGTGGCAAGCATTTCGGGAGTGTCAGGGGCCTTCACAGCAAGCTGCTTCCCCATCCACCATCTTCCCACAGGACCCAAGACCTGAGACACAGAGTGAAAGCCTCTCCTGGCTTCCCTCACCTCTGCCTTGCCAGGGTTGTTCCTTGCAGCATGGGCCTGGAGAGGGGCAGGTTGTCTTCGCCCCTGTGAGTCTGGGAGCTAAGGCACTACCAGAAGAGAAGGTTGCCTGGCCCTGTTCCAGTTTGGATCCCAGGGCTCGCATGTCAAAGTTGTTTTATGATTTTGTTTTGTTCCTTTGTAGCTCTCCCTCCACCCTGCTCAGTTGCTCCTGACTAAGTTACAAAAAAAATATATATATAAATAAGCTGTCCAGAAAGCTTGGAAATGGAGAAAGAGGGGAGAAGACAAGGCAAACGTTGGGAGGACAAGGGTTTACCAAAGGCCTGGGCAGAATGGTCTGATCAACTGGTACCCTCTGGGTGGGATACCCAAAGTACAGCTCTCATGTGGAAGGTTCCTGGGTTCTCTATGGCTCATCCTCTGCTCCCACCCTGGTGATGGTGAAGGCAGAAGAGAATGTAACAACAACCTGCTTCTCATTGAAGAGGAAACTTGTGATCTGCTTTGTGGAGATTTCACCTTCTGGGATATCACATTTAAAAAGACAAAATAATGTAAAATACTTAAATTAGCTAGTATTAATAAGGACTGGAGAGATGGCTCAACAGTTAAGGCACTTGCCTGCAAAGCCTAACAACCAGGGTTCCATTCCCCAGTACCCACGTAAAGCCAGATGCACAAAGTGACCATTTGCAGCAGCTAGAGGCCCTGGCGCCCATTCTCTCCCTCCCCCCTCTCTCTACATGAAAATAAATAAATAATTAAAAATCACATTAATAAATTGAGAGTATCTGATTTTCAGGCTGAATTGACTCATTCATTATTGTAGTCCTGCTTTTGCCTTTGTAATTTGTGGAAATTATGTTTTTCTTCTGAATACAAAAACGTATAAAAATAAAAATTTGAAAATGCAAAAAAAAGGTAAAAATAATGCAGGGAGGCAGGTAATAAAGGCAATAAATGTGCAAAGGATGTTGTGTTTAGCACCCAGCACCCTGATCGGTCTGACATTCTAGCTTGGTTCTACCTTGTCTTTCTGGGTAGCTATTTAATTGGTGGCCTCAGTTTAATAAATTCTTAATTGAGGCACATAGCATAGGCTAAGAATGGAAAGTCCATTCTCACTATAACTCTGAGGGTCTCATTCAGATTTATTTAGTGTGTGTGTGTGTGTGTGAGTGTGAGTGTGCTATGTGCATGCCATACTGCACACATGTGGAGGTCAGAGCACACATTCAGGTGCCTGTCCTCACTGTCCACCTTGCTCGAGGCAAGGTCTCTTGTTTGTTGCTTCATTAGCTAAGCTAGCTGGCTCATGAGCTTCTGGGAACTTCTGTCTCTGCTTCCCTTCTCCCCATAGGAGTGTTGGGATTACAGACACCACCAGTGCATATGGCTTTTACCTGGGTTCTGGTGAGGCAAACGCAGGTACTCACACTTGCACAGCAAGCACTTTATCCACTGAGCCATCCTGCCAGCTTTGAAAGATTTTTTGGCTCACAGCTTGAGTGGATACCATCCATTGTGGTGGGGAGAGGCATAACAGCAGCTGCTCCACGCTGGCGGGAGCTCTAGCCAGATGCCTGATCACATCTCAGTGGATCAGGAAGCAAGCAGGTCACAGGACGTGAGGCACATGCCCAATACTCCAGCAACACACTTCTTCCAGCTAGAGTCACATCTTCTTCTTCTTAAAGGTCCCACAACTTCCCCAAAGAACACCACAGGCTGGAGTGCTCAAATGTTCAAACACATGAGCCTGTTGGGGGCGGGGGCGGTATCTTAAATACAAATCATAGCATTCTTCCTTAATTGTGAGTGCTCTAATGAAGCACTGTCCTGCCGGAACACTACCAGGACTATTCTTCAGAACTATTCTTGTCCATGTATATATATACATATATATATATATATATATATATATATGATAAGGTAGAACATGACAAATGTATTCCATAGATATTGTTTTAATTTTACTGACATGACTTGAACAGAGGTAAAAATTCTAAAAAGAATTGTATTTTAATTTGAAATTTGCTCCATTTAAATTAGTTCTGACCTATATAGTACATGTTAATCTTAGAACATTTCATGCTAATTAGAACTCAAATTTTATAGCTTTGAAAGGAGATACATAGAGATATGGAGTAATTTAACTGATATAACAAGGCAAAGCTATTAACAAGAATATGCAGAGTTCCTGGTTACCTGTCGTGAAAAAGGAATTTTATAATAAAATTCACGGTTCCATTTTCTCTTCCTCAACATCCTAAAATGGAAATCTTTGCCAAAAGAGTTACTAAGCAGATATAGAAAATAAGAGGTTGAGTGAGAAGAGTGGAACTCTTTTGTGGGAGATGGGATTGGAGATGTTTGACTATGCTGGCCATAAAAGTGACTACAAGCTTGAAATAATATTTTGGTAAGTTTGTTGTGTACTAATTATAGATCTCCCTGAGCTATAAAGTTGTCAGTTTTTATTTTTCATGCTATTGAAATGTGCTTCTTAAATGCAATACAACTATGCCAATAAATAATATGATACCAAGATATTTGAAGGTGACCATGAAAAATAAAAATTAGAAAAACAGTTTCAAGAACATCTTCTCTAAGATCTCCTCAGGTTCAAATTGGGTTTTGCTTTCCCAACTTCCCAACCCACTGGACATTTATCAAGTGCATTTAAGTGCTAGTGATGCAAAGATGAACTTAAGGGATTTGTCCTAGTAAGGACACCCCATTGGTTCCAGGCTATCTAATTAATGTAGCTCTGTGTAGCTTCCTAGGCCCATGGCTTGAAAGAATTGAATTGGGGGTTGGAGAGATGGCTTAGTGGTTAAGGCATTTGCCTGCAAAGCCAAAGGATCCTGGTTCGATTCTCCAGGACCCTCGTAAGCCAGATGCACAAGGTGGCGCATGCATCTGCAGTTCATTTGCAGTGGCTGGAGGCCCTGGTGTGCCCATTCTCTCTATGTCTCTCTCTCTTTCTCAAATGCATAAAGTATATTAAAAATAGAAAGAAAAAATAAATAAAGAATTGAATTGGGTTCAGCCTGGCTATAAATTAACGGGTAACATGAGTCTCCATCTTTGCTAAACTATCCCTTTTCAAATCTGTTGGATCCTTCATACACTTTCTTTTCAGCTGTTTCTATCCTTCCAATAGAATCCAGATTGTTCCCAGTCCAGCTTCAACGTGTGAAATGCCTAAGTAGCCACTTCCTTTATTTAAAGCAGAGGATGTGAAATATTCCTGAAAATCTACCAGGATGAGTTACAGAAGCTTCTATCATCTTTTCCATAGCACTGATATCCAAAAGCACACGGACTAATTCTTCCTTTAAACAAATTTGAGATGACCCTAAAAGCTAAATTTGGGAGCATATATCTGTAATTCCAGCACTTGGGACCTTGAGGCAGGAGGATTATAAGTTCTAGATCAGCCTGCCAGCTGTGTGTGTGTGTGTGTACATGCACACACAGGGCTGGGGAGATTGCTCATCAGTTAAGTGCTTGCTGCATATACACAGGGATCTGAGTTCAGATCCTTCCATCCATGTAAGGGCTGGGTGTGGTGGCATACACCTGTAATCCCAGAGTTGGAGAGGCAGAGACAGGAGAATTCCTGGGGCTTGCTGGATAACTTGTCTAACCAAATCAGTGAGCTGAAGATTCAGTGAGAGATCTTGTCTCAGAAAATGAGGGAGAGGGTTAGAGAGATGGCTTAGCAGCTAAGGCACTTGCCTGAGAAGCCTAAGGACCCAGTTTCAATTCCTCAGTACCCACATAAGCCACATGCACATGGTGGCACATGCTTCCAGTGTTCATTTGCAGTGGCTGAAGGCCCTGACTCACCCATGCTCTCCTTCCTTCTCTCTCTCTCTCTCTTTCTCTCTCTCTAATAAATAAATAAACATAAAAATAAGGTGAAGAGAGGTTGAGGAAGACACCCTACGTCAACCTCTGTCCTCCACATGCATGTGCACATGCACAAATGCACACATGTGCATCACACATCTATGAACATGCATATGTATATGCATGTACCCCACATGCATATGCAAGAAAACCCTGCAAAAACAAAACAAAAGGCTACTTTAGAACATCTCTAGGGCCTGGGGAAATGGCTCAGTGGTTAAGGCACTTGCCTATGAAGCCTAAGGACCCAGGTTCGATTCTCCATGTCCCACGTAAGCCAGATGCTTACACATGGTGGTGCATGCATCTGGAGTTCGTTTGCAGTGGCTAGAGGCCCTGGTGCTCCCATTCGCACTCTCTCTGTATCGCTCTCCCTTTCTCTCTGTCTCTAATAAATAAAAATAAAGGGCTGGAGGGATGGCTTAGTAGTTAAGGCATTTGCCTGCAAAACCAAAGGACCCGGGTTCGATTCCCTGGGACCCACGTTAGCCAGATGAACAAGGTGTCACATGCAGCTGGAGTTTGTTTGCAGTGGCTAGAGGCCCTGGCACACCCATTCTCTCTGTCTGTCTGTCTGTCTGTCTGTCTCTCTCTCTCTCTCTCTCCTTCTCTGACTCTCTCAAATAAATAAATAAATGAAAACTTAAAATAAAAATAAAATAAGAACATCTCTAGATATAAAGGTGATATCTGAAGGTCATTGAAGCACAGTACTACTTCAATATTGCTTTGTTTTCTATATACTTATATTTCATCATTCTTACTAATGAAAACATAACTCTATCTTTTAAGAGTGTGTAAATCTCCAATAAGCAACCACTACCACTATTCCAGTGGCTTATACAAGTGAAAGGTGTCTTTTTCTCCTGTAACAAGGTAGCAGGGGTTGACAGCCAAGGCTGGTGTACCAGCTGTGGAGCATCCGGGAATCAGGGTGCCTTCTTATTCTCCCATCATTTGTCCAAATGATCACAGCATGGCTTCATCCAGGCCAGAGGAAGGTGGGAAAGGAACCAAGTTTTTTCTACCCAAATCTTATTCATGAAAGGACAGTCCATGTAGAGCCTTGTGCCTACGTTTCACAGGTTGACAAGGTCATAATCCCTCTTTAGCTGCAACAGATTCTGGAAATACAAACACTCTACTTTCCACCCCTTGTAATAGAGGAAGACAAAGGACAAAAGGTACAGGACTAGGTCCATGTGTGCCAACCAGTAGTGGCCTGCCATAGTAGCTTCTTATACACATGACGAAGAAAGCAACTCACATTGCTTACCTCCCCTTCAGCCTGTGAATTTCACAGTAACACGCTAAAATTATGAAGGCAAAATGCTTTCTATATTATAAAATGCCTTGCAGTTATAACGAAATGATTATCTGAGCTTTCAGCTCTCAGGAAGTATTAAGATTTTGTTCATCTTTACTTTGATTCTATACTTCGTATATTAGAAATGCATACTCAGTCAAAAAGACAGCATCAAGATTCTGTTCTGTTGTGTATGCTTTCATGGTAATTATGCACACTCTTCTGTGTCACCTTGAGTGAACATTTCTCTTTGTCTACAGTTACTCTTTCATTCTTGAATTTATGTCTTTGTGTCTGAGGGTAGGAGTTGTGTCTGAATTAGACAAAAAAGAAAACTATCAACTCACCAGCTGGCTATGAATCCTTCCTGCTGTTAACATGCTACATTTTGTCCTAGTTCTGATTTATTGGGTTAAGTAGCTACATCCAGGCAGCTACTCATGCTGATCACGTGTGACTGATTACTCATTATGTGCCTTAGGACACCATACAACTCACTAATGAGCATATTATAGTACTGGCCACTGCTAATTAGATGATAATCACATACATCATTGTATTTACAGTCTATCTATTTAAATTAATTGGGCATTTAATTGAGCACAGTGTGAAGGAAATTGGACTTGTGGGTTTAGAGGCTTATGAAAGTTACTTTTACCTGCCATCTCATAGGTAGGTGAGATTATACCTTGAAATGGAAATTCAAAGAAAATACAAATGGACATGATGCTTATGTTACAACGGCACATGCACATAGGTAAATTACTTAAAATGTGTTTGAAAGCAGTAACTAAATTTGCAATTATTTTTATCTCTATTAATCCTGATGTGACCTGATTATAGAGGGATTTTTCATACCTACAAGATGATTAATAAATAAAGCCCTTAGAATATGAGGTGGGTTCTAAACCAAACTGATGAGAACTTTATGACAATTTCTTAGGATAGGAAATTTAAATTTAACTCTTGAATAAATAAATATGTGGAAAATTATTTCTCATTAGAATTGTATATATTTTCCTGTGCTAGGACATAGGATCACATTTATACATTTCTAAGTGAATAAATTCAAAAATTACATGCTTGAGTGCAGTTCTAAATTCAAAGTATCTTCTCACTGAAACAATGCCTTCAGAGTACATGGAGAGTAGATCTAGAATAATTATTATAAAAAGAATTTATAAGCAAAAAAACTAACTTTTTAAGTTAGTTTAGTTTAGTTTTTTGCTAACTTTTCTACCTTTTCTCAAATAGTTGCTCTTCCTGCTGATGAACATCAGCTTCATTGGAGAGTACCTTCCCAGAAAAGTTGGAAAATGTCCTAAGAAATTTTTTAGGTAAAAAGCCAGAAAAAATTCATTGCCTATTCTTTTATTTTAGAGAAATAAACAGTCTTTGAGAATAAATTTTTGAGACATTTTCATAGAATGAGACTCCCCTCATTTTACAGACCAAAGCATTCTGAAGACAAATCTTTACGTAATCTAATTTTTATTTGTCTAAAAATATTTTGATTGGGGCTGGCAAGATGGCTCAGCAGTTAAAGTGCTAGCTTGCAAAGACTGAGGCCTAGGTTTGATTCCCCAGTATACCCATGTAAAGCCAGATGCATAAAGTGGTGCATGCATCTGGAGTTTGTTTGCAGAGCCTTAATGGTCCTATTCTCTCTCTCCCTCTCTGTCTCTCTCTCTCTCCCTCACCTCTCTGCTTTCAAATAAATAAATAAATTGTGTGTGTGTGTGTATTCCAGGGTGTCTTGCCACTGCAAATGAATGCCAGATGCTTGCACCACTTTTTACATCTGGCTTTATGTGGGTGTCAGGGGACTGAAAGGGAGCCAGCAGGCTTTGCAAGCAAGTGCCTTTAACCACCAAGTCATCTCCCCATTCTCTAATTTTTAGTTTTATTGTCAACAACATCTATGTCATTAGAATTCTTTATCTATTTAGTGTAACATATACCTCCATCTCCTGGGAAATTTTAGTAGCTTCTTTCCCCCAGTTTTCTTTCTCCCTTTCTTTTCCTTCCCCTTCCTCTTCCCTTCCTTTTGGTCATAGTTAATCTTAATTGTCAATTTGATGGGATTTGGAATCACCATGGATCCCTGGGCTTGTCCGTGAAGGGCTGTCCTGATTAGACTGGTTGAGGCAGAAGACCCATCCTAACTGCGGGTGGCACCACCCCATGGGTTTGGGGCTCTGAATGAAAAGCAGAAAGCTAGCTGAGTCCCACTGCTCTGCTTCCTGACTGTGGATGTGATCTGAACAGCCCCTCCAGGTTCTGATCCTCATACCTTCCCTGCCATGATGGACTGTACCCTCAGACTGTGAGCCAGAATAAGCCTTTCCTTCTCCAAATTGCTTTTGTCAAGTGTTTTTGTCACAGCAATGAGAAAGGTAATGAATATACTTTGCTTTGTTTTACTTTTTTGACAAGGTCTTATGTATTCCCAAGCTGTACCTAGGATCTTATGTTTCCCATTCTTAAACTCCCTGAATAGCTGAGAATGACTTTGAACTTCTGATCCTCCTGCCTCCAACTCTCAAATGCTGTGAGATGTGTGCCACCATGCCCAGTTTATTCAGTGATGGAGGTGTAACCTAGGCCTCATGACCCTAGGCAAGCACTCTGCTAATTCCTTTCCTTCCTCCCTCCCTCCTTCTCTCTCTTCCGCCCTTCTCTTCCTTCTTTCCCTCTTTCTTTCTTTCTTGCTTGCTTTCTTCTTTTCTGATATAGATTGGGAGTGATATCACTTTCTCCTAGTAGGTAGTTACCTAGGAACTGGCTCATGGAAACATAGATGCCCCCTTGCCCACCCTGGTAGGACTAGAACTTGTATCTGGCTCAGTGTCATCCACAATGGCTGCAAGCAACAACTCCACCATCATCTCCCTGCTTCTTTCTCAACTTTCCCCAGGCTTAGCACCCCTGCAGGCTGGTTTTTCCTGAGTCTGTTCTTGAGCCCACTAACCAACCAGTCAGGTCAATCCCTGACGTACCTGAGTCTGGGGATAAGGTTCATTCTAATTGGATGCCAGCCTGTACCACACTGTGAGTAGTCTTTTTGCCCCTTACCCTTCCCAGCCTCTTCTCGCCTTCCTTAGCTCAGGGGGACTTTTCCAGGTTTCCCCTCCTCCTCCCCAACCCGGCTGGGAAACAGGAGAATGTTTTTTTTGCTTGGATGCTTTCCTGCTTTGCTTTCCCTCTTAGTCCTAACTCTCCCTGAAATGAAGCTCATATCTCATAATTTACCCTCCTTGGAGTCTGCATTCTCAATTCTCTGCTAACATGGATGACAGCCCAACTTGACAGCTGCTGGCATGGGAGTTCTAACCCCACTGAGCCCTCTCGTGCATCACTGTGTGCTTTCATTCTTTTCTTCTCTTTGATTTTCTTTTATTTTTCTGTTCTTGTGGTGCTGGGGATCAAACGCAGGATAATGCACATGTTGGCAAGCACTCAACCACAGAGCTGTACCCCCCGTCTTCCCCCACCCCACTTTCCTAAAATTTCATAATAATGTTTCAAGTAACATTTACCTATTTATTATGTTCAATTCTGATGAATACTCTAAGCTTAGAAATTCCTAAGCTTCAATTATAGGAAATATTTTTCTACAATTAAAATTTTTCTTCAGTTGTTTTTTTCCTTTGTGTGTGTTATATGCAACTGTATGTGAAGATGCAGATACCCCCTGCCTGTGCATGTGGAGGCCAGAGGTGAATTCAGGTGAACTGTTATCACTAAACTGGATATTTCCTTGAAATGGGGCATCTCCCTCTACTGGAAGCTTTTGTATTCCAGCAAACCCCACCATGCCCCCCACCCCACCCCTCCACAGACTGAGTTAAGACTTGCATGACTATGCCTAGCTTTTTATGTGAGTCTTGGGAGGTCAAATTTTCCAGTCTCTGGCTGAGAGGCCCTCATGCTTAAGTGGTAAGCTCTCTCTCTCGGCCTCTCTTTTTTCTTTAAGAAAAAAAAAAAAAAAACTTTTTATTTATTTATTTATTTAACAGAGAGAAAGAATGGGCATGCCAGGACCTCTGGCCACTGCAATCGAAGTCCAGATGCATGTGCCACCTAGAGCATCTGACTGATGTACTGGGGAATTGAGCTTGGTTCCTTAAGCTTCATAGGCAAGTGCCTTAACCATTAAGCCATCTCTCCAGCCCATGTAAACTCTCTTAACTGCTGAGCCATCGCTCTAGCTCTTGGTTTTTTCTTTTTTTAAGTCTTTAGATATGCTACTAGCTAATTATTGAACCTCCTGGATTTCCATTCTTTTTTCTTTCGCCTTTTCTTACTTTTCATCTCTAGATTTCCTTTACCTTCAGGGAAGTTTCCTCAGCTTTATCTTCCAATCCTCCCCACCTTTTCCTTCTCCTCTCATAAACTTTATTAACTGTAGTTACTGGAGAGAGTTGGAACCAGAACAAAACCAATGAAATCATCAGGAACATGGAAAAAGGCTTATGATAGGTATCAACAAAATAGATTAAAGAACCTTTTTGTTAAAACCACAATAATGTAAAATTGCAGACTGTACTTTGTCAGTGAAATATAGAACATGCATATAAATATAGGAGAATGTGCATAGGGATATAGGTTGAAAATGAAGATTCCGACTCTCCCTGGCACTGTAAAATGAACTTGCGACTTTATTCATTGACTTATTATTTATTTATTTATGTTAAAGTTCTAATCTCCCTTGTCACCGACTCACAAAAAGCAGTTGTTGCTGGAGCTGTTGCTCAGTGGTAGAGTCCTTGACTGGCATGGGCAAACCTGCTGCTATCCCAATGCTGTACACCGAAGGAAGGAAAGGAGCAACTGGCCCAGTCAGTCTTTTCTCTTTCATCACTAACTTTCAAGTGCCTTATTGGAAAAGATAACTTTTATTCACTCCTCATGTACACTCCACAAAGTTCCAGTCTAGGAAACAGGCAACCTCCCAACATAGAATCCATCTTTTCCCTCTTTGAAATACAAAACGAAACAAGTAGATTGTACTTTTCTTTCTTCAAGAATAGAGAATGGGGGCCTGAGCGATTGCTTAGTGGTTAAGGTACTTACCTGAGAAACCAAAGGAGCCAGGTTAGATTCTCCAGGACCCACATAAGCCAGATGCATGTCTGGAGTTCATTTACAGTGGCTGGAGGCCCTGGCAGGCCTATTCCCGTTCTCTTACTCTCTGTACCACTTTCTCTCAAATAAATTTAAAAAAAAATAAAAAAAAAAAAGAATAGAGAATGGGCCTGTGTTTATATCAAAGCGTAATTCCTTCTAGTGGCCATCTTTATTATGCAACTTACTTGTCCCTTTCCTTTTTCATAATTAGGATATATTCCTCCACCCTCTGCCTCCCTGACTTGACAACCAACAATTCTGACCTGACCCGTTAACCTGCTAACCCATCTTTGCAATTGTTTACCAGGAAGCACTGGATGATAGAAAATAAAAAAGAAATACTTTTGCCAGCTCAACATTCCTCTGTAGACAGACCCTTGTTTGTTGGCCATGCAAAGAAAAAGTTACAAACCAAATGGGCTTGGGTGGAAGTTGGAGGAAGAAGGAAACTGAGGTGACAGGATAGCGGGCTGGAACTGAGCTCTTCTGCTACTGAAGTTTTCATTTCTCCTGTCATTAGCTCTTTGCTACATGGTGTGTGTGTTTATTTTCTAGTTTTTATTGGAATAGATGGAAATATCTTGTGTCATTACTATCAGTCTATGTTTTCCTCATGTTCACATTGATGTTACCTGTAATTTGTTGCTGCTTTTGCTTTATATAGCAAAATGTTTCCCAGTCCATGTCCATGCAAGAAGGAGGCACTGCAAGGCCAGGGAAACTTGGAGTGAATGAGTGCATGTTGTTGTCAGTGAGCTAAACAGCAGGGTCATGTGGCTGGGAATTTTTCTTTGAAAGATTCCTAACATTTGGATCATAGGTCTCTTTTCTTTTTAAAAATATTTTATTTATTTGAGAGAGAAAAAGAGGCAGAGAGAGGGAGAGAGAGGAGGGGAGAGAGAGAATGGGCATACCAGGACATCCAGCCACTGCAAACGAACCCCAGATGCATGTGCCATCTTGTGCATCTGGCTTATGTTGGGTCCTGGGGAACTGAAACTGGGTCCTTTGGCTTTGCATGCAAGCACCTTAACTGCTAAGCCATTTCTCCAGCCCGGTCTCTTTTCTTATATTGACCAGTTGCCCCAAAAATTCATTCTTTGATCTGTCACCAGAGGAGAGTGGGCTGACAGATTTTTTTGTGCCAAACTACCTTACCCCCATCCATTGTCTCCTATATGTTACTTATCCATTCAACTGCAACTTGTGCCCCTATATTCAAGCCTGCCTGTGGGCATTCCCACAGAGAGGTTAGCCAGTGTTCTGCTGGGATTGGAAGGCAGTCAGCCTGCTATAGGAGAGGACAGGCTTCCAGTCCATTCTTTTACCTTCAGTCCCATCTGTCCCTCCTCCGCCTTTGGTTCCAAAGACTCTGGCATCCCAAGCCTTTCAAGGGTGACGTGGTACAGGATGGAATGTCCACAGGCTTTCCCTACCTAACAGATTACATTTTCACTGTATCTCATATTCTAAATCCCTTGTTAGTTACCCATTTGCTTCTTGGATCACAAATTTTGTCACTGGCACCATATTCTTTTCTTTATTCCTATAGCTTTAGCTTTTCTTTAATATCACTTAGCGGCATTCTGAGGGAACAGAGACAAACATGAATGTTTTTCTGTCATATTTAACTGGTCCCTTTTTTGCAATAACTTAAAAAACAAAAAGCAAAGTAAAATGCCTTATTTTTATTCCATGAGCAGGATTTCATAGAAATAATGGGTAGCATGTACTATGGGGTGGGGTGAGACGTAAAAGGCCTGCTAAGAAGTCCCTGCTCTGCACTAGCAGATCTCGTGGGATGAATCACGACTTCAGTGCTCTGACTCTTCAACCGAGATTAGCCTACCTAACTGGTAACCTTTTGCTGGTCCTTACCCCACCTTCGCCCTCCCTCACCCTGATGGCTTTCAGGGCATGAAAGCACTCTGTTCCCTACTCACAGACTTAGAGATAAATGAACCTGATTTCATATGGAAAACAACAACAAACACAGGAAACTTAGTTAAGAAATATAATTATGACTCTTTGGACCTTTTGCTCTTTTCACGTTTCTTCTTGCCTCTTTACAGAGCAGGCTCGCTGTACAAGAAGCTTTCAATAATGCAAACATTCATCTGCCCTGGAGCTCAAAGCCATTTGCTCCATGAGGCCTCACTAACTCTCACATGCAACCAACTTCCACCTAGAGAAGCCCTTGGTGTTAGCTTAGTAGCTGCATGAACTTGGGTGTTTTACTCACACTGACCCTAGTTTCTTTCATTTTCTATACAGATATTTCAAACTAAATTATTACTTAAGGTTGCTAGAAATTAGCTTTGATCGCAACATGAATATGTCTGTGAAGGTGAGACGTGATGACCACCTGCACAGCCCTCAGTGCCCCTGGTACTTCATCTGCGCCTCTGTGAAGGTCTTGAGTCATGTCAACTGATGGGGGCTCCAGTGCTGACCAGCTTGTAGTAGGCTCCCTTCTGGGCCATCAGTTCTTCATGGGTTCCCTTCTCGATGACCACCCCTTGTGACATGACAGCGATGATGTCTGAGTTTTGGATGGTGGACAAGCGGTGGGCGATGACGATACAGGTCCGCCCCTCCCTGGCTTTGTCCAGAGCAATCTGCACTGTCTGCAAAAGAAGATGGAAAGTTAACGTAGCCAGGCACGATTGTTCCCAGTCCACCATTGTGAGCGGTCACTTCAAATGCCGCCTGAGTAACAATTCCACGCTAAGGGCAAATCCAAAGGCATTGAATATGAGAGGATTAAGCCAGTATTTGCTGAAGTAATACATCAATGATTTACATTGTAGCTCAAGGGCTGAGAAATTTCAGTGACTAAGAAGAAAGGGCTTAGCAGGAATGGAGGGGATAAGAGAAGGTAATGGGGGAGAATCTAATCAAAACGCATTATATATGTATGAAATTGTCAAAAAATAAAACTTAAATTTAAAAGGAATGGGCTGTGAGATGATGTAATTTTATAAGATTCAATGGTCAAGTCCACTGAAGTGAGCCAAGGAAGAAATGTAAGTTAGTGGTTAAGGGACCATTTCTGATACTTTCATTCTGTGTGTACACTGTAGTTCTGTGCAAAGTGGAATCCAAGCTTCAAAGGTGTTAGTCATACATTTTGAAAGCCATACTTGTGTTCCTCTCAATAGCGTCTCCTTTTGTGCATACTCCACATGGACAACATCTCCTCTTTGGTATTGTGTGTGGCCTGCCTGCTCCATCACGAAACTTGAGAACTATAAAGTGTATTATGCTTTACAGATGACCTAAATTATTTTGATTTATTTAAGAATTATTTGGGAGCCAGGCGTGGTGGCGCACGCCTTTAATCCCAGCACTTGGGAGGCAGAGGTAGGAGGATCACCATGAGTTCAAGGCCACCCTGAGACTACATAGTGAATTCCAGGTCAGCCTGAACTAGAGTGAGACCCTACCTTGAAAAACCAAAAAAAAAAAAAAAAAAAAAAAAAAAAGAAAATTATTTGGGGCTGGGTAGATAGCTCAGTGGTTAAGAGCATTTGCCACTTAAGCATGAAGTCCTCTGGACCGAAGACCACCAAGACTGATTTCCCAGGACCCACATAAAAAGCTGGGCATGGCCATACACATCTGTAACCCTAGTCCAAGGGGCCATAGGCCAGATAATAGCTTGGGCTAGCTGACCAACAGCAACTCCCTTAGAGTTGAGGAAGACACTCTATCTGAAGTAAATATGTGGGCGAGCAATAAGAGAAGGGCATTCAATATTGTCCACTGGCCTTCACATACCTGCACATAGAGCTCTCACATCTGAATACACATATGCATAACTACATATTATGTATACCACACCACACACATAGCCTACATACACACACACACATGCACACACAGCAGTATTTTGATTTATTTATGAAAGCTAATTATTTGCCTTTGGAAACCTGACAGCCAAAGTAATCTTGGAAACAATTTTAGAGATAAATTTTATTTGATGTCATTCTGTTAAACTGTTTTGTGTAAATCAGGCTTTTGTATCACTAAGTATTGCCAGTTTCTACTATGAATAAGAAAACTGAAAATAATACCATCTTATTTATTTATTTAAGAGAGAGAGAGGCAGATAGAGAGAGAATGGGCATACCAGGGCCTCTGACCACTGCAAACAAATTCCAAACGCATGTGCCATCATGTGCATCTGGCTTACTTAGGTAGTGGGGATCAAACCTAGGACCTTGGGCTTCGCAGTTAAGCGCCTTAACCGCTAAACCAACTCTCCAGCCCAACAATGCCATTTTATATGAACAAAATTTTATAGCAAAAGATCCATCTATAATGATCTAAGACTTCAGAAAAGCAATACATACCTTTTCGCTTTCTGTGTCTAGGGCAGAAGTAGCTTCATCTAGTAGCAAGATTTTAGGATCTCGCACAATGGCCCGAGCAATAGCAATGCGTTGTTTCTCCCCTCGAGAAAGTTGAGAGCCCTGAGTCCCAACATTGGTTTCATATTTCTGGAAAAAGCATAGCAAACCTGAGAAATAGCAATAGTCATGGTTCCTATGCTGTGTAGAGCCCCCATCAATGACTGCTCTGTGAATTTAAATTATTTCTTGCCTTTAAAAAAAACTTGGGCATAGTGAATGAATCCAGTGAAAAATATCAAATTCAGTTAAGAATAATGGACTATATAAAGATTGGACTGGGAAAAAACAGAATTTTATTCTTCATTTCTACATTTCTTTGAAGTTTACACATTCTCTCTCTCTCTCTCTCTCTCTCTCTCTCTCTCTCTGTGTGTGTGTGTATGTGTGTGTGTTATGTAAGTATGTGTATAAGCATGTTCATATGTGTCTGGGGGCATGTATGTGTGTATATGTGTGGAATCCACAGGTCAATATTGTGTGTCTCCCTCTATGGCCCCCTTTTTTGTTTTGTTTTGAGCAAGGACTTACTGTAGCCTAGGCTGAGCTGGAACTCACTCTGCAGCCCAGGATGGCCTCAAACTCACAGGGGTCCTCCTACTTCAGCCTCCCAACTACTGGATTAAAGGCATGCGCCACCACATCTGGCTCACTTTCTTCTTTTGAGATATGTTTGTTTGTTTGTTTGTTTTTTCACTGAATCTGGAGCTCACCAATTTGGCTATTCTAGCTATTCAGCTTGCCTGGGGTCTAAAATTTGAGATTTTCTATTTCCAGACTCCTATTTGAATGATCTTTGAAAGATGAATTAATCTCAAGAATGGAAATGCCTTTATAGAGACTCTCTTGTTGGCTTCTTTTCTGGGGATACAGTATTCTGGGACTCAAACCTACTTTGAATGTATACTCTGTTGTTTTCTAGACCTATGATCATTATTTACTTAACTTTCTTTGAGCTGTAAACATTTTTGAAAACACAGTATTAGAGCCGGGCATGGTGGCACATGCCTTTAATCCCAGCACTCGGGAGGCAGAGGTAGGAGGATCATCATGAGTTCAAGGCTACCCTGAGACTCCATAGTGAATTCTAGGTCAGTGTGAGCTAGAGTAAGGTCTTGAAAAACAAAAAAAAAAAAAAGAAAAAAGAAAGAAAAGAAAAATAGTGTATTAGTACCAAGTTCACACATTTGTTGTGTTTAATGAATTTCATATGAAAAATGTCTAGCTAGATACCTGTTATGAGTACATTAAAAAATAGTTAACATTTGGGCTGGAGAGATGGCTTAGCAGTTAAGGTGCTTGCCTGCAATGCCTAAGAACTCATGTTCAAATCTCCAGGTCTGACATAAGCAAGACGCACAGTGATGCAAGCGCACAATGTCATACATGCGCACAAGGAGATGCACGGATCTGGAGTTCATTTGCAGCAGCCGAAGGCCCTAGATTGCCCATTTTCTCTCTCTCTCTCTCACTCTCCCTCTCTCAAAAAAAAAGTAGTTAACATTCTTACAGTATTTGTATGCATCATGGATCATGGTAAGTATTCTAGCCCAAATTTCACTTAATATATACATAAACCATATTCTCCTGATTTTACAGCCTGTGAAACTGAGGCATAGAGAAGGAAGACATCATAGAAAGACAAAAACATCAAAAGAGGAATGTAAGACGCATAGAGCTTCTAAACCCATCCTTGTCCATGCTCTGCCTTGCCTGAACATCAAGATCGGCTTCCTTCCCTTGCCTTCCTTGTTTCCTGACAAAGGCTCAGCTAAGCAAGGCGAGACCCATGACAACCTCCTCTGTCCTTGTGCTGACCAAGTGCTCAATGAAGAATATTATGGGCAAGTCCTTAAGAAGAATGTGCAATAAACTAGCTCTAGGCCCATGTCCCACATAAAAGGAGGGTATGTTCAATAAAGACTTGTAGATCATTAGATCTTCTAGGGAGAATGTGGGCTTTGCTGATTATGCAGGCAAATAGGAATTTCCATATGCTAGTCAATTAGGACTACCAGGTTCGAACCAGGCCACAGGCAGGAAGATAGGGAACATTGTGAAAAGAGCAAACAAACAAATAAATAAGCACACTACAAACCCATGATGCTTTCAAACATAGCCATTTACAAAGAAAACAAATTTCCAGCATTATTTTGTTTAACAGGAGTGGAGAAATGGAGTGGAGGCTACAGGTAATATTTGGATACAATTTAGATCTTGGATTTTATGCCTTGTGATCAAACAACCACCAAAGCAATGCAGACTAGAGAGTGTGCTAAATGTAGACCTGGTTCTGGGAAATTAAGAGGCACTAAGACAGGTATGACTTGCCCCTCCACACACAGCATAGGCTGCATGTGATGAAATGAAGATGATGATGGCAGTAATAGCAATAGCAGTAGCTTTCATTGTCACACAACTGAATGTATTCTTTGAAATCCAGAGCCTCATACATGGTAGGAAAGAACTTTATTAAGAGGTATGTCACCAAACCTCAGCCCACTGTACCTTCATTTCAATGCTCTGTTATTTCATTTTACAGATGGACTACATAAGATCTGATAAGTAGGTGTCCCAAAATTCCACACATAGGTTAATAAGTGCTTTCAAACCCATGCCCACTCAGAATCACAGGCTTATTGCTAACACTCTGTGTATTGTTATTTTCTGCTCAGCTAACTTTATACCATATGTGGTGGTTTGAATCAGATGTCCCCCATAAACTCATGTGTATTGAATGCTTACTCCCCTGTTGGTGGCAACTTGGGAGCCTTGATGGAGGATTTATTTCTGGTAGTGAGCTTAGGGGTGTTATACATAGTTCCCCTTGCCAGAGCTCAGCTCACTCTCATGCTGCTGTTTACCATGTGCTGTGGCAAGAAGTGATGTCCAGCCTCTACTCATGCCATGCTTTCCCCTGCTGTCATGAGGCTTCCCCTTGAGACTGTAAGCCAAGGTAAACCTTTCTTCCCACCATTTGCTTTTGGTCAGGTATTTTTTACCAGCAATGCAAAGGTAACTACAACAGCATCCATGTCATTGGATAAAATAATTTCCATTAAAAAAAATAAAGATAATACTAGGACACTGAGAAGTAAATTGTGTTATCTTTGAACTTCTCCTTAAGACAAAAATCATAATACTTTTGGGCCATCCTACCTCTCCCCACCCCTGTTTCCTAGAGGGGACACAGATGTGGTACTCACCTCTGGGAGCCCCATGACAAAATCATGCAGCTGAGCCTGCTTTGCAGCTGCTATGACTCTGTCCATGGGGATTTCCTTGGTGTTGTCCCCATACTTGATGTTGTCCAGTATGCTACAGGCAAACAACACTGGCTCCTGGGAGACTATTCCAATGTTCGCGCGCAGGAACTGAACATTTACTCTTTTGCTATCGTGACCATCTATCATCTGGCAATAGAGATGACAATAAAGGACACTAAGTTTTAAAATTCTAGCTGTGAAGGAAGGTCATATTCTGGAACTAAGTATTGTACAGTACATTTGTTCTGTTTAAGAGAAAACATTCTCAGAGCTCTGGGGAAATACATTGCATTGCCTTTGATGACTGGAGCTGGTTTCTGTCAGGAGTGGTATCAAAATGAACATTGATCTTTTTGTTATTATTTTTCCAAAACTCTGGATCTACAAGTGGTACAAATGAGAAAGAATCTCATGACAGTGTTAGTTAAGGGGGGGAAAAAAAGCATTTTCCATGTAGTCAGTACAGTACAATTACTACAGATATGCAGACTGTTATCCTGAGGCTTTGTGAGGGGCCAAAAGGACTGCTCTGTTTTTCTATTGCAAAGTAGAGATCAGATCAAACGTGTATCCTTGATTCTACTGAAATCCCTCTCTGAACAACTGAGATAATAAACTGAAGGAAAAGATATGTTCATTCACTTAATCCATAATCACATATTGAATTGCCTGCCAGGGAATCAATATACAAAGCAGTCTCCCCACTATGTAAAGAAAATACAGTCTATTTCCTAGAAACACATGGTCCAGAAGAGAGGTAAGTCCAAGTGCCACTTAAGCTGGTTACTTATAAATCCTAAAGTCCTAGAGGTACAGCATGTCTAACACACAACTGCAAATTATTTGGCCTTGTGATTTCTGAAGAAAAAATAAATAAAATGGATCTGGGTGTGGTGGCTCACGCCTTTAACCCCAGCACTCTGGAGGCAGAGGTACGAGGAACGCCATGAATTCAAGGCCACCCTGAGAATATCAGTGAATTCCAGGTCAGCTTGGGCTAGAGTGAGATCCTACCTCAAAAATAAACAAAACAAAACACAATAAAATAAAATAAAATAAAATGGTGTGGAAGGAATGTATTTTAAATAATTTGGAAGCAGTGGAAAGAGCAAACACTATTAGAAAAATAAATGTACGACACTCCTCAACAATACTTACTTCACTCATTTTGCTATACTCATTCTCTACAGCACTAACCTCTGCATAGCGCCCCTTAATACGCAATTTACAACTCTGCCGTTTGCTAATTGTTGTCAATTCTCTGTATTGTCAGCTTCTGGAAAACAGAGGTATGACTCATGTTCCTTATGAATCTTCCACACAATGTGCTGGGCACATAATACAGATTCACTCAAATTTGAAAATATTGCATACTTGTGTTTATAGCTTGTCTATGAGTTAAGAGGATTTAAAAATAATGAAAGTAGCATTTTCATACTTAAAATTTTTATAGATATGGTTCATAATGAGATAACAAAATCTATTGTGCCTATTAAATGCAAGGAATCATAATTATTTCTTCATGGGTCTGGCTTCCTACCGGTGACCAGAAAACTTAACATACACATTCAGAGAGATATGCTTAGTGTACAGGCTTATGTTGGGGAGATCAACTGCTCACAATACCTGAGCCATAGGCATGACAGAGCTGACATTCCAGAAAACTCAACCCTTTCCCTTGTAGTCATCAGATACCCAGTGCAATGTGTTCGTAGGCTCATAAGTCACCAAATAATTACAAATAAATTAAAATCTTTACACTTAAAATAAATAATGGAAATGGTTATAAATCACAGGCAATCAACTTCTTAGATCCCGGCAATAACTGTTTTCTTGTTTCCTTACTTTGCTTTATACAAGTGAATCTTTAGTTGGCTCTTCCAAGTTTTTCTCAGTATTTCTCTTCATAATCTTTCTTGCAATGAAGGTTATAATATTCAGGAAAATCAGAAAGACCGTTTTCAAAATATTAGGGTTAAACAATTGATCAAGTATAGAATAGAATAAAACGTTTTCAGATCCACATCTCTGAACAGTTTCTTAGAAAACTACTTGTAGATGTTCTTCAACAAAAGAGGGTGAAACTAAGAAAGGAAGATACAAGATTTAGGAAATAGTGGATTTAATCCAAGATAACTCTGCCGGGAAATTGCAGGGTGATAATTGTTCAACAGGTAGAGGTTGAAATTAGCTCAGATCTCGACATCAATTAGGGAAAGAACAGACTCTTCAGAATGATGACAAAACAGATACTGGAAGAACATGAAGATCTTTTTAAAGACAGAGAATGAAAGAAAAAGGAAGGCTTTTCAGAAAAATGGTCAAGACATGAAATGCCAGCCAGGAGTGGTGGTGCATGCCTTTAATCCCAGCATTTGGGAGGCAGAGGTAGGATGATCGCTGTGAGTTCAAGGCCAGCCTGAGACTACATAGTGAATTCCAGGTCAGCCTGGGCTAGAGTGAGACCCTACCTTGAAAAACCAAAAGAAAAAAAAAAAAAACAAATGAAATATTACGTTAATGTATGTTAGTACTTGATTGTGGGATGGATGATTTTATATAATTATAATAAAAGCTGTAACTCAACTTCTTAATTTTATTATTATCATTATCATTGATTATTATTAGATACAAGGTCTTATGTAGTCCAAGCTAGCTTTGAGCTATGAAGCAAAGGATGACCTTGGACTTCAGTTCCTCCTGCCTCCACCTCTCCAGGGCTGATCCAGATTATGTGTGCATCATCATACCCTGTTTCCAATGCTGAGAATCAAACCCAGGGCTTTATGCTCTCTACCAACTGAGTTACATCCCCAGCTTTCTTAACATATTAACATATACACAGAAATGTATAATTAGATACTGAGAGATCAGGGCTGGAGAGATTACTTAGTGGTTAAGGCACTTGCCTGTGAAGCCTAAGGACCAAGATTTGATTCTCCAGTACCCATGTAAGGTAGATACACATGGCAGTGGATGAGTCTGGAGTTAGTTTACAGTGGCTGAAGACCCTGGTGCACCCATTCTCTATTTGCCTCTTTCTCTCTCCCTTATTCTTTCAAATAAATAAAATACTTTAAAAAAGAAATTGAGAGATAAAGGAAAGAATAAGAATTGAAAAGAAAGGTAAGATTGTTAACGTTCTCATCTTAGAAAGCAAGAATTCAAGGGTGATGTGAAAACAAAACAAAAAAAAAGTGTGTTAGTTAAATTTACAGATAGTTTACAAATGATGTAACCATAGGGGAAAAGGAGTAAACAAGAGGGGAGTAGTGACAATACATTAAGTTTTCATCTGTTAAAAATAAGTCAGCAGAGTGTCTAAGTTTATTCAGTCATGAAAACAGATGTTTGAATATATTTAGAGACATGGAAGTCATTATTGAGAGAACTCCGATCACTAAATGGTTAAAATTGTTTCCTTTGAACAAAGAAATATTGGTATGTTACCTTTTTATTAAAAACCTTTATTTTTGACCCTTTGTAATTATATGCATATGTTACTTGAAAAGAAAGGAAAAGGAGAGAAAAAAAGAAAGAAATGCTACAAAAATAAGCAACAAAGCAATTTTCAAGTTTTTAAAATATCCTTCCCCATGTTTTATGAATTTGAGTTCTATTATTTAGGTCTAAGCTTCTTGAAGCAGGGTAGTCTTGGGTTTTTCATGTTTAGCCCCTTGTCTTGCTCATTTGTCATTGTATTCTTTGTCACCTCACTTTTTCCATTCCCATCCATTAGTTTCCTGATTACTCTGCACTTTCTGCTCCATTTACAGGTAAGCGAATGCCTCTGTCAAATACACTCATCTCTATCTTTGCAGCGTGTTCAATTTTCTTTGCCTAGCTGTTCAGCAGGCCATCTGGAACCGAGAAGAATATGATAGAACTTGTGAGGGAGAATCAGGTCAACCAGAAAATGGAAATGGAAAATATCCATAGTATGTGTCCAAGGCAGACGCTTTGGAGTGAACCTGATGAGGCAGAGTCTTGGAGATCACTTCTAGAGAGACAATGTGCAGAAAGCAAAATTCTCCAAAGCATTGCTTACCACCTTCCCTTGGTCAGGATCATAGAAACGTTCCAACAGCTGGATACTGGTGCTTTTACCACAGCCGCTGCTTCCAACGAATGCCAGTGTCTGCCCTGGGCTGACAGACACTGAGAGGCCATTCAGAACTTGTATATCAGGTCGAGAAGGGTATGAAAATTTACAGTCAATGAAGTCAATCTTCCCTTGGAAGTTGTCCTGTGGATGGGAGAACTGCATTTATATATGCTCATACTGGGTTCTAGAATATTAAAAGTGCATCTTTAGTGCATCTATACCACGCTGCTAAAGCACAAATTACAGAAGCAGTTATACAATGAATGGCATTCTAGCTAGGCACAGTATAGGGGTGTACACCTGTAATCTCAGCACCAGGAAGCTGAAGCAAGACTATCCTGAATCCAAGGCTAGCCTATGCTACATGAGACTTCTGTCTCAAAACAAGCAAACAAATGGTAAAAGCTGGTATTTTATCTTATTCTGATAGAGACAATAAAATTAAAGGCATTTGGCCTCTTAATCCCATTCTAATCCGAAGGAATGTCTTATCATCTGTTTCTTTATGCTCAAATGGAAGAGAAGGCTTTAAGATACTACATCACAGAAGCCAGTTTGAGCTCTCACAATTCTGTTTCTTAAAATAATGACATTACATTTGGACTGATTTAGTAATAAAGTTATTTGAAGACTACACCACACATGGGAATATTTTGGTGTGTTTAAATCTATGAGGACCATCATGTTTGAAGCCAACCTGGAGCTACAGAGTTCTAGGTCAGCCTGGACTAGAGTGCCTCAAGTTAAACTAAATTAAACTAAACTATCTGATGGACATCTAGGCTGGTTTTGTTTCCTGCCTATTGTGAATAGTACAGCAATAAACATGGATATACAAGTACGTCTGTGGTCCTTTGAGTATAATGCTGGGTCATATGGTTATTGTAGTTTCAGGTTTTCGAGGACACTTTATACCAATATCCATATCTATATACCAAACTATATCCAAGTTTACATTTCCCCCAACAATGAATAAGGGTTCCCTCTCCCCACATCCTTGCCATCATTTGTTTTCATTTGTTTCCTTGATGATAGCCATTTGGACTGGCATGAGATGAAATCTCAAAGTAGTTTTAATTTTCATTTTCCTGATGTTAAGATGTTGAATGCTTTTTCAAGTATTTTTGTCTATTTATTTTATTTTATTTTTATTTATTTGAGAAAGAGAGAAAGAAAGATAGAAGGGGGGAGGGAGAGAGAAAATAGGCATGCCAGGGACCTTCAGCCACTACAAATAAACTCCAGACCCATGTGCCACCTTGTGCATCTGCTTACATGGGTCCTTGGCTTTGCAGGCAACCCTTAACCACTAAGCCATCCCTCCAGCCCACTTACAGCTATTTTAGTTCTTCTTTTGAGATCAGTCTCTTCAGTTTATTATCCCATTCATCGATGGGATGATTTGGGTTCCTAGTACTTAATTTTTGCAGTTCTTTATACATCTTAGGTGTCAACCTCTTGTCTGATGTATAGTTAGCTAACATTTTTTTTCTTGTTCTGTAGGCTCTCTTCCCTTTGGTGATAGGATCCTTTGCTGGACAGAAGCTTCTTAATTTCATATAATCCCATTTTTCAATTCTTGGGATTCTCTTCAATCTAGATTATTTTTGTTTGTTTGTTTGTTTTGGGGTTTTTTGTTTTTTGAGGAAGGGTTTCGGTCTAGTCCAGGCTGACCTGGAATTCACTAGTAGTCTCAGGGCAATCCTTCTACCTCTGCCTCCCAAGTGCTGGAATTAAAGGCATGTGCCACCATGCCTGGCACAACCTAGACTCTTTATTCATCCATCAACAGTAAAAAAGATAAAGAAAATGTGGTATATACACATAATGGAATTTTATGGATGCCTAGAGAAAAAAGAGATGATGACATTTTCAGGAAAGTGGATGGAATGAGAAATCATTGTGTTATGTGAAATAAGTCAGACTCAGAAAGACAAATGCCACATGTCTTGTGGAGCATATATTTGAAATTGTGTGTGTGTGTGTGTGTGTGTGTGTGTGTATGTCTTGAATAGGTCATAAAACTTTAAACCAGAGCTAAGGAAAGTCTTAAGAGACTGGGGGGAGGGGTTAATGTAAGAATACATGTGATAAAGAAGCAGGCAGAGTGGGGGAGAATGACTAACTGGGTGAAGGAAGGGAATCAGCCAGAGGGGAAGGAGGTAGGAAAGTGGAGGAAGGGAATGAATGTGAACCAAGTATAATGATGCACTTGTATGAAAATGTCTTAATGAAATTCATTACTTTGCATGCTAACTAAGCTGAAAATTCATTGATGTAACTAACTTATGAACTCTAGATGTGAATAGATGTTCACAGAAACTACTGTTTATCAGGCTGAAGGAGAAACAGGTCATTTGACCTTTTTAAAAGATTTCAGGAATAGCTTAGCTTCATTAGTGCTTTGGTTGTTTTGCTACCTTCAGCATATGGAGAGTTTCAAAATGGGCAGGGAAGATTAAAAGGTCCTTTGGAGATAGTCAGTTAAAGAAAAGATATTTTGTTGAGATTGAATTAATTATCTGGGCAGCCATATGAGCTGAAACTTGAACCTAAATGAATACGAATCAAATCGGTATTGTTGGGCAGGAAGAACTGGCTTTTCTACATTCCATGCAAAAACATTTACAGAGACACAGTAGTTAGGTAGCTCTCAAGAGACAAGTGTTTTTACTCATCCTGGAGCTGTATGTTCTATATCACATAGAATTTAGCATTCATTGAGACTAAGCCTTGAAATGGTATGTCTCAGAAGGGTTCATGTGCTGGAAGCTTGGCCCCCAGTGAGGTGATCTTGAGAAGTGGCATAGGACGTTCCAGAAATAAGAGGTAAGGGGTCTGGAGAGATGGTTTAGCAGTTAAGGCACTTGCCTGAGAAGCATGACAAGATGTAGCTCAGGGGGTCCTTAACAGAGGCAGAATCAAGGTGGCTACTTGATCTTGTACTTGCAGCCTCCGAAGCTTTAAACACTTTTTTCTGCTATAAAGCTCCAGCTGGGTTGAAACTTGCAATCCTGCCTCAGCCCAAGAGCTGGGATGAGTGTAGTACACTACCACTCACCACACTCAGCACAGCTCTCCTGTGTACATTAAACACCCTTAAATATTTTACTATAGTAATGAAAAATGCTGATGCTCCAGACACGGTGGCATTCACTTTTAATCTCAGCACTCAGGAGGCTGAGGTAGAAAGATCGTCATGAGTTCAAGGCCAGCCTGGGCTACAAGAGTGAGTTCCAGATCAGCCTGGGCTACAGCAGGACCCTACCTCAAAAAGAAAAACAAACAAACAAAAAAAAAAGGAAATCATTGATACAATTGCATATTGTTGCTTTATTTCAAAGGCCAACTTAATGAATGCTTTTTAGTGCTAGTTACTTCATTCCTTTACATTTACAAATTCATTGGCGCATGCGGGTGAACCCAGGCTTCTGAAATTTAAAAAGCTAGATTGTATTGTCTGAGCCTCTCCAATTGCTATTGTGCACACACACACACACACACACACACACACACAATCACAACTATCCAATCCCAGTACTTACCCACTTTTCTCCTCTATCATTGTAGGCACTTATTGGGGGTCTTCGGTCTAAGAGTTGAAATAAGCGTGCAGCTGATATTTTAGCTTTGGCATAATTGGGGGTGTAAGAGAAGGTTCTTCCAACAGCTGTTGCGCTCAACACAACTGCAGAGATCACCCTGCAACCCAAGCAGACACCCAGGTAGAAAGCAGTGGGGTACAGATGGTAAGGTGGCCAAAGGTTTGGGACTCTGGTACTAAACAACCTTGAAAAAGTCACTTCAGGCTTGTCTGGGTTTGTGGGACTTGGGGAGTCTAGTAGTTTGAAAGTATGTCCTACATAGACTCAGGTGTTGTTTTTTTCTTACTGCCTGGCTGGAGGAGGTGTCACTGGGGGTGGTGTGGGGAACTGTGTGAGCTCTGGCCAGGTCCCTGCTGCTGGCTGCTTTTTGGTATTTGCTGACTGGTGGTGGTTTTTCTCTCTGCGTGGATTTATGAATGTGACCCAGCTTCTCCCACCAGTAACGGAATTTCCCCTAGATCTGTAAGCTTGAAATCGCCCCTTCCTTCTATAAAACTGTGTCTGCTTGGAGGTTCATCCCAGTACCGCGGAATTGTCTACCACAGAGAGATTAGCAATTTTCAAATTGTATTCTACATAAAAGAGTCAAAGGGTAGACTTCAGACCTCCAAACCCTGATTCTACCACAAAACCTTACTTAAAATATATATACATATATAATATATAGTTGAGGGAGAAAAGAATAAATAATTAAGTAATAAAATAATAAAACTTAATAAAGACTTGGTAAATAATTTTTAAAGCAGAAGAATTTAAAAGATATCACAGTGGGTTTATTTTTCTTGTTTGTTTTTTGTTTTTCAAGGGAGGGTCTCACTCTGTAACCCAGGCTGACCTGGGATTCACTATGGATTCTCAGGGTGGCCTCAAACTTATGATGATCCTCCTACCTCTGCCTCCCGAGTGCTGGGATTAAAGGCGTGTGTCACCACGCCCAGCTTTTCTTATAATTTTAACATTCCTTGAATCAATAATAGGTATACAAAAGATAACGACAGGAAGTGTATCAATTCCATGCCAAGCATGCATGTAAGACATACTTCAGTGCCTGTGTCCCTACTTGTCTCATCCTCAGACTTTATTGACGTGGGTTTAATGAAAAGACAACTGGTAAACATGAAGAATGATAGCCTTGCTGCCACTGAGTCTACGATGTGAGCTGCATCCCTCAGCATTGCTCAGCCGTGCCACCGTTCCCAGAGGCCTGCCTGAGACGGGGGCAGGAGCAGGGGATGTGCTGCGGAGTGTCTTACTGCTCGGCTCATAAGCAAGGATCATTTTAAGGCCAGAATTGCAAATCCAAACCCTCCAGGAGTCCTGGAGTCCTATCTAAAGTTCAAGAGAATGCAAGCTTTCAGAGTAAAGTGAGAAATAATGAAAAATGACTTTCCAGCTCTTAAAGCAAAGTCAAACTTGGGAATTTTCTTTAGCCTTTTGATTTTTTTACATGTTGGGGAATAATTCCTTAAAAACTTTATGTAAACTAACACTAGTAAGTCAACAGTTGCTATTTTCTGGCTTGGGTTAGTAGATTTTTAAAAGCAATTTGTATTTAGGGCTGGAGAGATGGCTTAGCAGCTAAGGTACTTGCCTGCAAAGCCTAAGGACCCAGGTTTGATTCCCCAGGACCCACATAAGCCAGATACACAGGGTGGCACATCTGGAGTTTGCTTGCAATGGCTAGAGGTCTGGTCCTTCCATTCTCATTCTCTCTGTCTCTCTCCCTCTTTCTCTGTCTCTCTTAGATAAATAAATAAAATATTTTTTAAATATATTTGCACCAGGGCCTCCAGCTGCTGCAAACAAACTTCAGATGCATGTGCCACTTTGTGCATCTGGCTTTACATGGGTACTAAGGAATCAAACCAAGGTGATTAGGCTTTGCAGGCAAGTGCCTTAACCACGGAGCAATCTCTCCAGCCCCGGATTAGTAGATTTAAATATGCAAAGATTTGGAAAAGAGATATTACTTCCCAATGTGGCTGAAGTGGGCCAAAAAAAAAAAAAGTACTAGAAGAAAGATATCAGGTGAGGAAGCAAAATTCACAGCTAGAGACTAAAACTCAGGAGAGTGAATCCTATCAGAATCATTTCTCCATGCTTTCCAAAGCTTTAGCAGACTGTCTCTTCCTTATCACCCATTGCTACCACCCACATACATGTACACTCATTGCCACCCCTCCCCCAGAACCCTGACACCCTTTGGTTCTCCCTTCTGGAAATGTGAGAAACTGAAACTCACAGCTAATCTCATGGGAAAGCAGACTTGCCTAAAAGGAGCCAAATGCCTTTCTATATCTTACACTGTCTCTGCAAGCAAGGAGTAGAGTTCAAATCTGATAGCCCCCCACAGCCATCTTCTGCAAGGCTTCAAGTTTCTCAGCATTAACAAGTGTAGTGTATAGTTTGTAAAAAGAACCACATGAATTCATCTCATTATGATCCCAGTGTGGTCTTACTTGTTTTCACCATTCTCTTCAAAGGTGTATTCAATTTTTCTATTCCTTAAATCTGGACTTAGTTGTATGACTTTTTTTTTTTTTTTTTTTGTCCAAAGATGCAACAGAAAATGAGCAAATGGAGACGTGTAAAATGTTCTTAAACAGCGGGGTTGGCCTTCCTTTGTTATACTTGGGCCTTGAGACCGCTTATGAAGAAAATGAGCTCACCCGATTGAGAGGCCACCTGGGCACAGACACACATCCGAAAGCCTCAGTGAGGAAGCTAAGGCCAGAAGAGCCACCTTCCAACCCACAGAATCTCGAGAAATAAAAAACCTCAGCTGTTTGAAGGTGGGATGGTTTGTCAGGCAGCAAGAAAGCTAAACAACAGAACCAGGACATTCTCTACAGAGGGTTGATCTTGTACGGCCTTTGCAGTTTTCTCACCTGAACACATAGCTGAAATGGAGCCCTTCTTGGGCAATTAAGTAACCTCCATATCTATAGGAAGCAGAATTTGTAATAAATGCAATGCTTTGGGAAAAGGCAAAACAGAACCCATAAATATTCGCTTTCTTAATAGCTGTCTTGAATGACTTCTCTAGTTCAACCTCAAATACTTCTATAAACCGCTTCTCCATTCCAATTCCAGCAACTGTGCGGATGTTACCCAGGGCTTCACTGGTAATCTGAAAAATGAAGGATAGAAAAGCATAGACAACTCATTTCATGACATTCCAATTGATATGTGAATGGCAGAAAGTGGTGAAAAGAAGAGCTAGGGGATCAGTCAGTAAGCCCCAGGCATGCTCCTGTCTTGTCTCCTCCAAGCTGGTATTATAAATGTGTGTCACCACACCCAACTTTTACATGGTTCTTGGACTCCAAAGTCAGGATTGAATGCTTGATGGCCAGCTCCCTAGTCCTCTATTTAGTTCTAACATGGCTTTGCTGCCTCCACTCACTGGGAAAAGAGAATATAGGAAGAGGTTTCCCAGAGTTATCTTTGGAAGCTTTTAAGTTTCTTGGCTAATCATTTCAAATGTCTAAAGTGCTATCTTTTTCTTCTGAGACAAAGCATCACTTAATATAAACTTAAAATTTTAGATTCATCTTTGTCAAAATAATAATGGTAATTTTTTAAAAGTTCAAGACCACCAAGACTGCATAAATGAATAAAGACAAAATAAAGAAAAAACAAAGTAAAATAAATTAGATTCTATTTTCTTTTTAAATATTTTTTATTTTTACTTATTTATTTGACGGAGAAAGAGAGAGAGAGAGAGAGAGAATGGGCACGCCAGGGCCTCCAGCCACTGCAAGCGAACTCCAGACACACGTGCCCCCTTGTGCATCTGCGTAACATGGGTCCTGGGGAATCAAACCTGGGTCCTTTGACTTTGCAGGCAAATGCCTTAACCACTAAGCCATCCCTCCAGCCCTAGATTCTATTTTCTTAAAAAATAATCTAAGGTTAGGCATGGCTGTGCATGCCTTTAATCCCAGCACTTGGGAGGCTGAAGTTGGAGGATCACTATGAGTTTGAGACCACCCTGAGGCTACATAGTGAATTCCAGGTCAGCATGGACTAGAGTGAAACCCTACTTCAAAAAAAAAAAAAAAAAAAAATTCCCAGTGTGGTGGTGCACGCCTTTAATCACTGTGAGTTCAAGGCCACCCTGAGAATAAAGAGTGAAACCCTACCTCGAAAAACCACAAAAAAAAAAAGAACAAAGAAATAAAATTTAAGAATTTCTCTGGATTTTTTTTTACCTTTGGGGACCTCTCCCAACAGAGAATGAGTGAGAAACCCTTCTTAACTTGGCTTTCTGCTTTTCTTTTTAACTGTACTCTCTCTTAAACCTTTCATAATTTACACTTCTTTGTGTCTACTTTTTTGATTCTTTGCTAATAAGAGACAAGAACTTGAAAGTCACTGGCGTGGGAGTTCTTTGAGAGGCAATGGCTTGGGCAATTCTAAGACCATCCAGAGTCCAGGCTCTCAATTTCACATCATTTTTGAGGTTCCAAAGATATGGAGAAAGGTAGGCTAGCTGGCTTCTTTAATGCCAATTCCACACTCATGCAGGTCTCTTCACTCTGCTCCTGCTCTCCTGGGGTTATCTGTCATCTATGACTCATCAACTTGAGTCAAAACCGCTGCAACTCATATCAGAGACCAGACTGGGTTTTCTTTCCTGAAACTTACCCAGTTCTCCATCTCACAGTCTCTCTTTCAGCCTGCCCCTGCTATCTTCGTATCCTTTTCCTTTTCTCAACTGTTCCCAGGCTTGTCCCTGCATGGATGAGCGCTTTCTGAGGACACTCCTCCTGAACTCACCAACCTTTAAGATCCTTCATGTGTATTTGTACTCGACAATGAGGCTCATCCTTAAGTAGATGCGTAATTTGTAAAAAAAAAAAAAAGACCTAATCCAAGTTGCCACATGAATTTCCCCATGTTTTCCCCCTGGGACTTCTCCCAGCTGGGAATGGAAACTTCTCTTATCTTGAGAGCTTTTCTGCTTTTCTTCTCTGTTATTATCACTCTCTCTTGAAATAATTTTTTTTCATAATTTACACTTCACAAATAATCTAACCAAAAAATTTAATTTAAAATCAAACATAAAGTCAATCTACAGTCCACATGAGGTCCATATCAATGTTGTTGAATTAGAGCCCTGCTCTTACTAATGGTACAAAATTGGGCTGCTTTCTATATTAGTGTCTGAAATGCTTTGGCTACTTGGGCCAGTGTCATATTCACTGTCTTAAAAGAGGCAAAATCTAGGTCTGGGGAGATTTTTCAATGGCTAAACATTCATGCTTGTAAAGCCTGCCAGTCCAGTTCAGTTCCCCAGTACCCATATAAAGCCAAATGCACAATGTGGTACATGTATCTGGAGTTTGTTTACAGTGGCAAGAGACCCTAGTGCACCCATTTTCTTCCCCTCTCTCTCTCTCTCAAATAAATATTTTTTTAAAAAAGATTAAAAAACACAGATTTGAATGAGTTTGATAAAATTGAGTGTGTAAGCTGTACATGCTCAGGAGGCTGAGGCAGGAGAATCGTAAGTTCAAGGCCTGCCTAGCTTACAGAATGAGTTCAAGGCCATTTGTGCAACTTGGCAATAACTTATCTCAGTTTTTTTTTTTTGAAATATGAACAATTCTTAAAATTGAGGACATAGTGCAGTGGTAAAGAACATTCCTTAGCATGCTTAGGCCCTAGGTTCAATCCCTAATATCAAAAAAAGAGTGCCTGTTGTGTGTAGTTTGTCGTCTCTTTCTTCCTTCCATCCTTCCTCCTTTCCTAACTTCCTTCCTTCCTTCCATTTCATTTGATTCAGGGGCTCATGTAGCTCAGGCTGGCCTTGAACTCCCTATGTAGCTGAGAACAACCTTGAGCTCCGGATTCTTGTGCTGCCATTTCCCAAATGCTAGAAATACATCTTGTGCCACCACACCAGGCTTACTTATGCAATTTATTTTACCTGATAAATGTCTATGCCATTACCCCCTCTCTTATCCCTGATGTCCAGATATTAATTAGAATCATCTTTTAAAATTGCACAACTTTAACTCCTAAATGTATTTGAATCATAAAATGCAGTTCATGACTCTGTTTAGGAAAGGCATTTGTTACAAGCCTAGCAAACCTATATAAAAAAATTGTATGCCACTAAAAAGTTACTAAGCTCTTCTCTGTGTAGACAGCAAGACTGAAAAGCATCAGTAGAAAAATGAACTGTCTACTCCTTCAAATAAGCATACAGAGGGTTGGGACATAGAATAAGTCTTGGAGAAGAAATCAAACATGTAAGCATCTATGTTTGCCTCACTGTTTCTCTTTGCCTGGCAAGCCTATGCATCAAAGCTTTGGGCACATACATCTCTTTGCATTCATCATTTTAACGGTTTGCTGACACCTACTCAGTCATGAGCAGAAAATTAGGTCTGATGAGATTACCTGTCCTGCCCTTTCCAGAGCCTTCTTGTCTTGAGCCGCAAATCCCGTCAGCATTCTTGTCTGTAGGACTCCTGATAGAGCCAAGAAAGGGAAGAAACACACAACAACCAGGCTGAGCTTCCAGCTAAAGAGGAAGGCAATGATCATGGCCACAATGACGTTAACGAAGGAATTGACCAACATCCCAATTTGAGAGCCGGCAGCCTGCAAATCAAAAGCAACCAAACCATCTCAGAAACACAGTCTCACCTTCCCTGAAGGTCTAGTGCTTAGGATTCAGCGCTGTCAGACACACAGTCTCTTCAACCAAATGCTACTGTGTAGAAGGCTATTTTGCAGCCAAGAGATGGGGTTCTTTTCATTTTGTGATAAAATATACTTAACAATAGTTAGCATTTTAACCACTCATAGGTGTCATCAAAAGCATTCACAATAGTGTGTGACCATCACCACATCTATGCCCCAAACCTTCCCATTATCTCCAACAAAAATTTTGTTACCCACTAAATAATTGTCTTCTCTTCCAACCCCCCCCCCCCACCAAGCTATTGGTAATTTCTATACTATTCTCTGCCTGTAAAAATTACCTTTCCTATGTAAGTAAAACCATATGGTATTTGTTCTTCCATGTCTGAGTTATTATACTCAAGCATAAGGTTCTCAGTGTTCATCTACATTGTTGTACATATTAAAATTTCATTCCTTTTGAAAGTCTATACATTCCATTGTAGGCAGAGAGGGAGAGAGAGAAAGAGAGAAAATGGGCACACCAGGGCCTCTAGCCACTGCAAATGAATTCTAGATGCATACACCACCTTATGCATCTAGCTTTGCCTGGGTACTGGGGAATCAAACCTGGGTCTTTAGGCTTTGCAGGCAAGTACCTTAACCTCTGAGACATCTCCCCAGGCCCTAAATTTTTTTAAATTATTTTAAATGATGAGATTTCATAATGTACTTGAAGGTCAGATTAATAAATGTCTACTTTGTTCATTCATAGCTTCTCAGAAGCTCATCTACTGGCTAATATTATTTTGTGGGTGTCAAAGCTAGAGCAGTCTGTCAGAGATTAAAGCAGCTCTAAGTATGGGCTACATATATCTCAGGTACCTGTGCATTTGGCCTGCCTGAGAATATCCACACATTAGGCTTGTGATAATAGCAGTAATTACTCAGAGAAGACTAATGCTTAGTCTGTAACTATAAAAATACTGCAATAAAATAGTACTTTGATTTTCATTGAAGATAGCTTGTTGATAAGTACAACATTACATTCATAGCTATTCAGTCAATGCAGATGAATGTAACTCAGTGGTAAAACACTTGCCTTGTCTTGAGTTCAATCCCTAGCATTGCAAAAGGAAAAAAAAAAATGCTCACAGTTAATATGGATGGATAAAAATAGATTTGATCCAAGAATATTCAGGACCACTGTTGTAATGATTAATGTTGTAATGAAAAGGACTAATATGCAGAATATATGAAGAATTCCAAAAATTAACAAAAAATAAATAATATAATAAAAATGATCATATAATATTAAAAGAAGTACAAATGACCAATAACTATATGAAAAACTGTTAGATATATATGTTAGTCAGGGAAATAAAATCAAAACAATAAAGAGAAAAAAATGACAATTCAGATGCACACAAAAAGCAACCCTTACACAATTTTGGTAAGAAATGGAAGTTCTTCAAAAAACTAAAAATAAGGACTAGAGAGATGGCTTAGTGGTTAAGGCACTTGCCTGGACCAAGGACCCACGTAAGCCAGATGCACAAGGTGGCGTATGTGTCTGGAGTTCATTTACAGTGGCCAGAGGCCCTAGTGCACCCATTTTCCCTCTCTTTCTCTCTGTCTCTACCCCTTTCTCTCTGCCTCTTTCTCTCTTACTCTCTCTCACATCAATAAATAAAAATAAAATACTTTAAAACAACTAAAAATTGATCATGCTATCTAGTTATTCTACTTCTATGTGTATTTCTGAAGGAAATAAGGTTATAATACAGCAGAGATACCTGCATACCTATGTTTATTGCAGCATTAGTCACAATAGATAAAATAATCCAATTATGTGTCCACCAACAAGATGAATGAATTAAGAAAATGTGGTGCTTGTACAAAATGGAATGTCAGTCCGACAAAGACAATGAAATGTTATTGGTAACAAAATGGATGAAAACAGAGACATCATGTTAAGTAAAATAAGCCAAACACTGAAAGATGAGGATTGCATGTTTTTTCTTGTATGTGAAAGCTAAGAAAAAGCACACACACAAAAAGTTGACCTCTAATAGGCGTTACAAGGGAATGGGAAGGTTGTTGTGGGATGTGGTCAATTATAGACGAAAGGTAGAGGATATGATCGACACAATATATGCATATGAATCCCATTAATCTGTACAATTAATTTGTGTTCATAAGAATAACAAAATAAGCAGTAGTGCACTAAAATTATGTGTTGCATTATTTTTAAATTTCTGTTGTAAAAAAGGAGACAATGGAAGGCACTTATGATCAAAATACATCATGTACATGTATAAAAATCATCAATAAAATGTTTAAATATTCTATTGTATGAAAATCCCATCAGGATTTTTTAGGGGAATAAAGACTGTTAAACCCTATGTTGAATGATTCCAAGTCTAGAAAATATATGAGTCCACAGAAGAGGCTCAGGTATCAGAAGTGTTATGTTTATAGGAACTTCCTCTAACATGATTTTGTATTCATTAATATGTTCCCATACCATTTTCTGTATTTTGGTTAAACTGGCCAGGAATACAGTTCAACATTATTTAATGCAGTGAAGTTTTATTTCTCCCAAGAGCTTCACAAATCACACTTAAGAAAAAACTTTCTCAGGCTGAAGAGATGGCTTAGCCGTTAAGTGCTTGCCTATGAAGCCAAAGGACCCCAGGTTCGAGGCTCAATTCCCCAGGACCCACGTTAGCCAGATGCACAAGGGGGTGCACGCGTCTGGAGTTCATTTACAGTGGTTGGAGGCTCTGATATGCCCATTCTCTCTCTCTCTCTCTCTCTCTCTCTCTCTCTGTCTATCTGCCTTTCTTGCTCTGTCTGTTGCTCTCAAGTAAATAAAAAAAAATGAACAAAAAAATTAAAAAAAAAACTTTTTCATTCAGGAAAGGAATAGAGATGTTGGGAAGCAAATTTGTCTCTTATCTCTTTAATCCACATCCCTGGTTTTATAAAAGCTGATCTTACATCTATGTGTTAAGTTTCTTGAAAAAGACTATAGATTCTGGGATTTAGAAGCCATAGCTTGTCTCTGAGTTACAAAGACAGCTCTATGAAGTCTTTGGGGGGTTGGACAGCAAACACCTCTTTCAGTCCCTATTTAGTAAGATGGATCTTTCAACAATGCTTAGAACAGCTTGTGTCTCTGAGACTAATCCCATCCTAGACACCTAGGTAAGGAGGCTTCTACATACCTGCTTCTTCCACTCTCTGGTGGAGCCTAAGCTTTAGTGTGAAAAAAAGCTGAGAAAAATTATGATATATACCACATCACTGATTCTAGACACTGCCCAGCAAAGACTGTACATTAGCTGCTGTTTGTCACCATTACAGATGGTGGAACATGTGGCTTGGGGTGGCCCAATTCCACTAGTTCTTAGTCCAGAGAAAACACCAGTGATTAACAGAATGTTCTGTGGTAAGAACATCTACACCAGGTAATAGTCCTGAACACTATGATCTGAATCGTTCTCTAAAATTCACATTGAAACCTAATCCCCACTATTGTGGTATTAACAGGAGGGAATCTTTAGCAGTTATTAAGTAATGAAGACTTTGCCTTCATGAATAAGATCAAAATCAGTATAATGCAGTTTGGTTAAATGTATATATTATACCCACCAAACTACCCACTAAGTACTTATGTTTAGGCCCATATATTAATGCTATTCTCATTCTTGGTTAGAGAAGTGTCTCTTCTCAAAACTCATCAAAGTGCTGAGTAGAAGAGACAGTAGAGTGATCCGCAGTAATTGGGACATCTCTATAATACCCTCCAAGGCTCAAGAACTATTGCAAAAGAGGTAATAGAAAGAATGTAAGAGCCCGGGGCTGGAAAGATGGCTTAGTGGTTAAGGCACTTGCCTGCAAAGCAAAATGACCCAGGTTCAATTCCCCAGAAGCCATGTAAGCCAGATGCACAAAGTGGTGCATGTGTCTGAAGTTCGTTTGCAGCAGCTGGAGGCCCTGGCATGCCCATTATCTCTCCTTTCTGTCTTTCTCAAATATATATATATGGAAAAATGTAAGAGTCAGAGGAAGGTAAGTGGGTGCTTTGAAATACTGTCTTCCAGACACAGTGGCCGCAGCATTCATGACCTCACAGTGGTTGATGCTACCTACACAAGATCTGCATGATATGAGGGGGAAATGAGTACATCAAAATGGAAGACAGACTAGATAGAAGAAGGGGTTCCATGGAAGGGTGATAGAGGAGGAGAGAAAAAGGAGCATGGTGGAAAGGGATTATAATCATGGTATGCTGTGTATATATATGGAGGTTATCAATAAAAATTTAAGAAAAAGAATTTACATGAATGCAGTTAGTATCACTCTTAAGTTGACATCTCACTATTTGAGTATTTTTAAAAATATTTTTATTTTATTTATTTACTTATTTGACAGAGAAAGAAGGAGGGGGGAGGGAGAGAGAGACAGAGAGAGAGAGAGAATGGGTGCTCCAGGACCTCCAGCCACTGCACACAAACGCCAGACGCCCGTCCCCCCTTGTTTATCTGGCTAACGTGGGTTCTGGGGAATTGAACCTGGGTCCTTTGGCTTTGCAGGCAAATGCCTTAATTGCTAAGCCATCCCTCCACCCCTATTTGAGCATTTTTAAGTGTCATGCATAAGGAAGTATCAATATCTAAAGATTAATAACAATGTATCATTAACAAAAGTGCATGGCAAAAAATTAAAGAAGTATTAACAATTAAATCCAATGATCTAATGATCTAAGTTTATTTCATGAATACCCATTAAAATAATTATAGTACAACTGTGTCTTAAATTCTTTATGCTACTTAATCCAGGGCCAAAAGAGTACTTTTCATTATGAATATTGCTCTATTGGATTAACATACATATATGTAAAAGCCCATAAGGCCAAACTTTAATTAGTCTTTTATCTTTCCTAGCCTTGTACATATATCAGAACTACAAGAAGAAGCATGTGTATACTGTTATGCTTAAAGTACAAAATTCTCCAAGTATGTACAATATTTTAACATAACAAGCTCTGTTAGAGGAGGAAAAAATGTTGTAAACCAATAGTTTTTCATTAAACTTATAGTTCCCTCCTTTTAACTGCAAAAAATATTAAAAATATATCTAGCATAAAAGGAGCCTAGAGGGAGAAGCCCAGCTCCCTATTACCCTCCTGCCATGTGAAGATGGAACAAGAAATGTCATCTTTAAAATATTTTATTTATATATCTATGTATGTATTGGAGAAAGAGGCAGATAGGGAGCGAGAATGGGCAAGCCAGGGTCTCCAGCCACTGTAAACAAATTCCAGATGCATGTGGCACCTTGTGCATCTGGTTTATGTAGGTGCTAGGGAATGGAACCTGAGTCCTTAGGCTTCGCAGGCAAGCACCTTAACCATTAAGCCATCTCTCCAGCCCCCCAAAAGTGTCATCTTTAAACCAAAGAGAACAGATCCTCACCTGTTCACAGCCTACTAATACCTTGATCTTGAACTAGAGAGCTATGAGAGATTAATTTCTAGCATTTGGAAATTTCCTAATCTAAGATATTTTGTTATAGCAGACCACATGGACCCAGACGTGTCCATAGCTTACCCCTTGAACTTGAGAGGCATCTGTAGCAAGCCTTGTTGTCAGTACTCCTGGGTTATTTCTGAGGTCATCAAACCAGCCAATATCTTGCCCCAACATTGCCATGAAGCCAAATTTACGCAGCCGTTTTGTGAGGAGCTCCCCGGATTTAGCAAAAGTGTAGCCCTGAAAAAAAAAAAAAGAGAGTCTTTAGTGATACTTTACCATGAAACGAGAAAAAAAAATAGCCAAATTACTTAATGAAAATTAAAACTCCTTACCTGCAGAAATTGGGTCAACATGGATACACAACCCATAGCTACAAAAAATAGGCACATGCCGTAAATCTCTGATCTTTGTTGTTCTTTATCAGGAAGTGAAAAAGTCTATGGAAGATAGTAAGCAGAGAAAAATCTTTATTATTATGAACAATAACAAAATTAGTAGATTCAAAGATTTCAAATAAAACTTCTTACCACATCATTTCACATTTGTCCAACCCCACAGAAAGTACACTAGAGTGACCCTCAAGGTATACTGAGTGTGGGTGGATCATGACATGCCAAAGTCATCAATTGCACTGACTGTGACACTGTAGTAGGAGACATTGATAATAGGGAAAGGTGGTTGTATTCATGAAAGCTCTATAAGTTCCTCTTTTCCTGTGAACCTAAAATTACCTTTAATAAAACACTTCTAGGGGCTGGAGAAGATGGCTTAGTGGTTAAGGCATTTGCCTGCAAAGGCAAAGGACCCCGGTTTGATTCCCCAGGACCCACATAAGCCAGATGCACAAGGAGGTGCATGCATCTGGAGTTTGTTTGCAGTGGCTGAAGGCCCTGACGTGCCCATTCTTTCTCTCTGCCTCTTCCTCTTCCTCTCTCTCTCTCTCTCAAATAAATAAATAAATAATTAATTAATTAATTAAAAAAAAACACTTCTAAAATGACTTCACTTAAATATCCCAGTACTTATACCAAAGCTAACTATGGACATTATGATGATATATTTTTAATCCCCTATGGGGCAGGATGTCTGTCAAATTAAAACTAGTGGTAGCAATTACAGAGGTTTTGTGTTGTTTCTCTACTTTATTTAAGCAATTGTGCTGGCTTTTCCCTGACACACATGAAAAAAATCAACTAATTAAGCAGAAAAAGAAAGTAGGAAGAAAAGAAAGAAGGAAGGAAAGAAGAGAACATATAAAGAAAGACCCAGAAACTTGGAAATGTTAAGTCTGGGGCAAAACACAAAATATTAACTTCTATGTTGCTCAAATAATGGATGTAAGAAACATATTATTCATACTGAGATATCTTATATAAATATATATATATTTTTAATATATTTTTAAAAATTATTTATTTATTTATTTGAGAGCGACAGACAGAGAGAGAGGCAGATAGAGATAGAGAGAATGGGCGCGCCAGGGCCTCCAGCCACTGCAAACAAACTCCAGATGCTTGCGCCCCCTTGTGCACCTGGCTAACGTCGGTCCTGGGGAATCAAGCCTCGAACCAGGGTCCTTAGGCTTCACAGGCAAGCACTTAACTGCTAAGCCATCTCTCCAGCCCATACTGAGATATCTTATCTATTATTAGTTGTATACAAGTAAACTAGGTTATAAATATCCATTATTCCCTTTGTATATACATTTAAAAACCAGAAGTCCTGGAACAGAATGGCAGAGCTGCTTCTGGGAAAAGGTCTATTGAAACTATTGAAACTTTCTACACCACAGCTAACAGACAGTGTGAGTGAACCTGGGAATGTATTCATGATTCTGCCTTTGTTAAGGGATAAGGAGATAACCAGCAAAATGCTGTAATTCCGGGTTTCATTTAAAAAATCAACACTTGGGCTGAAGGGATGGTTTAGCGGTTAAGGCATTTGCCTGCAAAGCCAAAGGACCCAGGTTCGATTCCCCAAGACCCATGTTAACCAGATGCACAAGGGGGCGCATGCATCTGGAGTTCATTTGCAGTGACTGAAGGCCCTCGAGTGCTCCATTCTCTTTCTCTTCTCTCTCTCTCTGTCAAATAAATAAATAAATAAATAATAAAATATTGCAAGTATAAAAAATAAACATCTGGGGCTGGAGAGATAGCTCTGCAGTTAAGGTGCCTGCCTACAAAGCCTAAGGACCCATGTTCGACTCTCCAGGTCCGACGTAAGCCAGATGCAAGGTGACACAAGTGTGCAAGGTCACACACGTGCACTAGGTGGAACACATGTCTACAGTTCGATTACAGTGGCTGGAGGCCCTGGTGTGCCAATTCTCTCTCTCTCTTTCTTGCTCCCACAGATGGTCTCTCACATTAAAAAAAAAAAAAAAAAAAGAGTGAGACTCTACCTCAGGGGGGAAAAAAACTGGCTGGGCATGGTGGCACACGCTTTTAATCCCAGCACTTGGGAGGCAGAGGTAGGAAGATCACCATGAGTTCGAGGCCATCCTGAGAATTCAGAGTGAATTCCAGGTCAGCCTGGGCTAGATAAAGACCCTACCTGGAAAAAAAAAAAGGACTGGAGGGATGGGATGACTTAGCACTTAAAGTGCTTGCCTGTGAAGCCTAAGGACCCAGGTTTGATTCCCCAGTAACCACGTAAACCAGATATGCCTGGAGGCGCATTTGTCTTGAGTTCATTTTTAGTGGCTAGAGGTCCTCACTCTATCGCTCTCTCTGTCTCTCCAGTAAATAATTTTTTTTTTTCAAAAAGGGCCAGTGTTTTGGGCTTGCCTCAAAAATAAATAAACATCTGGGGTATAGGCTTTGATCTTTCAGCTTCATCCCCACTCTTTGTACCCATGCCTCCCTGCTCAATGACAGTCACCTTCAGAGTACTATCCTGCAAGGACGGCAGTTGGAGAGGGAAGAACAGGCAGATGCTCTTGTCCTCCACCCTACCCCAACACCAGCAAAAGTGACCAGTAAACAGTAGATTTTTGATAAATATTTGTTGAGTGATGAATGCGTTTTTGCTTAATGCTTGAAAAGTCCACTGGGAAAAGCTCCATAACTGGTATGGTATTCCTGAATCTCTAGCACGGGGGCAAAGGAGACAATCAGTAAATGTTTGTTAAGTGAATAAAAGAACATTTTCTTGATATTTGAATATCATAGATAGTAGGAAATTAAGAAACATGAATTAATTATTTTTAAAGATTTTCAGCATCTTCATTTCATAGTAGATTGTGGTACCACACGACAAGAAGTTCAGCAAACCAGAGTTGAGGGTCCCTGTGTTTCCAATTTCTTATCCCGCTGAAAGTACCATGATTTCCTCACACTACACCAGGGAGCTGGTGACATTTCTATGCAGACTATTTTATTTGTAGACTATTGAGGTCTTTCAATACAACTCATGCCTATGGGGACATTTTTTCTTGTGGCCCTGATTTCATCAGAGAGTGATAAAGGAGAAATTTACCAGAGTGTGCACACTTGTGTGTGTGTGCTGATAACTAATTTTGGGATAATGAGGCATGGTCAGAACCTGGCTCTACCATCATCACCCTGGTGGATTGAGTCCTAACTTTAGCGCTCTCTCTCCTAGTTCTTTGGGTCTTAGCTTGCTACCTTATAAAATGACAATAATAAGAATGCTTGTCTCCTGGGCTGGAGAGGTGGCTTAGCGGTTAAGCTCTTGCCTGTGAAGCCTAAGGATCCTGGTTCGAAGCTCGATTCCCCAGCACCCACGTTAGCCAGATGCACAAGGGGTGCGGGCATCTGGAGTTCGTTTGCAGTGGCTGGAAGTCCTGGCTCACCTATTCTCTCTCTCTCTCTCTCTGCCTCTTTCTATCTCTGTTTGTCACTCTCAAATAAATAAAAATAAAAATAAAAAAATCTAGAAAAGAATGCTTGTCTCTAATAGTTTTGAGGAAGCATGAGCTATGAGCTATTAGGCACTATGCATGCATAGTGCCTAATAAATGCTTGTAGTTATTACCATAGTAATAGCCACTTGGAAAATATCAAGATTTATAGAAAGTGAAAAAACAGAAATAAGTTGCTACCTTCTCCCTTTTGCTTTTTCTCACTTCCTGCTCAGTCCCCCTTTCAACGCAATCAGTTGCAGAGCAGAGATTTGACCTGCTATAGAAGCCAAGTTTTGTACCTCATCTGTGCAATACAATGAAAACTTGCTCTAAAAATCTTTTGTATGATTCAACAAACCTGTTTGCATTCTAGTTTGATCTGCACACAGGCAAACTGTACTCTTTCAAGCTTTAATCGGTAGCTATGATACCATTTTTCTTTCTACAGGTGACTATGAGCCCTGTCAGACCAAACAAGAGTGCTCAACTTCATCTTCTTATCGACTGTGTGATGGAGACTCAATTTTTCATCCCTTTACAACTGGGGGGAAAAAAGAGCTAACAAGAGGGAGTTAAGCATGTTGAAGCAAACTGGTGACTTGTCAGACACGGCAATAGCCACTGATTCAAAAACATAAAGTATGAACAGAATAGAGTTGTCCAGCTGCTTGCTTACCCCAAGAAGCTGGCTGAATAAAAAGGCATAGAGGGGAGTGACTGCCCCATTCACGGCTGCACACAAAGCCCCCACCAGCATGTAGTGCCACTCGGAAGCATTGAATTTCAGAATCCTTCTAACCGGGACAGGGTTCACTTCTTCCTCAAGAATGTCGTTGTCCTTGGGGAGAGAGAGGGTACATTCATTACTCAAACGTTCACATAGACCCTTCGCATTCACAGATTTAAGAATCATAGCTCTGCTATGGTGCCTTCAGAGGTCTCTGAGATGTGGTGACTTGCTGTTTGTTGAGAAATGGTTTTGTAGCTGGGGGGAAGCTGTGGCGAACTGACCCTATGGGACTAGTCATGTGACGGTGAGTCCATCGTGTTCATTTCACAGCTTCTTATTAATTTTCAAGGACTAGTAAGTATGCTGAATCTTTGAGAATAACCCTTCATTACAAGAAAAAAATCTGGGCTGGAAAGATTGCTCAGTGGTTAAAGGCACTTGCTTTCAAAGGCCTGTGGCCCAGATTTGATTTCCTAGGACCCACAGAAAGCCAGATGCACAAAGTGACACATGCACTTACAGTTTAGAGTGCCTATACTCACTGTCTCTGTCTTTCAAATAGACAAATGAAAATATTTTCAAAATAAAGTAAAAGATTGATTAAAATCCCTTGTGATGTGTGTTTATGCATGGGAAAATCTAAGAAATTTTCAAGATATGCTTTCCATAAATAACAAGCAAAGCCAGGCATGGTAGCACTCGCCTTTAATCCCAACACTTGGGAGGCAGAGGTAGGAGGATCGCCAGCCTGAGACTACACAGAGAATTCCAGACCAGCCTGGGCTAGCGTGAGACCCTACCTCCAAAAACAAAATTAATAAATATACAACAAGCAATATTGTATAATCTAGTAACTGACATTTAAAGTTCTGAGGTATATGTGAAATAAGACAATTTAAACAATTGGAAGTTATTCTTTTTTGTATTTTTTGTTTTTTTATAATTTATTTATTTATTTATTTGAGAGCAACAGACAGAAGAGAAAGAGGGAGATAGAGAGAGAGAATGGGCACGCCAGGGCTTCTAGCCACTGCAAACAAACTCCAGACACATGCACCCCCTTTTGCATCTGGCTAACGTGGGTCTTGGGGAATTGAGCCTCGAACCGGGGTCCTTAGGCTTCACAGGCAGGCGCTTAACCGCTAAGTCATCTCTCCATCCCTCTTTTTGTTTTTTTTAAAAATTATTTATTATTTATTATTTATTTGTAAAGAGAGAGAGAGAGAGAATGGGTGTACCAGGGCCTCTTTCCACTGCAAATGGAGCCCTGATACATGTGCCACTTGACATGGGTACTGGGGAATTGAACCCAGTCCAGCAGGCCTTGCAAGCATGCACCTTTAACCACTAAGCCATCTCTCCAACCCATTTTTATTTGTGTTTTCTTTAGGTAGTGCCCACAAGTAATTCTACATTTGAATATTTAAATCACATATTTTTTCCACAAGGAATGCAAATTAGTGTTTTCCCATTCTGATACTTTTAGTTAGCATTAAAGTATCAGAAAAGGCAAATATTATATATAGAACCCTATTCCTTTATCTTTCTCTTTGCTATAAATATTACTCAGTGCTGCTATTAATGTCCATTTTTTAAATAATTTGTTAAATTTGTTACCCATTTTGAGAAAGGATTCGAGTTGGGATATATGTGTGTGTGTGTGTATGTATGTATATATATGAATATATATATATATTGCCTTTTTGTATCAAAATGCACAAAAATAGGAGCTGAAGAGATGGTTCAGTGGCCAAAGGTGCTTGCTTACAAACCCTACCAGCCTGGGATTTGATTCCTCAGTACCCATATAAAGCCAGATGCACAAAGTGGCACATGCACCTAGAGTTCATTTCCAGTGGCTAGAGGCCCTGGCATGCATATTACTCACTCTGTCTCTCTCTTTCTCTCTCTCTCTCTCTCTCTCCACAAGTAAATAAATAAAATATGTTTTAAATATACAAAAATATTTATAGAAAATTCTCTATAAAACTATTAATAAATGTTTTTAGTAATACATGTTACTTTACCATCTAGGTAGCTGAATTTTCAGGAATAGATGACAGCAAAGATATTCAAAAGCTTACACTTAACTCACAAGGTCAAAGACCATAATACCAAATCCATTTCAATGAAAGGCTGGAGCAATGTTCATTTTATTATAACTACAAGTTAAAAAAAGAGATCAAGGAAGGCACCTTGAGCTGGTAATGAGTTTGTCATCACCTCCTCTCGGCCACCTTCAGCATTTACACTTTGTCACTGCTACTCACTCACATAGAAGATCCTCCTGCCAAGACTTTCATTTAAACTGAATTTATATTCAGTTACCTAGAGGGTAGATTACCATGTTACTGGAAACGCTCATTAATAGTTTATAGATCAGACTTCTACTTTAGTAGGCCTTAAAGAGATAATCAGGCTGGAGAGGGGGCTCAACAGTTAAAACTCTTGCGTGCAAAGCCTAACAGCCTGGGTTTGATTCCCTAGTACCCACATAAAGCCAGGTACACAGAGTGGGCCACACACTGAATTCTGCCTTCTCTCTAATGGCACTGAAAAGCAGCACTACCCCACAGCCTGACAAGATGGAGCCTTTCCTGACTTTCTTATACCCAAAAGGTATTCCTAACCTGAATCAATAAGGTATCTAAGAACACTATGAAAACTCTTTTGTCTGGTAGCTTTAAAATATATATTAGGTGTTTTGAGACAGGTTTTGAGACAGCTTGCAGTGAAAACCGGCCTCAAATTTGCTATATAGCTTAGGATAACCTTGAACTTCTAAGTCTCCTGCCATCTCCTCCTCCCTGGTGTAGGAATTACTGGTGTGCACCACCACACCCAGTTTTATGTGATGTTGGGGTTCAAATCCAGGGCTTTGTGCATACTGGGCAAGAACTCTACCTAATGAGCCATATTCCCAGACACAGCACAGTTTATTTCAAGATAAACAAATTAGAAACATAAAGTTAACTTGGATAACTTCTTGTCTTTCTGCACTTAAAAAAAAAAATCACCTTGGGGCTGGAGAGATGGCTTAGCGGTTAAGCGCTTGCCTGTGAAACCTAAGGACCCCAGTTCAAGGCTTGACTCCCCAGAACCCACGTTAGCCAGATGCACAAGGGGTGCATGCGTCTGGAGTTCGTTTGCAGTGGCTGGAGGCCCTGGCGCGCCCATTCTCTCTCCCCCTCTCTCTATCTGCCTCTTTCTGTCTGTCTGTCGCTCTCAAATAAATAAATAAAAAATAAAAAATAAATTAAAAAATCACCTTACAGGAGACTGTACCTAACTCTTCCATCAAGACTAAGTGAAAAAATTACCTAGAAAATCAGTATTTTGTCTGAATTTCATTTAATAAATGAACAGTAGTAGGGGAATACAAGAAAACAGTGAACTGTAATTAAAATCATTTCATAAAGGAGTATTTACCTCTGATTTTGAGAAACTGATTATAAAGGAGATAAAAAGACTAAGAGCAGATCAGCTCCTGACATGGACAGGCACAATGATAAAGTTTGTATGTGTTTCCTCATTGAAGGGCTTGTACATCTACTGCGCAAGGCTGATACATTCTTCTATGAGATGTTAAGAGGACTTGTCAGCATTTCCATGGCAGGAAGACTGATTATCTTTTGATCATCTTTTCAACCTCAATATAGTACACAGCACATTATGAATGTCCACTAATATTTACTGCATAGAAGAATGAATGATGCTCTGTGCCCATGGGACAAACATACACTAGAAGAGTTACTTAAAAATAGTGCTTAAGCTGGGTGTGGTGGTGCACACCTTTAATCCCAGCACTCAGGAGGCAGAGGTAGGAAGATCACAGTGAGTTCGAGACCACCCTGATATGACATAGTGAATTCCAGGTAAGCCTGGGCTAGAGTGAGACCTTACCTTGAAAAAAAATAGTGGTTAAGGATGTTGGAGAGATAGTTTAGTGGTTAAAGAGCTTGGCTTCAAAGCCTAATGACCCAAGTTCAATTCCCCAGTACCCACATAAAGCCAGATGCACAAAGTGGTATATGCGCCTGGAGTGTGTTTGTGGCAGCTGGAAACCCTGGTGCACCCATTCTCTCTGTCTCTCTTCTCTCTATCCCTCTCTGCTTGCAAGTAAATAAATAAATATACTTTTAAAAAACAGTGGTTAAAAAATAGTGTTTTTCCACCTGCTATGCAGATGGTTTGGTGTTCCCCACTGGTCTTTCCCAGTTTCCTTCCTTATATTCCCTATGTGGCCCAGGAGAAAAAAACCAAACAAAACAAAACAAAACCAAAAACAGTTCCTACTCAAATCTTGAACACTACTTCCTATACATTGCTACACTGGTTTCTGTATTCTCAATGACAATGATTTCCTACCTTGATAATAATGCTAAAATTTGGTGATAAAAAAAATGGTAAATGCGGGTCTGGAGAGATGGTTTAGTGGTTAAGGCACTTGCCTGCAAAGCCAAAGGATCCAGGTTCCACTCCCCACAGGACCCACATAAACCAGGTGCACAAGGTGATGCATATGTTTGGAGTTCGTTTGCAGCAGCTACAGGCCCCTGGCGTGCCCATTCTCTCTGTCTTTATCTGCTTCTCTCTCTCTCTCTCTCTCTCTCTCTCTCAAATAAATAAAAAAATGCTTTTTAAAAGTGGTAAGTGTGGAAAATGAACTGAGGTTTTCCAAGTAAACAAATACTTATAGCCACTATATGGCTCCTGTTTCTGTCCTCTCTCATAATCAGTGATTAAATCCTATATTATAATTTCATTCTAGAATCAAATTATAGATGTCTATCTAATACCCGATCCTTACTTGATACTATATAAAATCTGCTTCATTTTTAGGTTCACCTATAGACACCTAAATATTAGAGACTGAAATCTACTCTGCATGTTTCCCTAATCCTAAATTTAATTTTATCAGTATTGTATACAATATCTGACCCCATTTATGGGAGCTAAAGGTATAGCTTGGAGAGCAACAAGGAATGGGCCTAGATCTGTCATCAGTTAACTGAGTCTTTAGGAGAGTAACCCCAAAGTCTAGAAGAGTTTGGAGCCACATACCAAACTAAAACAAGCAAAAGCAAAATGACAGCAACAAAAGGTCTTCTACCTAACCCATAAATACTCTGAGAGACCACTAGGTGGAGGTAACTGCTTTGTGCAAGAAAACCTTTAGCAACAAAGCAAACTTATGTCCCCATCTACAGATGCACAGTGAGACCTTTACCATCAAGATGAGGAAAAGAATTTTGTCAATGCTTCGCTACAGAATTCAGTTGTGTTAAAATACTTCTAAATATTAATACTTGGCAACAACTGCTCACTGTTCCTTGGGATTAGAATTTCTATTCTTCTGATTCAACTTTTCTTCTATTGCTTCCTGTTAAAAAAAATAATTCTTCAAACCCAAAGATCTAGCATAGTTATCACACAAACAAGCAGACTTAACAGGAGAATCCTTCCCTTGGAGGTTTAGCAAAACAAGATTGGCTTCCCTATATTTTTCCTTCCTTTGTTATCTCTCTCAGTTAGAGAAAATGTGAAGAGGCATCTTTATATTGAGTAACATCTAATTCACTTTTATTGTTCTATTCTCAACGTATAATGCTGATAAGTAGAATATAATTTGAAAATCTAAAAAATATTTTTATTTATGAGAGATAGAGAAAAGGGGAGAGAGACTGGCTTTACATGCGTACTGGGGAATTGAAACCAGGCAGACAGGCTTTGCAAGCAAGTACCTTGAACCTCTGACACATCTCCTCCAGTCCTAATTTGGAAATTCTTAATCTTTTTGAAACTTATTCCTAAATTCAACCTAGGTTTCCTTTCATTTGATGGCTACCCTGAGCTTTCTCCTGAACCAGAGGAATTCTGAGAAGAAGCTGATCTCCAGATCCAAGGGGCACTGACAAAGCTGGGCCAACTGAGCAGGGTTCCCACCAGCTCAGCCTGTAGAAAGCGAGCTTTCCTTCCCCCTGCTCCTTGTACTTGCATCATCAGATACTCACCCAGAAACTAGATAACATAAATAAATGGCAAAAACTGAAGATAATCAGTACCACGGTATTTGAATGTCAATAGAGTATTTGGGTCTTTCTTCCCTTAGTCTCTATTGAACTCCTGTTTTCCTAAAACACATTTTGTAGTTATTTGTGGCAGTGCCATTGACATACTAAAATAGCTATTTCTAGAGCCAGAAGAAGAACTCAGTCTTCAATGACAAGATGTAGTAAGAAGCCATGCTTGCAAAGTGTATTTTGTCTTTCACTGGGACTTATCCTGCCACACCAAAAAAGAATGTTGTGTAGAATTTATTGAAACCACTTTATTAAACATTGATACCTCTATTTATTTAATATTAATATATTAAGACAAAAGAGAGCACTGATAATCTATCTTTCATAGACACAAGGTCATAAACAGTATTATGCTTTCATCCCAAATTTCTCCACTATGAACAGGTGTTTATAATGAGGCCTTGATAGACTCACAAGTTGAAATTCTATTGAAGATATTTTGAAACTACATCATGCATAATTGATGCAACTCCAATTTAAATATTCCATAGTTTATTTGCTTTGATACCTCTTAGAGTTTGGGCTTTGTTTTATTATAGATCATTTTTTCATTTTAATTTAAAATCTCTGATGTCCTACTTGGTGCTTGGCACTGGGCAAGGTGCACAAGGTGGCAACACAGATAAGTTGAGGTCACTAAGTCTAAGAGACCTATGATTTAACAAGAGGACAAGAAAACATGGCTTCAAACAGAAATACAAAGAAATTCTAGGAAAAGTGTTCTAACAAAGCATGTTTCAGGGACCAAGGCCAGGAAGGGATTGGAGGGGGGCGGGTAGATGGTCCCTTTATGAGAAAGATGTTGTCCACACTCACAGGATACCTGCATCCTCATGAATGGACTGCTACCATTAAAATATTGCACCAGGTATGGTAGCGCATGCCTTTAATCTCGGCACTCAGGAGGCAGAGGTGGGAGGATCACTGTGAGTTCAAGGCCAGCCTAAGACTACATAGTGAATTCCAGGTCAGCCTAAACTAGAGTAAGACCCTACCTTGAAAACAAAAATTGCAACTCATATAAGGCCTAGTCTGAACAAATACCTTTGCTTAGTAAATACATTTTTACCAATTTTGTTATCGTTTAAGAGGAGATTTAAAAATTTAAGAAAGGGCTAAAGAGATGGCTTAACAGTTAAGGAAGCCTAAGAGCCTAGGTTCAATTCTCCATATCCCACATAAGCCAGATGCACATAGTGGCACATGTGACTGGAGTTCATTTGCAGTGGCTAGAGGCCCTGGCATGTCCTCTCTCTCTTTCTCTCTCATAAATAAAAATAAATCTTAAAAAAAGAAAAACTTAAAATTTGAGAAAAATGCTTTGGAATATTCTTTAAAACTTTAAGTGTATATCTCCATACAAGCAAATGATTTGCTAAGTACAGGTAATAAACACATTTCCTGTGTTTATTCAACTTGATCCTCTAAAAGCCTATTAACTAACCCTCGACAATTCAATTTTAGTTGATATGTCTCCTTCAAAGTATTTAATTAGGTAATCTATGTTTCTTTTCTTAAAATGTGCAAAATTTGGAGTTTTCCCTAGGTCCTAATGTTACCCTATTTACTCTTAGTGAACCATTATTAGATATACATCTAGAAAACATATATGCTCAAGCATACAGGGCAGCACCAGGAAAGACTCCTCCCATTCCCCATGAGCGCTGGGTGCCTGACCTTTCCGTCTTCATAAGAAGTCTTGTGATTGACAGTAGCCAACGGAGGTTCATGTGCCAGGTGAGAAAGCTGAGACCTGGAGCGTTGACGTATGGAAGCTCTGTAAATAAACACAAAGACGGGAGCGGCTGTAGATAGCAGGCAGGTTGCAACAGGGCTCAACTGGCATCTACGCTTACATCACACAGCAAATAAACGGCAATGTTTGGTAGTTCACACGGCAACTAGAGCAGGAAGTTTCCAACTTTGGTTTGATGGATCTTGTCTTGAACCACAGCAAGTCAGGTTGATTGCTCTTGGCCCTAAGTTCTGTAACTCAGATTCAGTGTGCAATTAGGGAGGAAGAAAGCAGAGGGGAAAAATTCTCCCATCAACCCACTAAAAAAAGGCTCGAAACTCAAATAATAGCCCACCACTTTTATCTTCCTTCTAGTTTAGGGTGTAGTTGCTCTCTCTCCCTCTCCCTCTCCCTCTCTCTCTCCCTTTCTCTCTCCTCTCTTCTACCCCCCCCCCCCCTCTTAATGTGATGCCACCTTGATACACGTGAGTTCACAGGATGAAACAGGGTCCCTAGGGAAACTATCTTCAGCTATGCACTACCCGTAAAAATGCCTTAACAAAAATCTTATTGAAATGTAATATGGCTAAATACATTTATTAATTAGTTCACTTATTCATTTGGCAGAACCTTACTGGATTCTGACAACAGGTAAAACCAATGCTAGGTATTGGAAGAGACATAAAGTATTGACCTTTTCCTTAAGCAGTTTAAATCTTATGGAACAATGCATGTCTCAAACCTCATGTACGGAAGAATGTGGTAAGTCCTATAAAATTTGAATAAAGACTGGAAATCGAAGGTGTCACCAAGATTGGTTTCATGGAAGAGGTGGCCAAGGCAGGATTATTTGCAGACTTATAAGAAGTAATTTCTGACAAAGAAAATAGCTTAAATTAAAGCATGGGGACAGGGTGCCTTGTTAAATATGCTTAGTGCATGCTACACACAGGATGTGATCGGCTCTGTTTTTTTTGTTGTTGTTGTTGTTATTTGTTTGTTTGTTTGTTTTGTTTTGTTTTCCCAAGCTTCTTGGGAAAGAGAATCCTGTTTTCTTCTAGATTAACCTGCAAGCACGTTGTACTGGGAGCTATTAGCAATTGTGTTGAGACTCTTCAGGAATAGAAGTATTCTGAAAAATGAAGCCAACAATGAAGAAATACACCTGAAAATGAAAACAGGAAACCATTTATCTTAGACACATTATTGAAGGCCTAGCCTTGCTGAAACCACAGCATCTGTGAGCTGTGTAGTTACATGAGTTGATTCTTTCCCTTGAAAGGTTAACCTGGGTGCGGTTTTCGGTCATTTGCAAATGGAGTCTTCAATGATACAGTCAATGCCTAAGCCTTGTGGGAGGGAAATTTACATTATGATTGGTGCGTTTTGAAGGCTTAATCTGTAGTAGTATGGTAGAATGCACTCTAGATAGAGTGGCTTACATGTCCTATCATTTTGTATCCAGGAGAAATTAGACCAAAAACAAGTATCAAGGTGGTGCCTGCTCTCTGCTCGTTTAGACCTCGTGACAAGGCACTAGTACGTCAACTTAATTATGCTAGCTTGTTTTAACACTGTGTTAATGACTCTGCCACCCACTTAGTCACCCGGGTTCAACGTTGCATTTGCCGGAAGTCCTCTCTCTTCCTTGTCCTGGCACATTCAAACTCTGGCCAAGTCCTATTATGATTGGGCATGAAATTGCTCCCGACACCACACTCCCTATAACCAAATGGGCCTGTGGGACATCCCATTTACTCCTATCTAGCATGATATCCCATAAGCTGCTGTGGTGGTTTGAATCAGATATTTCCCATAAACTCGTGTGTTCTGAATGATTAGTCCCCGGATGGTGGCAACTTGGCAGGTGGAGCCTTGAAGGAGAAGGTGTATTGCCATGGGCAGGGTCTGGAGAGTTATAGCTCAGCCTCCCCTTGCCAGAGTCCAGCTTACTTTCTTTTTAATTGAATTTATATAATTAGTTTATTTATTTGCAAGCAGAGAGAGAGAAAATGGGCACTTCAGGGACTCCTGCCATTGCAAACAATCTCCAGACATAGGTGCCACATTGTGCATCTGGCTATATGTGGGTACTAGGGAATCAAACCAAGGCCTTTAGGCTTTAAAAGCAAGCGCCTTTAACTGCTGAGCCATCTCTCCAGCCCACAGCTCACGTTTGCTATCTCCCTCCTGCTGTGGCAACATGTGATGTCCATTTTTGCTCTACCATCTTCCCCTGCCATCACGAAACTTCTCCTTGTGACTGTAAGCCAAAATAAACCCTTTCCTCCCATCAGCTGCTTTTGTTCAGGTGTTTTTTTTATCAGCAATGTGACAGTAACTACAACACATGCATACAGAGTGACCTCCTTGGGCTAACTAACTAAAGTCAGGACATCTCCAGAACATGAAGAATGTGATGTGTCCCCTGGAGGTAGGGTACTTGATAGAGGTTAAGACTCAAAGTGATGGTTCTAAAGACAACCCACAGCAGTGGACACCAAGGCAGGAGCATGCAGGGGAAAAGAGGGTTCGCAATGTGATTGAATACCTAGCACCCAGCTCTAGACATGGGAAGGTTTGTGCCCAGATTTCCTTGGGTTTCTGCTACCTTAATCTTGTATTTCTTAAACCTTTCTCTCTCTCTCTCTCTCTCTCTCTCTCTCTCTCTCTCTCATCTCATCTCAAATACCTCCACTTGTCTAAAATAGGCTATCATGTGACTTTGAGCAGTATATGTGCTGGGCAAGGGGTCTACCAGCCATCTGGTGCCCTCTCTGGTTTACCAAAGTAAGATACCATCACACCCCTTTTCTTACAACATCTGTTCCAACCCTTCTCAGAAGCTGTGTACCATTTCACTGCAAAAGAAAATAGCTAATTTGGGGAAATACTCTTCTATCTCTCAACATTATTATTTGAGAAATTATTTTCACTTGCCAAGTGTTCTTGAACTTAAAATATATTGCTCAAGAGAGGCTGAGCCATCAGAAAGATTATGGTTAACGAAGAAAAAGTAAAATTAACATTACATTTAGTCATCTAGAAAAAAAATTGTCAGTATCCAACATGATACACACACACACACACACACATATATATGTATATATATGTGTGTGTGTGTGTGTGTGTGTGTGTATGTGTGTATATGTATATACATGATATGTAAATATATATTTTTTGAGGTAAGGTCTCACTGTAGCCCAGGCTGACCTGGAATTTACTATGTAATCTTAGGGTGGCCTCAAACTCATAATAATCCTCCTACCTCTGCCTCCTGAGTGCTGGCGTTAAAAGTGTGCACCACCACACCCAGTTCACAATGAGATATTTTGGATAGACCTCCATACTCATACTTATAAATCTTACTTAGCAAGAGGTTAATAACTACTTTTTGTTTCTACATAGTATTACTATATATTTTTCATTCTAGTCACTAAATGAAGGATTTATGCACATTTATATACAAATAAGAGATATTTATGTTAAAAAGGATTATTTCTCATCATTAACTACTTAGAATGGCTTAGAATTTCATTCCTCTTAGAAGTAAATAATATACACCCAAAATATATCCTACAACAGGAATACTTGTACATCCACGTTATTGTGGCCCTATTCCCCATAGCAGGAAATAGACTCAGCCTATTTGTCCATCAATAGGTACATGGGTAACGAAATTGTGGTACATATGCATAATGAAATTTTATTCAGCTATAAAGAAAAATGAAAATGGATGGTACTAGAATATATTATATCAAGTGAAGAAACCCCAGCTCGAAAAGACAACTCCTACATGTTCTATCTCATGTGTAGAGTTGTGTGACTCACTGGGAGTATGTGTAGAGACCAGAAAGAGACCAGAAACCTAGGAAAGGGCCATGGGGGTGGTCTTGAAGGGGAGGATAGTAGAACTTAAGTGAAATGAAAGAAGTGGGCAGGGGTGACACTAGGATTGGAAAGGATTAAATAAAGATGAGGGTGGGAGTATGAAGAAGAGGAAGGGATGGGGAGAAGTACTAACCAAAATTTAGGAGATATGAAAAAGCCACACAAAAACCTGCTATTTTGTAAGCAAATTAAAATGGGGGCTGGGGAGATAGCTCAGCAGGTAAGAGTGCTTACTGTGCAAGGATAAGCCCCTGAGTTTGATCCCCAGCAACCACATAAAATGGCAGAGATTTAAAAAGACTAAAAAGAATAAGAAATCAAACAACTCAATTTAAAAAATGGACCATAGAATTGAATAAAGAACTCCCAAAAGTAGAAATACAAATGGCCAATAAACATTTAAAAACTTGTTCTACATCCTTGTCCATCAGGAAAATACAAATTTAAACTACTTTGAGATCCATCTCACTCCTGTCAGAATTGCTATCATGAAGAAATCAAATGACAATAAATGCTGGCCAGGGTGTGGAGAAAGAGGAACCCTTCTGCATTGTTGGTAGGGATGTAAAGTGGTACAGCCATTGTGGAAATCAGTGTGGAGGTTCCTGAGAGAGCTAAGATTGTTTTACCATATGAACCATGTAGAGCACTCCTTGGCATATATCCTGAGGACTCCACACATTACTACAGAGATACTTGCTCATCCATGTTTATTGCCATTCTATTCACACTAACTAGGAAATGGAACCAGCCTAGATACCCATCAACTGATGTATAGATAATAAAAATGTAGTACATAAACACAATGAAGTTTTTATTCAGCTATAAAAAATGAAATTATGAAATTTGCAGGGAAATGAATTGATCTGGAAAAGATTATACCAAGTGGCAAAACCAGGCTCAGAGAGTGAAATGGTACATGTTCTTGCTCATATGTGGATCCTAGCTTCAAATGTTTAGATTTGTATGTGAGTTGAAGTAAAATCCAATAGGGAGGCCAGGAAGCAAGAAAGAGGCCATGAGGAAGGGAGGAGAGGGGAGGACTTAAGGGGCAGGTATAGTAGATATGTGTGCCAGCCTGCAGCACGAGTCGAAACAGACCTCGAAGGAGGGAGTGGGAATGAACCTGAGACAAGAACACAAGGAATAGAGCCAAGACAAGTTCTGATCAAGGCTCTGCTTTATTCAGGCGGATACAAGCTTATATACAGAAGACAAAACTTTCTGGATAATGCCTACGTGCCTGAGGTCAGCTTCACCAGGGCCATATGGTAATGCCTCTTCTCGTCGCTCACCCCACCTAGGCTGTATGTTAAATAATGCCATTGTAACTGGCTCCATCTCACCTGGGCTGTAGGATAAGGCCTTTGTGTTAAGAGAATAAAGACCACCTGCAGCTCCCAAAGTCAAAGAGCAGCTGCAGCTCCCAACAGATATGTAAGTAGATGAGCAGAATATTGACAGTGAATGGTCTAAGTCAGGTCAGGGGATGGGATGAAGAAGAAGAGGGGGTGGGAGGTAAGAATCAAAATTAAAGTTGTTATTAATAAGCCATATAGAAATTTTCTTCCCCAGCTAAATAATATACATTTTAGAAAAGAGAAAGTTCAGGCAGAATGCTGTGCCCGGAAGCCAAAAGTTATTACAAGAAAATTTCAGTTCCAGGGATGGGAGACCTTCCAGTGAATTATTGGTCAAGGATGCCCCTGATGTCCCCAAAACATTATAGGCCATTGCCAAGGTTCTTGGTTGCCCACCAGAACTAGATGATAAGACCGTATTGCTGATGATATCACATGCTTGGATGCAGAGCACTGAGAGATCAAGCTGGAGCTGAGCTGGAAGCCCCCTCCCTGTTGACTAGCTGTCATGATGCTGGAAAGAACTATGCAGCCTGTTGGGGAAGAAAAGTCATCAGTGGTCTTAGCCAGCAGTGGACCCTGAAGCTTTACAGCTGGCCAGCCAGGCCAAATGTGCCAACCGGTATAATGGTGGCGTGTCTGTTATGAGGGATACAAACTGCTCTGTGATTGGGTCTGAGAACTGCTGCATGGGAGGGAATTCATGCCTGATACTGAAAATCCAATAATAATTTTAAAAAAAAAAACTGTAGCCGGGCGTGGTGGCACACGCCTTTAATCCCAGCACTCGGGAGGCAGAGGTAGGAGGATCGCCGTGAGTTCGAGGCCACCCTGAGACTCCATAGTGACTTCCAGGTCAGCCTGGGCTAGAGTGAGACCCTACCTCAAAAAACAAACAAACAAAAAAAAAAAAAAAAAAACTGTGGCTGAAGAGGTCGTAAACCTTACTTCCTATCTTACTGAAAGGATATGTAATGCCTACCAAAATGACCTTTAAATTCTTACGTTCATGCCCATATATTAATGCTACTCTCAATTTTGGTTAAAGAAGCTTCTCTTTTCAGACAGTGGTGACCACTGAGGAAAACTCAAAATTCATCAAAGTGCTGATGAGACATGACAATGGAGTGCTCACCATTAAGTGAGACATCTCTATCACACACACCCTCCAAGGCTCAGGGACCCCTGCAGTGGCAGAAGGAATGTAAGAGCCAAAGCAAGTGAAGGAATGCTTACCATACTATCTTCCAGACCCCAAAGCCTTGATACTCATGGCCTCACAGTGTCTGATAGTATCTATACACGTCCTCAATAATAGGAGAGAAAAAAATGCTGACATCAAAATAGAAGACAGACCACATGGAAAGAAGAAGAAATTCTGTAGAGGTGGAATTGGAAGGGGGAAAAGGGAGGGTGGTGGGAGGGTATTATGATCATGGTCTACATTTGTGGAAGTTGTCAATAAAAGTTTAAAATTTTTTAAATAAATATAATATGGAAAGCAATTAAAAAACACCCAATGTTGACCTCTGTCCTCTACACACATGTACACAAGCATACTCCCACACACAAAGAAATGTACCTATACATACATGCACACTACACACACATACACATGCAAAAATAAAGTTAACAGAATATTATTCTAGTTGATATAGCCACAAGATACACCTCACTTCAACCTAATGATCAAGACAGATGCCCGTTTATTATGTTTAGGGCTGGATAGATGGCTTAGCAGTAAAGGCACTTGCCTGCAAAGCCTAAAGAACCAGGTTCAGTTTCCCAGTGCCAACACATAAAGCCAGGTGTACAAGAGGGCTCATGCATCTAGAGCTCGTTTGCAGTGGCTAGAGGCCCTGGAATTCCCATTCTCTCTCTCTCTCTCTCTCTCTCTCTCTCTCTCCCCCTTTCTCTACCTCTCTTTCAAATAAATAAATAGAAATTTAAAAAATTAATTATTTGAGATAGAGAAAGAGAGAGAGAGAGAATGGATGTGCCAGGGCATCCGGTATTTTAAAAAAGAAGGTAGTTTATATGTTTAGATTGTGATTATATTGATTCTTATCTTAATATTTTACTTTAATATTTTACTCATTGAATATACTGCCAGATGTCTGTAAAACTTACCTAATAATTTGGAAAACTTTCTAGAATAACTTGAAGCTATTGTTTTGTTTTTCAAATTCAATAAATTCAATAAAACTAGCATGTTCTACATTTTTTAAAATTTATTTGTAAAGAGGAAAAAAATAATTCAAGTCTCATAATTTAAATATATAAAAAGACTTATTAGAGCCTGAAATATCCACCTATATTTGAAAGTAAGTACAACACTTTAGTGAATTATTTGAATATTAGAGATAAATAAATCTATTTTGACTATTTGAAGTTGCTACCTGAATATTTTATTTAACGTTTGTTTTCAGTAAGCAATTATCCATCTTGAAAACACAGTCCTATAACTGTGTCTTTGGTCTGAGCACAGCCTTGCATTTACATCTTGGAAATGGTAAAAACAATGGTTGAAGGTACTTAAGGGAAAATTATCTTTGATCAGCATTTTTGTTAACACAAACATATAACATATATATATATGTGTGTGTGTATACACACACACACACACACACACACACACACACACATATATATGGTACGTGTGTGTGAAATGTGCTGTGTATGGTATGTGCATGTGTATATGCCCTTGCAGTGCCCCATAACTGCTGAGCAATCTCTCCAGGCCAGGGCATCCTCTTTAAAAGCTGAAAGGTATATTTTTATTTCATCCAATTCAGGAGTTATTTGACTTCAGATACATAATTTTAAGGACAGAAGTGTTTCTAGTGCAGTTGTGTTTCACTGAGGAGGTTAAAGAATGTTTTCCCCTGACATAGGGTCTCACTATGTAGCTCAAACTGGCCTTGAATTTATGATCCTGGTGCCTCAGCCTCCTGGGGTTACAGATGTTCACCATAATACCCAGTTAACATGGATTTTTTTAATCCCCTTTTCTAAAAGCCATAAACAACATTTTAATCAGAGAGCCCTCCATCGAGACTCGTCTCTCAACAGAGGTTGAGAAACCAAAATTAAACAAAACACCAGGAACTGGAAACATAAACATCAGCCTAGCCACAAAGCATTCATTTTCATATTCTTACTTCCCAAGACCTGGGAAGTCTGCTTAGGATTTCTGGGTTGTACCTGAGATATTGTCTAAGGATCACAACTTCAGGAGGCTCCTAAGACTATCTGAAAACTTCAATATGGTGTGATCTTACCTTAAACTATCCTGGTAGCTCCCTCTGCCAAAGGTCCTCTCAAGTAGGTCACCTTCAGATGCCTCTTTTCCTATTCAACACAACACGAGCCACTCCTTAGTGTCGCAGGAAGCAGAGCCATATGCAAACAGAGCTATTGACTATGTTTGCCTAGAAAGTAATTACTATTTGATGTCAAAATATCCTACTCTCTTTACTGCAATAAACAAGTCTTGGAATTTTAGCTAACATATTCTAACAAAAAAAATTTCAAGATATTCGGTAAGTACACTAACCCATCTTTCATAAGGAATAGGTATTGTTTGTCATGAATCCAAAAATTTAAGGAAAGTTCATTAGAGGAGGCAAAAAAAAAAAATTGATAGAACCAGCAAACTTTTAATTTTTTTTATGCTCATTTGTAGGTGGTTGTGAATGTGCATGCTTCCTGAGCATGTTAAAGTGTGGGTGCATGTGTGTGACAGTGTGTAACTCATGAATGTTAAATGTGTGCAATAGTCATGACTAGTATGGTTCACAAGCCCCAGTGTGAAATGGTGGAGAAAGTAATAGTGGCTGGTCAATTAAACTTGAGGCAACCACTAAGTCAGATAAGTCCAATTGATAAAGAGAAGGTGTACTTGGGCCTGAAGTATCTATCTACATTTGGAACTAAGTATAGACCGTTTTAGTCATTGATTAATTCACTTAGTAAGAATGAGTCACCTTCAATGTACAAGACACACTCTGGGAAACTTCTAGTACTTGTTAGAATGAAGAAAAGGGATAGAAAAAAATAATGGAGTAGAATTGAGAACTAGAAGGCCTTGGGCTTAGCTTTGTGACTTAATCAAATAACTTAGCCTTTTAACCTTTAGTTGTTCCATTTATACATATATGTGTGAGTGTGCATATGTATATGTTACATACGTATATATTACACAATACCTGCGGGCCTGTTTGGGGGAACAAAGTAGGCAGTGTATATTCACATGTACATAAGTTCATCAAGCACTATGGATATTGACAATGTAGCATAGTGAGGCAAAAGCCAAAAAGGCCCTTACCTTTTCCATCCTCTTCCTTGGGGGCTTCATCGGCCTGACTTTGCAAAGTCACTAGTGTGAAGTAGACACCTTTTCTCTCCAACAGCTCTTCGTGGGTGCCCCTTTCCACTGCTGTGCCATGTTCAAAACCAACGATCACATCTGCAGCTCTGATCGTGGATAGGCGATGGGCAACTGAGACAATGGTGTGCTTATGCTGAATCTGCAACGTGCACGGTGCACCGTTAGAGGAGACTGCAAGTTAGAACCAACGCGGATCTTTGCTGAATCCACAAATAAGTCAGTTTTGATCCCTCGGAATATCCTCAAATAAGCAGTGCAAATTAGAAAATGCTAACAGATTCCCATCACATATGATCTGAGTGTGGTTACTAATCAACAATTTAATAAGGGAAGCTTCAAATCATGTTACTCTTCATAAGGAACACATTTTCTAGGTACAGCTCTTAGGAGGGAAATCCTTACTGTGTTTTTCTGACACGATATAGATTACGGTTGGCTGGTGTTTTCTCAGTTATCAGACTTGACACACTAACCCATCAGTACTCTCCATCCCTACAATGAGCTGCCTTTCTCACAGCAGCACGCACATTTCCACTGGCCTATAAAATCACTGACTCTCCACAAACCTTACTCAGTGCTTCTTGGACTCGTGCCTCACTCTCGTTGTCCAGCGCCGAGGTGGCCATGTCCAAAAGCAGGATCTTGGGGTTTCTGATAAGGGCTCTAGCAATAGCGATCCTTTGTTTCTGCCCACCACTCATCTGGCTTCCTCCTTCTCCAACAAAGGTGTCAAATTGCTAACAAGAAAGGGACAGTAGTCATGAGGGAGAAGAATTTGATGGTTCTTGATAGTAATCTAATATTCTTTCTAACTTCTTCAAGTATATATATATATATATTTTTTTTTTTTTGAGGAAGGTTCTTGCTCTAGCTCAGGCTGACCTAGAATTCACTATGTAGTCTCCGGCTAGCATCTTTTTTTATTTTTATTTTTATTTTTTTGAGGTAGGGTCTCACTCTAGCCCAGGCTGACCTGGAATTCACTATGTAGTCTCATGGTGGCCTCGAACTCACAGCAATCCTCCCACCTCTGCCTCCTGAGTGCTGGTATTAAAAGTGTATGCCACCATGCCCACCAGAGAGTGAGAGAGAGAGAAAAAATGAGCATACCAGAGCCTCTAGCCACTGCAGATGAATAAGCCACCTTGCGCAACTGGTGGGTACTGCGGAATGGAACTCAGGTCATTAGGCTTTGCAGGCAAGCGTCTTAGCTGCTGAGCCATCCCTCCAGCCCCAAGTATGAGTTTTTGCAGGTCCAACTTTTACTAAGAGAAATACCCTTTTCCTAAAACACTGCTTAATCAATATTCAAATGTTAAATACCTTAACTTATGTCTCCAGCTGTGTAAATGTTCCTTTTAGAGCAAATTTAAAGAACTTTTTTCAACCATTGTAGAAATTGGTCAGCCTTAAAATATATCACACACCAAATCCTTGAATCCTTTCTCTGGCTAGATAACACAGCAAAACATAATGCTAAAGCAGCCTTTATATTGTAAATGAAATGTTAAACTTGTTTTATACTCATTGCCAGGGACAGCAAATGGTGACTGAGTATTCCACAGTACTAACACTACACTGGAATCTCACAAGGGGTGTTGATAGATTCTTAACCTGCTTTGTATAAGCCAACATGAGTTGGAGCTCACATGATATATAAAGTGTGGTGGTGAAATTCTACATCTACTGTCTCATGTAGTCCTCTCAGACACCCCAGGAGGCAGGTACTGCTATTTAAAAAAAAAAAAAAATTTAGGACTTCTAGTTAAGATGGCGGTTTAGGAACCACACCAAAGCAGCCTAGGGAGAAAAAGCCAAAGAATAACCAGCAAAATACACACTTTTACTAAAAAGTGAGGTGTATAAGAAATTAAAATGGCAGCAGAGAAGTAGGAGAGATCCAGGGCATCCAGAGCCCACACAGGCAGGCCTAAACAGCTCTGGCAGAGGCGGCTCTGGCTCCGGCTCCAGCATTGGCAGCGCCGGCTCCGGCAGCAGCAGCGGCAGCGGCAGCAGGGGCTCCAGCAGCAGCAGCTCCAGCAGTGGCAGTGCCAGGTCTGTGGGGCCACAGCTGCCAGACTCGGTTTGCCCCACAAGAAAAGCCAGTGCCCAGCTCCAGAAAACAGAACAGCAGTCCAGCAATCCAGCCAGCCTACTTGAACCCACAGGGCACCAAAGAGGGACGCAAGCAGAGCGCAGCATAACTGAGACCAAAATCATCCAAAAAGGTAAGTGGGATTGCTCCAAGGAAGGGTCTCACTTGGTCCCAAGCTGATTGGAACCCTCAACAGACCAGAAATCTTAACCTTGTTGTTGATAGAGGACCTGGTTGTTATAATACCTACTCTTGCATAAATACTCAGTGCTGTTTTTCATTGAATGTGTACATTGTTTAGATAAATTTTAGAATCTATCTGTATTTTGTTCCACTCAACCTACTTGAATACTCCCATAGCAGGCAAACCCAATGCCTAGGAACACCTTTGTAGGTACTCTGAGAGTCTTAAGAGCCACACCTAACACCTTAAGCTCCTACCCTGAAGATATATAACATCAGATTGATTGATACAGCTAAGAATACCCAGTTAACTAGAAAATCCAAGCATTAACTTGATCCAAGATGCAAAAATATATACATTATAACACAAGAAACACTAAAAACCAAGACAATATAAATCCACCAAAAAGTATTAATGCATCAGAAATGACCTCTAGTGAGAACAAGTTAGAGGAAATGCCTGAGAAAGATTTCAAAAGAATGATTGTAAATATGTGCAAAGAAGTCAAAGAATAAATCAAAGGAATCAAAGAGGAAATCAAAGGAATCAGAGAGGAAATCAAAGGAATCAAAGAAGTCACAGGACACCAATTTAATGAAATAAAGAAGTCAATACAAGACATAAATAAGGAAATAGAAATAATAAAGAAAAACCAGTCAGAATTACTAGCATTGAAGAATACAGTTAATGAAATAAAAAACTCTGTAGAAAATCTCACCAGTAGAATGGATGAAGGAGAGGACAGAATATCTAAGCTAGAAGACCAGGTGGCAGATCTAATACAGTCCAACATAGAGAAAGACAAACTAATAGAAAAGTACGAATGGGAATTTCAAGATATTCGGGACACCATGAAAAGATCAAACATAAGAATTCAGGGCATAGTAGAAGGAGAGGAATTTCACTCCAAAAGCTTAGTAGGCATCTTCAGCAAAATCACAAAAGAAAACTTCCCCCAAATTGGGAAAGAGGTACCAATGCAGATACAGGAAGCCTTTAGAACCCCAGCCAGACAAAACCTAGAGAGAATCTCTCCTCACCATATTATAATCAAACTACCAAACACACAATCCAAAGAAAAAATATTGAAAGCAGTTAGAGAGAAAAATCAAGTTACCTACAAAGGCAAGCCCATCAGGATTACAGCAAATTACTCAACACAAACTTTAAAAGCCAGAAGGGCTTGGAGTGATGTATTCCAAGTTCTGAAAGATAACAACTGTCAGTCAACCAAGGTTAGTTTATCCTGCAAAGCTATCCATTCAAATAGATGGAGAAATAAGGACATTCCATGACAAAAGCAGGCTAAAGAACTATTTGTAAACAAAACCAGCTCTACGGAAAATACTTGAATGAATCCTCCATGCTGAAGAGAAGGAAAAGAACACATATAAGGAATCTGGAAAAAACAAACAATACTCAAATACTAGTTAACACAAGAGAGCAAAGGTAGAACCGGAACTACAAAAAAAAAAAAATGGCAAACATAAATACACACCTATCAATAATATCTCTTAATATCAATGGCCTCAATGCCCCAACCAAATGACACAGGTTTGCAGACTGGGTTAAAAAGCAGGATCCTACAATTTGTTGTCTCCAAGAAACTCACCTTTCTACAAAGGATGGACATTATCTTAGGGTAAAAGGTTGGAAAACTGTGTTTCAAGCAAATGGGCCTAGAAAACAAGCAGGGGTTGCTATCCTAATATCTGACAAGGTAGACTTCAGTCCAACGTTAGTCAAGAAAGATAAGGAAGGTCACTTTATATTGATTAAGGGCACACTCCAACAGGAGGAAATTACAATCCTAAACATATATGCACCTAACATAGGGGCTCCCAAATTCATCAAACAAACGCTATTAGAACTAAGGTCACAGATAATACCAAACACAGTGGTAGTGGGGGACTTCAACACCCCACTCTCATCAATTGACAGGTGATCCTGGGGAAAAAATAAACAGAGAGGCATCTGGACTAAATGAGGTCATAGAAGGAATGGACCTAACAGATATATACAGGACATTTCATCCAAATGATGCAAAATATACATTCTTTTCAGCAGCACATAGAACATTCTCTAAAACAGACTATATATTATGACACAAAGCAAATCTTAACAAATACAGGAAAATTGAAAAAATTCCTTGCATTCTATCTGACCACAACGGAATCAAACTACAAATCAATAGCAAGAAAAGCTATAGATCATACACAAAATCATGGAAACTAAACAATACACTACTAAATGATGAATGGGTCAATGAAGAAATCAAGAAGGAAATCAAAAAATTCATAGAGTCAAATGATAATGAGAACACAACATACCAAAATCTCTGGGACACAATGAAGGCAGTTCTAAGAAGTAAATTTATAGCTTTAGGTGCCTATATTAAGAAATTAGAAAGGTCACAAGTAAACGACCTAATGCTTCACCTTAAAGCCTTGGAAAAAGAAGAACAAGGCAAACCAAAAATCAGTAGACAGGAAGAAATAATAAAGATTAGGGAAGAAATTAATGAAATAGAAACAAAAAATAATTCAAAGAATCAATGAAACAAAGAGTTGGTTCTTTGAAAGGATAAACAAGACTGATAAACCCTTAGCAAATCTGACCAAAAGAAAGAGAGAAGAGACACAAATTAATAAAATTAGAGATGAAAAAGGCAACATCACAACAGATACCAGAGAAATTCAAAAAATCATAGGGACATATTATAAAAGCATATACTCCACAAAGCATGAAAATCTGAAAGAAATGGATGATTTCCTTGATTTATATGACCTACCTAAATTAAATCAAGATGAGATTAATAACTTAAATAGGCCTATAACAAGTATGGAGATCCAAGCAGTTATCAAAAGTCTCCCAACTAAAAAAAGGCCAGGCCCAGATGGATTCACTGCTGAATTTTACCAGACCTTTAGGGAAGAACTAACACCATTGCTTCTTAAGCTTTTCCACAAAATAGAAAAAGAAAGAATCCTACCAAACTCCTTCTACAAAGCCCGCATCACCCTGATACCAAAACCAGGCAAAGATAGCACAAAAAAAGAAAATTACAGACCAATCTCCCTCATGAACATAGATGCAAAAATTCTCAACAAAATATTGGCAAACAGAATAAAAGAATATATCAGAAAGATCATTCACCCGGACCAAGTATGCTTTATACCAGAGATGCAGGGATGGTTCAACATACGCAAATCAATAAATGTAATACATTACATAAATGGACTGAAGGACAAAAATCATATGATCATCTCATTAGACACAGAAAAAGTATTTGACAAAGTCCAACATCCCTTCATGATAAAAGTCCTACAGAGACTAGGAATAGAAGGATCATATCTCAATATAATAAAGGCTATTTATGACAAGCCTACAGCCAACATATTACTAAATGGGGAAACTCTGGAAGCTTTTCCACTGAAATCAGGAACAAAACAAGGGTGTCCACTGTCCCCACTTTTATTTAATATAGGACTGGAAGTCTTAGCCATAGCAATAAGGCAAGAAATGCACATAAAAGGGGTACAAATTGGAAAGGAAGAGGTCAAGTTATCATTATTTACAGACGCCATGATTCTATGTATAAAGGACCCTAAAGACTCTACCAGCAAACTGTTAGAGCTGATAAACACCTACAGCCATGTAGCAGGACACAAAATAAATACACAGAAATCAGTAGCATTCCTATATGCTAACAACAAACACACAGAGGATGAAATCAGAGAATCACTCCCATTCACAATTGCATCAAAGAAAATAAAGCACCTTGGAATAAACCTAACCAAGGAAGTAAAGGATCTCTACAATGAAAACTATAAAACACTCAAGCAAGAAATCACAGAGGACACTAGGAAATGGAAAAACATCCCTTGTTCCTGGATTGGGAGAATCAGTATTGTGAAAATGGCAATCTTACCAAAAGCAATCTACACATTTAATGCAATCCCCATCAAAATTCCAATGGCATTCTTCACGGAAATAGAAAAAACAATCCAAAAATTCATCTGGAATTAAAAAAAAACCCTCGAATATCTAAAATAATACTGAGCAACAAAAATGAGGCTGGTGGTATCACTATACCTGATTTTAACCTATACCATAGAGCCATAGTAACAAAAACAGCATGGTACTGGCACAAAAGCAGACATGTAGATCAATGGAATAGAATAGAGGACCCACATGCAAGTCCAGGTAGCTATAGCCACCTTATATTCGATAAAAATGCCAAAAATAGTCATTGGAGAAAAGACAGCCTCTTCAGCAAATGATGCTGGGAAAACTGGAAATGTATCTGTAGAAAGATGAAAATAGATTCTTCTCTCTTTCCATGCACAAGAATTAAGTCCAAATGGATTAAAGACCTTAACATCAGACCTGAAACTCTGAAACTTCTAGAGGAAAAAGTAGGGGAAACCCTTCAACATATTGGTCTTGGCAAAGACTTTCTGAATATAACCCCAATTTCTCAGGCAATAAAGCCACAGATTGACTGCTGGGACCTCATGAAATTACAAAGATTTTGTTCAGCAAAGGATACTGTGAATAAAGCAAAGAGGCAACCTACAGAATGGGAAAAAAATCTTTGCCAGCTATACATCTGATAGAGGATTAATATCTAGGATATACAAAGAACTCAAAAAACTAAATAATAAGAAATCAAACAATCCAATTAAAAAATGGGCTATGGAACTAAATAGAGAGTTCTCAAAAGAAGAAATATGAATGGCGTATAAGCATCTAAAAAATGTTCTACATCCCTAGTCATCAGAGAAATGCAGATTAAAACTACATTGAGATTCCATCTCACTCCTATCAGATTGGCTACCATCATGAAAAAAAATGACCATAAATGCTGGCAAGGATGTGGAAAAAGAGGAATGTTCTACACTGTTGGTGGGAATGCAATCTGGTCCAGCCATTGTGGAAATCAGTGTGGTGGTTCCTTAGACAGCTAAAAATTGATCTACCATATGACCCAGCTATAGCACTCCTAGGCATATATCCTAAGGACTCATCTCATTTCCTTAGAAGTACATGCTCTACCATGTCTATTGCTGCTCAATGGAACCAGCCTAGATGTCCCTCAACTGATGAATGGATAATGAAGATATGGCACATTTATACAATGGAGTTCTACTCAGCGGTAAAGAAAAATGAAGTTATGAAATTTGCAGGAGAATGGATGGATCTGGAAAGGATTATACTAAGTGAGGTAACCCAGGCCCAGAAAGCCAAGCATCACATGTTCTCTCTCATATGTGGATCCTAGCTACAGATGACTGGGCTTCTGTGTGAGAAGGAAAAAACTCAGTAGCAGAGGCCAGTAAGCTAGAAAAGAGATAGAAAGGGAAGAGAAAGTGAGGGAGGGGGTACTTAATAGGATGGTATTGTATATATGTAAGTAGAAAAATAGATTAATGGGGGTGAAAAGGCCCAAAATGAGGTCTGGGGAAGAGATTGAGTAAAGGAAAGGTGGAGGGACAGCTAGTCAAAATCTAAGAGGATATAAATAAAACTTATGTAATCCTACTTTTTTGGACAATGGAACACTCGGGAGCCGTAGATTGTTGCTAGAAAATTTTCAGTGCCAGGGATGGGATATCTTCCAGTGAGTTCTTGGCCAGGGAGATCCCTGATGCCCCCAAAACATTATAGGCCATTGCTAGGGCCCTTGGTTTCCCACCAGGAATAGATGGTAAGACCCTATTGCTGAAGACTCCATATACTTGGGCTGCAAGGCCACTGAGAAATCTTGCTGGATCTGAGCTGATAACCTCCTCCATGTAGACCAGCTGACAGAAAGCTGGAAGGAAGCCACTCTGCATGCAGTTCAATGGGAGAAAGAGAAATCACCAGTGAAGATACTCATCAGTGGACACTGCAAGCCTTATAATTAGCCAGCCAGGCCAAATGAGCCAATGGGTGCAATACTGGCACGTCTATCATGATGGAAACCAACTGCCCTCTAATTGGACTGGAGGCCCGCTGTATGGGAAGGGAATACATCCCTGATACTGAAAACTTAAAGCAGGGTAGTCATGAGCCCTAGGGGTGTAACGTCTGCTGTTGTCTGGCCAAATGTATATACTATGCTTATCACACTGCCCAGTAAGCACTTCTGTTAATGTTCACAACCTTATATTAATGCTACTCTCACTTTTGGTTGAGAATCTTCTCTTTTCAGATGGCAGTGACCTTGGGACAACTCAGAAGGTATCATGGTGCTGGAAAGAAGTGACTGGAGTGCTCAGTACTGCAATATCTGTATCATACCTTCCAAGGCTCAGGGTCTAATGTGGAAGAGGTGGCAGAAAGAATGTAAGAGCCAAAGGAAGGGCAGGATTACATACAACATGCTCCCTCCATATACAAAATGGCTTGGATATCCATGGCCTCACAGTACCTGACACTACCTGCATAAGACCATCATAAGAGGAGGAAAAGATCAAGACATCAAAAGTAAAAGAGAGACTGATTGAGATGGGGAGGGGGTATGATGGAGAGTGGAGTTTCAAAGGGGTAAGTGGGGGGGAGGGAGGGTATTACCATGGGGTATTTTTTATAATCATGGAAGTTGTTACTAATTAAAAATTTTTTTTAAATATTTATTCATTTGCAGGTACAGAGGGAGATAAAAGTCAGATAGAAAAAGTTGGGTGCACCAGGGCCTCCAGCTACTGTAAATGGACTCCAGATGCATTCCCCATTTTGTGCATCTGGCTCCCCATAGGTATTAGGTAATGGAATTTGGGTCGTTAGGCTCTGCAGGCAAGCACCTTGACCATGGAGCCATCTCTCCAGCCCAGGTACTGCTACTTTTTTTTAAATCAAAGAATGAATAAAGGACCCTGGTCATGCAGGGGCAAACTGACCTGATGGGAGTGCATAATCTGGCAAGTAAGGTGCTGGGTTGTGTATTGAGACTGTCTTTATTCTCAGGAGCTGTTAGACTCTAGCATCCTTAAAGCTACAGTGCCAGTCATAAAGGTGATTGAGAAGGCTGGATGGGATGTGTTCAAGACTCTGGAGTCAGAACACCTGCTGAGACTCTTGTCATTCATACTTACTTGTATATTTTTTGAGCAGTTACTGACTTTCTACAACAAACTTGTTTCTCCATCTGTAGATACAGATAATAGTTACCTGACAGGGCAGTTGTGAGGGTTAAATAAGCTAACAGATGTAGCATGCTAGCACAGTGCTTGTGATGTAGTAAGTGACATATACATGCTATTAATACTCCTTTGATTTATCAGACCATCAGCAAAAATTCCTATAAGAATAATAATATAGAATTGGTTTTTGTAGTGGTTGCACAGCATAGAGATATATGAGGAACTGAGTTTGAGTACTTGGGATACATGTCTGAGGGCACAATGTCTGATCTATGTAAGAACAAGTAAACTGAGAAAGAACAGTGGTTATTATGATTTAGGCTTCAAATGTCCTTGTGATGATTAGTCATCATTGTGAAGTGGATTTGAAATCATCTAGAAGACACACCATTGGGTATGCCTTTGAGAACATTTCCAGAGATGATTATCTGGGAGTGGGGGGGAAGACTCACTCTGAATGTGAATGGAGCATCTCATAGGCTGGGGTTCAAAAGAGAAGGGCTGGAGAGGTGGCTTAGCAGTTAAAGCATTTGCTGGCAAAGCCAAGAACCCAGGTTTGATGCCCCCCCCCCAGTATCCACATAAATCCAGACGCATAAGGTGGCACATGTGTCTGGAGTGCACTTCCAGTGGCTAGAGGCCCTGGTGCACCCATTACCCCCCCCCCAAATAAATAAAGAAATAAAATATTTTTTAAAAAGAGAGGGAAAGCAAGCTAGATACCTGCATTCATCTCTGTCTGCTTCCTGACTGTGGATATGATATTACCAGCTGCCTCACTCCTCTGCTGCCATGACTTCCTCACTATGATGGGCTATTTTCTCAAACTGTGAACCAAAATAAACCCTTCCTTCCCTAGGCTGCTTCTTGTCCAGTATCTGGCCACAGACTTGAGAAAGTAAGACCTTCCCTCAAAACCCATGTGGCAAAAAAAAAGTGAACCTGGTGGGAGGAAGTTGAGTTGCTGGAGCCTCTCTCTCTCTCTCTCTCTCTCTCTCTCTCTCTCATCTCTCTCTCTTCCTTTCTTCTCTCTCTCTCCCAGTCCCCTCTAATAAGTAGTACTGAGAGGTGAGCTGCTTTGTTCTACCACACCATGATGTTCTAGCTTGTCCCAGGCCCAAAAGCAAGGAAAATAGTTGATCATGAACTTAAACCTCTGAAACCATTCACTAAAATAAAAATAAACTTTCCTCCTTATAAGTTGTTTACACTGGAGATTTTGTCACAATGCACAGTGAAAAAAAATTAACTAACACAATGGTGTTACATCAAGAGAACATTGTATAAATACTGTTGCATTACTACTATTGCATCTTTTTGATACATGGTTAATAGAAGTAAAGAAAGTGTATCTATATCAAAGGGATCTTTCAAAAAGATAGATCCCCAGCTTGGTAGACTTTAAATATACAAATGGCATATTTTTATTTTTTTATTTTAATGATTTATGTGTGTATGTGCATATGAGTGCATGCACATGCATGTGAACATATGCTAGAGCCTCTTGCCTTACAAACAAACACCAGATGCTCATGCTACCTTTTACATCTGACTTATGTGGGTGGCTGGGGAATTGAACCCAGGCTGGCAGGTTTTGCAAGTGGCCACTGAGACATCTTCCCATTCCCCAACAACATATTTTTTGATGGAACAGAAAGCACGAGTTACATTTCCAGGCATAGAAACAAAACATGGCATTAAAGAATTAAATGACTTAGAAGCCAGTGTGGTGGCATATGCCTTTAATCTCAGCACTTGGGAGGTTGAGGAAGGAGGATTATTATGAGTTTAAGGCCAGTCTGGGTCTACAGAGTGTGTTTCAGGTCAGTCTAGGCTAACTGAGACCCTGCTTCAATAATTAATAATAATAATAATAATAATAATGACTTAGGATTCAAATAAAAAGGGATCTATCGTTCCTTTGGTGATTTCTGGGTTCCCCTGGAATGTAAGACTAGGGTACCTGAGGCAGAGACATGATGAAGTTGTAGGCATTGGCTTCCTTGGCAGCTCTAACTATATCTTCCATTGTCGCCTCTTCTCTGCCATAACGGATATTTTCTGCTATGGTGGTGGAGAACAGAACTGGCTCTTGCTCCACTATCCCAATCTGATCTCTCAGCCACCCGATGTTGAGAGAGCGAATGTCATGGCCATCCAGAGTCACCTAGAGAACATGAGGACGATCTCAAGTCACTGAGAGCCTTCAGGGTTCTGAATCATAACATCAGCAGGTGCTTGACTGCTGGAAAGAACAAACGTCTGTACACAAGGTTGACAATATGCAACTGAAATCAAATTTAACTATAGGACTACTTGTTATAGAAATACAAATGATATAAGGGTCACTTGATATCATACTGTTGGCTCCAGAAGAGCAAATTTTTAATTGCTCAGTAATCAATTTTTCTTTTTAGCCATACTTTGAATATTTTTATTTTCTTTTGACTTGTGTCCAAAAGGGGAGATCAAAAGATACAAAGAGCTGGGTTTGATGACACACATCTTTAATCCCAGTGCTCAGAAGGCAAAGATAGGAAGATCACTGTGAGTTTGAGGCTCACTTTGGGTCACAGAGAGAGTTCTAGGCCAGCCAGGGCTAAAATGAGACCTTATCCCAAAACAAACAAATCAAAAAGATATAATAAAAATAATCAGTAGACCCTATTTTCTATGTATGCTTTACAAGTAAACCTTACTTTCTAGTCAGATTCATCAAGTAATACCTCCTGTTCAAAATAAATGGAAACTATAAATGAGGACAAACAAAAAAAGCACAATAGGAAAATGTGAAATAATCTTTCATCAACAGAAGCAGTTTGAAAAAATTCAGTCTGAAAATACCACCATCTGCACTCCCCTTCTGCTGCGTATTGAAAGGTCTTGTGAAGATACACACCATGCCTTCGCAGGGGTCATAGAACCTCTGAATGAGCTGCAGTGCTGTACTTTTCCCGGCTCCACTGGATCCCACCAGAGCTGTCAGCTCCCCTGGCTTAATGACCATGTTGAGGTTATTCAAAATCTGGAGAGAAGAGAAAATTAGAAAGCTCAGATTGCCACTGTGTGCCTAGCCAAGCAAGTAAGATATACATTAGAATGCTTTGTGAGTGTGTGTGTGTGTGTGTGTGTGTGTGTGTGTTTATTTATGCCCCATGGCAACAGCCATCAATATCCATCGATCCCTATCAAAAGGAAGTCTTTGCATTTAGCACCTTGCCTCTTAACCTCCACCAACAAATAAAACAGTATGTGCTAACACTGGTAAATAGGTCAGGACTGCTTGAAAATTATGATCCAAAATCCAATTTAAAGCAGCTCTGATATGCTAAGATACCTCAAAGAGGCATTTCCAATTATTTAAAGGAAAAGCCCCAGTAAATTAGAAGTTTGATGCTAATTTACAGGCCAAGGATTAGCAATAAACCTATTTACAGATTTTAAGCTGTTGTGCGCATGGTATATGAGCATATTATTTGCATAAGTTTACCTAATAAACATTTGTATTATGTTTCTAGGTCTAAATCCCTGCAGGGAACAAATGTTGGTAGGTCAAAATAAAGTTTAATTCTGTGGGTGTGGAAAATGTGATTAATAAATCAGAAAGACTATAGTTAAAATGAAGGGCAAGCCGGGCGTGGTGGTGCACAGCTTTAATTCCAACACTTGGGAGGCAGAGGTAGGAGGATCATCATGAGTTTCAGGCCGCCCTGAGACTACATAGTGAAATTCAGGTCAGCCTGAGCTAGAGCGAGACCCGTACCTCAGAAAAAAAAAAAAAAAAAAAAAGAGTAAGCATCATTTCAGAAGACAAAACCAGTACATTCAGGGGAGGAGATCCTAATTTTCCTGTACTGGTAGGTTGCCTTTAAAGGTCTTGCTTTGCTCTATATTATATTCCCACTCCAGAAACCCACTATTGACTGCAAGTCAGAAGATGGTTCCAAGCTGGATCGAACCAAGGATGAAATTGGATTGAAGTGCAGTGAAGCTGAATGGACATTTCCTTCATCATAGGTCCTGGATTGGTAGCACAAACGTGATAGCACCAGCACTTACTATGAAGACTAATACAGTGACCCAGTGACCTGACCTACAGATGGAGAGAAAAAAAAGCTACACATAGTTGCTGCCTCCTGTCAATTACATTGCTCCGCCTTCTGCAGTTTTCCAGGAAGTGGTAGACAGAAGCTGGGCTACTCGACTGCTGGGATTGCCTTACCACATGTCTAGAATGACAGGATCTGTCACTCATTTCATCGGGGCATCATGTAGTTGACTGAGCTTGAATGTGCTGCTAGGCTGTGGTCCAGCCAGAGGGATTTACACAACATAATGATCGCAAAGGAATGTAGTATGCCATCTAAGATGGCACAATACCCGTGGACACTTCTAGAGAAACATACCTCTGCCCTCTGTTCCTGGAAGCCGAGTTGGCTCTCAGAAAACAAGCAGTCTGTGGCTCTGGAAATGAGTCTTTAAATAAGCAAAGATCCTTTGTCCCAGGCGAAAGGCAGGCACTCACCTTCACTTCTGGCCTGGAAGGGTAGCGGAAGGTCACATTATGGAATCCAATTTCACCCTTGACTCGATCCAGCTTGTAACCATCTTCTGACATGCAGTCAATAATGGGTTCCTAGAGTGGAACATAAGAAGGTTATAGAAGCAACACATGTCATATTTTCTGTAGTGTAAGTTAACTCATAGGACAGCAAATGGGTAAAACATTGCAGAGGTATGCAAAAGATTAAGTGATAATAATCACTGCTACTGGCTGAGATATTACTATAAGTATTGTTATAAACTACTATTAAATGTAACATATTAATAAGACAATCTATCTTATTATTTAATTACTATTATTTATTGAGTTATTACCATAGAATTATATACTATTCTTTATGCATTTATTGATACATAATGGTAGGAATATTAGTGTTTATTATAATATATATATTAGCTACATCATTGAGATAGTGTGGGAAGCAATGTACAAAGTGTTTGAGTGTGCTTTTTCATTTACATTGTGTTTACAATCTAACCAGACAAGTGTGTGCCCATTTTTCAGGAAAGGATATGGAGGAACACTGAGAAGATTGTTTCTTTCATGCAGCTAGTCAGTTAGGCTGGTGACCAGCAGTCCTCTACATTTGACTGGTCACTTTGGGTAATTGAAATTAAGTGTTCCCAAACAGTGCCTTCCAATACTACCAACTTTCATCTGTACCCAGAATTTCACCCTGCTATGCTTGGCAAGAGAGCCTAATCTAGAACTTACCCATTCCCAATAACCAGATAAAGGTGAGGGCCGTCTCTTGCTCCTCGAATACTCCAGGTTCAACTTTTCCCCCTTTCTCTCACAACTTGCCATAGGAATTGGCAACCATAGGTATGAAGGTATACTGTAACCTACTTTCTGCCTGAGTGTCTAATAAAAATATATTTAAATGCTTTAATGTTTGTCATTTCTTCAGGGTCCTTTTATAGTTATTACTCATTTGAGAATATAATAACACTAAGGAGTTATTTGAAAAGAGGGATAATTTTATGATTTCCAACAATCTCAGTATATCCCAGGATATGGAACACCATAGTATAGAGTCATTTTTTCAGGTAGATGTCAGCCTCATTTGTTGGCAAATAATAATCGTGGTTTAAGGGACCCACGAAATGCTTGTGATTCACAGGACTTGTGACCTTATTCAGTGAGGAAAAGCAACATATTATTATCTTCTCACTTGTGTTCTTGGATTGTAGTTCCCTGATTTGACTTCCAACGTACTTTCATGGATTAGTCAGCAAAATCCTACCTGGGTTGAAAGGTCCCTTAAAAATCTGTAGATAGCTGGGCGTGGTGGCGCACACCTTTAATCCCAGCACTTGGGAGGCAGAGGTAAGAGGATCGCCGTGAGTTCAAGGCCACCCTCAGAGTACATAGTTAATTCCAGGTCAGCCTGAGCCAGAGTGAGACCCTACCTCGAAAAACCAAAAAAAAAAAAAAAAAATCTGTAGAAACCTCTTATCCACAAAATAATTCAATCTTGTGAGCGTGGTCTTAAAGCTATACAAACCCTGGTCTCTTCCACACCTCAAACCTTTATCCCTGACGCACTCTGTTCATTCACACAGGACTTCTTTCAGCTCAAGTTCACCAAGCCCTTTCCCAATTTCTCTTCCAGGAATTTCCTCTTCGCTCTTACACCACCCGGCTCATTCTGCATTGCCCTATTTTATCTCCTCCGTCGGACATCATACTGCCTGATATGACCTTTACTTCTTTGTACCAGGATGAGTCTGAGGCAGGGATATGATTTGTGCTAGTTTACAGGATGCCTTCTTAGCTCTTAGAACTGGTTGTGCACGTGCGGCACTCAGTAAGTACTGCTGACTTACGGGCATTGCTGTTTTGAGGCAAGGTCTCACTGTAGGCCAAGCAGACCTGAAACTCATGCTGTAATCTTGACTGGGCTTGAACTCAAGGCAATTTTCCCCACCTCCTGAGTGCTGGGATTAAAGGTGTGAGCCATGAGCCACCGCATCTCTCTTTAAAGGGCATTTTTGATAGGTCCTAACATTTTTCAATATTTAGAGTAAAGGTATTAGACAGAGGTTCATTTATACCACATTCACCCCCCACCAATGTACTAATGATCTTTACTTTTGGGTTGTACATACCCTGTCTATTGTCTCAAAAATCTTAGCAGCTGCTGCACGCCCAGTGGCAAAGGCTTCCAAAGAAGAAGACGCGTGGCCAAGATTTATAGCTGCTACTATGATGTTGAGGAAAATCTAAAACGAAAAGAAAAATCATAGCTCTTACACATTTTTGTCAGTTCATAAATAATGCTCTTTATCATTTCTGTTATCCATGTGAATCTCTGATTTATCAAAAAAAAAAATAACTCTTCCACAGCAGCTTGAAATTAAATAGACAATGGAATTTTTGGAAAATCTTGGAATATCTTTTGTTTTATGAAGCATTTCTCCATGGTTGTGATTTAAAAGACTGCATTATTTTTTACTGACCATAATTTGTCTACGAAGTAGAGGAAGTAAGTAAGAAGTGTAAACAAGAGTGAAGGCATAGTGGCATGATAACTCAATGTACTATATAATTAACCTTGAAATGACTTCCTGGTCAAAGGATAACTTGGGTAATAATGACATTAAGGTCAGTTTGACTGTCAAAGAAATTGGTCTATGCAAAAGCAATCTACTACCACTGATATGCCAATCCCGAGGGAAATTATTGTCCTTACTATACTGCTTGGATAATATCAGTAGTGTGCCATGCTTAAGTGTTTGATCTCTATGGCTTCATTTAATCCTTATAATAGAAGAAAAAAGACACATTAGGAGGTTCTCTAACTTTCCCTAGGTCCCAGCACATAATTGGTAGGGCAGTATTTAAACCCAGGCATATGATTGTCTTGCTGTCTGTCTCCCAAGCTTACCTGTTGATGGTTGTACCTGGTGGAGTGGCTGGGTTCCTGCGCAGAACTGGGGAAGCTGTCTTTTGACTCAGCCTTACAGCCATCTCATTGTTAGGGGAAATCTACCTATCATAGCCAGATGTCCTTACCAAATACCATGCTTTTTTTTTTTTTTTTTTTTTTTTTACCAGTTTATACAGTATGAATGTTCTACAATGGCAGGGAGGAGGCAGCGAAAGTCTCCTCCTCCTCCCCATGCTGTCAAGCAAAGAATGGGGCCTGGTGTGTTCTTCACACAGAGGATAGTTCATTGGCCAAAGTTGATTGTCAAGTTTAAGATTGGTTCCTGCATGAATATAGCTGTTTTTTTTTTTTTTTTTTGGAGGTGGGTGTTTGTTTTTAATTCATGATTCCATTCCACAGAGGACTCCACAGGCCAGACCCTTCCTGCTTGTAGCACAGCAGAGAAAATTACTCCAGTCTGCCCACTCTGTTTCTTTCTTGAGGCTGGAGCAGCTGAGCCTCAGTGTCCCGCCCACACTCTTCCCTCTCTAATACCTCTCTATTGCACATATCAAGACTATACGCAGTTCTACATGAGCAATAGGCTAAATTCTTGTCTTCTTCCTTAATCTTCTAGACTATGCATAAGAATAGCACCCTTTTTATCTGTCCTTATTCCATTTTCTCCATTGTAACAGATAGTTCCTCCTGGGAGCACATTGCTTAATCTCTCAAGCTCCATTTTCTTCATCTGTTACACAAGAACAGTAATGGTATGTACCTTATAGGACTGGTGTAAAGATGAAATGAGATCATGTGTATGTATAAAGATGACCAGGTCAGCACCAGTCACAGAAACGAGAATGAGGAGGAGGAGGAGGAGGAGGGAGAAGCCATCGAGGTCCCATACTTAGAAGATGGAAAGAAAAGCAAGCAGACCAAGTACTGTTCTTATGGTCTAAGATGGTCTAAGACCACCCTTACCCAAGGTCTCCTCACCTCATCCAAGGAAGCCATCCTATGTCCTAGCTCAAAGATGGGCAAGTGTGTTCCTTAGAAGCCAACTAGTAAGCAGTCTAGGCTTCTTAGGCACATGTGGGTTCTGAGCAACTATTCAACTCCATGGGGTACAAAAGCAGGCATAATGATAGATAAATAAGTGACTGTGGCTATGTCCCAATAAAGCATTATTTATAAAAATACTTCTTGGACTAAATTTGGTCTGAGGATTTTCTGTTGCTGAGTCATCCGAGTCTTGAAATGAAGTTTGGGGTAAAACCCTTGCTTGGCCTGGTTTTGTAAGCTGTTGCCTCATGCAGTTGCCCATGTGGAGGAGAGTGAGAGAGGACAGACACATGCCCAGTACCATCACAGTAAGCAGCACACGTCTCAGCTGAGCAACTTTTACCACCTGAAATATCGCACCCTTTCAGCCCTGTGCACTAGAGGCTAAGAAAAGAGACTTCTATGGAGCAGTCAATCTGCGGTTGTACCCTCCTAAGGAAATGGAGCCTGTGTCCCTTTAGAACACACATCTGGGCCAGGCCCAGAGCCACAGAAGTCTGAATTCAAATCATATTCTATGTCACTGGGCACACATTTCTTAACCTCATGGTACCCTTCATGTTTGAAGTGGTAATGACACCAATTACAGAATGGAGTTGTGAGTATTATGCATGGTAATTGTATTAAACACTTCACTTAGTGCTCGATACCTTGTACACACTGAGTGACTATTATTTTTTATGGCTGTTATTATTTTTTTTTTTTACTATTGAAACCTGAAACCTAAATGAAAGACCAAGCCTTTTTCTTCTCAATTTCTCATCTTTCATAACAGACCAAAAAGTATGGTTTTGTCTATATACAAATGATACTAATTGCAGCGATTTATGTGAGCTACTTAGCACTTATACCCAATTACCATGCAAGCCATAATGATTTTGTCTATCACAAAAAATGTGCTAGATTAACCTAATTGTTAATTAGTTTAGTAGATTAAAACACTCACTCAGCCTTCATAGTTTGCTGCTGATAGAGAGAGAGAGATGATTATGCCATTAAAATAAGCTTCTCTCCTAAAGAATCACTCATAAAGGCAAGGTCTAAGCCAAGTATTATAGGAAGAACTCAAGAGGATAATAATTGATGATTAAAATGTTGGAGGCACACATTATGTTTTGTCCACACGTACTTGAAAAATATCTACTGAAATCATGAATTCTTCACAAGATCCAGCAGGGGTATCCAAATGTTCCACACTGCAAAATGACTTCGTCATTACAATTGTGTTGAGCAATATTCATAGCTACTCTGGGACACGTACATCCTATGAATCACAGCTTGAATGTACTTGACGAATCTCACAGTCCAAGTAGCAGGACAATAAAACTGAGTTCTGCTTAGAGAGAGTTATCATGGGTGTCTTTTGCTTTCTTTTTTTGAGGAAGGGTCTTACTCCTAGGCTGACCTGGAACTCAACTCTGTAGTCCCAGGCTGGCCTTGAACTAGCAGCAATCCTCCTACCTCTGCCTTCTGAGCGCTGGGATTAAAGGCATGCACCACCACGCCCAGCAAATGTGTCTTTTTATTGAGTGCTTTCAGCTGATATTTTGTGTTATTTAATTTTCAACTTAGCAATGCATGTCCTCCCTCTGAACTGTTTTTCACATTATTTTCTCTTCTCATAATCATGGGATGAAAGGAAGGACTTTGTTCAGTGAATGTCTTTGTGCAGAGTGAATAAGGAGAAAGGACTTTATATCATATTTTAGACATACAATAACTTCACTTTTCCAACATGAAAAAATATATTCAAGTTACAAGAAGAAAATAGTCCAATTATGATAATAAAGCTTTCCATCCCTTTAAAGTTTACATAACATTTTACCATGCATTTTTAAATGAAGCACAATGACATGACAGCTGTTTATTCTATAAACAGAAAGCAAATTTTAAAAAATTACATTATGGTATTATCATACTCTTAGTGAAACTAGGTCAGTGCATTAAAATGCTAGCATTTGATTAGTGATGATTATTTCTATTTAAAATCAAAATCCTACCCAATTTTCCCAAGAAATGTGTTTTATTAAAGTAGTAGATTTTGAATTATAAACTCTCAGGTAGTGAATTTCTGGTATATGATTTTCATTTAACTAGTATGTATCCCACCCAGACTCTGAAGTCAAAATATTTTATTTAAGAATCTTTTATGGAGCTGGGCATGGTGGTGCACACCTTTAATCCCAGTACTTGGGAGGCAGAGGTAGGAGGATCACCATGAGTTTAAGGCCACTCTGAGACTACATAGTTAATTCCAGGTCAGCCTGGGCCAGAGTGAGACCTTACCTCAAAAAGAAAGAAAGAAAGAAAGAGAGAGAGAGAGAGAGAGAGAGAGAGAGAAAGAAAGAAAGAAAGAAAGAAAGAAAGAAAGAAAGAAAGAAAGAAAGAAAGAAAGAAAGAAAGAGCCAGCCGGGGATGGTGGCACACGCCTTTAATCCCAGCACTCGGGAGGCAGAGGTAGGTGGATCACCATGAGTTTGAGGCCACCCTGAGACTCCATAGTGAATTCCAGGTCAGCCTGGGCTAGTGAGAGACCCTACCTCGAAAAATCAAAAAAAAAAAAAGAAAAGAAAAGAAAAAGAAAGCAAGAAAAGAATCTTATATGAAACCACTTCTATTATCACAGCAGATGAACCAAGAACTCTATTTCTTAGACTTCATAGACCTTATGATGAGGGCAGAAAGGGGTGGGGACAAATGTAAATGAGGCCAATAATGCTCCATGAGACACAGGTGCTCTTAAGGAAAAGTACAGTGGCCATGAAGAGATTGTAAGACTGGACAAGCCTGTAAGTCCAGAGTGTGAAACGTGCCAGCCAGCTGCCACCTGCGTGGGGCGCGGTAAGCTAAGGTGGAAAGGCAATACAGAGGGAAGAGGAAAAGCCTTCCTGCTCCAAATACACCCGGTGACTCTGCTATTTACTACGCTAATTCCCCATCTTCTATTTTATACAAGTACCTGTCACCATTTGTCATCACACGTTTATATGACTACTGAATTATTCCTTACTTTTCCCATAAGGGAAAAACGAAGCACATTTCTTTTGCTCACTATTGAATCCCTTGTACTCTGGAAGGTTTTGTTTCATTTTGTTTTGTTTTCTTGGGGGGGCAGGGGGTTGGTTTTTGTATTTAAATTTTGGGGGGTTTTTTGAAGCACGGTCTCAGTCAAGCCCAGGGTGACCCAGAAATCACTTTGTAGCCCAGGCTGGCCTTGAACGCAGGAGCTCCTCCTTAGCCTCCCAAATGCCGGGATGAGAGGTATATGCCACTGCTCCTGGCGAATCCTCTTGGATAGGTTAGGCAGGTAGCAGATACTTCATAAGTACTTGTGGAGTGAATAACTGAAAGTCCACTCGGTATTAAAGAAGCTATGACATTAGTGATGGCATGGACTGGCACAATTGGGTAAAATGCTTGCATTACTTCAGTATCACCTAGGGTTAGTAATGCGTCATCTTTTACAGGTATATTCTTTGGGCGCATATCTTATATCCTGATACTATTATTAAGCTCAGTTTTTAGCTGAGAGATAACTGCCTTTTCAATTTTATGGCATTGTTTTGGAATCACCCAAAAAATTATTGTTGTAGAGCTATGAAATCTTCAGGTAATTAGGAATCATTAAATGTTGGTCTCATCAGTTCATATGCTTAACTTCTCTTCACTGTAAAATTCTCCAAGAATTGTTGACCCTGCAGATAGACTCCATCAAACCACCAAGACTTTCTTACCTCAGACCCTAAAACAATAAGCCACATAGAACCCATGGGCTTTTCTGAGAAAGCAGCAGGAAATGTTCAATCAAGGCAACAAAACCAAAGTACCTGGACCAGGACTCCAGGTGTGTACTCTTCTTCATTCAAGACGAGTGTGGAGCCATACCAGAAGGCCAGGGCATAGCATAAAAAGATGAGGCACCACATGTATCCAGTAAAAAATCCCATCACCATCCCTTTTCTAATTCCCCAGCGCTGGGCAAACACAAGATTTTTCTCATATCTGTGAAGAGAAAATGATTGAACCAGTTTCAGCAACAGCAGCTCAAGCTATGTTTAAAACAGCCCACACAAAGGAAAGGTGGAGGGAGGGCTAATCAAAATCTAAGAGGATATAAATAAGTCTCATGGAAACCTACTTTTTTGTACAATAGATTGTTAATAGAAAATTTTCAGTGCCAGGGATGGGATACCTTCCAGTGAGTTGTTGGCCAGGGAGGTCCCTGATGCCCCCAAAACATTACAGGCTATTGCAGAGGCCCTTGGTTTCCCACAAGGAATAGATGGTAAGATCCTATTGCTGAAGACACCACATATTTGGGATGCAAGGTCACTGAGAAATCCTGCTGGAGCTGAGCTGAAAACCTCCTCCATGTAGGTCAGCTGACAAAAAGCTGGAAAAAGCTATGCTGCATGCAGTTCAATGGGAGAGAGAGAAATCACCAGTGAAGATAATCAACAATGGACACTACAAGCCTTATATTTGGCCAGCCAGGCCAAATGAGCCAACAGATGCAGAGTGGCATGTCTGTTATGGGGGAAACCAACCACCCTCTAATTTGACTCGAGGCCCACTCCATGGGAGGGAATATATCCCTGACACTGAAAGCCTACAACAGGGGTAGTTATGAGCCCTAGGGGTGTCACATCTGCTGCTGTCTGGCTAAATGTATATACTATGCTCACCAAACTTCCCAGTAAGCACTTCTCTTAATGTTCATACCCATATATTAATGCTACTCTCACTTTTGGTTAGAGAACCTTATCTTTTCAGATGGCAGTGACCTTGGGATGACTTAGAAGGACCATGGTGCTGAGAAGAAGGAATAGAGGAGTGCTCAGTACTGCAATATCTCATTCACACCTTCCAAGGCTCCGGGTCCATTGCGGAAGTGGCAGAAAGAATGTAAGATCCAAAGGAAGGGTAGGACTCCTTACAACGTGCTCCTCCAGACACAAAATAGCCTGGATATCCATGACCTCACAGTGCCTGACACTACCTACACAAGACCATCATAATAACAGGAAAAGATGATGACATCAAAATAAAAGAGAGACTGATTTAGAAGGGAAGGGGATATGATGAAGAGTGGAGTTTCAAAGGGGAAAGTGGGGAGAGTGAGGTAATTACCATAGGATAGTGTTTACAATCATGGAAGTTGTTATTAAAAAAAAAACGGCTGGGTGTGGTGGCACACGCCTTTAATCCCAGCACTGGGGAGGCAGAGGTAGGAGGATCACCATGAGTTTGAGACCACCTGGAGAATACAGAGTGAATTCCAGGTCAGCCAAGACTAGAGTGAAACCCTACACAGAAGAACTAAAAAAAAAGCCCACAATGCAATAATTTTACTTGGTGATTATTGTCACAGAGCAGCTCTAGGGGACAAAATGCACAGTAACCTCTGTGTAGTTCATTAAAGTTTGTTTGAAGTTGGCACTGAAATGTGTTAAAAGGATGGCGTTTACCAAAGCTTCATTTTGCATGAGTAAAAGTAAGGTTAACATTTTCCCCAAGGGAAAATAACCTTTAGCACAGACATGAGGGATCAACCACCAGCTGTGTTTGAATTGCTTCTTTCATTACATGGCATCATGTTTTCTACAAGAAAATAGTGCAATTACCTCCAAGTAAGTAGGTAAAAAGGATATTAGTATAAATTTTGTGTTCTTTTTCATTGGGTGAATAGGGTAGCAGTTGAGAATGACATAATTCTACTAGGTATCAAGTACATAAAATAAGAATTCCATCCAGGGCTAGAGAGATGGCTTAGCAGTTAAGGCACTTGCCTGCAAAGATTAAGGACCCACCTTTAATTCCCAGTACCCACATAAGCCAGGTGCACAAGGTGATACATGTGTCTAGAGTTCGTTTGCAGTGGCTGGAGGCCCTGGAATGTCCATTCTCCCCCCCCCCCCCGCCCATCTCTCTCTCCCTCCCTCCCTCTTTCTCACACTTTCTAAAATAAATAAAAATAAAAAATTACATAGTAAATATTTAAAAATTAAAAGAAAAGAATTCCATCCAGTTGGTGATTACGTTTTAAAATCAGTACATGACACATGGCAAAAGAAATAATCAAAAGATAGTAGCTACATTAAAGAGCTAAAAAAAAATCATATTTTTGACAACTATAATGTTTTGGTCCCTTGAGTTTTTACGTTTATTAAGAATGATGGCTTATTGGGCTGGAGAGATGGCTCAGCAGTTAAGGCACTTGCTTGCAAAGCCTAATGGCATGGGTTTGATTCCCCTGTACCCACGTAAAGCCAGATGTACAAAGTGGCACATGAGTCTGGAGTTCATTTACAGAGGCAAGAGACCCTATATGCTGTGTAACATTTAAGTCAGAGAAAATATATCCTCAAACATTTATAATTTATGCTGAAAACTTTGAGCTGGGTGTTGTGGTACACTTCCGTAATCTGCAGCAGTAGGGAGACAGAAGTGGAGGATTGGGAATGTGAAGCCAGCCTTAGTTAAAGTACAAGTTCAAGGCAAGGCTGGGCTACATAGTAAGGTCCTGTCTCAAAACAAATGCCATCCCTTCAAAAATAAATCTTTCAAAATACGTTCTTTTAGATTCTCTAAATATACAGTATATTATTCTTATCTACAGTCACTGTGTTATGCAAAGCACAACAGAGCTTCTTGTTCCTAATTGTATCTTCACTTCTTGTCTCCATCCATCCTTAACTGCTGTTCTCCCCAGCCTTTGGTAGCCACTAATTTTCTCTTCACTTCTATAAAGTCAATTATTTAGATTCCACATGTAAGTGAGATCTTATAGTACTTGTCTTTCTATACCTGGCTTATTTCATTGAACTATACATGTTGTTACAAATCATAAGATTACATACTTCTTTATAACTAATAGTACCCAGTGTACATATGTAGCACATCTTCTTTACTCAGTCATCAGTTAATGACTGTTTAGGTTGTTTCCATTTCTTAGCCATTGTGCTGAAGTGTTTCAATAGACAAGAGCATGCAGCCATCTCTTCCACAGACGGATTTCACTTCGTTTGGGTTTATCTCCAGGAGTGTTCCAGTTTTGATTTTTTTTTTTTTTTTTTTTTGAGGTAGGCTGACCTAGAACCTACTCTGTAGTCCCAGGCTGGTCTCAAACTCACTGGGATCCTCCTACCTCTGCCTCCCAAGTGCTAGGATTAAAAGCTGGTTTTCCATAGTAGCTGTACTAATTTTTAGTCCTATCAACAGGGTACAAGGGTTCCCTTTGCTCTGCATCCTCACTAGCACTTGATGCTTCAGCTTTTTTGCTAATAGTCATTTTCTTAAATATTACTGGTGAGAGGTACTGTCTCATTATGGCTTTGATGTGCATTTCTCTGATGATTAATGGTGATGAGCAATTTTTAATATAATTATTGATGATTTACATGCCATTTGAAGCTGTGTGTGTGTGTGTGTTGTGTGTGTGTGTGTTTTACTATGGAGTTTAAGTTTCTTATACATTCTGGATATAGGTCCCTTGTCAGATGCATACTTTACATATATTTTCTCCCATCTGAAGGTTGTTTCTTCATCCTGTTCATTACTTCATTTATTGTGTGGGAGCTTTTTAGATTGAAGTCATACCATTAGTCTATTTGTGCTGAGCTTCTGAAGGGACTGGTTCTTCTTTTAAGGTTTTGTAAAATTCAGGAGTGAAGCCCCAGGTTTGGAGCTTTTCTTAGCTGGAGACTTTATGACTGCTTTTCTCTCCCTTACTCTTGGTCTGTTCAATTTTCTGTTTCTCCATGATTCACTCTTCATGGGTTGTGTTTCTAAGAATGGATCCACTTCCCTTAGGCTCTCAAAGTGTTGGTAGATAATTGCCCATCGTAGGCTCTTATCCTTTGCATTTCTGTACTATGTGATGTGGTGTCTCATGTAGGCTTTTCTTTAATGACAGAAAACAATGCTAGAGAGGCCTAATTTGCATACTTATATCTCATCAGAGTTTCAAACAAACATTGAACCTATGCTCTCTACAAGTCACCAAAAACAACATCTTCAAAACTACATTGTGATAGGCAAACATGTAAGGCCTACCTGGGCTTCATAGCTAGGCTGGGTAAAAAGAAGACCAAAGAAAAAGCCCAAAACATTATTTGAGAATTCTTATGGTGCTTTGACTAATCAAAATTATTCTGTTTATCTGCCTTGGGAACAAATGCTCCCTCATGTTGCTATTGATAATAATGGATCTGCCAGTTTATACCAAATGAAGAAAAGCCAGGGTACTTTGGTGATATTCAAGAAATGAATAGACATAGTGGGCACTGACATGTAACTCCCAGAACCAGCATGGGGCTATCATCCACAATGAGCTTTTGATCAGAGAGACCTACAAGGTTTCCTAAAAGACAGACAGATTTCTGTCAGAGTACTTGATGACCCACCAAAGGCTAATGATAAGACCCTACTGCTGAAGACACCTTATGTGATTGACATGCAAATTAGAATGGCATGGCTGGAAGTTGGAAGAGAGTCCCCAGACAGTCAGCGCGTCTAGTGCCAGAAGGTGCTACGTGGGCGACTGGGGGAAAATGACCAATATCTGTCGAAGCAACGCATGGTCTAACCTACTTAGCAGCAAATAACTTGTTGTGATGCCCACACAAGTGCAGTGGTGGCACACAGCCATGGTGGGGAACCAACTGCTCTCAATTCGGCTAACTGATCCCCTCACTGGTATAAGACCCATAGCTGGAGCTGCGAAACAAGTCAGAACCATATCCAAACATAAACCCACTCTCCAATATCAAGCTACCATCAATTGTGGGCTACAAGAGGGCCTACATCTATTAAATTCTCTATAAAAAAAAAAAGGGTTATCTCATTTGTTCTGATGCTAACTTACTCTCCGTTGGAGAATCTGATTCTCTTTTTCAGATAGATGTAGATCCTAAGGAGAGAGCCACCCCATCATACCTCAAAAGGGCCCTGGCTGAAACCAAGAAAAATTGGAGAAACAAGCAAGGGCGCTGTTTTCCTGATGAACCGGATACCAGCACAAGGGGGAAGGAGATCAGCACAGAGAAAAATCAACTCCTACCAAATCAGAGAGCCAGAGCCTCAGAGCCCCCCAACACCTCATCACTGAAGCAGACCCAACATGGCTCAGGGAAATTTCACGGAAGAGGGGGCGGAAAGAATGTCAGAGCCATATGTTGGGTCATGATATGCAGAGACATTTAGCTTACCCATAACTGTGGGCTAACTCCACAATGCATGACCCATATACCTCAACAAGGAGGGGTTAAGGGGAGGGGTAGGTCATGGATGAGCCTAATAATAGTACCAAACTGACTGTAAAAAAATAAAATAAAATAAAAAATAAAAATGAAAAAAAATAAAATTAAATTAAAAAAAAAAAGAAATGAGTAGACATTCCAGTTAACTTACCTTTCAACTTCTTTTTTCTCACCACCAAAAGCAGCCACTGTTCTCATAGATGAAATAACTTCCTCAGCCACAGAGCCTGCTTTGGCATAGGCCTTCAATTCAAAGTCTGTGAACTTAGCCACACTCTAAAATCCAAAGAAAGAAAAGAAATGTGAAGCCTACGTTATTAGGTAAGTCATCTGTCACTCACTGATGCATCTAACAAAATAAGCCTGCATCACACTTATGTGAAACACTAGATTACTACTGTAACACTAGAGCAAACGAAGGTCTAAGATTGGTCTATGGTAAACCTTATCCACAGGTGTTTGTGTATTGAAATATCAAAATAACATTGAAGCTCGCAAAATCTCATAGAGTTAAACATTATTTTACAATATTAACTGTTCTAGTCATTGCATATCCCAACTTAAACCATGTCATATTTCATTGCTTTTTGCCAGAAAGCACTGCACAATTTATAGACAAATATCGCAGGCAAAGACTGGAGGCCCTTGTAGGCACATGGTTGGCTGAAGCAGAGAAGGAGGGAAGGGGATTGGAGCATGCAGAAGGAACTCCAGAGGAGAGAGAAAGCATCAGAAAAATCTGTTCACACAATTATAAGGAATAGCTTTCTGTTTGTAGCATGTTGAAATGTGACACATGATCCGTGAGAATATGTCACAGGTTTGAAGAAAGAGATTAAACATATTTAGAAAGGAATAAAGCTAAATCAAAAGTTCAGAGAAGACGGGCATGGTGGTGCACACTTTTAATCCCAGCACTGGGGAGGCAGAGGTAGGTGGACAGCCATGAGTTTGAGGCCAGTCTGAGACTACTGAGTGAGTTTCAGGTCAGCCTGGGCTATAGTGAGACCCTAGCTTGAAATACAAAAAAAAAAAAAAAAAAAATTTACAGAATCCTTTGAGCCCTTCAGTGGAATTTAAGGGTTCCCTGGAGAAAGTGTTCTGCAATAAAGATCATTGTGAAGCCTGTGTGATGTCATGAATTTAAAAATAATAATAATAAACTGTCTCTTTAGGAATTGATTCTGTGCCACACACGGTGTGTGACAATTTGACACAGATGTCCCCCATAGACTCATGTGTTTTGGTGCCTGCCCCCACCCCCCACTGGTGGAAACAGCAGATGGAAGTTTGCTGGAGGAAGTGTGTTTCTGAGGGTGGGCTTTTGGGTGCTATAGCCCAGCTTCTCCCTTGCCAGAGTTCAGTTCACTCTGCTGTTGCTTTCTTCCAGCTTATGTGGCTGTCCAGCCTCTGCTCTACCATCCTTTCCTTGGCATGCTGAAACTTCCTCTCAAGACTGTAAGCCAAAATAAGTTCTTTCCTCCCACCAGCTGCTTTTGGTCGGGTGTTTTCTCCCAGCAATGCAAAGGTAACTACAAAACCATGCTTACTGTTTTGCAAGGATGGTTCTCTGAATCATCACAGTGACTCAGGGGGATGTCATATTACTATGCTGATGAGTTAAAAACATCTTATGCTTTAGTCATAAAAACTTCTTAGTCAGATGAAGTGAGCTCTTTGCTATTGTCACTTTCAACTCTTTTCTGTATGACCTGGGAAATCTTTAAGTATTATAATCAATGGGCTGTATCAATATCTTTCTACAAAATATCATTATGGAGATTGATACCTGTTGTTCAATTAGGTGGAAGTACTATCCATTTGAATTCTGTTCATATTTATAGAAAATTATTACCAAGCCTGATACCATAACTTGCTATCTAACTTAGGTGTTCTAAAAGCTAAAAATGATAATTTTTTTAATTTCTGGGAGAGTTTTTAAATGGAGGGACCCAAAGTTTTAACTCTTATGTTTTGTCTTAGCTTAAATAGCTAAGGAACAGAGCCTGTAAACAGGGGTGACATTTTGAATGGGTCAGCTGACTATTCTCTGAAACGGGTAAGATGGAAAGGAGGCATAGTTGTGATGGCAGAAATCCCTTTGATTGCTTGTTACTGCTGTGAGTTTATTTGTTCTGCCTTTTTGAATCATCTGAGCTTGGGAGAGCATGGGAGCAACAGAGGAGAGTGGGTGGAGATTTGTAACCAGGCTCCTTTGAGCTTGGATCTTGCTCTGCTAGCTATGAAGTCCCAAGTAAGTCCTTGTACCTCTCTAAGCCTCCATTTACTGAATATAAAATGGTATTAGTGCTTCTTTGTAAGACTTTAGTAAGAATCAGAGATAGTGAATATGGGACTCCTAAAAGTACCTGGCAAAAGAGTAAGTGCTCAATAGTTGTAGTTGTTTCCTGTCAGTAAAATAACGGTTATCTTTAAAACATCAGAAGTTCATACTTAATGGAGTGTTACTTGAGATTGAGGAATAATCAAATAGAAGAAATCAAAATGATAATAATTGCATTGACTTGATATATTCAGGGGAAGAAAATAAATATATTTCGGAGGTTTTGGGGAACAAATACATGTCTTCCCACGGAGCAAAGCAAAAGACATTCTTACCAGTCCAATGATGGCTGCCCCAATCCCAATGAGAGGACTGACAGAAATAATAACCAAGGTCAGTTTCCAACCCCTGTAAAATCCCACCAGGAACCCACTGATGGCTGTTGTCATACGCTGGATGAAAATGGCCAGCTGGTCAGCAATGGCATCATTGATTTTATTAATATCACTAGAAGGAAGAGAGACTCTGATCACTAAAACCAAAAATGCCCAATTCAAATGCTGGTGGAGACATTTTACTCTCTCCCTCCTAGTAATCCCACCCAAGTTCCACAATCACTCTTGAGTAACATCACAGCTTCTCAAATCATGGAAAATTTGGGATGTTATCAAATATCAAATATCTATCCCCATAGCCAGCTCAGTCCATCTTAACTCAGCATTCCCAGCTGACATCCATTCATAACCCACGGGCAATCCACAGAAGGAAATCATAATTGCTTCCCTCTGTTTCCCATAGCAAGGTAATCAATCTGTATACATGGCTGTGCTTGTGTGCATGTGTGTGTGTTTATTGCATTCTGCTCTTAGGCAGTAGACTACTGGCTATGCACACAGATTCTGAGACTAAACTCTCTGAAATTGAATACAAGCACTTCTTGGAAAAATTGACTCAACTTCTTTGTGTCTCACTCTCTTCATCTATAAAACGGAGATAATGATAGAACCCATAGAAGTGATCAGCAATAAGACCTAAATTAGTTAATATATGTAAACATGTAGAATGATGCTTATAAAGTAATAAGCTACTAATTTGCGTTATCTCTACCCATTCTTTATTTGTTTGCTCTTGTCATTCCTGCTACCACGCTTTAAATTCCTTCAGAGCAGGAATGTAAAGTTGAATACTCATGGAACAAACTGCATTACATTTGTATGCCTATGAACATTCTCTTATTCTCTTGTCCAGATGGAGCAAACAGAATTTGATACTTAATAGCATGAAAGAACCCTAGATTTTACACAGAAGTTATATCATTGTATTCTAGCTAAGCATCAGTTAAAGGTCATAGTGAGGGGGAAATCAGTGCTAGTACCTAGAAGCCTTATCTTTACTGTATACTTACTTAATTTTGTGGGGTTTCAAAATTCAACTGTCAGTCTGGAGAGATGGTTTGGCAGTTAAGGCACTTGCTTGTGAAGCCTAAATACCCAGGTTTGATTCTCCAGGACCCACATAAGGCAGATGCACAAGGTGACATATGCATCTGGAGTTTGTTTTCAGTGGTTTGAGGCCCTGGCATGTCCATTCTCTCTCTCTCTCTCTTCTGCTCTCCCATACATAAATAATAAAATATTTGAAGAAATTCAACTGTCTTGAATTTCTCAGGGCTCATTTAGAGTTTCTGTGATGCCATTATGATCTGAACTATATTGATGTGTAAACTGGGTTTGCTTTCTTTGATTTGTTTGAAACTTTCTTAAACTTTTTAAATTTTATTTATTTATTTGCAAGCAGGGAGAGAGATATAGAATAGAGGCAGACAGAGAGAGAATGGGCAAACGAACTCCAGATACATGTGACCCCTGTGCATTGGGCTTACATGGGTCCTGGATAATCGAACCTGGATCCTTTCACTTCTCAGGCAAATGCCTTAACTGCTAAACCATTTCTACAGCCCTCTTAAACTATTTTTTGGAATTTGCTTTTGTTTCTGTGCACAAATTGCCTGCATAAGACATAGCAAAATAACTATCTCTAATTATATTGTGCTTGCATATGTACATAGACTGTCACATCCACCCTGCCTCCAATTTCTCCTTCTGGTGCCAAATAATCCTATTTATTTAAACTCTTGTCCATCTATAATAGTTCACATCTAATCTTTCAATTTTCAATAACTATATTCTAATCCAATGCCTATGGGATTGCCAAGATACCTATGAAAGTCCAACTTATGTTCACTTTTTAATTTTTTCTTTAAAGACAGTGTCTGATGGTAGCCCAGAATGGCCTCAAACTCACTATATAGCCAAAACTGATCTTGAACTCCTGATCCTCCTGCCCCTGCCCCCCCCCCCCACTTCCCAAGTGCTGGGATTACAGACATGGGTCACCATGCCTGCCTTGAAAATCTAGCTAACAAGATAAAATATATCAAATCTAACTAAAAAGTTTTCAAAATATTATTTAATTTAGAAACAAGGGTTTATTATCAAAATGATACATCATCATACAGTTTTATCAGTGACTTACTCAGAGAATCTTGCATTCAGCTCTCCCACAGAAGTACAGTCGAACCATCCAATTTCCATTCTCATAATTCTCCTAAAGTAAAATTTTCTCATTTTCTGTATCTGTCGAGCTCCAGCAATTACCCAAAAGCATATCTGGAGAGGACAAAGGAGTGCTTAGCATGCGATGTTAAACATATTTGTTGATTCCTTCTCTTTATAGAAGACAACACCTCCCATGTCATAGTTGAAAAAAATAAAGGAAAAAATTTCACAAAGTGCCTCATCTTGGGAAGTCAGATGTGAGGCCTGGTACCTACTGGCTAACAGCGGATGTGAGCAGAATACCTGTGGCAAGCAGGCCAGAGACCAGGCCATGAATCTCGTCATGGCAGGTGAGCAGGCCAAGACCCTTGAATTTCTCCTATCCAGCCGCACTTTCCCCTGCAGGAAAGCAAGGTCACAGCCCCCAAACTAAGACATCAATGCTCTAACACCACTGTCTTTTCATACCCCTTCTCAGAGGGTTTCTCCTGAGCAGCCTCCCTGTAGACATTCACACATAGTTTCCAGGCAATGATTTAAACCAAAATTATGACCCAAGCAAGGGATCTAATATGCTGAGAGACTGCCTCTAACCAAAAAAATGTTAATGTGTCATGAAAACTTTTCCAAGGGGAAAATGGATTCATTTCTCTTTACAAGTAAAGTTACTTGGAATTCTTCAAACACATGGTAAAATAAAAACTGAACTATGAGCTGGAGGGATGGCTTAGAGGTTAAGGCTCTTGTCTGTGAAGCCTAGGGACCTAGGTTCTATTCCCCAGTGCCCACAAAAAGCCAGATGCACAAGGTAGCACATGCATCTGGAGTTTGTTTGCAGTGATTGGAGGCCCTGGCATGCTCATTTTCCCTCTCTTTCTATCTAACCTCCCTCTCTCTCTAAAATAAATAAAATATAAAAATCTGAAATATTTTTCTTCCTTAGAATGGTTAAGTAATACTGCACCCTTCCATCCCCTAAGTTTATAAAATGAAGATTCACATTTATAAAATTTGGACTGGTATCAAAGACTTGAATAAAGCACAAAAAGGAAAATACTTTTTGTGTTCTTTACTTCCATGTGCCTAGCTTTCTACATGCAACCCAATCTCTACCTACAAACATACCCGAGCTGTCCATTTCTGATCTGGAAAGAGCAGACAAAGGCAGGGGACAGGACATTATAAATAAAAGCCTACCCTCCCCACCTCTCTGCACAATTGCTTGTATCTTCTGCAGTTGTTGCCCGAGTCCTCCCATTCTCTCATGTCTTCTGGAAATAGAACTGTGGTACTTAAGGCTTATGAATAGCTTAAAATCAAAAAGCAACACTTATCTCACTATGGTGTCTATCAGTCCATAAGTTGGTCTATAAATGAAATGGAAGCACTACTAACTTGAATATATCCTGCGATAAGTACTGCAAAGCCAGCTCCAGCATAGATAGCCGCAAATGTGATCATTTCACTTTCAACATTCAGCAGCCTTTAAAAGAGAGGAAAAATGTTAAGATTTCTATGTAGGATCCAGCTACCAAGAATCATATTTGTAGGTGTAGTGGGCTTTAAAATAAACTTATTTTATATTGCTATTAAATACAAGTCTGATATTTTATTTATGTAGGATTATAATGAATCCAAGAAAATCCTCAAATAGATCTTTTGGCACAATTGCACAATCATCCTCTTTACTTCCAGAGGCAGAGAGGCTAAGATTGTGTGGTAACACATCAACAGTGTCTAGAAGAGAAAGGACCCTAAGTGGCTATCCAGAACTCAGTGCACCTTAGCCATCATAGCTAGAGAAAGGTTGTAACAATCCAGACAGGCTGTCTGGAAAGACATCTCTAGAAAGATATGGACTGTAAGTTAAGGGGTTTACTGTCCCCTCTTCTGGGAATCTAAGCATGCTTTATACTGTCCCCATCCCAGAGTGACAATGAAAAACGTGTGTGTCATCTTCCCTTGGGGGAGAAAAATGCTTGCTTAGCCCTGCATTTCTGCTGACTACAGCCCACGCAGCCCCTCACGCTAGGACAATTTCAAAAGTCAGAAGTAGAGACATATGCAGGGAAAAGAGAGAGTTTTGGGCACTTTCCCAGAACAATCACACCATGGCACACTGATTTGGATTGGCAGGGCCAGGCAAGGGAGGAAAAATAGTACTCTGAAACTGTTCCCCACTTAAATAGCATCAAAAATATGAGATTAATTCTCAATAAATCCAATAAAAGCACAAAATTTATTTTCTGAAATCTATAAGCCTTATTGAAAGAAATTAATATTTAAATGCATGGATCACAAGGCTTGATAGTGTTAAGATGGCAATATTCCCCCGCATTGATTTACAGATTCAATGCAATCCCTAGTTTTTTAGCTGACTTCTTTATAGAAATGAAACAAGCTGAGCCTGAAGCTCACATGAAAATTCAGAGAGCCAGAATAGACAGTTGTGAAAAAGAACAAAGTTGGTAGACTCATGTTTCTTGATTTCAAATCCTACTATAAAGCTCCCATAATCAAAAAATGTGTTTTATCTGCATAAAGATAGATGCATGTGTGAACATAAAGAATTGAGGACCCAAAAATAAACCCTAACATTTACAGTAAATTGTTTTTGACAAGGGTTCCAAAACTATGCCATGTGTTAAACATATGTAGTAGTCTTCTCAACAAATGATGCTAACTGATTGCATAGGAAGATGGATCAAATCAAACCCCTCATTTCACACAGAAAACAAAATGCTCGAAATGAACAAAAGACCTTAACATACAAGCAAAACTATAAAACCCTTAAGAGAAAACATATGGTTAACTCTTGAAAGCCTTGGACTATGCAATGGTTTCTTAGATATGACACCAAACTTCAAAGAAAATAAAAAGAAAAGAATAAAGTACACTTTGTCAAAATTGAAGCTTTAAGTGCTTACAAGGTCACTATCAACAGATCAAAAAGACAACCTAAGAATGAGCTAATTCTGGAAATCATGTATTTGCTAAAGGACTTGTATCTAGAATAATAAACTCCTACAACTCAGTAATAAAAAGACACATAACCCAGACCCAGGTGAGATCCTTAGTTTAATTACATCTACATAGATTCTTTCTATACAGGGTAATATTCATAGGTTCCAGTGATTAAGATTCAGCCATCTCGGGGAGCTGCTGTTTAGCCAACTATAGCTAGCATCAAAACAGATAATAAGAGCCAGACAGCTCACTAAAGTGCTTATTTGGTAAGCACCAGGACCTGAGTTTCATCCCCAGAACCCAAATAAAAAGTGAGGTGTGGTGGTATATGCTTGTAATCTTGGGGAGGGACACAGGCAGGTCCCTGGGGTCCACTGGCCAGCAAGTTTAGCCTGCTTGGTGAGCTCTGGGCCAATTAGAGACCCTGCTTCAAAAGAAAGGTGGGGGCTGGAGAGATGGCTTAGTGGTTAAGCGCTTGCCTGTGAAGCCTAAGGACCCTGGTTCGAGGCTCGATTCCCCAAGACCCACGTTAGCCAGATGCACAAGGGGGCCACGCGTCTGGAGTCCGTTTGCAGTAGCTGGAAGCCCTGGCATGCCCATTATCTCTTTCTGTCTCTCTCTCTGCCTCTTCCTCTCTCTGTCTGTCACTCTCAAATAAATAAATAAATAAAAGAAGAAAGGTGGATGCTCAGTTGGTATCTCCAGATATACTGGTTATCCTGCATGAGGCCCTGGCTTCAGTCCTCAGGACCACATGAAAACTGGACATGATGGTGCTTGCCTGTAATCCCAGCACTTGGGAGGTGGAGACAGGAGGATCAGAAGCTCCAGGACATCCTCAGATAGTGAGGCCAGCCTGGGCTACGTGAGACATTGCAAACAACAACAATACGGTACCTGAGAGTACAACACTCAAAGATGCCCTGTGGCCTCCACAAGCACATGCCCACATGTGGACATGTGCGTCCACGTCAAATATATAGGTAATGAATAGCAACTGTTAGTGACAATGTAGAAAAACTACAAGCTCATATCCCACACCTCATATAAGTGGTACAGATGCTTTCAACAGTTCTTCAAATAATTAAACACATGGTCACCACAACACCAGCAACTCTAATCTGAGATACATGACTGAGAGAAATAAAGTCATGTGTCCACAAAAATACATAACTATTCATAATAGCACTATTTATAATACCCCAAAGTGAAAACAATCAAATTACCACCATATAATGAAACATTGTTCACAAATAAAAGAAATAAAATACTGATTCATGCCACAGCATAGAAAAACTTTAAAAACATTATGCTAAGTTTAAAAAGCTAGTCTCAAACAGTCACGGTATATGATTCCATTTATATGAAATGTCAAGAAATGTATAGAAACAGAAAATTGACAAGTTTTGCTTACACATGATGAGAACTAAGAAACCATAGGTTAGGGGTGTAGAATTTCTCTTAAAAAATTTCAATTTATTTATTTGCATGGCAGATGGGGCACATACCAGGGCCTTCTGCCTCTGAAAAAAAATTGCCAGATGCTTGAGCCACTTCTTTGCTACTGACTTACGTGGGTCCCTTGGAATTGAACTGGAGAGGTTTGAGAATTGAACCTGGAACAGCAGGCTTTGTAAGCAAACTGCTAAGCCATCTTCCCAGCCCTTTTCTTTTTCTTTCTTCTGTTTCATTAATGAAACATTCAAATATTGGTTGTAGTGATGGATGTACAACTCTATAGATAAACTATATGTCACTGCATGCACATCTTAAATGAGGAACTTCATGGTGTATGAATTATATCTCAATAAAGCTTGTTTTGTTTTGGTTTGGGTTTTTAAAATATTATTTATTTATTTATTTACTTATTTATTTATTTATTTGAGAAAGAGAAAGGAGGGGGGAAGGAGACAGAATGGGTACACCAAGGCTTCCAGCCACTTCAAATGAACTCCAGATGCTTTTTCAACCTTGTACATCTGGCTTTACATTTGAGAAATCGAACCTGGGTTGTCTGGCTTTGCAGGCAAGCACCTTAACCACTAAGCTATCTCTCCAGCCCTTTTTTTTTGTTTTGTTTTTTGGTTTTTTTTGAGGTAGGATTTCACTGTAGCCCAGGCTGACCTGGAATTCACTATGTAGTTTCAGGATGGCCAAGCCTGTTTTGAAGGAATGTATGATCTAATCTGAAGTAGTGTGTGTCTCAGTCAAGAATGCATTACAAGAGAACAGGATAAATCTGAATGAAATACAGCCTCAAATTTCTAGCATGGTGCACCTTTATGTGAGGTAGATGAAGACACCAGCTTTCCAGTGGTGGTACTTTTCAGGCCCCAAGGGACCTCCACGGCTCTTACCTCCCAGTATTCCCAAACTGAACCAGAGTCTATATTTGTGTGACCAAGAGTAAATGCCAGAAATTATAGTGTATTTCTCCCAGGATTGACTAAAAAAGACTTTGTGGCTTCCATTTTTTTTAAATAATCTAATTCGAAAAAAAAGAGAAAATTACATTATGTTATCATCTCATTCCTTTAGATTTGATTCTTTTATTGTTTTGTTTTATTATCCTGAGTAGAAATTCTGATAAACTAATCAAGAGAACCCAATGTTCTGTAATCCTTATCAGTGTTATTGCCTGAGAGCTATTTAGGTTTAGTTTTAAAATTCCACCCAACAAATTACAAGAGGTGTGTGAAAGCCAATATAACAAGAGTAAAACCAGCTCCTACCATTGCACATGCATGCTTATGTTGTTAAAATTATTGAATTGTCTCATATATCCCAGACTTACATGTCTATTTGTAATAGGTGGTGATGTTGTGTCTTAAATAATAAATATTTTCCAACAAAGAAACTGTGAAAGTCTTGGATAACTTTGGAGGCATATTAACTATTTACAAGTAGGAAAATATTCTCTCCCTGGTCCTTTGCCCAGTTCCATTTTCACAATAGTCTCACCACATAAAAGCTAAACAAACACGCTATTCAGAAGTTCAACACACGGGAGTAGTGGTAGTCACTACAGCAAGTCACAATTAAAGTATTTCAGCTTGTCAAAAAGCTCTGATAAAGGTGTGTTTTAATCCATTTCAGCCATCTGTGTAATTTTTCAAAACCTAAAAGCAAATGATTACTTCTGTGCTTCATCTTTTTATCATTTAAATAGTTTTATCATTTAAATAATTAGTATCATGTGAATTCAGACAAGGCCTATATTCTTCTGAAAGCCCCTAGCTATGCAATCTTTGCTCACCTTCAGGTACCTGACCCAGTAGGAATGAATAGCATGAGCAGTGGTAGCCACAGAGAGATTTCCTCTCACAGCTGTCCGTTGTGTAAACGTCAAAGATAGATTCACTCATTAATTCATCTGACAAAGTTTATGAGCACCTAGTATCCTGCAAATGTTTCCAATTTTGACCTCTCAGCAGAAATGAAGAACTTAAAAAGATTATTATTGAGCTCAGTGTCTCTTTTCTATAGGATGCTGAGGTTTTCAGATGAAAATAAATTTCCAAGTTTAGAGAAGAAACATACATATTTAGATGCTAGCAAATTTATTTCCAATTAGTTGGCATATTAATATTTAAAGAGTAATTCTGTATATTGTATGTAATCTTGTTTCTAGCATCAAGCACCTACAAGTTTGTAGCTCATAATTATGAATGAGCATTGATTGAATGATGGTCTTGCTGACTAAACCCTAAGCTCAGCAAAAGTTAGGACTGTGATTTATAACTGTGCCCTTGATGCTTCCACAAGATCATGGTAATTAGATGCTATTCAAAAACTTTTAGTTAAATGAAGCCAGGTGTGGTGGTATATGCCTATAATCCCAGCATTTGGGAGGCAGAGGTAGGAGGACTGCTGTGAGTTCGAGGCCAACCTAGGACTACAGAGTGAGTTCCATGTCAGCCAGGGCTAGAGTGAGATCATACCTCAAAAAATAAAAAAAATAAAAAACTTTTACTTAAATGAAAAACTCTCAAAGTAGACAATATCATGGAAAAGCATCAGTGATTCAGAAATACTCTTGGTCTGAATCAAACCTGTATAAATTTACGACTATGAAGGAAGAAAGAGAAACTCATTCGAAGAAGCCATTCCAACTGTTTTTCTAGCCAGGATATGCCCTGCCCTTGATTCATGAACCAGAGTGTATGGATTCATACGTGCAAATGAACTTGTCTGAAGGTGAGACAGCATGAGGCAGGCTGCAAAGTCCATACCATGACAGTGAGTCAGCATATGTACACTACGGACTCACTGATTACAAGGTGGCCTGGCGGGTGTATCACAGAGAACAGTAGCACAGTGACTGCCGTCTGAGCTGTGGCTATTTCTTCAGGGCTGCCTTCTGTTCGAAACACCAAGCCAGTCCTCCACGAAACTCAACTATGATTGTGGCCAATTTACCTCTGCACCAACTAATGCAGCATGCTCAGAAAATGCACCAGGAGGAGACTTGAGACCAAGTGAATCATTCCACATGGCCACAGAGCTAAGGGATAAAAGGGGTTAATGGGGAAGAAAGTCATGTCGATGAGCACGTATGCATGGTGATCACGAGTGCGTCCTACTGATAGGATAGTGTCACGGTTAGGTCTATAGTTATCAAAGTGGTTAGATTTTGGTGCTGTATTTGATCAGCAACTTCCAGTCCTATTTCTGTTAAGATTTTTAAAACCTGGTAAGATGGAGAGAATCTCAAGGTAGAGTAATTTCTGGAAATGTAGGTAAATTTATATTGTTGTTCTTCTATGTTAGATAACACTCCATTGCCTGTCAGTAATATCCACATTACACATTCTGAGTTATAATTTAAGATATGAGAAAAAAGTGAAAAAATTAAAAAGGGAAAGAGCCTACCCACAACTTGTTCCATTTGTCACATTCTGGCCGAAGGAGCTGTTGATCCAGACTATGGTGTTATTCACGCATGCTTTTCCTGGAACCATGAGTTCTTGTATTTCAATGTCATAGTCTACAAAAATGTCTGTCATTACACCAAAAAGAAGGAGCATGCCTGGCTGGGCTAGTCCATGTAGAAATGCACATAAACTTCCCATAAACATCAGCCAAATGTCAGTCGATGAAGAAAATCGAAACTTGAAAAACAAAGGGTTCAGAGATCATCTATGGGTGAAAAGCAGGAGAGGTGGGAGGACTATTTAATTATAGTTACTAGATTCTGGCAAGTTGTACTCAACACCAAAGGCCATAATGGGCATCATCTATGAGCAGCAGAGGTCACACTAATTATGTCAAAATACTGCATATCAGGGCTGAAGAGATGGCTCAGCGGTTAAAGGCACTTGCTTGTAAAGCCTAATGGCTGAGATTTGATTTCCCCAGTGCTCATGTAAAGCCACACGCACAAAGTGGAGCATGAGTTTATTTGCAGTGGCAGGAGGCCCTGGCATGAACACACTTTCTCTCTCTTTTCATAAATTAAAAATATACTTTTTTGGCCAGGAACCATGGCACATGCCTTTAATCCCAGTACTCAGGAGGCAGAGGTAGGAGGATTGATGTGAGTTTGAGGTCACCCTGAGACTACAGAGTGAATTCCAGGTCAGCCTGGACTAGAGTGAGTCCCTATCTTGAAAAACCAAAAAATATATATTTTTTGAAAAAAAATTGCATATCAGTTATCTAAAACATTAGACTCTAACATTAACTCATGTTCTTTCTGAATCTTTGGATTCATTATCTTCATACCAGGAGCTGACTAGAATGTTTTGCCGGTCACCATCACAGATACCATCACCAGGTACATACACTGCGTGGGCCTTCAGCAATGTTGTAAACTAGTCCTCAGAACTGATCATGACAATGGGAAGTGTCTATTTTTGCTTAGAAATGCCTCCATCCAGTGTAAATTTGGAATAAATACCTAAGATCTAATATTTCTAAAGACTTTTCAAATGAATAAATATATGATATATCATATTTTTTTCAAAAGAATAAACATATATGATATATATCATATTCATATGTATATTATATGGGGGTCATAGTGACTATATCCCTACTAAAATGATAATTTTGGTGTCAGTGACTGTATTCCTGAAGACTATGCTGACGAATTGGACATCACTATTCAGCATGTTACCACACAGGTAAAACTTCTGACTGTGTAAGTGATTGCTGTAGTTAAACCTGCCAGTGTGACTAATGAACGGGGACTTCCTTCATCTTCTAAATCATTCACAGTTGCAAAACCAAAGTCATAAATCAGCACGGTTGTAGTACCAGTTGAAAGAAGCTAACTTGAGCGCCTTCATCTTTCTTCTTATCTTGTAACCTGAAGAGAAAAAGCAGGGATTTTTAAAGGCCATCCTTCCAAAACTGAATAAGATTCCTCCCTACACGGTACTTTCCTGAATGATTCTTTAATAAGAAAGTCAGAGTTCTGGATGAGGAGTTCTGGCCAACCCCAGTATCTTAAAAGTAACCTTTTATTCTTTCAGTGGCTTAGTAGAGCTCTCACTCACGTTCAGTAGAGATTCACTGAGGCTTTTCAGAGTAGTATTGAGAGGAAGTAAAAAGTCTTAAATACTCCCAGTTATATAAATAAGTAACTATTTACCCCCAACCATGACACTTGGCCTATGTATACTACATTTCCTTAAGGTGACTTGAAGCTCTTGGATTAGCTGATGTTAAAGCTTCCTCTTAAGGGCTAGGAAGATGGCTCAGTGGATAAGAGTGCTCACTACTCAAGCACGAGGACCTGACTTCAATCCCCAGGACCCACATACAATGCTAACTGTGACTGCACACACCTGTAACCCCGGCACTGTGGAGGCGGTAGGGGAGAGACAGAGGGAGACAGAAGGAGAAATTCCATCTCTAGGAAATAAGGCAGAAGAGTGACAGTGGAGAACACTAACCAACTTCCTCTGGCCTCCACAGGCATGTAAATGGGGCACATATACACGCATACAACACATACACATATATCACATACCAAACATACAAAAAAGTAACCATAAGAAGCTTCCTTTTAGCTAATAAAAACTTGTTGAGTACCTTGAATAGTTGTAGTATGATAGAATGTTCAAGAACATTCCCATGGTTTCTGAGTGTTGTTATTCATTTTGTTTCTCATAACTTGTCTTTCATGTCCTCAACTCCAGCGACTGACACTCAACCCGAGTCCTCCATTCCATGAACATCTCTCGTACCTCTATAACCCTATCACAAGAAACTACTAGACTTGTAACACTGTACTCCGGGGCTGCCCGTGCTACCTGTTTCCTCCCTCCTTTCTTTCCTTCCCTCATTCCTTCCTTCCTTCCTTCCTTCCTTCTTCTCCTTGTCAACCTGAATTAGTTCTGCAGTCCCTTAAGTCTTCCAATTACCTATGAAGATTTCATTTCCTTCCCTGAGAGCCACTGCCTGGAATTTTGAGCCATACACTGACCCTCAATCTTTTCTCAAAAAATCCATCCCTGGAAGCTGACACAGGATCCAGCGCTTCCTTCAGCCAGGGCGCTGGGCAGCCAGACTCCCTCACGCCGCCGTGTGGAATGGAGTCAACACGCTTAGTGGCTGTTCTGTCCTTTCCTTCTGACCAGCAGAACCTCAAGGGCAAGGCACCGCACTGTCCGGCCCAGTAGCTGTCTGACCTTGCCTCCGACTGCATTCTAGTTTCCAGCAACTCAGTCACCTGGTCTCTTGCTGGGTTTTGTCTGTGCCGTATGTGCCCCTTTCCCTCTCCCAAAATGACCTTTGCTGAGGCACTAGCGACACAGCTGTGAGCATAGCTACCTTGCAAAATGCCTTTGTCAGGAAGCCCTGTGTGGACAGCTGCCCTCAAGTCCTTCAGACTTTCCTCCAAAGTCACCTCAACAGGGCTGAGGTATTAAAATTTTCAACACTCCTCTACGCTATACACATGCTGTCATACAGTTTTGTTGCCAGTTTATTCTTTTTTTTCTTTCTGGGGAGATGGTTCAGCAGTTTCTTTCAAAGCCTGCTGGCCTGGGTTTGATTCCCTACGACGTACCCAAGTAAAGCCAGATGCACGAAGCGGCAATGTATCTGGAGTTCATTTGCGGGGGACAGGAGGCCCTGGTGTGGCCATGCTCACTCTGTGTGTCTTTCTCTCACTCTTTATTCTCTAGCTACAATGATACATCTTTTATTTACGGTGTTTATTATATCACCCCACTAAAATGCCCTTCTCTAGAGCAGAGATTTTTGCCCACTTAATTTTGTTTTCTATACCCTTAGCACCTACAACAGTGCCTGATACCTTGTAGGCACTCAATTAATACCTTTGAAATGAACGAGCAAACTACTGGAAAGTGTGCCAGTTGGACTGCCGCTTGTTCTCAACAGCTTTGTCAAACTGACGGCACTGTTCAGATTCCACATGCACTTCCTCTAAACACAAAAGAGCCCACACAACTTCATCATGGGCCACCAGGCTTTACAAGCAAGAGCCTTTAACCACTGAGCCATCTCTCTAGCCCACTTAAAACTTCTTAAACCAAGCTTCAACTAACTTCCAGCTCAGAAACTCACTTGGTACTTCCCTTCTGTCTTCTGACCCTGCCTTCATGCTGGTATTTGTTTACATGTGAACTCAAACTCTTTTTTTTATTATTTTTATTTCTATTTAATTTTTATTTATTTATTTATTTGAGAGCGACACAGACAGAGAGAGAAAGAGGCAGAGAGAGAGAGACAGAAAGAGAACAGGCACGCCAGGGCCTCCAGCCACTGCAAACGAACTCCAGATGCGTGCGCCCCTTTGTGCCTCTGGCTAACGTGGGTCCTGGGGAATCGAGCCTCGAACAGGGGTCCTTAGGCTTCACAGGCAAGCGCTTAACTGCTAAGCCATCTCTCTAGCCCTCAAACTCTTATGCTAACGAGAAATACATAAAAATTCACTTTTAGATTTCTACTATTCACCTCTAGGAAGAATTTGAGGTTTGGGGACTTCTTTATGCCCAGAAAAATCACACTTGTTCAACTTTTCCTCTCCTCACTTAGGCTAAGAGCTTAGGGAACTTTGGACCTAATCCAGAAGGGAAATTTGAAAAGCATTTTAAAACAAATTATAGTGGTATTTTATTTTAAAGAGAACGAGGAGTTGAGGAGATGGCTCAGCGGTTAAAGGTACTTGCTTATAAGCCTGCCAACCTGAGTTCAGTTCACCAGCATTCGCGTATCAGAAGAACCCAGAAGCCCACAACCTACCTAGCAGCAAAACAAGAGGCCCTGGCTCAAAGAAGGTGGGAAGAGGACCGACATGCTGAGGCTGGCCCCTGAGCTCCACACAGCCACTAATTAAAGTAAGTACGTACACATAAAAATATTCTGTGCTTTGTGTTTATAGAAATTTTATGAAGTTATTTTAGAGAAGATGCTATATGTTGAAATTGTCACTTACTTTGATTTCTTATCATTGTTATCTGTCAAGAGAAAAGCAGTGCATAAAGAGGTTAATAATAACAGCAAAATACAACATGATTATTAATAATGTTCCCCAGAAAAACATTCCTATGAAGTACTGTTATTACTACTACTTTCATTAGTAAAATATTACAGAACAGGGTCTTTTTTTAATTCTTCCTTTCTACATATATGCACATATATGTCACTTTTTCAGGCTCAGAACTGCAGCCTTTTGCAGGTTCTGAATTTCTCTTCATATCATAAAACATTTATGTTTGCTGAATAGCAAATGAAGATTTTCTTTTTTTTCCATTTTGGATTTTTTTTGTTTGTTTGTTTTTTGTTTGTTTGGTTGGTTGGTTTTTTGAGGTAGGGACTCACTCTAGCCCAAGCTAACCTGGACTTCACTATGTAGTCTCAGGGTGGCCTCGAACTCATGACGATCCTCCTGTCTCTGCCTCTAGAGTGCCGGATTAAAGGCATGTGTCACCACACCCAGCTGTTTTTCCTTTTTGAGAGAAGTTCTCACTGTGTAGCGGAGGCTGTTCTGGAGCTCATTCTGTGATCCAAGGTGGTCTCAGACTCCCAGTAACTGCCCTGCCGCAGCAGTGCTACAGGCAGAGACAAGAGACTGTGCCTAGTGAAAATCAACCCTTCTACAGCCAAAGTAAATCTGATTTCTTAAATTTGTAGATTGAAATGAATAATGACTGATTGTTTAGTTCCTTAGAAGCATCCAGACAACTGGACAGTAAGATGTCATTGATACTTCAATATCCGTAGACTCCATGGTACTGAGTAACATGTTGCTTTTACTGAGCACGTATTAGAGCCAGCGTGGGGTAGAAGATGAAAGTGGGGGTATAGGGGTGATGGGTACAGGGAAGCCAAGGGAAAAGAATCCCTAAGAAATATCCATTGCCACGGACATCATATCCTAGTTTCACTGACATTTTAATTTAAATAAGAGTAAAGAGATATTATAGTGTAGAAAGAGGGCTTGAGAATCAGACAGCATTGGATTTGAATTATGGTTCCATTAACAATTATCCATATGACCCTCACCAAGTTTTAAAAAGTTAACAAAGTTTCAATTTCTCTATTTGTGAAATATAAGATCATAAGATTTTGGGGCTTGTGTTTTTGTTTGTTGGTTGGTTGCTTGGTTTTATGAAACAGAGTCTCATAGCCCAGGCTGACCTTGAACTTACTCCTTAGCCCAGGCTGGCCTGAGACCCATGATGATCTTCCTACCTCAGCCTCCCAAGTGCTGGGATCAAAGGCTTGCACCATCATCACTTCCATGCCTGGCAAAGTCACAGGACTTACAAACAAAATACTAGCTTGGAATCGTCTGTGCTCACAACAAGCCAGGTACTAGTGTCACCAGGCCCTTCCATGCTGCTCACCCTTACAAGCGGAGTCTTGGTATGGCTCCTCTGAAGGAGCAGAACCCCCTTAATGATTGCTAACATGACTGTGATCAATAATGGCAACATGAACAAAGTTACCAACAGTAGTCAGTGCCGCGACAACCTTACTCTGCCTGGGCTCACCCACACTGTGTTCTCTTACACAGCGCTGTCACATGTAACACTGTGTGGAGTTTAGACAGGCTCCTGTGGTTGGGTGTTAGGCTCATGCTCAGTAATTGCTCTACATATCGTGGCTCATTCCTCTCGCTTATGGAAACTTCACTGGCTTATCTCACTTTGGTGCTTCCTGTCTTTGCACAAGAGTCAAGGAACTTAAAAGGCCACTTACATGATCCATCTGACTCAAAAGCATGATTTTCCTCTCCAAATTTCTTCACACTGCGAAGAATTACCGAGTCAGACATAGTCTTTTCAATCTGCTGTCAACAACCCTATAACATAAAAGAACTGCTGTGAGTATTGTATCTTTTCTTCAACCAAAGTAGCCAAAATAACAGAATAGTTTCATTTAAAAAATAAGCTTCCCTAATCAATTTCAAACAAAAGCACGTCACTTATTTAGCTTATAACTCAATGAAAGAGCCTTAATATTAGGCAAGATACATTGAAACAATTATCCATGGCTTTCTCTAGTTAGTAGATGGAAGGTTGATTTTTACTTATTTGTTCTTTCTGCTTATCTGTGCTTTACTTATTGTAGTGGAGCTAAGGTAAAATCCCTAAGACAGAAAACTAATCTGTGGCATTCTTGAGTCAGTAAAGCTGACCAAATGGTCCCTCGATCCTGTTGGGTAGCCTTCTATGTTTCTCTATAAATGCACCCTCAAAGCAAGGCAAGTCTATCCAGGACTAAGCAGCCAGAGGAGCACAGATGAATCAAATGTCTACAGAGTTAGGGTTGCTCTTATTCATGTACAAAAAAAAAAAAAAAAAACCAGTGTGTGAGCTGGAGCGATCACTCAACCATTAAAGCTCCTACCTGCATAGCCTAACAACTGGTTCCCCAGTACCCACATAAAGCCAGATGCACAAAGTGGTGCATGCATCTGGAGCTTGTATGCAGTGTTTAGAGACCCTGGCATGCCCTGTTTCTCCTCCATCTCTGTCTCTCACTGCTTGCAAATAAATGAATGAAACTTTTAAAATATCAGTTTGTAAAGAATAGGATTAAAATTTCAGGACAATTCCAGGACTGTAGACTTAGTATGAAATGTCCTCACTAATTTTCTCCACTTAGGTCATTTTATTGAATTTTTTAAAATCCAGATCTATGCTGACTATAAAAGGTACAATATAAAATCAGAAAAAATGACTTAAAATTAAGAGAGATTCATTACCTCTTATCTGAATTATACTTAATGCGTATGAAAGGATTAAGCCACATGCACAAGAGCATAAGTTAGTAATGATACAGCCTAGATTCAAACTCACAAGACAAATGCAGATATATGTATTAGTATATCTATTGAAGCATTTCTTTGAAACCAAAAGTTAGGAGAAAATATAAATGAACAAGAAAATGATTCAATAACTATGGAACAGACATGCAATGGAATAGCAATAGCCATTAAAGTCAGCAAATTGACATGAATACATCTCAAGAAACATAAATTTAAATAAATAGGAGAGACCCATTCCAAGTGATAGTATAACCCATTTACATGAAACTTTTTACTTGCAAATCAGTTATTTACAATGTTCATGGATCCACAATGGCAGCAAAAATACAAACACTTGTCTGAAAAGGAAAAGAAGTGAGTTATTGATCATGGTCACTTCTGGGGAAAGGACTGAATGAAATTGGGAAGGACTTCAGAGTAGCCTTGAAGGATGTCTGTGTATTTAAATAAATAAAAAAAAAACATAGAGGGGGCTGGAGAGATGGCTTAGCAGTTAAAGCACTTGCCAGCAAAGCCAAAGGACCCAGGTTCGATTCCCCAGTACCCATATAAAGCCAGATACAAAGTGGTGTGTGTGTTTGGAGTTTGTTTGCAGTGGCTAGTGGCCCTGGTGTGCCCATATTCTCTCTCTCTCTGTCTATCTCTCTCTCTCTCTGCCTTTTTCTCACCGTATCTCTCTCAAATAAATAAATACATTAAAAAATAAAATAGTCTAAAAAAAAAAAAAACAGAGGGCTAGAGAGATGGCTTAGCTGTTAAGGCCCTCACCTGCAAAGCCTAAGGACCTAGTATCCATAGAAGTCAGATGCACAAGGTGGCACATGCATCTGGAGTTCCTATGCAGTGGCTAGAGGCCCTAGTGTGCCCATTCTCTCTCTCTCTCTCTCTCTCTCTCTCTCTTTCTCTCCATGCAAAGAAATAAATAAAATAATAACAAAATATTTTAAAAAACAAACCAAAATCTGGGTATTATGGAGCACCCTTTAATGCCAATACTTACTTTTAATCCTAACCCTCGCTGTGAGTTTGAGGACAGCCTGAGACTATATAGTGAATTCCAGGTCAGCCTGGGCTAGAGTGAGACCCTGCCTAGAAAAATCAAACAAACAGAAAATGAGCAGAATCTTTAGAAGTTTGGCACATTTTAGAGGTAATCTTAATAATGAGTTGGAAGGAGGTAACAGTATTTACTAAATCTTTCTCCATCCTCCATGGTTTTAAAATATTACACATGGCAATAATAGCACATAAGTTATGGGGTGAGCAACTGCTCTCGACTGGATTTGACGCCTGCTTACTGGGAAGGAGTTCATGGCTGGCACTGAGAACCAAGTCAGAAGCTTATGGCTTAGAAGATCATAGACCCTAGAAGGAAGCTTCCACTGCTCTTTGGCTAAATAAAGATATTGTGCCCATCAAAAAGCTTTCTAGGGCTGGAGAGATGGCTTAGCGGTTAAGCACTTGCCTGTGAAGCCTAAGGACCCCTGTTCAAGGCTCGATTCCCCAGGACCCACGTTAGCCAGATGCACAAGGGGGCGCACGTGTCTGGAGTTCGTTTGCAGTGGCTGGAGACCCTGGCGCGCCCATTCTCTCTCCCTCTCTCCCTCTCCCTCTCCCTCTCCACCCCCCCTCCCCGTCTCTCTCTGCCTTCTTCTCTCTGTCACTCTCAAATAAATAAAAATAAAAAATAAATTATAAAAAAATAAAATAAAATAAATTTTTGAAAAAGCTTTCTAGATGTATATATTTGTTCCCTTTGATCAATGCTGCACTCAGTCATGGTTCAAGAACCCACTTTTTACAGATAGCAGCAAATGCAGGGGAGACTCATCAAAATGACAAAAGTGCTAGAGAAATGGCTTAGCAGCTAAGGCACTTGCCTGCAAAGCCGAAAGACCACAGTTCAATTCCCCAGAACCCATGTAAGCCAGATGCACAAAGTGGTGCATGCATCTGGAGTTTGTTTGCATCCACTGGAGGCCCTAGGTGTGCTTATTCTCTCATTCTTTTTTTTTTTCTCCTCTCTCTCTTTCTCTCTCTCTCTCTCTCAAATAAATAAAAGTAATTTAAAATAAATAAAATCTTTTAAAAAATGACAAGGTGCTGGGCAAAGTAGTGCACACCTTAATCCCAGCACTTGGGAGGCAGAGGTAGGAGGATCACTGGGAGTTTGAGGTCCTCCTGAGACTACGGAGTGAATTCCAGGTCAGCCTGAGCTAGAATGAGACCCTACCTTAAAACACCAAAAAAAAAAAAAAAAAAAAAGACAAGGAAAGAAAGCTGAGTCCCTAGCACTAGACCAGTCAGTCATCTCTATCACACCTGCCACAGGCCCAGGAAATATTACAGTAGAAGTGGCAGATTAAATATGAGTGCAGCTCTCACTGCTAGCCAGCAACCCTTCCCTACAGAGATGGCGGTAGACACTAAGGATACTCAAAACTCATCAAAGCAGAAGACAAAAGGCTATCTAGAACTCCAGATGAGAGTAGAACCAGACATGGTGGCACGCACCTTTATTCCCAGCACTTGTGAAGCAGAAGGTAGGAAAACTGCTGTGAGTTCAAGGCCAGCTTGAACTACAGAGTAAGATCCAGGTCAACCTAGACTAGAGGGACACCCTAGCTTGAAAAATACCAAAACAAAACAGACAAACAAACAAAAAACCTGAAGTAGACTTCCAATGTGCCCTTTAAGGCTCAGGGAACATTGCAGAAGAGGGGATGGAAAGAATGTAAGAGCCATAGGATAGGAAGGTGTACGCTCAGGCATTGTCTTCTCCACAGAGACTGACCTCATAGTGACTGCTGATACTCCCACTCGGAAGGGTTCTCAGTAAAATGGGGATGAAGGAGAGGGGCATAAAAGACAAACTTTACCCAGAGCATGGATTTCTATGCCCATGTTATCGTCAATGCCCTTTAGCCAATGACCACCAGGGGTACAGCTGTAGATAAACAAATTGTTTTTAAACTCAGTGCCACAAAGACAAACATGCTGAGGTGGGCCATGGAGTGTCTCAGTAGGAGGATGCTAGAAAGATCCTGTTATGTCACTTGGGCTTCCGTTAAACAACTTGAAAAGGAATCTATAAAAGTGGGATTTGGGGAAGCTACAGAGATGCCTCAGCGGTCAAGGTGTTTGTCCAAAGCCTAACAACCCCAGTTCAATTCCCCAGTACCCACATAAAGCCAGATGCACAAAGTGGCACAATCATCTAAAGTTCAATTGCAGCAGCTAGAAGCCCTGGCACACCTATTCGCCACCCGCCCTCTCTCTCTGGCATGGTGGTGCATGCCTTTAATCCCAGCACTTGGGAGGCTGAGGTAAGATGATCTCTGTGAGCTCCAGGCCAGCCTGAGACTACATAGTAAATTCCAGGTCAGTCTGGGCTAAAGCAAGACCCTATCTCAAAAAAAAAAAAAAAAAAAAGTGGGATTTTTGTTCTATATTATGCACTCTGGGGTTTGTTTGAGTGGCTGGAGGCCCTGGTGGGCCCATTCTCTCTCTCTCTCTCTCAAATAAATTGACAAATGATATTTTAAAACTTAAAGAAAAATGTTGGGGCAGGGTGGGAGAGATAGCTCAACAGCTAAAGGCACTGGCTTGCAAAGCTTGAAGGCCTGGGTTCAATTCCTCAGTACCCATGTAAAGCCAGATGCACAAAGCAGTACATGTGTCTGAAGTTCATTTGCAGTGGCACTAGGCCCCAGTGTGCCATTCTCATTCTCTCTCTCTCTCTCTCTCTCTCTCTCTGTGTGTGTGTGTGTGTGTGTGTGCAAATAAATAAATAAAATTATTTAAAAGAAGTTGTGGTGGTCTTACGATTAATCACTCATGGTTGGGCTTTTGTGGGTTGATTTTTATCTGTAATTAGGCAAATTGTGAACTGCCTTCTCAGTGTTTCAGAGTAATGCTGTCTGAGGTTGGTGTTCTGAGATTGTCCATGTCCTGTAGGGGATACCAGAGCTGGTGCCAGGCCAGAAATGGAATGTTGGAGGCTGTTCTTTTGTTTGTGTTCTTTCTTAGCATTACCTTGAACCATGTCACCCTGCTGTCTTTTGACATATCAAGGAACCATCCTTCGAAAGATGCATGCTCGCTGGGCTAAAGGCCTGCATAAGTTACTTAGACATAGAAACTACTGTCCTGATCTCTGGGTAGCTCAGCCAGGACAGAGATGATGTTTGAGCTGTTGTGTTGAAAACGTTAATTACTTGTAGACCACAAAGGCACTGAAGGTTTTACAACACCAAGTGTTATAGGATAGTGCAATGAAAAATCAATATTACTAGATATAATAAACGGGTGCTGGAGAGATGGCTTAGTGGTTAAGGTGCTTGCCTGTGAAGCCTAAGGATCCAGGTTCAATTCTGCAGGTCCCACATAAGCCAGATGCACAAGGTGGCGCATGCATCTAGAGTTCGTTTGCAGTGGCTGGAGGCCCTGGCGTGCCCATACTCTCTCTCTTGCTCTCTCTCTGTTTATCTGTTTCTCTCTAATAAATAAATACTTTTTTAAAAAATAGTCTTGAGTCTGATTTTTTTCCCCAGAAAATATGATGTTTTGAAATTGAATGTGAGATGAGCTGCTTCATAGCATCACAATGCAGAACACAGCTCACCGTCATTAGATTGGGCTCTCAGCCCTTGGCTAATTTACACAAGGTCCTGGAAACTTGAGATCTCTGTCAGTCTTCGAAATCCTAATGCAAATCTGGTTTTCAGTGATAAACAGATTTGATTCATGGGGTCTTGAAAAGAGTGCCATGGTATTTTGTCACATTGTTTTGCCTTATCAACAGAGGCAGCTATAATGTCACCTAATTCTGCTCTTTCAATGAACCTCTGTGATGCTCTTATGACATACACTGACCATGTGATCTGGGTTTAATGCATTGCCAAAAACTAAAATCAGGATTTCTCTTTTTAAAAATATTTTTATTAGATGGCTGTGGTGGTGCACGCCTTGAATTCCAGCACTTGGGAGGCAGAGGTAGGAGGATTGCCGTGAGTTCAAGACCACCCTAAGACCACATAGTGAATTCACGTCAGTGTGGGCTAGAGGGAGACCCTACCTTGAGAAAAGCCAAAAACATAAAAAAATATATTTTTGTTTATTTATTTATTTGAGAGAGAGAGCACAGGTGCACCAGGGCCTCCTGCCACTGCAAACGAACTCCAGATGCATGTGCCACTGTGTGCATCTGGCTCTATGTGGGTTCTGGAGAATTAAACCCAGGCTATTGGGCTTTGCAAGCAAGCATCTTTAACTACTGAGCCACCTCCCCAGCCCTAAAATCAATATTTCTTAATAATTTGCAAGAATATATTTTTTAAAAATACAGATCTGCAAAAAAAAAGATTTAGTGCTATTTTCTCTTATCTGAATTTTTACATGTGAAATTATTTTACTCTCCTCCAAATTTCTTAGGAACAGATTGAGAAGCTTTAGCATCTTTCAAAACAATCTATCTTCCAGTAAACTTCAGAGTTAATTGAGATCTCTAAGTAGCGGTTGGCTGACTTTGGCTTTGAATTCCTCAAGAAATTTTCATTGCCCACATAAACCTGTGTCCCCTTCTGTTCAATGCCATACGGATTTAACCTGCTTACTACATGTGCTTCTGTTCAACTATCCAGGGTTGAAGTTTCCTTGTGATAAAAAAGTATAATCTTATCAGCACAGAAATTCACATTGGAGGGCTGACTCCTGACCATTATTTGTAAATAGAGCAAAGATTTGGTGGGGGAGACTGCTTGCTTGCAAAGCCTGGATGCCTGGGTTTGATTCCCCAGTAACCTTGTAAAGCTAGACTCACAAAGTGACACATGTGTCCAGAGTTTGTTAGCAGCAGCAAGAAGTCCTGAAAACACACACACAAACACACACAAATTAATAATATTTCTCTACCTTAGAACATTAGCAACCACCTCTAAAAGATGACTGCTGGACAGAAGAGAGCAAGGCAAGACTAGAATCTGGATGGGTCCCCTGTGAGAGCCTGGCACATGACAGCCTCCAGAAAGGAGCCCAAATGAACATCACCGTAGGGGTTTGGAGGCTATCCAACATTGGAGGAGATACAGGGTCCTGCAAGCCATGGGGGAATAGGGTAAAGATCCTGGGGTATAGAGGGTCAATGGCCAGCACTTTCCTAGGTGCGCTTCATGATGGCCAAGGTTTCTGGTGTGTCTTAGTGGAATATCAGACTGGAGCAGCAGATGAAGAAGCTGCACCTCACCAAAGGCTGGGGTCAACACAAGCAACTGGCTATGGGTATTGCAGGAAAGAAGGAGGGCAGGAGGAAGGAAGACAGTGAGGAAGGGAGGGAAGAAGGAAGGGAGGAAGGAAGAAACAGAGCGAGGGAGGGAGGGAAGTAAGGAAGAAGGGAGGGAAAGAGGAAGGGAGAAAGGGAAGAAGGGAAGGAAAAGACGGATTGAGCAACGGTCTCTCAGGAGCTGAGATCATTTCAGGCTCGGTGATTTCTTGGTGCCTAATGATCTTTCACATTGGTCATTTTGTACCTTATCCTAATGATAATGGGAGCATATAAAGGCTTTAAATCACAAAGAATATGATGGGATTTGTACTTCAAGGGGCTGGGGGAGATGGCTCAGTCAATAAAGTACTGGCCACACAAGTATGAGGATCTCAGTTCAGATCCCCAGCACCCATGTAAATAGCTATGTAGGACAGATGCACCTGTAATCCAAACTCTGGAGAGGCAGAGACAAGTTATCCATGGGGCTTGTTGGGCAACTCTCTAGCCCAATCAGTGAGTTCCAGGTTCAGTTAAAAACCCTGTCTTGAGGGAGGGGAGGATATTACCATGGGGTATTTTTTATAATCATGGAAGTTGTTAATAAAAATTTGAAAGATAAAACAAACCCTGTCTCAAACTGGGTGTGGTGGCCTATGCCTTTAACTCCAATGCTCGGGAGGCAGAGGTAGGAGGATCGCCATGAGTTTGAGGCTACCCTGAGAGTACAGAGTGAATTCCAGGTCAGCCTGGGCTAGATCAAGACCCTACCTCGAAAAACAAAAACAAAACAAACAAAAATATATATATAAAGTGTGGGCTGGAGAGATGACTTAGCAGTTAAGGCACTTGCCTATGAAGCCTAAAGACCCAGGTTCCATTGCCCACAATCCACTTAAGCCAGAGGCACATGGTGGTACATGCATCTGGAGTACATTTGCAGTGCCTGGTGCCTCCATTCTCTCTCTCTCTCTCTCTCTCTCTCTCTGTCATAAATAAATAAGTAAAAATAAAATGTCATGATCCTACCCTCTCCAGTATCTTGTGGTTCAGGTGTTCCCTGTAAGGGCCTGGTGAAGGATCAGCCATTTAGTACATCTTCCCTCACTCCTTCTCCCTCTCCCTCTCTCTCTCTCTTCTCTGTAACTCTTGCATATTAGTTATCTTTTTCCTCATTTTCTTAGTGGGCACTGACCTGTAACTCCCAGTACCAGCATGGGGCTATCATCCACAATGAGCTTTTGATCAGAGAGACCTACAAGGTTTCCTAAAAGACAGACAGATTTCTGTCAGAGTACTTGATGACCCACCAAAGGTTAGTGGTAAGACCCTACTGCTGAAGATACCTTATGTGGTTGACATGCAAAATAGAATGGCATGGCTGGAAGTTGGAAGAGAGTCAGTCCCCAGACAGTCAGCATGTCTAGTGCCAGAAGGTGCTACATGGGCGACTGGGGGAAAATGACCAATATCTGTCCAAGCAACTCATGGTCTAACCTACTTAGCAGCAAATAACTTGTTGTGATGCCCACACAAGTGCAATAGTGGCGCACAGCCATGGTGGGGAACCAACTGCTCTTAATTTGGCTAACTGATATCCTCAGTAGTACAGGACCCATAGCTGGACCTGGGAAACAAGTCAGAACCATATCCAAACATAAGCCCACTCACCAATATTAGCTACCATCAATCATGGGCTATAAGAGGGCCTACACCTATTAAATTCTCTATAAAAAAAGTAAGGGTTATCTCATTTGTCCTGGTGCTAACTTACTTTCCATTGGAGAATCTGCTTCTCTTATTCAGATAGATGTAGATCCTAAGGAGAGAGCCACCCCATCATACCTCCAAAGGACCCCAGCTAAAACTAAGGAAAATTGGCGAAACAAGCAAGGGTGCTGATTTCCTGATGAACCAGATACCAGCAGAAGGGGGAAGGAGATCAACACAGAGAAAAATCAATTCCTACCAAATCAGAGAGCCAGAGCCTCAGAAGCCCCCAACACCTCATCACTGAAGCAGACCAAAAGTGAACCCAACATGGCTCAGGGAAATTTTGCAGAAGAGGGGGTGGAAAGAATGTCAGAGCCACATGTTGGGTCATGATATGCAGAGACATTTATCTTACACATAACTGTGGGCTAACACCACAATGCATGACCCATATACCTCAACAAGGAGGGGCCAAGGGGAGGGGGTAGGTCACGGATGAGCCTAATAATGGTACCAAACTGACTGTATTTGCTGAATACAAAACTAACTAAAAAAGAAAAAAAAATGTCAAAAAGAAAAGTGGAATCCAGGTATGGTGGTGCATGCCTTTAATCCCAGCACAGGAGGCATAGGTAGCAGGATCAGCATGAGTTTGAGGCCACCCTGAGACTACATAATGAATTCCAGGTGAGCCTGGGCTAGAGTGAGACCTTACCCAGAAAAGCCAAAATATAAAATAAAGTGGAAAGCGATTGAGGAAGATAGCCAATGTTGACCTCTGGCTTCCACATGCACAGAGACTTGTGCACACACAAACACACATCAAACAATTATACTTTAAAAATTACTCTGATAAAGCTTGAGACATTTTGGTACGTGTGCAGTATTGTGATATGTGTGTATGCAGTGTATGCGTGTGTGTAGAGATGTGTGTGCACATGTGCAGAAGCCAGGAGTTGGTGCTCCCCTCTTTCACTCTGCTGCCTTTCCTTGAGACATTGTCTGTCACCGAACTTTGAATTGCTTTGGCTTTCTTTATTTCTCTCTTTCTTCCTTTCCTTTTTTGTTAGAGTAGCTGACTACTAAACTCCAGTGACCCTTCTGCTCCTGTCCTCCTCAGTGCTTTTTACGCTGGTGCTGGAGATTAAACTCGGGTCCTCATATTTACATAGCACTGAGTCATTTCCCCAGCTCCAATGCTTAAGACCTTGTGGCTATTATTTTTAAAAGAATTATGGGGCTGGAGAGATTGCTTAGTGGTTAAGGCACTTGCCTGAAAAGCCAAAGGATCCAGGTTTGATTCCCCAGAACCCACATAAGTCAGATGCACAAGGTGGTGCATGCACCTGGAGCTCATCTGCAGTGGCTGGAGACCCTGACACACCCATTCTCTCTCTCCCTCCCTCCCTCAAATAAGTAAGTAAGTAAACAAATAAATAAATAAAATATATTTAAAAAAGAATTATGCTTTCATAAAGCCAAGCTTAAAATCAGCTAGCTTATTGGCATTTTCATTTTGGACAAATTTTTTTAATCTATTCACCCATTTTACCACACACACATTTTCAAGACAACTGATGTACATAACAGCATTGCTCTATGACAGCAACTAAGCCAGATGCACCAAGTTGTGGACACATGTATCTGGAGTTTGTTTACTGGAGGCCTTGGCATTATTTTTTTTTCTCTCTCTCAAATAAATAAATAAATAATTAAAAAAAAAAATCAGGGTTGGGAGGATTGCTCAGTGATTAAAATTACCTACTTGCAAAACCTGCTTGCCCTGGTTCAAATCCCCAGCACCCATAAAAAGCCAGACACACAAAGTGGCACAAGCATCTGGAGTTCATTTGCAGTAGCAAGATGCTCGCTGTCTCTCTCTTTCTCTCTCTCTCTTTATCTATCTCTCTCTTTCTCTCTCAAATAAATAAAGGTATTTTTAAAAGCAATCAGTAGTAAATTCTTCAAGTTTCTATCCAAGCATTGTTTATTATATAACAAAAGGCCAGCGAATCAAAAATGCAATTCCCTACAAAGTGAAATTCAAAGGAAACAAAAAGCATAAGCTTAAAATGCTATAAGCAAAATTGGACACTTACCTGTGAATGTGAATTTGAGGAATCCAAGAGAAACAATGGACTCCACTGTGGAAATTCAGAATATTACAACCCTTCCCAACTTCAGTTTTCATTGTAATAAAGCATTGAACAGAAGTCAGGCTTTTTCCAGAACATTATCTATTTGCTTACAGGTCAATGTCCTATAGTCCAGAACTAGCACAGTTCAGTGACATGAGAGGAAAGGTTGAACATACTCAAAGCAGTAACCCCAAACCTAGATGCACCCAGAGTGCACTGTGAACCCCTCTGAGGTTGACAACAGACTTTGGAAGGTACTGACTTGCCTTAGAAAGAGGCAGAAGGGCAGAGGTCCCAACAAAAGCCCTGTGATCCTGGCCACACCCAACTCTTCATTTTGTAAACCCTTACTTTTGGAAAGTTACATTAAAAATTCGGAAGACAAATAAAAACATAAAGATTGGTAAAAAAAAAAAAATAATAATAATCGAAAGACAAATATACTTCCAGTCTTTTCCTTTAGCTTTAAAAAGTGACCCTTAGGAAATTAGAGGTTGCAGGCATCTGATATCCCCAACCCAGCCCCACAGCTTCGTGAAGACTTGATAACGTGCAATGGCCTTTTGCTGAGAACTCCAAGTACACAGATGACCCTTGAGCCCTGGTCTGATCAGTCAATAACCTCAGGCTCTGCTCACCAGATGCAGCTCTGTGTAAGTAGAAATCAATGATTTTTCAAAAGTGTTTCAATTAACTAAGTTTCAAGTTCAGTAAACACTTACAGCCAGGCATGGTGGCACACACCTTTAATCCCAGCACTTGGGAGCAGAGGTAAAAGAATCGCCATCAGTTCGAGGCCACCTTGAGACTACATAGTGATTTCTAGTTCAGCCTGGGCTAGAGCGAGACGTTACATCGAAAAGCCAAAAGAAAAAGAAAACACTTAGCTTTATCAATGGCTTGCGCTACCTGCATCTCCTCTTCTGCCTTTTTGTTAATCTTTTCATATTCCTCAAAATGCTCTTATTTTTCACCTTTCTCCTTGTCTAAGCTAAACCTTTCCTAAGTGCACCTCACTATGGCCTTCAGTGATGAATCAGAGCAGTCAGTGTTGATGGAGCCCTTGTTAGGGGCCCTTCCCACTTGGACAGATTTATTTGTGTCACCTTCTTTGGCCTTCTCAACTTTGGGAGTTATATGATTATGTGCTCCATTTTACAGTTCAGAAAACTGATGCACAGGAAGGTGAAATGATATATCCAAGGCTTTTCCACTTGAAGGCATGAAGTGAGCCACCACTGGGAGCCAGATTTCTACTGTGTGATCTATTTTTTTTTTCTTTTTTAAAATGACCCCACATGCATGTGTCACCTTATGCATCTGGCTTTATGTGGGTACTGGGGAATCGAACCTGGGTCCTTTGGCTTTGTAGGCAAGTGCCTTAACCACTAAGCCATCTCTCCAGCCCCATGCCCTGTGGTCTAGAATGCAGTTGCTGAGCAGGTACTTCACAGTTTTCAGAAAACTAACTAAAAGTTCAAACTTCCTAGATTTTAAGTTTCTTTGCTATAAATTTGTCTTTAACATTCAGCATCTACTACTGTTTCTACTGGAATCTAAGTTTACACTATTGTTGTAGACTGCTTCACATTGCTTATAGAAAACACCAAACCAAGAGCAGCTTGCAGGAGGAAAGGATTTATTTTGGCTTACAGACTCAAGGGGAAGCTCCATGATGGCAGGAGAAAATGATGGTATCACCTCCTGCCCAGCATCAGGTGGGCAACAGCAGCAGGAGAGTGTGCCAAATACTGGCAAGGAGAAGATGGCTATAACACCCATAAGTCTACCCACAACAATACACTGCCTCAAGGAGGCTTCAGTTCCCAAATTGCCACCAGCTGAGGACCTAGCATTCAAAACACATAAGTTTATGGGTGACACTTGAATCAAACCACTACATTCTGCCCTTGGCCCCCATAAACTGATAATTATACATGTTGTAACATGCAATGCATTCAGTCCAACTTTAAAAGTCCCATAGTTTTTGTTGATACCAATGATGTTCAAACATCCCCATAGTCCAAGATCTCTTAAGTGAACCTTAACAACAACAAAAAAAAAAAAAAAAAAAAAAACCATAATGGCACAGAATAAACATTCACACTGCAAAAGATGGCATTGGACATAGCAAAGAAATATTCAACCAATGAAAGATTTAAACCAGGGCAAAGATCAAACTCTGTAGCTCCAAGTCCAACAACTCTACACAATGACAAGTCTCCAAGTCCAACAACTCTAACCAGTGACGTTTCTGGGGTTCCAATTCTACCTCTCCAGCTAGACTACTCATAGTCCCTGGAAATTTCACTCAGTGCCAGCATCTCTCCTTGGCAGCCATCCCATAGTCCTGGCATCTCCGTTGGGTCTGAAATTGTAACTCACAGTTCCTCCTCATGGCTCTATCAGCTCTCCACACAGGTAACCCAACATGCCTGCTTCACACTGCCCATGGCCATTTCCAAAATACAAAACTGTGTTGCAAATTTAATCACCCTCATTTCCTGCATTTGTTATACTCCATAATACTAGGTGGGCTATCAACTTGTTAATCCAGGGAGGGAATAAAGCAGACTTTGGAGAACTGGATACTCCTTCAGCATTCGGGCCCCTTCAAAAGACTCTTCATTCTTTCTGTTGTCCCAGTGCAGGTCAGCTGGCCCAATCTCAATGGTTGTTATCTCTCAAACAATTGCAGGTGAATGGGCAGCAGTTTCAGTCCAAAGATTTCTTTCTGCGCCATATCCATCTGCTCACACCAGTCCATTTCTACATAACCCTGCACAAGTTCTCAGGAGACTGGCATAACAGCAAACTTCTCACACAAACTGCTTCTAGCCTAGTCCAGGCAAAGCTCTTTCTCCCCTTTATGATCCAAACCTCACAGTCCATAGTTGTTACCACATTCAGGTCTTTCAGCTCTGACCAGAATGGTCCATGAAGCTGGACTTAGAGCACTGCATGGCATTTCTTAGGCCAAGGTTTCAAATCCTTCCACATTCCTCCCTCGAATCAGTTCCAAAAGCCACATAGTTAAGTTTCTAGCAGCAATGACTCCACTTCTCCAACTTGACTGTTGCATTCAGTTTACAATTTTGACAGAAAATACCAGACCAAGAGCAGCTTATGGGAGGAAAGGGTTTATTTTGGCTTATAGACTTGAAGAAGCTCCATGATGGCAGGGGGAAACAATGGCATGAGCAGAGGGTGGGCATCACCTCCTGGCCAACATCAGGTTGACAACAGCAGCAAAAGAGTGTGCCAAACACTGGCAAGGGGAAGCTGGCTATAACACCCATAAGCCTGCCCCCAATAATACACTTTTCTAGGAAGCTTTAATTCCTAAATTGCCAACAGATGAGGACCTAGCATTCAGAACACATGAGATTGAGGACACCTGAATCTAACCACTTCAACTATTAAGTCCCAAGTTGCATGTTGTGTTTATATGTTTAAAAAAAATCTCAATTTTTGAGGATCATCAAAGAAAGGCAAGATTTCTAGAGATTCTTTTACCCAAGGTAGTCTAAGAAGCCTGGCTGTGGGTTGGCTTTAGGAACAATGCAAATATAAATATACTGGCTCAAACAGTTTAGACTCAGGATAAAGAGAGTTTGCTTCACCCAAAACCAAAATTTAAGCAGCAACAGAGCTGTGAGGTTGTAGCTTTAACTAAGAAAAGAATCTCAACATAATTTTGCTATTTCTTTAGTAGTGACAATAGCCAAAGGGTAAAACTATTCAAATGCTCAAGAGGAAATAGTCGAGTCGGACCCATAACTGAGCTGCTCACAGGTCAGATCTGGTATTCCTGGATTTACAGTCACATGACATGTACACCTGGGAGAAGAGGAAGCCTAGAGTTTTGAATCTGCAAACAGCACCTCCAAGGTTCACCAGATCTCATCTTGTGAATGAGAGCAGTGAAGACACACAGTGATCAGAGCAGAACCCACAGGGGTTGGGTGCTGTCTTCTGTGCTCCTTCACCCCAGCCCCCAGGCATACCTAAACAGTGTGACCAACAGGCAAATTGCTCTAACTTCCTTTAGCAGTAGGTTAGTATTTATGGTTTATGGTCTGAAAACAGGCAAGGCTAAAATATCAACTTTGGGGCTGGAGAGATGACTTAATGGGTAAGGTGCCTGCCTGAAAAGCCTAAAGACAGGTTTGATTCCTCATTACCCACATAAGCCAGATGCACAAGGCAGGACATGCATCTGGAGTTCATTTGCAGTGGCTGGACACCCTGGCGCACCCATTCTCTCTCTCTCTCTCTTTCTATCTGCTTCTTCCTCTATTTCCCTCCCTTTAAATAACTAAGTAAACAAAATATTTTTTAAATATCAACTTTTTTTTTCTTTGTGCTTATTATGTGCCAGGCACTATTCTAACTCTGGAGATATGGGAATGAGTAAGACAGGAATCCTTGCCCTCATGAGTAAGACAGGAATCCTTGCCCTCATGAGTAAGACAACAATCCTTGCCCTCATGAGTCTTACATTCTAGTACACCTCAGGCTGGAAGACAGGGTACAGGAAAGCAAAACACGTAATATGTCAGATCATGGCCCATAATATGAAGACAAGCACAGCGAGAAAAAATATAAGGAACACTGGAGGGCTATGATAAGGTGATCAAAGTGAGAGGTGACATGTAAATAATAATCAGAAGAATATGAGGGGACAAATATACTGGCATCTTGGGAGACATTAAGTCCAAAATCCTTGGGGCAAGAGACACCTGTTATGGCTAAGAAAAAGAGCAGTTAGCATAGCTGGAACACAGTAAGCAAGTGTGGAACAACTGTACATGGTGTCAGTGTGGTGGGAACAGGAGAGTGGCTGATCTTGCAGGGAAGTCATTCTTCAAGTATGATTACTATAACAGAAGGTGCTACAGAGCGAAGAGCCTGGAAGTCTCCACACAATGGCATGTATGTTTGCCTAAATAGACAATGACGGGCCAAGGATGGTTTTCAGTGACAGTAGAACAAGTTGTAGACTGTTGAGGATTAAAACTTTACCCCCGTGACACAAAATAACAAGAGATGACTTAGGCAGGAAGTCTTGTACCAACTACACTCTTTTTCTTGGTTATTATCACCCTGGCGATCAATATAAGTTGTGAAAAGTCAGCATGTGTCAGCAAACACAATATAATTGGTTGTCTGGGTGAGATAAGGACTGGCAGAAAGTACAGTGTCTAAAGTAGAGCTCCCTTGGGTAGTTTTGTTTTTCGAGCAAGTTGTGTGGAAGAATATAATTGCTGCAGTTTCATTCATTACAGAAAGCAAAAAGAACTGGCTTCACACCCAGGTTCTGCCACTTACTTGCTTTGTGATTTGGTTATGGCAATATTTGCTAAGTGTGTCTCATTCAGATGAAGTCCAGCAGAAAGTAGATGGTGGGTGAAGGTTCTCTACTCCGTAAAGTCCCTCAAGAACCCAGACTGACAAAGCCTCTGCTGCCGTCCTGAAGATGTGACTCTCCAAGTCTCCTGAATGTTGACATCTAGACATCACACAGAAAAGGATAACATAGGTAGTGTTATATGTGGACAGTTTCCATGTGCCAAACCTGGAAGGGGCCATCATTATTTTTGTTGTTGTTGTTCATTTATTCATTTATTTATTTGAGAGTAACAGAGAGAGAAAGAGGCAGAGAGAGAGAGAGAGAGAGAGAAAGAGAGAGAGAGAATGGGCCTACCAGGGCTTCCAGCCACTGCAAACTAACTCCAGACGCGTGCACCCCCTTGTGCATCTGGCTAACGTGGGTCCTGGAGAATTGAGCCTCAAACCAGGGTCCTCAGGCTTCACAGGCAAGTGCTTAACCACTAAGCCACCTCTCCAGCCCGGCCATCATTATTTGTGGCCACATTCCATTTACTAGCACTCTGTCTCATGGTCACTCCTAACTTCAAGAGAGACTAGTCTGAGATCTAACTGTGTGCCTAGATTTGGTGAAAAGCTAAACAATCTCCTGAGACAGGTTTTGAAATCATGAAGATTTTTGCTCTTGCACTAGCTATATGACTTTAGGCAAGTGATTCAGTCTCCAGCAGTATCACTTTATTCATCTATAAAATGGGAGTAGGAATACCTGCCCCATAGAGTGATGGGGGCCACTGAAAGCTCCCCATGCTCTGGATTCTGGGGAGATGTGCCGCTGCATCTGCTGGTAAGTGTTTGGATGTGGAGGCAGAGCAGGTTCTCCTACAGCCTGAGTGCTACCAACCAGTTGGTCTGACTCTCGGGGAGCATGGTCCAAGGTTAGCAAGTTTTAGGCTTGTGTCAGAATTGAGTCTATCTAGATAGAATGTGCTGTTCAGACCAGCTGCAAAATCCCCCACACCTCTAACTGGGCCCTCCTGAATCACATCTTACAGTCACAATTCTGGCTACCCCTCAAATTAACATGTTCTTCAAAAACTGGTTTTTGCATGTGTAGTGGATATGAGTGGGGGTGCAAGTATTGGGGAGTATGCATGTGGAGGACAGAGGCTGATGTTGGGTGTCTTCCTCAGTTGCTTTCCTCTTTGTTTTACTGCATCAAGATCTCTCACTTGAGCTCAGAGCTCACCAATTTGGCTAGTCAGTCAGTTTGCCCCCAGGGATCCACTGTCTCCACCTCCCGTGACCTGAGGTTGTAAGCAGCTGTCTTGTCTATCAGGTATTTTAACTCATACCTAACCCAGAAACTCCTTCACAGACACGCCCAGAGATTTCCCTCCTAGGTAGTACTGGATTTGACCAATATGTCAATCTAGATTAACCATTACAAGTCTAGCCCTTGTCCCCATAGCCTCATGGTCAACTCGTAGTGCAAAAATGCACTCAGTACAACTTCTAAAGTCCCCACAGTCTTTAACAGTCCTTCCTAAGACTCAAAGCAATTTCTTCACCAAGAGCCCCTATAAGATTAATAAACAAGTTACATACTTCTGATATATTATGGCACAGAGTAAATATTCATGGTCCAAAAGGACTGAATTGGGGCATAGAAAGGAAATATTCGCACAAAACCCAATTGAGCAAACATCAAACCCTGAAGTTCCAGGTCTGGTACCTGGGGTCTGGGATGGAATCATCTGGGCTCCAAGGAGCTTGCGCAGCCCCATCCCTCCAGCTCTGCTGCCTGCATCACACATAGCCCGCCTCTTGGGCCACCTCTACTCCGTGAATGCATCTGGGGCTTCACCTTCACAACTTGTAGATCCCCTCAAGTTGACAACCAAGATTAGCCATTACATCCCTCCAGCAGGAAGGTGAAGGTTTATCAGGTTTACAAAGTACAGACACAGGTCCACATGCCCAGCCGTCAGTGCAGGGCTTGCCTTACCCATTCCCAATGCACTTGGAGACACCCCCAGTTAGAACATAAGCTACTCCGAGGTGTATGAACTGAGGCGTCTTGGAAGGGTAAGAGGATCTGCCTGGCCCACAGACGATAAAGACACTTGTGGCCAATAGAGGTCCTTGGTATACAAAGAAAGGAAGTCAATAAAGTGAAAATAGCTCTGACAGGCATCTGACACTGTCCACTATAGGCTCAACACCAACATAAACTATAAGAAAGAGGGGAGTGTGCATGTTCAACTGACCCTCAACCAATTCACATCATCTGGCAGACTCCAGTCCTTGAAAACCCAGTAAGGAACCACTACAAAACTTTAGTGTTTTTGCCCCTGGTGTTTTCAGTTTTTTCTTTTTACTATACTCTTAATCGTGCTTTCCTTTATATATTTTTTAAATCTCTATGTCTTTATTTTCTGCTTCATGTATTACATTTATATAATTTTTTGCATATTTTTACATTGTTTGGTGACCTTTTTATTTTTCCCTTTGTGTTTTGCCATTTTTATTTTCAGTGTGTTTTAATATTACCTTAACTGTATCTTGTGTTTAAAAAAGGTTTTATGTTTTTGTTTCTATTTGCCTCCTTACATTAACCTAGTATTTCTTACAAATAACTTCATTATTGGAATACCTTTTATTTTTATTAATTTTTACTTCTTCTTTCTGTCTCTTTTCTCTTCCCCTCATATCATTCTTCCCTGCTCTTCTTTTTCCTTTATTTTATTTAGCCTTTCTTCTCCTCTACCATCCTACTCTTCCTTTATATCACTCATAATTATTGCTACAGTTACCCGAAATAATTTTTAATTGTAATTTATTTATTCATTGTGTGTGTGTGTGTGTGTGTGTGTGTGTGTTATGTGGTGTCTTCATGTTTATCTGCAGATGCATGAACTCCATGTGCATTACATGGAGAGCAACTGAGGAAGACACCTAAACTCAACCTCTCCTTTCCACACATATACACCTTCATATGCACATGCACCCCACACATATATGCAACCACACATATATGAACATGAATACATATGTGCAAAAAATGACAGAGAAAAAAAGGACATTTCAGGACAAGTACAATGTAAAGCAATCTCTGATCACTAAGCCAGCACTGCAGAAGAGAATTAAAGAAATCCCACACACAGAAGAGGAAGAAAGACAATCTCAACCAAGAAAACAGAGGAAAGAGAAAAACTCAGTAGCAGAGGCCAGTAAGCTAGTAAGGGAATAGAAAGGGAGGGAAGGGGGACTTTACTAGGATGGTATGGTATATATGTAAGCAGAAGAACAGATTAATGGGGATGAAAGGCCTAAGTGAGGTTAGGGGAAAAGATTGAGTAAAGGAAAGGTGGAGGGAGGGCTAATCAAAATCTAAAAGGCTATAAATAAGTCATATAGAAACCTACTTTTTTGGACAATGGAACACTCAGGAGCCATCGATTGTTACTAGAAAATTTTCAGTGCCAGGGATGGGATACCTTCCAGTGAGCTGTTGGCCAGGGAGGTCCCTGATGCCCCCAAAACATTATTGGCTATTGCCGAGGCCCTTGGTTTCCCACCAGGAATAGATGGTAAGACCCTATTGCTGAAGACACCACATACTTGGGCTGCAAGGTCACCGAGAAATCCTAATGGAGCTGAGCTGAAAACCTCCATGCAGACCAGCTGACAGAAATCTGGAAAAAGCCATGCATGCAGTTCAATGGAGGAGAGAGAAATAACTAGTGAAAATACTCAACAGTGGACATTGCAAGTCTTAAATTTTGCCAGCCAAGCCAAATAAGCCAACAGGTGCAATAGTGACATGTCTGTCATGGTGGAAACCAACTGCCCTCTAATTGGACTGAGGCCTGCTCCATGGGAGGGAGTACATCCCTGATACTGAAAACCTACAACGGGGGTAGTCAGGAGCCCTAGGGGTGTAACGTCTGCTGCTGTCTGGCTAAATGTATATACTATGCTCACCAAACTGCCCAGTAAGCACTTCTCTTAATGTTCATAACCATATATTAAGGCTACTTTCACTTTTGGTTAGAGAACCTTCTCTTCAGATGGCAGTGAACTTGGGATGACTCAGAAGGCACCATGGTGCTGAGAAGAAGTGACAGAGGAGTACTCAGCACTGAAATATCTCTTTCACACCTTCCAAGGCTCAGGGTCCATTATAGAAGAGATGGCAGAAAGAATGTAAGAGCCAAAGGAAGGGTAGGACTTCTTACAACGTGCACCTCCAGACACAAAATGGCCTGGATATCCATGACCTCACAGTGCCTGATACTACCTACACAAGATGATCATAATAGGAAGAAAAGATCATGACATCAAAATAAAAGACAGACTGATTGAGAGGGGGAGGGGATATGATGGAGAGTGGAGTTTCAAAGGGGAAAGGGAATTACCATGGGATATTGTTTACAATTATGGAAATTGTCAATAAATAAATAAATAAGAGAGGGCTGGAGAGACACATTAGCAGTTAAGGTGTTTGGCTGCAAAGCCCAAAGATCCTGGTTTGAGACCCATGTAAGTCAGATACACAAGGTGGCGCATGCATCTGGAGTTCGTTTGCAGTGGCTGGAGGCCCTAGCGAGCCCATTCTCTGTCTCTCTTTCTTTCTCCCTCCGTCCCTCCCTCCCTTTTTCTCTCAAATAAATAAATAATAATAAAAATATTTTTTAAAAAGTAAGAGAATTCTGCTGTAGAATGAAAGTCATTAGTTAAGTAGCTGTGCTTATGGTGCTGAATGGTCGCTGAAACTGTCAGGAGAATTCTGCACTGGATCAGGGCATGCCTGCCTGAGGCTTTGGCTGGTTGGGTTTTCATGCCTTGCCTTTCTCCAGAACACAACCTCTCTTAAAGTGATGCACCAGTCTTGGAAATCATTCCTTTGTTGAGAGGAAAGAAATGATGCTTGTTTACAAGCCACCAAAGGCCCACAATGATCTATGCCAAGAGGTTATAAATAAGGTGTGGGCAGTGTCTACTACTCCCTAGCTTAGAGCAGGGCAATTCACAATTCATATAGTATGGTAATGGGGAACTGGTTTTGTCAAACTAATTGAACATGTCTTCAGAAAGCAAACCAATAACTTCCTAAACTCCTGATCGAGTTGTACATAAGCTTTCCAAACACATAGATGTTGGTAAGCCAATATTTTATATTTGAAGGTAAAAAGTAATGGAGACACTTTTTAAAAAAATGCTGTGTCCCAAATGGCTGTTGAAAGCTTCCTGGTTCCACCCTTACTAACTCTTCAGTGACTCCTTAAGCATGCTCTGGATTCCACTGCAGCAGTCAGCTTCCTACACTGGACGCACCAACTCACTGCTCCTCACCAACCCTTGTCTAGCCACATAGTTGAGAAGTGACCGTTTTAAATTATGATTGAAAGCAGTCAACTAGTTGGGTGTGGTGGTGCATTTCTGTAATCCTAGCACACAGGAAATGGGAACAGGAAGATCAGGAGTCCAAGACCCTGCACCAAAAAAGAAAAAGAAAAGTTGACTATGGAGACCCTGGTCTTAGGCATCCATCCTCAAACTGGAGTAGAACAAAGTAAAAGACCTGAGACCAAGTCGACCTGCACCCACGCTGAGAGATGCTGGGGCAGCTGCTACGACACTAGGGACACCTTACAGTTTAACACAGAGGTTTGAGCAGACCCTGCATCAGAGTTCATGCATCTACATAGGATTCATTGCTGAGTGTGGAATTCCTTCCTGCAGTCTCAGAAATTCATTTCTATACCTTGCGTGTTATATATGGGATGTGCTAATGACAGCCACCATTTGTTGTTATTGTTCTCCTCCTCCTTCTTCTTCCTCCTCCTTACTTTCTTCCCCTTCCTCCTTCTCCTCCTCCTCTTCTCCCTCCTTCTCTTCTTTTTCCTATTCTTCTCCTTTACGACTACTGTATGTGGATATAGATGTGGATATGAAACATATGCCAAGTCAAAGCAAAATTCACAATACATCATATTCTATTACTCCCTTCAAATTGGATCTCAAAAACCTTCTTCTTAGCCGGGCTGTGGTGGCGCACGCCTTTAATCCCAGCACTCGGGAGGCAGAGGTAGAGGATCACTGTGAGTTCAAGGCCACCCTGAGACTACATAGAGAATTCCAGGTCAGCCTGAGCTAAAGTGAGACCCTACCTTGAAAAACAAAACAAAACAAAAACCTTCTTCTTTGCCACACGATGTATACCAATAATAAGTTCTTCAATTATAACCTCAATGACAATTTGTGCTTTCCAGGCTCTAGGCTAGCACTACATTCATATTACCATATTTAATTCCTACAAGACAATAATGATTCACTTCTCCAGTTCAAGAGAAAATAGATTTAGAGAAGTCAAACAAGTGACTTGTCCAAAGACACACACATATGTTTAGTTTAAGCCCAAGTCTATTGCATACCAAACTCACACCCACTCCATAGAACAAGCTTCTCTTTAGAGACTTTTATCTATCCAATAGTCACCGTTTGATATCACTACTTTCTTACTAATAAAACCACAAATTTATATAAGCTTAGGGTAGACATACATTTAGGAAAAGTGACAAGGTCATTCTATTCTTATTTTCTTTTGATAGAATAGAGTTAGACATGTGACCCAGTTCTGTCCAGTGAAATATAAAAGGAAATTTACTGAGGTTCTTCTGGAGTTTAAGCAGGGAAAATTATTTTGCACATACATTTTTCCTATTTTCTTTTTAGCATGTATATGTGAATGTACCAAGAGCGGAGCAGCCACTCTGTGACCATGAGTCACAATACGCAATGAAGACCCTGAGGGCGAAAGGATAGGAAAAGCCTGGCACATGATGATATGACTGAACCACTGACCAACTCTGAGGCCAAATACTTCAGATTTTGTGTCATGTGAAGCCATTGCCTTTATTACGTAATCCATTATTACTGGGATATTCTTTCACCTCTTTTTTTTTTTTTTTTCATTTATTTTTGGAGGTAGGGTCGCACTCTAGCTCAGGCTGACCTTGAATTCACTATGTAGTCTCAGGGTGGTCTTGAACTCACAGCGATCCTCCTAACTCTGCCTCCTGGGTGCTAGGATTAATGGTATGTGCCACCAGGTCCAGCTTAGGGGTATTCTTTCATACCAGCTAAATATTCACTCACTGATAACTCTTACATCCTAGATAGCTTCATAAATTTAATTACACTATTACTTTGCAAAGAGGTACCCATAAATACCAATATACCCACCCCACACATAAGCACATACAATTTTATATATTGTGAAGATTTTATCATAGGGACTTTAGAAAATAATAATAGATACACAACATCCCTTTAGTCAGATTGTCTTTCCTTATGTTTTTGCTTCTTTATCTTTAGTTAACTCCTTTTTTTTTTTTTTTTTTAAATTTATTAGTCAGTTCTGTATTCAGCAAATACAGTCAGTTTGGTACCATTATTAGGCTCATCCGTGACCTACCCCCTCCCCTTGGCCCCTCCTTGTTGAGGTATACGGGTCATGCATTGTGGAGTTAGCCCACAGTTATGGCTAAGCTAAATGTCTCTGCATATCATGACCCAACATGTGACTCTGACATTCTTTCCGCCCCCTCTTCCGCAAAATTTCCCTGAGCCATGTTGGGTTCATTTTTGGTTGTGTATCTATCCATAACAGGCAATGTGTGAACTATGAAGAGAAATAAAATTCATAGAAATTTAAAAAAAAAAAAAAGAAAATAATAATAGAAATAATTAAAAAACAAAGAATGAAAAAGCAGTCCAACTAAGTGACTCTTCAGTGACCCATCTCAAATCTTCATTCCAATGACTTATCATGACATCTCTGAGTGACCCTTCACCTCAGTGGTCCCTGACTTCCCTCTCCTCCCTCACCTAGATTCCTGATGTGTCATTGTCTGTTCAACTCCACCGTAAAAGCAGTAAGCTTTTCTATCCTCCCCATTTCTGTTTCCTGGATCCCTGTCTTATTATCGGTCTCATTATATACAATTCATCCAGCCACTCAGCTGACAAGCATGCTGGAGACGTGCAGGCTCTCCTGGTGCTGAGTCTTTCTTGAAGTTTCTAGTGGCTAGGTTTTGACACTACACCAAGATCAAGTTGGATCACCCAAACCATGCTGGAATCCCTACAGCTACTTAGAGACTGGAAAAAGTAATAGTACTCCAACTAGGAGCTCTAATCAGATCACAATTAAATACACTGGGCTGGCTGGTTTGGTGACCACTGAGGTATGGATGTGGCTTTATATCAGTGACTACTGATTGCATTATTGGCTGAGTTTGAAGAGCAGTTTTTAACATTATCTTTAGTTTATTGTCTGCCTGTTCTGAAACTGGGATCAGACTAACGGTACAAAATAACACCTTATGTGAAAAACTACTCATACTTTCTTTATATATAAAATCCAATTGTCACTTCTGATAACTCCTACTATACTCTAAATTCCCAAACATTCATGTTTAAGGTTTTGATTTTAAAATAGAAGTAGAAGGTGGTGCATGCCTTTAATCCCAGCCCTTTGGAGGCAGAGGTAGGAGGATCGCCACAAACTCAAGGCCACCCTGAGACTCCATAGTGAATTCCAGGTCAGCCTGGGCTAGAGTGAGACCCTACCTTGAAAATCAAAAGTAATAATAATAATAGCAAAATAGAAGTAGACCTAACAGCATTACTAAGTTTGCACATCTTTCCTTAAAATTTCTATGTTTCTCAATTCTCATCTTTAAATCTCTAAACCGTTAAACTCTTTATATATAACTCCCAACTCTAAGAGAGCACTTCCTCTTTTCTTCATATTTCCACTAAATTCACATTTTAAATTTCCCCTTGGGGCTGAGGAGATGGCTTAGCAGTTAACGGCACTTGTTTGCTTGCAATTTCCCGTTGCAAGAGCATGCAGCTAGGTTTTCCTCATAGATGTCAGATTAATTTTACCTCTGCTCTTATTTTTATTCCATTCACAGATCGTAACTTTCCTGATAAATTGCTCTTACAAACCCATGCCCTTTAGGAGTTCTTAAATAATCCAGTGGGCCTAGCTTCTCTTCTTCACTATGGGTAATCCTAAACTCATTTTGAGCATAAGAAAGAGCCGGGGGTGGTGGCGCATGCCTTTAATCCCAGCACTTGGGGGGCAGAGGTAGGAGGATGGCTGTGAGTTCAAGGCCACCCTGAGACTACAGAGTGACTTCCAGGTCAGCCTGAGCTAGAGTGCTACCTTGAAAAAAAAAAAAAAAAGACTCCTCTCTTGTCCTCAAATCCACTTGGCATATATAATTCCTCCATCCTAGAGCACAGTCTTTGGGAGGCAACCCACATTCCTGATACACATATGGGAGAAAAGCAAAGTAGGTGGATTTATGCTCGCTATCGGAATTTAGGCACAAGCTCAAAAAACACTTAAATGCTTTGTACCCATTGAGAAGCTTCTATCCCCCAGCCTACACACTCTTTCATCTATTTATTCAGCAAATAGTTTTGATCAATGGTTATTGATCAATAAAGCAAAGCTCAGTATTTCGATAGGCACTATGGATAGAAATGATGAACAAAAGAGATGGTCTCATGATGCTTACAGGCCAAAGGGGAGCCAAGAATAAATAATCATAGAAGAGTTTAAAAATCCCAAAATGTTTATTTAAAACTGTCTAAACACTGATGGATTGAAATAACCATACAAATGATGAAAAAAAAGGGAAGTCTATTAAAAAGAGTTCAAGAGGCAACAAAAGAGTAAACAGGGCTGGAGAGATTGCTCAGTGGTTAAGGAACTTGCCGGCAAAACCTAAAGACCTGGCTTTGATTCCCCAGAACCCACATAAAGGCAGATGTTTTTGGAGTTTGTTTGCGGTGACTAGAGGCTCTGGCACATCCATTCTTCTCTCTCTCTCTCTTTTTCAAATAAATGTATTTTTAATGTAAACAAAGGTGTCTACCTCAGTTTGAGGATTTCAGCAAGACTGGCCTAGCAAAGGTATGCTAAGGGATTAGCCAGGGGAAAGGTAGAAGGAAGAGTACAGCTGAGGGAAAATACAATCCCTAAGTGGGGGAGGGGTGGAGTATACATAGATTTAAGTACTGAAAGAAAGCCACGGTGGCTGGTAAAGTTCCTAAGTCAGCGGGGCCAGACAGAGTAATTGGAGGAAGGCCACTTGACTCAAAGTGATGACACAGGAAGAGCATGATGTGATCTGTGGCTAGGCAGGTGGCCAGATAGCTGACTGTGCAGATCTTGTAAGTTACAAATTTGGATCAGCTGAAGATCAGTGGTCTGATACATATTTTCAAGGATTCATGAGACAGTTTAGGGGTAACAGGGCCCTGAAAGTAAAAGAAAGGACTGTCCTTGGGTCTATAAGGGAACATTGGGTTTTGTTTTGTTTTTCCTTATCCCCACTGGTCTTATCTCTTCCTCCTTAGAAGAGAAAGAAATATAAAGGAATTACTCCAGTCCTGAGACCCTGGTGACATCCAGTCACCTGGTGTCAGGACTGAACTGACTAGTTCAGTTCCCAGTCCAGTAGATGCCCTTAACAGACCCCAGGCTAGGTCTCTGAGTAAGCTTTTCCATTTTCGGAAAGCCCTCTTGCCGTACAGGAGCTCTGTGGTCTTTCCATTTCTTAAGCTTTATAAAGCTCCATTTCTACAAGCCCTCTCATAAAAATCTCTCTAAGCTTTATTCTCAGGGGAGGGGACTGGAGAGATGAATCAGTGGATAAGATGCTTGCTTGCAAAGCCTAACCACCTGGGTTCAATTCCCCAATACCCACGTAAAGCCAGATGCACAAAATGCTGTTTGCGCCTGGAGTTTGTGTGCAGTGGCCGAGAGGGCTGGAAGGCCCTGGCGCACCCATTCTCTCTGTCTGTCTCTTTTCTCTCTCTCTCTCTCTCTCTCTCTCTCTCTCTCTGCTTGCAAATAAATAAATAAAAATAGTTAAGCTTTATTCTCTGATAAAAGTTCATTCATAGACATTTATAAGACAAGAAGCCTGAAGGCCTCTGACTCAGTGGAAGCTCTGTGTGACTATGACCATCTGGCACGTTAGCTCCTGAGTTATTGTCCACTCAAGAGCTGGGACAGGCTTTGACATTCTCAAAGACACCCCAAACTCCCATATCATGCACTTTGATTATAAGACGGCCTGAGCTGAGCAAGCTTGAAAGTAGAAAACAGGTAGAAGGTTACTGGAGTAATCCAAGCAAAGTACTGTATGACAGCTTGAACTTGTTTTGCTAATAGTGTACTTGATAGAACTAACCATGGCCTCAAGAAGTTAATATAGGATTATCCTTGATTAAGTGTAATGGAGTCTAGGATTCAGAAGGAATGGAGAGTAAAGGATAACTCCAAAATTCTTAGAATAACCTAGTGGGTAGAAAGAAGTGTTATTTTGCATGCTAGGAAAAGCAGGTGAAACAGAACTCCAAAAGTAAAGTTAAGTGTTGTCAACATTAAGGACAAGTGTCTCCCCAAAGACAATAAAAGACAGTTTATTCTAGAGCCAAACATGAATGATCCTAGGCCAGGAACACAGATGTAGGTTACCCCAAATTCTATATTCCAGTGTGTTAATAATTTCACAAATATTTTGTGGTTACAGAACAAAAGAAAGTCATAAACTAAGGCACCTTCCAAATGCATTAATGAAACTTCAGGTAGGCGGGTTACAGCCAGGCAAGCAAATCTCTGTTGTAGGCTTCTGATGCCATCTGATGACATGTGTAGCTTTTGGGCTGGTGGAAGCTGATGAACTGTTACTATTTTCCAAAAAAGTTTCACCTGACCAACAAATAGTCATGAGGATGCTATGTGAGACACAGAGGTGAGCAATGAATGACTACTGAGAGGCTACAGGTACCCCAAGGTCATTTGGCTCTGATCCTGCAGCATTCCATCTTTCTGTGATCACAGGGCTTCTATAAATTCATTCAGCCTTGCTTGAATTAGATCCAGTGCTTTTTACGAACTTTGGTTCACAGTGTTTAATTTTTAAATATATTTACATAGCTAAGTAAAAATGTAGACTAATGTGGTATTTAAATGTAGGACCCCATAGGCTCTTGAATCTTGAGTCTCCGGTGGGCAGAGCCCTCTTGGGGAAAAGGATTATCACTGGGGGCAGATCTTGGAGTCCAGCCCTAAGGTGTGTTTGGGAGCAGATCTTAAGTCCAGCCTTAAGGTGTGTGGAGAGAAGTTTGAGCTCTGGCTATGCTGCTTGCTGGTGTCAGTTTCTCTCTCTCTCTCTCTCTCTCTCTCTCTCTCTCTCTCTCTCTTTCTTTATCTCTCTCTCCTGCGATGCATGCTGGAGTCATCCAGTTTCTTCCACCATTGATGGTGTTTCCCTTGAATTTGTAAGCCTGAAATAAACCCTTTCCTCCCATGAGCTGCTTTTGGTTGGGTGTACAACTAGTAATTGGATCTGAAACTCAGCCAGTGGCTCTAGACTAGGGGTGTTAATTTAGGAGTTACTAAAGTACATAGGATTAGAGACCTGATAGATTATAAAATCTTTAGCTGAGTGTGGTGACGCATGCCTTTAATCCCAGTGCTCGGGAGGCAGAGATAGGAGGATCACCCTAAGTTGGAGGCCACCCTGAGGCTACATAGTGAATTCCAGGTCAGCCTGGACTAGAGTGAAACCTTGCCTCAAAAAAATCAAAAAAAGAAAAGATTGGCCCTGAATCAAGGCCAGCGGTTTGCTGAAGCTGCTGGTTTCAAATAGGAACCTGAAGAAATGTTTTTCTATAGTCTGTTGGCCATTTCAGAAAGTTGTAAATGCACTGGTCAGTTCATTAGAAAGAAGCATCTTATGGTGTGGGGGGGGGGGGAGAAAAAAAGAAAAGAAAATATGCTTGACAGTACAGGTTAAACTAATAGTATCTGGATCCAGTTAGAGATATTAAAACATATTCAAACATTAACTAGCTGGATTCATAACATCAGCAAAGACTTCAGAGTAGAGATATGAGTGGCCCTTGTTTCCTCAGACACACCCCAAAATCTTAGAAAAGCTATCATGATCACTCTTAATAGAATTCTAACAGATAGGCAAAAGGTTAATGAAATTTAGAAAAGAGGACTGGAGAGATGAGTCAGCAGTTAAAGGCACTTGTTTACAAAGCCTGACAGCCCAGGGTTTGATTACCTAGTACCCATGTAAAGACAGATGCACAAAGTGGCCCAGGTGTCTGAAGTTTGTTTACAGTGGCAGGAGGCCCTGGCATACCCATACTCACTCTCTATGTCTGCCTCCCTCTCCCTCTCTCTCTCTCTCTCTCTCTCTCTCTCTGTCTCATCTCTGTTTCAAGTCAATAATAAAAATATAAAAAGTATTTTAAAAATAAATTTAAGGGCTGGAGAGATGGCTTAGCGGTTAAGCGCTTGCCTGTGAAGCCTAAGGACCCCGGTTCGAGGCTCAATTCCCCAGGACCCACGTTAGCCAGATGCACAAGGGGGCGCATACGTCTGGAGTTCGTTTGCAGTGGCTGGAGGCCCTGGCGCGCCCATTCTCTCTCTGTCTCTATCTGCCTCTTTCTCTCTCTGTCACTTTCGAATAAATAAATAAAAATAATTTAAAAATAAATAAATAAATTTAAAAACCTTTTAATGGATAGAAAGGTCAGTAACATAAGGTAGGAGAGCTGAATGGCTCTTAAAAGACTCTTTTCCGAGCCCCTCCCTAGAACTATGGTGATTTGAAAGATGGCACCCTGAATCCCTAGCCTGAATATGTAGACAGAGCATGTTTCCCAGAAGTCACATTGGTTTTGTTCTGTCCTGGAATCCCTGAAGCATTGACACGGGGCCCCTTTCTTTCTAATGCCAGTCCTCTCACTCTCAGGGGGGAGGACATTCTTCAAAAACATTGAATGCAGCTGGGCATGGTGCACATGCCTTTAATCCTAGCACTCGGGAGGCAGAGGTAGGAGGATCACTGTGAGTTCAAGACCACCCTGAGACCACATAGTGAGTTCCAGGTCAGCCTGGGCTAGAGTGAGACCCTACATCGGGGGGAAAAAAAAGCATTGAATGCCAGACAAACAGGCTGCTGGCTCCTGGAACAAACGCTAACCACTGAGGCAAACAGCTGACATGACAAAAGCTGAGGAGAAAAGGTGGAGAATGACAATGGACGATGAAGAGTTTGCAAGGCTCTTGCATGTGGCAGGGAATCTAGAAACGCATGTGTATGTCCAAGGAAAGGTATTTGCTCAGAAAAGACCATAGATCATACACTCTTGCTTGCTGCTAATACTGCACATGTCCTTGCAGGAATGAAGATGTTCTTTGTAAAGAGATGCTGATGATCCTCCTTTTGGCTATCAGACTATTAAACAATGGACCTCAAGAAATTGGAATTCCCCCAGGAATCCGCAGTTTAGGGGAAGAAAAGACTGAGAGCCTGGTACAAGTCAGAAGGGGAGCTTGTCTCCCAGAAAAAGAATACAATTTGTTAGGTCACAATACAAGAGAGATCGGAGCTGAGGCATTGATGTGATGGGCCAGCATCCAAAAGAGAAAGAGTGGAGAAAAAGAAAAGTTACCTTTTCTGAGTTATATTTCAGAGAAGTGGGCAGGGCAGGCTTATCAGTGAGGACCTGTGGGCAACTTCACTGAGGGTCTCATAGTATGTTGTCTCATTAAGTAGTAAACAATCCCACCCACCACCTTAGCATGTCTCTCTTTTTTTTTCACCTTAGCATGTCTTTAGGTGAGGGGTGCTCTCTTAAGGAGGTGAAGGACTAACAGGTTCCATCAGATTAACTGTTAAGGGCAAGGACCAGAGCTCTGATGCCTCTACCCTTCTCCTGTTCATACCACAGAAGCAGTTTAGGCTTTAGCAGGACCCCCAAAAGAAAACCAAAAGTGGCTAAAAGCAAGAAACGTCTTGAAGCGTCTGGTCTTTCCTTATCTCTTTTTCCCTAAGGAGTCCTGCAGCCTTGCTGGAGGTCAGCAACGCCAGAAGAAAGGCCTGGTCTTTCCTTATCTCTTCTTCCCGAAAGGAGTGTCCCTGTCCCGGAAACCAGGCGTAAGGACTGCAAGGCACCTGGACACCTGGCATGGAACCGGGCTGAAGAGCTCGGGTCTCATCCAGTGAATTCCCATAAAAGACCCCAATCTGACACACCAGGTAGATGTTCCCCACTCAGGGTCCATCCCACGGGGGAACTTCCTGCTCTTGTTTCCGTAATGGGACTTGCCTATGTCCAGAGCATGAGCTCTGCCTTCTTTCCTTCTCTTAAACTCGATAATAAAATCTTTCTAGTGCTGGGGAGATGGCTCAGCAGTTAAAGGCACTTGTTTGCAAAGCCTACCAGCTCAGGTTCAATTTCCTAGTATCCACCATAAAGCCAGACACACAAAGTGGCATATGTCTGGGGTTTGTCACACCAAAAGGCCCTGACATGCACATACTCACTCTCTCCCTCCCACCCCACGCCACCCCTGCTCTCTCACATAAATAAGTTTTTTATTTGTTTGTTTTTTAAGGTAGGGTCTCACTCTAGCCCAGGCTGAGCTGAAATTCACTGTGTAGTCTCAGGGCGGCCTCGACCTCACGGTGATCATCTACCTCTCGAGAGCTGGGATTTAAGGCGTGCGCCTTAAATGACTGATAAAGCAGCAGGGAGGAAAACAAATTGGCCGCCGGAGCTCCTGGAAGCAATGCAGACCAACCTCTGGCTGCTTCACTTTCGTGTTTTTGAAACTTACTGCATTGAAACTTAATTGAAATGTGGATAGGTATTTGCATGAATGAAAGTCTTTTGGACGCCCAGCTTAAATAAAAATATTTTTTTTAAGCTTTCTAAACCTCACCCTCTAGGGTTGATGGGATTTCATTCATTGAATTCATAAATCAAAAACCTGGAGGTCACTGACTCAGTGGAAGTTTTCTGTGACCATGACTTCCTGGCACCCGAAATCTTGGGTTAAAGCCCAACCAAGAGCCAAGAATGGCTCTGTGGATCTCAAAGACACCCTGAATTTCAGTATCACTAGAGAGGTGGGGTCCCTCCTTCAATGACTTCCAAGCTTGCAATCTCTTCCTACGTTCAAGATGAGCAAGCTGGCCCTGGATAGAGGAAAGACTGAATGTACCAAACTGGCTGGAATCATTTTATTCCAGTGACTTTTCTATATTCCCACTTCAGCTAACATGAGCTGTTTTTTGTTTGTTTGTTTGTTTTTATTTATTTGAGAGAGACAGACAGAGGCAGGGAGAGAGAGAAGAGAAAGAGAGAATGGGCACACCAGGGCCTCCAGCCACTGCAAACAAACTCCAGACGCATGTGCCCCCTTGTGCATCTGGCTAACGCGGGTCCTGGGGAATCTAACCTGGGTCCTTTGGCTTTGCAGGCAAATGCCTTTACTGCTAAACATCCCTCCAGCCCCCCCTTCCTTTTTTTAAACCTGTATTTGGTTAAGCAGATAAATGAGTACTTACATTTACTTTAGATTCTCACAAAATCCTGCCCCATGGTATGTTTTTCCCCAGTTGGTGCACAATGTTTCTCCCCAAATGGTATACCTTGGGTTTTGTCCTCCTGTTGGTTAGGGGCTCATTTAAGCTATTTGTGCTCCTTATTTTTCTTATTTTTATTTATTTATTTGCAAGCAGAGAGAGATAGAGAGGAGACAGACAGAGAATGGGCGCACCACAGCCTCTAGCCACTGCAAATGAACTCCAGATGCACGTGCCCCCTTGTATATCTGGCTTATGTAGATACTGGGGAATCAAACCTGGGTCCTCTGGCTTCATAGGTAAGTGCTTTAACCGTTAAGCCATCTCTCCAGCCCTATTTGTGCTATTTATCAATCACATGGTGACTGGTTTTGTCTTTTGGAGTTCTTCTGAGTTGTTTTGGTTCTGCGCAAACACTTGAGCTATTACACCATTTATATGACAAAGCTTCCAATTTCGAAAGTTTGGCAGGCTCTGTTGGGCTACTGGGTTCAGCTGAGGCATTTGAAACAGAGAAACATGGGCACTGAGGAGACTTACTGTGACCTGAATAACCATGAAAACAAATTTTTATTTAATTTATTTACTTACTTGAGGGGGGGCAATGCCAGCGCTTCTAAAGCCACTGCCAACAAACTCTAGATGCATGCGCCACCTTGTGCGTCTGGCTTTATGTGGGTACTGGGCAATTGAACCTAAGTCATTTGGCTTTGCAGGCAAGCACCTTAACCGTTAACTCATCTCTCCAGCCCAAAAACAGACTTGATATTGTGACATCTCCTGGGAGAATTTTGGCTGACAAGTCTTGAAAAACTTATGATAATGGATAAAGCAGCAGGGAGGAAAACAAATTGGCTGCTGGGGCTCCTGGAAACAATGAAATTTATTGAAATGTGCATATGCATGCATAGGTATTTGCATGAATGAAAGTCTTTTGGAGTAAATTAATAATTGGAGCCATTACCTCTGTCTTTTTTTTTTCTCTTTTCCCTTAAAGGGAACTAAGCTAAAGTGAATAAATTTACAGAATTTGAATTTGAAACTGAAAACCAGCTGCATAGGACTTCAAGCAAGTTTATCTAAAATGTTAATTAAATGAAAAGTTAATTACAAGCTTCCTGCCAGGTGAAATGATTTTTTTTTTTTTTTTTTTTTTTTTTTTGGTTTTTGGTTTTTCAAGGTAGGGTCTCACCCTAGCCCAGGCTGACCTGGAATTCACTATGGAGTCTCAGGGTGGCCTCGAACTCACGGCAATCCTCCTACCTCTGCCTCCCGAGTGCTGGGATTAAAGGCGTGCGCCACCACACCCGGCTCTAGGTGAAATGATTTTAATCTGGCACTTTCAAGTGTTCATTCTGGAAACTGAGGCTGAAAAAAAAATCCTTCAGGATTTACAAGAGAGATGACTAATAATTTTACATTTAAAGGATGATTAAGTTGTTAGAATGTGCTTTTAGGGCCGTAGAGATTGCTCAGTGGTTAAAGACAGCTACTGGCAAAGCTTGATGACCCGAGTTTGATTCCCAGCACCCACATAAAAGCAAAGCTAATGTGACCCAGGCACCTGCGATCCCAATGCACCTATGACAATGGAAGGTGGAGCCAGGAGAAGACGAAGCTCAACTTGAATCTGTTTGATTGCAATGGCAGGAGAACCCATCTCCAAGAAGGTAGGCGCCTCCTGCTTGTCCTCTGACCTCCACATGTATGCCATGCCGTACGTATGCCCAAACAGACAGACACGCATACACAAATACATAAATAAACATCTAAATGTGCCTTTATGAAGTGTTCAGACATTTCTAAACTTCTTTCTTTAGGCATATTTAAAGTGTACATTTAGCATTTTTAAATTTAGGAATGGTCTGTATGTAGAGATACTTTTGCATGATTTCTGGACTTTGGTCCTTATGAAACACACAGATATTTTCTCATGCTGAGATGGGCTAATCTTTCTATTGGAATAATTGTCAATAGGTAATACACTTTGCTTTATTTATTTGTTTATTTGCTTTTTTATTTATTTATTTATTTATTATTTTATTTATCTATTTATTTATATTGTGAGATTGGGTATCTTAATATCTAATTTGGTGCATTTATACATTATAAAGTTATCAAGATAAAGCCATTATCTCTCAGAAAAAGCCAAGACTAGGTCTAAGACCTCTCTTCATTGGATGATTAAACTTACTACTTATGTTTGTAGTAGTGATACAGAAATTCAGGGTGTCTTTGACAGTGTTGGAGCCTTATCTCAACTCTTGGATAGGCAATAACTTAGGAGTTAGCGTCCCAGAAATTCAGTGGTTACACAAATCTCTCACTGAGTCAGTGGACTTCCAGGTTCTTGTCTTTTGAGTTTCAGTGAATGAAACCCACAGACCATAGGACAAAGTTTAGAAAGATTTATTTATTTACTTACTTATTTAACAGAGAGAAAAAAGTAGAGAAAGAGACAGAGAGAAAGAGAGACTATGTATGGGCCCACAAGGGCCTCCAGTCATTGCAAACTAACTCCACATGTATGCGCCACCTTGTGTATCTGGTTTACATATGTCCTGGGGAATTAAACCTGGGTCCTTTGTCTTTGCAGGCAAGGGCCTTAACCACTAAGCAACACCTCCAGCCCTAGAACGATTTTTATTATAATAAGAGTTTATAGAGATAGAGCTTATAGCTTAAGAAAAGGAAAGAATAGAGAGCTCTTGCTCAAAGAGTGGCAGGAATGGAGTTCCTGGAAATAGGAAGGCCCACCTAGAGACTCAGGTTGGAGCCTTTCAAGAGAGTCTACTGTCTGTGGAGCCTAACTGGCCAGTTCCTCCTTAATACCAGGTGTCAGGGGTCAAGCTTTCTGGGAAAGGGCAATCTTCCCAGGAATCCTAATCTTCCAGGAAGGGTTGAGCTTTCTTGGATTAAGTGATAATCGCTCCAAGGAAAAGGGAACTCCTCTGGGAAAGAAGAAATAAGGAAAGGCCAGACCCTCTGACCTCTATAAAAGTGGAAGGGCCTCCCTTACAAACTCAAGAACATTCTGCACTTCTGCTTTCAGGGACCCTGTTAAACTGGCTCAACAGAAAGTATTTATAAGAAAGGAAGGAAGGAAGAGTTCATATATGTATATTCTCATGTCAATATGTGTATGATTTAACATATCAGTATAGTTTACAAAATAACTTATTAACCAGGTTTTCATTTGGCCAAACTATAAGAGCATCACTTAATTAAGAACATCATCTAGTTAATTGTTATAGAAGAAAACATAATACTTTTGTCTTTTAGTCTAAAAAACTATTTAAAATAATTATGAGTTTAAAAAAAATGAATGTGCCTGGACATGGTGGTGCACACCTTTAATCCCAGCACTTGGGAGAAAGACACAAGAGAATCGCCATGAGTTTGAGGCTACCTGAGACTACATAGTGAATTCCAGGTCAGCCTGGGCTAGAGCAAGACCCTACCTCAACCTCCTCCCCCCAAAAAACTGAATGTAATTCTGCCTTTCAAAAATTCAAAAAGTAGCACTCGGGAGGCAGAGGTAGGAGGATCACCATGAATTCAAGGCCACCCTGAGACTTCATAGTGAATTCCAGATCAGCCTGGGCTACAGTGAGACCCTACCTCAAAAAAATTTTTTTCAAAATGTATGTGATGAATGCACTTAAAATCTTTGTTTTTCTTTCCCAGTCATGCATTAACTGCTTTGTCAACAGTGGAGAATAATAAGCCACGCAAAGTAGCTGTTCAGGTGTTTGGTTCTTAAAGCATGTATTGGGTGGATATGGGTGGTGGCCTTTCAAAAATAATTGGTTTGCTTTGTACAGTATGTGTCTGTTGGAGACCTGCAAAAAAACCTAAGGCAGTCCATAACCTTCAATAGCTGCCTGTCATCTTCTGACATTTTGAAACTTAAAATATATCCTTTAATTAATACAATTAATACTGTTGGATCTTTCTGTACTTATTTGGACAATTCAATATACCTTGATGACAGATTTAAACCAATGCTAAGAATAATGCAAGAGAAACCTTAATAACACCACCAATCACAGATGAAAATCTGTACTTTAGAAATTAATGAAATAAGATTCATCTATTTAAAGAAATATTGATATTCTAATGTAAAGGTATGAATATAAAACTAGAGCCTAATTCTTGCATCTACAGCCCCAAGCTTTCTTAAAGATATTGTTTTGCACTTTGTAATATTCACGAAAGGGAACCAATTTTTTTATTTTTTAAATATTTTATTTATTTATTTATGAGAGAGAGAGAGAAAGAGGGGCAGAGAGAGAGAGAGATAATGGGCATGTGAGGGCCTTAAGCTGCTGAAAATGAACACCAGATGCATGTGTCACCTTGTACATCTGGCTTACATGGGTCCTGGCGATTCAAACCTGGGTCCTTTGGCTTTGCAGACAAGCACCTTAACACTATGCCATCTCTTCAGTCTAGGAACTGATGTTATTTTTTAATTTTATTTATTTATTTGCAATCAGTGAGAGAGAGAGAATGGGCACACCAGGGCCTCTAGTCACTGCAAATGCATGTGCCCCTTGTGCATCTGGCTTCCGTGGGTCCTGGGGAATCAAACCTGGGTCCTTTGGCTTCACAGGCAAATGCCTTAACCACTACGCCATCTCTCCAGTCTGGAAACTGACTTTTAATCAGTGCCATTCAGATGAAAACCTGCCATCTGGGCAATGTGGTTCTTTGAAGCCTCGCTGCATGTCTATTTACCTTTTGTTGTTATATATATGAGATACATCTGTATATCCGAAAATAAGCCTGCTTTGTGGTCATTAAACTATTCCCTGGATTTATAAGATGTCTTGTGCTTTGACTTTTGTCATTGTAAACCTATTATTGTACTAAGCCAAAGATTCTAAATTTTGCTGCAAAGTGGAAACTAAATTTATATAGAAATGACTACTATGCATTTCTATGTGGTGATATTAATTGTTGCTGCTTCTTATATAGACAGTGTTATTTATGTCCCTGTTGAATTGTACAAGCCTTCTAAGGGACAAAGCTTAGAAGACTTTAGCAAGCTTGTGTCTTCCAAACAAGGATTACTTGTGAGGCAAACCTTTTGCAGGTTTGTGTTTGCGTATTCCTAGTTATGCTGTGGCTGTTCTATGTAAGCAAAGATAATCAGACACAGCCACACAGTGTGTCTTGATAATTAAAATGTGTTGGGGAGCTCTCCACAGGGAGGCAGGCAGGCGCTCCTGCAAATCGGCACCGTTCAGCACACCTGGGCGAGTTCAGCAACGTCAGCCAGCACGGTGGAAACTGCGAGAAGGTTTCTCCTCGCAGCCACCAGCCCTACAGCAAGAGGAGAAGCTGAAGCAGAGCGCAGGCGCAGCTGAGTCCCAGGTGACCCACCAGCCAATGACAAAACCACCTCTCACCCACACTCTGGGAACGCCACACCGAGAACACAGGTGACGCCAAAGCTCCCACTTGCTCCTCCCCGCACAGCACCCAGCAAGATGAGCTAAGCTGAGGGAACACCAAGGACCTAGCTGACTGCTCAACTCTGTGCAGGTGTGACAGAAACTCACTGAAAAACGTGTCTGGTCTAAGCTCTGTTGCGGCAATACTTACCCCAAATAGAATTGAAGATTATACCTCTCTATGAGTGAAGTTTGCTACATAAGTCATCACTGGGAGGGAAAGATTTGAAAATCCATCCCACAAGTGAATGGTGACTGATGTGATATTTCAAAAATATTTATTTTGCTGGGCGTGACAGTGCACGCCTTTAATCTCAGCACTCAGGATGGAAAATAGTATTCCAAGTAAATGGAGCTAAGAAAGTGTGTTTCTGTTCAAATATATGATGAAATAGACATCAAACCAGAGGCAATAGGGCTGAAGATGATCAAAATACATTTTGTGCTGGGTGTGGTGGCGCACGCCTTTAATCCCAGCAGTCAGGGGGCAGAAGTAGGAGGATTGCTATGAGTTTGAGGCCAGCCTGAGAATACACAGCGAATTCCAGGTCAGCCTGGGCTAGAGTGAGATCCTACCTTAAAAAGAAAACAAGAATACTTTGTGTGTGTGTGTGTGTGTGAGAGAGAGAGAGAGAGAGAGAGAGAGAGAGAGAGAGACAAAGAGAGAGAGAGCGGGAAGTCAGAATGTGGTGGTTTGAATAGAATAGATGGCCCCCAATATATTCAGTTGTTTGTTTGTAGTTTGCATCTGCAGCCACCTGGCTGGAGTCAGTGCCATTGTGTGGATCTTAAGGTGTGGTGGTGGGTTTCAGGTTTCAATCTAAAGATATGCAAAGTGTGCCTAGCAGGAGTTCCTGAAGTGTGCTGTGGTTTTTGGCTTTAGGCTTGTACTTCTCTCTGTCTGCTTGGGCCTGTGAAAGCAGGCCAGCTTCTTCTGCCATTATGGAACTTCCTCTGGATCTGTAAGCGTCAATAAATATCCCTTCCTCCATAACTGTGCTTGGTCTGGAAGTTCATCTCAGCGAACCTGAAGCTGTCTGATACAGAATTTGGTACCAGGAGTGGGGTGAGATGTACCTGGCCATGTGCATGTTGATCTTTTGGAACCTTTGTTTTGGAGGAATAGGCATGGACTTGGTGCTTGCAACTGAAGATGTCTTCTGGAGTGGTTAGCCAAGTGTTATGGACTATTATGATGAGAGTTTGAGAATTCTAAGTGTAGACAATATTGAACTTCAAGGCTTGGCTTATGAGCTTTCTAAGGGGAAGGAAAGTCTGCAGAGGACTTTGTTGGAACTGGGCTACTGGCATAAGGGCTGGCTGCGTCCTGCTGCCCAGGCCCAGAAAGTTTGATTAAGGTTAAATATTTAATGGACTGATGTGCTTGGCTGAAGATATTGGACTGAGAGATTTAAGATTTTAAGCTGGAAAACCTCAAGCGAGTTAAAATTACAGGCACTGAGACTGGTTTTAGGTTGCTGAATCTGCAATTGTCAAACACATTAGCAGTCTTAAAGGAAGATGATCCAATTGCTTCACCATGGAAAGGATGCCTGAGGAAATACTATCATAGAAATGCAAACACTTTTGGAAAGAGTTGACTAGAGAAGGAACCTGCTTTTCAAGGCTATGATTTGTTTCGTCCCTGAATTAAGAATATGGCTGTGTCCTGCACACTTGTATTGATTTCAGAAGCATGAAAAATGCATGGAGTGGCCATGAATTGCACATGCTTCCAGGAGCTGCTGCTGGGATGCAGCATGAGGTAGGGCCTGATGCCCTGATAGGCTGAAAGAGCCTTTGGAAAATGTGAGGAGTGGTCATGAATTGCACATGGTTCCAGGAGCTGCTGCTGAGATGCGGCATGAGGCAGGGCATGATGCCCTGATAGGCTAAAAGAGCCTTTGAAAGATGGACCGTGGTTTGCATGAAGACCTGAAGATGTTTTGTATATACCAGGACTGTGCAAGGGCTACCATAGAACACATTGTTGGCCTGGGATGGAAGTGTTCCCTGACTACTCTGCCCAGCTGGAGTGGCAGAATTGGAAAGTCTGGAGACTGTTAGTCTCTGGATATATTGAACTTGAACTGCAGAAGTTTGATGTTTGTTTGATGGTGGTTGAGTTTGCATTGTTTTAGTCTCTCCTTGCTATGCCTTATACCAGTTGAAAATGTTTACTCTGTGCCTTTATATGTTAGAAGTGTTTAACTTGCTTGATTTTACAGGCCTTCATATCTTAAATTGGTCAAGATTGTGGGGACCTTTGAATTTGAACTGAGTACAATTCACAATGTGTAATGGTTATAAATCTATTGGGGGCCAGGGGCGGAATGTGCGAACCTGAAGCTGTCTGATACAGCTGAGAATGGGGAAAACTGAACACATTTGCAGCACTATCAGGAAGAACACAAGGGTATCTTCTTTTCCATTCTTATTCAGTACAGTGCTAGAAGTCATAGCTAAAGCAATAAGACCAGCAAATAAAAGAGACATAAATAGGAAAGGAAGACAACAAAGTATCCTTATTTATGATGATACAATTCTATATATAAGCCTCCACCAGGGCTCAGGAGATGGCTCCGTGGGTAAAGTCAAGATACTCAATACCCACATTAAATGCCAGGCATAATAATCTCCATGCTGGGGAGTAGAAACAGGGAATCCCCAGGACTCAGTGACTAGCTAGTTTTGTCGAGTCAGTGAGAGCTGGGTTCAGTGAAGAGACCCCCTATCAAACCATAGCATGGAGAACAATTGTGAAAGACACCCAATGTCAGCCTCTGGCTTCTACATATATATGTACACACATGCATCTGCACCCACACACACACATATGAACATACACCCATGCACACCAGACACATATACAGGAAAAAAAATCCCACCAGAATACTCTTAGAAGTAATAAACACTTTTAGCAAAGTGGCAGGATACAAAATTAATGCTCAAAAACCAGCAGCCTTCATTTGTAAAATAGATGCGCTAAGGAAGAAATTAGGGAAATGATCCCATTCACAATCACCACAAAACAGCCCCCTGGAATAATTCTAACCATGAGGTGAAAGATCTCTATAATGAAAATGTTTTTGTTTGTTTGTTTGTTGAGGAAGGGTCTTAGTCTAGCCTAGGCTGACCTAGAATTCACTATGTAGTCTCAGACTGGCCTAAAACTCACAGCGATCCTCCTACCTCTGCCTCCTGAGTGCTGGGATTAAAGGCGTGCACCACCACGCCCAGCCTATAATGAAAACGTTAAAGCGCTTTATAGAGAAATTGAAAACAGACATTAGAAGGTGGAAAGATCTCCATGCTCACTAACTGAAAGAATTAATATAGTGAAAATGGCTCTTACCAAAAGTAATTTAGATTTAATGCCATCTCCATCAAAATTTCAATGCCATTCTTCAAAGAATTAGAAAAAGCAATCTTTTTTTTTTTTTTTTTGAGATGGACTCTGTGATTTTTATTTTCATTTCCCTGGTGGATAAGGTCTCTGATTTCTTTTTTCCTTTTTTTAAATTTATTTATTTTTTATTAATTAGTTTTGTACTCAGTGAATACAGTCAAGTTGGTACCATTGTTAGGCTCATCCATGTCCTCCCCCCTCCCCCTGGCCCCTCCTTGTTGAGGTATATGGATCATGCATTGTGGAGTTAGCCCACAGTTATGGGTAGGAGAAATGTCTCTGGTACCATGACCCAACATGTGGGTCTGACATTCTTTCCTCCCCCTCTTCCACAAAATTTCCCTGAGCCATGTTGGGTTCATTTTTGGTCTGCTTCAGTGATGAGGTCTTGGGTCTTTGGATATCTGATTTGGTAGGAGTTGACTGTTTTCTGTGTCAATCTCCTTCACCCTTGTGCTGGTACGTGGTTCACCAAGAAAACAACACCCTTGCTTGTTTCGCCAATTTTTCTTAGTTTCAGCTGGGGCCCTTTTGAGGTATGATGGGGTGGTTCTCTCCTTAGGATCTGCATCTATCTGAAAAAGAGAAGCAGATTCTCCAATGGAGAGTAAAGTTAGCACCAGACAAATGGGATAACCCTTATTTTTTTTTTTTTATAGAGAATTAATAGGTGTAGGCCCTCTTGTAGCCCACGATTGGTGGTAGCTTGATAATGGAGAGTGGGCTCATGTTTGGATATGGTTCTGACTTGTTTCCCAGGTCCAGCTATGGGTCCCATTCCACTGAGGGGATCAGTTAGTCAAATCAAGACCAGTTGGTTTCTCACCATGGCTGTGCGCCACTATTGCACTTGTGTGAGCATCACGACAGGTTATTTGCTGCTAAGTAGGTTAGACCATGAGTTGCTTGGACAGATATTGGTCATTTTCCCCCAGTCGCCCATGTAGCACCTTCTGGCACTAGACACGCTGACTGTCTGGTGACTGACTCTCTTCCAGCTTCCAGCCATGTCATTCCATGTTATGTGTCAACCGCATATGGTGTCTTCAGCAGCAGGGTCTTTACAGACAAGCATACAATTAGCAAAGCCAACAGATTACCCACAGAATGGGAGAAAATATTTGCTGATTATCCAACTGACAGAGGCCTAATCTCTAGAATCTACAAAGAACACAAAAAACCTAAACAATAAAAAGTCAAACAACCCATTCACAAAATGGGGCAAAGAGCTAGACAGGGAGTTCACAGAGGAAGAAATACAAATGGCAAACACACACTTAAGAAAATGTTCATCATCCCTAATCATCAGGGAAATGCAAATTAAAACAACTATGAGATTCACCTTACCCCAGTAAGGATAGCAAACATCAAAAAATCAAATGAAAATAAATGCTGGAGAGGATGTGGAGAATTAGGAACCCTCATCCACTGTTGGTAGGAATGTAAAATGGTACAACCACCTTGGAAAGCAATATGGAGACTCCTGAAAAATCTGACTATAGAGTTACCAACAGACCCAGTTATTCCCTTACTGGGCATGTACCCTAAAACCTTTAAATCACAGTCCAGAGAGATTTGCTCAACCATGTTTATAGCAGCTCAATTTGTAAAAGCTAAGAGATGGAATCAACCCAGATGTCCATCACTAGAAGAATGGATAACTAAGATGTGATATATCTACACAATGGAATTCTACACAGCAGTAAGAAAAAGTGACACAATGAAATTTGAGGAAAAATGGTTGAACCTGGAACAGATCATTCTCAGCGAACTTACCCAATCACAGAAAGATAACCGCCGCATAGTCTCACTCATCTACAGCACCTAACCTGAATCTACCCAAGATGTCGACATACTCAGCAAGCATTTCGAGGACTAGGCAATAGGGTGGGTGGGGAGGGAGGGAAGGGCTAGGAAGGGGGTTGGGAACACAAATCTAGACCCAAACAGCAATGGTACCATAAAATCCTATATCCTAAAAGGCAGACCAAATGGTTGAACCTTCACCAGGCTCTTGAGGAAACACCTGAGCCACAAGACACTGGAGAGGGTATGATGAAAACTGACCTTAATCTTCTACAGCTCGCTCTCTCTCTCTCTCTCTCTCTCTCTTCTCTCTAACTCTTTTATATTAGTTATCTTTTTCTTCCTTTTCTTAGTGGGCACTGACCTGTAACTCCAAGTACCAGCATGTGGCTATCATCCACAGTGAGCTTTTGATCAGAGAGACCTATAAGGTTTCCTAAAAGAAAGACAGATTTCTGTCAGAGTACTTTATGATCCACCAAAGGTTAGTGGTAAGACCCTACTGCTGAAGAAAAAGCAATCTTAAAGTCATTTAGAAGCACAAAAAAAAACCCTCAGATATCCAGAACAATTTTGAATGGAAATAAATAAATAAGATAAGCTTGGGGGTACTACCATACCAGTTATATTACAAAGCCATAGTAACAAAAATAGCATGGAACACGCACAAAAACAATATATGGGTCAAAGCAGCACAATAGAATATCCAAATATTTCTTTATTTACTTATTTACTTACTTACTGAGTTGCAAGAAGAGAGAGATAAGAGAGACAGGCAGAGAGAATGGCCATGCCAGGACCTCCAACTACTGCAAACAGACTCCAGATGCATGCGCCACTTTGTACATCTGGCTTTACATGGGTACTGGGGAATCAAATCAAACTCAGGTCATTAGGCTTTGCAGGCAAGCACCTTAACCCCTGAGCCATCTCTCCAGCCTGAAAACTCAGATATAAAACCATGCAGCTACAGGTGCCTAATTTTGACAAAAGATGCCAAAAATACTCACTGGAGAAGACTGGATATCTGTATGTAGAAGAATGAAATAAAAATCCACTCCAAATGGATCAAACACTTTAACATAAAACCTGAAACTCTGAAACTGCTAGACGAAAAAGTTAGAAAACTACTTCAATATATAAGCATAGGTAAGGTTTTCCTGAATAGAACTCCAATTACTCAGAAAAAATAGGCCACTGTCAACAAATGGGACTTTGTGAAATTATAAAGCTTCTTACAGCAAAATAAACTGTCAATAGAATGAAGAGAGAGCCTACAGCATAGGAGACAATCTTTACCAGCTCTGTATCTGACCAAGCATTAATATCTAAAATATACAAGAAACCCTAAAAAAGATAAAGAAAACAAATAATCCAATCCAAAAATGGGCAAAGGAACTGAACAGAGAATTCTCAAAAGAATACAGATGTCCAATAAAGATTTTGAAAAGTGTTCAACATCTATAACCACAAGGAAATGCAAATTAAACCTACTTTGAGATTTCATTTCACCGTAGTCATAATGACTATCATCAAGAAAACAAGGGCTGGAGAGATGGCTTAGCGGTTAAGTGCTTGCCTGTGAAGCCTAAGGACCCCAGTTCGAGGCTCAATTCCCCAGGACCCACGTTAGCCAGATGCACAAGGGGGCGCACGTGTCTGGAGTTCGTTTGCAGTGGCTGGAGGCCCTGGCGTGCCCATTCTCTCTCTCTCTCCCTCTCCCTCTTCCTCTCTCTGTCTGTCACTCTCAAATAAATAAAAATAAATAAACAAAAATTCTACATGATGGAATTTTACTCAGCTGCAAAGAAAAATGAAGTTATGAGACTTATAGAAAAATGGATGGAACTGGAAAATATATTGTGAGGTAATCCAGACTCAGAAAGCCAAACACTGCATTTTCTTTCTCAAATATATCTTTGAATTTTTAGACATGTGGATTTAAGTGGGAATGAATATATGTAGAGGCCAGGAAGCTAGGGGCCATGAGGTGGCAAGAAGTACCAAAGGTGGGTGGTAGAACCGTGTGATATGAAAGTAAAGGAGGGAATACTGGGAATGGAGAGGTTTAAGGAGGATGGGAAGATGGGAGAAAGAAAGGGGAAGAGGGGTTAACCTAATCTAAGCAGGTATTAAAAAGCCATAAAGAAACCTGCTATTGTGTAAGCTAACTTTAAACTGGAGAGATAGCTTAGTTGGTCATTTGCCTTAACCCAAAAAAGTTGCACATGATGGTGTCGGCTTATAATCCCAGTGCTGGTTTGGCAGAAACAAGATGATACCTGGGGCTCACTGGCCCAGCCTGCCTGGCCTTCTTGCTAGTCCCAGGCCAGTGAGAGACACTGCACTCTGCCTCAGAAAAGGTGGACTTCATACTCACTTGGGCAGCACATATACTGCATTTGGAATGATACAGAGGTGAGCATGGCTCCTGCATAAGGATGACATGAAAATGTATGAAGTGTTCCATATTTTTGCAAATAGCACATATCACACCACACACTCGAACACATAAACACATACATATCCCTTTGGCCTGAGGAGCCAAAGGATCCTGGTTCAATTCTCCAGGACCCACATTAGCCAGATGCACAATGGGGTGCATGTGTCTGGAGTTCGTTTGCAGTGGCTGCAGGCCCTGGCGCGCCCATTCTCTCTCTCTCTCTCTCTCTCTCTCTCTCTCTCTCTCTCTCTCATAAATAAATAAATAAAAATATATTAAAACAAAAAATGTCACTTGCACAAGCCCTTCCAAAAGTAACTAAATCCAAGAGGTTATGCATAAATGGCTCCTAACCATACTTACCTGACACTAACTGAATGTGTTCTAACCTTGGTTCTTGCATTCTGGGTATGATATTTGTTTTAGAAACACTGGCATGTTTCACTTTTGATTCAGTTGTTAAAACAAAGAATGGATCAGCTAAAGGTACAATTAGTAGTGGAAAGGAGATCTATTCCATGAGGTCTAGTGACCTCCATTTGGGGTATTGACATGAGGCTTAGGTTTAGCTACAAAGACGTCATCTGCATACCTAAGCAGTCCTGGTCTCCACGTGTTCCCGCCATCTTCCTTATCTCAGCTCCAGGCTCTCCTGCAAGGTGGTCTGACTGGCTGTCAACACTTGCAAAATCTCCATCTGGAAGATAAGCTCCCCTTCTGGTTATCAGCTGTCTAGTAGTCTTTATCCTTTTCCTTCTCCCAGCATGAGATTCCTGGGGAAATTCCACATTCTTGGACCTGTTGTGTCAGTGGTAAGGGAACAAGTATCTCTTCAGAACGTCAATACCAAATGTTACTTTGATAATGTGTGAGTGTGTATCACTTTTGATGATTAGAAGTCTGATGTGTTCTAACCCTGGTGCCTGCTTATTCTGTTTGTAATATTTGTTTTGGACGCAAGTACATTTCCCCTCATGATTCAAGTGGTAAAACAGTAGGGAAAGGTAACTGATTATTGGTTGCTAGGGACTGAAGGGAGAAAAGAATGGGGACTAACTATTTAATAGGCACAAAGTTTCCATTTAAGAGGATGGAAATTTTCTGGAACTAGATTGTAGTACCAGATGTTCCACCTTCTGAATGCACTTAATGCCTTTGATGTGTGTACTTTAAAATATGAAATCACAAGAAATGTCATGTTTTATATCATTCACCACCATCAGTCCAAATCTAGAAACTGCAACAATAAAAGTTCTTGTTTGCACGGGGTCTTAGTAATTATAATTTGGGAGGCATGGGTATAGACAGCTCTGTATCAGTGTTCTAAGGAAGGCAAAAAAGTGAAAGCTACATGTTGAAAAAGAAGAGGGTCTGTTTCACAAAGCGAGAAAGGAAGAATGTACAAACAGAATGGAGATGTCCATGTGATAGGCATCTTGAGCCTCTGGTAATAAGGTAATTAACCAATCGCTTATTTCTGAGCTGCCCACAAGCCTAAGGTCACAGAGTAGAGGTGACTGTGTTCATATGTTAGGCAGTAGCTTTCAACATCCTTAAGTCCTGATTCTGTAATGACCTCCCAACTCCATTTCGAGGTTTTTCCACTGTTGATATCCTTGCAGTTTTCTTTAGATTATTACAACCACATAAAACAAGAACAGGAGTGGGGGGGGGGAGCTATCCAGGAGAACAGAAAATATTTCTAGGATAATCCTATGTGTTTTTTCCAATTGATAAATATCATTTCAAAACTTACCACCTGTTAGCCAGGCGTGGGGGGCTCATGCCTCTAATCCCAGCACTCTGGGAGGCAGAGGTAGGAGGATCACCATGAGTTTGAGGCCACCCGAGACTACAGAGTGAGTTGCAGGTCAGCCTGGGCTAGAGTGACACCCTACCTCTGAAAGATTACCAATAAATACAACTAACCTGCTTCTTTGGCTTCTGTACAATTGCTTGCTTTACCTAGACATAAGGACAACCATTTTATGAAGGAAAAGCATGTTATACGTGACTTTCTGCAGTACGTGACTTTCTGCAGTACGTGACTTTCTGCAACTAGCCGCCTGGGCCCAGATAAGGAACTAGTTAACTAAAATGCTGACCTTTGCCCTAGAGATCTGTGCTCGTTTGCCCACCTGTGCTTGTTTGCCCAACCCCTGTTTGTTCAACCGTAACCCCCTTACCCAATTTCTGGAAAACCTCCGCTCAGAGACAATTGAACAATGCCTAACCGCAGGGGCCCTAGCTCCCTGCCTGAGGTCACGATCCCTGAGCCGAGGCGACACCCTGACGACATCTGAAGAATCCCTGAGCTGAAACGTGTTTGAGATATTTCCGCATGTTTTACGATCTTTTCCTTTAAAACCCCTACCTCCCGGCTGCTCGAGGCTCTTCACCCCTCCTGCGTGAGGACTTCGTGTCGAGCCCCGGTGCACCGGCTTCACAATAAACCTCTTGCGGCTTACATTGAGAGCTCTCCGTGTGAGTGTCTTTGGGTCTGGTAGACAATCCCGCTTGGGGACCCTCCGGGGGCTCCCCACACCTCGACAGGAGGTCGGGGGGGGGGGCAATTTGCCACCTCTACTGAGGCAGACAAGGCATGTCCCCTTGGAAAAAAAAATTCCACCTCTTCCTGATAGGGCAACATGCAGTACCTCCTCTCCTGTGATAATTTGTGTTCAGGCACATCCTGGTAGGAGAAAAGAAAGGCCAACTTAGAGTAGTGTTGGAGTCCAGTTCAGTGATGGCCAATCTTTCCTTAAAGTGACCCGTCAGGAAAAAAAGAAAAAAAAAAACCTCTATTTATCATCTCATGCATATACATGATGAACATACATATATGCTTTAAATTTGGAGATGTACAGTCCACATACCTGCAGACCATTCAATCACATCTGTCAGTCAAAGTAATGAGCCACATAATTCCTGCCCCCAAGGATCTCTTTCACCTAAAGTCAAAAGGAACCAGGTGCTCACTGAGCCCGCTCCCTCCCTGTGGAGCGCATTCCACCCTTTCCCTCCATTGTTACTGTCACCGCTCTGCGTCTCACTCAGTTCTTTGTTCAAGACACAAAGAACCTGAACAGCACATCATGGGAGACACCCAAGACCCCCTCCAATAACACTGCGAGCGCAAGGACGACAGGACAAAATGGTGTTACCCACGCAATACTTAATGAACAAGAAGAAAATCCATCTGTGCTACTGAGTTATGGTGATGGTTCAATTGTTCGCCTTCCCCCAAGTTCAAATGAAGGTTTTTTTTAAACTGTTGTCTGAATATTTTATATATTTGTTATTTATCTGTTTGAGAGAGATCGAGAGGGAGAGAGAATGGGGACGCCAGGGCCTCCAGACCCTGCAAACGAACTCCAGAAGCATGGGCCACCTTTTGCATCTGGCTTACATGGGTCCTAGGGAATCAAACTTGGGTCCTTTGGCTTTACAAGCAAGCATCTTAACCACTAAGCCACCTCTCCAGTCCCACATGATGAAGTTTTGATTCTCAGAATGTGTTGCATGAGACAGAAGCTTTAAGGAGGTGATTAAGATAACATGAGGCTCTTAGGTGTGGCCCCTCATTCAATCTGAATGGCTTCGTCGCAAGAAGAAGCAAAAGCACAGATAAGGACGCCAAGGATATCGGGTGCACAGAGGAAAGACTACATGAGCACCCAGTGAGGAGGGGATCATCTGCCGGCATCAGGAAAAAACAAACCTGTGGACACTTTGATCTTGGACATCCAGTCACCAGAACAGTGAGAAAACAAACTCCTATTGTTTAAGCCACCACGTCTGTAGTATTACATCATAGAAGCCCTAGGAATCTTAAACAAGTGCACAGACCTAAAAGTGACATATCCTAGACTCCACACCAAGAAAGAATTCTACAAAACTATTTCACATATTGAGTAAGAAAACATTTATGTGAAAAAAGATAGTGGAATGAGATAAGAAAGGAGAATAGGAAACTCAAAAATGCATTCTTGAAATTATTCTAAGTGTTAAACAAGAAGCCAATGCTACAGGAAGTGGAATGGGTGACACACGTGTGATACCCAAGATGGGGAAATGTCTCATGACTGAAAGAAGCCTGGAGCCCAGTACGATGCTCACTGTGCTGCTCACCCTGGGTGGAGACCATTCAGAGGTCGTTATTCACGACCTGCTGTGACAGTGAGGGGCTGAGTCCGCAAGTGCTGACATGAGGGCTTCTGAAGGATTTTGGAAACTAGATAAGCTGACTAAGGAGCAAATACCTTGCCAGAGAAAATCTTCAATACAGAGGAAACTCTCTGTTCTGGAAACCGATGCCTGGGAGGACTTTCAGCCATAAGAGCCCTGGCTACTTCCAGGTTTCAAGGTTTTTAAGGACAGGATAGCCACCTTGCCTGGGCACAATGTGGCAAACACTGTGATCTGACACAAGGAGCCTTCAGGCATATCAGTAGCTCACACTGCCACAGTACCACAGGAACAGTAAGATTGCCCATCTCCTCTTCCAAGGCGCCCTTCTGGATTGCTATGGCAATGGAATGGAGAAGCACTGGTTGCAGGGGAAACAAATCTGTCCAGATTTTGCTCTTTGGAGTTTGTGTAGGTACAGTGGGTGGTGTTCATAACAACAAAATCACCTAGTGATATGTTCCTCAGAATGCATCCTCCTTGTTAACTGGCCCATGGTTGTAAAAATGTGAGAGTTATTCAAGGCTATAGAGGAAGAAGATGAAAATATGAAAATGATGAAATTCAATGAAAGTGACAGAGAGAAGAGACTTGTAAGAAGAGTGTATCTTTTGGAATAAGCAATTAAATTCAGGTATTAATGATATGAATAATTTCCTGAGCTGAGTAATTTTCCAGAATAAAAGTAGGTCAGTATGAGCAGGACGAACCTCATTAGTTCTTGGCAACAGTTTCAAGTCACAAAGACACAGGAGAAAAAAGTGCCGAGTTCACCAGCTCCCTCCTCTTTTAGATCATCATTGAGCAGACTACTTGTATTATTTGATTTTTTTTTTTTTGACACAGGGTCTCATGTACCTCAGGCTGGCCTCAACTTGCTATGTAGCTGAGGTTTGACTTTGAACAACTGATCCTCCTGCCTCTACCTCCCAAGTACTAGGATTACAGTTTCTATGGTGCTGGGCATCAAACTCAGGGCTTCAGCATGCTAACCAGGCACACTACCCACTGAGTTACATCTTCAACCCAGTTATTTGATAAATATTTTTGACATTATGTTGAAAACTTGATAATGATGATTAAAGGACACTCCAATGTCTTGCAAATGGAGAATACTGCCTTTGCTTAGGAAATCATTAAACACGGGGCTCTTTATATAGTGTTTTTTTTTTTTTTTTTGAGATAGTCTCAATATACAACCCAGGCTGTCCTCGAGCTGATATTCCTACTGGCTCAGCTTCCCCAGTAGTAGAATTATAGTATGTACCACCATCCCCAGATAAGTACTGACTTTTTGAAACGCTCAAGCATACAACCTGCTGCTTAATGCAGAATAAATTAGGAATTTTACTGCCAAAAAAATGAGAAATGATCCTTTGTACCTTTACAATATATATTAAATGATACATACGTTAGAAAGGCCTTATATGCCATCCATTAGGAGATAAGTCCTCTTGGCATGTCATGTTCCGTACTGAAATTGCAAATGACTCTAGTAACCACACATAAAAATAAACATCTGCTATACACACCTTTCTCCAAAACTTGGTTTGAAGTTACCATTTCATTTGCTGATGTGTTAGAGAAAAGATACCATCTTTTCCTCTCCTATCATAAGGTGCATGGCTGAAATTCCTAGAACAAAAGACAGGCTAACACAAGGCACAAGAGCCTTCAGAACTAAGACCTAAAGCCCCAGGGAAACTATTTTTATGGACGGTCGTCCAGAAATGTGAATGGAAAACAAGAAGGTATGCTTGTAGTAATGTTGGGGACTGTTCAGCAAGGCCCTTTGTTTGGTTTCTTGGCCTTTGGGCATAGGACAAAAGTCCTCTGAGATGAAGATCTTATGACATACTCCCAGGGAGCTGAGTCAGAGAATTCTGTCATGATATACTCCGCGGGAAAAGGCAGGAGGGGATCAACCATGTTTTGTTTTGTGTTTTCAATAATAAATGAACCAAATAAAAGATCATTTGTCGCTATCAGAAATGTTCAAATATGTTTCTGACAGTGTGTGTGTTGTGTGTAGAGTATTGGGTGGTGTGGAGTGGTATATGAATGTACTACGGATGTGTGCACCATACGTGTGTGTGTGTGTGTGTGTGTGTGTGTGTGTGTTGGCCAGAGAAGAACTTAGAGTGCTCTTCTCTATCACTCAAATGTCCTTTTCTTGAGCCTGGGCCTCTTCCTCAACCCAGAGTTGTCCTCAGTCACTGAGCCACCACAATTCGCTATTCTCCCGTCTCTGCCCGCTGCAGTCTGGGGTTATGGGTGCACATGACCGCTCCCAACTTTTTACACAGGTTCAGATAGTCAAGCTTGAAGGTCTCTAGCCCAAGAGGTCCTGGTACTTGAGCAAAACGCACTTGTAATCACTGAGCAATTTCTCCAGCCCTATTTGTTTTAGAAAGCAGCCTACTGTGTTCAATCTTTTTGTAAAATGCATATGCGTATGAAGGGTTGGAGAGATGGCACAGCTGTTAAGCGTACTTCTGTGCAAGCATCAGGGCCTGAGGGAGCCTGAGGCCACCCAAATTTGAATCTTCAGAACTTATATAAACAGCTGGGCACAGCCATGCATGCTTGTAATCCCAGGGAATCGCCAGAGCTCATAAAAATCGGCAAGCTCTGGGACAAGTAAGAACTCCGGCTCAAATAAAGCATGCAGAAGAGCAATGGAGTAGGATTCCTGACTTTCTGCTCTGGCCCTCAAGGCCAGTGACCTCCACTCCCCCACTGCAGGTGAGTGCATGTGCATACACCACTCACTCTCTCTCTCTCTCTCTCTCACACACACACACACAGAGAGAGAGAGAAACTATATGTTTATGAAGAAAAACACTTATCATGGCGGGGGAGATTAAAAGGATATTCTTGAAATTGCAGTAGTGATCAAGAGAATAAAAGTATAGATTCTGAAGTAAGCCAGACTAGGTCTGACCAGGTAACTAGTGAGCGCTTCCGAGGGTTGGTTTATCCCAGTGACAGATCAGAGCAGGAACAACTGTGTGTAGTCGCTGTCTCATCAAATAGGATTATGCTTGTAGAGTACATAGAGTTATAGAGTATATAGTAGCATTTGGCCATCATTTGCGTTTTGTTTTGTGTGTGTGGCGTACATGCACGTGTCTGTGTGCGTGCGTGCCGTGTACTTGCAGACCTCTGGGTGTGGAGGCCGGAGTGTGCTGCCGGGTGGGCTTCTGCTGCAGTTCCCCACCTTGTTTTTGTGCATACAGAGTCCCCCGCTGAACTCAGAGCTCGCCGTTTTGGCTAGTCTTGCTGATCAGCTTGCGCCTAGGATCCCACGTCTGGGATTACAAGTGGGTCGTCGGGCTTTGCCAAACTCCTGTGCTCACACTTTCACAGCATGCACTTGGGCCACGGAGTCACCTCCCCAGCCCCTCCCTTCCCTCCTCCCTCCCTCCCTCCTTTCCTTCATTTATTTCTGGTTTTTCGAGGTAGGGTCTCGTTCTAGCCCAGGCTGACCTGGAATTCACTGTGTAGTCTCAGGCTGGCCTCAAGCTCACAATGATCCTCCTACCTCTTCCTCCTGAGTGCTGGGATTAAAGGTGTGCACTACCACACCCAGCCCAGTCCCTTATTTTTATATGAGACTGAATGACTTTCATTTAATGACTAATTTAAAAGAATAGCTGGGGCTGGAGAGATGCCTCGGTGATTAAAGGTGCTTTTTTGCAAAACCTGAAGACCTGGGTTTGATTCCCCAGTACCCATGTAAAGCCAGATGCACCAAGTGGCACGTGCATCTGGAGTTTGTTTACAGTGGCTAGAGGCCCTGGTGTGCCTATTCCTTCTCTCTCTCATTTTCTCTCTCTCTCCTTGCAAATAAATATATAAAAATAAGAAGTTTTTTTCTTTTTATTTTTTAATTTTTTTGTTTTTTATTTTTATTTATTTGAGAGCGACCGACAGAGAGAGAAAGAGGGAGGGAGAGAGAGAGAATGGGCGCACCAGGGCCTCCAGCCACTGCAAACGAACTCCAGACGCATGCGCCCCCTTGTGCATCTGGCTAACGTGGATCCTGGGGAATCGAGCCTCCAAAGGGATTCCTTAGGCTTCACAGGCAAGCGCTTAACCTCTAAGGCATCTCTCCAGCCCAGAATAAAAAGTTTTTGTTTTTTTTTTTTTAAGAATATAAAAAATGTGTATTGAAATTACTGGCCCCAAGGATCCTCTTTAAAAGTGAAATAAGCCCCAGACAGATGGATCTGAACTGCAATCAGTGATTTGGCAAAGGACAGGCGCACCATTCAGAGAGAAGCTGAGGAAGCAGGGCTCCTGGCACTGAGAAGCTGCAGCCAGAGCGCGCTCCTGGTACATAGTAAAAACAAAGCACAGAGAGATCACGTGGGTCGTTTACTTAACAAATGCACGCGTGCTACCAATGACATCTCCCGGGCCAGACCTCCTTCACTGTGCGCCTTCCCTTGCTACAACCCGCCAGCTTCAATAGGGCGGCTGTGAACAACGCATTGTCTATTTTCAACAGCACGGGCATGTAATTTCTTTCCTCTCCCATTGCTTGGTTCATGACTGAGGCCCCTGTTTTTAAAAAGTAGGTTTAAAAGGTTAATATATGTTTTATGTGACATGAAATTCACATTCTGAAATGTAAACACAAGGACGCCTGTGTATTTTATGATGGGTTTGACAAAATGTAGAGAGCTGTACAGAACTGTGACCAGACAAAGAAGACGTCGTCTAAAGGTAATAAAGTGAGGGAATCCTAGCCAGGCTTGTTGGTTTAGGTTCATCTGTGTCTCTTTGTTTTCCTGGATAAAGACATTTCACTTCTCCCAGGATAGGGTGGACGCCTCTGGAATGAGTGTGTTGTGACCTTTTTCATGGTGAGGTCAATGGGATAAGTGGGGTGTCACAGCTTGCTTGAGGGAGGCTTCTCAAATGTAATGTTTATAGCGAAAGATGTTCCCTTGAAGAAAGCCACATTTTTCTCATAAGTCCCTACTCTCACCCAGAAACAAACAGACCAGAGGTAGAGTGCTTGCCTGGCAAGTTCAAGGCCCTGGGATTGAGCTCTAGGACCAGAAAAACAATACAACGTACCAAGCCCCGATTCTTATTTCTCACACATCTCCCTGTTGCCAGGAATCACCAGTGTTTCTGACCATTACTTCCATTGTCACTATTCTTCTCCTGTGTTGTCTACCTTCTCAGAACAATACCCCCCCACACACCACCACCACCGTTTTGTTGTTTTGTTTGGGGACGCTAAAGGGATGTATATTCTGCAAATATGAAAACTCTTTCCTCAAAAGAATTTACTGAATGTTCCAATGACTCAGCCTCTGTTAGTGTTAGAGTCTTACTATACAGGAAAACAAAGGGTTAGCCCAGCTTCATCGTACAATTAGGAGTCAGGAAAAACCAAATAAATTACAAATCCCTTAGTGTGAGTCAAGCCTTGATACCAGGTATCTCACACAACAAAGGCATTGTTGGTATAGAAAAGAGGACCAAAGGACAGGTTCCCTTCAGAGAGAAAATAAAAGAGCCATTTGTTGACACAGGGAGGAGAAAGAAAATCCACTTTAGTGTACTGGAAGTCATAAGACCAATTCATGGCCATTCAGAAGAACTGAGAGTCGTCTTGGACACAGTATTACATGATGCTGACAGGAAGAAGGAAGGTGACGTGAATGTCCCCAACCAGCCTCAACCTCCTGGCCAGCCTTAAAAGTTCAATAACTAGACATTCTCAGAACTCGAACCCACCAGAGTCTGTAGCGTGAAGTTAGTACTTTTCTCCACAGGACTTCCTTTTCAGCATTCTCTGTGATTAGATCACACAGATCACCAAAGTACAAGAGCTTCTGATATATATTGGCTGAGAAATCCATGGGCCAGGGTAGTTTGATTGTGCTGTGGTGTTTCGGAAAAAAGATGCAAAGAGTGCCCTTGGGGAGAAAAACAGAGGTCACACAGATATAGAAGAAAAAGGAAAGCCTTTATCTTTTTTTTTTTTTTTTTTTTTTTTTTTTTTTTTTTTTGGAGGTAGGGTTTCACTCTAGTCCAGGCTGAAATTCACTATGTAGTCTCAGGCTGGCCTCGAACTCATGGTGATCCTCCTACCTCTGCTTCCTGATTGCTGGGATTAAAGGCGGACACCACCACACCAGGTGGAAAGCCTTATCTTAAGCAGTTTTTCTATAGCAGTGCCTAGCCTTACTCCTATTGCAACCCAATCATCAGCACAACATTTACATTTGAATAAAGTCCGCACTGCAACCTTCTGCTTTAATACCAAATGTTACTTTGATAATATGTGTGTGTATGTATCACTTTTGATGATTAGAAGTCTGATGTAGAGAGAGTGCAGAAGAAAGTAACAGCCTCAAAGGATACATTCTAAAAGCATGGAAGGAAAGACAAGCTAGGATTTAGGATGTGGATTTGAATGTGGATATGGCTACCGTCTGGACACAATGTTGCAAAGAAATCATTCCATTAACTGAACACCTAGATGAGATCTGCTGACAAAGGGAGGAGGCTGTTTCAACCCTGGTGCCAGGGAACTGAAACTCGGCTTTTCAATTTGTTCCACTGGAATTGAGGTAAATGGCAAGAATTCTCAGTCTTGGGCTGCAGAGATGGCTTAGTGGTTAAGGCGTTTTGCCTGCAAAGCCAAAGGACCTTGGTTCGATTCCCCAAGACTCACATAAACCAGATGCACAAGGTGGCGCATGCATCTGGAGTTCATTTGCAGTGGCTGGAGGCCGTGACGTGGTGCCCATTCTCTCTCTCCCTCTCTCTGCCTCTTTCTCTATCTTTCTCCAATAAATAAATAAAAATAAAGTTTTTTTAAAAAAAGAATTCTCAGTCTAGGTATGCAGATAAGTCTTAACATTTGATTTCCCCCCACCCCAAGTCTGGGAAGTTTTTGAAACAGCTGTACTAAGCAAAATAATTAAGAAAAACTCACCATTGGTTTAACCTTTTCTTTGCCCTGCTCCCTTCAGTACTCCAAGACCACCCATGTGCCTGAGGTTTTCTCCGCCTTTCCCTCATAATAACCTGCTCATAAAAAGGACCCAGGATTATTTATATCTGTTTTTATGTAAATTTAAGTCCAAGTTTTTTTTTTCTGAGATTTTATAATTGAGTCTTACTTTGACCTGTAGATTGTTAAAGGGAAAGAAGTATATTTGGTGCATTACGAATGCTCCAAATATTTGCCTGAATAAACCTGTCTTGTTTTTGGAGATTTGTTGGGGGGGGGGGAAGACACCCTGTCTATTTAATGTAAAGGGTGCCTAACTCCATCTGGATGGGTATGTTCTTTCATTATACTCACTGCAGCAAAAATTGTAACAGACTCCTCTTCAAAGAAGGGACAGAGAGTCTGGAATCTGAGGAGTAGAGAATGAAAAAACAGTGGAGTTTTGTCTGCTTGAATGGGTAAGGTGGAAGGAGGGCTTGGCAGGTTGGAGGGACAGGTGAGCCCCACCACATCCCCCAACCACGCGCAGCCTCAGCACGGGAGCTCTAGGCCCACTGGGGAAAGCTCTGAACAGTGCAGGTTGCAGGGGGCCTTGGAGGGGACACTTCATGTCCTCAATTCCAAGGACTGTATCAGGAAGACTGGTCCTACCTTAACATTCAAATCAAGAGCCACAGCTAATTCCAAAACCTGTTTCATTACATTATTTAATCTTCAGAAATTATAAATCTTCATAAATGCTCATAAATCTTTATTTAAAAGAGTAAAAGGGATCATCATAAACTGATTTCTCCTTACTCTCTAAGCAACAATGGGATTCCAGTCAAAGGGCTGTTAACAGAAAGAAAAGGAAAAAAACCTAGATCTGAAAATAATCATATTTCAAAATTAAATTATTATCACAATGCACCAGGCTGTTTACAAATGCTTCCTCATCACATGATTTCACTTGCTGTGTTTGGTCAATAAATTGTAGTCACAGTAAAAGGAATGTTATTGAAATAGGAACTTAACTTGTACGCTTAACTTATCAGAAATACTGAGGATTCCTTTGGAAACCTATAACCTACAGTCTCTCCTCCCTTCATCCACTGAGGACTTAGTCACCACTTAGTGTCACAATGGGTGTGGCTCACGGAGGGAAGAGAGAACTACAGGAGTGTTCACACATGCAGGCCTCAGAGCTCCACAGAAACCCAGGCACCTCCACCTCAAGAGGTTCAGCTTGATCAGGGTGCCACTTCCTTCCCCTGGCTAAGCAGGAAGGTTGCAATCGGCTGAGCAAGTCACCAGCTGCTTCTGAGCCCCAAGCCATCTTTAATAAGGTAACTGGTGACTGCATCTGGATATTTTTTTTCCTTCACTTTATCAAGGCAATCTAAACTTTCTTTCTTTTTCCTCGTGCTTACGGAATGAATGAAGTTGTCTTTCAGCTGTGATCAAAGGTTGCTCTTTTTCTTTGATGTAGAATATTAGGAGACAGTCATGGGAGCTGAGTCTATGTCACCAAGAAATCTCAATGTGACCCAGGAGTGTGCTTTAAGTTCCCCTTGGACTTTATCACAACTAAACTTACCTTCTATTTGTCTCCCACCTCTCTCTCTCTCTCTCTCTCGTGTGTGTATGTGTGTGTGCGCGCACGTGTGCATGTATTTGACACCTTCTGTGAATCTTACATGATTAATTGAAACTGGAGAGGCAGGGCTCTAGATAAAAGGTACAGGATTCTTAGCTGAGTGTCTGACTAGAGCAACAACTTGCTACCAGCTGTGGTCTGATGTGCTTGTCTCTCCTGCTTTTCCAATGTTATCAGTTTACATGAGAACACTCATGCATGCTAACCCAGAGGAGGAAAAACGCGGGAGGAGAAGGGACATTTCTAATGGTTAGCGTTGATCCCCAGGTTCTGGGTTATTCCACATTTCATGGTCCAGCAATTTGATTTCTCTCTCTCTCTCTCTTTCTCCCTCAGAAGTCGGGCAAAGTCTAACTAAAACATGCTCAATTTGGGATTGTACAACTAACTCCAGGTAGCCTGCGGTTTGTCCTGTTTGACCAATGGTAGAGACAGTGCTCTATTTATATTAGTATCTCTTGGCATATATTAGATGCTCTAAAACTATTTTTAGCTAAATGAAGCACGAGATGAAAGTGAAATGTTCTGTGAGCTTTGCATTGTAATTTTCAGAAAAGAGTGTCCAATTTTTAAAACAAATCCCAATGTTTAACTACAAGGAAAATAATTACTTTACGTATTTGGGGAAAATGGGACTTGGTTTTGAAACCCTTATAAGCAAATGTTACTTTCTTACAGGACACTACTTTAAAACTCTACCATTTTCTTCTGAGCAAAGATAATTGCTTGAAAGAAATATCCAGAAGATCTGAGCATGCTTTCTGCATGTATCTATGCTTCCTTTCTCTATTCTAAATGTGCTCTGAGGTTTGGTGACCATAAATTACAATAACACCCAACATATAATCCTTTCCATTAGCAGTTCTTACTCAGTGACCATAAATAAGGGAACCATGAATTTAATAATGTCTAACCTACTATTACTGTCAGAGAGCATATTAGCAAAATAATAAACTTGGGAAGGATTGGGTATAATTAATTCATTCATCTAGATGTTATGATAATTATAAAAGAGTTTTGTAGAAGACAAATAAGATCAGGGATACTGGGCTGGAGAGATGGCTTAGCCATTAAGGAGCTTGACTGCAAAGCCAAAGGACCTTGGTTCGATTCCCCAGGACCCACATAAGCCAGATGCACGAGGTGGCGCAAGCGTCTAGGGTTCGTTTTCAGTGGCTGGAGGCCCTGGTGCGCCCATTCCCTCCCGCCCTCCCTTTATCTCGCCCCCACCCCCAGTCTTTCTCTCTCAAATAAATAAATGATTAAAATAAAACGAAAAGATCAGGGACACTTTTAACTTTAGAACAAAAGATACAGCTGGGCGTGGTGGTGCATGCCTGAAATCCCAGCAGAGGGAGGCAGAGGTAGGAGGATCTCTGTGAGTTCCAGGCCACCCTGAGAGTACCTAGTGAATTCCAGGTCAGCCTGGGCTACAGTGAGAGCCTACCTTGAAAACCAAAAAAAGATACAAAATATAAATCCAGCATGTCTTCCCTACTGGGCTACAGTGAGAGCCTACCTTGAAAACCAAAAAAAGATACAAAATATAAACCCAGCATGTCTTCCCTACCTAGGAGGGGTGTGTACATGCAGTGAGTAGAGACAGTCAGAATGAACGTGCATGCAAACACGCTACTCCATGCCTCACTGTTCTGCTACCCAAAAGCCACACTGGGTACATGAGGGATTTGGGAACAATGCACCTATTGAGGGAAGGTGTGTGCCATCCCGGGATGCCATCTCGCCAGCAGCAGCAGCATTTTAGCCAGATTCTCAGTAGAACAGTTGATGTTTACAGCAAGTGCATTTCATGCAGGCCTCCTCGGCTCTTTTGGTTTTTAAATTTCCAGGTGTCCAACTTGAATACTTTTTTTTGGTCAAACAAATATAATTCTTGAACTATATAAATAATTTTCTATCATTAGGCCCCAATGTTCATTTTCCGTAAAGAAAAGTGTAGTAAAAGTCTCTGAAAGGCCATTTAGGTTGAAAAGAAACAGGTTTTTTTTTTTTTTTAATGCAATAAAAAGGGCAAAACCAAAAAGAGTTCTGTGTAAATGAATCGGGTTTGCAATATTTAAGTATACAAGAAGCATACATGTTCCACTGTGGTCAGTAGTAAGTGTAAGAACCACCCCTCCCCCCATATATATCTGGAAACTGTTGCTAATTGCTCTCTATTTCATGTATCTTGGCAAACAATTCAGTTGGTGATCTAACTTGGGCCATGATTGCAGCAAATTGAAAGTGAATATTCAACAAACTCCTGCTACTATGATTCATTCCGTTTTAGTATTGTTTTCTAAAAGAAAATCTTTGGTGCAGATATGTGGAAAATAAAATAAAGTGGTCTGGGAGGAACCACCTGGATAGAACTCTAATTTCTTACAAAAAGGGTGTTGAAATATTAGCCTCTATGTCTTTGGTGTCATTTATTATCAAGGAGTGGAGGAAGGCAAATAGGAGAAGTAAAAATCAAAGGATGTACTTTAAATTTCTTGCTAAGAAACCCAGGAAGAGAAAGACTGAAGAAGCAGAAGTGACCAGGGACAACTGTCACTCGAGGGACATGTTTTCTTAACGCTTACATGGCACATGAAAATCACTTCTCCCTTCCTGATTCCTTCGAATTTCTGTGACATGGTATAGAATTTTTGACAAAAGATGTTTATTTCTCTTACTAAACCTCAGGTTCTACTCAGGCCTGGTGGTACATGTGTTAGATATCAGCACTGGGGAGGCTGAGGTAGGAGGACTGATGTGAGTTCAAGACCAACCTGGGCCTACAGAGTCAGCCTGGGCTAGAGTGAAACCTTGCCTCAGCTGGGGGGAGGAGCAAAGAAAATAGTTGAAGCTGTGACCTGAAACATTGTATATGCTCAGTCAACCATAGCCATGTCTCTCCCTTGGGCCTGACTTTATTAATCAGATATAAATCCTAAGGACCGTAGATTTCCTAGGAGCCTCTGCTCACTTCTGTAGGAGCAGTTTGCCACCAAGAGAACTCAAACAGGCTCAGATAGAATCCAGGCCTCACAAATGCTGTGAATGCATATTTAGTCATTTGTAAATTAACGAATGGTGTCAGATATCAAGTTGGACTGCTTTGCTACCTTCTATCTGTTTAATAAGAAGAGGAACTTTTTTAAATTGTAAAAATTAACGCTTCTTGGGCTGGGAAGATGGCTTAGCTGTTAAAGGCGTTTGACTGCAAAGCCTGCCAGCCTGGGTTCAATTTCTTAGTACCCATGTAAAGCCAGATGCACTGAACTGGCACACATATCTGGAGATCATTTGCTGCAGCAGGAGGCCTTGGCATGCCCATTCTCTCTGTCTCTGTTCTTGCAAATAATTTTTTATTTAATGTTTATTATTATTGTTATTATTAACAACATATTTTGTATGGATACATCATGTGTTGGTACCCTCTTTGCCCTCATCCCTGCCCCCATTCCACTGGACACAGACCCTGAGGATACTCAACACCTACCAAAGCAGAGATCCAGAGGCTCCTGAGAGCACATCACTAAAGAAGACTTAAAACTCACCCACGATGACCTAGGGAATTTTGCAGAAGAGGGGATGGAAAGATTGTAAGAGCCATAGGTTGGGACATCATACCCAGAGGCATTACCTCCCCCCCACCAAATAACTGCAATTTTTTTTAATATTTAAAATAAAATTAATGCATCTCAAAGCAGAATATAAGTATGTTTTAATTTATTTCTTTATTATTATTATTTTAGAGAGGGAGAGAGAGAACAGGTGTGCCAGGGCTTCTAGCCACTGCAAACACACTCCAGATGCATGGTCACTTTGTGCATCCGGCTTACATGGGTCCTGGAAAACTGAACCTAGGTCCTTTGGCTTTGCAATAACCACTAAGCAATCTCTCCAGCCCCATAAGTTTGTTGTTGTTGGGTGTTTTGTTTTGTTTTGTTTTGGGTTTTTCGAGGTAGGGTCTCATTCTGGCCCAGACTAACTTGGAAGTCACTATGTAGTCTCAGGGTGGCCTCAAACTCTTGGCGATCCTCCTACCTCTGCCTCCTGAGTGCTGGGATTAAAGGCGTGTGCCACCACGCCCGGCTATTCCAACAAGTATTTTTATAAGTAACAAAACATATAATAAGTAATTAATATAATAAAATGTAATAAGTAAGTTTATAAGTAGCAAAACTTTTCTGTTAAAGCCATTAATAGTATAAGCTATCAATGAGACATTACCAAGAGATTAATAAGTGAGTTTCCACAAACGCAAGTTCAGGTTGCTGTGAAGTTCTGAACTCTCAAGATAAAGAAGCTCTGAACCAGTGATTCTCAAGTGGGAGCAAGTTCTCCCCCTAAAGAACACTAAGAAAAGTCTGGAGACCTTTTGACCACTACTGGTGAGGGAGTACTGCGGGCATCCAGTGGCTAGAGGCCACGGATGCTGCTGCGCCTGCAACAATACACAAGCGACCCTGCATAATCCATTATGAGCCCAAGCTAGCAAAAGGACTGAGGCGGAGAAACTCGTGCCTTGGTGTGAGCAACAGAGACAGTCCCTCAGCCTGTGGAGATGGTCGGATCCTGCCTTAAGGATTATCAGGTCCTTCCTATGTAGCAGGCACTAAGCCACACTGACTCATCAGAGACTTTCCAAGGAAAATATTCCATCAGTGTTCCACAGCTGGGAAAATGGAAGCTCAGAGCTCTCTGGTGACAGGGAAGGGCTGCTGAACCTCTACCACCCTGCTTCTGAGGCCTGAACTCCTAACAGTGAGCCAAGAGATTTGGGCTCTTACTAAACAGCTTGTTGTCAGATAAATTAGAAGACATGACAGATAAACTACTAGCTGATGCAACTAAGGTCAATACCTTCTTTCTGAATTTCTGGGAGCAGGGAACCACGTAGAGGTGACTAGAGTTAGTGGAGTGTGGTTGAGGCAGCCCGAGAGCTGCTGTTACTCATTTACTTCTCGGGTGAACTAACAGCTGTGAATTCCTTTCAGCGTACAGGCCCCCGGTCCTGAAAGCACTGATCCAGGATTGTTGCTCATGGGTGGTTTGTTGGCAAAGCTACTACTAGAGGTCAAAGATACACGTTGGTTTGTAGCTGACCTAGTCCAATGACCTAGGGGAATGTGAAATTCAGAGAATAAAGAACTAATGTTTTTGGACAATAATATTTTGGGTCAGGACAGGCTTTGCAAAACCCAAGGTCCCTGAGGTCAGGGTTAGTAGTCCCCAGTATTCAAGCTACTGGTTGGGACAATGACTTGTGCAATGACCCTCAGCCCAGAGGCACACCTACTGAAGACAACACATTTCAGTGGGAAACCATCCTCAACAACTAAAAATCTCTCTCTCTCTCTCTCTCTCTCTCCCCACCCCACCCCCCAGGAAAAAATGTGTTTGTTTAAGGAAGGGAGTTGAGAGGGAAGCAGAAAAAATAAAGTTGGGAGAGAATCTTACTGCTTTGGTTTGAATTTTTCTTTTTGTTCAGAAGATGTGGAGAAAAAAAAAACAAAAAAACAAAAAACAAAGAGTAGAAGGTAGGCAACTTGATATCCAAGGTCTCTCCAAAATCCAGGGATTCTATTTTGTGCATGGAACCCAAAGCAGTCCAATAAAGCCTTTTTTTTTGAGGGAGGGCCTCAATCTAGTCCAGGCTGACCTGGAATTCATTATGTAGTCTCAAGCTAGCCTTAAACTCACAGTGATCCTTCTACCTTTTCCTCCCAAGTGCTGAAATTAAAGGCATATGCCACCACACCCAGCAAGAATTTTTTTAAATATTGTATCTATTTATTTGAGAAAAAGAGAGAGAGAGAGAGGCACCAGGGGTGGGGGGAGAAAATGGGTGTACCAGGGCCTGTAGCCACTGCAAACAAACTCCAGATGTATTCACCTGGCTTTATGGCTTTATGTGGATACTGGGAAGTAGAACCTGAGTCCTGTGGCTTTGCCAGCAAGTGCCTTAACCACTAAGCTATATCTCCAACCCTAAGACTTTTTTTTAAGGGGGTAAAAACTGTTCATTTTTCTTTGCCAGACATTTTTTAAATTATTGTTATTATTTTATCAGAGAGAGAGAGAGAGAGAATTGACCCACCAGGGCCTCCAGCCACTGTAACTGAACTCCAGATGCATGCACCATCTTGTGCACATGTACAACCTTGCATGCTTGCGTCACATTGTGTGTCTGGCTTACGTGGGACCTGGACAGTTGAGCATGAGTCTTTAGGCTTTGCAGGCAAGTACCTTAACCACTAAGCCATCACTCCAGCCCTCTTTACAGAACTTTTAATTTTTTTTATTTTTAAAAGATCATTCATGCTGGGCATGGTGGCACACATCTTTAATCCCAGCACTCGGGAGACAGCAGTAGGAGGGTTGCCATGAGTTCAAGGCCACCCGGAGACTACATAGTGAATTCCATGTCAGCCTGGGCTAGAGCAAGAACCTACCTTGAAAAATCACCAAAAAAAAAAAAAAAAAAAAAAAAAAAAAAAAAGTCATTCATTAGTAGGCATGTATGGGAGATTGCAACAAGGACCCTTCATCTATTAATATCAAAACCTGTGGAGGCTCAAATCTCTTGTAAACACCGTATTTACATAAAACTTGTATGCAACTTCCTTTGTACTTTGAATCATCTCTAGATTATTTAATTCCTAGTACAATGTGAACATTATATAAATAGTTATACTGCATTATTTGGGAATAATGAAAGAAAAGTCTATACATGTTCAATAGAGATCCAATTTATAAAAATATTTCCAACTTGCAGTTGGTTGAATCTGTGCATATGAAGGACTGACTATAATTGCAAACTAATGAAAAAGTTAAAAGAACAGTACAATCTTGAGTCCCTAAACATTAAACATTTTGCCCCATTTGTATCCTCGTTCCTTTTGGATATACATATACAGGGTTTTTTAAAAAATATTTATTTAAGGGCTGGAGAGATGTCTTAGTGGTTAAGGCACTTGCCTGCAAAGTCTAAGGACTCAGATTCATTACCCCAGAACCCACATAAGCCAGATGCACAAAGTGGCACATGCATCTGGAGTTCGTCTGCAGTGGCAAGAGGCCCAAGTGTGCCCATTCTCTCCCTCTCCCTCCCCTCTCTCTGTTTCTCTCTCTCTCTCAAATAAATAACATATTTTTAAAATATTTAGTTAAGAAGAGACTCATTGGAAAGAAGTGATTCAGTGAAGGAGGGATATGAGATGGGGAGAGGGAGTTATGATCATAGTATATTATGTTTATTGTCAAAACATTTATAAATATTTATCTATTTTAACCTCTTTTTTTTAGGTAGGGTTTTACTTTAGTCCAGAATGACCTGGAATGAACTCTAGTTTCGGGCTAGCCTCAAACTATAACGATCCTCCTACCTCTGCCTCCCACATGCTAGGTTAAAGGCATGTGCCACCATGCCCAGATACTTTAACTTTTTAAAAAATTTTTTTTTAATTTATTTGACAGAGGAGAGAGAGAGAAAGAGAGAGAATGGGCACACCAGGGCCTCCAGCCACTGCAAACGAACTCCAGATGCAGTGCGCCCCCTTGTGCATCTGGATAATGGGGTCCTGGGGAATCGAACCTGGGTCCTTTGGCTTTGCAGGCAAGCGCCTTAACCACTATGCCATCCCTCCAGCCCTTCTTTAACATTTTATTGACAACTTCCATATACATATATGTATGTATATATATAATATATCATGGTCCTAATCCCCTCCCACCTCCCTTCTTTTTCCCCCTCCCAAATCCCCTCTCCACTGAATCTCTTTTTCTTTCCAACTAGTGTCTCTTCTATTTTGATGTCATTCTTTCCCCCTCCTATTATGCAGGATGTGGGTATCATCAGTTACTGTGAGGTCATGAATACCATGGCCACTTTATATCTGGAAGACAGTATTACAGGCGCTCCTCCCCTTCCTTTGTCTTTTACATTCTTTCTTCCACCTCTCCTGCAATGGTCCCTGAGCCTTGGAGGGTGTGATAGAGATGTGTCACTTAGTGCTGAACACTCAACTATCAATTCTTCTCAGCACTATGGCCAGTTTTGGAGTCACTCCAGTATTCACCACCATGTAGAAAAGAGAAGCTTCCCTACCCAAAAGCGAGAGTAACATTAACATATGGGCATTAACATAAGTATTCAGAGGGTTGTTTGGTGGGTGTAACATACGCATTTAGCCAGACAACAGTAGTAGTTTCTCCCTACCCCCCCCCCCCCCCGCTAGGGTTTATGACCTCTCCAGCCATAGGCTTTTGATTAGATTTTCAGTACCAGGCAAGAATTCTCTCCCATGGATCAGGCTTCAAGTCCAAATAGAGAGCGTTTCGTTTCCCCTATAACAGACATGCCACCATTGTACCAGTTGGCACATTTGGCATGGGCTAGACCTGAGCTTGTAAGGTCCACTGCTATTAAGACCATTGATGACTTTTCTCCCAACAGTCTGCATAGCTACATTTTTTTTTCAAGGTAGGGTTAGCCCATGCTGACCTGGAATTCACGCTGTAGTCTCAGGCTGGCTTCAAACTCACAGTGATCCTCCTACTTCTGCCTCTGGAGTGCTGGAATTAAAGGCGTGCACCATCACACCTGGCTCTCTGCACTTTTTGAAAGCCAGATGTAGACATAATGTACCTTAATTTTTAAGTACTTCAGTGTAAATTTCCTAAAAAAAAAAAAAAAAAAAAAAAAAAAGCAGGACATTCTCGACATCATCATAGTATAATATTCAAAATGCAGTTTATCAAATTTTACTAGTTGACCTAATATGTTCTTCCTGGGAAAAGGAAAAACGTTTTCTAGCCTGACATCATGTATTGAAATTGATTGTTGTGTCTCTTTAGTTTGCTTTAATCTGAGGCCCTCAGTCAGTTTTCTTCCTATTTTGATACTTTTGAAGCACAAAGGGCATGAATTTCATAGAACTGGAAGATGTTTACCCAAGTGTAGCTATTTAGGAGTTGTGCACAGGGTCTCTACCCTTCCTAGTACTCCATGCCAAGGGACACATAATGCTGACTTAACCCTGTAACTGGTGATATTAATGTCTATTACTTGGTTAAGGGGAGGTCGCTTGGGTTCCTTCGCTACGGTTCTCTTTTTAATGTGTAAGTATCTTTGAGGGAACATGCTTTGAGATTCTATGTTGTCTCTCACCTAAGTTCATCTGCTAATTTTAAAATCCATTGATAATTCTTGCCCAAAGTAATTGCTGTTGCAATTACCAAATGTTGATTTTTCTAATTGCATCATTCTTTGGCATTTATCAGTTGCCATATTATTTCTAAAGAAAAACTTTCCTTTACGCTGTGCATTGTTTATTTTCAACTCTGCTTATTTTTTAAGATTTTTTCATTGACAACTTCCATAGTTACAGATAATAAACCATGATAATTCCCTCCCCTCCCACACTTTCCCCTTCACAAATCCACTCTCCATCATATCCCCTCCCTCTCTCCATTAGTCTCTCTTTTATTTTGATGTCATCATCTTTTTCTCCTATTATGGGGGGTCTTGTGTAGGTGGTACCAGGCACTGTGAGGTCATAGATATCCAGGCCAATTTATGTTTGAACTATTGCATTGTAAGTAGCCCTACTCTTCCTTTGCCTTTTACATTCGTTCTGCCACCTCTTCCACAATGGACCCTAAGCATTTATCCAGACAAGAACAAGCACTACACTCCTAGGGCTCATGACCTCCTCTGCCATAGGATTTTGTTTAGGTTTTCATTCAGTACAAGGCATGTGTTCCCTCCCATTGAGCCATCTTCTAGTCCAATTAGAGAGCAGTTGGTTTCCCCCATAACAGGCATGAGACTATTGCACCCATTCAGTCATTTGGCCTGATTGGCCAAACTTCAAGCTTGCAGTATCCACCATTTGCACCACTGATGACTTCTGTCTCCCATAGGGCTGCATGCAGTGCAGGTTTTTCCAGCTTTCTGTCAGCTGGTCTACAGGGAGGAGGTTTTCAGCTCAGCTCCAGCATGATTTTGCAGTAACCTTGTAGACCAGGCATGTAGAGTCTTTAGCAATGGGATCTTACCATCTATTTCTGGTGAGAAACCAAGAGCCTTGGCAATGGCCTCTAATGCTTTGGGGCATCAGGGACCTCCCTGGCCAACAACTCACTGGAAGTATCCCATCCCTGGACCTGAAATTTCTCTAGTAAGAGTCTATGGCTTCTGGGTGTGCTATTATACAAAAAAAGTAGGTTTCCATATGTCTTATTCACAACATCTTAATTTTCTATTAACCCTATCCCCACCATTCTTTTACTCAGTCTCTTATGAGCTCACTTAGGCCATTGCACCCCCAGTAATCTCTTCATCTACTTATATATATATACAATGTCATCCCCTTAAGTTCCCCTCTCCTCCTTCCCTTATAGCCCTTTTCTAGCTTACTGGCTTCTGCTACTGATTTTTATTCCAACTCACACACAAGTATAAACATTTGCAGCTAGGATTCACATATGAGAGAAAACATGCAAAGTTTGGCTTTCTGGGTCTGAGTTATCTCACTCAGTATAACCATTCCAGATACAGTACCATGCTGTTTTTGTTACTATGGCTCTGCAATAGAGCTTCAAATTGGTTATGGTGATACTGCTAGCCTTATTTTTGGTGTTCAAAATTGTTTTTGTTATTTGAGGTTTTTTGTGCTTCCAAAAGAATTTTTGGAAAGGATTTTTTTTCTATTTTCATGAAGAATGCCTTTGAAATTTTGATGGAGATCATATTAAATGTGTAGATTGCTTATGATAAGATTGAAATTTTTCACAATATTGGTTGTTACAATCCAAGAACAAGGGATATCTTTCCATTTCCTACTCTCTTCTGCAGTTTCTCTGTTTTAAAGTTTTCATTGTAGAGATCCTTCACTTCCTTGTTTAGGTTTATCCCAAGGTACTTTATTTATTTATTTTATTTATTTATTTTTTTTTTTGAGGCAATTGTGAATGGGAGTGATTCCCTGATTTCAACCTCACCACACTTGCTGTTAGTATGTAGGAAATCTACTGATTTCTGTGTATAAATTTTGAATCCTGCTATGCTGCTAAAGTGTCTATTAGCTCTAACAGTATTTTGGTAGAGTTTTTAGGGTCCTTTATGTATAGAATCATATCATCTGCAAATAATGATAACTTGATCTCTTCCTTTCCAATTTGTATCACTTTTTTTTTCAAGGTAGGGTTTCATTCTAGCCCAGGCTGACCCCTGTAATTCACTATGTAGTCTCAGGGTGACCTTTAACTCACCATGATCCTCCAACCTCTGCCTCCTGAGTGCTGGGATTAAAGTCATGTGCCACCATGCCTGGCTGTATCACTTTCTATGTGTGTCTCTTGCCTTATTGATATGGCTAAGACTTCTAGTAATAAACTTTTTTAAAGTGGGGCCAGTGGACACCCTTGTCTTGTTCCCAATTTTGGTGAAAAAACTTTTAAGTTTTTCCCCATTTAGTATTATGTTGGCTGTAGGTTTGTCATAAATAGCCTTTGTTATGTTGAGATATGTTCATTCTATTCTCAGTTTCTTTAGGGCTTTTACCATGAAGGGATGTTGGATTTTGTTGAATGCCTTTTCTGCGGCTATTGAGATGATCATGTGATTTGTGTCTTATAGTCCATTTATATGGTGTATTATATTTATTGATTTGCATATGTTGAACCATCCCTGCATCTCTGGGATAAAGCCTACTTGGTCAAGTTGAATGATCTTTTTGATGTATTCTTATATTCTGCTTGCCAATATTTTGTTGAGAATTTTTGCATCTATGTTCATGAGGGAGATTGATCTGTAATTTTCTTTTTTTGTTCTGTCTTTGTCTGGTTTTGGCATCAGGATGATGCTAGCTTTGTAGAAGGACTTCAATAGAATTCTTTCCTTTTCTATTTTATGGAAAGTTTGAGAAGAAGTGGTTTTAGTTCTTCCATGTAGTTCTGGTAAAATTCACCAGTGAATCCATCTAAGCCTGGACTTTTTTTGGTTAGGAGACTTTTTTTTATAACTGCTTGGATCTCCATACTTGTTATAGGTCTGTTTAAATGGTATATCTCATCTTAATTTAATTTTGGTAGGTCATATAAATCAAGGAAATCATCCATTTCTTTCAGATTTTCAAACTTAGTGACATATACATTTTTAAAGTATGTCTTTATGATTTTCTGAATTTCTTTGGTATCTATTTCAATGATGCCTTTTTATCTCTAATTTTATTAATTTTTGTCACTTCTCTCTTTCTTCTGGTCAGATTTGCTAAAGGCTTATCAATCTTGTTTGTCCTTTCAAAGAACCGACTCTCTGTTTCATTGATTCCTTGTATTTTTTTATATTTCATTAATTTCTGCCCTAATCTTTATTATTTCTTCCTGTCTACTGATTTTTGGTTTGCCTTGTTCTTCTTTTTCCAAGGCAAGGTGAAGCATTAGGTCGTTTACTTGCAACCTTTCTAATGTCTTAATATAGGCATTTAAAGCTATAAATTTCCCTCTTAGGACTGCCTACATTGTGTCTCAAAGGTTTTGGTATGTTGTGTTCTCACTATCATTTGATTCTATAAACTTTTTGATTTCTTTAATGATGCATTTATCATTCAGTAGTATACTATTTAGTTTCCTTGATTTTGTGTATGCCACTAAGAATTCAGGGCCACCCTGGGTCTACAGAGTGAGTTACAAATCAGCCTGGGCTAGAGTAAGACCCTACCTTGGAAAAAAAAAAATGAAAACATGGCTCAAATTTGTCTTGGGAATTAAAGAAGATACATTAAATTAAATGGTTTTTATCTAAAATCACTCTGTTGCTTACACAGTGGTGAAAATTAAGTATACATGTATCTTAAATACTATTTATGCATATACTTATATTATTTGCTGAGGAGAATGTAATTTTGTTTGTTTATTTTTATTTATTTATTTGAGAGTGACAGATAGAGAGAAGGAGGGAGGGAGAGAGAGAGAGAGAATGGGCGTGCCAGGGCTTCCAGCCACTGCAAACGAACTCCAGACACATGTGCCCCCTTGTGCACCTGGCTAACTTGGGTCCTGGGGAATTGAGCCTCAAACCAGAGTCCTTAGGCTTCACAGGCAAGTGCTTAACCACGAAGCCATCTCTCCAGCCCAGGAGAATGTATTTTTACCTGTACCATAAACAAATAAGTAGAAAATATTTAACAAAATATTGAAAGCCAGATACAATGATCATTATTTTAAAAAATGTTCAAAGGAGAAAAGAAAAAAAATGTAATGTTATAAAATTACTTAGCCTCACAACTCCATAAGCAGCTGTGATTCTAGAAGCTTCCACAGGTCTGTACCTACTGATTTTCTTCTGCTAGGTACTTCAGGCCACAGGATCTTAAGGAAGAGTCAAGATCAGGGACAGGTGTGTGGACACTCAGGGAACTTTCTAGGCAATGGCAAAGGGAAATACAGTACTTCCCAACCTGATGGTCTCTCTGCTCTCCCACCCCTTCCCTCCACTGACCAAGGAGCCAATATAGATGCTCCCATGTGGAGAGAGGACTGGTGACCTCTCCCCTTCCATTTTCCACTGCTGAGAGTTGGAAGGGCTGGGCCTCCATGACCTCAGGCCTGAGGCAGCCAGGTCACAGAGCCTGCTCTCCTGCTCTGGTTCACTTCCTTCTACTGGATTGCTTACTTCCCCCAGGCACCAATGTCCAAGATAAGAGTGGTGAAACCTGGTGCAGCCCCCAAGGCAAGCAAGCAAGCAGAAAGGAAGCTTTCCTTCAGCTTGATTTTAAGCTCCAGGCTACCAGCCCAACTCTGATGAAATTAGCTTTCTAGGTGGCTCTCTTCTAGGTAGTCTGACTAAAGCTTCACTTTTGCAGTATAAATTTGCTTCATTTGGTCCTCTTGACATGATTTTTTTTTCTCTCACAGGAGGCTGATGTCCATAAAGGATAGAATGTATGGATTTGAGATCAGGAGTATTGGCCATCATTTCTCTTGCATTCTCTTCCAATTCACCTCCCTCTTCTCCTGAACATAGCAGGGCTCCCTCCTTCACCATTCTCTGCATGGAGTCACTGTGCCCTCTAATCTAGGCAGAAGGTGACAATAACCTACTCAAGAAATTGAAATCAAATTGAGAATTTTTAAAAATATTTTATTTATTTATTTATTTGACAGAGAAAGAGGAAGTGAGAGAGAATGGATGCGCCAGGGCCTCCAGCCACTGCAAACGAACTCCAGAACTCCAGATGCATGCACCCCCTTGTGCATCCGGCTAACGTGGGTCCTGGGGAATCAAACCTGGGTCCTTTGCCTTTGCGGGCAAACGCCTTAACCACTAAGCTATCCCTCCAGCCCAAATTGAGAATTTTTTTAGTGACAAGAGCAAAATGTTTCTTTTCCTAACAAATTCTCGGGAGTCTGACAGAACAAGTAAGACTGAGCTACACTTTCTAGTATATTTTGAGAATCTTCTGCTCTTGAGTTTCACTAAATAGAAGAGGAGGGATTATATTGGCCCACTCCCAGATGGATGAGTTCACATGTGAGATTGATGTCACCATGCAACTCCGGTTGCCCACATCCACCACTTGGCCATCACGCCATCCCCTCCCCCAACTTAATCTCTCTGATGTGCATCCTTAGTTTCTGCATACGCTTAGAGGATTGTCATATGATGTGAGCGATCATCTTCCCAACAAGCAACCAAATAAGTTTTAAGTTTCTATTTATGTACTCAAAGCATTAAAGTGCCTCAAGCTCATCAAGGCTTAGTGGTTCTAATTTGTTTTGTTTTGTTTTGTTTTTCCCGGAATTTTGAACAGGACTATCTGCTTTTATCTCGCATGAAAAGAGTGCACCTGTCACATACAGGAAACAGAAGATGCTCTTTTGGGTGTTGGCCCTCCTAATCCTCTGTGCTTTTCTATGGAATTACAAAGGACAAGTGAAGATTGCAGACATCACTGATAAGTACATTTTCATCACTGGGTGTGACACAGGCTTTGGAAATTTGGCGGCTAGAACTTTTGATAAGAAAGGATTTCATGTCATTGCTGCCTGTCTGACTGAGTCAGGATCGACAGCTTTGAAGGCAAAAACCTCAGAGAGACTTCACACAGTGCTTCTGGATGTCACTGACCCAGAGAATGTCAAGAGGACCGCCCAGTGGGTGAAAAACCACGTGGGTGAAAAAGGTGAGAGATGAGAGAAATGGGAGTAGGGACAGGCAGGGAGGGGAGGGGATAGGGAAGTAACTAGAGCAAAATAGAAAATGTTCACATTTTAACCAAAATAATCACTATCTCCTAAATCCCAGCAGTCTCTAATCTTAGAAGAGCTTCTGATTATGTCACAGGCTCTCTGTATATGTGAGACACGCCCAGGTCATGCAGTCTTAAGCCCTTACTGGGTAAATTTAGAACCGAAATGAAGGGCCTAACTTCAAAGGTACCTGGGATTCAAGTCTGCAGTCTGACAAGGGAGCAACCTCCAAGTCACTGTCCAGATAGCCAAGACCCACTTTTCACCTCACCAGAGTCCACACATTTCTAACAACGGGGTTGAAAATAACCTAGGGAATGTGTGTACTAGAGTCTTAAAGACAAAATAGACTAATGAGCCATTCGCCATTCACTCTCTAGTAAATTCTGACACATTCTCAATTGGAAGGGTTTTATCAGCTCTGAATGAAGTTTGAAATCTCTTCGTGGAAGAAGATACTGGGATCCATAAAATAAAAAACAACTATATGTGCTTTTTTCTCAATGGTGTCTTTATCACATATCTGAGACGCTGAAACTCAAATGCAATGACTTGGTAAGGTCTCCAGACAATTTTTAATGTTTGCACTTTTAACAATTCTAAATATTTACACCCACATATCAAGCCAAGTGAATGACTTCTGTTTTAATGCCAAAAATAAACTTGAAATAGATTTCTATCAGTCTTTGTTCCTATAGAATATGTTATAAATATACTACTCTGGCTTTGCCGTTTTGCAAGGTAGGAAAAACAGAACAACGTGCTCTATATTTGGGAAGAGATAGCAGAAAGTCTCATAAAGTATCAAAATTTGACATTCGGATCCAGGAATAGACTAACAGTAACTAAGACTGAATTCCAGTAATTGAAGTTCAGTGATTTCAATTTACTCTCCCACTCTGTTGGCTACCAGGGCCTCAAGCAGCAAAATTATTTCAAAGCAGGAATATGACCACAAAGAGGAAACATTTCCTGACTCCCAACAGTGTGTGAAAAGCAGGTGTTGTGTTTCCATGAAAGATGACCGTAGGGCTGGAAAGATGGCTCAGCTGTTAAACGTGCTTGCTTGCAAAGCCTGAGAATCTGGGTTCCACTCCCCAGTGCCCATATAAAGCCAGATGCGCAAAGTGGCACATGCACATGGAGTTCATGTACAGTGGCAAGAGGCCCTGGTGAACCCATTCTCTCTCTCTCTCTCTCTCTCTCTCTCTCTCTCTCTCTCCTAGCAAATAAATAAAATTTGGGGGCAAAAAGATATCCCTATAAATGCACCTTCTGCCATATCTCCTTCTCTCCCCCTCTGCTCTAGGTCTCTGGGGTCTGATCAATAATGCTGGTGTCCTTGGTGTGCTGGCTCCCACCGACTGGCTGACAGTGGAGGACTACAGAGAACCTATTGAAGTGAACCTGTTTGGACTCATCAATGTGACACTAAATATGCTTCCCTTGGTCAAAAAAGCTCAAGGGAGGGTTATCAATGTCTCTAGCATCGGAGGCCGGCTTGCATTCGGTGGAGGGGGCTACACTCCATCCAAATATGCAGTGGAGGGCTTCAACGACAGTTTAAGGTAAAGCAAATTAGTTGACTTGGGAAATAATAACTGCTAATACCTACTGCATACTTAGTATGTATCAGACACTCCTTCAACACCTTAAATTATTTCTACTTTCCAGATGTTACCACTGAAACTAACAGATATTTACAACCAGCTAATAAATGATAGAACTGAGATTTGAATCCAAGTCTATGTGGAGTCTAACTTTTTGGCTTTTCTTTTGCTTTTTGTGTTAATGTATGATGCACATAGTCAGGTGCATTCATAGTCAACAGGTCAGCTTTTCATGCAGGGCATCATCTGCAGGGTAGGCCTCGCCATTGCTTCTACTGGCAGTTGTAGACATGACAGTACCATCTTATCTAAACCTTCCATAGAAAAGTGTCATTTCTTAAGTGGCCATCACAATACCCTCTGGGGTTTGTAACTGCGTTCAGTAGGATGGGTACGCTTCCTCCATCTCACCTGGGATTAGAACTCGTCACTGTCAGTTCAAAGATCTAAAATACAAGTGGTCCTTTCGGCAAGGTTCTGGCAGGAAAGGATGGCACATTAAAATTATAAAGAGAGGGGCTAGAGAGATGGTTCAGCTGTTCAGGCACCTGCCTACAGAGCCTAACGACCTGGGTTTAATTCCCTTGTACCCATGTAGAGCCAGGTGCATAAAGTGGTGCATGCATCTGGAGTCTGTTTGCAGCGGCAAACAGTGTGTCCATTCTGTCTCCCTTCAATCTCTCTCTGCTTAACAGGTAAGATGCTTTCCTGTGAAGCCTAAGAACCCAGGTTCAATTTCCCAGAACCCACATAAGCCAGATGTACGTGGTGTCATGTGAATCTGGAGTTCATTTGCAGTGGCTAGAGGCCCTGGTCTTCCCATTCTCTCTCCCTCTCTCTTAATCTCTAATAGTACATACATAAATAAATATTTAAAAATTATAAAGAGGGGCTGGAGAGATGGCTTAGTGGTTAAGCGCCTGCCTGTGAAGCCTAAGGACCCTGGTTCGAAGCTTGATTCCCCAGGACCCATGTAAGCCAGATGCACAAGGTAGTGTGTGCATCTGGAGTTTGTTTGCAGTGGCTGGAGGCCCTGGTGAGCCCACTCTCTCAGTCTCTCTCTCTCTCTCTCTCTCTCTCTCTCTCTCTCTACCTCTTTCTCTCTCTGTCTGTCACTCTCAAATAAATAAGTAAAAATAAATTATAAAGAGAATAGAGTTTACTGAAATTAATATTTTGAAACACATGGGAGGTATATAGAGATAGAGAAATATTAGAGGATAGTGTAGTACCTAGGGGGCTAACAATAGTTAAGGGGAATTTATTTCCAAGTACTAAGAGATGAGGAGACAGGGAAGTTTCCAGAACCTGGAAACAGGGAGAGTCTGTCAGCTTTAGCTGAAGGATAAAATAATCACTGATGACACCATAGAAGGAATCTCTCTCCCGTTTTCTGGTTTTTTTGAGGTAGGGTCTCACTCTAACCCAGGCTGACCTGGAATTCACTACGTAGTCTCAGGGTGGCCTTGAGCTCATGGTGATCTTACCTCTGCCTCCCAAGTGCTGGGATTAAAGGCGTGCGCCACCACGCCAAGCTCTACTACTCCCTCTTTCTTTTTCTCTTTCTCTTTCTCTCTCTCTTTTATCCTGTGTAACTAGTACAAGTGAGCCTCTTGGAATGTAGTGCAGGCAGAAAGGTCTAGATAAGCAAAAGGAAGATAGCTAGCAGATTAAATGTAGATGTTGGATGTTGGCTTACTTTTTTTGTTGTTATTGTTTATTTTTATTTATTTATTTGATAGTGACAGGGTGAGAAAGAGGGAGAGAGAGAGAGAGAGAATGGGCATGCCAGGGCCTCCAGCCACTGCAAATGAACTCCAGATGTGTGTGCTCCCTTGTGCATCTGGCTAACGTGGGTCCTGGGGAATCAAGCCTTGAACCGAGGTCCTTAGGCTTCACAGGCAAGCGCTTAACTGCTAAGCCACCTCTCCAGCCCTTAAAAATATTTGTTATTTATTTGCAAGCAGAGGAAAAGAGAGAGAGAGAATGAGCACACCACGGCCTCTTGCCACTGCACATGAACTGCAGATGCCTGGCCACTTTGTGCATCTGTCTGTACATGGGTACTAGAGAATTGAACCCAGGTCATCAGGCTTTGCAAGCAAGTGCCTTTAACCACTGAGCCATGTCTCAGGCCACTTGGCTACTTTTTTTTTCTTTAACATTTTGGGCTTTTTTCTTTCTATCTATTTATTAGAGACAGAGGGAAAGAGAGAGAGATGGAGAGAATGGGTGTGCCAGGACCTCTAACCACTGCAAACAAACTCCAGACACATGTGCATCTGGCTTAAGTGGGACCTAAAGAATCGAACCTGGTTCTTAGGCTTCCCAGGCAAGTGCCTTAAATGCCAAGCCATCTCTCCAGCCCTGACTTACTTTTAATTCATCCATTTATTTATTCAGTTGGCATTTTCTGAAGGCATATGTTAGAGTTTATGATCTATACCACAGAGTAGTTTACTGAGATTAGTAAAGATTGAATAATTCCATTCTGTCAGGTAATCTGGTTGCCAAGTTTGATTCTGCTAGGAAATAAACAAAATAAATTTGAAATAATGCTTCCAGAACATTAATGAAAAATTGAATTACCTGGGGAACTTGTAAAAAATGTAGATTTTAGCCGGGCGTGGTGGTGCACTCCTTTAATCCCAGCACTCAGAAGGCAGAGTAGGAGGATCTCCATGAGTTCAAGGCCACCCTGAGACTACATAGTGAATTCCAGGACAACCTGGGCTAGAGTGAGACCCCACCTCGAAAAACAAAAAAAAATAAATAAATAAAATTTTTAAATGCAGATTTTAATGGAATGGGTCTGAGTTGTGACCTGGGATTCTGCTTTTCTAACAAGCTACAGGTGGTTCTGGAATCACACTTTGAATGGCAACGTCATGGACAACTTCCTTTATCCTCCTCAGATGCCCTTTGGTTCTGCTCTACAATCAGCTATAGCATAATAAAATTCTTAGTATAATTAGAATTCACTCACTTTTGAAAATACATTTGAAATGAAGTGTTTGGGAAATTTCCAGTGCAGCTATACAATGTCTAACAGTAACCAATAAAGTGTTTATTTCTTTATGGAGCGCGGGATTAGTATTTGAAATGGAAACATGCACGCAGGCCTGTCCAGGATATCTGCACAAAGAAGGATTTAGAGCCGTTCAATTGAGAGAGGCTGGGACTCTTGTAAATTGCATTTTGCCTAGCAAGCAAAATATTTCATATTGATTTTACTTACCTTGTAAGCTTAGTAGAGTGGCCTGTCCCTATGTTGTATACTATTTTTATGAGTGGATGGTTTTGTTTTGTTTTTGTTTTTTTTCCCCAAATACCCTCTTGGAACTACTATTTCCCAGACCTATCAGAGATCAGTTGGAAGGTGAATAAAATAAAATTAAGTTTATTTATTTATTTACTTGAGGAAGAGAAGCAGATAAAGAGATGAGTGAGAATGAGCACACCAGTTGCCTTCAGCCACTGCAAATGGACTCCAGACGCATGTGCTACCTTGTATATCTGGCTTACATGGGTACTGAGGAATCAAACCTGAGTCCTTGGGCTTCACAGACAAGTGCCTTAACTGCTAAGCCATCTCCCCAGCCCAAAATCAAGTTTAAAATAATCTTTATGTTAATGCCACATGCCTTTCAAAATATCTCAAGCTAATTTACATTTTAGTTTAGTAAAATGTATTTCAAACTGCATAATAGTTATGTTATTAGAAAACAAAATCTAAAACTTAATAAATCACATTTTAAGTTCACAGCTAGAGGTTTTAAGAAATTTTATAGTAAGTACTGAGGGTGTAGCTCAGTGACAGAGCCCTTGGCTAGCATGCACAAGGCCCTGAGTTCAAGCCCCATAACTGCAAAAAAAAAAAAAAAAAAAAAAAAATCCGTCAGCCAGCTGTGATGGCACAACCCTTTAGTCCCAGGACTCAGGAGACTAAAGTAGAAGGCTAGCCAGCCTGGGGCTACAAAGGGAGTTCCAGGTTGCAATAAGCTAGAATGAGACCCTATCCCCCCCCCAAAAAAAATCTTATGGTGAAGATGTCTATAAATGAGTAATTATCTGTTTATGTATCCTGTTGGACATATACATTAAATTTAGAAAATGATTGCTCAAACACTGGTTTGTAATACATTGTCTGGCTTCCAAGAAAGGGGCACAAAGTCAGGCCTGGTGACGCACCCCTTTAATCCCCAGCATTCAGGAAGCTGAGGTAGTATCACTGTGAGCTCAAGGCCAGCCCGGGCTACCGAGGGAGTTTCAGGTCAGCCTAGAATAGAGTGAAGACCCTACCTTGAAAAAATAAAAAAGAAAGAAAAAGCTAAGAAAGGGGCACCAAGATCTCAATGCCCTTAGTAAACAAGTAGCCTTCGGGTTTTCTGTAGTGTTGCTAGGAAGCAAAATCTAAAATTAAGTAAATCACATTTTATGTTCACAACTAGAGCTTTCAAGAAACTTTATGGTAAGAAAATTTGTGGTACATGCATTTGGAGTTCATTTGCAGTGGCTGAAGACTCAGGTGTATGCCCATTCTCTCTCTCTCTCTCTCACTCTCTCTCTCTCTCTCTCTCTCTCCTTCTTCCCCTATCTCTTTCCCTCTCTCAAATAAATAAAATATTTTATTTAAAAAGCAAAAAAAAAAAAAAAAAGAACATAACGGAAGCACACCTCTGGGCACATATTTGAGGGAGTTTCTAGATTAGGTTAATTGAGGTTTGAAGACCCACCCTAAATGTGGTCAGTACCACTCTGTTGTCTGGGGATCCTGACATAAAAAGAAGAAAGTGTGCTGAGCACCAGGTTCATCACTCTCTTCTTATCGATTGGTTACAGTGACCACGTGCTCCATTCTCCTGTCATCAGGCCTGTTCCCCACCATGACAAACTATAACCTAAAGCTAAGCCAAAATGAACCTTTCCTCCCTTGAGTTGTTTTTGTCAGATATTTTGTGGCAACAACTAGAAAAGTAACCGATATATATATAAAGTGGGATATGCTGAGAAAGAGTGCTCTTTTTCCTTATGCTGATCCAACAGGCATAAGCCAGCATTGTCTTGGGAAGACTGAAATGCATGATGATCCTTTCACTTTCTGTATATATGGACAAAATATTCTAAGGAAATAGAAGGAACAAAAGTAGCATGGGCTAATTTGATTGTCTTCTCCCTTAAAATTCTGAGAAGTAGTCCTTAATGTGAGGTGAGAAGTAGGGAAGTATTAGGAAGTATTGAAGATCTTGATAGTGTAAGTTAGAAAGGTCTGTGTGGTGTATATTTGGAATCTGACCTGAAATATAAAGATCTGGCATATTGAGTAACAGCTGTGCTATGCTGAAAATTAAAATAAAAAAGATTCTTGGTCCTTATTTTGTAATAAAAAAAAAAAGAAAATTTGTGGAAAAGAAGAAAAGGCTTGCTTAGCCGCATAGGGATATGGTGAGGCACGTCGGGGAGCACCACCGGCGTCCTTCAGCGCCCCCTTTCACCGTACAGTCCCCTCACGTTCTGAAACTGAAGGAAGACCTGGCCAGGAAGGGAATGTCCCACCCAAATCCATGCCTGCTCTGCTGTTAACCAGCCCTCACTTTACCACCTTGAACTTCAGTCTCTTCATCTGCAAAATGACAGGCTAGAACAAGGTGCTTGTTTCCAACATGGCCAATTCTGTGAGTCTAAGAAAAGATTCATGGGGGAAAAAGTCACCCAAATAGCAAATTATTCTCCAAATAAAGCTGAATTAAACATAAAACATGACTTGTGACTTGTGATGTAAGCTGCTGGTAAGAATGCTTGCCTAGCAGGAGTAAAGCCCTAGGCTGGATCCCCCAGCACAAGAAAAACTTAATGAAAAATATGTTAAAGATACCTTTAACTTTTCTTTTTGACAGGAGGGACATGAAAGCTTTTGGTGTGCATGTCTCATGCATTGAACCAGGACTGTTCAAAACAGATTTGGCAGATCCAATCAAGACAACTGAGAAAAAGCTCGCCATTTGGAAGCACCTGTCTCCAGATATCAAACAACAATATGGAGAGGGCTACATTGAAAAAAGTGAGTACGGAGTAGACCCAGTGTCTTCGAGGACCCGTGTCCTAGTCAGCATAGAGGGGGCTCAAACATGATGAAAACACAAGTTACCAGAATAGCACTCCAATGTGGATGTTAATTCCAGTGTCATCTCTTGCTTCTCTGAATGTTGACAAATACTTACTAAACATTTATTAAGAGCCAAGTTCTATGCTAAGCACTTCTGAATTATTATTATTATATCACTTATTAACATATATTATTCTTAATATATATTATTAATATTATTATATATTATTATATCACTTATGCCTTAAAAGAATTATTGGAATAGTGAACAGAGGTTTTGAAGGCTGAAATGCTCTACCTAAGGTAAAACAATGCCTCCTGGTCATGCCAGAACCTGAGGCCAGGCAGGTTGTCTCTGGGACTCATATTCTTCATCTCACCACATAGTTCCTCGTTTTACTAAGCACAAACCATTCTGTCAACATTGTTCATGGATCTGTAGAAGTGACAAAATAAAATAAAATAAAATAAAATAGACAGCCCCGGACTCTGACCCATACAGTCTAGTTGACAACAAAAAGTAACCCGTAAACACGTAAGTAACACCGTGTAACAAGGAGACTATCTGGCCAGCAAGAAAACTGATCCTCCTCAGACTCATCCCAGGGACACAGAAGTGGTGGGGTGATCTCTAACTACCCACGGAGTTCAGGCCAGGACAAAGCCCTATTGAGTAAGAAGCTTTGATGGGACAGGTCAGGTTTGAATAAGGCTAAGGGGGGGAAAAAAAAACAGGAAGGAATTATTTGGGTGGAGGAAACTTTTAGGAACAGAAACACATGGAAGGGGGAAATGGAAGAAAAGGTAACATGAGTCAAAAGACTGAGTCAGGAGGGAAGAATAATAATAAAGATTACAGGAGGGTGATTAATACCTATAGCCATTTACTAGGCACTTGTCATTATTCTAAGCACTTTACACACCCACTCTCATTCACAACCCCAAACTTTGAGTGGATGTATTATCTCCTTCATTTCATAGCAATAGAAGCTTAGAAAGACAATATACCTGAAATTGCACAATTGAATCCAACCAGTCCAACTCTACCATTCATGCTCAGACATTCATCCTCATATTACAATATGAGCAATACATGGACAACTTTGGTCAAACTCCCTGTATAAGGATCTCCCTTCTACCTCAAACTTTTTGGACCTGTTAATGTTAACTTGATTCTCCTCAAATACTTCTGAGATCTTACTTAAAGTTGGACAGGGTCCCACCTCCCTACATTGTCACTCTATCCCTCCAAACTGTTATTCTGCCTTTTTATCAGTTGACAATAGTATACTGATAACTGTGGCAAGATTTCAGGTCAGCTGATTGAAGGTGGTGCTAAGAGCCAAGTCAGAACAACATGGGAAGGTTTTCAAATTAATAAGCACCCCTCACAACCACCACAACATATAAGACACACACACACACACACACACACATACACACACACACACACACACAGAATTGAAAATATTGCTTAAAACGACAGTAAACAAACCTTGCAAATGACTTGCTGTAGGTTTACAGCCATTACTATCCAAAGCTCCATTTCTCATACTAACTGAAAGTATCATGGGTTTGGTCAAGGACTAAACCTTTCAGACTTAATACTTCAGAAACAAAGTCCCTCATTATAAGAGCTTTCTCTCTTTGATATTAACACTGATATTCCTTGAATGCCTACTCACCAAATTTTTTATTTTTAATTAACATATAACATTTATATGTATTTATGAGGTACAGTGTGATGTTTCAGTTCATGTGTACAATCACATCAGGGTAATTGATTACCCCAAACACCTATCATTTATTTGGATTAAGAGCATTCAGAATTCTCTCTACTAAGAAATATCAAGCCAGGGGTGGTGGCGCACACCTTTAATCCCAGCACTTGGGTGGCAGAGGTAGGAGGATCGCCGTGAGTTCAAGGCCACCCTGAGAATGCAAAGTAAACTCCAGGTCAGCCTAGACTAGAGTGAAACCCTACCTCAGAAAAACAAAAACAAACAAACAAAAAAAAAGAAATATGAAAAGGCATTGAGCCTAATTTCATACCTATTGCCTTATTAATCTTTTCCAAGTAAGAATTCAGGGATCGGCCAAATGTATAGTCTCAAAGTACACCATGAATTTAAGGTCATCTTTTTGCATTTCCCAACCCGAACAGTAATTTGAAATAGCTACCAACATCTTTCTTTGAGTAACTTGTAGTGAGTGAGTTTCATGTTAGAATAGCTATTAAAAAAAGACAAGAGGGGGCTGGAGAGATGGCTTAGCAGTTAAGGCACATGGCTGCAAAGCCTAAGGACCCAGGTTCAATTCTCCAGGTCCCACGTAAGCCAGATGCACATGGTGGCGCATGCATCTGGAGTTTGTTTGCAGTGGCTAGAGACCCTGGCGCATCCATTCTCACTCACTCACTCTCCCTCCCTCTGTCTCAAATAAATAAATAAAAATAAAATCTTTAAAAAAAAAAAACAAAAGTAAAAGACAAGAGGGCTGGAGAGATGGCTTAGCAGTTAAGTGCTTGCCTGTGAAGTCTAAGGACCCTGGTTCAAGGCTCCATTCCCCAGGACCCACGCTAGCCAGATGCACAAGGGGGCACATGCATCTGGAGTTTGTTTGCAGTGGCTGGAGGCCCTGGTGCACCCATTCTCTCTCTCTCAATCTCTCTCTCTCTCTCTCTCTTTCCCTGCCACTCTCAAATAAGTAAATAAAAATAATAAACAAAAAAATTTTTTAAATAAAAAGACAAAAGATAAATATTCACAAGGAGGTTGTGGAGGAAAAGGATCCTTTGCATACTATTGGTGGAAATGTAAATTAAAGCAGCCATTATGAAAAACAGTAGGCGAGTTCCTCAAAAATGCAAAGTAAAGCTGGACCATGGTGCCACACGTCTTTAATTCCAGCACTTGGGAGGCTGAGATGGGAAGAACACCATAAATTTGAGGCCAGTTTGAGACTACATAGTGAATTCCAGGCCAGCCTGAGCTGAAGAGAGACCCTACCTCAAAAAGGGGGGGGAGCTGGAGAGATGGTTTAGCATTTAAGGTGCTTGCCAACAAAGCCAAAGGACCAAGGTTCAGTTCCCCAGTACCCAAATAAAGACAGATGCACAAGGTGGTATATGCATCTGGAGTTTGTTTGCACTGGCTGGAGGCTCTGGAGTACCCATTCTCTCTCTCTTTCTATCTGCCCCCCCCCCTCTCAAATACATTTAAAAAATTTTTTAAACATTGAAAGTAGAGCTACCATATGATACTTATGTGCTCTTAAAATATATCTGATGTGTGTCCTCCACATCCTTGTCAACATTTCTGTCTTTTGGGGGGTCTGGTAGCCATTCTAATGAATACAAAGTGGTAAACAGTGATGTTGAATACTGAAACAACTCACACACCTGTAAAGTAAAGCATTCAGATGTTAACAGGCTAGTTTTATGTTTTCTTTTGAGAAATGTCTGTTCAGGCTTTTTTTTTCTTCTGTTTTTAAATAAGGCTGTTTATTCTTTTTTTTTTTTTCCTAATGAATTGTTTAAGTTTCTTTTATATTTTGTATATTAACCCCTTACTTCCCATTCCATAGCTTATCTCTTCATTCTTCTGTTTCCTTTGGTATACATAAGATAACAAGATGTTTAGTTTGACAAAGTCCCATCCATCTACCTTGGCTTTTGTGGTCTGTGTTTTGGAGACTCATATCTAAAAAGTTATTACCTGGAACAACCTCAAAAACATTACCCCAAAGCCGGCCATGGGGGCGCACGCCTTTAATCCCCACACTCGGGAGGCAGAGGTAGGAGGATCGCCGTGAGTCGGAGGCTACCCTGAGACTCCATAGTGAATTCCAGGTCAGCCTGGGCTAGAGTGAGACCCTCCCTCAAAAAAAAAAAAAAAAAAAAAAAACAATGTTTTAGAGTTTGAAGTGTTAGGTTGAAATTGTTGATCCATTCTGAGTTGAATTTTGTACATGGTATGAGGGGAAGATCAGCTTCATTCCCCTGCATTAGATACTCAGTTTTCTGAGCACCTTTGACACTGCTTTTTGTTTGTTTGTTTTGGGGGTTTTTGTTGTTGTTGTTTTTCAAGGTAGGGTTTCACTGTAGTCCAAGCAGACCTGGGTAGTCTCAGGGCAGCCTTGAACTCAGTGATCCTCCTACCTCTGCTTCCCAAGTGCTGGGATTAAAAGTGTGCACCACCACGCCCGGCTTCAGCAACTTTGAATGAAGAGGCAGAAGCTCCAAAGCATTACCAGTCCCAGTACTTTCTGCCTAGTAGAGTCTTAGCCCATCAGCCAAACACTTCATTTGTCTGAAAACTGGAATACTTTTAGCTTCTTGACTCTGAGAATGATTCTCCCTTTGTTCGCATGTGGTGTGCGAGTGTACTCTCCATGCACAGGTGTGTGCACACATGTACAAGTGCGTGTGCACACCCACATTTCCTACAAACACAGCACTCCCCTAAACGAATTAGGCATCACAGTCATGACCTAGATCAAGGGACTCACGGACTCTGTAAAGGATCTTTCCCACATGCCTCAAAGCAATAATCCTCAAAGTCTGGTCCTCAGACCAGTGTGTCAGCACCTCTTTGAAACTTGTCAGAAATGCAAATACCAGGACCACATACCTAAATTTAACAAGCCCTCTAAGAATGTGCTGTCTGCACAAAGTTTGAAAGACAGCAGTCCAAAGACAGCATTGCCACATCTTTATCTGAAGAACAGAAAATGATTCAAAATAAAGTCCCTCACGTACACCCTCCCCTTTGTTCTCCAGCCTCCCGCTCTGCTCTTCCTCTTCCTCCAGGAGTAAGTGTGTTCTTGTCTGTTCTCACAGGTCTAAACAAACTGAAAAGCACGACGTGCTCTGTGAATGTGGACCTCTCTCTGGTGGTCGAGTGCATGGACCACGCTCTAACAAGCGTCTTCCCAAAGACTCGCTATATTGCTGGAAAAGATGCCAAGACATTTTGGATACCTCTGTCTCACATGCCAGCAGTGTTGCAAGACTTTTTATTGTTGAAACAGAAAGTAGAGCTGGCTAATCCCAAAGCGGTGTGACTCACTGGCCACAAGTGCCTGCCCCGGGCTGTGAGATGAGCTTCTGTGAGTCTCCTTCGTTACCTGCTCCAACTTGGACTCATTTAGATCACGTTTCTGGATACAAAAGACATTGCAACATTCCCAGTGTTGTTTCAGAGTCCCTTCTCAAGTCTGCTTTGAGAACAAAGACAGACAGGGGCCCATCAAGAGGCCAGTCCCACCTGACTTTGAGGCTTTGTCCTCTTGGTAGGATGAAAGAAATAGAAAAACTGCCCCATTCAAGATATGTGTATCCCTGCATACTCCATACTTATTGGGTAATCCAGACCATTAAATGTTGTCTCTTATCAAAATACTGAGAGGTAAGTAGGATCCTTTCCTAAGTGGATCCATGTGCTCTGTTATCTTGCTGAGAATAAGACTGAAGGACTAAAATTCACTCAGTTCTGATAAGATTCAATGGAAAGAAGGGAAGGAAGAAAGATAAAGCATTATGTAGCACTGGTATAAACTAAGGGAAAATGAAAAACAGTAAGGAGAACTTGAACTAGAAGGGAGAAAAAAAAAACAAGAAAATAAGGAGGACTACGAAAAAGAATATATGTGAAGGTGAGGAGACTCCAATACAACACAAGCCTCCTGTCCTGCAATGACTAGAAGATGAAAGTCCTACTTGAGGTCATGTGTGATCATTAACATGCACACATTTATGGTGGGAAAATGGAAGTAACAGACAAATCTATCATTTTCAAGTAATAGAAATATAGTATATTTACATTATTTTTCTGGTAAATGTAAAAATAAAAGGGCCAGACTATCTGGTATACCTTATACCTGAGCTGGTTAAAAATCCTGCACCTTAGTTATCTCTGAAGCCCCAGAGAGCTAAACTAAAAGACTTTCTTTGGCCTACAGTTACAATGTGACTAACTCTGCATCTTGCTCATACTCATGGTTCTGTATGGGTCGACCCTGGGCTCACACCCCACCCAGAAGACGCAGTTAACACCGGGACCACTCACAAAAGTTGATTGTGGGAAGAATCCTAGAGTGGGAGACTTCAACCCTTTTACAAAATAACATAGTTCAAGAAATGCCAGAAACATCATGTAGTGCACAAGTGTTCCTGCACTTACACATACTTAACTTACTATGAAGAAAACAGGCAATGTCTGCTGCTTGAAATGTTGTTCATTTGAAGGAATCAGCAAGTCATTTCATTCGCCTTTTCAGAAAGTTCTAAAAAATCCATGGTGTTAGTCCACTTGGATAATGTGCTCGTCCCTTCTGCAACAAAAGAGAAAGAAAAATCACAACAGGAAAGAGATAGAATTCTTACGCAGTATGAGCCAAACTATTGTCACTACCTGCAAAGGCATTCCCGTCTTGGTCCGAGCCCAAGAGGCAGTTTACCTGTAGAACTCTGGTTTCACGTGATTGCAGCTAAGCACCTCACAGCTGAAGCTGAAGCTGCAAGTGGCAGGTTCTGGGCTCCATTTCACTGTTTCACATTCTGTGACATAGGGCCTTCTGACTCTCAAGACCTCCCAGCACTGCTAACACTTTAAAATCTAAAGGAAACTCCCTTGACGATCTGCCCAATACACCCAAACTTATCGATTCTGTTACTTACTTTGTTTTGACTAGGCCCTAGTAAATGAATTCAAATGTATTTATCCAACAACTTTTGAAAAGCTTATAGAGTAGATGAGAAGGTGAAGCGATTGTGGTATGGAGGTATAAGTCTGAACAAAGGTGCAAGGGCAGAGGGCACATGGAAAAGCCCTTAAATCTGGCATCTCGGGCGTGGTCTCCTGGACTGTCTTTCATCTCATCATCATCTCTTATTTTCTACATCCTTGAGAAAATATCAAGTTTTTTTTTAAATCAAATATCTGGGGAAATGTTATGCATTGAACATTCCTCTAAATGCTGACCTACAATCATGAACAAAATGGGTATGATCCTTCCCTTCTGAATGTAATCATTCAACAAAGATAAAAATCACAGGCTGAGGCCAATTCTCGGGATGCCTTACAAGAGCTTCTCCCAGGATCCAGGGCTGAGGTTAGTTGAGATGTCTCCTGCCAAATCTAGCATGAAGGATATTTTCTCACTTGGCTTGGAGAGACCAGGTGATCCTTCTAAACTTGCCTCTGATCTGATCTAAAAGTCGAACTTTGTCCTCTGTAGCCCTATCTGGACATCCATAATATGCTTACCTCTTGTGATTTTACCCTTAGCTGCTCTTTATCCAGGCTAGCACCAGCTATTGTCAATTTCATCTCCTAGAAATCTCAAGCTCATTGAATCCATTGACTCCTCTACTATTTCTTGTGCAATCACCTGTCTGCAAGCTGTCATTATATCACATCTTATCTCAGTTATAACATGCACCTTGGGATCCCATCAATGATTTCTCCTCACTGCATCAGAATTGTTCAAAGTTAAAATCAAACCAAATCATTCCACTTCTCTGCCCACCACCCTTTCTTCAACGCTTCACTATGTTTTGATTTAAAAAACTAATGCAGAGTTGGGTGTGGTGGCACACGCCTTTAATCCCAGTACTTGGGAGGCAGAGATGGGAGGATCGCTGTGAGTTCAAGGCCAACCTGAGACCATGTAGTGAACTTCAGGTCAACCTGGGCTAGAGTGAGATCCTACCTCAAAAAAAAAAAAAAAAAAAACCACTACTATGCATAGCATAAACCATGTTGCCCTGGCAGTTCTCATCACCGTCCTTTTGGGCCACTATCCTCCTTACTCTGTCACCTCAGGCATTTCCTCATGCTCTTTTCTAGGAAGTTCCCATTTTACCTAGTTATTTGGTTTAATGGTTAATCTCTGGTTGTCAACTTGACTGGATTTAGAATCTCTGGTCATGTCTGTGAGGGATTTTATAGATTGGATTAGTCGATGTGGGAGGACTCACCATAACTGTGGGTGGCATCACACCATGGGGTGGGTTCCTAAACTATATAAAAAAGCAGAGAGCCGGGCATGGTGCCGCACACCTTTAATCCCAGTACTTGGGAGGCAGGGGTAGGTGGACCGCCGTGAGTTCAAGGCCACCCTAAGAGTACACAGTGAGTTCCAGGTCACCCTGGACTAAAGTGAGACCCTGCCTCAAAAAAAAAAAAAAAAAAGAAAAGAAAAAGAAAAGAAAAAGCAGAGAGCTGGCTGAGCATTCAGATCTATTGCTCGCCACTTCCTGCTGATGTGATGATGAGACTCCAGCTTCCTGTGCCTGCTAGGCTTTCCCCAGCTCCAAGAACTTTCCCTCACAACTATAAGCCAGAAAAAAAGCCCTTTTCTTCCTCAATCTGCTTCCGGTCAGGTAATTTGTCCCATGGGGCATCTGCCAAGAAAAGCTGAAGGCTTGGGGTAGATCTAGATCAAGAGAGAGTAGCAGCAACACAGCTGGTAGAGTGGAGATATCTAAACCTTTTGGAGCCCAGATGATTCCGTCATGAGTCCCAGATGCCAGATTTGGAGTTTTCCTTGCTGGGTTTCAGTCTTTGGTCAGATCATTCCTTGATCTGTCTACATTGTTTCCCATTGGATAGGACTGTTTACTTTGTGCCAAAGCATATTGGAAGTGTATAACTCGCTTTTTGATTAGGAGCTGACAGGTAAGAGATTGTCTTGCATCTCAGGTGAGACTTTTGTTTTTGTTTGTTTGTTTATTTGTTTGTTTGTTTGTTTGTTTTGAGGCAGGGTCTCACTCTAGCCCACTATGTAGTCTTAGGGTAACCTCAAACTCATAGCAATCCTCTTACCTCTGCCTTCCAAGTGCTGACATTAAAGGCATTCACCACCATTCCTGGCTCAGATGAGACTTTTTTTTTTTCTTTTTCAAGGTAAAGTCTCACTCTAGCCTAGGCTGACCTGGAATTCACTATATAGTCTCAGGGTGGCCTTGAACTCATGGCGATCCTCCTACCTCTGCCTCCTGAGTGCTGGGATTAAATGTGTGCACCACCACGCCCGGCTTCAGATGAGGATTTTAACAGTACTGGAACTGTTAAAGAATGGAGACTTTTGAAGTTGGACTGTATACAATTTCCATCATGAGATGGCCATGAGCTTATGGGAACAGGGGGTGGAAGTTTATGGTTGAAAAGTATCACGTTTAAGTGTCAAGTTGCTGTGGTGTGAACTTGTGATGGTTCATCTCTGGTTGTCAGCAGGATCCAAACCCAGGCAGCCAATGCTAGACTCTATGCTTAGAGAGCTGCTATCTTATGAAGTATCTGAGGCTTACAGAGTATTTTTCTTATCTTTGATTCTGGTTGTACAAAAACAAAAGTTATATTGAATCAACCTAACATTAGTCTTACCTACTCAGCAATGGTTATGCATATAAATGATGTATGATTTTTATAACTATGAAAAAATGTTTTCCTGTATTCTAGATTTTAATTTCTCTGACTTGTAATAAAAGAATTTATACATATTTTCTAAAATCTTTGAAGTTTTCTATCTGTTTCTGAATATTTTTCTTTGTTTTTCTTTTTCCTCATTTTTTCTTCTTTGTTATTGAATATTTTATTTGTTGTTAGTTGTTTGAGGAATTTAATCACCTTTTGCTAATTTTTTAAATTTTTTTGTTTATTATTTATTTATTTATTTATTTGAGAGAGTGGTAGACAGAGAATGAGCATGCCAGGGCCTCCAGCCACTGAAAACGAACTCCAGACACACGTGCTCCCTTATGCTTCTGGCTAACGTGGGTCCTGGAGAATCAAGCCTCGAACCAGGGCCCTTAGGCTTCACAGGCAAGCGCTTAACCACTAAGCCATCTCTCCAGCCCACCTTTTGCTAATTTTAATAAAGGCCTTAATCAACTTTCCTGACACCGAATCAAGAAGTGACTCTTCCAGTTTTTAAGGACAAACAAAAAGAAAAAGACCAAAGATTAGGGTACCACAAGTATTATTCTTATACTGATTTTTCAATAAATCAACTGTCTTAGTCAGTGTGGCTAGGGCTAACCAATGACAGAAATAGGGTATTCTAGCCAGAATAAGGTCAAGACCACACTGCACTACCATGCTGCAATCTAAGAAATACTAATAAGTGGCTGGAACTTGTAATTTGACTAGAAGAGATCAAATAGCCCAGCATCTGTCTCATAGAAACATTTCACTAAGTACATTCCCAGTGTGACAAGTTTCTGCTTCAATACTACTAAAGAATGAAAGGTCACCACCTTCTAATTGCCTTGTCAATTAGCTCTAGTTACTAGAACATTCTATTATTTTTGAGTCAAATCTGCTGTGGGAGAGAGAGAAGAATGGGACATCACTTCCGCTGCCATCAATAATAATAATGCTTCTCATTCATTGAACCTTGTTCAAAAAAAAATTTTTAGGGGTTTTTCGAGGAAGGGTCTCACTGTAGTCCAGGCTGACCTGGAATCCACTATGGAGTCTCAGGGTGGCCTCGAACTCATGGCAATCCTCCTACCTCTGCCTCCCGAGTGCTGAGATTAAAGGCGTGCGCCACCACGCCTGGCTCAAACTATTTTTTATAATTTTATTTTATTTACTTATTTGAAACAGAGAGAAAGAGGCAGGGAGATAGAGAGAGAGAGAGAGAGAGAGAGAGAGAATGGGAGTACCAGGGCCTTCAGCCACTGCAAACGAACTCCAGATGCATGCCGACTTGTGCATCTGGCTTATGTGGGTACTGGGGAATTGAACCTGGGTCCTTAAGTTTTTCAGGCAAGCACCTTAGCCACTGAACCATCTCTCCAGCCCTCATTGAACTTTTAAATGGAGGCAGATGCCACCTAGAAGACTATCCATGCGTGTTCACATGATGTCATTATGGGTTTCACATAATAATACGTACTTTTACTGGCCTGTTCTGAAAATGAGAAGCCTAATATCCAAGATTCTTCTATCTCTAATCATGTGAGATTCCTACATTCCCCATTGGTAAAGTGCTAGGTCTAAGTAGGAAGGGAGGGAGGAAAGGAGGGAAGACGAGGAAAAGGATGGAAGGAGAATTATTACACGAGAGATTTTTATTTTTATTTATTTGAGAGTGACAGAGAGAGAAAGAGGCAGAGAGAGAGAGAGAGAATGGGTGCATCAGGGCCTCCAGCCACTGCAAATGAACTCCAGATGCATGTACCACCTTGTACATCTAGCTTACGTAGTTACTGGGGAATGGAGCCTCAAACCAGGGTCCTTAGGCTTCACAGGCAAGTGCTTAACCACTAAGCCATCACTCCAGCCCCACACAAGACATTTTTAAATTCCAAGTGATGCTTATTTTGAATTCCTTCTGCACACTGGAACCATCCTAAATTAACAACTTGCAAGCTCTGAGTGCTGAACCCTAAAGACAGACGTTCTGGCCAGTGGCCCCCATACCCTTTCTCCATGCTCCGGGACCCTTGAGAGGCTGGTTCTCATTTCCTGCTAGCTCTCTGCTGCAAGCATCCATCTCAGAAATTTAGCTTCTCTTCATGAGCAGGAATGTACCTAGTGTCTTCATGTTTCACAAGTTGCAATATCCATTCTGAATGGAATAAGTAAGTTTTCAGTCGGATTCCTACCCCTCACCCCCACTTACTCAACTTTTCTTTGGGCCTCCTACCCCTCACCCCCACTTACTCAACTTTTCTTTGGGCCTCCTCTTCCCAGCCAACAGCAGGATTTGTGCTAAGGCCAGAGGCTGTGGGTAAGCCAGCCTATGGTGGAAGGCTGCAGAAAAAGGAGCTAAAGCAGTATGGGGAGGAGCTTGCAGGCTCTGCAGAGAGCCGCAGATGCCGAAGCGTCTCTGATTCTGTGATGGGAAAGGGTCTTTCCTCAGCTATGACACATGCCAGAGCCAGTACACAGACTTGGGACACAACAAGCCACATGTCTCTCTATGCCAGCTCTCACAAGGTGCGAAAGAACATTTCTTCACACTCTGAAAGCTGAAAGCTTGCCTTAGCCTCTAGCAGGGGAGAGCAGGTGGTGCTGAGAGGGGACAGAATGAAATCAAAGCGAACTTGAGTTAGACTTCTCACCTGACCCAGAGGAAGCGCCAGCGTCGGCCCAGAAAGGAGCTGGAAGGATTCCGGGGGGGGGGGGGGATTTGTAATCTGGAGTCCATGGTAGTTCAGCTGTGTGTGTGTGTACTTCCAGAAATATGTGCTTCTATTTCCATGGTTCTGCAACAGTGGGCTCAGCCAACCACAGACTGAGAACGACTTCTGAAAAATGTATCTGTGCTGAACATGCACAGACTTTCTCCTGTTATCGTTCCCCAACATAATAACTACTTTATGGGGCTGGAGAGATGGCTTAGCGGTTAAGCGCTTGCCTGTGAAGCCTAAGGACCCCGGTTCAAGGCTCAATTCCCCAGGACCCACGTTAGCCAGATGCACAAGGGGGCACATGCGTCTGGAGTTTGTTTGCAGTGGCTGCAAGCCCTGGCGTGCCCATTCTCTCTCTCTCTCTCTCTCTCTCTCTCCCTCCCTCCTCCCTCTCCCTCCTTTTCTCTGTCTGTCACTCTCAAATAAATAAATTTTAAATAAAGTAAAATAACTGCTTTATGTAGCATCACATTAAATTTGATACTATAAGTCATCTAGAGATGACTTACAGTATATAGGAGAGGTTGGAGATACAGGACAACTAGCAGACTGCTTTCCTAGTATGTACAAAGCCTTGGCTTCAATCCATGGCACCATATAAACCTGATGTAGTGGCACATGGCTATATCCTGGCACCTGGGAAAGAATGCAGGATGATCAGAAGTTCAAAGTCATCCTCTGCTATACAGCAAGTTTGAGACCAACCCGGGATACATGAAATTCTGTCATCAGAAAATAGCGCCTAGGGCTGGAGAGATGGCTTAGCAGTTAAGCGCTTGCCTGTGAAGCCTAAGGACCCCGGTTCGAGGCTCGATTCCCCAGGACCCACGTTAGCCAGATGCACAAGGGGGCGCAAGCATCTGGAGTTCGTTTGCAGTGGCTGGAGGCCCTGGTACACCCATTCTCTCTCTCTCTCTCTCACTCTCCCTCTCTCTCTCCCCCTCTCCCTCTTTCTCTCTCTGTCTGTTGTGCTCAAATAAATAAATAAAAATGATAAACAAAAAAATTTTAAAATAAAATAAATAAATAGTGCCTAAGAGAATGTGTATAGATTATATGTGGATACTACATCATTTCATGTAAGAATTGAGTGTGCTTATATTTTTGTGTCTGTGGGAAAATTTAAAACCAATCTATCATGGATAGTGAGAGAAGGCTGTACTTATTAAAACAGGTTTACAAATGGATATGGTATAAATAAATCAATAAAACCATGAAAAAGTTACATAGTAAAAACTTAATCCCTCCTGCCTCAAGCCCTAGTTAAGAGTTCCTCGTGTGTCCTTCCTGAGATGCAGATATGGATGCTCAGAGAGAGAATTCTCTGATGCTTTTGCAGAAATAGTAGCGAAACTAGACTTTTATAAACTTTTCTCTACATTACTATAGAATGAGTTCAAATTTTAGTGAACAAGACTAGAACCCATAGATAGCAATGTTCATAGAGATCTCTTTCAAAACCATCCCATCTGAAGCAACAGCTATTTAGCTATGATTCCATCTGTTCATTTCATCATACCTGACTTAACAGACCAACATACGAAGTGATTAAATAACCAGGCCATTAATCTTTCATTAAATACATCTTAAAGCTGAAATTAGTATTCCCTGTACTCGAGTTTCCTATCTAATTTAGCATATCAATTATCTTTATATAGAGTAAGAGAGGAGATAATTGTGTTGATTACAAACATGTCTTAAGAGTACAGTGCCATTTATCAACAGTGTCAGTTATAAGAGGAATGACTCCTCCATCATTAAATGATTGTGACGGTAAGTTGTTCCCGTACATGAAGTTAATTGACTCTTTTAGGAGGCCATTTAGAAGAGGCTGTATTTCCTTGTGGGGAAATCTAATTTCCAAAGAGGGTTTCATTCACTGAGAGTCAGTTCTAGGACATCAGCTGGCATGGCTTCTAAATGAAATTTTCTTTGTGTTTCTTTATTTCTTAAACCGGTCCTGTCTGTTTTTGTACTCCAATACCAGAAGATCAATTTACTTGACTTTTAGCTAAAAGCAGCATCAACAAAGTTGCTGTATTTGATTCTAAAAGCTAAACTTTTTTGACAGTTCTCTGTTAACCAGCCACTTCCCTGCTATGAAGAAATGGACCCATCATGCTGATTATTGCCTCAAAATGACAGAGTGCAGCTACATGGGTTGAAATGTTCCATCCCTTCCCCTATGCAGACATACATGTATTTATATGTGGTGTGTATGTGTGTGTGTTCTAAACCCCAGTTCCTCAAAATGAGTCTTTACAGAGATAATAAAGTTAAAATGAAGTCATCAATTACAGTGGACCTCATAAGAAGGGAACATTTGGACACAGAGATAGATATGCTTAGAAGGAATACAATAATAGACACAGGACAAGGTGGCTATCTACAACCAACAGTCAAGAAGGGCTTGGAATAGATCCTTCTATCATCACCAGTGAGGAATCAACCCTGACTCTACCATCTTGATTTCTGACATTTTGCCTCCAGAAATGTGTCAATAAAATTCTGTTGTTTAAGTCACTCAGTTTGCATACACTATAGGATGCTATGGGGTAGCATTAATGTGACATTATTTTATTAGAATCATAGAATGTAGGGGCTGGAGAGATAGCTCAGTAGTTAAAAGCACTTGCTTTCAAAGCCTACAGGCCCAGAATTGATTCCCCAGTAACCATGTGAAGCTAGATACACAAAGTGGTACATGCATCTGAGTTTGTTTGCAGAGGCAGGAAGCCATGATGCACACATTGGTCTCAATCTCTCTCGCTCTTTCAAGTAAGTAAGTTAAATTAAAAAAAAAAGATTGTGCCGGGTGTGGTGGCACACATCTTTAATTCAAGCACTCGGGAAGCAGAGGTAGGAGGATCACTGTGATTTCAAGGCCAGCCTAGAACTACAGAGTGAGTTCCAGGTCAGCCTGAGCTAAAGTGAGACTCTACCTCAAAGAAACAAACAAAAACAACAACAACAACAAAAACTGGGCTGTAGAGATGGCTCAGCTGTTAAGGTACTTGCCTTCAAAGCCTAACAACCATGGTTCCATTCCCCAGTATCTAGTATCCACGTAAGCCAGATAGCCAGAAGTGTAAATAGATGCCCTGGCATGCCCATTCTCTCTCTCTCTCTCTCTCTCTCTCATCTCTCTGCTTGCAAATAAAATACTTTTTAAAAAAGAATGTAAAAAGTGGTCTTTATGTTCTTGCCTCAAAGAATCTTCAATGAGTACTTTGAAAAGCTTGTGAGAAATGTATGTGAACATGGATATTCTTCATAACAGGTCAAGAAGGAATACTTTTTGTTGTTGTTGTTGTTCATTCTTATTTATTTATTTGAGAGTGACATAGAGAGAGAAAGAGGGAGAGAGAGAGAGAGAGAGAGAGAATGGGCACGCCAGGGCTTCAGCCACTGCAAACGAACTCCAGACGCATGCACCCCCTTGTGCATCTGGCTAACATGGGTCCTGGGGAACCGGGCCTCGAACCGGGGTCCTTAGGCTTCACAGGCAAGCTGCTTAACTGCTAAGCCATCTCTCTAGCCCAAGAAGGAATACTTTTTTTGAGGGAGGGTTTTCGAGGTAGGGTCTCACTCTAGCCCAGGCTGACCTGGAATTCACTATGGAGTCTCAGGGTGGCCTCAAACTCACGGCAATCCTCCTACCTCTGCCTCCCCAGTGCTGGGATTAAAGGTGTGCACCACCACGCCTGGCTAAGAAGGAATACTTTTGATTGGAGCTTCCTGGGTTAAAACCCAGCTCTTCCCTGAGCATTGGCTTAACCATTGGCAAGTTTCTTAATTTCTCTAAACCCTTCCTGTAGAAGGGTATAAGAAGAGTACCACCCAAGGTCATTTTACAAATTAAACAATGAATGCAAATCAAGGTTTAGCATCATGCTAGTAAATGGCAGCTGTTCTTCATTTTGTAAGCACCTTATAAAATAAATGTAGGGGCTGGAGAGATGGCTTAGCAGTTAAGCACTTGCCTGTGAAGCCTAAGGACCCCGGTTCGAGGCTCAATTCCCCAGGACCACGTTAGCCAGATGCACAAGGAGGCGCGTACGTCTGGAGTTCGTTTGCAGTGCCTGGAAGCCCTGGTGCGCCCTCTCTCTCTCTGTCGCTCTCAAATAAATAAATAAAAATAAACAAAAAAATAAAAAAAAACTGAAATAAACTTAAAAAAAAATAAAAATAAAAAATAAAATAAAATAAATGTAGGTTTGTGGCAAAACTAACTGGAAGTCGTCTTAATCTGTTATTTGAATGGACTGGCCAAAAATCAGGGCAAACATCATACTCAGGCTTTTGCTCTTCCCAGTGTTGTGTGACAAGAAGGGCACAGAGGATGGCGAAAAGAAGACTCAAGACCTGTGGGACGCGCCATGCACTGCTCACCATTTTCCTAAGCGCCTTCTCTGTAGAATGTCCTACCTGAGGGGCTGTGAGGACGGAGAAGTAGAACTGGAGGACAGAACCCTGGCCTCCAAGAACGCTAGTGTCAGCAGTGCCAGCTACAAGGCCCTTAAATCTCTGACACACCTCCTAATTTCAAAGAAATTACCAGCAGGTAATTTCAAAGAAAAGGGAACAAAGGTCCAGAAAGGTGTGCGGGGGAGCGGGGGCACCTAGAATCATATTCTTTGTCAGATTTGGGACAGACCAAGATGTGAACAGGAAGACATGGGCTTCCTCTGTTTTGAGAAAGAGAAAAGAGTTCTGTTGTACAGCAGGAAAACAGACCCCAGAGAATAACCTGGATAGAGAAGGACTATCCAGCACCTTCTCTCTGAACACTTGCAAAAACCAAGGCGACGGTGACGCTGAATGATGACTGCTATCCAATGCTGAGCAACTAGTATGTGACAAGTTTGCGTTAATCGGTAATCGTTAATTATACTATGTTAATTGCATGCACAGTTATGTCATCTAGTCTTCATACAACAATCCTACAAAATGGCTGTGGAGAAAAGCTGAGCTTGGATGGGTTACATAATTTCCCCTAGTTGTCAGAGAAGGGTAGCAGTGATTTGAATAGGAGTGTCAACAGTCTCCTAGAGACAGCTCGTGACAGTGCTGCCTAAGGACCTGCTTATTCTGTGTATTTCTGTAACATCCAAGTCACAGAAAGCAGTTTTATCTTTTATCATGGAAGTCAACACAATGGGTCTTCCATATAATGTTTTACATTCTGATATTCTCATGATCAAAAGTAACGAGTACAGTATTAATGAAAGAACAGGTTCTCATACGAAGTCTTTGGAGAACCCGGAGCTGGTGCTGATTGCTTCTGCGGCCCCATGAACCTGCTGAGCGCATCGCTTTCCTCCTAGGTCATGACGCAGCAGGATTTCCCCATGGGCTTTTCTGGCACAATGTCATGAAGATGGAAGCGCAGGAAATGCTGTGGTCAGCGAGGTTAGAGACTTTTATATCTGTGTGTGTGTGTGCTGGCTCGGGTTTTTGAAAAAAAGTCTGTGTATAGCCCAGGCTGACCTCAACCTTGTGGCAATGCTCCTGTCTCAGTTTCCTGAGTGCTGGGATTGGGGGATGCAGGCAGGCGTCACCATGTCCAGCTTTTGGTCAGGTCTTCAACTTGAGCTCTCATCCTCAGTCTAACATTGTGACAAGGGTACTGTGGAAAAAAAAAAAAAACAGGGGGCTATAGAGATGGTTCAGTGGTTAAGGTGCTTACCTACAAAGCCTAATGACCAGGGTTTGGTTCCTCAGTACCCACATAAAGCCAAATGCACAAAGTGGTGCATGTGTCTGGAGTTTGTTTTCAGAGGCTAGAGGCCCTGGCACGCTCATTCTCCCTGTCTCTCTCCTCTCTATCTCTCTCTTCTTATAAACAAATTAATTAATTAAAAGCATTTTTAAATCAGGCTGGGTGTGGGTGGTACACACACCTTTAATCCCAGCACTGGGGAAGCAGAGGTAGGAGGATTGCTATGAGTTTGAGGCCAGCCTGGAGGTATAGAGTGAGTTCTAGGTCAGCCTGGGCTACAGTGAGACCCTACCTCAGGGGGAAAAAAAAAAGCAAACATCACAATGAGCATGGTAGCACATGCCCATAATCCTAGCACTTGGGAAGTAGAGAAGAAGGAAGAAGTTCAAGGTCATCCTCAGTTGCATATGGTCATCTGCATATGGTCAGCCTAAGCTGTTTCAAAAAAATAAATAAATAAAAATAAAATCACAATGAAGGGCCAGAGAGACGGCTCAGTGCTTAAGGTCCTTGCCTACAAAGTCTAAGGATCCAGGGCTGATTCTCCAGAACGCATGTAAACCAGATATACAAGATGGTCGCAAATGCATCTGGAGTTCATTTGCAGTGGCTGAAGACCCTGGTGTGCCTATTCTCTCTATATGTATGCTTCTCTCTCTCCCTCAAAAATAAGTAAATAAATAAAATAAAAGATTTTTTAAATCACAATGAAATATCATTTTGAAAAAAAATTAGGGCGTGGTGGCGCACGCCTTTAATCCCAGCACTCGGGAGGCAGAGGTAGGAGGATCACTATGAGTTCGAGGCCACCCTGAGAATGCAGAATGAATTCCAGGTCAGCCTGAGCTAGAGTGAGACCCTATCTCAAAAAAAAAAAAAAAAATTAAAAGTAAAGAAGATTAGGGTGGCGGCACACTGAAGAGGCTCTTTGCCTCCTTTAGGTACCAGAGCAGCCTAGTGATAACCAGAGAGGCCCCATTGAAAAATGACACAAGGGTGAAGGAGATAGTCACAGAGAACACTCAACTCCTACCAAACCAGATAACCAGAGACACGGAGGCTCCCAAGACTTCATCACTGAAGCAGACCTAAAATGAGCCCAATATGGCTCAGGGAAATTCACGAAAGAGGGGGCAGAAAGATTGTTAGAACCACATGTTGGGACATTATGCACAGAGACATTGCCTCTTCCCCATAACTGATGGCTACCCCCACAATGCACGACCCACAGTCCCCAACGAGAAAGGTCCCTTCGGAGGGGGGAGGACAGGGAAGAGGCTAACAATGGTACCAACATGGCTGTTTACACACTGTGTACATAACTAGTAATAAAAAAAAAAGAAAGAAAAATGACTGCAAGCCAGATATGATGGCTCATTCCTGTAATGGCAGCACTTGGGAGGCTAGAGCAAGAACATGGTGCTGGGAAGAAGTGACAGGAGTGCTCAGCACTGCAATCTATCACACCTTCCAAGGCTCAGGGTCCATTGAGGAAGAGGAGGCGGAAAGAATGTAAGATCCAAAGGAAGGGTAGGACTCCTTACAACGTGCTCCTCCAGACACAAAATGGCCTGGATATCCATGATCTCACAGTGCCTGACACTACCTACACAAGACCATCATAATAGGAGGAAAAGATCATGACATCAAAATAAAAGAGAGACTGATTGAGAGGGGGAGGGGATATGATGGAGAGTGGAGTTTCAAAGGGGAAAGTTGTGGGGGGAGGGAGGGCATTACCATGGGATATTGTTTACAATCATGGAAGTTGTTAAGAAAAGAAAAGAAAAGAAAAGAAAAAGAATATAACAGTGAGTTTGAGGAAAGCCTGGGCTACAGAGTGAGAGCATGTCTCCATCAAAAGAAAATGAAAGAGAGAGAGAGAGAGAGAGAAAGAAAGAAAGAAAGAAAGAAAAAAAAAGAAAGAAAGGGCTGCAGAGATTGCTCAGAGATGAAGACATTTGCCTGAAAAGTCTAACAACGCAAGTTTGATTCCCTAGTACCCATGTAAACCACATGCACAGTGGCACACTAATCTGGAGTTGATTTTCAGCAGCTGGAAGCCCTGGTGTGCCCATTCTCTCTATCTCACTGTCTCTCATCTCTCTGCTTGCGAATAAATAAATAAAAATAATTAAATAAACAAAGAGAGAAGGAAAGAGGGGGGAGAGGAGAAGGGAAAAGGAAACGTGGGCTGAGGAGAAGGTTCAGTGGGTATTGTACTCGCCACACAAGCCCGTGGGCCTGAGTTCAGATGCCCACACCCATGTATCAGCTGAGTGTGGCAGCGCGTGGCTACAATCCCAGTGCTTGAAAGGCAGAAGCAGGAGGATTCTTAGGGCTTGCTGACTAGCTAGTCTAGTGGAATGGGTGAATTCTAGGTGCATTGCAAGAACCTATCTCAAAAAATATGACGGTGGGTTGGAGAGATGGCTCAGTGATTAAGGTGCTTGCCTACAAAGTCAAAGGCTCTAGACTGGGTTTCCCAGAACCTATGTAAGCCAGATGCACAAGGTGGTGCACATGTCTGGAGTTTGCTTGCAGAGGCTGGAGAGGCTGGCATGCCCATTCTCTCTCTCTCTCTCTCTCTCTCCCTGCCTCTTTCTCCCTCTCTCTCTTTCTTGCTCACCATCTCTGAAATAAATTTTAAAATATTTTTAAAATAGCAGGGCATGGTAGCACACGCCTTTAATCCCAGTACCCAGGAGGCAGAGGTGGGAGGATTGCCATGAGTTCAAGGCCACCTGAGACTACATAGTGAATTCCAGGTCAGCTTGGGCTATAGTGGGACCCTACCTTGAAAAACCAATATATATATATATAATAGCAGGACATGGTGATGCACACCTTTAATCCCAGCACTTGGGAGGCAGAGGTAGGAGGATCACCATGAGTTCAAGGCCAACCTGAGACTACATAATGAATTCCAGGTCAGCCTCTAAAAACCGAAAAAAAAAAAAAGTATATATAGATATATATTTTAATTTAAAAAGTGTGATGGAGAGCAACTGAGGAAGACACCATTGTCATCCCCTAGTCTCCATTTGCACACACACACTCCCACACACCGTGGTGTGGCCACACACATGTGAATACACACACATACACAAAAGAAAAATATTAATGAAAACAAAAAAGGCAAAGAAAACAAAGTGACTGTAGGAACTTACTTGTACCTCTTAGTTGCCTACGTCCTCCTAAAACTCAAACTAGAAGCAAACCAGAGCGGTCTCCTTGTAGAATTGCGTAAGAGCTCCCCTGCATCTCAGCCCCAGATGGTTAAGAGAGTGAGCACACCTCGATGTCAGCAGGAAGTGAAGAAAGACGACCTGTACTTCTGTAAATTGCCCAGGGAGTTTGCAAAGGCTGCAGCGTGAACCCAAAAGAGGACAAAGTGCAAGTGAATAACAGACTATCATTACTGGATTTTTTTATGTGAATATGTGCTATAGGTATTATCTGATACACCATCTCAACAGGCAGCACTAGGGCACCCCATTTTATATGGTTATTTATTTTTTTTTGAGGTAGGGTCTCACTTTACCCCAGGCTGACCTCGAATTCACTATGAAGTCTCAGGCTTGCCTCAAACTCATAGCAATCCTTTTACCTGTGCCTCCCAAGTGCTGGGATTAAAGGCATACACCACCACATCTGGCCAAGGCACCTCATTTTAAAGATAAGAAAACTAGGGCTAGAGAGATGGTCTAGTGGGTAAGGCACTTGCCTGTGAAATCTAAAGAGCCATGTTGGACTTCAGATCCCGTATGACCCATACAAAAAGGTGACGCGTGTATGCAAGGTCGCACATACACACAAGGTGACACATGCGTCTGGAGTTTGATTACAGTGGCTGGAGGTTCTGGCGTGCCGATTCTCTCTCACACTCTCTCTTCTCTCTTGCTCTCATGCGCACTTTCTCACATAAAAAAGCCAGTCTGTTGGACTTGCCTCGAAAATAGATAAATAAAGATGAGAATACTAGAGTGTCATGCTCAAGGACACACGCACACATACATACACATGCAGAAACAACTAACCTTGGACTTGATCTTAGCTCATCGCACCCAGACTGAGGGTCTTCATCGCTCCTGTCTCCCAAGACATAAAAGCATGCTGTCAAAATATTCTATGAACACAGTCATATTTCCTCCACTTTCAGTCCAAGCTCTGGCTATACATAAGCAGCTAGCTTGCATTTTTTACACAGGTCCGTATTGACTTATACCTCCCTAGCCACAGTAACTCCTCGTTTCTCTTTCCACAGAGAAGATACAAGGCAGAAGAGTATTTTCTAATTAAGGCAAACTCTGATGGAAAAAGGCTGCCGCTAAATGAACTGAAAATAAAAGTAAGTAAGAAGCTGAAGGGATTTGAGGTTTGTAAGGAAACAGTTCTGGGTGACCAGTGACCGACGGTGCAATCAGCAGCTCTGGGTCAAATCGCCATCAACCCCGTTTCACCAGCCCCTGAGGCAGCCGGGGCCCCAGTGGTACCACCCGGCAGTTTCTCATAACTGTCACAGAGCAAATGGCCATAAGTAAACTAGAAAGGGTTGCCTGAACGATTTCAAGGTAAATTTTTTTCAAGAGAGAATTAATTTTACGGTGGAGACGACACTGCCTCTTCAGAGCATTGGAGAAGCGGCTCTCTAAGTCATTCCTGCCATAGCTCCCCCAGGGCCTAAGGCTCCATGAAATGAATCCCTGTCTCTTATATCTTGACCCCCGTGTCCCCCCTTTTTGGGAGAAGCATGCAAGGCCAGTCCTGCCATGTGGACACTAGAGGGCACCTGTTGCTCATAAAACCCACGGTGATCCTCACCAAGAATCCTAACGCTCCTGCTTGAGCTTAGGTATGGAGAAGTAATAAAAGTCTCTCCCTCTACCCCTAAGAAGTAGTACTTGTAAATGGAGCAAGCTCTACCAAATTCTGAAAGAAACTTTTCCAGTAGGAAAGCCGCTTTGGACAACCACATCCGACATGCCTCCAGTGTAGTACTATGAGAACACAACAGAAAGGAAAATGAGAATCCTCCAGCCCAGCTATTAATAGCCCCGAGGATGACCCAGACCGGTCAGGAAAGCAATCAATCAGTGACAAATGCAATTCACTTTTAGTGATCAAAAATCCTCCAGGGCATGAAAGAAAACAGCCCCATCTGCAAACGCCTATGCCTGCACCTGCAGCTCACTGTGCCCCGCCCATCTTTGTGGAGGGGGAAGATGAGGAAACAAGTCAGTCGGCCACTTGGAGAAGCTGTGGTTCCTTGCAATTGGTGAAACTCAAAGAGTGGTGGGGCGTTCTCATTTTGTGAAGCCCCCGGATGGGCCCCAGCTGCCCCCCTCCTTCAAGTAGAGACCTGTCAAAGCTGATCTCTTGGCAACAGCCTTTGAAATAACTGGGTACTGGCCACATAGGTTTGGCATTAATATGCAAATAAGGTTACTCAAGTCTCCCACTTCATGCTTTTGGGTCTTTAAAAAACAAAATCAGGCACTAGCCATGGCTAACAATATAAAGGAAAAAGAAAAAAAAAATAGTACGACCTTTGCTTGGTTTCACCCACTGACGTCCTGGTGTGGGAGCCAAGGCAGTTTTGAGAGCAGCAAGAGAGAGAAGGCTGGGCTTAACCAGGGCAAGACTGCTAATGCTGGAGACGGTTCCACCTCCCCTGTCCACAAAAGCTTTGCCATGCATAAAGAGTCTCTACTCAGCTCTGTCAATCAACTGCAATGGCTCTGTTTTCATTGTGACTAGGAGGTATAAAAAGCTACAGTTTCCTACAAAGCCCCCCTCGGTGTATTCAGGGAACTCATGGGGAGGCTTAACCCGGTCATGTCTGTAAACTTGCCAGGCCGCTAATTGTGCCTATGGTTTCCTCACAGTCTCTCCGTCCTGCCGCTCTGGCCTGAATAATCCCTCTGCCTTCCATACTGCTTGCTTTGCTTGCCTGCTCCCTGGAGATGGGCCTGCAGGGAGGCGCCTTGGAGGCAGGTCTGTCTCTATAATAAGATGTGACAATGAGTTTGGGGAATTTGTCCACTAAACATCATTATGAAAAAGAATTTTGCATCATTATCCATTGCTTTCTGAGACAGGACCGACCTTGAGCTGCAAAGCTCTCTCATCTCTATAATTCTGAGGACAGGGGTAAACACAGCAAGTAGCGACTGACCAACCCAATGTCAAATGCACCTTGCCAGACCAGATGAAGACCTAGAGTTTGAGCCAGGCGTGGTGGCGCCCGCATTTAATCCCAGTGCTCAGGAGGCAGTGGTAGGAGGATCACTGTGAGTTTGAGGCCAGCCTGAGCTAGAGCGAGACCCTACCTTGAAAAACCAAAACAAAACAAAACAACAACAGCAGAAAAAGCTAGAGGTTGTGTGAGCATGCAGAACCAGGAAGAGGTAGGCTTGCGGTCAAACAGGAAAATGCTATGATATTAATATGGATGAGTAAGAATCCTGGTTAGCCAATTTCCACCACTGCAAGCTGGCAGAAAATGACTACCTTGTTTCCAACCCATCCCAGCATTCTTCAGACTTCTGCTTTTCATAACTGGTCTTGCCCTAAGCATGAAACACAGTTATATATTTGATAGAATATATTTATCAGTTAGATATTTGATATATATACACATAAATGGGGCTCAAGAGTATTACCCCAAAATATGGCAGCTTAGCATATGAGCAAACACCAAAGCTATTCCTGTCCTCTTCTTCCCTGAATCACGTCATAAAATCTAGGAGGGATTTCTTGACCTTTCCCTGAAGCATGTCTCAGGACACTCTCTCATTCCCAAAGATGGAAACAGCCAGAGACAGGGACATAGAAAAGAGTCTTAACAAACAAGTCTTATCATTTTCCCAGTCTACTACCATTAGGTCATTCATTGGTTCTTCAATCATACATCACCATTGGTCACTCTTCAAAAAGACTAGGGCTGGGGAGATGGCTAAGTAGTTGAAAGATGCTTGCTTGCAAAGCTTGCCAGTCTGGGTTTGATTCCCCAACACTCAACATAAAGCTGGACGCAACATAAATAAATTGGCAGCAAACCTCAGAATAAAACTTGTGCAAGTTTCCCTACCTACTTGGACTTCATTCCTATAGATTCCCTTGTCATAAAAAAAAAAAAAAAAAAAAAAAAAAAAAAAAAAAAACTTGCTGGGCGTGGTGGTGCACGCCTTTAATCCCAGCACTCGGGAGGCAGAGGTAGGAGGATCGCCATGAGTTCGAGGCCACCCTGAGACACCATAGTGAATTCCAGGTCAGCCTGGGCTAGAGTGAGACCCTACCTCAAAAAACAAAAACAAAAACAAAAACAAAACCTTGCATTAAATAAATGTGTATGTTTTCTATTATCAACCTGTCTTTGATTATGATATGGAAACTTAAGGATGTTTTGAGAGTAATGAAGTTTTTTTCAGCTCTTGGTTGGGCTGTAACTCAGGCACTGGGTTGCTGGACATTCATGGCCACACAGAATTTCTACTGGATCAGTGGCCTCCATGTTCTTGTCTTATGAATTTTGACAAATGAAATCCACAGGCCATAAAGGTTGAAGTTTAGAAAGATTTTATTCTAGAGCTTAAGAGAAAAAAAAAAGAAGGCAGAGCTCTGTGTACAGCAGGAGGGGTGTCCCCAGAAATGGGAAAGCCCATCTGATGTCTTTGATTGGGGTCTTTTATAGGAATTTACTGGAAGGGAGCTGATCCAGTCAGTCCAGCTCCCACATTAGGTGTCCAGATGCTTCTTGGAAGGCGGATATCTTCTAGGAATCATCATCTTCCAGGAAAGAGAATAATTCCATTTACATTTCTGGAAAGGGAATACCCCTTTGGCCTCCAGCAGATGAAGGCTTCCAGGACTCCTTCAGAGAAAAAGAAACAAGGAAGAACCAGATTCCCCCCTCACAGGCTCAAGGACATTTTCACTTTTACTTTCAGGGTCCCCATTGCTCCTAAATTACCTCAATTATAGGAATATGAGCCATGGACATAGCAATGGGTGAGGAAAACAGAATCTTTTCCAAGGTGACATCTTCTGGTGACTTTTGGATCTGATTCTCCTACTGAGAAGGGCTCATTATTAGAAATCACATTTTACATGAAGAAAATGACCACAGATGACCTTTCCAGGAACACAAGGTACCAGAACTACATGGGAGCATCCACACTCCTGCTCCCAGCCCATGGGCCACAGCTACGTCTGGAGTGATGTGTGCATGCCCTTACTACCCTTAACCTCTGTCCTTTTGCCTTCTACATACGAGCTGAGTCACCTCGGTGCCTCCACTGAGTGGGGGGACACAAAACTGACACTTTCTGGCAACTCCCTTAAATTGGGTAAGAGTGTGGGTGAGGTTAGCTCGAGAATCACCTTTTACCCTCTCTTGTTCAATATTTTTCCTCTTGTCTTTGTCACTTGGGACAATTGAGAGCAATGGCATGTTTTTTTTTTTTTTTTGTTTTGTTTTTTATTTATTTATTTATTTATTTGAGAGTGACAGACAGAGAGAGGAAGAGGCAGATAGAGACAGAGAGAATGGGCGTGCCAGGGCTTCCAGCCACTGCAAACGAACTCCAGACGCGTGCGCCCCCTTGTGCATCTGGCTAACGTGGGTCCTGGGGAGTTGAGCCTCGAACCGGGGTCCTTAGGCTTCACAGGCAAGCGCTTAACCGCTAAGCCATCTCTCCGGCCCTTTTTTTTTTTTTATTGCAATGGCATGTTTTTAAAGAGAATGCAAGAATGCAATATTTGATAGCTTATAAGAGAAGTGGGATATTCTAGAAAAACATAACATTCAGAGAGTTTTGGTGGAAGCTCAAGTGTATTGGATTCACCCCTAAGTCATATTTCTTTTTTATAATCCCTTGGCACTATTTCCCAGAACTCTCATTGCTGCAGAGAGTGAGGAAGGAGGCAAGGTGGAGCCCTACGCATGATTTGAGTGAGGCTGTGAAGTCAGTTTCCTGAAGCTAACAAGGGGAGACAGCTCTACCTTGTTGGACAAATTAATATTTGCTGTCATCTGACAACTCCTCGTATTTTTCCTCACTCTTCCCCAGTAGAAGAAAGAAGAAACCAGGAGCTGAAATCCATAGGATAAATCCCCAATGTCAAATATCATGTAGTCTACAAAGGCTCTTTGTAGACTAGCTCCAGTTTCCCAAGTAAAAGTTTACACTGGAGTGGAGAATGTGGCAACCTCATGGTAGTGGTGGGGCGCTGGACACCAATAATCTGCCTCATTTCTTCTGGACTCTTCTCCCGGGTGACCAGATCAGAGTCCATGGTTGCTAGCAGGTGCTCTGGTCATTCTTACATTTTCCAGCCTCGAGAATAGTGAAGAACATAGGTCCTTGGTCTGTCCTCTGGGAGCTGAGAGAGTCTGTCTCGCCAGCATGATAAATCTTTGATGGGGTCCTGCTATGGTGTGGATATGGTGTACTTGTGCCCTCCCAAAGGCGATGTGGTGAAGACTTGGCTCCCACAGTGGCACTGTTGAGGGACAGTGGAACCTTTAAGAGGTGGGGACAAGTAGAAGGTATTCAGGTCATTGTAGCATGTGCTTTCGAAGCTTCCACATTTGGGCTGGAGAGATGGTTCAGTGGTTAAAGGTGCTTGCTTGAAAATCCTGAAGGCCTGGGTTCCATTCCCTAGTACTCACATAAAACCAGATGCACAAGGTGATGCATGTATCTGGAGTTCATTTGCAACAGAAAGAGGCCCTGGCATGACCAAAGTTTTCTTTTGTCTCTCTCTTTATCTCTCCCTCTCTCCTCACAAATAAACTTAATTTTTTTTTTTTTTCAAAAAAGAAGTTTCCACAATTGTCCCTTACCACAGGTCATGCGTTTAGACTTGGAACTTTGAAAACTGTGGGCTAGATAAACCTCTTTAGGGATTTCATTATAGTAATGAAAATCTCAGTGATAGAAGTGCCTAAAAAGGACTTCCGTCAGCCCTTCAAACAACTAAACCTAGAATTGACACAATCCAGCAATACAATTCCTGGATTTAACCCCAAAGGAATCTGAATCAGCATGCAATAAAGACACCTGCGTCTCCCTGTTTATCTCGTTACTCACAGTACCCAAGTTTTGGAGTCAGCCTCAATGTCAATCAACAGATGAATGATTTCATAAAGTGGAAAATAAAGAAGAGAGAAATTATGTCATTAGGAAAATAGATGGAAGAGAAAACCATTGTGTGAAAGGTAACAATCTGGACTCAGAAAGAAAAAATGTTGCCTGTTTTTTTCTCATCTGTGTAATCTAGACTTGTTTTTAAAAGACATGAAATAGAAGCAGTTCATATGACCAAAGTACATTATGAATGTGTATGAGAATATCAGAATATAACCCGTTATCTTATACAATTATTATGCGCTAAAAAAAAAATAGTTAAAGAAAGAATCTCGTCCCTCCTTGGGTTTTCTTCACACCTTGACTGTTGGCTTAGTGAGCCTCCTTCCCTGGCAAGTATTTTGGGAGGCAGCATAGACAGCACTCGCAGAGCCACTGTCAAGACCTGCGGCTGCTGAAGCTGGCTAGACTCTCCCCAAATTGAGCTTTGCTCCTGCTGGGATACTTTCTGGAATGTTACAGACCAGAAAGTACCCTTGGCCTCCATTGGCTCCCTTCAATCTGTTCAAGACGCTTTTCTGCACTGGTCTAACAGTCAGCCCCAGCTTACCTACACTCTCCCTCTGGGGCCTGGAAACTCTTGTGATGCAAATAGAGCTCCCTGTCTCCCTGACCCCTCCGCACACACATCAAGACAGGCTTGGTTTGTCTGCATCCACAACAGGCCATAGAATGGGTTTTATTCTGAGACCCACACCATTAATCATCATTTGGAATTGAGAATGAATTACTACTCATAGAAACAATGGGCCAACTGGTGGGTCAGGTCCTGCTCTAGCCAGCAAGAGCATCTCAGCTGTAGATGAACTGCATGAGGCTGGTTTGGGAGGAACACACAATTAGGAAAAAGAAAAAGAGACTCTCCTCCTCCTTTTCTTTCCGGGGTTAGCCCTGGGAAAGTTCCTGAAACAAACCAAGCGCATTGCATCCTTGACTTCCTGCCAGCTCCACCACGCACCCCTTCACTAACATGAGTGGCCTCCTCTCAAGCATTCCAGGACCCTTGTGGTGTGAAAGCCTGCAGTTTAGGCCTGGCCCACCCCTTTGCTGGTTCTGGGAGCCATTAATTCTCTATCTGCCTCCCCACGTGTACAAAGGGCCAAGTTCACTAGCACTTGCTAGATGTCTAGACAGAGACTAGTAGATGCAGGGTGGAGGAACGTCTGTGACAGTCACATTTGCCATGTGGCTCTGCACTTCCAAGCCCAACAGTGCTCTAGCCTTGGCAAAAAGAATTACCTCAAGTCAGAGCCAAATATTCCTTCATCCAAAAGTGAGGCTACACCCGTCAAAAACTCTCTAAATAAATAATGCTTATCCCCTTTAACCTATCCTGATGTCACTCCCGGCTGGAGAATCCGTTCTTCTTTTTCAGAAAGCAGCAAGAGCCGAGATCAACCACCAACAAGGCAAGAATAGAAAGCTGACTCCCTGTCAGGAGATGAACCACCCCCGGCACAGCAGCTAGGGCCCAGGTGGACCCGCAGAGGAATTGGCACTATGAGCAGCTGTGCTGCTTCCACAGAGAGCCTGACAACCTGCACCAGGGTGGTGGAGACAGACACTGAGGGTACTCAAAGTGCACCAAAGCAAAAACCCAGCAGCGATGTGCCACAAGCAACGTGGGTGCAGATGTAATTCTGCATTAAATCTTCCTGGGTTCAAAGCTCGATTCTGTCACCTGGGGGCTGTAATGGTCTTGGGGTGGCTATTTAACATTGCCTGAGTTTTCTCATTTCCAAACATGACATGCTAGCACCCCTCCCCAGCTTGTTTTTCAGTATAAATGAGGTCCCAGGAAGACAGTAGTATACATGCCAGCTACTAGATGCTCAGTCTCCTGCCCACCAAGGTCTCAAAAGGCTGGAAGCCCAGTATGGTTCCCTGTGTGGGACGCAGCAGCTGGGGTTTGGGCAGGAGCGCTGGTAAACTAGAGACTCGGTGCTGCCGGGGGCAACAGCGCCTGCTTATCTGTGTGCCAGTGAACTTAAGTGACAGCTCATCTCTCATCATCTCTAAAATCATCTCTTTTTACTCCTCAGACGTCTTTCATGAAACATTTTGGCCATTTTATTCAATTATAAGCTTAAGTCTTGGGATCCTAGAAGAAAAAAGGTCGAGAAGGAAGGTCAAGTGACACGTCATGGAGACCAGCGTAAGATGCTGTGAACTTACCCAGAGCAGCAGCTTAGGGCCCACCAGCCTGTGAGGTAGACAGATACACATGTGCTTGAGGGATGGTTAATCGGTCACCAGGGTGTAGCGTCCAGTGAGGACTTCTTTCTTACCATGGCCTTTAGCCATTTTTCCCCCCACTTACTGACTTAGCTAATGTTTATTCGGCACCTAGTGTCAGATTCAAACATCAGGGACGGTGTGGGAAGACTTGTCCCTAAGCCAGTCACACAGGGGAGGAGAGAGAGAAGGAAAGGAGAGAACAGCCATATTGTGCCGCAAGACTAGAATGACCTTGAGCTTAGAAAATTCACGGGAATACCACAAGGGGCAGGCATCCACCTTGATAAGAGAAAATTCACCCAGGAAATTACAAAATACATATCACAAGGCTGGCTGACGGAGCTATTTGATTCTACTATCAATTTTGAGGCCAAGCTTGGAAGCATCACAAGAACTTTCATATTTTTTCTGCCTCTTCGTTTTCTGGAAATGAATCACACACTGCCATGGTACAGCGGAAAGCACCACCAATAGCTAGTCTGTCCGTGCAGGTGTGTTTCTCCATAGACTAAGTCAAGGCGTTGGTCCATTATTTAAATATGCGCTAACAACTTGCATGAAGAAAAGTTAGTGCCGGTGGAGACAATGAGTCAGGGCTAGCTTAGCCTAATGCAAGGACTATTCCAAGTGTCAACATAACACCAGGATGTCCCTCTCAGAATAGAAGCTTTCTCCTCCAAGGACCCTAGAATTGCAAGGGTGTGAATGAAGGCAGCAGAGTAACATTCATGAGCCAGAATTATCTGCTGTCAATAGAGTACAAGTCACTGAAGGCCCTTTTGTTTCTTTGTTTGTTTGGAAGGAGAGAGAAAATGAACTCACAGGCACACAAGAGCTTCTTCCTGCTGTAAACTAAGTCCAGGTGTGTGCTACATTTGTGCATATGCCTTTATGAGGGGCCTGGGGAATTGAACCCAGGCTGGCTTTGCAAGCAAGCATCTTTAACCACTGAGCTACCTCCCCAGCCCTGAAAGCCCCCTTTGGATGGGGAGATTTGACAGGAGTTAGGAAAGGATTTAAGACTAGGAAGCTACTGGGCAAGTAGGGCAGAATGGATGGGAGAGAGCAGAAGTTGGGTATCAGTGGGTTAGAGGAAAACGTTTTCCTTGCCAATCTATGCTAGAACTCCGTGAAACAGAGGGGGCACAGTGCAGACCCAAAGCCAAGACTACCTCGATTAGATTCCTGGATTCAACACCTGTCTCAGTTTCCTTACCCATGAAATGGGGATGACAATAATGATAAAATCTTTTTAGGGTTTTGAAAAGATTAAGCAAAGTAGTACTAGAAAAGCTTAGCAGAGGTCTTGACTTGATAAGTATATTTGCTAGACAACTTGGGTCACTAACAACCCACTAGAATTGAAGTGGAGGTAAAATCAAATTTTTCCAAGGACGTGACCTTGAGCCAAGCATAGTATATTGTGCTTCAGAATCAACAAATCATCTTCCCATGCATGATCTTTTTTTTTTCCTATTTAAATTTTTTATATTTGTATTTATTTGCAAATAGAAAGAGATGGAGAGAAGAGAGACAGACAGAGAAAATGGGCACACCAAGGCCACCAGCCACTGCAAATGAACTCCAGATGCATGTGCCACTTTATACATCTGGCTTTACGTAGGTACTGGAGAATTGAATGCGGGTGGTTAGTCTTTGTAAGCTAATGCCTTAACCCCTGAGCCATCTCTCCAGCTCATGATCTCCCTTTTCTGATCTATAAAATAACAAATAATTCCCAGGCTTCCCACAGGATTAAATGAGATGCTTCACACAGTGCTCAGTGAATGCTAGCTGCTGCTATTTGACAGGAGCAAACTCAACATTTATTGAGGGATGAATAACTATGATTCTAATGAAAAACCTATGGAATTTTTTTTATTTTTTTATTTATTATTATTATTTTTTTTTGAGGTAGGGTCTCATTCCAGCTCAGGCTGACCTGGAATTCACTATGGAGTCTCAGGGTGGCCTCGAGCTCACGGCGATCCTCCTACTTCTCCCTCCCGAGTGCTGGGATTAAAGGCATGCGCCACCATGCCCGGCTTGTTTATTTTTTATTTATTCAATTTATTTATTTGAGAGAAAGAGAGAGTCAGATAGGGGAGAGACTGGTGTGCCAGGGCCTTCAGGCCCTGTAAATGAACTCCAGATACATGTGCCACTCTGTGCATCTGGCTTATGTGGGCACTAGAGAATCAAACCTGGGTCCTTAGGCTTCACAGGCAAACACCTTAACTGCTAAGCCTCTCTCTAGGCCCCTATTTCGACTTTTTAATGATGCTTTGGTTTTGGTGCTGTTGCTCCTAGAGACAGAGCCCCAGGTCTCTCTCAAGCTAAGCCCTGCCTGTATCATTGAGCAGCACTCCCAATCTAGCTCCATGAGCCCAGCGCTTACCCAAAGCCAGCCAGCTAGTTAGTCAAATGCACTCCTAAACCTGAGCTTGGTGACGATTTGCTTGAGTTACTGACACAGGTAGATGACACCATAGCTACAATCCAGCTTGAGAAACAGCGTGACATCATAGCTGACTCATAAATTTCTGCTGGGCTGGCCTAAGCTTCCTATATTTTCAGGGACTCAGTGATTTTGTCAAAGCCATCATAGGTAGCCTTTCTAAACTAGATATGATTAAAAGCTCAAGTTTAGTTTGGTGTAGTGGCACACACCTAAGTCTCAGTACTCAGAAAGAAGACAGCAATATTGTGAGTTCAAGGCCAGCATGGGTTATTGCAAAAAAAAAAAAAAAAAGTATAAAATTTCATGCAATGAACATTTTACTCCATAAAAATAAAAGACAAAAAGTCAAGCTGGGCATGGTGGCACACACCTTTAAATCCCAGCACTTGGGAGGCAGAGGTAGGAGGATCACTGTGAGTCCAAGGCCACCCTGAGACTATAGTGAATTCCAGGTCAGCCTGGGCTAGTGCAAGACCCTACCTCGAAAAACCAAAAGGAAAAGAAAAAAAAAGAAAAGTCAAACTTTATTTCCAAAACATGGGAAATCATGATAAATTTATCTCACTTCTAAATTTCTTTGTTCTTTAGTCCGAAGCCCACTGGAGGACCTGTCGTCCTGTCAGAGGCAACAGGATTCCACTGGTCCTGCGTCGTGGCTGCCTGCTCGTCCAGCCAGCTTCACCCCCTGTCTGGGGCCCTCTCTTAGACTCTAGGAAACCCCGTGTGATCCAGGGAACTCATAAAGCTTTTGAAGGGCTCAACTCTCAAAGAACATATGCAGATTCCTGCAAAATAAACTTCACATGCAACTTTCAGTGCTGGAAATGGCAGGGAGGCCCTCAAATACTTTAAAAACTTTTTTTTTTCTTTCCCCTGAAGTACTTTTTTATTGGCTGGGCAGAGTGCTCATTGGCTAAAGCACTTGCCACACAAGCCTGAGGACCTGAGTCTGAATCCCCAGAACCCATGTAAAGGCAGACACGGTAGCATATGTCTACAATCCCAGCATGCCTATGGAGAGACAGAGGGTAAGAACAGGAGATTCTCCTGGGAGCTCATGGACCAGCTACCTGGCAAATGCAGTGATGAACACCAAGAAACTTTATCTCTGGGCTGGGGAGATGACCCACTGGTTAAATGTGTTTGTTTGCAAGACCTGGGTCTGAGTCCCCAGTACCCACATAAAGTCACGCATAAAGGGGTGCCACTTTCTGGAGTTCATTTGCAGTGGCAAAAGGCCCTGGTGTGGCCATACTTTTACTTTCTCTCTCTCAAATAAATAAAAATGAAGAAAGATATCAAAAGAGATTCTCCTAAAAAAGAAAGAAACCCTGTCTCACACAAGGTGTAAAGCAAGGATCAACACCCAAGGTTAAACAGCAACAACAACAAAAAGACAACATCTGACAGTTTACTTACAGAGAGGCAGCATTTGAAGATAAAATCCAATCATTCGATCTGCTCTCTTTGAAGAGGCTAAACCAAGCTCAGAACTTACTGAAACAGTTGCAGTGAGTTTTAAATCGACTAAATTCCAAGTGAAGATTGGAATGAAGAGAGATAAGCATTGCATTTGAAAGCTAGAGGAGAATTTAGAGATAACTCTATACGGCCCCTTCATTTTTCCCTATAAAGCTGTTAATCTGCAGGGAAGCAAGTCCTTACTCGAGGTCACACATCCAGTGAGCCTTCATTCACTCCTGCCACTGTGACTGCAGTCCATGGCCACTGTACTAAACAAGGCTCTTGGAAAGGGCTAAAGACACATAAATGCGTACTCCTATATGAAGCTTGGCATCTCCATAGTCTATCAGCCAACCACCTGATAGTGGTCTGATCTTGCGTAGCGCTGTACATGTGCACTTTGCAGTGTGTACGTGTTTAATCAGAAGGGGAAGCAGGAAATGGTGCTTAGTCATGAGACTTGGCAGCCAGCCCGGGCGCCATCTTGGGATGGCCGCCACACCCGCTTTCCACAATAAATGCGTACTCCTATATGAAGCTTGGCATCTCCATAGTCTATGTAGTATGTGTGTGTGTGTGTGTGTGTGTGTATTGTCATCTCACTGCCCTTCATAGACTGGATCTGGTTCCTTAAAGATTTGGGGAAAGTGGCAAAGCACTGACTGTGCCAAGAACAGTTCGGGGTTCCTTATCTTCTAAAGGTCATGTACCCCCACCATAGCTTTATTCTTACAAGAAACAGAAAATAATTTTTTTTTTTTTTGAGGTAGGTTCTCACTCTAGCCCAGACTGACCTGGAATTCACTATGGAGTCTCAGGGTGGCCTCGAACTCACCGCGATCCTCCTACCTCTGCCTCCCGAGTGCTGGGATTAAAGGCGTGTGCCACCACGCCCGGCTCAGAAAATAAAATTTAACCAAGAAAAACCTACAAGCAATGAACAAACAACCACACTCTTGGAAGCAGACAATTCCTACCGGTCTGGTCCTGCCCTGTCAAAAGACAAAAGCAAACAACCTCGCAACAAACCTCCACTTCAGCTCCTTTATTGACAAAATATGGGCATCCTATAGATACACACAACAAGGCCCAGCTAGACGCTTCTAAAACAATCTATGTACTTGTGGGGAGAGAGAAAATGGCCATGTGCAAGGGCCTCTTACTACAGCAAAATGAACTTCAGATGAATGTCCCACTTTGTACATCTGACTTTATGTGGGCAGTAGGGAATTAAAGCAGGACCAGCAGGCTTTGCAAGCAAGCACTGAGCCATTTCCCCAGTCTCCAGCTAAAATCGTGCCCATTCCCATCAAGGAGCTAGGGATGTAACACAGTGGTAGCATGCTTGTATAGCATGTGAAAGGCCCTTGGTTCCATCCCAAGCAGAGTGGTTATTTCTGTGCATTAAATTTGATATGGAAAAAATGTTTCTCTACTTCATCAATAATAATCATGCTACTACCGATGGAAGGTTGAGTTTACACCCAAGAGAGACTTATGATCCTCCTGCCTCGGCCTCCAGAGCACTGGGATTTAGGATGTGCCCACCATGCCCAGCTGGGCTACATACTTTCCATCCACCTTCACAGTGGAATCCCATAACCAGCTTTATAGGAAAAGGACCAAAGGCTCAGAGAGTTTAACAGCAACAAGACTGGCCCACCGCCTAGGCTGAATGTGGTGAAGGTGATGGACTGGAACTTGTTCTCCTAGCAGATTGTTTTCAATAGGGGAAAACCAGCTAGAATGTCTGCCCTTCCTTTGTGGTCTACATTAGCTATGGACAGCAATCAGTGAATGACCAGCAATTTGTTGGTGAAGGAGAACTCTGTTTTATTCATATCTAAGAGACCTGCTAGTTTTGTTTCCTACTAACTTATTCCAGAATGTCATGGGCACGCACACATACACACACACACACACACACACAAATATAGACAGGTTTGTTGACTTTCAAACAAACTGCTCTAGATTCATGTCTAGGAAGAAGTGGCAAGTAATTCATGTAACAAAGTAAGCAGGCTTTCTGTACAGCAAATGCATGTGATCTAAGACCAAGACTTAACTAACACACAGGGCTAGAGAGATGGCTCAACAGTTAAAGGCACTTATTTGCAAAGCCTGACAGCCTGGGTTCAATTCCCCAGTACTCACGTAAAGCCAGATGCCCAAAAGTGGCACATGTGTCTGGAAATCATTTACAGTGGCAGGAGGACCTGGCATGCCTGTATTCACTCCTTCCCCGCCCATCTCTCAAATAAATTAATTAATTAAAAAGAAACAGAAGACTTCTGATAAAATACACATTTATTAGAAATTTTTCAGCAGCATCATTTCCAGTTGCTTTTCTAATCAAAGTACATTTCAAAATAATTACAATCAGTACTCAAAATATGAGCAACAAATATTTTGAGAACTCAGTAATAAAATAATCAGTAGTATATTTCATTCATTCATCCATCCATCCATCCATTCATTGTTTAACACATGTGCAATATTAGCACAGAGAACCAGGAATGCTACAGAATTGCTAGAAAATTGTATATTCCTGCCATGGTTCCTGTCACGGAGACTATACCAACTACTCAAGAGAACAGCTGTACTGTACAGTACATCCTAACATAAATGTACAGACCTGAAAATAAGGCTCAATATGAATGTTTTCCCTTTCTATTCATGTTCAATTTAAGAAATAAATAGTCAACATAATGCTATTTTTGCACACAGAAACAAAAGCCCATTTGAGGCTTCGCTTAACTGGCATTTGTTTTGCACCTTACATCATAAAGATACAGATTTGGTTTTAGTAATTCAGCTACTGAGCTCCAGTCACTAAGGTAGGTAACACCTGAGATGCCAGGCAAGGGCATAAGTTGCTCTAAAATCTGTCAAGCAAAGGAGCTCAGTCAGTGAAATATAAACTCAGTGTAGGACACTTGTGCTTACTGGCATGAGGTTTCCTCGTAGACATCACAGATATAAATGTTGACCTGGCAGCTAGGGAGACACATAATGTGTGTACAGGTTAGTTAGTCAACAGAAGCAAACTTTTGGTATCTTTTGTATTGCTGGAAGCATCTACAGTCCAATCCAGGTGTCTATGCTGCAAACAGTGGCCTGCATTAATCAAGTTGGCATGTAGTATTGAACATTAAGTGCTGCTGTGTAAAAACAAAAAAACAACAACAACAAAAAATGGACCCAAGAATGGGGCTTGGAGTCCTTTCCTGGATATTTTTTTTTAAAGAAAACACAAGAGATCTCTCTTCTTTAGACTAAAGGCCCCGAGCTGAACCTGTCCTCACTGGATCATTTATTCTAATGATCATCAACCAACGCAGCAGATACTTTCATTAGAAAATTCAGTGATGTGATAATCTCTGCAAAATTTACAAATGTACAAAATATTTATAGCAATACCTTCAGACAATGTCAGTGCAAAGATATACATATAGTACACTGTGATAATTATTTGTAAAAACATGAAATAGCATAAGTAAAAAAAAGACACACAAGACACTTTCAACTATAGACACTTTCAACTATAAGCAAATAGAGAAAAATATATTTTTTATAAAGTACTGAATGTTAACTTTTTCATTTGTAAAAAATATATACGTGCAAAAGTGTATTTCTATTTATTCCCTAGATAGCTGGCATGGCTATATTTCAGAATCTTCTTTAACAAGATTGGCAGTGTCTTTAAAAGTATCTTCTGTTGCTGTGTAGCCTGGAGTTGCGTCTTTCCTCAGAGGTTTTGCAGGGAGTGAAGGAGAAGGGGGTGGGGCCACAGCCACACTTTCCTTTTGCTCAGTGTCCATCTACAAACACAAAGAAACAGGAGTCAGTCATTTACCACCCTGTGATAGGACACAGTTCTGTGTGGAGACTAATCCAACGCTAGAAGGTCTGTGCTGGGGACTAGAAAGGTGGCTCAGTAGCTTAGACTGAGCATGGATCCTCAGCGCCCATGGCAAAAAGCCAGACACTAGCAAGTGTCTGCAATCCCAGCACACCCAGGGTGAGATGAGAAGAGACAGGAGAATCCGAAGCAAATAGGCCAGCTGGCTTGGCGTTTCACACAGCAAACAGAGGTCCTGCCTCAGTAAGATCAACACAGAGAAAGTCCTCAAATCTCCACACACATGCCAGGCCAGGATAGGCATGGGTCCCCACTTACAGCACATACACACACATACACACACAAACACACAGACATACAATACACACATCATGCATGTAACATACAAGGATCATACAAGGACATCTGTGCTGAGAACAGTGACTGAGAATTACCTCTGCATAGATTGGATTTTCAAAGTTGGTGGTTTGCTTTGGTTTTCGTTTGAAGATGTTCCATTTTGTGGTCTATAGAAAAGGGAAACAAAAGCTTTCAGCAATGGGTTTGGCTTCATTTTGTTTTTATTTTTTCCAAGGTAGGGTCTCACTCTAGCCCAGGCAGACCTGGAATTCACTATGTAGTCTCAGGCTGGCCTTGAACTCACAGCGATCCTCCTACCTCTGCCTCCCAAGTGCTGGGATTAAAGGCGTGTGACATCACACTTGGCTACAAAGGATTCTGAGGCAAGGGTCAAGTGTAAAATGGTTTAATTCTCCCTGTGATCTCTAAGGTTCTCTGGGCTATTCTCATCTGATCACTTCAGGGTCCTTCCTTGATTTGACATGGGCAGCATATGAATCTGTGCCCACAGCACTGAGCATGAACCATTGTGAGAAATGCCTCATGTCTCAAGACTTCAAAGATAGCAATTGTGTTTACAGATTATAAATTGGAAATTTTGTTTTATATTACTTCACAAAAGTAGTCACAGAACTTTAGAACTGAGATTTTCCAGATCTTATTGTGCACACTGTGTGTGTGTGTGTGTGTGTGTGTGTGTGTGTGTGCGCGCGCGCGCGCATTAAGGGAGACACGACTGGACTGGTGGGCATGGACCAGGATTATTTAAGTACCCTACAATGTTTTGTATTACAAAGAACTGTCTACACACTATGTCCACAGGGCCCCTGGTGAGGGACATTATAGAGGACTTAAATGCTCAGAGGTAAAATGGTTGTTCAGAATTGAAAAGCTACATCTGAGATAGCTGCTTATATGATCAGTAAAACTACTGATACATTCATTAATATGCTTTTATACTAAATGTATTCATTGAATTACATTCCAACAGGAATGATAGAGAAAATCCATCAAGTAGTACTCTTTTTTTTTCCCCCTCTTCATCTCCAGCACTAAATACCCTGCCTAACACATTGAGGGTAATGATGGTTGGAGGATTAGATGAACAATTGTGCTGAAAGATAAAGAGGGTATAAATTAGTGCCATCTGGTGATAGAAACTGGTAATATCAGTGGAGCTAGGAACAAAATACACACTACTCTGGAAAAAAATGAAATATTTATGCATGCTAAGTAAAGATCTCAAATGTTATGTCTATTTTCTGATGATATGGGATCCAGGGTGTTTACCCTTCTTGGTGACATGGTCTTGCATGAGTTAATATCAACCCAGAAATTCCCAACGGTTTGAAAATCTCCCTTTCAGGAATCCGCCATCAGTACCTGAGCTCCATCAGCACCTGGAGAAGTGGTCTTTGACTCTGGATCTATCTCAGAGGGATCTATAGGACTTCCATAATTCTTGTTATCCACATTTCCAGATATAGCAACCTGTGAACATATTGAAGATCCTTAGGCAGTTTTTTAAGAATTCAGTGACAAAAATTTTCCATAGTTTTTCTGCTTACTACCTTACTACTTTAAATAAACCATAACTAAGGCCGGGCATGGTGGCGCATGCCTTTAATCCCAGCACTTGGGAGGCAGAGGTAGGAGGGTCGCCGTGAGTTCGAGGCCACCCTGAGACTCCATAGTGAATTCCAGGTCAGCCTGAGCTTGAGTGAGACCCTACCTCGAAAAACCAAAAAAAAGAAAAACCAAAAAATAAATAAATAAATAAATAAATAAATAAACCATAACTAAACACCAGCCCCATTTTCCCCAAAACAGAAGTGCCAAACCATTGAGTTGCCTCATGTGTTAACTCTGAGACACAAATAACTTCCTCATTGTTCTGTAGGAATCTCTGTGACTCCTTACTCCCACTTGGACCATTATTTTGGTTAAAAGATACTCTGGTTGTACACTAAATAACCGCATGAACAATAACTCACTTGTGAACAGGAACATACCTTTGAATATTAAGGTAAATAAAATTAATAATTTCAGGAGTGCTTTAAAGGAACAAATGAATTAATATTCATCTGAACATTTTTGTAACATCACATAAGTTGAAGATTCTCTCATAAACTCAAGTGGCTATGAATGTTTAAACTCCAGAGAAGAATTTGCTCCTTTTCCTGTTTTATCCTGTGTGATGTCTCACCTGAGCTGGCAGGACCGTTCTCACAGTAGTATCTTTGGCTGCATACATGGGGTTCTCAAATATCACAGGTTGCTTCCCAACTTCCATGACAAAGTTTTCATTCTGATGGAGGAGAGAAACAGAGGTCACACCTGCTGATCTGACTCATGTACACAGGAAGGTAGGGCTCTCCCATCCAGATGTATACCAGATGCTTTGCCAAAGTCACCCAGAATGTGAGGGCTTAGAGATGGTAAGGAAGAGGAGATAGCAGTAGAGACCCAGGGCAAGTCATTACATGATCTAATGTAAATGAACCAAATGCCATCAGCTCTGGAAAGCGCAAGTACTCTCTATAACTGAATATTCCAGGGTTCCATGCAGTACACAGCTCACTTGACACTGGGATGGAAAAATGCAGAAGAGGGTGAATGGCTGGATAGGAAGAAAGGAGGGAAAGAAGAGAGAAATGTATGATACTGTACTTTTAGGCAGGAGGACTTCTGAGAGTTCAAGACCAACCTAGGCAGCATTGTGAAACCCTGTCTCAAGCAAATAAAAGGAAATTAACATGTTCTTGCCCCACCTAATAAAACACTAAAAAATTCATTAAGATTCCAATTAATTCTAAGACTGTATGGTCCAGTGTGACTTAGAGAATTAGAATTTTATCAGTTATTGATGTTTTTAGAAGTATTTCTGCAACAAACCTAATGTTTTTTAACTTGGCCTATACAGTACAGATTTTTTTCTTTACTTAAATGTTTGAGAACAGTCTTTTTTTTCTGCATGAGGGTGTGGTATGTGCTCATGGATGTATATGTGTGTGTGGCCTGTGCATGCATGAGCAGAGGCCAGAGAAACACACTGGATGCCTTCTTCTATAGCTCATCCATGTTTACATAATACAGAGTCTCTCAGTGAGCCCGGAGCTCCTATTATTTCCATCATACTGGCTGACCAGTGAGATCCAGCTAGTATCTGGTTTCCACTCCCAACAGAACTGAGGTCACACAAGTGTGTGTGGTCACACACAGCTATTTATGTGGGAGCAGAGGGATGAAACTCAGAACAAAGCAGGCCCGTATGCTTTCACAGCAAGCACCCTTACCTGCTGAGCCATCTCCATAGTCTCTATTTTTCTTTATTTTTTAATGTTTTTCATTTTATTTATAAGCAGAGAGAGAGAGAAAGAGAGAGAGAGAGAGAGAGAGAGAGAGAATGAGCATGCCAGGGCCTCTAGTCACTGCAAACAAACTCCAGATGCAAGTGCCACTTTGTGCGTATGGCTTTCCGTGGGTACTGGGGAACAGAACCCAGGTCATTAGGGTTCACAGGCAAGTGCCTTAACTATGGAGCCATCTCTCCAGCCTGCAAAGACAAAGGACCCAGGTTCGATTCCCCAGGACCCACGTTAGCCAGAGGCATAAGGGGGTGCACACATCTGGAGTTCATTTGCAGTGGCTGGAGGCCCTGGCAGGCCCATTCTCTCTCTCTCTCTCTCTCTCTCTCTCTCTCTCTCTCTCTCTCTCTCTGTGTGTGTGTGTGTCAAATAAAATAAAATATTTAAAAAAAAGAAGTGTTTCTTCTATGAAACAGTGAGATGATAACCTTCAAACCTTCACATGGAAGTCACACTCACCATTGCCATGGATCTGTCAATAGCAGACTCAGGGCCAAAAGCAGATACTCCAATATCCATGCTAACATCTGCCCCTGATCTGAAGGTCACTCCATTTCCATTTTCAGAGGGTTTGGCAAGACTGCTTAAGCTATAAGGAAGTAAAGCAATATGTTGTTATTTTTAAAAATCTCAACAATTATTACTTTTCCTTCACATTCCCACCCTGAATTCACACATATGGTAGCAAGTCCCTAACCATGAGATCTGAGAGCTACAGTGGACCACTTGTGGGCACAAAGCAAGGCTGGCTCTGCACTAGCCTGCCCTGATCTAGTGAGCACAATTGCTTGTTTAGAAAAATACAATCTGGGGGCATGGCTCAGTGGTTAAATGTGCTTGCTGGAAAAACCTGATATTCCAATTCCCCAGCACCCACACAGAACCTGACACGCATTTGTTTACAATAGCAAGAAACTAACTCTCTTTCTCTCTCTCTTATATATGCAAATAATTAAAATTAAATTTAAAAACCTAGGGCCGGAGAGATGGCTCAGTGGTTAAAGGTGTTTGCTTGCAAAACTCGATGGCCTAGGTTTGATTCCCTAGTACCCATGTAAAGCCAGATTGATGTATGCATCGGGAGTTTCTTTGCAGCATCAAGAAGCCCTGGTATGCCTATTTGCATGCTCTCGCTCTCTCCCTCCATCCTTCCCTCTCACCACCACCCCCCCCTTTCAAATAAGTAGGCGACAGGACATCTTGTCTCAAAAAGAAAGAAAGAAAATACAGCACCTTTTGTTTCTGCAGAATATATGAACTAAATATTGCACTTTAAAAAAACAAACTCACATGGCTATGTCAAAACAAAGTTCTAAACTCAGTACTCCCCTAACGAAACTGACCTCGGAAGCTTGGGCAGAGCAGGCAAAAGAGAGCCAGTTTTCTTATAGTGGAAAAACGCAACGACAGCCAGCGCGCCAATGATGATGATGAGAAGGAAGGTCAACAGCACAGCCATTGCTGCCAAAGAGAAGAAGCAGGAAGACATCAGCGGACAGAAGAGCCAGCAAACGCAGCAGCCGAGCCGAGCCGAGCCGAGGCCAGAGCCATTCATTGCATAAACACTGGGCTAAAAAGACTACGCGGCAGCACTCGATGAGGGGCCATGGCTCATATTCATGAAACTTACTTGTTCCTGGAGAGGTTCCTCTCGAGAGCCCAAGCTCACAGTGTTCTCCGGTGTAGCCACTAGAACACCTGAAAGCACAAGGACAACCAGTCACTGACCCCTTTGCCGTCACAGGCTCTGCTACAATCTGCTAAGCACATTTAGATGCTGAGAGGGCTGGCGCAGTGGAATAGACAGTGGGGTCTTCACCACGACTGTTTAACCTGCCACCAAAACAGTGAGGCGCGGTGGCTGTACTCTAGGAATTCTCTGTCAGTGGAGTAGCACCTACAGGGCCACCGACTGGAGTCATCTCCGCTCCATGCAGTTCTTAGAGAGAAGAATGAACAGGGTGGCGCTGCTCATTCCCCTGACAAGCTCTCTGTTTTTCTCACTGGCCTTCCTCATTCTAAACCTCACTGTGACTTGTGACGAAGCTCTGCTCACAACTGATCTGCCACAGGCCTAGGTCACCATCCAGGAAACTGCTGCCCTTTACCTAACTGTTGGCTCCTCAAAATGCAGCACCCCACGTGACACCCCCAGAGCACATTACAAACGTAGGGTTCCTGAGATTGCACATGGGCACTTGCGCCAGCTCACTCTTCTGCCCAGTACACTTTGAGAAGCCTGAGCTCCCTCTGTGGGCCTAACCCCGCCCCTCCACCCTAGGGAAGATGGGCTGTTTAGAGACCAGTGAAAGAGCAAGGCTCTGGCACTTGTTTCCCTGGCTCTATCAAGGTCTTAGATTGCCTAGGGCCGACAGATGGGACCTCAACGGTCAGACTTACTTGCATTTAGGGAGGCCATTCTCATCAAAATAGCAGTTTCCTCCGTACATACACCTGCATGGAGGAGGCATGGTGATGGGAAGTTCAATGGCTGCAGAGAGGAAAAGCCAAGCGTGTGTTAGCCGTGGTGAGCAGAGCACCCAGAGCACGCAGACCTGCCCAGCTCCCCGGAGAGTCAAGCCAGCCAGGCTCCCTGCCTGCCGAGGCATCACTCGCCCTAAGTCAAGTGATTTTCAGAGGTAATATGCATTTTGTCAATGGAAAGAAAGAGGTAGTTTATAGTACTCTGGTCTGCTAAGTTCACAGCATATGTTAATACTTAGAAAGTCTTTGTGTAAGAAAGAGTCTCTCTTAACACATTGACATCTTCCCCATTATCTCCTATGAGGCATTCAACAGTTTAATTTAGGGACACCTGAAAGCTACTGCCATTAGCTCCAGAGCATAGGCAGCAGATCAGGCAACAGGCAGACACATAGAAATAGATGCACAGGTACCGCGCGACAGCTTCCAAACTGCTCAGCCTCCACATTCCGCCCAGACGAGCCCAATCACCCCTTCTTCGGCATCTTTTAGATGCTGAGTAAGTATTTATCACATGCTTGTTGGAGGAGTTTGGCTACCCTCTAGGCTCAGTCCCTCATTTTGGGTGTCTATACAACGTTCCCTTTTCAGAGAGGCCATTCCTGAACAATCTATCCAAAAGACCAAGCACAACCTTGCCACCCATACCTCTTACCCACTCTAGTCTCCACTGTGCTTTGGCCACCTGACTCATTACATATGTATGGGTTTCTCTGTGTGCTGTCCTGGTAGCAAGCAAGCTCACCTAGAGAGGGGCACTTATAATAGGCAGTCACTGAACTAATACATTGATGAATATACCAAACCAGGGCTCTGCGTGGGATGACTGTCATCATTAATGTGCTTACTTTAGCTAAAGTTTCTTTTAAATGGTAATCTCAATAGAAAATAGCAGGTAACACCTTCTACAGTGACTTCCATAATGAACCCTCCTCAGTATAAAACAAACCTGAGAAGCTTATTATCACTTTATTCAAAATATTGCACAAAATTCTGGAATCTTGCCCAGGAATGTTGTTAAGCACAAGCAAGGGGTTGGGAAAGAGCATTTTCACACTGAGTTCTTTCTCTAAATGGGCTGAGTCAGTGGCTCCCTGTTCATTTGCTTCCCCCGTAGGATGAACTCTCTGCTTCCTTATTCTGATGTTTATCTCCCAACAATGCAGGGTAACTTTCAAACACTGCTCCCTCTTCAACACAGAAATGAAATGAGCAAGAACATCCTCTAGCCCCACCCTGCATGGTGTAAGTTTTCTGCACTTCAGAAACATGGGTCTCTGTCTTGAGGAACTTAGGGAACTGGATAAATTCTTTCTGGGACACCATAACATAAATTTAGAGTTAGGAATTTAGGATGTGCAACTCTTCAGATTTTAGTGAATGATTCTCAGAATCACTGGAACATAATTGAAGGTCCCAGAGATGCCCAGGTAGTGGTCTCACCTGCATCACATTCAACAGTGCTGCCACTGAGGAAACTGGAGCCTTGGGGACAGGCACAGCTGTATCCTCCAGGTCTCAGGAGGCAGAGGTGGCTGCAGACTTGTTTGCAAGGATTGGTCACTGGAAAGTAATAAAAATACAGTTAGGTCTGGACGGGAGACTTAATATTCCATCCAAGGTACACCTATCAACTGGGCATGGTTCTGCCTGGCAATGGCCACGTCCAGAAAGCATCCCAACACCTCTAGGCCACGTTACCCTGCTGCACACCTCACTTATGCTACCATCCTTGCCACCCCACCGGAGTGGTGGAGTCCCTCCATGCTATTTCTATACTCACAGTTTTCATTGTTCCTACTCATCTCCTTTACTGATCTAGCAGGTTTGGAAGGTGGGTATCTATCTGGTTCAAGACCTGATCTCAAGTCTGTGCTAAGCAACTTAAATGGTTCAAAAGATTAATAAAACTCATCCAGTAGTTGAATGCACACAAGTTATTAAATGGCTCAGCCTTGGTTCCTTTCCTTGAGAATAGAAGTTCTTTATAAGGAGATTAATTGAAGCAGCAGATGCTATACTTCAAAAATGCTTATCCCTTTCCTCTTGCTCTATACAGCGATGGCCCATGACCTAGAATAATATAGGAAGCAGTACTGAGGGTGGATGGATGGATAGATAGATAGATAGATAGATAGATAGATAGATAGATAGATAGATGATATATAGATGGATAAAGGGGGAAGGAATACATATAGAGTAGTGATGTTTACTAAGGAATAAAGGACTAATTTTTTTCACTTTAGTTATTTTTAAAAAAATTTTTTTGCTCATTTTTATTTATTTGAGTGTGACAGAGAGAGAGAAAGAAGCAGAGAGAGAGAGAGAGAGAATGGGCACGCCAGGGCTTCCAGCCACTGCAAACAAATTCCAGATGTGTGCGCCCCCTTGTGCATCTGGCTAATGTGGGTCCTGGGGAATCGAGCCTCGAACCAGGGTCCTTAGGCTTCATAGCCAAGCTCTTAACCGCTAAGCCATCTCTCCAGCCCTCACTTTAGTTATTTTTACTGCTCATGATTTGCATAATTTTATTCAACCTCCAACCTTAGCTTCCTTCAGCCAATACCCACAAACACACAAATGTTCACAATACACACACACACACACCTTTCATGTACCAAGAACACCCTATTATCATTGTTTTCAAACAATACAGCCATCCTAAGGAGCATCTCCTTTCAAGATTGGTGATTACCTGACTGATTGTATCTGAGTTGATGAAAGATTCGAACTTGAGTGAGCCAAGGATTCACTACTAGCATTTTCTCTTTCTGTCCTTTCCCAAATTTGTTTTGTTTCCACACCTCTCCCTTCTCCTTGGCAACCCAATATAACTGGTCTTCAAAGACATCCAGACTGAAAGGCTTTATTGCTGCTCCGTGAAAAAAAAAAAACAGAAACAAAAAAGAGTTAATGAAGCACTAATGCTAATGGATTCCTTTGCATTTAATTCAGCAGGTGAGAGTTGACGGGCAAGGACTAGAAATCCATTTCCAAAGATCAGTGGTTCTTGAGAAATAGAGCAAAGAGATTAGAAATGTTAACTAATTATTCAGTATATTAAATTATAACCCATTCTAACCTTCATTTACAATGACTCTTCTGTCAGTCCCATCATATTTTATGGTTTCAATTACATCCTCCTTCGAGTCACTCCAATAGATCCGGTCACCATTCAGATAATCTATGGTAAGGCCATTTGGCCAACCAAGGTCCTCAGAAACCAGAACACTGCGGTGTTCACCATTCATCCAGGCAGACTCGATTTTAGGTTCTTTTCCCTGGTCTGTCCAGAACATAAGCCTGTAACAGAAATGGTCACTGAAGCATGTCACCTAGTGGAACCTCCCTACTTCTGCTGCGCGGGAAGCACTACCGACAGTCCAGAGACCTGACAACTTAGTACTGCTCTCTTTATTCTTTATACTCTTGAGGTATGTGAGATACAAGGAGCAAAAATTTGGTGTTGCGTCAGGGCCGCATTAAAGGTTAATCTCAGCAAGCACTTCTCAAGTGTCACTGCTGAGTTTCTAGGACAGGAGGTAGCCTATGGAAAACAGTAGAATCAAAGAATCATAGTATTTTATATACAAATATCTAAAGGGAAAAAAATCACTCATCCCAGATCATAATTTCAGAATCCAGTCGAGAATATACTTACCCTAGCTTAGGATTCACAACAATTGCACCTGGCTGATCCAGTTGGGTAGTAATCAGCCACTTCCTGTACCTTCCATCAAGCGTAGCCACCTCAATCCGTTGGCTCTTGGCATCTGACCAGTAAATATGCCTGAATTCAAAGAGATAATGTTAAATGAGTGTAGACTGATCATTTCAGAAGAAGTTTGAACATGAGAAAATTTAGTGTGAATTCTGGCCAGCAAAACAGATGCCTGTAAACAGTGCCCCACAGCTCTTCAGCCAAGAGTGAGGAATGGAGGGACTCCTGCACAATTAACCACAACAGCTAAACCAACTGAGCTGAATGCAGAAATCAAAATGGCTTTATATCTGAACTATTATGAGACAGGTAGAAATCTGAAGACATTTTTGAGCTGATCCTTTCTTACTGCTCATGAGTCTATTTCCTCCTCAGCAAGAGCCCTTGAGGAATGTGGCATCAGTCCCCAAAGATGAGTAGAAGTAGCATTTCAAAATAACACATTCAGCAAGACCACCCTGGCTCTCTTTCCACTTCTGAGGCTGCAAGTCTTAGTCCCTTATAGCAGAAATAGCCTGGAAGTTTCTTAATGCCCTCATTCATTAAGAGAAGACAGAAGGTTGCAGTAATGGTTCTCTAAGGCCCCATTTCCTGACAGAAAATGCTGAGGTTGAGTCTCCTGCTATCCTGAAGGCACAATGGAGACCCAATTAACTTCTTCAGAGGAACTCAAGTCTCTCAAGAACACTAGACAAGACCGTTAAAAGGCGAAAATGAATTTGTAGTTCAAATGACTCTCCATTCTCCAGAACAGCAATGAGCCTGTAGGCTTCCCTCTCAAACATTTCCCCATTATTAGTCCATTTTCAAGGACACGAAGACTCAGAAGACTTGAGCTCCTGTGCACATGATCACCAGCACATAGTTCCATACGTGCCTACATCTTGTGCATCTGCCTTAGGAAGACCATGCATAAGGTTCTGACAAGGAGATATTAAAATACAAGAAGAGATACTAGAAGGGATACTTGAGCCAGAAGATACTAGAAGGTCTAAAAGAACAGAACAAAGCCCACAGCTCTATTCACTCTAGGCCAAAGGTTAAGAGGGAAAGTCAAATTTCCCAATGGCATCAAATAGCTATAAAGATTGTGGATTGTTCCTCTCCTACATATTCACCGTAGAAGAAAATGTTTAATTCTAGCTAATTTGCTTGGAGAGTTGTAAGCCTGTCCCATTCTTTCATAAAATAAACAGTGCTGCTATAATCAAAAAGTTATTCTTGAGGTTGAGTATTTGGGGAGCAAGAGAGCTCTCATACATAACACAGAATCTTGACTGACATGTTTTCTCCATGGCACATATAGAATATAGGAATGGACACTGGCACACGCAGAGATGGTTTTGGGGGCCAAGGAAAGTCACGGCACCAGCCTCTAAGTTTTCCAATACCGGTTAGAGGCTGAACTCACGTACTATGGGTAAGGAGAGAGTGCTCACCAGCAAGACAGAGCAGACAAGAGGGAAATGTGTGGTAAATTTACCTTCCAACCCAGTCAACTGCTAATCCATCAGGCTGCATTATGTAATTCAGGCCCAGGTCAACTTCACGTATGGGATTATTGCTACCAGATTCAAAGCCAGGGATGTAGGCTCGTCTGATAGCACCAAATGCAGAGCCCTGTCCCAGCACGGTGTAATATACAACACCTACAAAGGAATACATACCTTCATATTAGGGACATCAGTAAAAACAAAACATCTAGTGCTTGTGTATTCGTACCACCATGTCCATCAGTACGCTCAAACCTCAAAATCTGTCATACTTGGGCTATGAATTCTTTAAATCATAAAGCTAGAAGATGAGTGAGGCAAGGTTAGAGGAGTTTGTAGGCAGATAAGACAAGGCTCAAGTAGGCATTTATTTATTCACGTACTTTGCTTGCTTGCATGACTTTGTGGGCGTAATGTGGGAGGGGGGGAGGGCGTATGAGTGTCATATGTGTACGTGCTGTGTGCTGTGGTGTATGCAGGCCTAAGTGCCCCTGCAGCCTCCCCTGTGCTCAGTTGTGGCAGGGGCGCTTGCCTGAGGGAGCCAGAGCCTGACACCACTTGTTCCATGCCATTGCTCCTCCACCCATTCTTATCTGAGCCACAGTCTCTTACTGAAACAGGAGTTTGCTCTTCTTCATAAACCCAGGTAATCCCCTGGTCTCTCAGTTCCCCTATGTAAGACTGGGCTTAGGCGTATGTAACGCCACACCCAGCTTCTACGTGGGCTCTGGAGATTCAAACTCTAGTGGTTCCATCCCCCCAGACACTCATGCTGATGAAGAAAGCATATGTCACTGAGCCAGTCCGGGCTGTATTCACTATTTTTTTTTTTCACTCAAGCTCTTCTAGAGCCCATTGAATACACTGTCTGCAGATGTCAGGTCAGGTGCCTGGCCCACAGAGAAGAGTTCGATTCCATCTCCAAAGAGCACAGTGTTAGAAAGTAAGGGAAAAAGAAATGTGACCATTAGCTACAAAACTCAGTGTAACATGTATTTTAGTAGAAGCATTGGCTCATGGGAGAGGATTCACAGAACTGGTCCAGGAGTGACACTGGAGCTCAGGGTTTGCAAAGAAATTTGCTAAGGGTTCAATGGTTTAGACAAAAGAGAGTCGTATGAGCAAAGACAAGGAGACATTAAAATACAAGAAGAGGTGGGGAAGACAGGAGAGCCAAGAGCTCCAGTGTGCTGGACAGGAGTTTCTACTTCCATTCAGGCAACAAAATACAGTCAGTTTTGGACCAGAGAGATGGTGCAGTATATCTGAAGCACTTGCCTCTCAGGCCTGACTTTGATCTCCCCAGAACCCATGAAGAAAAGCGGGAAGAAAAGCCACAGCGGGCTTCTGAAATCCCAGCACACTGTTGACAAGATGGAGTGGAGACAGGAGAACTTCCTGGAAGCTCACAGCAAGCACAGCAAAGAACAGCAGAGGGAGATCGAGAGAAAGAGGCGGAAAGGTGAGGACTGAACTGAGAGCTGTCCTCTGGCCTCTCCAGGCACGCTGTGGAGGAATGCTCATGCCCGCCCTCCCACCCACACATGAGCACACACAAAAAGTAAATTTCTCCCAAAATGCGACAAAGTCAATTAGCAGCAGCAGCCAGTGCCACAGTTTCTACTCACTGAGGCCCATGCCCTCGGGGTCCCAGTCATAGTCAAGAGTCTGGATATGTTCCTCCTCCTCAAGATATTCCGAGAACTTTTCAGATGACACATTGTACTTTCGAATACGAACATTCTCGGGCAGGAGCAACAGAGGAGGATTTCCTGTTTAAGAAAAGGGAGGGTGGTGAGGGAAGAAGGGCTACTTTATCTATTTGACTTCTACTGGAACTTTTTAAGAGTACAGCATAAAATGCACACCAGGTATCCTTATTTTAAAATATGAGTTCTATAGGAACCTATGAACAAAGCTGACCATCTCACTGAGTTACAGAATCCACACATGGTGGGCAAGGCAGTTTTTTATGTTTATCTCAGTGGCAGTTTAGGCCAGATGGAGACCACAACAGAGTCCTCATTTTCAATGGATTTTTTTCATCATCCACTGACTAGATTGTGGATATTCACTCTCACAGAAGAAATACAACATCCATAGCCTCACTCAGTGCTCAGTCCTCACTTCTGACTTACAGGTTTTGAGATTCTTTTAGCAGGTAATCATCTCTGTGGCCCAATTTAGCTTCTAGCTAATGAATGGGGGGGGGGGGAGCCAATTTGGTAAGGAGTTTTCTTAAACTAAAGTAGTTGTTTCAATGCTGACTCATCCAAAGATATTTCTGTGGTATTTGTAAAACTCAGTTTACTTGAAAAATGGCAATCAAATACAATTTAAGTAACTTTTCAAAGTTCATTTTTTAAATTTCTTCAGCCTTAATATTATGTTTATGTGAATATTCTAATTCATTTCAGTGATCACCTTAATAAGACGACTTAAACATTTGAAAATTTGCTGCTTAAATTACCAGGCCAACTGTTCAAACGCCTTCATGTTGGTGTGGAGGACAGGATACTAGATGGGCTAGTCAAACTTAGGTCCAATTTATATGAGAGGAAACTTCTGGAGAGCTGGGCAAGGTGGCACACTCCTCTAATCCTAGCACTCCGGAGGCACAGGTATAAGGATAGCCATGAGTTCAAGGCCACCCTGGGAATAAATAGTGAATTCCAGAACAGCCTGAGCTAGAGTGAGACCCTACCTTGGAAAACAAACAAACAAACAAACAAAAAAACTTTTGGAACTGCACAATAAAAGTCACCAAATTCAAAAATAAAATTTATCCCTTAACTGGGATATACTGATTCAGATGAAATTTCTGAACATAATATCTCCAACTTATACTCTTTTTTCTTTTGTCATTTCTATCTAGCATTTATTCCTCTTTTTATTTGGCCTGACATTAATGTAAAGCTAATAATGGCTAAAGTTCAGAAAGCACCAGTCTCCCTTAGGCCTAGGACAAGCAGCAGACCATGGACAGTAAAGGGACATGTCAGCAGAGTGTCCGTCCCTGATTTCTCCCAGGTCAGAGTTTTGTGAGTATCTTGGTTTATATGGCCTCAAACCTTGGCCTCCGTTGACTGGGCCTCATCCATTTCTCTCTATTGGTCAACATCCCACTGCAAGTTTTGTTATCTCCTGAAAGCTGATACCTGTCCACTTTTTGAAGTTTCTATCCAGGTTGTCAAGAGGCTCATTCTACAATGATACCTAAGTATCTGATTTTTAATTTTACTTACGTACAAGGGGATTGTAGTCAGTGTGTAAGCTGGCAGAGGAGAAGAGAGAATATGAGAAGAGAGGCATCAAGTTAAATCTGAGACTCGGAACTGGGAGTTGATTTCCCAGCATGAGACCGTCATACCATTAGCAGCACACCGTTCTCCATGGTGGGCGCTCATAGACGTGAAGCCATCTGCGCAAAAACATTCATAACTTCCTTTGGAATTTTGACAGCTTTGAGGACAAACCCCAAATTCCTCACATTCATCGATATCTGCAGGCAAAATAAAACCAAATATGTAACATGCATTCTGATCCATTCTTCAGAGAACCCGTTTTTGCTTAAATTCATATTCAGAAGCAATGAGGACTGTAAATAGTGCAGATTAAAAAAAAAAAAAAACCAATCAGCATGTATGGTACATTTCTTGCTGTTTCCCATGCTTCCTCTTAGATGGTTTCTCTTCATGTGTCCTTGAACCCAAAGCCCCAACTGAGACAGGTTTAACTAAATCAGGACAAGGAAAACTTCATACAATAATAGAGCAATTTTTTTTTTTGAGGGAGGGTCTTCACTCCAGCCCAGGCTGACCTGGAACTCTGTAGCTGTAGCCAGGCTGACCTTGAAGTCAAAGCTATCCTCCTATCTCTGCCTTCCAAGTGCTAGGACTAGTAGAACAATTTTTGCTCTACTATTTTTCTAGTAGAAAGCATTTATGATCTTAATATTTGCTATGACTTTGTAGCTTCCAGAGCAAGACTCATTGATTTGGTCTTTCAATTCCGTTCTTAAGCTTCAATAAACATCTGAGTATGATATAAAGGTATGGTATAAATCACATAAAAGATACCTCAACTCACACTCACCACTGACTACTTCTAACTTCACACTCTAGAACTCACTTATTCCTTGCCTAAGGAGGTATGTAATAAGTATGTGCAGTTGGCTGGGAGAGTAAGCGTTATCATCTTGTAGCTCTTGTTCTTTGAGTTTGCACACTGCTGCAATAAGCCATCATCAACAAGACCATCATTCATCTCAGTTCCGTACATTACTGAGCATTTGCTCCCTCTCTGTTCTTAGCCAGGCATGAGTAAGACATGCAGAGAAAACAATCAACTGACACGTGAGAATTTTAGTGACTGAGAATGACGAGTTTATTCCCATTGAGGAAACATTTTGGTGTTTTAATTAGAACCTTAAAAATATAAGGTTCTCTGAACAATGATTGAAGGGAAAATATTATACCTTGGCAAGAATTTCTGTCCAGAGTACCAGCTTTGAACCCAGTTCTACAAGAGCAGATAAATCCTCCTCCACTCAGCTGGGTACAATTGTGTTCACATACATTTTCAGCACATGTTCTTTTGTCTCCGAGATCTGAAAAAAAAAAAAATCCCAGCATTACAAATACAAGGTACGAGCTACATCAGCAGACACTCCTATACAGGACCCAGAGGTGAGCCTTCCTAGAATAGTAGATCTGTAGTCTGAGCTCTGGTAATGCCTAAATGTCATCTACCTTTGTCATAGGCTTCTAAATATTTTTGTCAAAGAAGTTGTGGGATCTCCTGGTTCATTCTCTCACATCAAATAGACTTGTGTCACTGTCTTCATTATATTGAGTGTCACCACACTTCAGGGTCCCTCATGGTATAATTGTATTACTTTGTATAGTTTTATTTAGTATTTATTTATTTATTTGACTGAGAAAAAAAAAGGAGAGAAAGAGAGAGAATAGGCATACCAGGGCCTCCAGCCGCTGCAAATGAACTACAGACACATATGACCCCTTGTGCATCTGGCTTACATGGGTCCTGGGGAATTGAACCTGGGTCCTTTGGCTTTGCAGGCAAATGCCTTAACTGCTTGAGAACAAACTCAAGACAATTATGTAACTATAATTTCCCACAGTGACATATAAAAACACGTTTACTTACTGCAGCCTATTTCATCAGAACGGTCACCACAGTCATCGACGTCGTCGCACACATATTGCTGCAAAATGCAGTTACCATTGCTACACTTATACTCATTTTCTGTGCAAGGTTTAGGGGTTGGTTTTCTACCTGTAATTTAAGGATGACTTAAGTCAGTATTTTCCTGTGAGGCAGATGCATTACCCCCTCTAGGACAGAAACAGCAATGACTCACTGAATAAATGCACCCTTTCCTCTATTTCCCAGACCCCCTTGCAGCTAAATTTGGATCTTGTGACTAATTCTAGCCAATGGACTATGGAAGTGACATATGTCACCACTGGACTGAAGCAATGAAATGCCCAAGTTCCTTCAAGGCTGTAGCAACCGTGGCAGCCAGGTGCATCAGGAGACGTAGCTGTAAGATGGGGGAGGCTGTGTAAGCTTCATATGAATGAGAAAGAACTGCTGTGTCACAGTATTGAGGCTTTGGGATTTGTTGTTTGCAGCAGCTAGGATCAGTTACCCTCAATAATATATAATGATGAGTGAAGTTGATCTTTCCAAATCAAAAACCTCAATTTGGCTTAACAGTCAGGAGATCCAGTTATGCAATGGCAAATCACTGGGCAGAGCCGTCACCTGAGAAAAGCTGAAGGCAGATCACGCGCTCGCTGAACTTGACAAGCCAAGCAACAAGGTTAGAAACTAGAACATCTGAGATGTGACCTTGGCTGTCATTACCTGGGTATGGCAACGTTGTGTAAGCGAAAGATAACCTTGGTAAAGAACTGGTTGGTGTATAATGCAAGACATACAAGGAAATATAGGGCAAAATTTTGCAGCATGAGAAAAGTTAATTGTATATAATGTCAAACTGAAAGGGTCTGAGACACGATGGTCACCCATTTTCCTAAATGGCAATCAGCTGAAATGTATATATATAGCCAAAGATGCCAGAACCCTGTGGATGTTCGAGACTTTAAAGAACTCTTGGGCCCCAAACCTTCTAAAAGCAAGTAAGCTTAGGAAGGTATATATGTCCCTATACCCTCCTCACTGCCCAAGGCTTGGATCACAGACAATGAAGAACAAGAGTTCTTTCCAGGGTGGTGTCCTGACTTAAATCTCTTCCACACCGAGGCTGGGCCTTCACAGTATCTGTATGCAATGGCCATATGAAGTGAGAGTAGTGCCACTTGTAATTCCTTCAGGACAACACAGGCAATCAGGACTGTCTTGTGAAAGTGTGTCGTGGTAGCCCAATGGCATTACAGAATTTCTATAAGGTAGTGACTGCAAAAAGTTTAATTCTTTCATTCCGAACAGAATGAAGTTAACTGTTTACTTCTGCTATGTTTTCTTTTTTTTTTTTTTTTTTTTTTTTTTTTTTTTTTTTTTTTTTTGAGGACAAGAGACACAAACAAAACAAGGGACCAGACCAAAAAGAACCATGTGTAGAATTGATGAAGTAACTACTGCCCATGACCCAGAAATCCTGGTTTCAATTATGGGATGGGACTGAATTCTGTCCCCTATGAAATGGCCTTAAAAGTGTTCCACATATGAGGAAAAAAATAATGTAAAAAGACATTCAGTGGCATAAGAGCAAAATATGATTCTTTTAAAAAAAAAATAGGCTTCATTAAATATCCAGGCATTTCCCTGCATTTTCCAAGACTCCTTGTAGTGAGATAAAGACCATGTGACTACTTCTGGCCAATGGCCTATAAACTCAAATGAGGTCTGTCACAGATCCTGGAAAGTGGCAACCTGTGTGCCTCCAACCTTGCTCACATCTCCTGTCCTGGCAACCCTGAAGACAAGGTGTTCCTGCTGGTGTAAGTCTAAGATGGAGGTAGGCAGCTGGGCATCCACCAAAACTTGGCATAAGTAGACAACAAACCCTTTCTGGGCCTGGTGGTGCAGACCTGTAATCCCATCTACTTGGGAGGCTGAGCCCAGAGGATTGCCAAGTTCAAGGCCTGCTTGTGCTATACAGGGTAGGATGAAGGACAGCCTGGGCAACTTAGACTCTGGCTCAAATTAAAAATAAGACAAGGGTTAGAGACATGACTCTACAGATGAGGCACTTGCCTAGAAAGCCAAAGGAGCAAGGTTCAATCCCCCAGGACCCACACAAGCCAGATGTACAAGGTGGTGCATGTGTCTGGAATTCGTTTGCAGTGGCTGGAGGCCCTGGTATGCCGAATTCTCTCTCTCTCTTTCTCTCTCTCTCTCTCTCATAAATAAATAAATTAAATTAAATATTTTTATAAGGTAAGAAGTGGGCTAGGGATATAGCTCCATAATAGAATGCTTGCACAATAGGTATGTAAAATGCTCTGGATTCAAAAAGAAACATAACAAAAAAATAAAATAAAATGCACTGGATTCAATCCTCAAAATCACACAAAAATTATTTTTCCCTTTCCATCCTTTGGTATGTGCTTCAACTTAACATGCAACAATGTTATAAGTGCAGACTGATGTCTACCAAGATTGACTGTTGGCATATTGTCAGCATCCTCCTTGACGGTCCCCGCTGGCACTGACTGTTGTAAGGCATATATATGTTGCGGCCACATCAGTAGGAAGATTAAAAAATGGAAAACTTGGGTGTTTATCTAAACAGGGGAAATAAGTTTCCTCAATGACTTCTTCCTAGGCAAATAAAGTCGCCCAGAAAAATCTATCAAGTCTCTTTCAGTGGACCGATTTTTAAACATTCTCAACGTGCACATATGTCCAGCAGTTAACATAGGAAATGCAGCCAGTCTATCACTTTTTTTCCGGAAGGTGGATATGGATTTCCATATTCACGAGGACATTAGATAAGCTCTGTGAACACCGATGCTGCCTTCCATAACTCAGCCTTCTCAGCTGACCTCCAGAAGGACTACTCATTCATACACCAGACTGGCAATCAGCAAATGAAGGTTGTAGAGTAACCAACCATCACCTTTGGAAACAAATCACCCATCCACTTGTCATACGTGACTCAATCAGAATTAAAGGACAAACTACGGGACTTAGAAACACTGTGCTCCAATGAGGCAGAACTGAGCACGGTTGCGCCTGAGCACCGCTGTACACATTCACGCCAGCAGAGGCACACCACTGCAGGTAGGAAGGAAGCTTCCAGAAGATTCAAAATGGAGACCCCAGAGGCGCATTCACTTCAAACGGGGGGGGGGGGGGGGGAGGGGGGCGCTAGTTCCTCCCGCTCCTGTATACCCTCGGCTTACAGTGCTCCACTTTCTCATCCGTTCCATCTCCGCAGTCGTCCACACCGTTGCACAGCTGGTGAGAATACACGCAGCGACTGTTGTCACACCGGAAACGGTGTGGTGGGTCGCATGGAACATTGACTGAAATATGGAAAAGCAAAGGTGCAAATGAAAACTCAGTACCAGGCTCGCTTTATTCGCTCATCATTCATTCATTGATTGAATAACAGGCACATCTAGACAGAAGCCAAGCACTGTAGCAGACCATAGATATACTGATGGGTCCACCACAATGAGGGGCCCCTCTGGGGGGGGGGGGATCTGATACCCAGGACAGGGAGGAGGGAGGGGGAGGAAGCTCATTAGAGGAAGGCACTGGGTCAGGAAGACAGGGAGGGGCATGTTGGCTTTGGAATCTTTGTGAAAGTCTCCGGGGCTGGAACCTGGAAAAGGAAGGCAGGCTAGAAAAGCCAGCAGGACCATACATACACTGGCTCATCCTAGCAGCCAGGAAGCTACTGTTTTATCCTTGTGAATGTAATTATCACTGAGCCTCCACAGCCTAAAGTCTTTACTAAGTTTTTATCCTATGATGGGCTTTCCTTGGCGAGTTCTTGACTTCTTACATTGAAAGTTCATATCTCCATCAGTGACTCATTCTGTTTGCAGAATGAAACATTCAGGCTGCTGCTTATGCCACTGTGAAAAAGGGAAGAGTTGTACCCAGGTCTATTACTTGTTTCGTGCAGGGTACACAGTCCTCCCTGCATGTATCATGAGTTCAAAAAACTCTATGTGCACAACTCCACATCTTCTATGTTAAGGATGTGAGCATTTGATTTTTCTGACTTTATAGCACACATAGGGGTGTTTCAGGGGAAAGTCAGATTCTAAGGCTGGTTAATAAAGCTATTGCAATAATTGCCTTCTATGAATGGCAAGTACAATACTAGAAAACAGTATTGCATGTGTATGCATATGTGTGCATCCCTGCCTTTATAAAATGTGATTTACTAGCTATGGGTATTTTGTCTTATGGAGAGAATCAACTTCGTAAGATTTTTTTTTTGTTTTGTTTTGGAACATAGCTACTTCCTTTAAAAAAAAAAAACAACAGTTTTTAAGGCCGGGCGTGGTGGCGCACGCCTTTAATCCCAGTACTAGGGAGGCAGAGGTAGGAGGATTGCCATGAGTTTGAGGCCACCCTGGGACTACATAGTGAGTTCCAGGTCAGCCTGGGCTAGAGTGAGACCCTACCTTGAAAAACAAACAAACAAAAGAGTTTTAGGATGCTATTGTGAAAACATGATGTTCAAGCTGGGCGTGGTGGCACAAGCCTTTAATCCCAGCACTTCAGAAGCAGAGGTAGGAGGATCACCTTGAGTTCAAGGCCACCCTGATACTACACAGTGAATTCCAGGTTAGCCTGGGATAGAGCAAGCCCCTACCTCAAAAAAAAAAAAAAAAACAAAAAAACTACAATACTCTGTAGGAGGGTTAATACTTACAAATGAGTAGGAAAGAATGTAGGAAAAGAATTGGAAGAGACAACATGAACTATGAACTTCAAAAGCACAATTGTAGCTAAGTCAGACAGTTCAGAAAGAGTTTAATTGTCTGAAACCGTGGATGTTGACTGAGATAGTAAACTGAAGTAGGAAGACCAAGGGACCTCACACCCCCAGTGATGATATATCAAGTCCTCAGACCTAAAGCAGGAAGACCAAGGGACTTCACACCCCCAGTGATGCTATATCAAGTCCTCAGACCTAAAGCAGGAAGACCAAGGGACCTCACACCCCCAGTGATGCTATATCAAGTCCTCAGACCTAAAGCAGGAAGACCAAGGGACCTCACACCCCCAGTGATGCTATATCAAGTCCTCAGAATTGCACAGCTGTCCCCAGAGAGCATGCCCTGCGTGAAGGGAACATGGAGTTATGCCAGAGTCCAGCCCTCTCCCTCGCACTTACAGCACAGGTGAAGTTCTTCATCAGAACCATCTCCACAGTCGTCCTCCCCATCGCAGGTCCAAAAGGACTGGATGCACACATGGTTTTTACATTCGAACATCACAGCTGGGCAGTAGGTACCATTGGGAAAGCGAGTGGCTGTTGGTGGTGAGTGGACACGTAAGATTTACTTTGGGGAAAGCTGTCCGACTATGTGACCCTTACCTCTTGCTGTTATAACCTGCTCTTCCTTATCCATATACCTGCTCTATGGTCTTCCTCTAATTCTGAGGGAGCACGTCTTAAGGACAATTCTCTAAAATCAGTTTTCAGTGACAGGGATCATTCCAAAGACTGGACTTTTTTTCCATGGGCAAATGTAATGCTCCACCTGTTTCACCTGGCTTTCTGCATCATGTGTTTTAGAAGTCTCTTTGAAAGCAGCCACACCATCAACGGTGTGTGTGTGCACGCACACGTGTGCATGTGTGTGTGTGTAGGCCAGAGGACAGTATCAAGCGGCATTTTCATGATTTCCATCCCTGGCCTGAAAGTTGCCAAGTAGGTAAGGCTGACTAGCCAGTGAGCCCCAGGAATCCTTTTGTCTCTGGCTCCCCAGCATTGGAATTTCAAGTGTGTGGCACCACACCCAGAATATTTACTTGAGTTCTAGAGATCAAACTCGGGTCTTCATGTTTGTGAGCTATCCTTTGTTCTTTATACTAGACAGTTCACCTGAAAGGTTTATCGAGTTACTGATTGGTAAAGTGACTAAGAATTATTAGTTGGTTAGCTCATACAACTTAATGGAATGAAGACAATGTTAATGTCATGCACAGTACAATATTGTGCAATAATCACAAACCCCAGCTGGACTGCAAATACTCATAGTTTCGCCTATCATATCCATATGCTCTGGCCCACAGAATCAGAGGAGGAAAGTAGCTCACGGCAAGTGGATTCGTCAGAGGCATCCAAACAGTCAGCTCTTCCATCACATTTCAGGGTGTTGGGTATACAGTGTCCGCTTGTACACTGAAAATGTTCAGGATGGCAGGTCCTCAACTCTGCAGAGAAAAGATCATCATCACCTGAAGTCAGTTCCATTTGCAGATAGGTACTAGACACACGGAATGCAGTAAGGATTTCACAGCATTCGTACCCATGTCCCATGCCTAGCTCAACAAACCCACAATGGAGGTTAGCAAAAACTCACCTTCTCCACTCAATGGAAAGTCCCTGTCCTTTTCTATCTGCTAATCTCAGCTGTTAAGCTTTTCCTCAGACACCGAAATGCCCAAATTTATCTCAGTTGGTGCTTCCTATTCTTGTCTCAGTCCTTTGACCTCTATAACAGGGTGACCGAGAGTGGACTAGCATGACCAATGTGTTTCTTTTCAAGACCAATGCAGTCTGTCAGAAAAGGTTTAATTTAAAACGAGACCTTAATAAGTTCCTCGCTATTTCTAACTTAGATGACTGCAAGTTAACACACAGAGCTGCACTGCAGGAAATTAAAACACTAAAACTTGCATACCAGCTGAATCTCTGACACCAGCCTGGAGTTCCTGCGGCATATGACTCTCCGGCATGCCTCTTCCACTTACCACAGTCCCGCTCATCGGAGTTGTCCCCACAGTCATTGTCTTGGTCACAGACCCATCGAGAGGGGATGCACTGCTTATCAGCACATTGAAACTCGCTCTCTGAGCACTCCCGAGGAACTGAAAAGGAAAGCCACTGGGCCGTCAGCGTGCACGAGGAATCCCACCCCGAGGACAGGCTGGGGAGCTGACCACAGCCCATTGGTGCCTGTTTCCCTTCTTTGACCCAGGGCTGGGTCTGCTCACTAGATCATTCTCCTTCCCAAACAAGACCTTCTGCTTCAAGTTTATATCCATAAAGAATGGAAAGGTAATTTGATTTTTATTCATTCCAAGGCTCAGAGTCCATTGCAGAAGAGGTGGCGGAAAGAATATAAGAGCCAAAGGAAGGGTAGGACTCCTTACAACGTGCCCCCTCCAGACACAAAATGGCCTGGATATCCATGACCTCATAGTGCCTGACACTACCTACACAAGACCATCATAAGAGGAGGAAAGGATCATGACATCAAAATAAAAGAGAGACTGATTGAGATGGGGAGGGGATATGATGGAGAATGGAGTTTCAAATGGCAAAGTGGAGGGAGGGAGGGTATTACCATAGGATATTTTTTATAGTCATGGAAAATGTTAATAAAAATAGAGAAAAAATAAAAATAAATAAATAAGATTTTTGTGTGTGTGTAAGAAGTTTTTAGTTGGTTGATACTTGTGGTCATAATCAATATCCTAATTCTTCCAATTGCCTCTAGCGAAAGGTCATTACTTCTTCTAAAAGGTAACTTCTGTTGAGGCCCTATCTAGAAGAAGAAAAAAAAAAAAAAACCTAGCTTTTAAAACTGAAGGTTGAGTTTGGTGTGACCCAGCCCTTTGGCTTCCTTTCCTCAATCCCCCATTGTCCTGTTCTTTGTAGTCACACTTTCAAATGGGAGACAAGAACCACAGCCCTCCAGAAAGAATAGCAATCCGAACACAAGTATTCCCTCCTCTGCTATTATAGGACTATTTTAGAAAAAGTCTTTCCTTCCTCTACTTCTCTTGTCCTAATATTCTACCCGTGTTCTACCTATTTGTATGTGTTCTTTGTCCTAAATGATCTCCACTTTGCTTTGGAAAACAACTTGAGTCAATAACACGCAAAGACACACTTGAGCAAAAAGAAAAGGGGGATACCCTCTCCAAATCCCCTTCTGCCAAAGCATGATCAGTATTTCCAGAGGACGTGTGCATGCCCATCGCCATGGAGAGCAGAGCTCATACCAGCCAATACAAGCAGCCGCAGAGACTCATGGGGATCCCAGAACCCTGAGCACTCACCACATTCTTCCTCGTCTGACTCATCTCCGCAGTCGTCGTAGCCATCACACTTCCAGCGAAGCGGGATGCAGTGGTGATTCTTACAGCGGAAATCCCCAGGGCTGCATGGCCTTGCCTCTGTAGAGCACAGTCATTGCCAGACTTCATAAGCCAAGGTCAAGCAAAGCACCAACAACACTTGTGACACAGTCTGGGGATCGTGCTTCCACGCACCTGAAGATCAGCTCCTGTCAACAGCCCTCTTTTCAATAACCTGAACCCATGCTGCTGCTCGAAACTAGACCTGCTCCCCTTTATGCTTTGCAACAAGAGAGGTGAATACGGTGCCACCAGTCAATAGGACACTTCTGTCACATTGTTTCTAACATCTTAACAATACCTTCCGCAACTACAGTATCCTTTAGGACCAGGTGTCATTAGAGATGACATTTAAATTTCCCCAACAAGCCAGGTGTGGGTGGCACATGCCTTTAATCCCAGCACTTGGGAGGCAAAGGTAGGCGGATAGGGGCTGGAGGAATGGCTTAGTGGTTAAGGTGTCTGCCTGCCAAGCCAAAGGACCCAGGTTCGATTCCCCAGGACCCACGTTAACCAGATGCACAAGGACAAGCATGTGTCTGGAGTTCATTTGCCCTGGTGTGCCTATTCTCTCTCGCTCTCTCTCTCTCTCTCTCCCTCTTTCTGTCAAATAATTAAATAAATAAAAATAAAATATTAGAAAAAAATAGGTAGGATGATTCCCATGAGTCTGAGGCACCCTGACAGTCCATAGTGAATTCCAGGTCAGCATGGGCTAGAGTGAGACCCTATCTCGAAAAACCAAAAAGAAAAAAAAAAATTCCCCAGTAACCCTGTGAACTGCTACAAAGATGTAACCCAAATGACCCTTCTTCAGAGGTAAACTGACATCAGAAATGCCCTGCAGCGCCACCTACCGCAGCCTTGCTCGTCGCTGTTGTCCCTGCAGTCATCCACCCCGTTGCACACGGCCCACTGCGGGATGCAGCGGTAGTTTGTTTTGCAGCTGAATTCTGTGTGGTTGTCACAGTTGTAAGCAGCAGTCACTGGAAAAGAACAACAAGAGAAGTCAAAGTGAAGTGTGAGTCCTTCTGGAAAATGGCACCATTAGGTTTCTTTAACCTTCTATTCCTTGTGCAGATAAGCAGCGATTGTGTTGCCAATAAGCCTGACACTGGCCACATGCACGTGTTAGGTGTGGACTCTACCATGAGCTCTGTGTTTTCTCAGTACCACTCATATGTCTTACAATATGGTTCGGGTGGGTGCTCTACTGGGTTTAAATGAAGAACCCAAATCTAAATACTAGCACTGGTAATCCACTTAATGTGAGCCTCACTTTCTTCTCCTGTAAAATAGGTATTAGTTAACATTCACCTTCCCTGCCTCGGTGTTTCTCCAATGAGAAAGCTGTCTTGTTCCCCATGGCTAGGCTTTCAGGGAATCAAGGGGAGGTGTCAGTTAATCCAGGAACAAGGTCTGGTTCCAAGCTGGAGCAATTCAGCTATGCTTTGTGCCATAGTGCCTGGGTTCTTAAGGAAAACCAGGAGAGTGTATCCCCTTTATCTCTGTGCCCTCTCTCCACCCACACTAGTCACTCCTGGTTCTTCTGCACCCCAAGGAACTTACTGCACTCGTGGATGGGCTCATCTGAATAGTCTCCGCAGTCATTGTCTACATCACACTTCCAGCTCTGCGGGATACATCGTCCATTGTTACATCTAAACTGGCCCGGCCTGCAGGTCCTGCTGGAGCAGTGGGAACTGTCCTCATCTGAGTTGTCTTGGCAGTCATTCACCGAGTCGCACTGCCAGGTCTCTGGGATGCAACGCTTGTTGGCACACTGCCATTCATTGGTCTCACACCGGTGATGCTCTGAAAACACAGCATTTAGTTATCGTCTTAGAAGACATCAAACAGAAAAGCTCCTAATTCACAGTGGTGGGTGTAATTTCTTCTCATTGGCTGAATATTCAAGTGCAATGTTATCAGACGTGGAGAGATATTCCCTTGACTGTGATCTCCTGCATGCATAAGTATCTCCTTCTGACATGTAGAAATACTGTGTGAATCCCCTGGCTTGTGAAACATACGTGCTGACTGTTCTCCCACTGAACACTGGGTTCTCATCTTTGTGCACAACCACAGCAATGGAGAAAACAGGAACCCAACCTACCACAGAGACTACGCTCTTCGTCAGAGCCATCGGCGCAGTCCTGGTGAGCATTGCACAAGGCCTGAGGGCTGGTGCAGTTGCCATCTCTGCACTGGAACTGTCCCAGGCGGCAGAAGCGATGTGGGCACAGGTCTGATTCATCAGAGCCATCAGAGCAATCTTTCTGTCCGTCACACTTCCACCAGATGGGAATACATCTGAAATGTATGAAAAGTGATGATGATGACAAATACAGCTTTTTTTCTAGAAACTCATGGGGTCCAGAGGGGCAGGCTCTGTCTGGAGAGAGGACATCAACACTGACTCCCAAGTGATCTCAGTTCTCCAATAACCAGAGAAGTGGGTCAATTAAATCCCACCTCGATGGGATGTTTTGCACTATCGCTGTTTTTCAACTCTGACAAGTCATCAATGGTGTGTGACCATTGTTAGGAAAACCATGCCCAGCCAGGTTTTAAAACTAAAACAACTTAAGCCGGGCGTGGTGGTGCACGCCTTTAATCCCAGACCTTGGGAGGCCACCCTGAGACTACACAGTGAATTCCAGGTCAGCCTGGGCTAGAGTGAGACTCTACCTCAAAAAAAAAAAAAAAAAAAAAAAAAGAAACCAACTGATAGCACATAGGTTTGAACATGTCACTTTACAACCCCAGGCAAAATTAAATAAGGAAGTGCCTTATAGGTGTGGGGATGACAAGTAAAATAAAATCTTGGCCACCAATGGATGGATATACTGATCAGTAATTTCCAGCTCAGTGTATGGAGGTAAAGATTAACAAATGTTCCATAATGTTATATGAATATTGACACGATAAGCTAATACTGGCTGAAGAAGATGGCTTAGTGGTTAAAGTGTTTGCCTGTGAAGTCAAGGGTTCGATTCCCCAGGACCCACGTAAGCCAGATGCACAAGGTGGCGCATGTGTCTGGAGTTCATTTGCAGTGACTGGAGGCCCTGGTGCGCCCATTCTCTCTCCCTCACTCAATCTCTTTCTCTCTCTCTCTCAAATAAATAAATAAAATATGCTTTCTAAAAAAGATAAGCTAATATGTCCCTCTAAAGTGCTATTTTCCATTATGCTTTATGCACTATATTCCTGCCCTAACACTCCGGACAATTCATTAGAAAGTTTTCTTGCCCTTATAAAAAGCTTGCAAAACATAGGCATTATCAGTCTAGTTAACAAGTTCATTATCTGAATTATCTTATGTTGGGGAGTCGTGACGTGCTTGCTATGAATCAAACTAATTAATCGAGATCTCAGTTCATCAGAAAAGCTCTCAAGCTGGGTAGGGTGGCTGAGGCAGTATTTTGAAGTCATCTTGGGCTGCACGGTGAGTTGCAGGTCAGTCTGCTTAAAGTTCAACGTCTGCCTCACAGCAGTGGGGACGGGGGAGAAGGCGCCTTACTTTTCATTGTTACCACACAGGAACTGAGTACTGGAGCACATAGGCAGGCAAAGGGTCCTGTCCCTCAGTCGAACAGTCTGAAAGTCATCGGGACACTCACAGGTGAACCCTCCCCCTCCAGCTTTGATGAGGCACAGATGGGAGCAGCCACCATTGTTGGTACCACAGGGATTGCTCACTACGGGAAAAGGAAGAAAATGTATGTTTATTTGCTGTAAGAGAGTCAAATGCAGATTAGCTAGAAACCCAATCACCTCTTAGCAACTTCAGAACTCTAGAACTTTTCCAAAGTCCATGACAGGATAAGGATAGGTTTGAAAAAATAACTCAATTTTGTGCTATTAGAAGTGAGACATGCTCGCTGGAAAAGACATATTTCTCAAAGTTCTAGGACAGCAAGCAGGAAACCACTTCCATTTATATTCATATGCCGTGACAACCTAAGGAAAGTTCCTAAAGGTACTATCCTCGCTCCCTTATCCTAATACAAGCAATAGAAGTTCGCCATAAAAAAGTTCATGAATACACACAGCCATGTCGGAAAGTTCTCAGTCACCACATGGAGATAAGGAATAGCTTGAACGTTCAGTAAGTTTATAGAAAGAAATACTGAATACCATTATTTTGCTACTTTTTCTTTTTCCTTCTCAGTTTGTTACATATTTTCAGCAAGATACAGGAACAAAGCAAATCCAGAAATTCCAATAAATCCCCCAAAAGCATACGCCATGTCTCTGCCAAATTAGTACTTAGAAACATCATGACACATCCTAAAATTTTATCATTTAATAGGTTTAATATTATGTTAAAGTTTAATATTATGTTAAAGTTTCACAATGGATAAGGAAATACCCTTATTTAGGATTAAAATGTCTGGATATTTTTTTACTCATTTAAAAAGAAATCAATCCTCTCACCAAAATAGATTAAATAACTATGTTAATATAACAACTCATCTAAAACAAAACTACAAATTTATCCTTTAAGTTTTGACAGATGCGAGGGGCCATGGCTGTAATCACCACAGTTGGAAGGCAGAGATAGGATAATCATGGGTTCAAGGACAGGCATAACTTGTCTTGAAGACATGAAGAAGAGCCGGGCGACATCAATGCCTGTACTCCCAGCACCTGGGAGACAGAGGTACGAGGATTGCTATGAGTTCAAGGCCACCCTGAGAGAACATAGTGAATTCCAGGTCAGCCTGGGCTACAGTGAGACCCTACCTCAACACCCCCCCCAAAAAAAAAAGAATGGATTTGTACCTAACCACTGATACAAAAGGCCCTGGGTCAATCCTAGCCCTGCACAATAAATAAAATTCAAAAGTAGCTTTCTCACTCTGGGGAAATGGCTTAGCAGTTAAGGCATTTGCCTGAGAAGCCTAAGGACTCTAAAAGCCTAAGGACTTCGATCCCCCAGGACCCACGTAAGCCAGATGCACAAGCGGGCGCATGGGTCTGGAGCTGAGTTCGTTTGCAGTGGCTGGAGACCCTGGTGTGCCCATTCTCTCTCTCTTTCTCCCTCCCTATTAAATAAATTTTTTAAAAACTAAAAATAAGTAGCTTTCTCAAAGGGGTATGAGAATAAAGTCTCAGCATACATTTTAAAGCAAACATTAACAAGTATCAGCAAGTCTCGTGTAGATCACGATCTCGAGGCCTGCACAGAGAAGAAAGCAGTGGTGCCACCACCTACTCACCAATGGGCTGCCTGTACGGATGGTACACATGGATGTCAAAGGGCCTGTGCGTCGTGTTCACCAGCATCGCCCTATCTGACCCATCATATTTGTTTCCCTTTTCAACTGTCCTGGTATTCCAATCGGTCCAAAACACTGTGTCTTCGAAAATGGTAATGGCGAAGGGGTGAGACAGAATTCCATTATACACTGTATGTCGTTTGTGGCCCTCCAAATCAGAGTACCTGGGGTGTCAGAAAGAGCAGACAGTGAGTGACTCATGTTCTCTAACCTAACACTTAAACTCTACTCCACATACACACACAAAAAAAGTTAAAAAGCCATGATTCATCAGCCAGGGCCGAGCTGGAGCCACAGAAGAATTGGCGAGTAAAGCAAGAGTGCTGCTCTCCAGGCAAGCCTGACACCCAGTGCCAGGGAGATGGTGACAAGACACTGAGAAGACTCAAAACCTATCAAAGCAGAAATCCAGAAGTGGCTGACAGCTTAGCGCTAAATTAGACTTATAATACACCCACCAAGGCTCAAGGAACATTACAGAAGAGTGGGGGGCAGAGAAATACTGTAAGAGACACAGGGTGGGAGGAATGCCCAGGGGCATTTGTCCCAACAATGACTATCTGCTGCTCTCATAAACCATAACCCCATGTGAATACCAGGAACCCCATGGAGGAGGGTTCTCAGTGGGATGGGGACAGTTTCTAATTAATAATAATTAAAATTAAGGAACAAAACAAATGTTTAAAAAGCCATGCTTACCAACAGAAATAGCTATAGGAAGACACACTCCCTAATGCCTAACCACAGGTGTAGTCACGAGAATGATCTAGCATAGCTGTTCGTGGGTTTATAATGTCTTACACTGAGGCTTTCTGTTAGCACCCCGGGATTCCAGAGCTAACACTATTCTTGCTTCCTCGATCATTGGAAGCTCCAGGGGGCAGCAAGAAGATAAAGTGCTTAAGGAGAAGTTGAACACTGAGCTGATTTCCATATGGGAGATTGCGAACATCATTTTCTAGATAAAAAAAAAAAAAGCAAAACTACCAATCCATAAACACTCATCAGTATGACTCCTTTTTATTGCAGCATCCATAGAGTTCAGAATAGGGATAGGGATGGATCTCAGTTGCCTACAATGTGTGAAGCCCTGGGTTTAATCACCACTGGACACGGACGGTAGCACTCAGGAGATGGAGGAAGAGGGGGCAGAAACTCAAGATCATGCCACAAGCTTGGGGTTAGATTGAAGTGAGGTCCAGGCAGCTTCTACTCTGCAGGTCAGTGAGAAGATGCATGAAGACGCTAGGAGCACAGCTCTGGTATCAACAATGGACAGCTACTCTTTCAATACGTACTCAATGTAACCCAGGTGAGCATCAGCCCAGTACAGGTGATCATTGGTGTAGTCTATGGTAATGGCATTGGGCCATTCCACCTTGGTAGAGATAATCACAGACTTATTGGCTCCATCCATGCCCACTCTGCCAATGTATGCACGGCTTCCCCAGTCTGCCCAGTAGACATGCCTGTGGGTACAAACACGGAAGTTAGTGGCAAAAAAGTACATAACTTTTCTCCATTTAGGGGGAATGGAGTTTACATCCCAAAGAGCCCCTTGAAAGGAAAGATAGCTAACAAATAGAAAATATCTAGAAGAGGAACGGAAGGGATAGCATAGAGGCGATTCTCTAGGGATTGAAGATGTCAGTGGCTTTGACATGTTGGATCCACTGATGAAGTGTTTCTTTTACCACAATTTTCCTTTCATTCAGCCAAAAATGTGTGACTCAAACACATGCAAAGGTGTGTCACGGCAAAGACAAGAGCTGAAGGATAGCATTTGAACAACCCATGCTTCTTCCCATCTACTAACCCACTTGCCAGGTAGGAAAAGCAGAAGATGAATCCCAGAGAGCCCTTACCCGTGAGATTGCTGCATAAACCTTTGATAACAGGGGTGTAATACAGATATGAAGCCCAAAGCCCAAGAGTACAGAGACACAATACCCATTTTGAGGGTGGAGAACAATTCCTCTGGGATTCTCAAAGCAGAAGGTGTTGTTGGCATCCACACAGTGCTGGGCTAGCAAGCGGCGGTGTCGACCATCAAGGTCAGAGACAAACAGGCAATCCAGCACGGCATCCAACCAGTAGAGCTTTCTGAAGTGGAGAGCCAGGAGTTATCTATACAGCCACTTACTGAACCTCCCAGTTTCCTATCCCAGCAGTCACAGCCTAAGAAGGCAGGGGAAACAGGAAGTTGGTCTTGCCACAATGAGGCATGTGTGTACTAGGATCCCTACTTCCAAGTGATGTCACATGAGAAGCCCTGGCTGGGGCTACACTTCATACTCGTGGAATCTGGTTTTTCTTCCCTCATGCAGTATGAGGCATCTTCTCAAGCAATGAAAAGGAAGCAGAACTGAATGTCATACACCAGTTTAAATGCTGGGACTCAGCTTAACAGACACGTCTAATTCTATCTGAAACTAAACAAAGGAACACAATTCGGCCTGGCCCTGTCAGAATGCGGGTGAGGGGTAAGGAATAACTTACCCTTCCATGAAACCTTAGAAATGCATTAGAACCTGTTAGAAACTCCTGCCTCCAAGGTACAGTCCTTAAATATACTGTGCTTAACTAGAGGTTCTAAGTCTGGCATAAGGAAAGCCTAAGCTTACTTGGTTGGGGCACCCTCCAAAACTGAGGCAAAATAAATGCTAAATGTTATTATTAAATCCATGAACTTTCCAAAAGGTTCAAAAACCCATAGATTTGGAAGGTATCAGATCATAGGGTTTGACCACCCACACCAACTAGAAAAGGAATGGCTTGAATGCAAAAGATTACTATTGAGCTAACCATGCTGGAGTCTGGGAGTATAACATCTTAGGGAGTTCTTACTAGCGCTCATGTCAGTATCATCCAATTCAGCCTGAAGATAAGGGAGTGGGTCCACATAAAAGTACAAGCCTAGCTTGGCATGGTGGTGCACACCTATAATCCCAGCACATGACAGCTGTGAGTTCAAGGCCAGCCTAGGACTACAGAGTGCCAGTTAGTTCACCTGAGTAAAACCCAATGAATGCAATCTCTTCAGTCACTGCTCTATCTTTGCAGAGGCTAACAGCTATAATGATGCTAGCTATTTATCAAACACTTACCTATTAAATGCTAGCCCCTAGAATTTTATGATATCAGTTTAGTAGTCTTGTTTTTCTACAAAGCTGTATAATTATTAAGTGGAAGGAGAAATTTGGGTCCTGGTAGACTGTGTTCCAATATACACAACGGAGATCTAAAAATCAGCATGTCAAGTTCAAGCAGTTTAGAAACCCTCAAGTTGGCAGTAGTCATTTTTATTGCTATTGGGAGCAAGTTGCTTCTAATTGCAGTGTAGTCAGTACCATAGAAATGTCCCAAACACTGAAAGGTCACTGAGCTCTGTTTAGCCTTTTCTGGATTTGGGCTACTTCAACCTACTCTTCCCCTTCCTTGGCCATCTTTTTCACGAGCAAAACCATACATATATCATTCTCTCTTCTGGCCAAGAACATGCTGTGATGGAAGGAAAAGTAACTAAAATCAAGTGGCAAGTATCATTCTACCAGTCTGGGGGGCTGATTGCTGAATGAAAGTATTTTGATAAAACTATATTTTTTTCCTTGCACTGCAGCAAATGATGGGGACATTTCTGTTCCTGCAAACCAGGGATCACTGCTTTTTTTCCCTATCTTATTCATGTGGCCAGTGTTTCCCTTATTATTCAACAAGCACTTATTGTGCACCTGAGGCAGTCGGGCCGCTAGGGGAGAGTCAGGGAGAAAAGTCTCCTAATTGCTGCCAAATACCTGACGGATTGATAGCCATATGAAATGTGCAGAAGTGTTACTGATCTCATAAAATTCTAGCCAAGACATCTCTGGTCTACCATAAAGTGCTTCAGTTTCAAGCTAGAGGTCCCGGTCCTTTGTTGGGATTTTAAAATTACCAAGTGCAGGCTGGAGAGATTGCTCAGTGGTTAAGGTGCTTGCTTGCAAAGCCTAATGTTCCCGGTTTCATTCCCCAGTGTCCAAGTAGAGCCAAATGCACAAAGTGGTTCAAGTGTTTGCTTGCGGTAGCTAGAAGCCCAGGTACACCCATTCTTTTCCCCCTTTACCCTCTCTCTATCTCTCTCTCTCTCTCTCTGCTTGCAAATAAATAAATAAAATATTTTTTAAGGACTGAGTGCAAGAATAATCCATTGATCTCCCGAGTCCTTGCAATATGCTTTCTCTGTAAAAGATAGTACCACCGGTTATTATAGATACTGGATTTTAAGTTCTGTAGCATCCCATTTTGACTATACGTATAAAACAGGAAAAAAACATGCATTAATAGGTAGAGAATTACATGCAGAGTATGAAATGCATCCCCATGCTACCCAAGTTGGAAAGCTCAAGGTGAAAACATTATTATTTGTTTCGTTTGTTTGGTTTTTGAGGTAGGGTCTCACTGTAGCCTAGGCTGACCTGGAACTCACTATGTAGTCTCAGGATGGCCTCAAGCTCACAGCAATCCACCTACTTTGGCCTCCCAAGTGCTGGCGTGCACCACCACACCCAGCAGCCAAAAGCATGATTTTAAAATTTAACTTTTAAAAAGCTCACAAGTGCTGTCTTACCTGGAAACCCAGTCCACAGCCAAGCTTTCTGCACGTGGAAGTCTGTGGCTTACAATTGTCTCCCGGTTTGACATATTCAGGAACATTCTCTCAATAACTTGCCTCTGTGTATCAATCCAGTACAATCTCTTTTCTACTCTGTCAAAATCCAGTGCCACAACATTGTGCAATCCTTGCAAAATGAGGGAGTAAAGCTTGCCATCTGTAGTTAAGTTTCTCAAGTAGTAACGGTTACTAAAGATGAGATAGGGCTCAATGTTACTGTTCTGTCGGCAGGTCTTTCCATCCGGTTCTCGGATATAGCCTGGGGCACACTTACAAATGTAGGACCCTACTGTGTTCTCACACTTCTGGCTACAGACATGAGGTGTCTCCTTGCATTCATCAATATCAACACAAGTCCGCTTGTCAGACATGAGTTTGTAGCCAGGAAGACAGGAACAGTAGAAACTGGTTACAGTGTCAGTACAGTTGTGATCACAGCCGCTGATTGAAGGGTCCTGGCACTCATTAATGCCTGCAGGAGAAACGCAGTTACTAGAGAACTTAAAATACCAGCAATGGGCCTCCCATTACATTCAGCAGCTCCGACTCTTACTGAAGCCATGGGTCACTCAAAAGTTGCAATAAAACCCACACATATAAGGCCTTACATACTTAATACAAAATGTGTCAATTCTGTATAAATGGAGAAAGTTTTGAATATAGGTATTAATGTCTCAATTGTTGAAGTGGTATATTTTCCCAAAAAAATGTGTGCAGACAATTACAGCAGTATGCTATACATCAATAACAGCAACAGCGTTTCCAGATTCTGTGGTTACCTGAACAAAAGTATAAAGCATCCAGCCTAGTCCGCCCAGAGTAACCATTCATACTGGCTCTCACAATCAACACAAACCAATCAGCTGAAGCCCACTCGTAGTTGCCAATGTTTCCTTAATGTTTGAGACGGAGACTTGCTACCTTACCCAGCTGGCCTTGAACTCCTAGACTCAAGTACAAACCACCATAACCAATTTAAAACTAAAACAGCAGGAGAGAAGAAACATAAGATTAAAGACAAAGAAAGGCTGCCTAGAAATCTCAGAGAAAAAAAAACTATGTCAGTGGTATGATATTTGGGCCCTGACCAGTGTGTCAGGACCGGCAAGAGATGCAAACATTTGCCTTCCAAAGAATGTGATGAGCATTAGATTACCTCCAAGTCCTATATGTATAAAATTAGATATATATTACAGTTATGTAAGACTTTCTTAAAGTTGTCAATCATAAAAAAATTAAAAGGACTTTTTTCTTAATTTAATGTTTTTAAAAGATGACTTTTTTTGTATTTGATCAAATGACTACTTTTTTTCTTTTTTTTGAATCATTTTATATACTTATTAGATACAGAGGGACAGAGGGAGAGAGAATGGGCACGCCAGGGCCTCTAGCCACTGCAAACAAACTCCAGATACATGCACCACAATGTGCATCTGGCTAACGTGGGACCTGGAGAATCGAACCTAGGTCCTTAGGCTTAGCAGGTAAGCACCTTAACCGCTAAGCCATCTCTCCAGCCCCCAAATAAGTACTGTTTACATATTATCCATAGATGATCTGTTCTCCAAATTTCCACAGCACTCTGAGTTTCTCTATATGAAATAATATAGCTTCTCTCAAAGCATTTAATTTTTGACCCCCTCAGGATCCACTGCCTACTTTTCTTAAGCTCTACAATAAACTCTCTCTAAAACTTGAAATAACTAGGGCTAGAGACAATGTCAACCCAGAGACAACGAAGGTGACCAGGATTAAACTCCACAAAGTACAGTAGTATGGAGCTCAAGGTAGTGTTAAGCACGCTGGAAGCATTTCATAAACTCTCAGCTGCCTCGTTTATATATGGTGGTTGGTATGAAGAGGACAGTCCCACTCACCAAGGATGAAAATGAAGAGCAAGTCAAGAGGTCCTAACAGTTAGCAGGGTGTGGCAGTGCATGCCTTTAATGCCCCAGCACTTGGGAGGCAAAAGTAGGAGGATCACTGTGAGTTTGAGGCAATGAGACTACAGAGTGGGTGACCCTACCTCAAAAAACCAAAAGAAGGACTGGAGGGATGGCTTAACAGGTACTTGCCTGAAAAGTCAAAGGGATCCAGGTTTGATTCCCCAGGACCCACGTAAAACCAGGTGCACAAGGTGGCACATGTGTCTGGAGTTCATTTGCATCAACTGGAGGCCCTGACATAACCATTCTCTTTCTCTCAAATAAATAAATAAATAAATATCAAAATAAGAAGTCCTCTAATAGTCCCTGGGAATGACTAATCCCTAAATCTGAAGAGAATTACCATATTCTCTTAAATGAAACTTAAAGATTGTGTTCTCACTAATGACTGATGAATTAGCCCCAAAATGTTTGTGCATCTGCCATGTATACCAAGAAATCATTGCCTTTTGCTGTGTAGACAGACTGGAAAACGCCGTGACACTCACCACAGCCCTTCTCATCACTGTTGTCAGAGCAGTCATCCTGGTGGTTGCAGACTTTCCCAGCCTCGATGCAGTTGCCGTTGTCACACCTGAACTGATGAGGGGGGCACGTGACTTCCGGAGTGCGACACAGGTGTTCCAGCTCATCAGATTCATCTCCACAGTCATTGTCCTCATCACAGACATAGGCCTCGTTGATGCAGCGCCCATTCTGACAGGTAAACTCGCCCGCTGTGCACGGTGGGTAGGAGCAATCCCTCTCGTCACTGTAATCGCCGCAGTCGTTGCGCCGGTCACAACTGTGTTAGGACACCCAGGAAACACAAATAAGTCTCAACTTTGCTTCCTCTTCAAGGTGCATGAATGCTAGGCTCCACCATTCCAGCCTCTTCCCCACCATTCTCTAGAAGAATCCATTATTTAGTAGCACACAGCTTTCCCTGGTGGTGGTAGCTTCTAAAAGAAATGTATTATCTATGACTACTGAAAATCTCTGCATTCATGGTTTTAGTGGCCACTGATCTATTCTCCGTTTATGAGCGCAGTAACATACGTCATATATTCTTAGCTCGTGACAGAGTTGATGGGCACAGGGAATGTCCTAGGTGGTCATAGGAGACTGAGGCATCTGTTCCTAAGTGGATATACCCTCCATTGACAGACCCATGAGATTTGACTTTGTTATGGTGAGACGGGGAGGAGGCAGAGCAAGGGAGGTGGGAGCAACCACTCTGCACATTTACAGAGCCGCCAAGCGGAGGCTAAGGGCATTCCACACCCAGGATATGGGCCTATCTTTGACCTTGTGTCTCAGGTTTGCAGACAAATAGCTTTCTTTTGTTCTACTCTCCCAAAGCCTTGGGAAAGAAGAAAGGGAAGGAGGACAGGAAGAAGGGAAGAGGAAAAGAAGAATCAAATGGAAGTATAACACAGGACACTTAAGTAGGTAGGAAGAAAATATAACAGACAGTGCCTTTTCTCTACAGATCACAATGCAGCTTCAGTAGAAAGGGGACAGCTCCATTGCCTGAGGGTCATCTGACTGTCAATGTACAAATTATAGACTGTCCAGTGATATCTGCGTGGGCCTTATCAGGACGGGTCAAATGTCAAAATACATCTCTCTTTTACTTTAATCACTGCCCTCTGCTGGTGCTCCTTCTGCCCTTTCCTGAAACATGACTTCTCTTCCCTCTTCAGGATGCCCTTATATATTCTATATTCTACACGTGCCTCAGCACCTACCACCTCTCTGGTTGCCACCTCCTTCTCCAGTAGGCTGTATGTAGGTGGATAGGCACCTGCTCTTCTACATTCCATTTTCTTACATCTAAAGGCCCAATACATATTTTCACTCCATGAAGCCAAATACACCTTCCCCTTATGAGCAAAACTCTTTCTGCCATTTTCTGCGTGGTTTTAAAAACTTTGTTTCCACCATTTAAAAATCGGATGTTTTTGCATTATAGTGCAATTCTCAGCCTTCCCTTTAAAGCAAAAGTGACATCAAGGCTGAAGAGATGGCTTAGCAGTTAAGGCACTTGCCTGCGAAGACTCAGGTTCAATTCTCCAGGTCCCATGTTAGCCAGATGCACAAGGTGGCGCATGCATCTGGAGTTCATTTGCAGTAGCTAGAAGCCCTGGTGCATCTATTCCTCCTCTCTCTCTCTCTCTCTCTCTCTCCCTCTGTCCCTCTGTATCTAATAAATAAATGAATAAAATGATTTAAAAAAATTTTAAAGTAAGATCAAAAGGTCTGGCCCTCAAGCATGATGCTGAGCAATGTTTGCCTTACAAACTGGAACGTACATCTCAGGTCATCCCACGTCTCCTTGATTCTGGGTCTAAATTCCAAGCACCACTTCTTATCATGTCAGAGTTATTTTTTCCTCCATAAAAATACAAAATATGTAAAGGTGAACACTTTAGTTTGACCCTAGGCTCCATGACCACTATACGTGAAGTAGATGCCAGCCCTGCTCCCAATGAATAGGGAGGGTTTGGGGAAATGTTTAACCCCTCAACTCACCTGAATAATCGTGAGATGCACCGTCCATTTCCGCAGGTGAATTCATAGTCAGCACAAGGGTTTCTGGTGCAGTTCTGCAGCTCGTCAAGGGCGTCGGCACAATCTGCGTCTCCATCACACACCCAGGTTTGGGGAATGCACTTCCTGCTCGGAGATCTGTTATTTGCACAGAAAAACTGGGAACTTGAGCAGCTCTTATTTTCTGAAACACACAAGGATCAGGAACCATCTCAGAGTTATATAAGCATTCAATTCTCATGATTTATTGTACTGAGCATTCTGAAGGAAAATAAGAAAAAATGATACATTGCCATGGAAATCTATTATTGTCATGTTTATCTACCATGGTAAGCCTACCATGTCAATAATCACCATAATGTATCATTTTCATGGCAATACTAGATTGTTATATATGTAACTCAAAACTTACACCTTAAAATTCTTTGGACATTAAATTTTACAGAAGTTAAAAAAAAAAAAAAGGAGGGCTGGAGAGACAGCTCACCAGTTAAGGCACTTGCCTGCAAAGCCTAACAACCCTGGTTTGATTCCCCAGTATCCATGTACTGCCTGATGCACAAAGTGGTGTGTACATCTGGAGTTCATTTGCATGCAGCTAGAGGCCCTGGCACACCCATTCTTTCTGTCTTTCTGCTCTCTGTCTTACAAACAAGTAAATAAAAACATTTCTAAAAAAAAATGGGGCTGGGGAAATGGCTCCATGCACAAAGCACCTGCCGTCACGAGGGCCCTAGTCAGATCCCAGCACTCATGTAAAAGCCAGGCATGAAGCCAGGCATAGTGGCGCACACCAGGAGTCGGGCATGGTGGCAAATGCCTTTAATCCCAGCACTTGGGAGACAGAGGTAGGAAGATCACTGTGAGTTCAAGGCCACCCTGAGAGAATTCCAGGTCAGCCTGGGCTAGAGTGAGACTCTATCTCGAAACACCCCACCTCCCGCAAAATGAAACCAGATGATTTTTAAACTGCTCATAGTAGAAAAGCAAAGGTGATGGCCCATCCGCATGGAATCTTCCAGATAAACTGGATACTACAAAACTTGGATGCTCTGCTGTGTGTCCCTGAAGACTAACTCCCTCACTTACCACAGTGATGCCTCTCATCCTCATCACTCATGTCCCCGCAGTCATTGTCACCATCACAGATCCAGTCACTCGGGATGCAACGGCCAGCGTCACACCGGAACTGACTGCTTGAGCAGGTTCGCTCAGTGTGCGCTGCAAAGATGAGAGCGTGTGAGTGTGGCCGGCACTGCTCATTACCAGCCACGCCTGGCAAAGCTTTGTACAGCAGCGACCAACGGCTTAAGGGGAAGGCACTCAACTGACGCTAAGTCTTTGGTGATGTGGGTGCCATTCAGTAGTCCTCCCCCCTCGCCCCCCCCCCGGGAGGCTATAATCACTAACGCGCATGCTTGTATTTTAAAAATCATAGCTACTAGGTGGTTTCTGTCATGACTGATGGCTTACCGCAGGTGGCAGGCTCGTCAGAGCCGTCGGGACAGTCGGCTTCGTCATCACAGTACCACCGCTGCGGGATGCAGCGCGGCGGAGACCCGCACTGGAACTCGTTGCTGCTGCACGTGTGCGTGACTGGAGGAAGGGCAAAAGATCAAAACCCGGAGCCAAGCACAAGCAGGGGCCCGCCGGACTTCCCGATCTAGGAACAGGACGACTGCTGCCAGGGAAGAGGAGGCCTGGGAAAGACTTTTGTGGGAGCTTTCCTTAAAAAGGAGGAGTGTGAAAGGCGGGGGCCAATCCTGGCCAGGATCTCAGAAAATTCTGAAGAGGGGCTGGTGGAGTGGCACATGTGAGTCCACAGATCCAGCTGCTAGGGAGGCTGCTAATGGGGCCGATTGCTTGAGCCCAGAAGTTCAAGGGGCTAGCAAGATAGGTAGTAAGAATAATGAAAAATAATTTAAATATTTCAGTAAAGGGGAATGGAACAAGGGAGACAAAAGAGGGTATGGGGAGGGATTATGATCCTGATACATTGTACATTTGTATGGATATTAATCACAAATTATTTCTTATGCTATTATATAAAATTAAATGGATTAAATCTTCCATCTCACAAACACTATCATTCAATCTCAAGTATTTAAAGTTAGCAAAAAGTCCTCCACTTATTCATTATAATTCAGAACTTTGGGCTGGAGAAATGACTTAGCAGTTAAGTGCTTGCCTTTTTCTCTCTCTCCTCCTCACTCATATATATATATATATATATATATATATATATATATATATATATATATATATGTGAGATAGGCTGCTCGTGGTGGTGCACATCTTTAATCCCAGCACTTGGGGAGCAGAGGTACAAGGATCACCATGAGTTCAAGGCCACCCTGAGACTACATAGTGAATTCCAGGACAGTCTGTGCTAGAGTGAGACCCTACCTCAAAAAAAAGAGGTAGGGCTGGAGAGATGGCTTAGCAGTTAAGGTGCTTGCCTGCAAAGCCTAAGGACCCAGGTTCTGCCTAGTGTGCCCATTCTCTCTCTATATCTGCCTCTTTCTATCTCAAATTAAAAAAAAAAAAAATAGCCGGGCGTGGTGGCACACGCCTTTAATCCCAGCACTTGGGAGGCAGAGGTAGGAGGATCGCCATGAGTTCGAGGCCACCCTGAGACTCCATAGTGAATTCCAGGTCAGCCTGGGCTAGAGTGAAACCCTACCTCGAATAACCAAAAAAATAATAATAATAAAGAGATAGTAGCTAGGCTTTCAAATGGGAGAACTAGCTCTCCAGAAAAAAACTGGGATTGTATGTAGGGCTTCTCAAATCCTTCCAATCACTCTTACTGAACTGACTTCCACATCTACTTACAAACCCAATCTTGACTATTAAAATGAGTACCTCCAGGCTATTTATGGTTACATTAGTTCAAGACTTGCATCTCCCTCTCATGTGCATACAAGTGACCCTAATTAAAATCACGGAGTCACCAAAAAGTCAGGAAAGCATAAGGGAGAAGAGCTGGGAAGAAGAGGTTCAGTAGAGGTGGCAGGGTGATAAGAGAAACTGTCAAGTGAATAAAAGCCACCCGAAGGGAAGTAGCTTTATCATACTTACTGCAGTAAGTGGGGCTTTCATCACTCATATCCCCACAGTCATTGTCTCCATCACACAAGTAACCTCGGGGAATACAAATATTTGTACTCTGGCATTTTGTGTATCCAGGCTGGCAAGTGCGGTCAACTGGAAAGACAACCCAGACAAACATTTTTAACAGGTGCACCGAATATCATACCATAAGTGATATCCACTGAAACTGAAGTAGTGCAGGGCTCGCGCCACGGGAAGAGGACACAACCCTCAATACTTATGTTACCAATGGATTCTCTAATAAAAATGGATATTATGAGCTACTGCTGGGGGAACAGAGGGATGAGGGGAGAGGTTGCTTAACAAAAGCCCTAGCTATCAGTTAAATAAAATAAAATATGGAAGAAGGCTGGAGAGATGGCTTAGCAGTTAAGGGTGCTTGCCTGAGAAGCCTAAGGACCCATGTTCAACTCTCCAGATCCCACATAAGCCAGAGGCTGGAAGTGGCAGAAAGAATGTACGAGCTAAAGGAAGGGGAGGAGTGCTTCCAGACACAAAACGGCTTTGATATTCATAACCGCACAGTGGCTGATGCCACCTACACAAGATTTGAAATAATAGGGGGGATAAAAATAATGGCATCAAAATAGAAGACCAGGCTGAAAAGATGGCTCAGCAATTAAAGACATGTGCTTGAAAAGCCTTTTCTTTGTAAATGTTAAGAGTTAAGTCCCCAGTACCCATGAAAACCAGATGGACAAAGTTGCTCATGCATCTGGAGTTCATTTGCAGACCCTGGCATATCATACTCATGCACTCGCTTTCTCTCTCTCTCTCTCTCTCTCTCTCTCCCTCTCTGCTTGAAAATAAATAAAAATTAAGTTTTCTAAAAAGAAAAGAGACTAGTTTAAAATAAGGAGTTTAGTGAAGAAATGGTAAGTACTGTGAGGAATTTATGATCCTGGTATATTTTCTATTATATTTATGGAAGTCATCAATAACACATTTTAAAAAACTATTAACTGAAGAAAACCTATTTAAAACCATGTTGTTATATAGCTTTGTGCATAGCAAACCTTATCCATAATGCACTTATGCATTACATTTGTTAGTAATTATTGGTGAATTCTTAATCTAGCAAGACAAAAACCAAGGACAAAATACTTGCTATTATACTATAAGCTGGCTCTATAGATCCATCATTTCATTGATTATATCAAAAGCAAATTTATGCTTTAGATGAACACATAGATTTTCTTTTCAGCCAGGCAATTTTCATGCAGAAATTTCATTTCCACTGGGAAGGCTCAAAACTTAAGAGTGTACTGAAAAAAAAGTGGAGTGTTCAGCACTAAATGAGGGCTCAGGAACCACTGCAGAAGAGGTAGTGGAAAGAATATAAAAGCCACAGGATGGGTCTGAGGAGAGGGTGCTTTAAACGTTGTCTTCCAGACACAATGACCTCACAGAGCTGTTGTTACCTGCACAAGAACTACATGATATTGGGCCCATCAACATGTGGTCATGGATGATGACATCAAAAAAGAAGAGGGAGGGCTGGAGAGATAGCTTAGCAGTTAAGGTGCTTGCTGCAAAGCCAAAGGACCCACGTTCAATTCTCCAGATTCCACGTAAGCCAGATGCACAAGGCGGCACATGCATCCGGAGTTCTTCTGCAATGGCAAAAGGCCATAGTGCACCCGTTTTCTCTACACCCCACCTCTCTCTTAAACAAACAAGCAAACAAACAGAAGAGGGACTAGTTGGAAAGAAGAAAGGTTAGATAGAGGGCACACAAAGGAGCACAGTGGGAGGGGATTATGATCAGGATATATTGTGTATATGTACGAAGGCTGTCAATAAAGTTAGCTTTTAAGAAATTTCACATCTCATGATCTTAGCAAGGCCCATGTTCAAAAGTACTTGAGATAAGCTTACGGCAATTTTTCTCATCCGAAGTGTCATTGTCGTGGCAGTTGTTCATGCCGTTGCAGACGTACTCCAGGGGTATGCACCTTCCATTGCTGCAGCTGAACTCTGTGGTCTCATTGCAGTTCCTAAACTGGCACCCTACTTCGTCACTGTTGTCACCACAGTCATTGTAGAAGTCACAGCGATAACTGTATTGGACACAACGCCCATTGGCACAAGTGAAGGCTGTTGGCTGGCAGGTGTGGAATGCTACGAGGAAAAGGCATTGGAAAAAAAATTATCCTATTTCCCAAACATTGAACTAGATATAAAAATGATAAAAATTGCCAGGTGCACACCCTTAATTCCAGCACTTGGGAGGCAGAGGTAGGAGGACCGCTGTGAGTTTGAAGCCACCCTGGGAATACATAGTAATTCCAAGTCAGCCTGGGCTAGAGTGAAACCCTACCTTGAAAATCCAAAAATAAAATAAAATAATAATAATTAAAAGCACATCTCAATTACAGAAAAGCATGCAATTACAGTTTAGTTAAGGCAAACAACTATGTGGCCTGTTCCAAAAGGTTACCCAATTTCAGAACTCCCAGAAAGCCCACTGTATTTTACCCCACTGACATGAAAACAAAGGACTGTCCGTGATTTCAATACAAGGACTACCTTGATAAGATGACAACAATCACCTTCTGGTCTCCTTAGCATGGCCCCATGGTAAGCCATGCATTCACCTGCCAAGTGATTTTGTGTGTGTGTGTATGTGTCTGTGCTTGTTTTTTCTGAAGCAATACAGACAAATGAGTTTGTCTTTTTCTTGAGGCAGGGTCTCACTCTAGCCCACGCTAACCTGAGACTCATTCTATAGTCCCAGGTAGGCCTCAAACTCATAGCAATCCTCCTACCTGTGCTTCAGGTGGTTTTAAAGGTGTGCACCATTACACCTGGTTATTTTTTTTCTTTAACGATATATATACTGGTACATTTGTAAGTTAGGGCCCAAGTCGAGTAGAAGCAAGGTTACAAAAGATGCGTAAGAAATAATCACAAAAAGCATGATAGCATTAATATCCTTTCTTGAAGCATAAGTGCACTCTGCGCCAATGAGGCTTGATGGTGTATTAAGGCCCAAGAGCCTTACCACAGTACTGAGGTGTAACAGCTGACAAGAGGAGCCTCGCAAGCTTCTGTTCGTTCATCACTCACTGCACTTTCGTTTGTTTTTAGGGGGACCATTGGTGCTCAGTCTGTTGGACATTCTTAGTGGTCTCTTTCTTTTCAATTTCTGGCAGTTTTTTGTCTGATCCACTGGGACAACATTCACCTACTGGTACCCTTAGCCCCATGCTAAGCCATGAACTCTACCAGCCAAGCACATTTCTCTCTTAGTGCTATAAGAGCCTATTCAGTTTTATAGATGAACTGTCTGAAGCTAAGTACCTTTCCCAAGGCTATGCAGCTTGTGAACGCTATAGCCAGGACTTTTAAAAGAACGATAGTCTGGGTTCTCAAACCCACCCATGCACAGCAGGCTTCTATACCAAACATTTGACATAATGGCATCCTCAGCAGCTAACAAAACACAGAAAGTGTAGCTCACCACAGACAGATTGCAGCTCATCACTGCCGTCACCACAATCATTGTCATTATCACATTTCCATTGCTCCACAATGCAGTGCCCATTAAAGCAGGTGAATTGGGAATCACTACACCGGGCACCAGTGTCCACAATACAGTGCTTGTTATTGTTGGCCAGATACCACTGGCCTTCATGTGGACATTGACACTCTGCTCCATTTGGGCCTGGGATGGGAAGAAGCAAAAGACGAATGGATAGTGATTGCAACAGTTTTAAATACAACAACATTGCCAATCCACCTTAAACCATATCTGAGTCACATGTGTGCTGTCTGAAAAGCCACAGTGTCAAAATGCAGGCATTGGGCTGGAGAGATGGCTTAGCAGTTAAGGCACTTGCCTGCAAAGCCTAAGGACCCAGGTTCCATTCCCCAGAACCTACATGAGCCAGACACACAAGGTGACACATTTGCATGAGGTGGCACACATGTCTGGAATTTGACTGCAGTGGCTAGAGGCCCTGGCATGCCAATTCTCTCTCTCTCTCATAAAAAAAAAAACAACAGGAAAAAATGCAGGTATTTTTATGAGGTCATTCTCTATGAGCCATATCAGCCTAAAATAGTATCAGTGAAGTCTCCTAAGCAGAAAATTTACATCCTTTCATAAGGAATGTAAGCTCACTGATGGACTTCTTATTCAAGTCATGAAGTGGGGCACCCAAAGGTGTCATCTCCTTCCATCAAGCTTCCAGTAAACCTGTCTTTGTAAGTGGGTTCCATGGAGAATAGAAAAGAAAGAGCTGGGGAGATGGCAATGGGCGGCAGAGCCAGAATCTAGAAGCTCACAGGCCAGGTAGAGTGGCCCACATCAAGTGACCAGAACATAACAGGGAGACTCAAAGCCAAGTGATAAGAGGACAAACACACCAGGTAGTACCAGCACCTGGGAAAGATGGAAATCAAAACTGTACCATTTTCCAGACTTAAAAAAACAAAAACCTTGAGCCAGATGTGGTGGCACATGCCTTTAATCCTAGGCAGTGGTCGGAGGATAGCCATGAGTTCGAGGCCAGCCTGAGACTACATAGTTAATTCCAGGTCAGCCTGGACTAGAGTGAGACCCTACCTCAGAAAAAAAAAGAGGACAAACAGTACTAGCAGTACCATGAAATCATGGGGAATTGATTTTTTTTTGTCTTTTGTACTGTATGTATATGGAGGTGCACTGAATGTGTGAAGGCCAGAGACAACCTCAGATGACATTACTTCAGAACGTCTCATCAGCCTGGAGCTGACCTAGATGGCTTGATTCGCTGGCTAGTACACTTCAGGGATCCTCCTGTCTCTACATGCCCAGTGTTGGGATTATAGCATGCTTGACATTTTTATATGGGTGTGGGGGATGAAGTCAGGTCCTCAAGTTTTCATGGTAAACTCTTTACCAGCTGAGCCATCTCACCAGCTCTTCTTTTCTTATTGTTGGAGGTGACATTCCTTTATCTTCCCTTACCAGGTGTTTTATTATTATTATTATTATCATTACTTACCTGGGGTACAAATGTGACTGCAGCCCCCATTAAACTCATCACAAGGATTGCTACACTGCTGTTGCTCACTTTTTGTGACCGTGCTAATACCCATAGGACGGGCAGAAAAAGTGGTGGTCATGGCGATCTGATCTGACCCGTCATATTTGTTAGCTCGGTATATCTTTTTGGTGAAGATGTCAGTCCAGTAAATGTACTGTCCATAGAGGGTCAAGCCAAAAGAATGATAGGCGTTGCTGACAACAACTTCACGGTTCAAGCCCATCAGAGTACTGCGCTCAATCTTCTGCCTGAAATGAAGTTAGAAAGAAATTTAACTGCTGAAATCCAGAAAGAATCCTAACAGTCAAGCCTAGGCATTCACTTATCCTAGTGCCTAGGGTATAAGGCGGCAAGTTTCTTTCAGTGACAAGAGGTCTTATTTGTATATCAAACAATGGCCTAGAAATTATTTACTTTCAGTGATTAATATTACCCTTCAGGGTGAAATTAGAAGCAAGGGAACATTGGCAGATGACTCCTGTAACGCATGGGGCAGCACACCGTTAGCATTTATTTCTTTGAGATATTTCCCTAGAAAGATCACTGCTGTGCTTCAAATGAGAAAAATGAAGTAGATGCTAGAAAATAAGCAAGAAATTACAGATACCTAACTATCATGCTGCTGTCTTGCTACATATATATACTATGCTTATCACACTGCCCAGTAAGCACTTCTGTTAATGTTCACACCCTTATATTAATGCTACTCTCTTCTCTTTTCAGATGGCAGTGACCTTGGGACAACTCAGAAGGTATTATGGTGCTGGAAAGAACAACTTCTCAACACCCACATAAGTCACCAAAGGCACCTACAGACTAGCATCCGCCCAGTAGAGAAGGTCTGTCTCGCGGTCCAGAGTGAGCCCATTGGGCCAAACTAGGCTGGTGTTCACAATGGGTACCCGGAAGTTTCCTCCCAATGTGGCTCTCTCGATTTTGGCCTCAGTACCCCAGTCAGTCCAGTACATGAACCTAGTTATCCAAAAAAAAAGAAAGAAAGAAAGAGAGAAGAAAGAAAGAAAGAAAGAAAGAAAGAGAAAATAAAAATAATTAATTCACTAGGAATCTTTTCCATGTGATCAAATGAGTATTGATGCTTCCCACCTTCCCACTAAAAGGGAGTTTTGACCCAGGTCTCCCTCATAGAAGGAGAAAATAAATGACACCATGGCATACCCTCGGCAAGGATCTAACACGATAGCTCTTGGTTTTGAAACACGGGCTATCACAGTACGCTTAGATCCATCTTCAGCCATGGAATTAATTGTCTGGTTGGTGTAGTCACTATAATAAATTCGTCTATTGATCCAGTCAAAGGCAATGCCATCAGAAGTTCCTATATCTGAACACACAAGTAGACACACAAAAGAAGCACACAAGATGTTAGAGGCTCAACATGCATTAGGAACACTGGTCACCCGTGTATGTTGGCGCAGTTAAATCGACTGCCAAGGTTGACTCCACCTGGAGTATACTTACCGGAAACAATGACAGTTGGAGAGGTGACCCCTGAATACAGGCTAACATGGGAAATCTGGCCACGCCCAGAGCCTAAAAACTGTGTGAAGAAGATTCTATTATCCTGCTGTCATAGTCCAGAGCAATGATAGGTCTTTCCATGGTGATTTGTTGGAAAGGTGGACTATGATCTTCAGGGTCGAAGTGTAAACTTCTCAAGGACTTATCCAAGGCAAAAATGAGGAAGTCTTCTCTGGAGATGGCACAGCTCTTACCATCACTGTCCAGAGTCCCAAAAGCACATCCACATTTTGGGGTTTGTGATTCAGGCAAAGCGAAACAGAAATGGGAGCATCCTCCATTATTTTGCAAGCAGGGATTGTTGTTGACCGCCGCCGGTGACCGGGGCTGGACATGCTCATCAAAGACAGTCACATCCCTGAGCCAGTCGATATTGTCTCTTATCACCAATGGTGGCTCTACGTGCCCTGGTTCCTTGCTAGCTCGGAAGATTTTTTTCAAGTTCCTATCCACCCATATGATGGAATTTTCAAAAACAGTGATGCCATAGGGAGTTGGGTAACGACTGCCGTAACGAATCACTTCCGACTCCCCTCCGTGGAGACTGATCCTTGCAATTAGGTCTAAAGAATCGTCAACCCAGTAAATATAATCGTTGCTGCTGTCCACTGCCAAGCCCCGTGGTGTGACGATGCCTTCGGACACGAGTACAGTTCGGTTGGAGCAGTCAAGAAAAGAACGTTCAATCTTTGGTATCTGCCCATAGTCAGCCCAGAAGAGATATCTGTTCTTGGGGTCAACAACAATATGCCGAGGCATATCCACTGTGACTTTAAGGAGAACGCGGCGGTAGGTAGTATTGATCCGTAGTACTTCTACCAGTGTTTCAGACACAAAGGCATTGGTGAAGTAGAGATTGCCTATGGGAAAACCAAAGTGGGCACTGATGAATGGAAAACCATGAAAAAAAAGGAAAGGGGTACTTTGTCAAATTCAGCACAAAATAGGAACTAAATATAGCATATTATATGCCCCTCTTCAATAGATTACAGTTCACAGCAAATTTAGCTCACTATCTACCAAATAGTATATTTTCCAGAATGTCTTTCCTGTGCTATCTAAAGCACTAAATGTTTAATAATCATCATCAGGTCTTTCTAACTAAATGTGTTTTCATCCCATAGACCTCCTAAAAGCCACCAACTCCAAAGTTCACTTCCCCTTGAGTATTAGAGTATAATATATAAAGTCTGCAGTAAAATAATTATGTGATCAGGTGCTTTCACTGAGTCCATGTGACATCAGTTATGAGCTGTCTATATTGTGCACCTATGCCATTCCTTTATCTGTCTTAAAATAGTTCTAGAGAAACCAGGCCAATATAAAATGTTACATCGCTACATAAGATGCGGGGGTGGGGGGGGGTTGCAGCTATTCATCCCTAATCAAGGCTCAAAGTTCTGTAAAGATTATCTTGTATTGTTGTATTTTATTACTTATAGCCTTGGCTGGCCTTGAACTTACTGTACATGTTAGTATGACTAACTTCAGATCCTCCTACCTCTGCCTCCCAAGTACAGGGATTACCAAGATTCACCACAATACCCTGCCACACTATACCTCAACTCTGCCACTGTAACAAGAAAGCAGCCAAACTTTGTTGACCATCAGAAATGGTACACATTTAATCAGGAAATAGGAACCCTTAGAGCCTCATTTAATTCTAGAACCATATTAACTATACTTATAGTATCTAATTGTGCAGACTTATTAATCCTGACAATACAGATACCCAGTTGATTAGAATTGCACTGTACCCCTAAAAAGTTATTTCTCCTAATGTTCATATCCATGTATTAATGCTACTCCCGCTTTTGGTTAGAGAAGCTTCTCTTTTCAGATGGTAGTGATCTCTGGGATGGCCCAAAAAGGACCATAGTGCTGAGAAGAAGTGACAGGAGTGCTCAGCAAAGAAACATCTCTATCACACCTTCCAAAGCTCAGGGTCCATTGTGGAAGAGGTGACAGAAAGAATGTAAGAGCCAAAGGAAAGGCAGGAGACTCCTTACAACGCACTCTACCAGACACAAAATGGTCTGGACATCCATGACCTTGCAGTGCCTGGCACTACCTACACAAGATCATCATAATAAAAGGAAAAGATGATGACATCAAAATAAAAGGCAGACTAATTGAGAGGGAGAACGGATATGATGGAGAGTGGGTTTGGGAAGGGGAAAGTAAGTGGGGAGGGAATTATCATGGTCTATTGTGTGTTATTATAGAAGTTTTCAATAAAAATTTTATTTATTTAATTTATTTGAGAGAAAGAGAGAGGAAGATGCAGATAGAGAGACAAAGATAGAAAAAGAGAGAAAATGAGCACACTAGGGCCCTCAGCTGCTACAAACTGACTCCAGAAGTTGTCAATAATAAATAAAAAATTTAAAGAATGAATAGTAATTCAAAACTAAGTGCATGAATTAATATAGGTAAATTAATATAATAGGGTCAGGCATATTAATATTACCTAATGATCAAAAGGTCTTTTATATATTAACAAGAGAATTTTCAATTAAATTGGCTTAGATTTAACGTGAAATGAAGTTGGGTGTGGTAGTGCATGTCTTTAATCCCAGCAATAGGGAGGCAGAGGTAGGAGGATCGCCATGAGTTCAAGGCCACCCTGAGACTACATAGTGAATTCCAGGTCAGCCTGAGCTACAGTGAGACCCTACCTCGAGAAAAACAAATAATAAAGTGAAATAAATATACCCACTTATGAGATGCTTGATCTGTAACAAATGTGTCCACTGAAAACACTTATTGTTTATTTAACAAACACATAGCTTAGTCTGAAGACAGAATTGTGTAGCCACCTGTAGTTAGGCTAAATCCTCACACGTAAAAACAAGACGACAGATGAAAACACAAAGGCTCTTCAATGGAATCACTACAGCTCACGTACCTGCTACCCAGTCCACTGCAATGCCTCGGACTCCATTTGCTCCTATGCCGGAGGTAACGATGCTGTTAAAAGAAGACCCATCTGGTTTGATTCTGTGAATTGCATTGATGGCCGCCCGAGAGATGCTGAAATCACACCAGTAGATAAAGCCAGAGGGGATGTCCACATCCACATGCAGCGCGTTGCGTCCTAGAACATTTGAGAACACGATCAAACACTGCTGTAGCTAGAACCGGTATTTATAAATGTCTGCTCTTCCTCTCAAACCCGAATTCCTGCTCTAACCCCCTCACCCACATTATGAGATGTATACACCTACAACCCAGATCTGAGTTTCTAAGTGGCATTTTCACAGAATAAGGAAGAGGTTCTGACCCTTGGAAATAAGTGTCTGGGCAGAAGAGGTACAAGGTGAACCTGGAAGACCTTACTATACAGCAGGACACAAGAAACCAATGCAACATATGCAACATTATGAGATTTGAAAAAGGGCTCTTGATAGCCAAAATGGGTCAGCTCATAATTGATTAAAAGTTCAATCCAGGGGTGGAGATGGCTTAGTGGTTAAGCGCTTGCCTGTGAAGCCTAAGGACCCTGGTTCGAGGCTCAATTCCCCAGGACCCACGTTAGCCAGATGCACAAAGGGGCGCACGCGTCTGGAGTTTGTTTGCAGTGGCTGGAGGCCCTGACACGCCCATTCTCTCTCTCTCTCTCTCTCTCTCTCTCTCTCTCTCTCTGTCTCTGTCTCTTCCTCTCTGTCTGTCACTCTCAAATAAATAAATAAAAATAACAAAAGTTAAATCCATAACAATGTTTTTAAAGATAAACTGGGGGGAAGGACATACAGAGTTTCCTCTAATACAATATTTCTAATAATTGTGAAAGAATGACAGAAGAGCAAGACTAGCATTATAAGCCCCAATTAAATAAGCCTACTCAAGCCAATGGATGGGTAAAAGGTGCTTGATGAGCAAGAATATTCACAGGGCCAAAGTATAAGCCAAGTGATTAAATGCAAGCACCACTAAGAACAGGACACATTGACATTTATGTTCTTCCTAAAGAGTTCATAATACGGGCTGGAGAGATGGCTTAGCGGTTAAGGTGCTTGCCTGCAAGGCCAAAGGACCTCAGTTCAATTCTCCAGAACCCACGTAAGCCAGATGCACAAGGGGGTACAGCATCTGGAGTTGGTTTACAGGGCTGGAGGCCCTGGCATGCCTATTTTCTCTCTCTACCTGCCTATTTCTGTATCTATCTATCTCTCAAATAAATAAAAATAAAATATTTTTAAAAGAGTTCATACCAAGTATACGATGCCATCTTTCAAGGTTTTTGTTGTTTGGTTTTTACAGTGCCTTGCATATGCTAGGCAAGAGTTCCACAACTGAACTACATCCCTTACCCTTGGTATTCTTTGTGATGCTAGGAAACTCTTAGCTCCTCTTGTAAATGTGCACCTATCAACATTTTACACACTCAGAGTATGCAAGCATAAAGTGCTACAAAACATGGTTTACTCCTTCCACACTAGACAGTAGTGCACCGTCTCCATTAACAGTCAGAAGAAAGTTTTACTTTCTGACAAACTTGTGACCCAGATTCCTAAATGAGGAGAATCTGGGATAAGGATCAGCTCAGCACTGGGTTTAAGAGTCTTCCAGAGATTCTAATGTTCGAAGCAGTTTATAAACCATGCTAAGCTGAACCACTGTACTTAAAGGGAAAAACAAGCTTCATCAAGTGCTGGATCCTAACATGAAGAAACCTGCAACCGGATATGAATATCCTTATTTCTGAGTCGCGTACCTTGGCCTGCCACGGGCACCATGGCCTCAGCATGATCTGCCAGTTCCACGTTAAAGCCTCTGATGACTGTCAGCATGGAAACAACGATGAATGAGGTATGAAGAGAGCACGTCCGACCATCAGGACTGAGTTTATATCCAGTGGCGCAGGCGCAGGAGAACAGACCACCTGGTACAGGCAGGCAAATCTGCTGACAAGCATTCACATTGTTGCTACAGCCGTTGGAGGATCCAGCAATGCCTAAATGAAATCAAAATCCGTTTGAGTCAGCTAATATTTCATTCTAAAAATTAAAATTGATAACGAACTTGTGGTTTATTGCTGGATGAGCACCCTAAAGAACAGGAGCCTGTGAAATAATGGCTGAAGAATTCAGAAAGCAAAACAGCAGTTAGAAAATGGGGTAACATTTTTTTTCTTGTACAACGTATATAAGGATTAAGGAAGTCAATATATAAGTTTGTTTGCTTTTTGCCTATTGACCTATACACTCGCATATTAAGTTATAATAGTATCATTATAGGATCTTTTGTTAGAGGCTCAAAACTACAAACACTATTATAAAGCTTAGTGGCTTAGCGGTTAAAGGCACTTGCCTGCAAAGCCTAATGGACTCGGGTTCAATTCCCCAGTACCCACGTAAGCCAGATGCACAAGGTGTGTCTGGAGCTCATTTGCAGTGGCTAGAGGCCCTGCTACACTCATACTCATTCTCTCTCTCTCTCTCCTCTCTCTCTCATAAATAAATAAATAAATATAAAAAAGAAGCTGTACAGTACTGGGGATTGAATCCATGGCCTAACAAATGCTAGGTAAGTGCTCTACCACTGAGCTATATTCCCAGCCAGAGTTTTCTGGTTAAAAATAAAAATTATAGTCTGGTGTGATGGCACACATCTTTAATCCCAGCACATGGGAGGCAGAGATAAGAGGATCACCGTGAGTTCGAGGGCACCCTGCCCTGAGACTACAGAGTGAATTCCAGGTCAGCCTGGGCTAGAATGAAACTTTACCTTGGGCAGCAGGAGAAAATTCTGCCAGGCGTGGTGGCACACACCTTTACTTCCAGCATTTGAGAGACACTGTGAGTTCGAGGCCACCCTGAGACTACACAGTGAATTCCAGGTCAGCCTGGGCTAGAACAAGACCCTAGCTCAAAAACAAAGAAAGAAAGAAAGAAAAAGAAAGAAAGAAAGAAAGAAAGAAAGAAAGAAAGAAAGAAAGAAAGAAAGAGAAAAAGGAAAAGAAAGTTCTATCCTGTTAATAATTCCCTGGACGTTATCCAACATACATTGAATGTGAAGCATGAAAAACCATCTGCCCATGATGGAGGTTCAATTATAACAAATAATACAGAATAAATGATAAGTGGTCTTTCAGACACTAGATTCGTCCTTGATATTCAACTCCCATGCATATGTACACACAAAGGACTGACTGCAAATGTGCTTCTGACTAAGTGATAAGGATGGTGTGTGGGGAAGCATACATCTATATACACGTTTCCTTGACAAATATACTCACTGCGTCTGTGGTAAACTCGAAGGCCCCTCAGGTTTGGAATGTTGTCTCTCAAGACTACTTTGTTGGTCCCAGAAGATTTGTCAACTCTTTCAATGACCTCATACTGTTCATCAGTATAATAAAGGAAGGAACCAAAGACAGCGATTCCCCATGGGTGGGAAAGATGGTGCACCAGGATCATGCGCTCTGTGCCATCCACGTTTCCTCTTTCAATCTGAAGGAGTAAAATTCTCATTAGAGCTTTCTTGTGCTTCTGGTTGAATCAGCCCATCACAACTAGACTGAGCAAACTAACATCTTCAAATCCCACGGTGAAGAAAGGTGCTAACTCTCTCACCTCTGCATGTGATATTCTGCCCAAAGGTACATCGCATAGGAGCTGAGGGACCCTAGATTTCTTCACCTACGGTTTCCATAATAAGGGTAGGAGATATGAACACACCCCACCCCATACACACAATCACAGGATGGCAAGACTAGATGGGAGCCAAGGATGGTGCTGTCATGTGAGGATAGATCACCAGCCACAGTAAGAATGGCTTCTGCACTTGGGCGGATCACCAGCCTCAGATTACATAACAACGCTAGACTACAAAAAAAAGAATGGCTTCTGTACACTGCAGGAGAACTCAGAAGAAAAAAGTGTCTAAGGTGAAAAGACAAGCAAAACACATACTAAATATCATTCTATAGTGAAGAAGGCACAAAGTGAACAAAACGAGACTTTGTGACAAAGTTCTGAAAACCATACCACTCCTCTGCTGGTCACGGCCCAGTAGAGCTTCTGCTCCTGGATATCGAGGGTGACGACCTCCAGGTGCTCCAGGTTCCCAGTGAAGAGAGTTTTTAAAGACGTGCCGTCCATGTTAGCACTTGCAATCTTAGCAGGAACCCCACTGTCCGTTCCTTGGTCTGACCAGTACAGTTTGCTGCAAACACCAGAAAGCAAAGTGGATTAGAGCAAAGGGTGTGTGTGTGTGTGTGTGTGTGTGTGTGTGTGTGTAAATGGAAATGTATTTTTTGTCCTCAGGATACTCATAGTTGATAAAGGAAGTCTCTTGTATATGATATGAAGTACTTAATTAGGGTCCTATCAATATCAGTATATTTCCCTGCTACTCTGGAGGTAGAAGATATTTTAAATTGTACCTAAAATTGGACAGTAGAATCTTCCACCTACTCTGCCCTGCATTTACAGTTTTCCATGTTCATTACAGGCCAGAACATATTGTCCAGTGTTATGATGCTATTTTATTATTATTTTTTATTTTATTTATTTATTTTTATTATAGTTATTATTGACACTTATTCATCACTTGAAGAAGAAAGAACCAATTACCACTTAGATCCCTACAGTAAATATAATACAGAGTTATTTCTGTGGGTTGCCAGGGTACATATATTTCAAATGTCACACATGATTTCAGAAAATGTCCAAAAAATTTGAAATTAGGCATTTTTGTCAGGAGATGACATTCACAGGAATGGTGCTGATATGAGCATATGTCCTAGTTAGGATCACTTACCCACGAACAGGATCAACAGTTATTCCGACTGGAAAACCAGTGCCCAGAGCGGTGCCATCGTTAGTAATCAGTGTTTTTCCATACCTCGCATCTCCCCGCAGCGTCATCACCTACAGCCCAAAGCCCCTTATTAGAATTGGCTCTCTTCCAGGGAAACACAGACAGTTCAGATGCAGAATTGACACTAGAAAAGCTTAAACATGGCTAGGGATGAGAATTGTGTGAAAAAGAGATAATCTCAACAAGACAGGGGGGAAAAAAAGTGACCGCCCAAATTCCAATTCTCAATTCACCCTAAAATTTCTGAAGGTGTTTAGATGGTTCAAAGGGAGATTCGAATGGGTAAACATATAGAAGCACTGCTGGAGAAAATTCTAAAAATGCCTCCAGTCAATCAAAGACCCTATATAAGACGCACAGGAGCTCTACTGCAAGAGGAGTGGGCCATGACACTCAGTGACCAATCACTGCACACAGCGTTTCATACACGTGTCTGCGTTTTGGATAATGAAAAGGAGGAGTTTCACTCACACTGTCACTACCTTTCCCAATGTGATCCATTCTTAATTACCATTGTGGAAAGCACAGTGTTAGGATATACTGGAAATGTGGATCGCTGGGGAACAGGCTACTGCAATATATATCTGAGATGCCAGGCATGCCTGTAATTCTAGTCCACAGATGCTGAGTTCAAGGGAAACCTTGGCTACCAAGCAAGTACCAGGCCAGCAAGGGCTACATAGACACAGTCTCAAAACAAGTAATGGCAAATATGTGCCTGACAGACAGACACACTCACACATACACGAAAGAGTCTGTTGATTTGTATTACACACACATGCCTTAATACCTTATGCTCTTTCATACTGATTTCTGCCTGGCTAATATTTTTCACTCCGGCTTGGAGTTAAGATTTTATTCTCTTTTTAATTGTCTCTGCTACAATCTCCCTAATTTTCCTGAGCATCAGGATCCTCTCCTTGTCTCAAGGCCTAGTTCTCTGTTACACTGTCACCTGTATGCTTTTCTTTCGGCTCAATGTTTTAGTGAGTAAGCATGCAGCTACCCCTAGTGGAAAGTAGTTTCCTCGGCATTTCCTTCTATTTTCAGGTTGAAATTGTGTATTTCCCAGGATGGATGAACAATGCTATTATCGAAGGGAAAACCAATATAAATAGTAAAAGGGCAATTCACCCTTGGCTCACTAATCTAAATCACTTAGAATTTTGTTTTTGTTTCTGTTCTTTTGTTTTCTGAGGTAGGGTCTCATTCCAGCTCAGGCTGACCTGGAATTCACTATGTGGTCTCAGGGTGGCCTCGAACTCTCGGTGATCCTTCTACCTCTGCCTAACGAGTGCTGGGATTAAAAGCATGTGCCACCACACCCAGCTCATTTAGGATTTTCTAAGCACAGTGATAATTTGATGCAAATGGGTCTCTTTATTCATGACACCTCCATGTTGTAAAATCGTATTAATTACTGAGCTATGAAGCCCATTTAACTGAAGGGAGTAGAGGTTCAGAGATGTCATTTACTCAGGATAAAAACAGCTCATGAGGGCTGGAGAGATGCCTCAGCAGTTAAGGTGCTTGCCTGCAAAGCCTAAGGACCCATGTCCAATTCCCCAGTAACCATGTAAAGCACTAACTGGTGCATGCATCCATACTCACTCTCTGTGTCTGTCTCTCTGTTTCTCTCTCTCAAATAATAATTAAAAAAAATAAAACATTGGCCTGGAGAGATGGCTTAGCGGTTAAGCGCTTGCCTGTGAAGCCTAAGGACCTCAGTTCGAGGCTCGATTCCCTAGGACCCACGTTAGCCAGATGCACAAGGGGATGCATGCATCTGGAGTTCGTTTGCAGTGGCTGGAGGTCCTGGTGCACCCATTCTCTCTCTCTCCCCCTCTTTCTCTCTCTGTCGCTCATAAATGAATAAATATATATAAACAGTTCATTAGTAGAGAAAACACAGCACTGTGTTTTAGGGTCTTTATCCCTCTGTGTGGAATGACTTTCCTCTGCTTTTTCATTTGGTCCACCTTCAGGGTTGGACTTTATAAGGAAGCCACACCTTCTCCCACCCCCAGCTCTTTCTCTTTGCTTTGGCCACTACCCCTTCCCCCAACCTTTATCTTCTCACTGCTCTTACTACCCTGGAGCAATGCTATTGGCTTTTGTGTATGTCTTTCAGGTATGTTTTGTTCATTATTTACTATGCAGGACCACCCATGAGACCAGTGCTTGTTGAGTAAGTGAGTGAAATAGGTGAGCTTTCCTTGGTATTGCACTGCACTGGAAGCACAATGACAAACCTTACGTGTACACAGTTAGAGTGGCCTTGTCACTTGATACACACACATGCACAATTATTTTCCTACAGGCCTTTCAATGTACCTGGCATCACTACTTGCTGCTTTTGGAAAGGTCCCAGTTTGAAAGAGACAACCCCACTTACCAAAGGAGAGACCAAGAGACAGAATGAGAAGGTATTCATCATTACTTGGGATTAAGAGTGTTGCCTGAGTAGCCACTGGAGAAATATGGGTTTGATCATAAGGATTTCAGACAGCACATTTTGCGTGTGTGCATGTGTGTGTGTTCATGTTTGTGTGCGTGTGTGTATGTGGAAGCTAGAAGAAAACCTCAGGTGCCTTTCCTCAGGAATGCCATCCACTATTGCTTGAGGCAGGAGCTCTTACGACCTAGAGTGAAACCCCAGGCTTCCTCTTGTTTCCGCCTAATCAGCACTGGGATTAGAAGTGGCATTTTTGGGGTGGTGGCCTCAAGGTAAGGTATCATGTGTAGCCCAGGCTGATCTGGAATTCAATGTTTCCTCAGGCTGGCCTCGAACTCACAGCAATCCTCCTACCCCGGCCTCCCAATGCTGGGATTAAAAGCATGTGCAATCATCATGCTGAGTTTAGGGGTGGCATTTAATGTAGGTACTGGGAATAGAACTCAGGATCAGGTCGTCATGCTTTTAAGATTGTGAAAAAATATAGTGTGCTACTGTCAAATGAGGTTAGAGAAGGGACTGGATTGCTGGAGCGCAGTTTATAACAATGCAGAGATGGAGTCCGTCGAGTCCACCAGCATTTATGCATATTGCAGCCTTCCCTGGTTTGTCCCCTCACTGTAAGGACAAAATGAGATGCGGTTTGGGAAGGATTTTGTCAGCTATAGAGCACTGCTCCATTGTGTGCTACTAAAGATCTGTTCCCAAGTGTCACCGGGCTGCTGTGCGCCTTGCTTATCTCCAGCATGTCCCTTACCAAGTGCTTCAACGAGAAGCCAACTCAGCTACCGGGCAGACAGCCTGGGTCTGCCACTCTGCAGGGCCCTGCTGACTGTCCCCACACAAAACCCTCCCTTCTCCTTAAGAAGTTTTGCTTTCAAAATGAGCATGAAATAATCCGATCCATGTTTTGTCCTTGTCTCACAGTGGAGAAAACCAATACTAGTCGAGTTGCTTTGAATTTACTCCATGGGATCTCAAACCTGCACCTCATCTAGAGTTTCTTCTGGGAATTGGAATAGAAAGAACACTGATCTCAGAGGAGTGTATCAAAGGAATCAGAATCAAGTATTTAGTTTCTGCTTCACTGTTAGAAAAAACTATATTGGAGCCATAGAATGATTTCTATCTAAGAAGAGAAGAAACTATAGTTTGGCTAAGAACCAAAATCATATTGAAGATCAGATGATGAAAAATAGTGAAAAGTTCCTGTCTACTATGACTTTCCCTTTGTGCTGAACACCTTATACAAGTTTAATTTACTTTCCTATATACTAACCAATATCCTTAATAAAAATACAGAACAAAAGAAGTGCGACTAGTTCATTTTAAGGTGTTTTCTCTAGCCCCAGAGACTATACTAACTTCATGATTTAAAATAGTTAGTTGGAGGCTATTTTGTTGTTATAGTTGGGTTTTCCATTGGTTTGTTTGTTGTTGATTGGTTGGTTCATTGCTTACTTGCTTCCAGCTTTCTTGGTTAATGTTTTTGGTTTTTGATAGTGGGTCTCATTCTATAACCTGGTGAGCCTTGAACTCATGACAATCCTTGTGCCTCTGTGCAAATAACTATGAAAGCATTACCTCAATTGAGTGACTTGAAGGCGAGGAATAATAAATGTTTCTTGACAGCCAGTCGAAGGCCAGGCTGAAAGAAGAGCCCAACAGAGATAAAGGAGCGAAAACTGTCCTGTTGGTGCCATCTGTCTTCACTCTGTGAATTTCACCCTGGGAAGAAAAGGAGGCAAGCTGACTCAGGACAGGGTCACAGCACCTAACACAGGCCTTCTCCCTCTGCTGTGGCCACTGCCTAACTCACAGAAAGTCACTGGTGCCTAAATGTTCAAAGAGGGAGAAAGGCCAATACATGTAACCCTCTAACACATTAATTCTTTGTTGTTATTATCTGCAAGCAGAGAGAGAGAGAGAGAGAGCGCTGCTTCCCATTACAAGCAAACTCCAGATGCCTGTGTGACTTTGTACATCTGGCTGTACATTGGTACTGAGGAATTGAACCTGGGCTGGCAGGCTTCACAAGCAATGGCCTTAAGCCACTGAGCCATCTCCCTAGCCGCAAATGAGTCACAGAAATTCACAAGCTTTATCAGTTGGGATATTTTTGGTATAGGCAACTAACCTATTTCTTAACTATCAGGTAGAGTCAAAGGGAAAAGATACAGAAGCCAGGAATAAGAGATGAGGCAAGGGAGGCCCCAGCCCTTACTCTCCACTTGGGTTCTTTATCTCCTCCAGCACCTGCATGACAGGGGCCCCTTGAACTTTCTTTTCTCTCTTCTGCTTTCCATATTATTCCAGGCCCTCCACATTGGATCTCTAGCCATCTGGTGTCTTTCCTTGGCTTTGTACTGCCCTCAATAAATATAATAATTTAATAATAAAAAACAAATTACTTGGACATTTCCCCTTCAGCCAACCTAGAAGGCAATGTAAATAGGCGCTTTGAGATAAAGCTATATACTATGAATGCAATTCAAAACTTTCTGGAGTGTTGGAGAGATGGCTCAGTGCTCAAGGTGCTTGTCTGCACAGCCTAATAACTCAGGTTTGATTCCCCAGCACCCACGTAAAGCCAGATGCACAAAGGTCCATGCATCTGGAGTTCAGTTACAGTGGCTAGAGGCTCTGGTTTGCCCACACTCACTCATTCTCTCTGTGTCTCTGTCTCATAAATAAAATATTTGATATTTGAGATAGGGTCTCACTCTGGGTCAGGCTGACCTGGAATTCACTATGTAGTCTCGAACTCACAGCAATCCTCCTACCTCTGCCTCCCAAGGGCTGGGATTAAAGGCATGCACCAGCACGCCTGGCTAAATAAAATATTTTAAAGATATCATCTTTAGGGCTGGAGAGATGGCTTAGCAGTTAAGGCGCTTGCCTGCAAAGCCAAAAGACCCAGATTCGACTCTCCAGGACCCACGTAAGCCAGATGCACAAGGAAGCGCATGCATCTGGAATTCAAGTTCATTTACAGTGGCTGAAGTCCCTGGCATACCCATTCTCTCTCTCTCTACCTGCTATCTCTTTCTCTCCCTCTCTCTCTCTCTCTCTCTCTCAAATAAATAAATAAAAATAAAAATTTTTAAAAATATTACATTAAAAAAAAACAAACTTACCGGATTCTCAGCCCAATAGATGAATTGCTCTGATTCATCAAATTCAACATCAAAGCCATTGTGTATCCCTGATATGGGTACCATAGCGTCATTGCTCTTTATGGAAGGATCAAGGGATATCCCAAAAATCACCCTGTCTCTTACAGACATCAAGAAAGGTTGATCACCTGTAAAAATAGCAGCATAAATGGTGGGAATTATATTGCACTGTCCAAGACACTTAAAATAAATAGTGAAGGCAGTGGATTATCACCACTGTGTAGCACATCACAGCATTGCAGCAGTAACATAAAGGTCATGAGATAATTACAGGCTTTCTGTCAGGTCCTCCAACATCATATACATGCTGTCTGCATCTTATATCAACAAATCATCAGCATTTAACAACACAGATAGCCCAAATACTGAACATTTTGGGGACAGCAGAATGGGACTGTGGGGGCTGGTAGAGATCGTGGCATGAAACAACTGCCCAATTAATATTTGCTGTACATACATGTGGTCAGGGGCTGCTCACCTTACACGTGTGAGCTTCAATGTCTAGTACTGTGATAAATGAATAAATAAACTGATAATTAGCAATGACCACACAACATAATGGGTGCATGCATAAGCCCCCCCATTCACTTAGCCTCACATGTTATCTATCACATTAATGAATGAAAAATGAAAGGTGTGCCGGGCGTGGTGCTGGGATTAAAGGCGTGCGCCACCACACCTGGTTTGTGGTTTTGTTTCTTTAATGGGCGTCTACCTATTACTTGCTTGGAGTACTTATGACCCAAAGTATTTTCAACTTTCTGTATCACCCTATAAGTACCACCCAGATCTAGTTTTGTCCATTACACATCCTGGGAATATGTCCCAGACCCTTTCTCTGCTCAATCCAAGAATAAAAGAACATTTATAAACATATAACACTTCACTGGCTCAAACCATAAGACCTTTAGTGTGAAGAATGACACTAGAGAAAGCCTCAAAAAGTGACCAGTCAGAAAAAGCCATATGAAAACCTGTGGAGCTTAATTAAAAATGTAAGTTTGGGGCTGGAGAGATGGCTCAGTAGTTAAAGGCGCTTGCTAGCAAAGCCTGATAGCCTGGATTGACCCAGGTTCAAATCCCCAGTACCCACATAAAGCCAGATGCACAAAGTGGCACATGTGTCAAGAGTTCGTTTGCAGTAGCAAAGCCCTTGGTACGCCCATTCTCTCTCCCTCCTTCTCTGTCTCTCTCCAACCAGCCTCCCAGACTAGATGTGCCAACTGGAGCTATACTGGCATGATTGGACTCAAGGCCTGCTTCATAAGAGCGAACTCGTGCCTGCTCCTGTGAAGTTGGACAAAGGCCCATAAGTAGGGCAAGTCAATGGGTCCCAGGAGGAAATATTTTGCTGCAGAGGTGAGAAACGGAAAAGTATATCCCTTTAGTCATATACTCAAACTAATGAGCCCAGCACACTTTCCTGGAATTTGGGGAAGGAGGATTTTCTTCTTATTTTGCACAGAATTGCTGACACAAATACCTGGTACCCCTCAGATGGGGTCATGTTTTAAGAGGAACGGGGCTTGGGTTTTGTTGGTCTACTTTGTCTTGACATTGTAGGAAATATACTTTCTAAATACAAGTAAAAAGAATAAATATCTTAAATTTCAGAAGGATCTCATTTAAAAAATTTTATAATATGAGCCGGGTGTGGTGGCGCATGCCTTTAATCCCAGCACTTGAGAGGCAGAGGTAGAAGGATCACCATGAGTTCGAAGCCACCCTGAGACTACATAGTGAATTCCAGGTCAGCCTGGACCAGAGTGAGACCCTACCTCGAAAAACCAAGAAGAAAAAAAATTTATAATATGAAATTAGGAAAACATAGAAATTTCATAATTACCCTATTCAACTCTAAGCACTATTGCCACTTACAAATGTTTTCTTCCTGACATGTTTATACAAGGTTGATGTTAGACAGTATCTATGTTTTCATGTAACTGTATCAGACAAGCATTTTAAGGATATTCCAAATACTTATCAACTACTATTTTGAAGGCTAAATTTGCGATCTATATTAATAAAGTCATCCAAACTTTTGTTTCTTTGTTTTGTTTTTGTTTTTCGAGGGAGGGTCTTCCTCTAGTCCAGGAGGACCTAGAATACATTATGTTCTCTCCAGGTGGCTCAGCAATCCTCCTACCTTTGCCTCCTGACTGCAGGGATTAAAGGCATGCACCACCACACCCAACTTTTTTTTTAAAGCACAGGGAGAAAGAGAACATAAGCATGCTAGGGCCTCTTGCCTCAGAAAACAAACTCAAGTTGTATGAGACACTTTGTGCAGCTGGCTTTATGTGGGCACTGGGGAATCATCCAGGGATGGCAGGCTTCGGTAGAAAGCACCTTTAATGACTGAACTATCTCCCCAGTCCCATCTAAACATTTTTTAGTAGCACATACGAGCAGTGAAGACACACAACTGGGGCTGGAGAGATGGCTTAGGGGTTAAAGCATTTGCCTGCAAAGCTAAAGGATCCTAGTTCAATTCTCAAGGACCCACATAAGCCAGATGCACAAGTGGCCGCATGCTCTGGATGGAGTTCCTTTGCAGTGGCTGAAGGCCCTGGCACGCCCTTTCTTTCTTTCTTTCTCTTTCTTTCTTTCTCTCTCTCTCTCTCTCTCTCTCTCTCTCTCTCTCTCTCTCTCTCCCCCCATCTCTCTCTCTTTCTCTCAAATAAATAAATAAATAAAATAGGTATTTTTTTTAAAAAAGACACACACAACTGGTACCCAGAAACAAATTAGGAAATACTGAAAAAGTTCCACTTCAGTTAACTCAACCCAAGGCAATGCTTTGTGGAACAACAAGAGATTAGATTTAGAGTTAACTTATCAATCACTATCAGATAGTATTACTGATTGCAACAAGACTCAATGCAGGGTTGACAGGCTTTGTGTAGTGAAAGAATGGTTTGTATCAAAAATACCTGTACCCACATTAATCTTCTCCTGAAAGACTACAATGACACCCCAAATTAAACAATGTCAACAAGGATTAGGTGTGTTATAAGTCTCAGAAGATGGCAAATGCCAATCCCTTTTGTAAACATTTAGAAAAAAAATTTTATAAGCCCTTCATCATAAAAGTATTATTGCAGAATATCATATCCTGATAGTTTGATTTTCATTAGCTTATCTCTGTATAACCTATAAATACTATGCATTTCCTGAATTCAGCAAATACTTCCCACCTGAAAACTGACACTCACTGTAGATTTGGATTCTACTTTCTTTTTTTTGTTTTTCAAATTTTTATTAACAACTTCCATGTTTATAAAAAATATCCCATGGTAATACCCTCCCTCCCCCCCCCCACTTTCCCCTTTGAAACTCCATTCTCCATCATTTCCCCTCCCCACTTTCTTCATTATTTAGAAATCCTATAACTAACCATATATATAATAAATTTTTTTTTTCCCAAGGTAGGGTCTCACTCTAGCTCAGGCTGATCTGGAATTCACTATGTAGTCTCAGGGTGGCCTTGAGCTCATGGTGATCCTCCTACCTCTGCTCCCAAGTGCTGAGATTAAAGGCATGCGCCACCATAATTCAATAATTTTTATGAGTATTTTACCAAAATATGATCACTTCTCTTCAATGAGAAATAGAGTTTCCTGAGGAACTTTTTAAAAACTTAATTATATACTCTTCCAAATTTACTCTTCAATCAACCCAGTAAGGGATCTCTACATGAGATGATGATTAAACTGTTCAAATATACACTTGTAATAATATTTCACACGGAGACAGTAATAACAGTGATACCTAAATTGGAGTCAGATTAAAATAAAACATGAGACAATGGGCCTGAAAAGTTAAACTGGGCCTGGAGAGACTACTCAGTGGTTAAAGGCACTTGCCTGCAAAGCCTAAGGACCCGAGTACAATTCCCCAGTGTCCACACAATACCAGATTTGCTAAGTGACACAGGCACCTGGAGTTCATCTGCAGTGACAGGAAGCCCTGGTGTACCCACACTTTCTCCCTCTCTACTTGCAAGTAAATAAATAGTTGTTGTTTTTTAAATTAAGCTGTACACACTTCCGAGAATTTTTCACTACTTAGGTGGACGATTGGGCACTCTTCATTATTATCTCTTGTCAGAAAAGATGCAATCATACGAGGTTAATGATTGTTTGATCAAGTGTTTAACTGAATCACTCCACATACACCTACTCAACAGATACCTACTCAAGCAAAGGGAACACTCCCATGCTCGGTCACTGGTAGGATGAGAGATTCCACAGCGCAACCCAAAGATCTACTTCCAGATCATAATTAAAGAGCGTACTGTACCTCTCAAGCAGTTCACGGAATCATGAGAGAGGTTCCATCCTGATGGGCAAGCACATGAGTAGTACCTAGGCCCCTGTGTGGAAAGCAGGCATAGATGGCTGCAGGGGTTAGATGCACACGGATTCTGAGCTGTAGAAGAAGAAGAGAAGAACTCATTCATGGTTGGAAAACTTCCCATACTCAAAGGGTCAAAGGGTCATGCTGTTATGGTACTCCTTGAGCCTCCCTCCGGTATTTGGAATACTTTCAGTTGCCTTTAAGAGGCATGACTTACTCAAGGTTACAAGTCAATTCAGTCTATAACCAGATTATGAATAGCTACTGACTTTTCTGGAACTTAATAAGAGAAATAGGATTCTAACTAATATTTACTAGTCTGACACAAAACAGAACTTTTTCATGAAATGATACCAGGTTCTATGTTTGCTGTGTGACCCCTTCTTTGGTTTACTGATCACACCTTTGTATGTCTCTGTCCCTTAAAAAGAGGGATACTGGCAGGGCGTGGTGGCACACACCTTTAATCCCAGCACTCAGGAGGCAGAGGTATGAGGATCGCCATGAGTTCAAGGCCATCCTGAGACTACATAGTGAATTCCAGGTCAGCCTGGGCTACAGTGAGACCATACCTCAAAAAAAAAAAAAAAAGAAAAGAAAAAAAAAGAAAAGAAAAAGAAATACATGCAGTAGCTTGTGTATAGAGACTGTATATGTTCCAAGGCTCACAGGATTTTCTGATATCCTCTTTGTTCTTGTTACATATGCCACTTATTCACTCACAACAAACATTCACTACTAACCAATCTCCATTCAAGACAGTGTGTATGTGTGTGTGGGGGGTTATACTTTCAAAATGTGAGGGCAAAGAATAAGAATTGTGAGAGAATGATGTTCTTAGGTGGAGAGGTCAAGATTTCTGAGACAGTGACATGAGCAGAATTCTGAAAGGCACAAGGAGCAACTACAGCAGAGACTTGGGGGACAGGTGTCCCAGACAGAGCAGAGAGCTAATTAAAAAGTTCAAAGCTAGCCAGGCGTGGTGGTGCACGCCTTTAATCCCAGCACTCGGGAAGCAGAGGTAGGAGGATTGCCATGAGTTCGAGGCTACCCTGAGACTCCATAGTGAATTCCAGGTCAGCGTGGGCTAGAGTGAGACCCCACCTCAAAAAACAAAACAAACAAACAAACAAAAAACGTTCACCTGATGTGTTTCTAGATAGTAATGTACTCCAGCGTGGTGAGAGGAAACGGGAAGAAGAGAAACCACCAAAGTCTAATCTATGCGGACCACACAGCAGGGCAGTGTGCCGTAATAAGTGAGTGCCAACAATAAATGATCTATCTTAAGCCACCAGATGGCAGAGATACAGGGCTCTAGCTGATGACAAAACTTGAGGAAGGTCAATACCTAATTTCTGCAGAAAAGGATACAATCCACATATGTGTTGTTACCTACAGGGTTTGCTTTTCCCATGGTGAATAAAAGCAATGGTAGCAAGAGGACCGGAAAAAGCATGGAGGAGGGAGGGAGTGGAAATCAAAAAATTACGGTCCACAACAAGGGAGCTGTGGCAGTGTGCACTTCACCAGGCCAGGTAGCTTCACTTACAAGCGGGTTGCTTTGCAGGGTGAATGACCACCACCCCGAGGGGCCGGTGGACATTATACATTACGACTGACTGGTTTCCCCCATGCCACTTGTTGGCCTGCATAACCCGGCGAGTAGCGCTGTCAGTCCAGTACACAGTCTCCTCAAAGAGCGTCAGCGCGAAGGGTTGCCGCAGAACCTGAGGAGCAGAGCCAGACATTGAGACCTCACCGACACGCGGAAGCCAAGGTGGACAAAATAAAAAGGGATGTCTGGTCCACACTATAGTCAGTATCACATAAAGAAACTGGGAAAAATAACAAGAGACGTCAAAAGCCTAATGATCCTGAATCCCACTATGCTACTCAATGCACGTGCGAGGATTCTAGCAATGACACTGAACAGAAAGGAAGGGGTCCTACGCAGATCACCAAATAAGAGTTTCTCTGAGGTCTATCTATCTACTGACAAGCCTAACCCCCAGCATGTTTTCCTGTCCAGGGCTGCATTTGTTAATTTATTGGATAAAAACACTAACTATGGGCTGGAGAGATGGCTTAGCGGTTAAGCACTTGCCTGTGAAGCTTAAGAACGCCGGTTCGAGGCTCAATTCCTCAGGACCCACGTAAGCCAGATGCACAAGGGGGTGCATGCATCTGGAGTTCATTTGCAGTGGCTGGAGGCCCTGGTGCGCCCATTCTCTCTCTCTGCCTCTTTCTTTCTATGTCTGTCTGTTGCTCTCAAATAAATAAACAAAAAATAAATAAATAATACAATAGGCTATGAGTTTAGGACCAAGGACCTCAATATTGATCCTCAGAACACAAGTGAAAAAAAATGGGTGGGTGCAGTGGTGAGCATCTATGATCCCACCACTGGGGAGGCCAAGACAAGCAGATTCCTGGAGACAATGAGAGATAAAAAGAGGTGGATGGTGTTTCCACCCACACACACATACATAAAAAATAGACCTAAGCCGGGCGCAGTGGTGCACGCCTTTAATCCCAGCACTCAGGAAGCAGAGGTAGGAGCATCGCGGAGATTTCAAGGCCACCCTGAGAATACAGAGTGAATTCCAGGTCAGCCTGGGCTAGGGTGAGACGCTACCTCAAAAAACCAAAAAATAAAAAATAAAAAAAAAAATAATAGACCTAGAGGTCTGGAGAGATGGCTTAGCATTTAAGGCCCATAACTGCAAAGCCTAAGTACCCAGGTTTGATTCTCCAGGTCCCAAGTAAGCCAGATGCACATGTGTCTGGAGTTCATTTGCAGTGGCTAGAGGCCCTGGTGCGCCCATTCTCACTCTCTCTCCCTCTTTCTATCTGAACAAATATAAATAAAATATTTCTAAAAAATAGACCTAGGGCTGGAGCGATGGCTTAGCAGTTAAGGAGCTTGCCTGCAAAGCCAAAGGACCCAGGTTTGATTTCCCAGGACCCACATAAGCCAGATGCATGTGGGGGCACATGCTTCTGAAGTTCATTTGCAATGGCTGGATGACCTGGCACACCACGGTCATTCTTTTCTCTCTCTCTCCCAAATAAATAAGATAATAAAATATTTGTAAAAAAATAGATGTAGCTGGGCATGGTGGTGCATGCCTTTAATCCAAGCATTCAGCAGGCAGAGGTAGGAGGATCACCATGAGTTTGAGGCCACCCTGAGCCTCCATAGTGAATTCCAGGTCAGCCTGGGCTAGAGTAAGACCCTACCTCGAAAAAAAAAAAAATAATAGATCTAGCTTAGTTATACATTTTGTTAGAGACACAGAAGCAAAAGGCTAGCCACCACAGCAGAATCTGACCCTGATCATAGAAGTTCTTATTTCCAGCTTGTGACATAGCAAGTGGACATCACAACTATCACTGTTTTCACAACAGCAGATAAATCTGGTTGTCATTACCAACTTACCAAATCACTGGCAACCACCTGTCTCCGATTGTGTCCATCATAATCACAAAAGTCAATGTAGTCCAGGTAGGAATCCATGAAGTAGAGCAATCGGTTAGGGAGGTCAATAGTTAAGCCACAGGGCCAGTAGATCTTGTCCTGAACGATAACAGTGCGCATGGTGCCATCCATGCTGGCTCGCTCAATGCGAGGATAATGGCCCCAGTCAGACCAGAACATTAGATGCACACTGTGAAAAGACACAAATGACCAATTGGAGGGCATATATCTTACATGAAAAATAACTGTCAGTCAAGGTCATATAACATCCTAGTGGGGCTCTGCTTGAAATGCTCACAATACCTGGCTTATTTCCTCTGAGGAAACTGTAATCACAATGCAATCACAGGCCATCTGGGTGCTTTCATAGTGTTCATAAAACATGCAATACACAGAAACATCTCAATGCCAATCCAGGCTTGTGTACGATCCACAAATAGATGATCTAGAAAAACCCATCTGTCCCTGTTTATCCATCCCATCATGTTTCAGATAAAGAAAAGTGATTTCTCTAACCCTCTTCAGAGATTCATCATAAATTTCAATAGTGTGGTAATACTTTACATAGTCGCAGAAGTCAGCATCATACTGAGCTCTACAAAACACGAATCTGCCCATGGTGTTGTGCAATATGACGTAAAAAAGCCACAGCTAAAAAGTTGCTCGTCTTATGTGACTGATATTATACAAGTATTCAACACTTAAGTAAAGAGACTTACTACTGCCTGGGATCTAAAGCTAGTCCTCTTGGATTTGATACATTTTTGCTGATCAGGACTGTCCTGTGGCTCCCATCAATTTTAGAGACATCAATTGTTTCCAGAGCATAGTCTGTCCAGTAAAGATTACGGCCTATCCAATCTACTGCAATAGTTTCTGTCACGGAAGAACCGCTCTCATGTACCTAAAAAAAGTCAATATTAGAACAAATGAAGTAAATCTATTATCAAATTGGTACTAGTCAGGTTCTTACTTGAGAGGGAGATAGACAGAGTGAAGTTGCACCAAGGCTTCCTGCTTCTGCAAACAAACTCCAGACACATGCACCACTCAGTGCATCTGGCTTCACCTGGGTACTTGGGAATCAAGGTCCAGGTCGTCAGGCTTGTAAGCAAGTGCCTTTAACCACTGAGCCGTCTCTCCAGCTCCCCAGTTTCATGTTTTCCTTTAATGTTTTTATTTGCAAGAGGATGCAGAGAGAGAGAGAATGAGAGAGAGAAAACAGGCACACCAGGACCTCTTGGCACTGCAAACAAACTCTAGAAATATGTTCCACTTTGTGCATCTGGCTTTACATGGATACTGGAGAATCAAACCCAGGCTGTCAGACTTTCAAGAAAGGTCCTTTAGCTGGGCATGGTGGCTCAAGCCTTTAATCCCAGCACTCAGGAGGCAGAGGTAGGGGGATTGCCATAAGTTCAAGGCCTATGAGACTACATAGTGAATTCCATATCAGCCTGAGCTACAGTGAGACCCTACCTCAAAAAAACAAGAAAAGCCTTTAACCACTGAGCCATCTGTACAGCCCCAGTGTCTGCACTCCCATTAATCTGTTCTTATACTTACATATATACAATACCATGCTATTACGCCTCCCCTCCCTTTCTATTCCCTTTCTATCTCCTTTCTAGCTTAATGGGGATGAAAAGACCTACGTGAGGTCAGGGGAAGAGACTGAGTAAAGGAAAGGTAGAGGGAGGGCTAATCAAAATGTAGTCATACGGAAACCTCTTTTTTGGACAATGGAACACACAGGAGCCACAAATTGTTACTAGAAAATTTTCAGTGCCAGGGATGAGATACCTTACAGGGAGTTATTGGCCAGGGAGGTCCCTGATGCCCCCAAAATATTACAGGCTATTGCTGAGGCCCTTGTTTTCCCACCAGGAATAGATGGTAAGACCCTATTGCAAAAGACTCCACATACTTGGGCTGCAAGGTCACTGAGAAATCCTACTGGAACTGAGCTGATAACCTCCTCCATGTAGACCAGCTGACAGAAAGCTGGAAAAAGCCACACTGCATGAAGTTCAATGGGAGAGAAAGATATCACCAGTGAAGATACTCAACAGTGGACACTGCAAGCCTTATATTTGGCCAGCCAGGCCAAATGGGCCAACAGGCGCAATAGCAGCACGTCTGTTAGGGGGGAAACCAACCACCCTCTCATTTGACTGGAGGCCTGCTCCATGAGAGGGGTAGTCATGAGCCCTAGGGGTGTAACATCTGCTGCTCTCTGGCTAAATGTATATACTATGCTCACCAAACTGCCCAGTAAGCACTTCTCTTAATGTCCATACCCATATATTAATGTTACTCTCACTTTTGGTTAGAGAACCTTCTGTTTTCAGATGGCAGTGACCTTGGGATGACTCAGAAGACACCATGGAACTGAGAAGAAGTGACAGAGGAGTACTCAGCACTGCAGTATCTCTATCACACCTTCCATAGCTCAGGGTCCATTGTGGAAGAGGTGGCGGAAAGAATGTAAGAGCCAAAGGATGGCTGGACTCCTTACAATATACTCTTCCAGACACAAAATGGCCTGGATATCCATGACCTCACAGTGCCTGACATATCCATGACCTCACAGTGCCTGACACTACCTACACAAGACCCTCATAATAGGAAGAAAAGATCATGACATCAAAATTAAAAAGAGACTGATTTAGGGGTGAGGGTATATGATGGAAAGTGGAGTTTCAAAGGGGAAAGAGGGAGGGAGGGAACTACCATGGATATTGTTTACAATCATGGAAGTTGTCAATAAAAATAAATTTTTAAAAAGAAAAAAATTACAGAGAAAAGAAAGTGTTTGCACTAATGTGACTATCAAGGGTCAAAAGAAACTCTGGGGGATGAGTATAACTCACAAGTGAAGCAAAGGAGACCAAAACATATGTGACATGGAATTCAGCATCATGGATAAGCCTTAAGAGAAATGACTTAGCACGTGGCTCATGTGGCTGGAGTTCATTTGCAGTGGCAGGAAGCCCTGGAACGCCAATTCTTGTTCTCACTTTCACTCTCCCTGTCTCCCACCCCTCTCTCCCTCTTTATCTCTCTCTCAAATATATGAAATATATTTTTTACGAAGGAGATCAGTGTGGTGACACATGCCTTTAATCCCAGCACTTGGGAGGCAGAGGTAGGTGGATCCAAAAAAGAAAAAAAAAAGCCAAGCATTGTGGTGAACTCATTTAATCCCAGCACTTGAAAAGCAGAGGTAGAAGGATTGCTGTGAGTTCAAGGCCAATCTGGGACAGGTCAGCCTAGGGTAGAGTGAGGCCAGAGAGAGGGAAAGAGGAGAAGAGAGAGAAACACCTCTCTCGTATCTAAAACATCCACAGCCCGACATGTGCTATGCTTGGGAAGAGACCACGCCCCACATGAGAGAGGCGGAGCCTTTACTGGCGGAGCAGCACCAACAAAGAGGCCCAGGACAGGAAGGCAGGCAGGCTCTGCTGAACGGTACTTACTACTTTCCGGTCTGTCCCATTCTGAAAGGCACTCCAGGTTTTGCCCTGATTTAAGTCCGACCAAAAGATACGACCAGTGACTGAATCGAAATCAACAGATACAACGTAAGAAGCATCCTGGATCAGTGGATACATATTATGGACCTGGGAGGTGAAGTTGTCAGCTAGGATTTTGTTCAGACTCGCCACAAGTAACAGCACACTTTCAGATGCTGTCCAAGAGAAGAAGGAGAAAAAAGAAAAAACTTGTCAATGACTCTGGAATAAAAAAAAAGTACAATTAGAGGGGGAAATGCCACATGATGAGCATGATAAAAAGCTCTTCCCTGGGCTGGAGAGATGGCTTAGTGGTTAGGCGCTTGCCTGTGAAGCCTAAGGACCTGGGTTCAAGGCTCGATTCCCCAGGACCCACGTAAGCCAAATGCACAAGGTACCACATGCCTCTGGAGTTCGTTTGCAGTGGCTGGAGGCCCTGGCACGCCCATTCTCTCTTTATATCTGCCTCTTTCTCTCTGTCTGTCGCTCTCAAATAAATAAACAAAAATTTAAAAAAAAAAAAAAAAAAGCTCTTCCCTAAAACAGGCCTTGTAGCATACAACTTTAATCCCAGCACTTAGGAGGCAGAGGTAGGAGGATTGCCAAGAGTTCAAGGCCATCCTGAGAATACATAGTAAATTCCAGGTCAGTCTGAGCTAGAGCAAAACCCTGCCTCAAAAAACCAAAAGGGGGGGTGGGGGGATAAAAAGCTCTTCCCATGGCTTTGCTGTTAGCCAGACTCCTACTTGAAAAGAAAGGTTCTTTTTGTTTCTTTTGATATTTTTGAAGCCAGATATCACGGAGCCCAGGCTGGTCTTGAACTCATTACGTAGCCAAGGGTATCCTTCAACCCTTTTGTCATGTGCCACCTGTTTTATACTCCTGTAGTCACTTTTTTTTTGGAGGGTGGGTGTACGAGTTTCCTGAGCTAGGGTCACTCTAGCCCAAACTGACCTGGAATTTCCTATGTAGTCTCAGGGTGGTCTTGAATCATGGCAATCCTCCTACCTCTGCCTCCCAAGTGCTGGGATTAAAGGTGTGCGCCACCACGCCGGCTCCTGTAGTCACTTAGAAAGCAGTTACACTAGTGCAATGCCTAGTATAAAAGCTTTCATACAGCCGCAACTGAATATGGGTTAAAGTGAATTCACTAATTCTTATATAAACAAATCATTTGTACATCATATAAACCCACTGACATGACTTTAGACTTAAAGAAAGAATCTGCTGGGCATGGTGGCACATGCCTTTAATCCTAGTACTCGGGAGGCAGAGGTACGAGGACTGCTGTGAGTTCAAGGCCACCCTGAGACTACAGAGTGAATTGCAAGTCAGCTTTCGCCAAAGTGAAAGCTACCTTGACAAACAAAAAAAGAACAAGAAAGAATCATTTACCAGAATGTTTTAACCTTTCCTTTCCAAAACACATGTTATCAGTCACACTCCTAATCACATTCCAAATGCCTATTAAACAGGGCGTGGTGGCGCACGCCTTTAATCCCAGTAGAAGGATTGCTGAGAGTTCGAGGCCACCCTGAGACTACATAGTGAATTCCAGGTCAGCCTAGGCTAGAGTGAGACCCTACCTTGAAAAACCAAAAAAAAAAAAAAAAAAAAATTACAACAAATGCCTATTAAACTAGCCCAAGCCTATTCTAGAACTTACTCTGTAGCCCAAGCTGGCCTTGGATTCATGGTAATCCTCCTATCTCAGCCTGGGAACAAAGGCGAGAGTGAGCACACGGAGCTGAGTTAGTTCAATCATTACCTATCGCTTTGCAAGTCCTCCCGTCATCTTCTATCATGTAGTCTGGGCCACAGGCACACCTGAAAGAACCTCTCATGTTCAAACACTCCTGGCTACAAAAGCCTGGAATAGCACATTCGTTTATGTCTTCACAGGTCTTAGTATCATTGGCTAGTTGGTATCCAGATGGACAAACACATCTAGCTCCAAAGGGCCCGTCAATACACTGGTGAGTGCAACCACCATTTAAATTTGAACAGCTGTCCTGGTCTAGAATAAAGAAAGAATCACAGAGAGAGAGAGAAAAAAAAAAAAGTCAGGACTCTGGTTTGCTTTGATTAATTATGGCGTAACATTTCTCATGTAGTCCCATGCTACCATCAGTGTGATGCCCACACCCGAGTTAAGAGCAGCATTCACTTGGGTAAGTTCCTCAGGCTATTTGGTGTCTTCCCTGAGTAGCCTGCAGATTTACTATTTACCTTGGATTTACACCAGGCTGGGACCACTGACCTCACTACATGTCCAGCATTCCACGTGGTGCCAAAAAAAAAAAAAAAAAAAAAAAGCATGCAAAGAAACCTTCTTCTCCCCTCTGAAATTCTACCTAACTAGAAATGAAAGACAGCACATAGTGATTTCAGAGAAAAGACTGGAAGATCTGGAACACTAGAGGGCAAGGATTTGCTAATATGCCATCATGCCATGCCTATCCCAACTTTAAAACACACAGTCATCACACAGAGCATGCACAGGGAGGGGACATTAGGACAATTTCAGCACAAACACGACACATGTGAAATCAAAAAGGTCTAAAGTATTTCACAATCATACCTTGCTGTGGTTCATCTGACAGTGAGCATTGATTAAAGAGGAAAGAAAGAAAGGACAGCAATTAGGATCATGTGCCAATCACAGCATTGTAATCACAGCAAACACAAATCCCAGGATTTCAGTTGTTTTATGAAAAACTCTGATTGAAATTAGAAAATATTAAAGTGAGGAAAGTTGTAAGTACATTATGAACAGAACCAAATTTAATTTGACAACCTAAGGGTTTCATTTAGTTTTATTTTTCTAAACAATGACATACGGAGGAATAAAACGCTTAGATGCAAAGGATTTAGTGAGAAATATTATCTAGTCATGATTTATTTGAATTATTTTTACTCCTACGTGGATATGAAGTCAGCGAGGAACTAAAGGCCCTTCCCAAAAAGCTACTTTGGGACTGTAACAGTGGACAGGCATACCAGGCTATTGCTCAGAATGGGTTTACGGCCAGGAAACTGTGGTCAGGAAACTTACTGCAAAGTGGGGACTCATCAGTCCCATTGGGGCAGTCAAAGATGTCATCACACAGTGCACTCAGATTGACACAGATGCTATGGCCGGGACACTGCCACTGCCAACTGGGACAGCGAAAGGGCTGAGTAGGGCAATCCTTCTCATCGCTCATATCCCTGCAGTCATTGTCCCCATCGCAGATCCAGCCTTTGTAAATACAGTTCCCATTGTCACAGTGGAACTGAGATGAGGAACAGGTCTTGGGGACACAGCCATTGTGCTCATCAGATCCATCAATACAGTCTTGATGCCCGTCACACTCCCAGGTATTGGGGATGCAGGTACCATCTCCTTGACACTGAAATTCATCTGTGTGGCACATGCCAGGAGGCCGGGTGGCTAGAAGAAAACCACACAGACGACTCACTTGGGAATGTCAAAAATAACATTCTGGTTTCTATACACAAGTGCAGATTCAGTGATCACAGTGAACTTCATGCGTCTAAGATCATTATTTTATTAATTAGTTTTGTACTCAGTGAATACAGTCAATTTGGTACCATTGTTAGGCTCATCCGTGACCTACCCCCTCCCCCTGGCCCCTCCTTGTTGAGGTATATGGGTCATGCATTCTGGAGTTAGCCCACAGTTATGGGTAGGATAAATGTCTCTGCATATCAAGACCCAACATGTGGCTCTGACATTCTTTCCACCCTAAGGTCATTCTTTTATAATTTCACCTCAAAGGGGCTACATTCAATGTAACCAGCACACATTAAGTAAATTCAAGGTAGCAGTAAATACTTGCCATTATTCAAATAATCCTTGGAAAATGGATAAGAACAGCTTTCCCGTTTCACAGAGATAAATCTAGCCCTCTCTCCAAACAGCATTATTCAACACAAACAGTAAAACAGGAGGCAATTTAAAAAGAGTAAAACAGACATACTGGACACAGAGGCACATGCCTGTAAACTCAGCACTCGTGAGGCAGAGGTAGGAGGACGGCTGGGAGTTCGAGGCCACCCTGAGTCTACAAAGTGAATTCCAGGTCAGCCTGAGCTAGAGTGAGACCCTACCTAAAAAAAAAGAAAAAAGAAAAACCACCACCCAAGCCAGATGTGGTGGTGCAAGCTTTTAATCCCAGCACTCAGGAAGCTGAGGTCAGAGGATCACCATGAGTTCAAGGCCAGCCTGAAGCTGCACAGTGAGTTCCATCCAGGTCAGCCAGAACTAGAGACCCTGCCTCAAAAGTAAAAAAAAAAGAAAATAAATAAGTAAAAAACACCAAGACATTTATATACAGCAAATATAAAAATATTTGAAGCCCATTCATGTGGTATGCCGTAGGAAAAAAATTGAAAAATAGGAACAAAGGGCAGAAGAGACACCTCATTGATTAAAGGCACCTGCTTGCAAATCTTGCCATCGAGGTTTGATTTTGCACAGGGAGTTTGTACGCAGTGGTAAGAGGCCCTGGCTTGCTCTTTTTCTCTCTCCCTCCTCTCCCTCTCTCCTCTCACAAAATACAAACATTTAATGTTCAGGTGTGGTGATGCACGTCTTTAATCCCAGCGCTCCAGAGGGAGAAGTAGGAGGATCAACGTGAGTTTGAGGCCACCTTGAGACTACATAGTGAATTCCAGTTCAGCCTGGGCTACAGTAAGACCCCACCTTGAAAAACAAACAACAACAAAAAAAATTTTAATGAAATATTAAATACTTAAACATCTCAAAACATGGGGAAAATATCTAAGACATGTTTAACCTACCACTTATTTGAAGTGGCTCATTCATGTAACCTACTGATGTACTAATATCAAAAGATATCTTGTGCTTTATGGATCTTCCCCAACTGTGTCCAAAAATGCACAGTAATATGAAATATTAGGAATAAAGAGAGAAAAGACGTTTCTCTGAAAGGCGCTGGGCGTGCGGTACTTACGGCAGCCTGCCTCATCAGAGCTGTCCTTGCAGTCGGAGACCCCGTCACACCGGTACCTGTTGTCTATGCACTCACTGCCATCGGCGCACTTGAACTGAGTACTTGTGCAGTTGAACACTAAGAATGAGAAGGCATTAGAAAATAGCTCAAGTGACTATTGGACAAAATAGTCCACAACATAAAATGACTACCCATTGAGATGTTTATATAAGTATCAAAAAAAATAATAATAATCACTTACCACAACCAGCTTCATCAGATCCATCAGCACAGTCCTTGTCCCCGTCACAGACGTAAGTTAGGTCGATACACCGATGATCAGGACAATGAAACTGAGTTGGTTGGCATGTCTCTGAAGTGTCTAATGTCAGCCAAAGAAAACGAAACCAGGTTTGTGTTTTGTTGCTTGTGTGCCAATGCCAAACCAAAAGTACTTCATCCTGACTATGGACAACAGCTAAGCAGAGCCCAACAGGGCTTCATGCTGAGCGCGCCCAGTGCCCAGCAGCAATAGTGTGTTAACAGGTCACGCTGAGTGGACTCAGTGCTAAGACCCAGAGACCTACCTTGCTCTAAGGTATGGCTGTGGCGTCAGGCACATACTGCCCATCCACAACATGAAGGGACAGAAAACACAGACTTGTAGAAACCAAACAAATAGGAGAATTTAGTCCAGACAATTATTATTGCAGACATGAAAATAAACAACCTAAGGAATGAGAACCAGTAAGATGAAAAGCAGGTGGGTAATTAATGAAAATTGTCAGTGCCTTTTGCCTGTATCAACTTTAAAAAGACGCAAAGAAAACTAAAAGCCAATGTATGGGTATTTGTATGGCATTTGAGGGACTTTTTTAAAAGCCTAGGCCTAAGCAATCTCCCTGTGTCAGTCTCCCTGGTAACTGAGACTACAAGTGTGTGCCACCAAGCCAGGATCTCTTGCTGAACAGATGGTGCAGTGGTTCAAGGCGCTTGCTTGCAAATTGTGATTGCCTGGGTTCAATTCCCCTGTATCCATGTAAAGACAGGTGCACCAGGAGTTTTTGATAGTTTCTATATAGATGTATGGCTTCAGACAGTCTTTCTCTTGCTTCCATAAAGATCACTATTACTATCTTAAGGAGAACTCTAAGCTTCCAACACGTAGGCATGATGAGCCTTTCTTCTTCCAGACTATGACTCAAAGCTTGACAGGAAGAACAGCAGTCCTTAAGATGGGATTGATTACCCGTTCAGAGAAACTGGCTCAGAACTCACCGCAGTTCTTTTCATCAGACCCGTCCCCGCAATCATTGTCCGTGTCACAGATCCAGTTTTTGGGGATACACATGCCGTTCTCACAAGTGAAGTAGGACTCGCGGCAAGTGGTGTGTGCTTGAGTTGGGCAGTTTTGCTCATCGCTGCCATCTGTACAGTCGTTTTGTTTGTCACAGAGCCAATAGGAAGGGATGCACTGTCCTCCGTGGTGGCAGGCGAATGATGAAGGCGAGCAGGTATAATCTGCAATAGCAACAAACTGGAGGTCAGGTTCTCCTTGATCGACAGAACAGCACCCAAAGAAAGAGAAACGTACAAGGGGTGTAATCAGCTATATCGTCAGGCATGTGTTTAGACTGGCAAGACACTGGGAACTTTCTAAGTATACACACCATGCTAAGCTGTACATGTGTTGTGTAGAGTCACACAACAAGAAAAGATAGGCAACTGCCCAACACAAGACATTCTACCTCCACCACATGTGTGTGGCGGGTCGCAGGAGAAACTGCAGAGCAAGAGGTGACATGAACACTGCTCCTCCTGCTATCCTGACAACCAGCTCCAGGGCAATGGAGACCAACACCGTGGTCAATCAAAACCCATCAAAGCAGATCACACTGCTAACATGCCTGCCATGACTAAGAAAACACTGTGGAATTGGGGGGGGGGGGGCAGAGAGATTGTTAGAGCCACAGAGTGCGTAAGAATAAGGCACAGCCCCCCGCCACCCACCCCACAGAGACTGACTGAGGCCTTCATGACCCCACAGTGATACCATACCCCACTGGGGAGGGCCCACAGGGAAACAAGAACAGGGGCAAGGGAACAAAAGAGTACCACCTTTTATGAAATAAAATTTAAAGCCAAATGTGGAGGCACGCACCTTTAATCACAGCACTTGGGAGGCAGAGGGGCTACAGTGAGACCCTATCTTACAAACCAAAATAAGGTCTGGAGAGATGGCTTAGCAGTTAACGTGCTTGCCTGCAAAGCTAAAGGACCTCGATTCAATTCCCCAGGAACCACATAAGCCAGATGCACAAGGTAGTGGATACATACGGAGTTCATTTGCAGTGGCTGGAAACCCTGACATACCAACTCTTTCTCTCTCTCTCTCTCTCCCTCTTTCCCTCTCTCAAATAAATTAAAAAGAAATAAAATCTTCTGTTCATAGCTACTTACTCAGTGAGCCACACAAAAGCTCGTCACTATTGTCATGACAGTCATCAATGCCATCACAGCGGTAGAAATCAGGCACACATTTGCCATTGTTGCAGGCAAAAGAAAAGGAGCCACATTGCGACATGGGTGGCTCATGGACTGGGTCTTCCTCACATGTCATTTGATCGGGACTTAGCTTCATCCCATAGGGGCACCCACACACTCTCTGGAAATTGGGCACTGGGAAGCAGAAGTGGCTGCAGTCTCCATTGGGATGGGTGCGTTGGTTGCAGTTGTTAGACCCTGAAAATGCAAAGCAGGCAGACTAAATTAGGCACAGTCCCACAAACTTGATACCAGTCTTGACCTGACAAGGAAACAAATGTGGAAGAACACACTCCAGAACATCGTCTTGGAAATCAACCCGGACTGGAGGAGTGGCTTAGCAGTTAAGGCATTTGCTTGCAAAGACAAAGGACCCAGGTTTGATTCCCCAGTACCCATGTTAGCCAGATGCACAAGGGGGCGCACTCATCTGGAGCTTGCAGTGGCTGGAGGCCCTGGCACGCCCATTCTCTCTCTCTCTCTTTCTCTCTCCCTCTCTCTCTTTCTTTCTCTGTCAAATAAATAAATAAAAATAAAATATTTTTTTAAATGTATATTTCCCAACAACATCTTTTAGGGTTAGCAGAGTGGAACATTGTGGGTGATGGAAACATAACCCTATCAGGAGCTGTGGTAAATAAGTACTTAAAGAGAAAGGAGCCACCATATCAGATAAATACATTCCTAAGGGGGGAGGGACTTGGTAATGTCACTCACCAGTCTGGATGTCAGCATCATATGTTTTCACATGCATTAGATTACTGATGCCACTTCGAATGATGCTGCGATCTCCACCGTCTGCTTTCCTGACTCGAACAATTGCGCCCAGCCTCCAGTCAGTAAAAAACACATACTCTGAGGAGAACAAGAGAAAATAGTAGCTCAGGCAAATTCCTTAGAAAAATGCAATAGGCTTTTGTGACAGTTTTTGCAAATCCAAGTATCTGCCATCTGTCTCTGAAACCATTTCCCTTGACTGCTATTCTCTAGAAATGTTCCTTATACATTCATACGTAAAAATATAAACAGGAGACAACATGAGTTCAAGGACAGCCTGAGAGTATCTAGTGAATTCAAGGTCAACCTGGACTAGAGTAACACACTACCTCAAAAAAATAAATAAATAAATAAAAATAAAATAAAATAAATAAAAATAAACACAGAACAGTATTCTATAGAGCACTAGATGAGAGAGACAGAATAGGCATGTCAGGACCTCTTGCCACTGAAAAAGGACTCCAGATGCATGCAATACTTTATGCATCTGGTTTTACATGCATCCTGGGGAATCAAACCCAGACAGGCTTTGCAAGCAAGTGCTTTTAGCCACTGAGCCATCTCTTCAGCCCCAGAACTGAGCTCTTATCCCAGCTACAGCAAATATCTAATTGTGGGAAGGAAGCAGACCACATCGTCTTTAAGGCCCCTTCCAAGCCCAAAAATAAAGATCTATTCCCAAAAAGAGAGAGAATGCTTGGGGGTGAGTGTGCATCCTGATATCCCATGGTGCTCAAAAGTCTTAAAGAGAGAAAAGATTAAAGACAACAAAAATTGAATTGTTTTCCCTTCACACTGATCCACGCTACTGGTGCAAAAAAAAAAAAGTAAACGGACTTCAACAGTATGCAAAAGAAAAATCTGAAACACAGTGAATCTCCTGTTTACAATGTCACAAATGTTATCATGAGACAAGTTTCCTCATCTGTGGTGCAATCAATGACTAGGGGGTCACTGAACTCACTAAATCTTATCTTCCCTTACTGGAAGCTTCAATACCACCATTCAGGAAAGTATCTTACTATAGTTAAATAGATGAATAAATTTAAATAGTTCAATCAAAGAAGGTCTAATCAGTAAAAGATGCATAATTCCTATGGCATTATATAATAAAAAGAAATGTCCCAAGAAACTTTCAATGAGGCTGGACATGGTGTTATGCAGTTATAATCACAGCCCTGTGGATTACAAAATATCTCAGCAGCCAAAATATTCCTATGCAGCAGAAAAATGGCATTATCTGACATTAGAGATAGCAGGGTAAACACAGGAAGGGTGTTTATAATTGACTATCTCATCAAAATATCACATACCCCACAGACAGTTTGCAAGGCAGAATATGCAATATTTGGGGCTGGAGAGATGGCTAAGCATTTACGGCACTTCCCTGGAAAGCCAAAGGACCCAGGTTCAATTCCCCAGGACCCAGGTAAGCCAGATGCACAAGGTGTTGCATACGTTTATAGCAGCTGGAGGCCCTGGCACACCCATATACACTATATATCAAATAAGTATAAATAAAATGCAAAAAGTTGTAAAGAATATGCAATATTTAATATATAAAACATCATTTTAATATTTTTATTTATTTTTTAATGGCAAGCTTTCATGGAATTGTGACAATGCCAAATGAGGTAAAGTCTCTGCTACAACTCACAAGTACAGAACATAACAAATATTTTATTGCTTCAAAACATACCTTGAGCCAGGCGTGGTAGTGCATGCCTTTAATCCCAGCACTTGGGAGGCAGAGGTAGGAGGATGGCTGTGAGTTCGACACCAGCCTGAGATGATATAGTGAATTCCAGGTCAGCCTGGGCTAGAGTGAGACTCTACCTCAAAAAGAAAAAAATAAAAATAAAACATACCTTGAAAAATGGTGAGTCCAAATGGTTGTGTCATCTGCTCTATGTCATCCAGTTTCCTTCTATCTAAACCATCAAAGGTGCTGTGCTCGATTTTATCAAAAAAGGCATCTACCCAGTACAATCGTGAAGCACTAAAATAATAAAATATTTACCTGTTATCCAGAAACTATCAGAGGACCCACCACATTGAAGACAAAGGCAGCAATCAGCTGAGAGGTGTATGATCATGATACATTGCATACATTTATGGAAGTTGTCAATAAAATGTTTTTTAAAGGAAACAAACTTGAAATTGGCAAGGAAGTTTAATTTCAGTCTGTAAGTAAAGATTTCTGGACACCATGTAAGTAATGTTAGAGGGGAATATCTATTTAGTTGTGTTTTTTTGTTTGTGTGTTTTATGGTATTTTTTTTTCAAGGTAGGATCTCACTCTAACCCAGGTTGACCTAGAACTCAATCTGTAGTCCCAGGCTGGCCTCCAACTCACAGTGGTCTTCCTGCTATTTATTTGGTTTTAAAATATAGATCCGGGCTTAGCGGTTAAGAGCTTGCCTGTGAAGCCTAAGGACCCCAGTTGGAGGCTCAATTCTCCAGAACCCATGTAAGCCAGATGCACAAGGTGGTACATGCATCCGGAGTTCGTTGGCAGTGGCTGGAGGCCCTGGTGCACCCATTCTCTCTCCCTCTCCCTCCCTCTCTCTCTCTCTCTCCCTGTCACTGTCAAATAAATAAGTAAAATAATAATAAAATAAAATAAAATATAGACCCATGGAAGAATTAAAGAGAAATAAAGATTGTCCAGAACTTTAAAATATTACATCATTATACCTCCTAGAGTTAAGAGCTAGTAGCTTAATATTAAATCACTATATTCAAAATTGAATTAGGAATTCTATTTTTGTACTTGAGAAATCAACAAGAAAAATAATGGTAGCAGTGTTTAAAATGATGAGCACATAAACTATGTTAGTATTATTGTAAGCAATTTAGTATATATTAATGAGGTCCATTCTATGACTTTTCTTCAAAACAATATTACACAAACAAATATATACTCATAGATTAATTCCCTTCAGAAAGTTCCTATCCAAAAAATGCCGCTATAAGAAATTATATCCAAACAAAATTTCAACAGGTCCTTGGTCTGACATTGAATTGGGCTTGGGACTTGCTTCCTCCATCATGACCTTCCACACATTCTGGTCATTCTACTCCTTCTGTGAGTTTCCTCAGTATACTTACCAATACATTGATATTTTTTTTTTTTTTTTTTTTTGGTTTTTCTGAGGTAAGGTCTCACTCTAGCCCAGGATGAGACTATGCAGTCTGAGGGTGGCCTCGAACTCTCTGCAATCCTCCTACCTCTGCCTCCCAAGTGCTGGGATTAAAGACGTGCACCACCTCGCCCAGAATAATACATTGATTTTTATCCCACCATTGGCAAGCAAATGTTTGTGCTCTATATCATTCAACATCATCACTCATCACGAATTGGTGAGATTAAGGTTTTTGAGGACAAACAGTACCAGGTTTTTTTTCCTCCCTCATGTTACTCAGTGTGCAATCATATGACTATCATGTCACTCCATATACAGTGCACTTCCTGTGAAAACCAGGCAATACGGGATGACTGCAACATACCTCCAATCAATAGCCAAGCCATTGGGCCATCCAAGGGTAGTGTTGACTATAGGCATGAGATGGGAGCCATCACACCATGCTCTCAGAATTTTAGCAGGGCGGAACCAATCACTGATGAATATATACCTAGAAAAAGAGGAAACAGATCAAGAATGTTAACAATAGGACAAACCCACAGGTCTGCAATCAATTTTATTTTCTGTATATCCTATCAGGATTAGCAGTTGTAGCATTTCATTGGTTTAGTTCACAGTTAAAATGTGATCAAGATCACAAATATAGCTGGGCATGGTGGCGCATGCCTTTAATCCCAGCATTTGGGAGGCAGAGGTAGGAGGATCACCATGAGTTCGAGGCTAGCCTGGGACTACCAAGTGAATTCCAGGTCAGCCTGTGCCAGAGTGAGACTCTACCCCAAACATAACCCCCCCCCAAAAAAAAGGAAATCACAAATGTAAGTGGTATTAAAGTGGGCATCCAAAACATAGACATTTATGGGTTGGAGAGATGGCTTAAAAGTTAAGGCATTTGCCTGTGAAGTCAAAGGACCCAGGTTCAATTCCCCAGGACCCACGTAAGCCAGGTGCTCAAGGTAACACATGCATCTGGAGTTTTAGTTCGTTTATAGCAGCTCAAGGCCCCGGCATACTCATTCTCTCTATCTTTCTCTCTCTCTCTCTCTCTCTCTCTCAGATAAATAAAATATTTTTAAAGATAAAAAGACATTTATATTTGTTGTTGTTAAGACAAGATCTCACTGCGTATATCCCGGAGTGGCCTCAAACCCTCTATGGCTTAGACTGGCCTCACGATCCTCCAGACCCTGACCCCTCCAACTCACTACTCCATCAGTGCTCAGATAACAACGGTCATGGGCCATCATTCTCTGTAACCTGGTTTTAGGTTATATAACAAAGACTTCATGTTATTGAAATGAACAAGAAAACAAATTTTATTCTCTTTTTCTCTGTATTCAACATCCAGGGCCCAGTATACCACCCCCCCCCAAAAAAAACATTATGATTAAGAAAGAATCCAAATCAATCTAAATTTCAAGCAATATCTATTTTTTTCTTTTCTTTTTCTTTTCTTCCCCCCACCCCAAGGTAGGGAGGGTCTCACTTCAGCCCAGTCTGACCTGGAACTCACTCTACCTCTGCCTCCACTGGGATTTAAGATATGTGCTACCACGCCCAGCTCAATATCTAATTCAAAGCATTTTTCCTTATTCTGAGGACTGGCAAGAAGATATGTGTAGGGGAGGCACGGAGTAGGGGGGAGAGGAGGGACTGACAGAGGGGGTGGAATCCACCCCTTTCTCTCTCATACAATCCCTAGAAATCAAAAACCTTACTTGTGACTACTTCATTCATAGGAAGGCTATTTTAAAGCAAATACCCAAGATTATACCATGATAAATTCATCAGAATTTAACTCTATATGGATCAGCAGAATTTATTACAAAATATAGTCAGTTTTCCAAAGAGAAAATAAAATGCAACACAATCACTCTAGAGGTAGCAAACTGGTTTGTTCACTGGGCAGGACTGGAGTTGGAACAAAACTCTGGCTTAGTAGTGAGAGTCACTTTACCATACTGAGCCCCAGATTCAGAAATGTGTCTTATACATAATGTCTCCTCTTCCAATGGTTTAGGATTAGATGAAATTATATAGGTAAAGTGTACCCTAAGAGTATAAAGCAGGTTTTAGTGCATCAACAGCCCTCTTTTATGTTATTCCACTCAAATACCTCATTTCTAGGCTTATTCTAAATGAACCAGTAGCTACTGAATTTCAATTTTTTTTAAAGGGGCTAGAATCCAGAGGCTCCTAAGTGCCCATCACTGAAGTAGACTTAAGTAGACTTCCATAGCTCAGGGAAATTTTGCGGAAGAGGAGGCGGAAAGATTGCTAGAGCCACAGGTTAGGGCATTTTGCACAGAGACATTGCTTCCCCTCCCCCATAATGCATGACCACAATCCCCATGGAGTTGACCTACATCCCAAACGAGAAAGGCCTCATCAGAAAGAGGGCGGGGAGGAGGGAAAGGATGGTACCAACATCTGTTGTTTGCATACTAAATATGTCTACATCTAATTAAAAAATAAAATTTAAGCAAAAAGGGGGCTGGAGAGATGGCTTAGTGGTTAAAGCTTTTTGCCTACAAAGGCAAAGTTTCAACCCCCCCCCCCCCAAAGAGCCATGTAAGTCACAGATGTACAATGGGGCCATGCATCTGTGGCCGGTTTGCAGTGGCAGGAGGCCCTGAGTGACCATTCTCTATCTGCCTCTTTCTCTCTCTCTCTCAAATAAATAAATAAATAAATTTTTTTTAATAAGAGTTGAAAAGAACCGTGGTGGACTGCTAGCAGGGTGGCATCCCGAGTATTAACAGTAACTGCCAGATGACTGAGCAAGTTTTGCAAAGCTTCGTGTAAGTGCATTAGAGCAAGAACTTGAGCCTTTCTTGATAATTCCTGCTGCACACTTGCTCATTCCTCATCAGACTGAATCACATTATTTGGTTCTCCACAAATGTGGAAAAAAAAAAAACAAAACATACTTCAGAAAAGACTGGGAAAGATGAAACCTAGAAGGAAGGTTTTTCTTTCTTTTTAAAGAGATAGAGTGATCATTTGAGCTTATGCTACAGGGATCAAACTTAAAGTGATTTCAAGTAACACAGTGGAATCTTTTAGATTTGGTGAGCTTGCCAAATCCCTGTGGCGTCATTTTTGCATGCCTGTTAAGTCCCAAGCTCGTAGGAAAATGGGGACTCACATACCCGGCCGAAGGATGAACCACAATGGACCGTGGGTTGTTTAAATGGTTGACGAGGGCCCGTCTTGACTTATCAGCGAGCCTCATGACGCTGACACTCTTCAGCGCAGCGTCTGCCCAGTAGAGATTCCTTGAAATCCAGTCGAAACTCAGACTTTCAACATTTTCCAACCTGTTACCTGCGAGACTTTCTCTTCCTGCCAGGAGAATATGGACAAGGCTTAAGTGAGGAATATACGACAAATTTCTCCACTGTTACACATTTAAATTTTGTATCAGATCAGGGCATATTTCAGAAACACATGTGGAATTCTTTAAAAGAAAAACAACCTGTAAGCCACATGGGTAAACCTAGAATCTCTCTCTTCCCAAAAGTGGGATATCAGAGTAGATATGATACTAACAAACAGAACCAACTATTCTGTGGTCTGGATTCACTCCCTTATTCAACCTCCCAGGAAAAAAATTTCCAATACCTGAATTCTACCACTCCGAGACAGCTCTGATGAACTGACACCACCAGGTACAACTGGGGGGTAGCCCGTGGGCATGACCGCCAAACCCTCAGCAGACTTTCAGCAAGAGTTGCCAAGATTATGAAAGACCAGAAGAGAAATCAGAATTGGCCTTTTCCCCCTTTTACTATTTTTTTTTTCCAAACAAAAACTTACTCCAAATAAGCAATTACATCTTTTATAGTAGTAAAAATAAATATCCTAATCCTTTTTCCTTTCATTATTTCACTGAATTGTGAAAAGTCTTTGGTGAGCTTCATAGCATGCTAGATATTTAGGTGGCATTATATTGTCAGTAAGTAAGAAAATGGGCGAGGAACTGGTATGACTGCTCCACATGATTTACCCGTCTGCACAGATGAGGGGATGGGGTACTAGACAAGTGAAGCACTGAAAAGAAGTATGGACACCCATTTCCAGCTCACTGATACAGTGGTAGGAGGAAGCCACAACAAGAGCTGCAGTGGTGGGACTCCTGGCAGGGGTCAGAGGCACACCTATGAACATTCAGTCCCAGGGACTGAAGAAAGTGAACATTTGTGATGAGGTAAGAGGGAATGAGAATTCCCCATTTTTCTGGAACATAGCCACAGGCTGACAAGTTAATAAGAAAAGCAGGAAGAGAGGGAGCTTAGGACCACCAAGAGCTGGCATGTGATGGCGTGTTTCCCCTAAGGTAGGGAGCCCTGCACTGAGGCAGACGAAAAGGGCCCCCGAAACAAGACAGTTTTCGATGGTTGTGGGATATCCAAGGGAGGGACCAACAGACAACAGCTCAGAGACAGGAATCCATGAATGACTGGGAAGCCTTCCCTGGCAGAGCTCTCTCTCATTCCCCAGGTTGGATTCTCCAGCACCCATATAAAGCCATGCATTTAAAGCATCAAGAAACCCACATACACATGCATACAATAAAAAGTTTAAGCCGAAACAAGAAAGATGCTGGTTTCAACTTGGTATGGCACGGAAATAGCAAGCAGTAAAGGAGTTGCCTTAGAGTGGATACAAAGTTATACAAATGAAAATTAGTATTGCATGCTCCCCACCTGTGCCATCAAGCTTTTGTTTATAAATAATGTCTTTGAATGTATCTGAATAAAAGATGGTGTTCTCCCGGGCATCATAATCAAGTCCAAGGAAAAAAGAAGGAGTCGCTGTGATTGGCACCATGACGTCTTCCTGAGTAGACTGAGTGAGTGGGATTCCACGCACAGCCACTTGAGATGAAAACAACAGGAATTTCTTAATAGCTGTAGGAAGAGGGATACAACGTTGTTAGTCACAGCATGGTTTATCCTTCCCCAAATCCAGAGGAATCTACTGGGGAAACAATATAATCATGACATATAATTCTGAAATAAACACAGCAACTATGAAGGTCTTTGTGTCATTTTTTACTAATGTATGTTTATTGAATAAATGGGTTTTATGATAACATTTTCTTTTTTCAGGATGAACTGGAATTCGCTATGTAGTCCCAGGGTGGCCGCGAACTCACGGCAGTCCTCCTACCTCTGCCTCCCCAGTGCTGGGATTCTATATGATAACATTTTCATATGTGTATCATGTACAATGCTCATATTATCATCCCACCACCCTTCATTAGCCTCTCTTTACCACTGCCTACACTAGAATCCAAGACAGAAAGTATAGCTCAGAAGTCCAGTATGTACATAGTGGGTATGAAGCCCTGTGTTCAATCTCCAGCATGGAAAAATGGAATGAGGGTTGGCAGGGAAGGAGGAAAGGGAAGAAGGCTTAAATTGGAATAATCTACACTAAGAATCTTACTATAATTTCTGAGGTACCAAGACCAGGAAGAAAGACAAAACAATAGCAATCATAGTAATTTATTCAAAAGGGGTGAGAAGGGAAGGAGGGTGAGAAAGTAGATAAGATGGATTGGTATTTGGAAGAGAATTATCTCATTAAAAGCCAACAGAGAGCCACATGTGGTGGCACAAGCCTTGAATCCCAGCACTTGGGAGGCAGAGGTAGGAGTTTGAGGCCACCCTGAGACTACATAGTGAATTCCAGGTCAGTCTGAGCTAGAGTGAGACCCTACCTCAAAAAAAAAAAAAAAAAAAAAAAAAAAGGCAACAAAGCCAGACATAGTGACACATGCCTTTAGTCTCAGACAGAGGTAAGAGGATCAAGGGTAAGAGTTCAAGGCCAGACTGAGACTACATAGTGAATTCCAGGTCACCTAAGGCTAGAGCGAGACCCTACCTCAAAAAACAAAAGCCAACAGAACCAGGTGTGATGGCCCATGCCTTTAATCCCAACACTCCGGGAGACTGAGGTAGGAGAATTGCCTTGAGTTCAAGGCCAGCCTGGGGCTACAGTGTGAGTTCCAGGTCAGCCTGCTCTGGTGTGGTGGAACATGCCTTTAGACCCAACATTAGGGAGGCTGAGGCAGGAGACTATAGGGAGACTTACCTTGAAGAACAAAGAAAAAGGAAGGAAGAAGGGAGTGAGGGAAGAAGGGGAGGGGAGGGGAAGAAAAGGAAAAGAAGGGAAGAAGAAAGAGAAAGGAGGGGAAATGAAAACCATAAATGATTTTGGAATATAGCAAGAAGGCCAGGTAATTTAGAAGTGATTATCTAACATAAACCTGATGATTTAGGAGTCAAAGGGAATGGGTAACGTTCTTTCCCATCAAAGGTAAAGCTAACATGTGCAGTAGAAATGGCAAGGCTGCAGTGGTAGCTCAGTGGTAGACTGTATAGCTGTCATGTTCAAGGCTCCTGAGGTAGAGGTGGAACCCAAAGTGGAGGTGCATGCCTATAATCTACACTTGGGAGGATTATGAGTTCAAGGCCAGCCTGAGCTACACAGAGAAACCCTAACTCCAAAACAAAAACAACAAAAAAAAACAGAAAAGAATTGGGAGCTGGGCGTGGTGGCACATGCCTTTAATCCCAGCACTCAGGAGGCTGAGGTAGGAAGATGGCCATGAGACAGCCTGGGCAACAGTATGAGTTTAAAGTCAGCCTGGGCTAGAGTGAGACCCTGAATCAAAAAGACCAAAATGCAAACAAACAAGAAAAAAAAAATGTAGTTTGTGAAACAAAGGGTGGAAGCACACATGAATGTTGTGCTGCCTGCACCGTCCAAAGCACGTTCTCTTACCAACGCAGCGGCGCTCATCTGCCTGCAGTTCAAAGCCGAAGGTACACTTGCAGCGGAAGCCCAGGCCGCCGTTATCCGTCCTGTGGCTGAGCACACACACCTGCTCACAGCCCCCATTGTTGTTTCCACACGGGTTGCTGGCTGCAAGAAACGCACAGGGTTAAATTGCAACAGGAAAAGAAAAATTACACAGCACATACAAAACCACTTTGGTCCCTGCCTGTTAAACAGACGAAAGGGGTCACAACATTTGGCTACCAGATTCATTGCCTCAAGACCCTCAACCCTCCTCCCCCTCCTGCCCCCAAAAAAGCCCAGGAATCATGCCACTTATCTTTATCACAATTTTGTCGGTCTGCAAGCTCCAATTTTTTCTGAAATATCCTTATTGGGATTTAGATGGTAACCAAATATTCACTGGATGCTATATTTACAAGTATGCATAATTATACAATCAATATCCCTTAGAGGTAAATATTATCCCAGTGGCTCCAAAATACTCAGTAACTTGCACAAAATTATTCATCAAATGGATATAAACAACTAAACAAAGATTAAAATCTGATCTGACCCTGAAATCCTATGTCTCTGTCACACAAAACAAGTCACACTTCCAACACCAAGGTGCTGGCCTCAAGCTTGGCTGAAATGTCTGAACCGTTGCCTCTTGTAAAAGTCTCTTTCCTCTGGAAACAATAGCCAGACACCAAGTAATGGAAATAAATAATCTGGGTGATTAAACATGGCAAAGTGCATGGAGGAGTACACACTGAGACTGAAAACAATTCCAAAGATTTCTAGAATGTTTTCAGATGAGTATGTATTTTCCAACATTGATTATACTGAATATTATTAATCTCTATGTATCAATTCTGAAGTCAAGTTGTTTCATCTCTTAAATCCAATGACTTTAGTCACATGCAGCCCAGAGCTCAACTGAGCTCATCATGATGGCTATAACCTCAGAAGGCTACGGTAGGATCACCGTGAGTGTGGTACAGAGTGAGTTCCAGTCAGCCTGGGCTGAAGTAAGACCCTGCCTCAAACAAAAACAAACAAAAAGCCCCACTTAAAACAAGACTTGGAGGGCTGGAGAGATTGCTTAGTGGTTAAGGCATAAGAACCTAGGTTCAATTCCCCAGTACCCATGCAAGCCAGATGCACAAGTGGCATGCCCTCTCTCTCTCTCTCTCTCTCTCTCTCTCTCTTTCTCTCTCTCTCTCTCTATCTCTCGTAAACAAAACTATTTTTTTTAAAAAAAGAAGGTTGGGGAGATGGCTCAGTGATTAAAGGTACTTGTTTGCAAAGCCTGCCAGCCTGCCCAGTTCGATTCCCCAGCACACATATAAAGCCAGAAGCAAAAAGAGTGGAATGCCCATAAACATACACACAGAAATAAACAATACTTGTTAAATATAACCTTAAAGCACAAACAAAACTACGGGTCCCGAGTTTCCTCAAATGTAAAAGCAGAGTTTGTCAATGGATTTCTCTCAATAGAACAAGGATAGGACACTTATTCAAAAGCAGCTCGCAAAGCCATTGATTTCCAGTACTAAGTGTAAGGGCTTACCGTAGGGCTGTCTGAGGGCATGGTAAACAGTTACTCCATAGGGTCTCAGGGAAGACTGGTAGTACACCTGGGGACTGGTCTCCATGAATTTATTTGCCTTCATCACAGCCATCTTTGTCCAATCAGTAAAGTACAAGGTATTCTCAAACAAGCTTATTCCAAAGGGATGAGGTACGAGCGAGCCTCCACGAACGACTGTCTTCCTGTAACCAAAGATGCACACGTATATCATACCAATATTGTTGGCTTTGTTTTATTTTTATTAAAGGAGTCATTCATTCAATTGAATGACTTAGAAGTCATTTGATATGACATAGAAAAGATATAATTTAAGGGGGCAGGGAAATTGGCTCAGTGGTTAAAGGTGCTTACTTGCAATGTATCCACCCTAGGTTGACTTCCCAAACCCCCCATCCATGTAGCCAGAAGCAAAAATATGTAGTCTGGTATTTGGTTTGTTGCAGCAAAAGGCCCTGGTGCACGTACCCACAAGCTTATACACACACTAATAAAAAAATAGAAACATTTTAAGATCCATATGAAATTCCTTCTCCACTTGTTTCTTTGAAGAGATCATTAAGACTTAATTTTCAGGGGCTGGAGATATAGCTCATGGGTAGAGCACATTCCAGTACCAGTACCACAAAAAAAAAAAAAAAAATGCTCACCATAACTTCTACTTAAACCAATGCTTCAAGGTTTACGAGGGAAAAATTTTCTTTTATATTATTAAGCAAAGACCACAAAGAAAAACCTTAGCAGCTCCTGAAATAACACAATAAGGCTCTAAGAAAAAATGAAGATAGTAAAATACAAAAGAAAGATGAAAAAAAAAAATCTAAAGTGGCTAGTTAGTATGCACTCGATGAGGCCATCCAGGGCTACACAGCAAGATCCTGTCTCAAAACTATTGGCTTCCAGTTGGAAGCTTCCAGAACTTACATGTCAACTGCTAGCAAAGCAAGAGGCTATGACTTTATGATTATAGATGTGCCCATGATGTTTCTTCATAACTCAAATCTTTCTGAAACTCCATTGAAAAGAAAATTTTGAATATATATTAACAATGGTAAAACAGATTATTTTTCAGTTGTTTTTGTTGTTTTGAGACGGGTCTTCAGTATGTAGTTCAGGTTGGCCTTGAACAAACAGTAACTGCCATTTTTGCCTCTGCCTTATGAGTACTATGACTACAGACATACAACACTACACCTAGCTTTCAACTGCTCAAATAAAAAGAAAATCATCAAGGGATAGCTGAAAGAAGACAAAAAAAAAAAAACAAAAAAAAAAAACAAGCTGAGCATGGTGGTACACGTCTTTAATCTCAGCACTCGGGAGGCAGAAGTAGGAGGATCACCATGAGTTCAAGGCCACCCTGAGAATACAGAGCAAAGTCCAGGTCAGCCTGGACCAGAGTGAGACCCTACCTCAAAAAAAAAAAAAAAAAAAAAAAAAAAAAGAATAAGGACAAATACAATGAAAAACACAAAAGATAATGATATACTGTTATATCACTTAAAAATAGAAAAACTATCATTTTGATAAATTTTCATTCATTTATGTTCTTGACATAGAATCTAGCTTTAGTGGTAGAAAGTCATAATACTAATTCCGATCATTTCATTGAAAGGGTCAGAGACTGTACCAAGTAACCCAACAAACTATGATGTATAAAATAAAGACACAGGCTGGGCGTGGTGGCACACACCTTTAATCCCAGCACTTGGGAGGCAGAGGTAGGAGGACCACAGTGAGTTCAAGGACAGCCTGAGACTATGTAGTTAATTCCAGGTCAGCCTGGGCTAAAGTGAAACCCTACCTTGAAAAAAAGTAGGAAGGGAGGGGAGAAGAAACAAAACACTCAGAAATGAATGTAAATAATGTGCCTTTTGCTGGACGGGGAGAAGGCTGGCAAGGAAAAACAGTCAAGAAAAGTTCGGGTTGGGATCATGGCTCAATGAAGAAAACATTTGTCGTACAAGCGAGGGAATCCTCAGAACCCACAAAATGCCAGGTGGGCATGATAGCCAGCCTATAATTGCAGTGCTAGGGAGGCAGGAGCAGGGGTTCCCTGGTTCAAACTGGCTCATTAGTCCAGCTGAATCAGTAAGTCCTGGGAACAAGTGAGAGACCCTGGTTCAGTAAACAAGGTTGAGAGAGATCAAGGACAACATTAACCTTTGGCTTCCACAGGCACACACTTACGTGCCCAATACATGCGAACATGCACACACACAATTATGCATAATCCATATAACAATACAAAAGAATTAATACAGCAAATCTGAAGAAATAAACGTTTATGAAACTCTGTGCAGATCCCTTCATACAAATGTCAAAACCAAGGTCGAGCACGCATGGGTCCCTCTACACTGGTCATTTGCTCAGCTTTTTCAACAACTTTATGTGCTTTCCCCAAAGATTATTAAGCCATAAAAACTGATTCTTACCTTTGGATTCCGTCGTACGTTACAGTTTCGATGTAGTCATACCGGCAGTCCACCCAGTAAACACGCTTGGATACAATATCCAAGGTGATGCCAGCCGGCCACCCCAACTTTGTCTTCACCAAGTCTCTCCGGTTGCTGCCATCCATGAAAGCTCTTTCCACCTTGGGTTGCCCAGAAAGGCTCGCCCAGTCAGAGAAAAATAAATAGCTACAAAGGAAGAGCAAAAGATGAGATTCAGGTCAGGCATGGTGGCACACACCTTTAATCCCAGCACTTAGGAGGCAGAGGTAGGAAGATCACCATAAGTTCGAGGCCACCCTGAGACTACATAGTGAATTTCAGGTCAGCCTGGGCTAGAGAGAAACCCTACCTTGGAAAAAAAAAAAAAAAAAAAAAGCCAGGTGTGGTGATGCATGCCTTTAATCCCAGCACTCAGGAAGCAGAGGTAGGAGAATCACCATGAGTTTGAGGCCACCCTGAGAATACAGAGTGAATTCCAGGTCAACCTGGGCTCGACTGAGACCCTACCTCAAAAAAAAAAAAAAAAAAAAAAACAGACTCTAAAGAACCTGGCACAATCCCAGCATTCAGTAGGCTGAGAGAATCATTGTGAGCTAAGGCCAGCCTGCACTATAGAATGAGTTCCAGGTCAGCCTGGGCTAGAATGACACCCAGCCAAAAATGGAAGGAAGGAAGGAAGGAAGGAGAAAAGAGCAGAGCAGAAAAGAAAAGAAAGAAAAGAAAAAGAAAAAGAAAAATCCCAGCCTATGAGCTGTATGGGGTATTAGATGATATAATCCTAGCAGCCAAAAGGATGAGGCAATTTAAGGCCAGCTTCATAGCTAGACTCAAAAATAGTGGGGAGTGGGTGACAGAAATGGCCAATTGGGAAAATAAACTATCCAAAATAGCAACTACTAGCTGAGCATGGTGGCCCACTCCTTGAAATCCCAGGACTCAGGACGCTGGGAGGAACACCATGCGTTTGAGAGCACTACACAGTGAGTTCCAGGACAGCCTGCGCTAGAGTAAGACCTTAAGTTGAAACAAACAAACAGCCACAACAAAAAGAAAACCTACTAAATGTGCTTCTAGAAATTTAGCAGCTCTCAAACTATCACCTTCTTCAGTCCTCCACAGTGAAGCACAGTCCACCTTTCCATCATATACAAGAGCAGCGGCTACAATGTAGAAACACCACCAATACTTATGTAACTCTAGTAAACTCAATCTCATGAAGCTCTTCTCGTATATGGAGACTCACAACACTACCACTCACACCTGAAGGAAAGTAAGCAGGGAGGGGCTCCTGGGCTGAGATGAGCATAGAAAGGCTGGGGAGATGGCTCAGCAGTTTAAAAAAAAAAACACTTGTTTGCAAAGCCATCATGATGGCCTGGGTTTGATTTCTACATACATAAAGCCAGCTGCACGAAGTGGGATGAGTATAGCATTGCAACCTTGTGTCTACCAAGAAAGTGCTAAAACGGATAATGCCAACTGCCTTTCCCTCGATAAAAAACCTGCACAGGTAATTAGCATTACAGTGATCAACTGAATAAAGGCAGAGCGTAGTCATGTTCATTGTAACATCTAACCAGAGTGAATCAGCACACAAAGGCAAAGGTGGCAAACACATCAAGTATTCTCAATGTTCCTCTAGGTAGGTTTGAATTACATACCCTCGTATGAAATTATACATAGCCAACTGTTTCTATGTGTTGAACTGGGGTTCTAGAGTACAGAACATAAAAGAATTAACCCCTAACTAGTGCAGTGGGTGTTGGGTGTTCACAGGGATAGAAAAATTCTAACAGTGTAGGAATGGCTGTGATTTCACATCACTTACCCCACAGTCGGGTCCACAGCAATTCCTCTCGGGTGCCCCAAGTTTTCAGTTATAAGGGTAACCCTCTGGCTTCCATCCAAATTTGCTATATCTATGCGGTTGACCTGAGTCTCCACTATATAAAGTTTATTATTTATCCAGTCTACAGCCAGATTCTCTGGAGCATCAACAGAAACATTAAGAACTTCTTGGATGTTTAAACCATTAATGTCCACTGAAAAAACCTGAAAGAAATATCAGAATCATTACACTTTGTAAGCAATTTTTTTCTTATTTCAGCACATCTATTTGATATGAATTCATTATCTGCACTCAAGCCTTGTTATTGCACAATGCAGGTTACTGGAAGAAAATAGGTTTCTTTGAGAGCATGTGAGGTACAATACAGTATGGACTTTTAGGTGAAGTTGGTGGTTTGCTCTAATTTTCATTGTATTCATATCCGAATTGCTAATAATTCAAATTCTAGCAGAGCGTGGTGGCGCATGCCTTTAATCCCAGCACTCAGGAGGCAGAGATAGGAGGATCACCTTGAGTTCGAGGCCACCTTAAGACTACATAGAGAATTCCAGGTCAGCCTGAGCTGAGCTACAGTGAGACCCTACCTCGAAAAGCTAAAAAAAAAAAAAAGAACTGCTAATAATTCATAAATTCTTTGCAATTTTACACATCACCTCTTGATTGAATTAGAATTTTATTAATACATTATTGGTTACATATTGAAGCACATAAAAAAGTAATAAATAAGATCCACAGATATCTAGAAGTCTCTCCCATTTATATTTTTAGAGACTCCACTGACTTCAAGGTTGAAATTAAATCAATCACAAATAGGATAGTGTACTGAAATTATGGCCATTATACAAAATATTGCCAATATTTTTTACCCAACCCTCAATTTAGTTCCATGTAGAAAATGCAGATTAAAATCTGATATTTATCATCCAGGAAAGCAGTGTACTTTTTATATTTTAAATGATCAAGTTTCAAAAATTACTACCAAATATCTATCTAGTATGGAAAAGAAAGTCTACTATTTCTTTTAATTAGGCTTTTGGACTCCTTTCGGAATAAAATTAAAAGTTGCTCAAGGCTAATCCATATAATAGAGTTCTTTGTGCAATAGGTCACATGTAATAGTATAGCACGGAAAAGGTGCTGATTAACATAAAGTATCTCAAGGGCCTTTTTTGTTAGAAAACAAAGGAACTTTCCCCTCTACTCCCCCAAAAAACGAAAAGCTATCAACACTTCTTGCTTGAGGTTCTATTCAGCCTTCCAAGCCTCACTCCTGAAATTTCTATTTACCTTATTTTGCTCAGAGTCTGTCCAAAAAACTCTGCGCAGGTGATGGTGAAAATCCACACCGACAGCCACTCCGCGGTGTGCAGACTTGACCAGCATCCGGAAGTTGCTTCCATGATGGTCACCGATGAGCAAGTCCCGACCATTGGAGAAGATAATGGAGGCAGCATTGACTAAGTGTGGAAGCAGGAAAGCATGGGTTTTAGAGTGATTTACAGCTAGCGTGCCCTTGGCTTTTGCAAATGCGCCTTCTGTGATTCATATCTGACTCTAAAATAAAACTGAGGCAGACAGACCATAATCACCCTACCCACTTCACAGACGGGCAAACTGAGGCCCAAAGATGCTCAACAAGGTATCGAAGTTTACAGTGAGTTTGAAAAAGAACCTGGCAAGAATCTGAGCATCCTTATTGCCAATCCAATGCAATTTGGGTGGCACTGAGAAGAATACAGCAGGTATTTCCAAAATTCTTCATGATGTGGGCACCGTACCTCCATGTGGATCTTTAGGTTGTGTTAAATAATAACACATTTTAAAGTTTACCAGAAAGAAGTTAAAAAAGCAACTTGTGAACTACATTTGTGCTGGGTAAATTAATGTTAAGTTAAATGACCAGGCTCACAGATTTCAGAATTAATAAAGTATAAAATCCACACTGGCCCATTCCTACTGGCAGCAAAGGCCACCCCTGGTCAGTGATGATTACATTTTTCTATCGGCATGGAAGCCCATGTTTCATTTGTCATCCGCTACGGAAATGAAGTAAAGTGTTCAGAGACACAAAAGTCCATCATTCACTCACAGGAGTTATTAGCTTTGCAATGTCGCCCACGCTCCAAGATATACCCTTCCTCACAGAGACACTGGTGGCGGCCAAGTCGGTTTTCACACTTCTGGTCACAAATTCCCCATATCTGGCAATCATTAAAACCTGCCACGTGAGAAAAATATTCACAGTCAGCATTTACAGGGTACTGCCAGGTGAAAACCCTGGATGTGATGTCCAAGGAGAGGTTTTGCATTTACTCAAAGCTGTAACTACCCTATACAAAGGGGGGGGGGGGGCTCAGAGAAGGCATTTTTATCAAGGGAACCCAAGAGCATTTATATCACTTTTCAAAAGATAACGTTGTAGGAGATGCACAGCACTGTTTGTACTCACAGAGCTGTGCCATGCTGGTTTGAAGACATATGAATTTTGGTACAAATAAACGCCTTCCCTTACAACTGTAAAGTAACTATCCACATTCTACGTCTCCCAGGCATGCATGCCACATTTTCTTACTGAGCAGTTAGAGCCCTGGCAGGGTTTGTGGTGCTGGCTGATGGTGGTGCCCTCTGCTTGGACCTATGAAAGTGAGCCAGATTCTTCCACCATCGATAGTGTTCCCCTGGGCTTTGTAAGCCTGAATTAAGTCCCTTCTACCCATAAGATGCTTGCTGGTTGGATGTTTGCCCCAGCAATAAGTGTAGAGATCACTGTCATTTTAATGACTAAGGTCTTATCCTGTGCTGAGCATCAGTACTGGAGCAGCAGGGCTACATGACAAGTTCTAGAATCAGGGGGAAAAAAAAAAAAACTATGCTTTAAGTACCTATGATGAAAAATGAAAACTAATTAAATATCTATCATCACTCAAATAAAGATAAGAGAATGAAAGTGGAACTAGAATTTTCCTCCAAGTAGGAATGACATGCCCCCAGTACACTATTCCTCTTCTCTTCTTATTCTTTGCCCCCTCCCACCAACAAATACTGCTTTGAAAATAATTTAAAAACCTGTTTTGGCTTAGGTGGCTTTGGACACCTCTAGTCCACCTGGCTGCGTGAAGTCCTTCCACGCTGCATGACCTCCCTGCCCTGCCCCTGCACCAGAAGGTCATTCTGTCTTGTCAATCAGAAATAATGAGCCCAGTAAACTGCTTCGGCACTCCTCACAGGCTCCACTGCCGGATCAAGACTACCAGGGGACAAGGAATGGAGGGGAGACAGCAGATTCCGTGTCAGGAGTGTATTCCTCATTACCACCAGGGCTTTCAGTGGGGAGCCCAGTCTAAGAAGGTCAGCATTGTTGTATAGGTTCCAACACCTGGAGCCTCTGTAATGCAACAGCCATACAGAGGGCAACAAACAGGCAGAATATTTGAGTTGAAATGCATGAGAGAAGCCGGGCGTGGTGGCGCACACCTTTAATCCCAGCACTCGGGAGGCAGAGGTAGGAGGATCGCCGTGAGTTCGAGGCCACCCTGAGACTCCATAGTGAATTCCAGGTCAGCCTGGGCTAGAGTGAGACCCCACCTCGAAAAACCAAAAAAAAAAAAAAAAAAAGAAATGCATGAGAGAACAAACTAAGCAACTGGCCTAAAACCATTGTCTTCAGTGTTTTCATAATGTCGTGTATTAAAGAGTTCTCTTTACAAAGAGAAACATAGTCTTCTTTGAAACAACTGAAATGAGAGTTCAGCAAACTTCAAAACTCAGGGGCCTATCTATCATGCACTCGTGAAAGATGGGGAAGGCCACAGTAGAGGACTCTGCAGGTGGTGAGGGTCTCACATTCACAAAAGTCCTCAGTGTAAATTTTTGAGCTCATCTCTAAATGAGGCTGTCTGTGGAAGACACTGGAAAGACAGGCCCATGCTTGCTATGGTTTTGGTTCCAATGTGCTGGGAGGTGATCTGTTCCAGAAATCTCTAGATGCCATTTTCCTGTCCTTCATTCATTTGGAAATTATTTGCAAAATTACATAGAGCAATGACCTTGTTATATCAGCTTTTCTCAAATCACTATAAACAACAACAAAAAAAATTGAAGTAGCCTGAATGTAACATATTTCTAAGAAGGCCTTGGGAATATCAGTCAAGGTTCATCACAGACTTACATATTAGAAATACAAGAAATATGCAATCTGGGGAAAAAAAAAAAAAGACCGAGAATGGGTTGTTGCCATCACAGGACTACGTGAGGGGATACTGTAAGAACTAATCATTTTGACTGAATGGCTTGTGAAGTTGCCATCAAAACAGCTCAGCGCCGGCTCGTCACTGGGGCTTGTGAAAGAAAGAAAAGCTGATGTAATACTGAGAATGTGGCTTTTGGTATTTCCATTGGAATTCCTTTTCTACTAAGAGAAAGGGGGAATGCCTAGAGACCCAAAAGCCTGGAAATTGGATTGGCAGCCTAATGGCAGCAAAAGGGAGCAGAGAAGCTTGACATTTGCCAAAAACAAAGGGGTAGCCTCACACCCACAGAACAGTACCACTCCAGAAAAAAAAAGGGGGTGCTGCCTGGGCAGGGATCCAGGAAGCCTGGGCATGGCTTCTTATGTCCAGGGGAGGAGTCCACCTGGCAGATGAGAGAACCAGCCAACAAGAGCAGTTCTAAATGACTGCTGTTCGCTCCCAGTGCGGTAAGAACAAAGGATGGCTAAAACATCCCCAAAGAAATCATTAGGAACTTGGAGGCTTTTTAATAATTTGGAATTCTCAGGGCTGGGGTGATAGCACAGTGGTTAAGGCGCTTGCCCACAAAACCTAAGCGACTCCCCAGTACCCGTGTAAAGCCAGATGCACAATGTGGCGCATGCATCTGGAGCTCATTTGCAGTGGCTGGAGCCCCTGGCATGCCCATTCTCATTCTCTCTCTCCCTGCAAATAAATAAATAAAATATTTAAACAATAATAATAATCCAGAGTCCTCTCAGCCTCTAGGACCTCTCTGGTTGGCATGCATAAACCACTGTACCTTTTGTTTTTTGGTGGGGAGGGGGGGTTGCAAGGCAGGGTCTCACTCTGGCCCAGGCTGGCCTTGAACTCACAGTGATCCTCCAACCTCTGCCTTCCAAGTGCTGGGATTAAATGCTTGCACCATCACAACCAGTAAACCAGTTTTGTCTTTCCTTTTAAATATTGATTGACTGATTGATTTGCAAGCAAAGAGTAATAGGAGAGAGAGAGAGGGGGGCAGACAGAATGGGTGCACTAGGGCCTCCTGCCACTGCAAATCAACTTCAGATGCATATGCCACTTTGTGCTCCTGGTTGTACGTGGGTACTAGAAAACTGAACCCCAGTCATTAGGTTTTGTAGGCAGGCGACTTAACCGCAGAGCCACCCCTCCAGCCCCAGTTAACTTTTGAGAAAAGATCTCCCATAGCCCAAGCTAACCTCAAACTTGTTATATGGCCAAAAATAACCTTGAATCTTCCTGATCTTCCTGCCTCCAACTCCCAGATGCTGAGGAATGGTTAGGATGTGGGTTAACTTTGGGATGTGGCCCTGATATTTAAAAACCTAAAATTGGCTGGATGTTGCCACACATTCCTGTCATCTCAGCACTGCGAAGGCAAAGGCAGCAGGATCACAGGATTGGGGACAAGCAAGGCTACTTAACTCAAGAAAAGAAAAAAATACAGGCTGGGTGTGCTGGCACATGCCTTTAATCCCAGCACTTGGGAGGCAGAGGTAGGAGGATCACTGAGTTCAAGGACAGCCTGTGACTACATAGTAAATTCCAGGTCAGCCTGGCCTAGAGTGAGACTCTGCCTTGAAATAACAATAATAATAATAATAATAATAATAATAATAATACAACTAAGTTTACTACTTTGAATATCACAAGGACAACTTCAATTGAACTACTTTACAAAATATGAAAATCCCATTTTCTTGGGTTTTTTATAGTAATTGAACTCCATTATTATATCTCTGAATACCATTGAGAAACAGACTTCTCAAAGAATTCCAAGTTTAATTTATAACCTAAGTGTATATCCCTGGTGCAAAAAGTTTTTACTCCCTATGAGAAGTTACTAAGATCTACCATAGTCAATAAAGCAAAATTACGTTTGCTACCAGGAGTAAGACTAAATAGACTCATTAGTTAACCACAGTTTAGTATTTTTTGTCAAGTTCCAATACAATTTTAGAACTTTTTCAGAAAAAAAAAAAAAACCCTCCTTATGCATGTTTTCAGTATTTATAGGCCAGCACGGGCAGACCAAACTGCCTCCAAATATTCCACAAGGAAACACAAAAAGACTGTCCCCATCATCAGGTAGTGGACAATTCTATGTAGCTAGTGAGCTTCCTTGTCACAAAACCACTCTATCTTGTCACCTGCAGGACTGGATGTGGTGATGCCTCCCTTTAATCCCAGGGCTCCCTCGGGAGGCCAGCCTGGGACTGCAGTGTGAGTTCCAAGTCAGCCAGGACTAGAATGAGACTGTATCTTAAAAAAGACAACTTACTAGATAGAACTTCGCCTCCTCCTGCCTTCTCATGGGCAGGAGCATTTCCTAATCTGTCAGTTTTCCTTCTCGTAATCTAATAAAGCACCCCCCCCCAAAAAAAGAAAATAAAGCCCCATTGTCAGGTCATGGGGCTTATCATGATGTGCGCAGATAGGAAATCACTGGCAGCTCCCAGACACACTTACCGATGCAGGTACGACTGTCGTTCTGGTTGATGACATGAGATGGGGGACAAAAACATGCTCCTCCATCTGGGGTCTTGTGACACTGATACTCACAGTTTAAGACAGAGCACAAACTCTCACCTAAACAGAGCAGGGAGAAGGGAGGAATGTTAAGTGAACAGTCTCTGCACACAACTAATACCTAAGACCTAGTAACTTTTCCCATGAACACAGCAGGAAAGTGTGTCATCATCACACCTATTATTGTGTAATGAAAATCCTACCTAATGTTGTAACTATTGCTATATGCAGGTACAAATCGGTATAAGTGCTATTTATGAAAAAAAAAAATCAGGTCATAATGTATCTGTGTCTAGGAGCAGAAGGGGCAAAGACCTCTCAAGTGACTAGATTCAGCCCAGAAATGTTAGCCACGGCTGCCTTCAAGATTTTTAGATGGCTTTATCCTTTTTATGTGAATTCTTATTTTTGCAAGAAAAAAAATTCTGCAGACTGTTTTCTCACAAGTGAGTGTGGTTGCACCACACATTACTAAACAACACTCTGTGGCTACTTCTATTTTTCCATTGGAAGTTAACTGCAGGTACATGTTCTGGGAACCAAAACTTGCTTCCTGGTACAACCCAAGACCTTTTTCTCATAAGTATAAGAAATAAAATTGCCTATTGTCTAATAATTATGAAAGCTGTCAATAAAAAGTTTATAAAAGAAATAAAATTGCCAAAACATGTGGGGTGAGGTGTCGCATGCCTTTAATCAACACTCAAGAGGCAGAGGTAGGAGAATTGCTTTCAGTTCGAAGCCACCCTGAGACTACAGAGTGAATTCCAGGTGAGCCTGGGCTACAGTGAAACCCTACCTCAAAAAAAAAAAAAAAAAATACTGCTAAAACTCTTTAATATATTTGACTTTTATTTATTTATTTGAGAGAGAGAATTCCAGGATCTCTAGCTACTGCAAATGAACTCCAGACGCATGCACCGCCCTGTGCATCTGGCTATCTCTCCAGCCCATGTGTTTTATTTTTATTTATTATTTGTTAGAGAGAGACAAAGAGAGAGGAAGGAAGAGAATGGGTGTTCCAGGGCCTCCTGCCACTGCATATGAACGCCAGATGTAGGCAGCACCATGTGCATCTGGCTTATATGGGTTCTGGGGAGTCCAACCTAGGTCTTTAGGTTTTGCAGGCAAATGCCTTAACCATTAAGCAATCTCTCCAGCCCTAAAGGTACTCTTATCAAGAGATGGCATCCACTTCTTTATTCCACCTGACCTTCACCAAGAGACATGCTGTGGACATAGCAGTGACTAGAGTCTGCTCTTTGTACCTACCATCCTGAAAACGAGCCTGGCACATCACAAGTTGTATTGCATCCTCCTGATATGTCATTGAGTTGCTATTGGCAAAAACTACCTAACCATCCCAAAGAACTATGAGAAATAATAAATGTTGGTCATTTAAGCCATCAAATTGAGGTACTCTGTTGTGCAAATGTTAATTGATACACTCTGTATTTGAGAATCTATGCCAGAAACAGTTTTTAAATATTTATTTATGTATTTATTTGAGAGAGAGAGAATGGGCACACCAAGGCATCCAGCCACTGCAAATGAATTCCAGTTGCATGTGCCACCTTGTACATCTGGATTACTTGGGTACTGGGGAAGGAACCTGGGTCCTTCGGCTTTGCAGGCAAGTGCCTTGACCACTAAGCCATCTCTCCAGCCCCTAGAAACAAACATTTTTGTCTAAAAATGGTCCACACTCACCACAGCTCCTTCCACTAGTAGAGTTGCTTTCATCTTCTCCTCCTGGACAGTCTGGAACCCCATCACAAACCTTACTGATAGAGATGCACAGTCCAGAGCCTGGGCAAGCCCACTCTCGGGGGTAACAGATGTTATGATGCTGGTCACTTTCTGTGGGAGAAAGTTAGAGTTACAAACCACCCTTTAAACTTTTTAATCCATAATTACAAGAAGATATAGTCCATATGGCAATGGAAATTCACAAAATCACCTATTCATTACAACCAACTCATCACTTGTAACTCCACCATTAGCCTCTTTTTTGAAATCCTAGTAAATGACAAAAAAATTATTTAAGTTCTACTCTTTCTGGAGGAGGCAGCCCTCCCGCCAAGCCAGGCTAGATGACTAAGATACAGATGTGGGCCTGAATTCTCAGCAAAGTAGATTTATAGCAACTAAGGGAAGATTTGATCATTCAAATCCGATTTTCTGCAGTTTGGGTTGTATTTGTTTTGTTCACTTAATGGAATAGTAATAACATAGAAAGACATCTCGGAACACCGAAGCCTAAAACCAATAGATGTTTCTAGAATATACATAATTTATTACGTCTAGGAATAGCAGTGCAGGCAAGTTGTAGCATGGAATGGGTGTCAATGCTTCAGCAGCAGGGAGAGGAAGTGAGTGCCATGAGCAATTTCCTTCTCAAATGACCTTCAAACACTTCACTGTATAAGAGGACGCCCTGTGCTGCTGGTCCCTAGCATCATCCCACATTTCCCACCCCATCCCATCCCTTACCAATGGATATTGTGACTCATATGGAAAACAGAAACCTAACTGTAAGCACAGATCAAATTTGTAAAGTTTAAGGTCTAGCTTATCACTTTTACTATGGTCAAGTAGTCAGTCTAGGGAAGAGGAATGTCATAAAGACGGGAGAGACGTGAAGCAAGGCGGCTCATGCCTATAACCCCAGTACTGGGGAGGGTGAGGTGGAAGGGTCGCTGTGAGGACAGCCTAACAGGGCGTGGTGGACTACACCTTTAATCCCAGCACTCAGGAGACAAAGGTAGGAGGATCGCCATGAGTTCGAGGCCACCCTGAGACTACACAGTGAATTCCAGGTCAGCCTGGGCTAGAGAAAGACCCCACCTCAAAAAACCAAAAACAAAAAGTAGGGAAAAAAAAAAAAAGCCAGGTGAGGTGGCACACACCTTTAATCCTAGCACTTGCTAGGAGGATTGCCATGAGTTCAAAGCCATAGTGAATTCCAGGTCAACGTGGGCAAAAGAAAGACCCTACCTCAAAAAAACAAAACTAAGCCAGGCGTGGTGGCACACACCTTTAATCCCAGCACTTGGGATGCAGAGGTAGTAGGATAGCCATGGTTCGAGGCCACCCTGAGACTACATAGTGAATTCCAGGTCAGCCTGAGCTAGAGTGAGACCCTACCACAAAAAAATAAACAAATAAATAATAAAATAAAGTGGAAGAGGAAGAGATTATCTACCTATTTTTCATTAATGATGAGAGAGAAAGGATTTTAATTGATATCTAAGGTTGATATTTTTAAGACAAGCTAGTGAAATCATTTGCCTATAACCCATCAACTAACTCCCTAAATGACTATGTCAGTCATGAGGTTTCCTTGTCACACAAAAAGGTTTTCAAAGACCAGGAAGCTTGTCTGTTCCTTACCACAGCCATCTTCATCCCCAGAGTCTTGACAGTCGCCCTCTCCATCACAAACCCATTCCTGATGAATGCACTGGCCATTGGAGCAAGTGAACTGGTGGCCAACACAGGTCTGATAATCTGGAAGGAAACAACAGAACACCTCACAGACAAACTCACTGGAGAAAAAATTGAGGTGGCCATTACTGCCAAGAGCCTGAAATTTCTGCATCAGTATCTTGACCAAAAAGAAAAGAGGGGGCGGAAGGAGGCTGCGGAGATGGCTCAGTGAACAAAGCACACACAGCCAAAGCCTGAGCACCCAAGATTGAACCCCAGGCTTCCACAATCCCAGCAAGTGACAGTGAGGAGGGAGGTGGAGACAGGAGAATTTCCTGCAGTTCCTGGCAAGCACAAAGAACAGCATAGCGACAATCCACATAGAAGCCCCAGCTCAGACTGGGTGGAAAAGTGTACATGAACCTGAATGTTGTCCTGACTTCTATAGGTGCACACGTGCACCTGCGCACGCTCACACACTCGCACACACACATACGCACGCACGGACGCACACGCGCGCATACAAAATAATAATAGAAAATAGCCGGGCGTGGTGGCGCACGCCTTTAATCCCAGCACTCGGGAGGCAGAGGTAGGAGGATCGCTGTGAGTTTGAGGCCACCCTGAGACTACATAGTGAATTCCAGGTCAGCCTGGCCTAGCGCAAGACCCTACCTCAAAAAAAAAAAATAGAAAATGAAAAGGATGAGAAGAGGAAAATAAACTGACAAAGATAATAGTAGCTTTAGGTCCCAAAAATGAACTCAAGTGCCAGATATGAATTCTCAGCAGTAGAGAACCAAAATACATGAACTGATCAAGCTGCTAGGCACGCCAACATCCAACATCTGCCTTCTTTACCGCCAGCACCACGTGTCATCTAGGACCAAAGGGTGCCATTTAATATACTCATTGAAATGAGGAAGGATTAATTCCAGGAAGGAAATCAGGCAGTGCTCATAGACTCAAGTGATGTTGAAAATATCCACCTTCCCCACCCACCCCCAAGGCATAGGTAAGAGAAACATCATCTCAGTATGTAAATGACCACACATAGCTGACCAATTAATTGATTTAGTAAAAACTCTCGTGGAGTCTTCTACAATGTCTCAAGAGGCAGCTCACACTACATAGGAAGCAATGGAAATCGCCTACAGCACAGAAACGTCCCTGACCTTCCAACATGAGTGTGGTAGACAATTCAAATTAAAGAGGGATGAGAACCATCGCCAGGAGCAAACTCCGTGCCCTGAGCTCTCCTCTGAGTCTACTCAAAATGATCACTCCTGAGGTCGGAGAGTCCTGTGAGACAATGCGATCTACGCTCCAGTAGAAAACAATGAAATAATAACATTACACAGGCTGGAGCTATGGCCTCCCCATGATATTTTGGCTCCACCAACCAGTGGTTCTTTGAGGAAAAAGAGTTATACTGGTATATTGGCAGGGGAAAATAATACCCCTTACCACACACATGACCCATGACCCAGCATAGAGAAATCTCCGTACTGCAATTGTGTTCATCACTCCTGTCGTCACAGTCATAGTCGTGGTCACAGACATAGGTGTGAGGGATACACTCTCCAGTGCCACATTTAAAGTCACTGTGTGAACATCTTCCAGCTGTAACACAGAGTGAAAGGGAAAGATTTTAATTATTACCATTTCACCTTTGACGAAGATCCTGCCTCAAGCTTGCTGGTACCAATCTCCTAAGTAAGTGGAAGTACACCCGTCAGTGGCTGATTTCCAACTCCTAACATGAATTCACCAAACACGGGTTTGAGAATCAGTATAAATAATTAGCCAGACTCAATATGCCACACCACTTGTGCATTTGACTTACTGCAGTTAGCTTCATCAGAGGAGTCCCTGCAGTCAATGCTCAGATCACACTTCTGGCTCGTGTTATAACAGGCTCCATTGTCACAAGTAAGCTGGTCACATGTTGGATATTCTATTTAAAAAAAAAAATGTAAATAGCAAACTTAAATGAGGACATTCATTCAGCAGTCATTTTTCAAATGACTGTTCCATGTTGGATACTAAATGTACATATATATTAACACACAAAGCAGGCATGGTTCCTGGACTCATGGAGAATACAACTGGATAAAGGAAAAGGACACAAGAGTACATTAACAAATCAGGAAACCATGTTTCATTCAGAAATGGAGCTTTCAGCCAGGAATGATGGCACATGCCTTTAATCCCACCACTCAGAGGCAGAGGTAGGGGGATCGCCATGAGTTCATGGCCACCCTAAGACTACATAGTGAATTCCAAGTCAGCCTGGACTAGACTGAGACCCTACTTCAACAAACCAAATTAAAACAAAAAATGGAGCTTTATTGGTTATTTACAACCCAGGAAACTCATGCACTACCATGTATGTTCTGATAAATAAAGGGCTATTTCTTTCATTGGAGGGCTGGGGGGGGGGAAAAAGAGCCCAGGACTAGAAGTCAGGAGTCTAGGCCTGAGCCAAAGGATTCTTCACTCTAACTCAACCTGCTTCTCCTCTCTGTCACCACATTTGAATAACTACCATTCAGCACCTGAGAAGACAATGTCTAGAAAAGTGCTTTGAAAAGCATAATGTTATTTTAATCCCAGCACTTGGGAGGTAGGAGGATCACCATGAGTTCGAGGCCACCCTGAGACCACATAGTGAATTCCAGGTCACCCGAGCTAGAGACCCTACCTCAAAAAGAAAGAAAGAAAGAAAGAAGAGAGAGAAAAATCTGAAAAGCATAATGTGTTCCACAAACACAGATTGCTCGTCACTCAGCATCCGTGGGGAACTGGTTCCAGGACCCATGTGGATACCCAAATCCAAAGAACCTCAAGTTCCTTCTACAACAATGCAAAATTGGGGCTGGAGAGATGGCTTAGCAGTTAAGGTACTTGCCTACAAAGCCTAAGGGCCCAGGTTCAACTCTTCAGATCCCACATAAGCCAGAAACACAAGGTGTCACAAGCGCGTAAGGTTGCACATGAGCAGAAGGTGGCACGCGTGTCTGGAGACCAACTGCAGTGGCTGGAGGCCCTGGCATGGCAATTCTCTCTCTCTCTCTCTCTCTCTCTCTCTTGCATTAAAAAAAAAAAAAAAAAGCCAGTCTGTTGGGTTTGCCTCAAAAAAACAAAAAATGCAAAATGGCTGGGAATGGTAGTGCACACCTTTAATCCCAGCACTCAGGAGGCAGAGGTAGGAGGATTGCTATGAGTTCAAAGCCAGTCTGAGACTACATAGTGAATTCCAGGTCAGCATGGGCTAAAGCAAGATGCTACCTTGAAAAAACCAAAAAGTGTGAAATATGTGCAGTGTTTTTGTATAACCTCCATACTTCAAATCATCTCTAGATCAGTACTACGTAAATACTTATGCTGTTTAGGGAATAATGACAAGGATGTGTCTACATCTTCAATACAGACATGATTATTTTTTTCAATTACTGTAAATCTGAAGTTGGTTAAATCCAGAGCTGTGTCTGTGTTGTTGCCACATGTGTGTGTATTACATATGTTATGTGTATGTAATATATATATATATATGTATATATATATGTATATATATATACACACACACACACACACACATATACATGGTCAGATAACTTAACTAGAAGTTTAACTCGGAGTGTCTAGGTTCTAACGTAAAATGATGATGTCCGTTGCAGGAACAGCATTTGGCCTGTCCATCGTCTTTGCTTCCCCAAACTTGTCCATCATGGCTCCTAACTATAGATCTTATTCTGTTGACCCATGACATAATGAAACACTCAGGCTCAAGGATCCTAAACATATCTTAGTGAAGATTTGAAAGACAGATAACACAGAGCCACTTTGAAGCTGAAATTGCATTGAAGAGCCCAATTTGAGGTTGTGCAGACATCGATAGTCCAGATAATTCTTTGGATAGTTCCAAAGAAGCTGTAAACAAAATTCTTGCCCAGCTGCATTAACCTGACTCACAGTTTAAAAAAAAAAAAAAAAAAGGTGAACTTAAGTCTTTTCCCAGCATTTCCCATTTCCATAAATTCAAAACTCAAGCCAGGCGTGGTGGCGCACGCCTTTAATCCCAGCACTCGGGAGGCAGAGGTAGGAGGATAGCCATGAGTTCGAGGCCACCCTGAGACTCCATAGTGAATTCCAGGTCAGCCTGGGCTAGAGTGAGATCCTACCTCGAAAAAATAAAAAAATAAAAAATTTAAAAAAACTGAGTTCCCCAAGACTCAGCTTTTATCACTCCATTTGTGCCCAACTCACATGCCAACACATTGCTCTGGATTTTGCCCAGGAGAATGAAGGTAAACACAGAGCCACCAAGGAATGAATGGCAGGTGACACCAGCTGCTCTCTCTCTCGGAGCTTCTAATTCTGATTAACAAGATCACATTCTAAAAAGGAAACATGCTTAAATAACTGCCCTTTATTTTCTAATAGTCCGAAGCAGAGCCAGGCCAGAGGAGGAATGCTTTCTTTTTGTTACTGAGATGTTGTGCCATCAATGGGTCACGGGATTCTGTTTATTAATTCTGCCTTCCAGAGATGCCAAAAGCCAGGTGAGGCCAGCACTCAACTCCCTTCCCCCCACTGTGCCAGATAGTTCCAGGAGTCAGTGTGTTATCTCGCCTTGAGAGCAGCATCAAGCACAGGGTTTAAAAAAAAAAAAAAATCTTAGAAAACTCAGCTCTCTGCCATAGATAAGCTACCTGTCAGGAGGAAAATTTATCTGGGCTAGGAATATGGCTACCACATTTAAGGTGATTGTTACGGCTCGGGGGGGGGGGGGATCAATGTGGTGGGCAGGGTTCTTGTGTTCTCGCACCATAAAACTGAAAGGGGCAGTGCTAAGTCAGCATCCACTGAAAATTTACTGACAAGGCTCATTCCCAGCAACAAACAAGGCCAGCTTGATGTCATCAAGGAGGTACTGTGGTGGCCAGAGGTCAGCAGTTCGACACTCTGAGGAACAAACAGGCTTTCTTGTCTCCATGCGCGCTGATAATGAATCTCTCTGAAACAGAGGACACCCCCTCAACCCCAGCACACCTTCTGGTCCTCTCTCTACATAGATAACCCGAGCTGTATGCCTCTAGGAAAAAGCCTGCAGAGAGCTCTCCTGCTGCACTAAATACTGAAGAGGTTTGGAAAGCAAGTGTATCCTTTTGGATACCTACCCAGAGGAAGCAGATTCAAGTGGCTTACTAGGCAAAGGATGAATAGATTTGACTTTTTCATTGCTTAAAGATGTTAAGGAGTTTCCAGATAATCCAGGAAACAGGAAGCCCTATTTGAGATAACCAAAAATCTCAGCTGGTTTATGTGCTTGGAAAGCCTGCAGCCCACTTCATAAATGTTTTGTCATGGGGCAACTCTGTTCACTGAGGGCAGTCCCTTGCAGGATTGAAACGCAGGGATAGTGCAATATGATGGGAAGCCGAGGAAACTTCTGAACATGTAACATTGACTGAGCCCCGACCATAGAGTTTATCTGACACAGCACTGTGAGAACACCCTTCCTCACACCATGCCCTTCTTTCTTTTCTCCCTCTTCCAAATGGACTGGTTTGTTCCCCCAAATTGACAGCTGCTAAAATCTAAACACAACATTGCTGCTTAGAGGGTTTTTTAACTGTTTTCTCTGCTGATAATTTGGCTTAGAGCAAGAAGCTTTCATGTTATAGTTCTGTTTACATAATCAAGGAGGAAGATGGAGGAATGTAGTTGGGGACTCTGAATACCCCAGAATGGAAATCATTTACAGCACAGTAAGATACACCATTCTTCATTATCTCTCCCTGAATTCTCTAAGTATATCCTATTCTAACCATTTGACAAAATAGCGAGAAAAAAAGAAAGCCAACTGATTATAAAGAGAAGGCATCTGAAACATAGATTAAGAAACTCAAGGCCAAGACTGCAAAGCAAACAAGAAGTCACTGATACACGAGCACAGCCTAGGGTCCTAGAGTCATCCTCCTACTCCGTGCTTCTCATGCTGCTTCTCAAACAGGCTGATCCTTTCAGTGCGATGTTTGCCAGAAATGTTTCACTAGTTTAGCCAACCGCACTTATTTAAGAATTTAATAAGCAGCCGGGCGTGGTGGCACACAATCACAGCACTCAGGAAGCACACGTACTGTGAGTTCGAGGCCAGCCTGAGACTACACAGTGAATTCCAGGTCAGCAAATGTCATCATCAATAACATCCATTGGATTCAATAAGCATGAAATTCTCATGCTTACAATAACCCCAAGAAGTGGACTCTGACCATTTCCATCTTATGGATGAAGAGTGTGAGGGACCAAAAAGTAAACAGGAAAGCCAGATTCAAATTTAAGCAACCTGACCCCACCCAAATAGATACGGCTAGTGCTTATGGTTTCAGTGTGTGTGTGTGTGTGTGTGTGTGTATGTGTGTGTGTATTACAGAAGTGAGAGAAACAATAAAATGAGAATAGAAAGAAGCAAGCAGTGGTGACTCATGCTTATAACCCCAGAATTTAGGAGTCTAGGCAGGAGGATCACTATGAAATTAAGGCCAGTCTGAACTACATGATAATGAGTTCCAGGCCAGCCAGCCTGTCCTACAGAATGAGACCCTGTCTCCAAAAAAAAAACAAAAAACCAGGGCCAGGAGTGACGGCGCACGCCTCTAATCCCAGCACTCAGGAGGCAGATGTAGGAGGACCGCTGTGAGTTCAAGGCCACCCTGAGACTACAGAGTGAATTCCAGGTCAGCCTGGGATAGAGTGAGACCCTAGCTCAGAAAAATTAAAATAAAAAATAAAAAAATAAATTTTTAAAAATAAAAAGTTTGGGGAGATGGCTCAGTTCCTGCACCAACAATGAGGGTCTGGAGGGGGCCTCAAACCACACAAGTTTGCATCTCCAGAACCCATGTGAACAACTGAGCATGGCCACACATGCCTGTAACCCCGGCCCTGTAAAGGGGACCAGAGATCAGAGGATTGCCCGGGCTCACGAAAAACAGCAATTCTAGTAAGAGGCTCAGTGGGTTGGAGAAATGGCTCACTGGTTAAAGGCACTTGCTTACAAAGCTTGATGGCCTGGGCTTGACTCCCCAGTAGCCACACAAAGCCAGATGCACACAGCAGTGCAGGCGTCTGCAGTCCGTTGTTTCTCTGCAGCAGCAGGAGACCCCGGTATGCTCATCTTTGCTTTCTCTTTCTCTCTCTCCCTCTCTCTGTCTTTCTCAAATAAGTAAATAAAATAAAACATAGGATGGGGAGATGGCTCAGTGTTTAAAGGTGCTTTCTGGCAAAGGCCTGGGTTCAATTCCCCAGTGTCCACGTAAAGCCAGATGCACACAGTGCGCATGTGTCTGGGGTTTGTTTGCACCAGCAGCAGGCCCTGGAGCAACCATTCTTTCTCTTTCTCTACTCTCCATTCTTTTCTTTCACTCTTTCTCCATTCTTTTTTCTTTCTCTCTCTCTCCTGGGCTAAAAGCAGACACTACTTTGAAAAACAACACAAACACAAAGTCAAACACCTTCTCATGCTCTATGTGAACAATAATGCATATTATATTTAGTGGCACTGGTTCAGTGCAGAAGGAGCTTGGGGGCTAGGTGTTGTCATTTAGAGCTGTACAATACCTTAGACCCATATTAATCCCAGTGACCCACCTGAGCAGAATAAACAGCAAAGCCTAGTCAAAGAGACAGGAAAACAGCTGCACCCCAAAATTATAAATATAGCCACTTTCCAAACACCAGAAATAGTGTAATCTTGTAGATTATTCTCAGTGGGTGAATTCCAGGTCAGCCTGGGCTACAGTAAGACCCTACCTCAAAAGAAAGGAAGGAAGGAAAGAAGCCAGGCGTAGTGGCGCGCACCTTTAAACCCAGCACTCAGGAGGCAGAGGTGGGAGGATCACTGTGAGTTCGAGGCCACCCTGAGACTACATAGTGAACTCCAGGTAAGCCTTGGAAAACCAAAAAACAAAAGAGGAAGAGAAAGAAAGGAAGGAAGAGAATGAGTTAAAAGAGGCATAAAATACAACTTTGAGTGTGATCTTAGTACTTGTTAGACTAAGATTTTTTTTCTTCCCCCCAGTGTCAAGGCTCAGAATCCTAGCTCGCCATGGAAATGCTGAACAAGTATAACTGAGCTCTGATAGCCTGGATGGAGTCACTTGATACGAGCTCATTGGGCAGCCTAAATGTGGAACTAAGTTTGAAGAACACCGTGTTCTTCAGGAGGCCTTGACATCTGCATAGTGACTTTAACCGTCTTCATTACTCCCCTCCGACTGTGGCCCCAGTTGGAGTTTCCGCAGTTAGACATTTAAAAGAAAATGTTTAAATTCTAAAGAACAGAAAGTCAATAGAAATAAAACTTCAGGGACAAAGCAGCCCCAGTTGCAGGCAGCCCAAATACTGCTGATTACCAGCAAGAAAGCCTCCATTGTAACAGGGATTTTACCCTTTCCTCGGCATTCCTAAGGAACAAAAGGAAAGTGCTACAAACCTACAGTAATTAGCAAGTTTTACTCACACCAAAACCATTCTCATATGGTACTCAATAAAACAAAATAATCTTTTTACTTCACTGGAAAAAAAAAGACTGAGCTGGTTTTTTTTTTTTTTTTTTTGAACAGCTGAAAGTCACTTTGATATATTAATTGAATGACCCATAATTGCTGCATTGTTCTGATGTTTATCTAAGATTCTGCATGAGTGGCTGTTCCTTGATGCTAATCCCATTAGAAGTAAAATGGACTGCAGTTCTGAGTCTCGCTGTGCCTTTAAAAAAAAGTTGACAAACTGTTTAATATCAGGTGCCATTTCACAGATGACCTGCTTGATTAATATAAATGAGCTTATACCTATTTCAAAACCTTTAATAAGCAGAAAGTTCTCAAGCTGTTAAGATAACCAAAAGTTCCTTAAGCATATGAAAAATAGAACAGACAAAAGGGTCAATCACCTTAAGAATCGCACATGTATATAATTCCAAACTTATAATGGGGGGTTGCTTAAGACGGGGGTCTCACTATATAGGCTAGGCAAACTTAAGGTTCTTCTGCCTCCACCGTCCAAGTGCTAGAATTGGAGTCATGTACCCCCATGTCTAGTTCTCACATTTACTTCAGAGATAATCCTTTTGCTGGTACCTGAATACTCTTGCATTCTCTACCTCCCCAGCCTCCACCTCCTTGAGAGAAGACTTACACACCATTCTCTATTCTGGAATGGAATTCCTGGAATGGACACAAGGTAGTCTGTTTTAGAGCTCAACATCTTGTTTTAGAAACGTGAAAGGATAAGGATGTCCCCAGAGGTCTGGTCTCACATGCAGGGCTACATGGTCAAGCTTCCTGACCCTTTCAAATATTGGGGGGAAAAAAAACAAATTTTTGGAATAAAACTTGAACTCCACCAAGCATGATGGCTCATGCCTCCATACCATAAGCTTTTGTTGCTAAACAAAAGTACTCTGGCTGGGCAGGAAGGCACATGTGTTTAATCCCTGCACCACAGGAGGCTGCAGTAGAAGGATCCCCACGACTCTGAGGCCAGCCCCTGGGCTGTACAGTGAGTTCCAGGTCAGTATTCTGAAATCAGGCGTGGTGGTGCACGCATGCAGTTCTAGCACTCGTGAGCAGGAGGACCAGGAGTTCAGGTTCATCCTCAGATACAGTCACTTGAGACTAGACTGAGCAACAGTGAGAGCCTTCTTGATGCTTGCTTTTTGATAATCTTTATAATCCCTTCAGAGTGGGGGTGTTATCACTCCTGCTCACAGTATGATGTAAACTGTAAGACAGAGATTGGCACTTAGTGAATGGTTGTTCGCTCTCACTTTCCACAAGAGATTCGAAAAGGGAAAACAAAATGGGAGCAATCTTGCCTACCCTCCCACCCACTGGCACTTTCTGAGAACTTTGATCCCAGTGACTCCTTTCCCTTGTGTTTATCTGGCTGTGACCAGATTAAAGACTAACAAGGAAGTGTGGAGTACTGAAGCTAATGAACTAGGTAGAGAGGATCATTTATTTTAGGGTCAAGATGTGCCCTGAAGAGACCATGAGGTGTATCAGTTCACAAACAATAAGCTATGAATCTGAATCTCTTACTTTAGGGAATCCTTATTTACAGAAAAAAAAAAAAATATCAGAAACGATTAAAAATCCCTGCCCAGGTATTTTACATAGCTCACTTCCTTCCCTTCATTCTTTTTTGGTTGTTTGTCTGTTTGTTTGGGGGGGTTTTTGGTGTTTTGTTCTGTTTGAGGAAGGGTTTCCCTCTAGCCCAGGCTGACCTGGAACTCACTCTATGGTCCCAGACTGGCCGCGAACTCACAGCAATCCTCCTACTTCAACCTCCCAAACGCTGGGATTAAGTGTGTGTGCCACCATGCCTGGCCCTTCATTCTTCTTTATGACATGAGTTTGCACGTTCATATCCTGCCAGGGTTTTTTGTGGAAAGTTCCTTGGCAAAGCTGCGAGGCAGTTAGATTGGCTGCAGGCACTCCCATAGAAAAACCACTGCCTTTTATTTCTGTAAAATCCCTTCAGTCCCCATGCATTTGGAATAAAGCTCTCATTTTCATTCGTTCGTAAGATAGGCATATCCTGTTGGCTGGTGGCACAAGCCCCTGCTGCTCTCTTCAAGTTACAGAAGGTAGTTCTTTCCCCTTCACGAAGAGCAGTCAGGCTCGGGACCAGAAGCACTTGAGCTTCCAGCCCTGCCATGCAGTTGTGAACAAGCTGTTATACACGCTTTCAAGTTCGAGTCTCTTTAGTTGCAAGAGAGCAAAATGTCTGCCTCACAATCCTGGGGATTATATATATTATATTAGATGTAATAATAATATATATATATCATTTACGTGTTTCAAAATGCCATAATATATTCTGTGCATCACCATTGTTAAGCAAAAGGACTTGCTTTAATAAAGGTTTTAAGGAAGTGCTTGGCTTCACACAGTAGCCAGAGTCCTTGATTCATGCACTTGCTGTTCGGTGGCATGAAGGCACACTCTACCATCTCTAAACTTGCCAGGGTAGTTCTCAGTATATTTTCCAGGGTGAAGGGAAACTCAAATGGTAGACATCATAATCTCGAAAGACTAGTTAGGGTGAAAATTACTCCACTACACGACTGTACTATGAACTCTGGTATGAAATGGCAAGATAACTAGAATAGACCTTTTGCTCAAAAATAAATAAATGAGCTGGGAGTGGTGGCGCATGCCTTTAATCCCAGCACTCGGGAGGCAGAGGTAGGAGGATTGCCGTGAGTTCGAGGCCACCCTGAGAATACAGAGTGAATTCCAGGTCAGCCTGAACTAGAGTGAGACTCTACCTCAGAAAACCAAAAATAAATAAATAAATAAATAAATAAATGCATGAAACCAGGTGCAGTGGGTTGTGCCTTTAATCCGGGCACCTGGGAGGCTGAGGTGAGAGGGTCTCCATGAATTCCAGATCAACCTTGGCTACAGAGTAAGGTCCCAATCAGCCTGAACTACTGAGTTCTCAAATAAATAAAAATAAAAATAAATAAACAATAGTATAGGAAGGGGGAAAGATTTGAGAAGTATTGCTTATAAAAATGTTTAGTACTCAGAAAGCAGAGGTAGGAGGACCGCCATGAGTTAGAGGCCACCCTGAGACTACATAGTGAATTCCATCCAGGTCAGCCTGGGCAAGACCCTACCTCCAAAAAAAAAAAAATAAAAAAGTTTAAGTCAGGGGCTTAGCAGTTAAGACACCCATGTACACCCATGTAAAGCCAGATGCACAAGGTGGCATGCCTCTGGAGTTCGTCTGCAGTAGATAGAGGCCCTGGTACATCCATTTTCTCCCTCTCTCTCTATCTGCCTCTCTCTCTCTCTCTTTCAAATAAATAAGCAAATAAAATGTTTAAATCAGGTTGGAGAGATGGATCAGTGATTAAAGGTGCTTGATTGCAAAGCTTGTTATCCTGGGTTTAATTCTCCAGTTCCCATGTAAAAGCTTTTACAAACTGGCACACACATCTGTAGTTCTTTTGCAGTGGCAAAAGGCCCTGGTGTCCTCTCTCTCTCTCTCTCTCTCTCTCTCTCTCTCTCTCAAATAATAGCATAAATATATAAAAATGTACCAAGTAACTTCTTTCTATGAATTTGCCTCTGTGACTTGTAAGTAAAATCATAAAAGCTTCTTTTTATACCTATCTTATTTCACTCCATGTAATGATTCCATGTGGCCCATGTTATATAAAAATTTAATTTCTTCTCATGGTTTAACAATATTCCACTGTGTGCATGTCACATGTTGCTTGTTCAAGCCTCCATTGATAAGCACAAGGATTACGTTCACCTTGGGCTACCATGAATGATGTTGCTATTAACAAATATCTATTCAAGCCTCTGTATTCATTCCTTTCAGATGACATGTACCTAGGAATGAAATCAATGGGACCTGTTAGTTCTGTGTTTATCCTTTAAGAAACCACAGAACTACTATAAAAAAAAAAAAAAAAACCAGGCATGGTGGCACATGCCTTTAATCCTAGCACTCGAGAGGCAGAGGTAGGAGGATCGCCATAAGTTCAAGGCCAGCCTAAGACTCCTTAGTGAATTCTAGATTAGCCTGGACTAGAGTGAAACCGTACCTCAAAAAACAAAAACAAAAATTGTAACATGTGAAATAGTAAATCACAAAAAAAAAAAATAATTAGGTGGACTGAATGAACTATCACCCTGGCTAAATGCTGTCTCCTTCTAACAGTTATATAATACCCTCTAAGGAGGCAGACTCCTCTTGACATATTTCTTAGTATAAAACGCAGTGTGACTACACTTTATTTTGTGGTTATATTAACATTTAGATATGTAAAAGAGAATCATTTAGGGGCAATCAGTTACAAACTGATACAGCCATAAATATACAGAAAGACATTTTCAAAACTAATGAGAAATTTATCATACTAATGTAACAAATTTAAATTTGACCGACCTGGATTCTATATTCAATATATTCAATGAGCTTTGGGAAGTATATGCTAATGCTAAAAGTTTCTTTCCTCAAAAACTACACAAACCTGATGTGCTAAGGCAGGAAAAACTATTGTCTTGTTAAAAATGGACTGCTATCAAAACATCACCCTTAATCCACAAAAGAATCTGCCAAGAGATTTCAACAAGAGGCACATTGTAGGCATTTCTGTCCATCAACAAATCTAACAAATTGATTAAAATGCCAAAGGGACACAGGTGAAACTAAATACAATGAGAGACTGAAAACTCACGGCAATCTTTCTCGTCGGTTCCATCAGCGCAGTCTCTGACATGATCGCACCTGTATTCACGGGGGATACACTGACCGTTGGAGCATGTCAGCTGATGACTTGAGCAAGTTGTCGCAGCTATGAAGGGGGAAAGATGGGGTTTCATTTATATTTATTTTCAGACACTGGTCAATGTATTGATCTTTACTAAATATGAATGCAATATTGGGAAGCAAAGACAGAGTATATATTTAACATACAGTTTTTAGCAACACGACAAAGTGCCCACCCACCACTACCTAGCTGAGTTTAGGATGCAAAAGAAAAAGCATTGGGCCTGGGGGTGGGGGGTGGGGCAGGAAGAATAGCTCAGTTAGTAAGGGCTTGCCTCACAAGCATTAGGGCGGAATTCCTTTTTTTTTTTTTTTTTTTCTTCCCTTTTTCAAGGTAGGGTTCACTCTAGCCCAGGCTGACCTGGAACTCACTCTGTAGTCCCAGGCTGGCCTTGAAGAACTCACAGCCTTGATCCTCCTATCTCCGCCTCCCTAGTGCTGGGATTAGTGGTGCTCACCACCATCCCCAGCTCAAGGAAAGGAATTTGATCTCCAGGACCCATGTAAAATGCCAGGCATGGTGGCACGTGCTGTAAGGCTAACACTAGAAAAGAGAAAGTATAACTGTCGCTCACCAACCAGCCAGTCTAGCCTAATTGGAGGAAAGCCAGGTCAGTGAGAGACCATATCTCAAGCATTCCTGAGGGTGATACCCAAGGTTGCTCTTTGGCCTCCACACACCTTTACCCATGTACATGTTCATGCACATGTGATCACATATACAAACACACGTGTGCAATAAAAAGAAATTTTAATTACCCTCAGGTGTGCAATTGCAGACAACAACATGTGTTGAGCACTACATATGATTGAAAGGTATATGATGACCCAGGCAAGGTAGTGCATGTCTATAATACTGCCACTTGGCAGGTAGACAAAGGAGGATCAGCCAAGAGACCTTGTCTGAAAAGCAAAGGGAAGAAAAAGAAAGGAAAGAGGAAAAAAGAGCAATATCTAATTCCCTTTGGGAGAGGAGAATGGGATGGGTCAGTTAGCTTGAACACAGGACCCACATAAGCCAAAAGCACAAGGTGGTGCATGCATCTGGAGTTCATTTCAGTGGCTAGAGGCCCAAGTTCTCTCTCTCTCTCATCTGGTTCCATTCCCTAGCACCCACATGCATCTGGCTTTTGTTTGTAGTGCCAAGAGACTCTGGCACACCTATAAATATCCCACACATACACACATACAAATAAATAATATTTTATAAACTGGAGCTGGAGAGATGGCTTAGCAGTTAGGGTACTTCCCTACAAATCCTAAGGACCCAGGTTTGATTCCCCAGTGCCCATGTAGGCCAGCTGCACAAGGTGGCACATGCATCTGGAGTTCGTTGCAGTTCATGGCTAAACACCCTGACGTGCCCATTCTCTTTCTCTCTCACTCGCTCTCAAATAAGTAAATAGATAAAAAAATTTTTAAAAGACACTGAGCAGAGGGGTAGTAATGCAAATATGTTTTCCTAATAAGCAAAAGTATTTATGCAAACCAATTAATCTTGAATGTGACATAATCCAAATTATATAGCCTGGCAATCTCACCCAATTCCAAGCCTCTGGGGTATAATTCTTTAGTACATCCACACATTTAATGGCTAAGGCTGTGAAATTATTGCTGGCATATAAGTTCCCAGCATCTATAATCACATCCTCATATATAACCTATTTGTGACAGGATAGACTTTAAGTGTCCAAAGAACCAAAAGAAAAGTCTTACGGCAATTTTGACGTTCGTCTGAGCCATCCACACAGTCCTCGTCCTGGTCACACACCCAGGACTGAGGGATGCAGGTCCCCTCGTTGTGACACTGGAAATAGCCTGTGCTGCAGGACATTGGAGCTACAACAAACCAAACGAAGCTTCGTTACAGCAAATATCTGCCCCAGTAACCAAGCCTGAAAAGAATGGGTGCCGACTCCTTTTCATTGTACTTGAAGGCGAACTACTACTGATTACCCACCAGAACTAGATACTAGGACCCTATTATTGGAGATACCACACGGTAGCTCAATAACATTAATGTTACATATTCTTGGTTGATTCATAAATAGTCAGCAATAGTTATTCACAGGCTTCAGAAAACCAACCACAAATTCATTCCCGTGTCAAGGTTGTGGTCACAGGTTCAGGGTAAGGGAGAAACTGATGTAAACTGAGCCCTTCCTTCCCTCAAAGAGGAGAGTGAAACTTAATGTCCCACCATGCACTTCAGCGCAGCCCTTCTTTATTGCAGCTAAAGTCACATGTCACTCAAGAGCTTAGTTGGCACCTCCCCACTTACGGCAGGCAAGTTCATCTGTGTCATCCAAACAGTCTCTGGCTCCATCACACCTCCAGGCCGCAGGGATACAACTTCCATCTCCACAGCGAAAATGCCCATTGCTGCATTCTGCCATAAGCAAGAAACAGAAAGTCATGTCACACTAAAGAAACACAAAATCAAAAGAATGCAAATTATGTATGAACCTGCAAGAAGGTTCTTTTCAAACACAGTTGATTAGAATGCACCTTGCTATAGCCAGTCTAGCAAGTGGTTTGATAATATGCACCTCATTGCTCTAAAATGTTTATTCAGGGCTGGAGAGATGGCTTAATGGTTAAAATGCTTGCCTAAGCCTAAAGACCCAGTACCCATGTAAGCCAGATGCACAAGATAGGGCATGCATCTGGAGTTCGTTCACAGTAGCTAGAGGCCCTGGTGTGCCCATTCTCTCTGTGTCTCTCTCTCTCTCTCTCTCTCTCTCTCATAAATAAATAAAAACCAAAATAAAATGTTTATTCAATGTTTAGTCTGTACTTCTAGATGGTCTTTTCCTAAGGAGTTAACTAGAGATGCAAGTAAAAATTTGTCATCTAAATATTTTTTCACAACATTATTTACAATATACTACAAACTTCCTAAATGGCCAATAATGAAAAGATCAAATTTTCTAATAACTGTATATGAGTGTATTAGGAACGTCTAAATAATTAGGAGAAATATCTATATCAAAGTTTAACCTATAAAATATGGGGGATATGATGGAGAATGGAGTTGTGAAGGGGAAAGTGAGGGGGAATTATCATGGTTTATTATATATAATTATGGAAGGTGTCAATAATAATTTTTTTTTAATTCAGCCAGGCATAGTGGGGCACACCTTTAATCCCAGTACTCAGGAGGCAGAGGTAGGAGGATTGCCATGAGTTCAAGGCTACCCTGAGACTACATAGTGAATTCCAGGTCAGCCTGAGCTACGTACAGTGACACTCTACCTCAAAAAGACAAACAAAAATCTAATATCTGGGCATATTAGTAACTTTTTTTTCTGTTTTGTGGTGGGTGGTGGTGATGGGGGGGTGGGTGTATATTAGTAACTTCTAAATAATTAGGAGAACTATTTACAACAAAATTTTACCTATAAAGTATGAGGACTCTCTCCAGTTGATATCACCAAGAGTGACTTGATTTTCTGTGCTTTTAAAAATTTCCTTCCCTATACTTATTTATCTGGATTTTGATTATTAAGCCATAATACATTGTCTCTTTTTGAAAGTTTAAAAAAAAAAAGCTACTTGTAAACTGCCCAGTCTGTAAGCTCATTTCTGAAAACAAATATTGTTAAGAGACAAATTTCTTCAACCAAAGTACATAAACCTGACAAAGTTAATACATCCCAAAGTGACAGTGACATTCCCTGGTGATGCTAGAATGGAATGAGAATATTTCAGCTACCAGATGTCCCCTGCTGTGTTCCAGGGTCTCTCCAGGGGACTAATTTGGCAGTTGGAAATCCTCTAAACTTCCCGAAATATCTGGCCATTGACCTTCCTAAGATTTTGTGCCAAGTAGGAATTTTCTAACAGCAGCCCAGCTTAGAGAATACCCAAAATTATTCATTCACAAACCCAAAGGATAGGAGCAATTATCAAAGCTGGAAAATAATTTTATTTTCCTCCCGTATTTAAGTAATCATGCTAAATTACCCATTTCAGGTTTTGGCTACAATTAACCTGACATTAGGTAAATATACAGATGAATTACCTAGTCCTAGAATAAATAAACAACATGTTATCCTGTCTTGGGCAAATGCAGGCATATCAACAGCGTGACATAAACATAGTTAAGTGATCTATTCCTAGGGAATATAGGCTACTTTGTTCATGGAATGTTCAAATCTGATTGTCTGCTAGTGACATCCTGATTTATAATGTATGCTGCAAGTGGTCAGAAACTTCCCTTGGCTAAATGGTGGTACCGAGTGGTACAGGAGTATGTACACCCAAATACCTTCTATAGACTAATGCATGGTGGTGGTTGGTGGTGCAGGTCTCTTATCAACTACCTTTAAAACACAACAACCTCCCTTGCAAAAATGCCCCTAAGGAATGTACAAATTCACTCTGGAATCCCAGAACTCCTCATTGGATTTTGTTCTACAAAGCAATATTTCCATGGGAGATTAGGGGCTTTGGAGGTTTAGCTATTAACACAACATATATTAAATCACTTTTATCAATCAGGTCTATTGTTAGCAATCCACCATAATACATTTATACATTTAGTATATTTGTCTCCCTTAATATCTAATCACTTCTGATTGAGTAATTATTAATGCAATGGACAGTTTCACACTGCAGAAAGAAACCACTAGCTTGAATCTGAGTGTCTAGAAGAAAACTCTCAGAACAGTATACTGCTTATCTTGAAGACATACATGATGGATATTAAGTAATTTTTATTGCAAGCCAAATTGAAAGTTGTGGTCCTACTTTATTTTTCCTGGACTTTTTTTTTTTTTTTTTTTTTTTTTGTTAACCAAGTAAAAACAACATAAAAATACAAAAAGGTCAAAAACACCTCAGAAGCAATTATTACTCGGAAGCAATTAGCACTCGGGAAGCAGAGGCAGAGGTAGGAGGATCATTGTGAGTTCAAGGCCACTTTGAGACTACAGAGTAAACTCCAGGTCAGCCTGGGCTAGAGTGAGACCCTACCTCGGGAAAAAAAAAAAATCACACACATAAATTTAAACTCATGGGAAACCTTGCAACTGAGTTACTTCTTATAGTTTTTTAGTATTTTATTTTTATTTATTTATTTCACAGAGAAAGAGAGAGAACGGGCATGCCAGGGCCTCCAGCCACTACAAACGAACTCCAGACACATGTGCCCCCTTATGCATCTGGGTAACGTGGGTCCTGGGGAATTGAACCTAGGTCCTTTGGCTTTGTAGGCAAGTGCCTTAACCACTAAGCCATCCGTGCAACACCTTTTTTATAGCTTTTATAGTTATTTTTATCTCCCAATCACTCCATTATCTAAAGTAACATATCACATCTAATTTACTCAATTTATCAACATTTCTATGAGAATTCATCTGTCAAATTTGCCTTCTCAATGGGAATGTCCATGTCTGTTATAACTCCCAAATTGTTTGAAAATATCTCTTGAGAAGAAACAAATGGACACTTTACCCTCACTGCACCAGCAGACAGCTAAAATCCTCTAATGTGTCAGAAAGATATCATTCACCCTACTACTAAGAAAATGTGTTGCTTAAAAACAAACTGCTCCTGGAAAGGTCTACATTGTGTGTGTGTTTTTAATTAATTAATCTATTTGAGAGATAGAAAGAGGCAGAGGGAGGGAATATGAATGAATGAATGAATGAATGAATGAATGAATGAATGAATGAATGGGGGACGGTGCCAGAGCCTCCAGATACTGCAAACAAACTGCAGACACATGCGCCACCTTGTGCATCTGTCTTACATGGGTCCTGGAGAATCAAACCTAGGTCCCCTGGCTTTGCCGGCAAGCGCCTTAACCAACCATCTCTCCAGCCCTAGATTAGGTTTTAATAACAATTGCAGGTGTCCCTCATTTCAACTGGTTCATATGCACATGATTTTCTGAGTGACTTGTTTAGCCTCAAGCCCTGAAAAGGTTACTATTAATCCTGGTAACAACCCTAGGAGACACATTACTATGAACATTTTGCAAATAAAGAAAAAAAAGACACACACACACAAAAAAAAAAAAAAAAAAGACACAAACCATCTCACTAACTTGCCCAAGATCCACTCAGTGGAACAGAACCCATACCTGGGATGGGGAAACAAGTCAGAACCATATTCAGAAACGAGCCCACTCTCCAATATCAAGCTCCCACTAATAGTGGGCTACATGAGGGCCCACACCTATTAAAATCTCTCTAAAATAATAGTGTGTATCCATGTATCTTGCACTGACCTCACTCTCCTTTGGAGAAATTGCTTCTATTTTTCAGATGGACACAGAACCTGAGGAGAGAATCAGCCCATCGCACCTCACCAGGGCCCCAGCTGAAGCCATAGAGTTAGTGGGGAAATGAGCAAGAGATGCTTTCTCGGTGGAGCTGGTACCAGCACAAGGGTGAAGGAGACAGACACAGAGAACACTCACCTCCTACCAAATCAGATATCCAGAGACTCCCAAGACCTCCGTCACTGAAATAGACCCAAAATGAACCCAACATGGCTCAGAAGAATTTGTAGAAGTGGGGGCAAAAAGATTTTTAGAGCTATAAGTTGGGTCATTATGCAGAGACATTGCCTCTCCCCCATAACTGAAGGCCACCCCCACAATCTATGGGGGGGGGGGGATGATAGGGAGAAGGCTAATGATGGTACCATCATGGCTGTATACTCACTATATACATAACTAATAAAAAAAGAAAGAAAAAGGAAGAAAAGCCTATGGCTTGTGAAGTCATAAACCGAGAAGAATAGCAAGTAGTGTTGTCTGGGTAAACGCATATATTATGTCCACCAAACTATCCCTCCTTAGGCACATATGTTTTTTCCCATGTATTAGTGCTACTCTCACTTTTGGTTACAGAAGTGTCTCTTTACAGATAGCGTGGTCAATGGTGTGACTCAAAATTCATCATAGTGCTGAGAAGTGACATCTCTATCATATCCACCAAGGCTCGGGGATCAAAGCGACAGAGGTAGTATAAAGAACATAAGGGAAAAGGAAGGGGAGTGGTGCTTACAATGTTGTCATACAGACACAAAGTGCCCTTGATATTCATGACTTCACAGTGGTGATACTACCTGTACAAGACCTGCATACTAGGAGGAAATATGATGACATAAAAACAGAAGACAGACTACTTGTAAAGGAGAAGGGACTCAATGGAAGGGGTGGGTGAGGGGGAAGGGTGGGTGGTAAGAAGGGATTATGACCGTAGTATATGGTCTATATTTACGGAAGTTGTCAAAAAAGTAGTTTCAAATTTGACACTTTAAAACTACCTAATCTCTCAGTCAAAATAGTGATAGGGGATTATTTCTCAAGAAATATGTTTTTTTTTTTAAAAGGAATGTGTTAAGCTACTTGATGTGAAATACCCATACTAACTAGTTGAAATATATATTAGTATTTTGATCCACTTTTATTTTCCATTTTTTATTTTGCCCTTAGGTCAGTTAACACTAAATATAAGCAGGCATTTTCAAATGGTCTTTTAAAAAAAAACTAAGAAAAGTCAGGCATGGTGGCACACACCTTTAATCCCAGCATTAGGGAGGCAGACAGAGGTAGGAGGATTGCCGTGAGTTCGAGGCCACCCTGAGACTACATAGTGAATTTCATGTCACCCTGGGCTAGTGTGAGACCCTACCTCAAAAAAACAAAAATAAATAAATAAATAAATAAAAATAATAAGAAGAAAAAGAAGCTTTTAGCTGGGTGTGGTGATACACACCTTTAATCCCAGCACTTGGGAGGCAGAGGTAGGAGGAGCCCTGTGAGTTTAAGGCCACCCTGAGACTACATAGTGAATTCCAGTTCAGCCTGTAGCCATCAAAAACAACAAAGAAAAAATTCTGGGGCTGGAGAGATGCCTTAGTGGTTAAGACACTTGCCTGCAAAGCCAAAGGACCTAAGTTCGTGTCCCTAGGACCCATATAATTAATGCTAGATGCACAAGGTAGCACATGCATCTAAGTTCTAGAGGCTGTGGCATGCCCATTCTCTCTCTATCTGCCTTTTTCTCTCCCTCGCACTCTCTCATAAATAAATAAATAAATAAATAAATAAATAAATAAGTAAATAAAACATTTTCAAAAAAAGAAAAGTTCTGATCCTTTCAGAAAAAAAAAGAAAAACATTATCAAGCATAGTATTGGATGTTTCCCAACTTTATAGTGCCTAATGTCATTGGAGTTTAAAATGAAACAATCTAAATAGCCATATCTCAAGCTTCCTGGACTAAGTGCTAGATTCAAAATGCATTAAGAGGCTGGGCATGGTGGCACACACCTTTAATCCCAGCACTCGAAAGACAGAGGTAGGAGGATTGCCATGAGTTCGAGGCCACCCTGAGACTACATAGTGAATTCCAGGTCAGCCTGAGCTAGAGTGAGACCCTACCTCAAAAAAACGAAAGAAAAAAAAATGCATTAAGAGCTGGGTGTGGTGGTGCATGCCTTTAATCCCAGGCAGAGGTAGGAAGATCACTGTGTATTCAAGGCCACCTTGAGACTACACAGTGAATCCCAGGTTGGCCTGGGTTAGAGCGAGACCCTACCTCAAAAAAAAAAAAAAAAAGAAGAAGAAGAAGAGAAAGAGAAAGAGAGAGACCCTACCCTGCAGGGGGAGGGGGAATGCATTAAGATAATATATTAAAGTTACAGGTAGTGAACAGGGGAGAGACAGGCTGGATTGAGATCACTTCTGTGCCATGGACAGCATCAGGAAATGTGGGATAGAGAATGCACACTCATCAAGATACAGTCCTCAGGCTGAGGAGATGCCTCAGCAGTTAATGCACTTGCTTGAAAAGCCTGCTGGCCAGGTTTACTTCCCCAGTACCCAAGTAAAGCCATATGCGCGAAGTGGTGCACGTGACTTGGCGTTCATGTGCAACAAGAGGCTCTGGCACGCCCATACTCGCGATCTCTGCTCCTCTGTCTCTCCCTCCTCACAAATAATAAAATTATTTTGGAAGAATTCAGTTTCATTAGATTGCTGAATGACAGATATAAAAAACCAAAACAAAGCAAATAATGAAACTTGAAATATAAATGTATTATCTTAAATCTATAGACAAAAATGATGCCAGGCGTGGTGGCGCACGCCTTTAATCCCAGCGCTCGGGAGGCAGAGGTAGGAGGATCGCTGTGAGTTCGAGGCCACCCTGAGACTACATAGTGAATTCCAGGTCAGCCTGAGCTAGAGTGAGACCCTACCTCAAAAAACCAAAAAAAAGAAGGAAGGAAGAAGCCAGGCACATGCAGCACTCAGGAGGCTTCAGCAGCAAGATCTCCAGGACTACATAGTAAAACCATGCACTTAAGGCCAGTCTGGGACACATCACAAGATCCTGCCTCTCAGAAGAAGGCAGAAGAGGAAGAAGGCTAGGACAAGGACAAAGAAATCTAGAATAATTTGAAAACAGGAGTACAAAAAAGATTTTTTCAAAGAGAAATTGGGGCTGGAGAGATGGCTTCGCCATTAAAGCACTTGCCTGCAAAGCCCAACGACCCAAGTTCCATTCCCCAGTACCCACGTAAGCCAGGTTCACAAGGTGGCACATGCGTCGGAGTTCATTTGTAGTGACTAGAGGCCCTGGTGTGCCCATTCGCTCTCTCAATCTATCTGCTTCTTTCTCTCTCACACTATTAAATAAATAAATAGATAAAATTTAAAAAGAGAAATGATACATCATTATTACTAATCTCTTAATTCTTTTTGAGGGGAGGGGAGGGGAGAAGCTTCAAGGTAGGGTCTCACTCCAGCCCAGGCTGACTCTGTACTCTCAGGCTGGCCTCGAACTCATAGCAATCCTCCTACCTCAGCCTCCCAAGTGCTATGATTAAAAGGCGTTTGCCACCATGCCCAACACCTTTTTTTTTTTTAATGTTTTTTTTTTTTTCTCTTCCATGAATGCACTTCTTAGAAGAAAAAGGCAAATGGCAGGCAGTCAATGGAACATTGTCTGAAGTCAACAGAGTGGGGTAATTTCAGTGGCAAATCCTTTTTTCCTGCTAGATCCTTCCAAACACTTGGGCCACCTGAGGAGGTTCATGTGCTAGTTTTTCAGAATGTGTGATGAAATCACATTGTAACAAGGACCTCAAACAAATGTAAACAATTCCTTAATTCATCCCTAAGTTTTGCTTCACCATATCCACACTTCATTTCAAATTCCTTGTGACTGACAGATTTCTAAAACATCAGAGGTCAGAATAATTCCTACATCTGTCCTATCCAAAGAAGGTCAAGTTCCCTTAGGGTTATCTGTTTATTTCTAAAACTTTATTCCGTGGCAATGACAGCCAAGAGTAATAAATTATGTGGCAGATCCTGTCCTCTCCAGTGAATGAGGGACAATCAGGGACTCGGCGATGGAACTGAAGAAGTCTGGTCATGCCCTCGCCTTCTGTGTGACATCTCAGCTGCTTGATTCACAAAGTAGATCAAATAGGGGCTGAATTTCCTTCAGATTTTTAATCTAGTTGGCAAACTAATACACTGTCTTTTCCAACTTACGGCTTCAGAGTCTCGAACATATTAAGGACATTTGCAGATGTCAAAGGTTTAGGGACAAAAACCCACAAAAAGTCAATTGATCTATTACCATGTACATATATTGTTTTAATGCAACGCTGGAAAATAAGGTCAATGGCTGTTATGTCTGATAGTAACCAAAGATTTATACAAATCCATTGGATCCTCTTAAAATTGTGTGAAGAATGACTTGTCATGGGGGAAACCAAGCACTCTCTGATTGGATTTGAGGCCCACTCCAAGGACGAGAATTCATGCCTGGTACTAAAAACCTAAAGGCGTAGCACACGCCTTTAATCCCAGCACTTGGGAGGTAGAGGTAGAAGGATAGCCATGTGTTCAAGACCACTCTGAGACTACATAGTGAATTCCAGGTCAGCCTGGGCTAGAGTGAGACCGTACCTTGAATAAAAAGCCTATGACTGGCTGCCAGGCATGGTGGTGCACACCTTAGATCCCTGTACTTGAGAGGCAGGTGTAAGAGAATCCATGTGAGTTGAGGCCAGCCCGGAGAGATGCACAAAGTGGCAGATGTGTCAAGGGTTCATTTGTAGTGGCAGGGGGCCCTGACAAGCCCCTTCTCTCACTTCTTTTACTTGGTCTCTCTCTCTCTCTCTTTCTCTTAATAAATAATGTTTAAAAAATATTAGCATTGTAATGGAAATACAAAACATTTTCAGATACCAAATGCCAGCAGAAAGAATCCTGAGAGGCACTGCCCAAACACCCTCCATGTTGAGCAATGAAGTTGCCATCTCCCTGCCATGCTATTCTGTTTGCATTTCACCACCACTGCTGGCTTGGCTCCCCTTCCCTGTCTCTCATACATCACTGACTTTTCTCTAAGCAGCTCCTACCCTGGCAAATGGCCTGTCAGTCAGTGCTACAGAGCCTTACAAGTCAAAGCACAGTTCTCAGGTCTTTTTGAAGGGCTGCTCTCAGCATTCAGGATAGAACATGTACCCATCCTCACAGTACGAAACTGTCCTAAGCAAGGAGAATGCACAGCACCCCAGGCCTCCCCCCCACCACCACCTTTGAATCGACAGCAGTGCCCACCCTCAGTCACGGTCTTAACACAAGCCATCCCATACCTGCCCAGACACTCTCAAGGGTGGAAGTAGCATAGCCAACTCAGAGCCTCTAGGCAGCATAGACATTCGGAACTCAAAGGTCTTAACTCACACGAAAATAGCAATCCCTTCCCATCATCAATAAGACCCGAGGATTGGGCTATATCGTGCCACAGCTGCTGGTAGCAGCAGCTCTCAATGAGCTCCCCTGGGAGTGTGACAAAGAATCTAAGTTGCAAGGAGGCCCCTTCACCCTGGAATGTGCCCACAGTGCACCTATAGGCTTCCCAGTTCATGGAGAAGGAAGGCCACAATCAGAAAAACACTAGTCAAATCCTCAAGAAGTACAAGGATTCTTGCTATGAAATTCAAAATAATGAGCACCTGTCATATGCTGTAACCTTTACCCATTTGTATGATTATCAGAAAGAAAAAAAAAAAACTTTCTTCAAAAGTCTTCTTACCAACTCTAACCAGATACATTCACAAGAAGCAAAGTGACCAATGTTTTATGGGTCTAAGACATTCAAAAGTATCTCCAAGAAGAACTCAATGAAAACTCAAGCTCAGGGGCTGGAGAGATGGCTTAGCTGTTAAGGCGCTTGCCTGTGAATCCTGAGGACCCAGGTTTGATTCCCCAGAACCCGCGTAAGCCAGCGGCACATAGTGGTGCATAAGTCTGGTGTTTGTTTGCAGCGGCTAGAGGCCCTGGCATGCCCGCTCTTATTCTCTCTCTCTCTCGCTCACTCACTGTCTCACAAATAAATAAAAAATAATAATAAAGCCATGCATGGTGGCATACGCCTTTAATTACAGCACTTGGGAGGCAGAGGTAGGAGAGACTATATACTGACTATATAAAGACTATATAGTAAATTCCAGATCCACCTGAGATAAAGACCCTACCTTGAAAAACGAAAACTAACAATAATAAAGCAAGACATGTAGCTTTATGTAAGTCCTGAGCTCTTAATAAAAAAAGCCAGGTGTGGTGGCGCACGTCTTTAATCCCAGCACTCGGGAGGCAGAGGATCGCTGTGAGTTCAAGGCCACCCTGAGAATACGAGTGAATTCCAGGTAGCCTGGGCCAGAGTGAGACCCTACCTCCAAAAAAGAGAAAAGGAAAAAAAAAGAAAGAAAGAAAGAAAAGAACCTCCAGCTTGCCCAACCAGAACCAAAGAACTGCGCCTGATTGCAGGACTTTCCACACCAGCCCTGCCCAGCTCCTGCAGCGCTCTCGCTATTGCTATCTGCTCTGTCCCTGAGGGTGTGTGCACGGACCTCCGCACCCAGAAAACCTAAGCCCCAAACCACCCTCGTTTTCCTCAGCCCCGTGCCAAGGACTAACTGGTCACTTACATCTCTATTGGAAAAAAAAAAAAAAAGTGCCCTTAGAGGATGTTGAAAAGAACACTAAACAAGAAAATTTAAGATGGTCCGCCTGCCCTGATAACGACCCAATGAATCAAACTATTTCAGAAAAGAGTAGAGCACTCTTCAACACTTAATGGTTTAACATCCTCTGAACAAACTATAAATCACCCCCCAACTCAAGAGCTTATTTCTGTGATTCCCCTGGACTTTCCCCCTGGGGACCCCCCTCCTAGCAAGGAGGGGACAACTCCTTCCAGCCTGGGAGATTTTCTGCTTTCATAATTTCTAACCCAAATCAACCAAAGGGTTCTCCTATGGCTTCTTCATTACAGCAGTATGAATTGTTGGAAGATGGCTGGATGAAATCAAACACCAAAAGCAAAAAGACATTCATTAGAAATAAATACACACATTTCTACACAGCATCTTTCCCACCTCTCAACACAAACACAGTAGTGACAAACAGAATCAAACCAGAGGTCTGAACCATCAGTAGAACTGCCCTGTGCATGTTAAATGTGCAGCCATCACTATTACTTTGGTCCGATTAAATCACCAGGCAATCAAAAGAACAATGGCTGGGGGCTGAAGGGATGGCTTTGTGGTTAAGGTGTTTGCCTGCAAAGCCAAAGAACCCAGGTTCGATTCCCCAGGACCCACATTAGCCAGATGCACAAGGGGGCACACGTGTCTGGAGTTCATTTGCAGTGACTGGAGGCCCTGACATGCGCGCTCGCTCGCTCTCTCTCTCTCTCTCTCTCTCTCTCTCTCGATGTCAAATAAATAAATATAAAACATTTAAAAAAGAACAATGGCTGGATACTGCAAGTTATGAAAACAGAAGAAGCCTAAGGGCCTAGGTTCAATTCCCCAGTTCCCATGCAAGCCAGATACACAGGGTGGCACATGCGTCTGGAGTTCGTTTGCAATAGCTGGAGGCCCTGGCATGCCCGTTCTCTCTATCTGCTTCTTTCCCTCTCTCTTTCACACACACACTCTCTCTCTCAAATAAATAAATAGTTTCAAAAACTTGCCGGGTGTGGTGGCGCATGCCTTTAATCCCAGCACTTGGGAGGCAGAGGTAGGAGGATCGCTGTGAGTTCGAGGACACCCTGAGATGACATAGTGAAAGTCAGCCTGGGCTGGAGTGAGACCCTACCTTGAAAAAAAAAAAAAAACTAGAGAGACCAGATATTTATGTACCTATGTGTGTTTACATGCATACACATACAGTTTACTCTTGAATAACCAATGCTTCAAAGCAACAAAACACCTCTGATGACACTTATTTTATGGTTATTCACATATACATGGAGCTTTGGCAATAGCTCATCTTTTAGGAGAACAGTGAGTCACACATCGGTAGCACTGGATCTCATAAGGCTCCTGTCAACTATATTCAACTGTAATAAATACTGTGCACCTGGCACTTGGGAAGCTAAGGCAGGAGTTTGAGGTCATCCTGAGATACACCTAGGGAAATTCTGCCTTTTCTCAAAACTAAAGTTTTCATTATAAGCAAGATATAAACACATATAATCTGTCCCCCCGTCCCCCCGGTGCTGCTGGAGATCCATTTTAGGGCCTTGTGTGTCTAGGAAAGCCCTCTATCATTGAGCTAGCTACATACACAGCCTCTCACTCACCCTCTAGCCCAGGGTGTCCTAGAACTCACTATGTAGCCCAGACTGGCCTTGAACTCATAGCAATCCCCCTGCTAGTCTCCACAGTGCCAGCATTATTACAGGTGTGATCCGCAGCACCTGGCTCCTACCATGGGCAAAGCTGACTTGGCTAATTTGTGAATGTAAAATAGAATCTTTGCCATTTGCCAAGATTCTCAGGATAGGTGCTCAATTCCCTGTGTCTCCTCTACGAAACTGAGAGGAACAGATGGAGAGAAGGAACTCCAGCAATGCCTTACCCAGCAGGTTATCTGCTGCACCCGGTGTCCTTTGGCCCTGGCTTGTTATGCCTGGGCTCAAACAGCATTTATAGGTCTCCAAATCATTTCCAGGCACTATAAATGTCATCAAGTCGTGCTATAATGTGATTATGATGACTGAAACAACTCAATGATTTGTTGACACAGATTTAAACATTATATTGTCACCAACTGACATGTGTGATAAAGTGGTTCAGGTTTCTGCCCATGTGTGGTGAATTTATGCTACCCCCGTACTCATAGCAGAATAAATAAAAGTTTTAAGCTTATCTGTGCTGATTGCCAGAAATGGGAAGAGAAAAAAAAAAAAGGATATATCCTAATGTTTTAAGTAAGAATGCATTGTCAGGCTAAAGAGATGGCTTAGCTGTTAAGGCTCTTGCCTGCAAAGCTGAAGGACCCAGGTTCCCATGTAAGTCAGATGCATAAAGTGGAACACGCATATGAAGTTTGTTTGCAGTGGCTGGAGGCCCTGGCATGCCAATTCTCTCTCTATCTGCCTCTTTCTCTCTCTCCCTCCCTCTCTCTCTCTCAATAAATAAATAAAAATAAAAACAAATTTTTTTAAAGAATGTATTGTCACTATCATAAATATAAATTTTTCATGTATTAAAATAGAATGTTTGGAAAGTAATGTTTTCAGTAATAAACTATACCAAAAAGTATACATAATAAAATCTTTACAAACTGGTTCAAATAACTAAAACCATTTAATTAATACAATGTTCTCAACATTGCACAATTTTAAAAAGCAATCAAGGTGAAGAAATGCCAAATTGAGAGTAAATTATGAGTTTCCAATTTTTTCTAACACTTTTTTTAATGTTTATTTATTTGTGAAAGAGAGAGAATGGGTGCAACTGGGCCTCTTGTCCCTACAACAACAAACTCCAGAGTCATACACCACTTTGTGTGGATACTGGGAAATTGAAGCCCGGGCCAATACACTTCACAAACAAGTGCCTTTAACCACTGAGCAATCTCCCTAGCCCCTAATTTGTTTTTAAAGATACAATTAAAAAGATGCCATCAAGGCCTCGGTGGGTAGGTCAGTAGTACAGAGCTTGCCTACCATGTGCAAGTCTCTAGGTTCAATCGCCAGTGCCAGAAAGAAAAAAGCAATCAAAATAAACTGATACAGCCAAAAATAGAACTTCAGTAACTATCTCAAATCTCGAATTAGATAACTAGTTATAATCTTGCATTAGACAATAAATGAGTGGTATGATATTCATGAGATACGTTCTTAGGGCTACAGAGTTCCAGGTCAGCTTTGGCTAAAGTGAGACCTTATCTCAACAGGGCTAGAGAGATGGCTTAGTGGTTAAGCACTTGCCTGTAAAGCCTAAGGACCCCAGTTCAAGGCTCGATTCCCCAGGACCCACATAAGCCAGATGTATAAGGTGGCGCATGCATCTGGAGTTCATTTGCAGTGGCTGGAGGCCCTGGCGTGCCCATTCTCTCTCTCTCTCATCTGCTTATTTCTCTCTATGTTTACCTGTCACTCTCAAATAAATAAATAAAAACAAACAAAGAAAAGAGAATGACAGTCCTGCCAAGATACTCTATTTAAAAAAAAGAAACAAATATGCGGGCTGGAGAGATGGCTTAGCAGTTAAGGCACTTGCCTGCAAAGCCAAAGGATCTAGGTTTGATTCCAAGACTGACATAACCCACATGCACAAGGTGGCACATGCCTCTGGAGTTTGTTTGCAGTAGCTGAAGACCCTGGCATGCCCATTCTTTCTCTCTCAAACAAATAAATAAAATATTTTTAAAAACAAATCAAGAAATGTGGCTTAGTGGGTAGAATGCCTGCTTAGCATGCACTAAGCCCTGAGTTTAAAAAAATCAAATGTGATAACGCCTTTATAATACACTCAAAGGAAAACTTCATCTCAGGTTACTACCTTACTTCTGGTTGAACATAAATAAACCTAGGCGTCCAATTCCTCCCCTAAAAGGAGGGATGAACTGATCCTATCCCTAAGTTTACCTGATAATGAAATGTAGAGACCATAAGAATTGCCCCCACACAGGTGCATTGATTCACACTGTATGTCAGCGCTAAGAAGACCGAAGCAGGAGGAGAACCGCCATCAGTTCAAGGTCAGCCTGGGCTACACAGTGAATACTAGGCCAGCCTAGGCCACAGAGTAAGACCCTATCTCACAAAAAAGAAAAAAAGTATTGTCCGCTGCACAAAGTGTGTATTGTCACTCGGGTAAACCATTGATCAGCGTGCTCCTCAGGAGGTGGAAGGACAATGGTCAGTAAATGCACCCTCTGTTCACAATTTGCTCTCCTCCAGCAAGCCAATGCAGCCAGCCCAGGGCAATCCGGAAACAAGAGACTAGAGCAAGCCAGCTGCTCCTGAGGAGGCTCATGCCCAGGGTTTGCTGCAAGCACTCTAGACTTGCTAAATCTTCTGGGTAAAGTTACCCAGGGGGAAAAGCAGCCTAGATGTAAAAGGCTCTTCCAGTAATCCAGGAATGAGTGATTAGAGCCTTATCTAGTCCAGTGATTCCCACCCACTTCACTTCCTATCTGAAAATCCCTGTTGTCTCTCTCCTGTTTCCATCTCATACCATGGACCCAGAACCTGCTCAAGTGAGCTTAGTCACAGAACATTCCAAGTGATTGTTAAAGCATTTTGGGGGTATTTGTACACACAGAAAATAAGAAACCTGTAAAAGAACAAGTTTCCTCACAGTGCCCTTGAAGGCATTTTTCCAAAGCTCAAATCCCTTCCCCACTTCTTTTTCTTTAATATTTTATTTTTATTTATTTATTTATGTGAGAGAGAATGGGCACACACGTGTGCCTCTGACTTACATGGGTTTTGGTGAATCAAACCTGGCTCCTTAGGTTTCTCAGGTTAGCATCTTAACCACTAAGGCGTCTCGACAGCCCCCTTTCCCACTTCTTGATGAGGTCCTAAGTTATACTGTGCTATGATTTCATGGAAGCCAGAAGTCTGAGTGCGGCAGCTTCTCCCATAAAATCAGTGTAGGTAAAATGTGGTCCAGAGTCTTTCCAGGAGGATCCGGTGGCCTGTATCAGTGTAGAGTCTTAGATTAACCTTGGTTGAAGGAAAGCACGTAGGAGGAATACTGCAAAAGCAATGACTTGCAAGGCTTCAGGAGAACCTACAGTGCAATTTATCGAAGCACTGACTTGGAACCTTTCATAAGCTGAAACCTTATTGTGCTATTTGTAACTCAAGGAAACACAAGACTCACCAATTCCACCCGAAGTGGAGTGCAGGTGTGTTCATGTGAACATACGCACACACAACACGGGGAAGGATTGTACAAACTTCCAGACCAAGGAATTGACTTCTGTGTTCCCTTGTGCCGCCATGGGTTTGTGTACCATCAGCGAGGTGACTCAAAATGTACTGGCAAATGAAAGAAACAATCACCACCCAAACGAACAACAACAAAATAGTAAGCCAGGCATGGCGGTGCACGCCTTTAATCCCAGCACTCGGGAGGCAGAGGTAGGAGGATCACCGTGAGTTCAAGGGCACCCTGAAAAGCCTACATAGTGAATTCCAGGTCAGCCTGGGCTAGAGTAAGACCCTACCTCAAAAAACCCAAAAACCAAAAGAAAAAAACAAGTGTGTTGGCAAGCTTGCCTCCTTACTGGTTCAACTGCTGCTACATAGGATATCAGGGTTCCTTCAAGTATGACCCTGCGGTTTCCTTCTTCCACTCAGCCCAGCGTGTCTAAAAGCTACCAGCTCTTCCACTCTTAAGAGACCAAGTGAAAGCTGCTGCCAGATGGCTGCGCACTGATAAAAAAAAAAAAAAAAAAAGGCTTGTGAAATTACAAGGGGACAAAGGAGAGAAGACAAGAAGCCAAGAAATCGCCAGGGTGAAGTCCCTGATATCATGTGCCCTGAGCTCAGACCTTAGCTCCGCCACTTACTAAGCCCTCCAGTAGCCACATTAATGTCTGGGTCTGGTTTTCCTCTGAAATGTTGATAATAAAAGCTCATGCCAGCAGTGTTAAGGACAAAGTGAGGAGAAAAGGCCTGGAGTGTAAGCACTTGCTCAACAGATGGCGGCAAGTCCTTTCTGATTCCCGAAGTTCTAAATATTGTCCCCCTTTGGATTCTAAGGTTGCCAGCTCTTTTTGTTGTTGTTTTCTGAGGTAGAGTCTCACTCTGGCCTCCTCCCCACACACATAAAAATTTAACAAAAATATCGTCTCCTCCTTTAAAGGGATAAGGCACCGTCTTCTTTTTCCTCCAACAATCCCACTAGCTGGCATGGAGAAAAGATGCAGTGGGCTATGGCTACAGCAGCCATTTGGGACAATGAGGAGGAACCCACCACTAGGAGACTGATCAGGAACATGGGGCCTGAGTCCCCTTCTACTGCTGCCTGCGTAAGAAGTAAATGTCTTGTTCAAGCCAAAGTCTCCTCTTCAGTGGCAAAGAAGTTCAGAGTAGAGCATTCCATCGCCTCCCTGAATGACAGAGAATGGCACTGCCACCCCAAATCGGTCTTTTAACCTTCCATTAAGCACAGATTTCTGGAGATCTTGCTTATGCCTGAGAAGGCATGCATGGCTCTTAGTATTGTGACTCTACTGTACAAGAAGAGATTTTTCTAAATCATGCATAAATAATGCATGGTGTGTTGACACGTGCAGGAAGAGAGGAGACCATAACACGCAGTGGAGTCCAAGAATGAGGCAGTTTGGAGGGAGAGACATTTAAACTGTAGTGTGGGTCTCAAGAGGTGCTGCCTCACAGAGGAAAGGAACTGGAGTGAACACAGAGCAGGAAAGTGCAATGCACTTCCAAGAAAGCCATGCTCTGGGGCTGGGGAGATGGCTCAGTGGTTAAGCCTGCCTTAAATCCAGATGCAAAAAGTGGCACAAGCATTCATTTGCAGTGGCAAGAGACCCTGGCACACCCATGTACATACACACATGAGCAAATAAATAAAATTTCAAATAAAAAAGGAAAGTCATGTCCTTTATCACTTTATCACTAACACATACCTTCAAATTATAAGGGTTGTGCTTGAGGCAGATTCCCAGTTATGTGGAGTTTAAAAAAAAAAAAAAAAAAGAACCAGAAGAAACAGATCTGCAAGATATCTGATAGCCACTAAAACCACTGGATGCCTCCATGGGGTCAGTTCCACTACCAGGTATGTACACAGCACCAATTGTTTCTCCATCCAAGAAGAGTTCCTCCCAAGCCACAAAGCCATCCTAATTTCCACAAGGGTCAAACATGTTCCATACTTGGAGGTGGTAACTTGCCAACATTCTACAGAGTTGGTAGAAATGTTCCTAAAAGGTACGTACTGATATTTAACAACAGACTTCAAAAACACATGAGTTCTCCTTTTCCTCTCATACATAATTCATGAATTCAACTTAGTAAATTGGGTACATGTTCAGCAAAAGTTACAAAATCAAGAGAACAGATGAGGTGGAGATAACAGCACTGCAGTTAATTATGCAGGACGCGAGCCAAACCTCCTATTCAAAGAGACAGTAACCGGGCACACTCTCCTGTTCCTGTTGTCCATCTGATGTTGGCCAGGAAGTGATATCCACCCTCTGCTCATATCATTGCTTTCCCCTGCCAACGTGGAGCTTCCCCTCAAGTCTGCTTAAGATGTGCTAAGCCAGACGTGGGGGCACACGCCTTTAATCCCAGCACTGGGGAGGCAGAGGTAGGAGGACTGCCATGAGTTCAAGACCACCCTGAGAATACAGAGTGAATTCCAGGTCAGCCTGGGCAAGAGTGAGACCCTGCCTCAAAAAAAAATGTGCAAAATAGATGTGCAGCAGCAGCCATGATGAGGCCCCCGTGCTGTGAGGCAAGAACCCGGATGTGCCCAACATCACCATCATGCCCCCAACCGCAAAGGGCATGGTACTGCCCGAGGGTCCAGGTGGGCAGTCCGGGTAGATGACACAGGGTCCTGCCCTAACCCTAACCCGGACCCTAACCCTAACCCGGAAGCCTGAGGCGTCATCCCTGGACAGCGGGACCTGTGTGGCGGCTCTCTGCCCGTGTTGAGAGCATGGCTGCCTAAACAGCTCCATGAGGACAGCACATCTGGCCGTGGACCAACAGCAGCATGGCAGGAGTGTGTCGTGTCCCAGGCTCCAACACGCCCTTGTGCAGAGCAGATATCGGTCATCTCCGTGTTCTCACTGACCCTGGCATGGTGACAAAGTGGCCACCTGCCCTGCGGCCATGGTGACCAGCCTGGGGTACCAGGAAGATGCCATGCATCCTTCAGACAAACTCATGCTCCTAGGACTCTGGCCCCCAAGGTCACGGCACACAAGAACTGGCCAGAGCAGGGCCTCTGTTTTTCCTACAAGTTGTTATACAGACAGATACTGCGTCCCAGGAGTGACTTATACTTTCTTTCTTGCTATATAAAGAAAGATCCTCTGTGAGGAAAAAAGAAACAGAGAGAGACAACAACCCACTTTGCTGGATGGTAATAGGATGGTCACTGTATGCCAGTCACGTGCTAGTTTCAGAAATGACTGACTTTATCCCTTCCTGCCTCTACTCACTCCCAATGAAGATGGGCTCTTAACAGGAGAACCACTGACATTTGAGCATGGAGAATTCATTGAAGTATATTGTCCTAGTTATTGAAACTAGTTGAGCATCCCTATGCACTACCATTAAATAATACTGCTAAGGCAGAGAGGTAGGAGTTCGAGGCCACACTGAGAGTACATAGTGAATTCCAGGTCAGCCTGAGCTAGAGGGAGACCCTACCTTGAAACACCAAAAAGAAGGAAAAAAAAAACAAAACTTGTCGGCCCTAATGCAAGTCTGGCTGGGGCCAGGGAGAGACTCAAGAGGGTCAAAGCTCTCGCTGTGCAGGCTGAGCATGGTCAAGCGTGCCTGCAATGCAATGCTGAGAGGGACACAGACAGGAGCACTGGGGCTCCCTACCTCGAAAAACCAAAAGTAAACCGGGCTTGGTGGCACATGCCTTGAATCCCAGCACTCAAGAGGCAGAGTTAGGAGGATCGCTGAGTTCAAGGCCATCCTGAGACTACAGAGGGAATTCCAGGTCAGCCTGAGCTAGAGTGAGACCCTACCTCGAAAAGCCAAAAAGAAAAGAAGTAAATGAATAAATAATAGTGGTAACACTTAGGCCATTTTGTTCCCAGGTGCCCCCTACCCCCGCACAAGGAAGCTGAACCTACTAGGCATCAATGAACTAAACCAGAGAAGATATCACACTATGACAGAGTCAATATTCCAGAACTGTTCCAGATAAGATTCCAGAAAATGCCATTGAGTATTTACAACTGTAATTAGTGCAGAGATGCCTTGAAAAGGCATGGTTAACATTCCTATAAATGAAACATGCTGTCAAAACAATAGAAATTATCCATGAACAACACAAAGGTTTTCTCCACATTCCATGGTGACTCTTCCCTTCCTCATAGCCTCCACACACTGAAAATCAACACACATTGCCTATCGTCAGAAAGGAATCTTCTAGCTTTATTATAGAAAATAATATCTTCTACTCAGCGGTAAAGAAAAATGAAGTTATGAAATTTGCAGGAAAATGGATGGATCTGGAAAGGATTATACTAAGTGAGGTAACCCAGGCCCAGAAAGCCAAGAGTCACATGTTCTCTCTCATATGTGGATCCTAGCTACAGATGACTGGAATTCTGTGTGAGTAGGAAGAAAACTCAGTAGCAAAGGTCAGTAAGCTAGAAAAGAGATATAAAGGGAAGAGAAAGGAAGGGAAGGGGGTACTTAACAGGATCGTATTGTATATATGTAAGTAGAAGAATAGATTAATGGGGGTGAAAAGGCCTAAGTAAGGTCAGGGGAAGAGACTGAGTATAGGAAAGGTGGAGGGAGGGCTAATCAAAACCTAAGAAGACATAAATAAGTCATATGGAAACCTACTTTTTTGGACAATGGAACACTCAGGAGCTGCAAATTGTTACTAGAAAATTTTCAGTGCCAGGGATGGGATACCTTCAGTGAGTTGTTAGCCAGGGAGGTCCCTGATACCTCCAAAACATTATAGGCCATTGCTGAGGCCCTTGGTTTCCTACCAGCAATAGATGGCAAGACCCTATTGCTGAAGACTCCACATACTTGGGCTGCAAGGTCACTGAGAAATCCTGCTGGAGCTGAGCTGATAACCCCCTCCATGTAGGCCAGCTGACAGAAAGCTGGAAGAAGCCATTCTGCATGCAGTTCAATGGAAGAAAGAGAAATCACCAGTGAAGATACCCAACAGTGGACACTGCAAGCCTTATATTTGGTTAGCCAGGCCAAATGAGCCAACGGGTGCAATGGTAGCATGTCTATCATGGTGGAAACCAACTGCCCTCTCATTGGACTGGAGGCCCGCTCCATGGGAGGGAACACATCCCTCATACTGAAAACTTAAAACAGGGTAGTCATGAGCCCTAGGGGTGTAATCTCTGCTACTGTTTGGCTAAATGTATATACTATGCTTATCAAACTGCCCAGTAAGTACTTCTCTTAATATTCATACCCTTATATTAATGCTACTCTCACATTTGGTAGAGAACCTTCTCTTTTCAGATGGCAGTGACCTTGGGATGACTCAGACTTACAACGTGCTCCCCGCCAGACATAAAATGGCCTGCATGGATATCCATGACCTCACAGTGCCTGACGCTACCTACACAAGAACCATCATAAGAGGAGGAAAAGATCATGACATCAAAAGAGAAACTGATTGAGATGGGGAGGGGATATGATGGAGAATGGAGTTTCAAAGGGGAAAGTGGGGGGAGGGAGGGCATTACCATGGGATATTGTTTACAATCATGGAAGTTAATAAAAAATTTTTTTAATTGAAAAAAAAAAGAAAAGAACATCCTCATAAAATGAAAGAAAACCTGACCGTTATCAAACGTCTAGCTTGTCAGATGAAACCCTCCCCCGTATCGCTCTGCCATCTCCAGCGTCCACGGCAAGCCCTCTGAGGCACAGTCCAAACAGCCCAGCTGTGGGCTCTCCTTTGACCCTTCACGCCGTGCCGACAGTGCTTCACCATCCCCTTGCTCTGCTCAAACCTCCCTGGGCATAAGTGGTTACTGCACAACTCACCATGTGTGCACAGCACAGCTCCTGGCACAACAGGGTCTCAGCCAATGCCCACGTAATGAATGCCTAGTGATCATTCTGTGATTAGCCAGAGCTAGCTGTCACTCGCCAATGCAACTTCCCGGAGACCTTATAACTTCACTAAATCATAACAGGATGATTTTGTTTTGTTTGTCATACAGATGCTCACTATGTAGCCCAGGCTAGCCTCAAATTCCCAATCCTCCAGCATTAGCCTCCCATGTGTTAGGATAGGCCTGCACCAGCACACCTTATCCAAAAAGGGGTTCTTAGAAGAGAATACCTCTATCATTGACTGTGACGGTGATTCTTTTCTTTCCTTTTTTTTTTTTTTTTTCTTTTTGAAGTAGGGTCCCACTCTAGCCCAGCTGACCTGGAATTCACTATGTAGTCTCAGTGTGGCCTTAAACTCTCTTCAGTCTTCCTACTTCTGCCTCCCAAGTGCTGGGATTAAAGGCATGCTCCACCAGACCCAGCTTAACTGTGATTCTTGTATGCCCTACCTAAAAGCTCTTACAAATTCAAGTGTCCATCCTCAAGTGTACACTCTTCTCAGGAAATCCTTCTCCTTGACCAGAGGGCACACTGGCCTCTGCTTAGACCCCTGGTGTCACATTTATTTATTTATTTATTATTTATTTATTTATTTATTTATTGTAAGGAAAGAAGAATGAGCCCACCGGGGCCTTTTGCAAACAAACTTGGATGCATGGGCCATTTTTTCATCTGACCTGTGGGTACTGGGGAACGTAACCAAGGCCAGCAGGCTTTTCAAGTAGTGCCTTTAATCACTGAGAAGTCTCTGTGGCCCCATGGTCCCATCGTTTTTATCCTCAGGATTGCAGAGGCAAAAACAAACTACATGAAGCCAAGTTCATGGGAAATACTGCAGGACAAGACGGAAAGAGAGTCTGCTGAGAAGCCTGAAGCTCTCCACAATGTGGCATTGCATCTGTGTCTTCAAAACCTGCAAGGTAAGGGACCAAATGTTCTTGGGAACAGAAAGGTAAGTGACAAGGCCTTGGCTTCTAATCGTTCTCTGCCTGGAAGTTTCAGCTCCTTAAAAAAAAAAAAAATCTACATTCTTGGGCTAGAGAGATGGCTTAGCAGCTAAGGCACTTGCCTGCAAAGCCAATGGACACAGGTTTGATTCCCCAGTACCCACATAAGCCAGATATACAAGGTAGCTCATGTGTCTGGAGTTTGTTTGCAGTGGCTGGAGGTCCTGGTGTGCCCATTCTCTCTCTCCATATATATGTATGCGTGTGTGTGTGTGTGTGTGTGTGTGTGTGTGTGTGTGTGTACAAATAATAAATAAAACATTTTTAAGAATCTATATTCTGGCCAGGCATGGTGGCGCATGCCTTTAATCCCAGCACTTGAAAGGCATAGGTAGGAGGGTCACCGTGAGCTTGAGGCCACCCTGAGACTACATACTGAATTCCAGGTCAGCCTGGCTAGAGTGAGACCCTACCTCAAAAAAAAAAAAAAAAAAACTCTGTATTCTGAAGCTAGGAAGATGGCTCTGCAGTTAAAAGCACTTGCTTGCAAAGCCTGAAGGCCCGGGCTCAATTCCCTAGTACTCTCATGAAGCCAGATTCACAATATGTCCCATGTGTCTAGAGTTCATTTGTAGCAGCAAGAGACCAGGGCAGACCTGTTCTCATTCATACTCATTCTCTCTCTCACTCCACAAATAAGGCTTTTCAGTTTTGCATTCCCCACCCCACCCCTGAAAATTTCTATGAATAGAAAATTTGACAAGTGCTTTATTTCAAAAGGCCACAGCATGGAGGCTACTTTGTAGTACTGACCTCACCAGCAGCTGGTCTACTATGAGTGATTTGGTGCCAGGTTCCCTGCTGGGCCAAATGTTCACTCAGCAAGTGCTAGCACCTTGCGTGTTCACAGTGACCTTTCAATAATCCCAGGGAATACTGAAAGTCCCTCACTTTTTCTTTGCTTCTTCCTCCCATCCTTCCCTCCCTCCTGGTGATGGTCGCCATCGTATGGTCAATGAAATTGAGGATTCGAGGGGTCAAGTGACCCAGAGGAAGAAGACACTAGGTAAATCTCCAACATCCAATTGACAGGCTGTGCCCCAACACAAGAGAAGGATCAGCCATGGGCTAACTGTCCACAGTAGGTCGTTGCTAAGATCAAGGTTCCTTGGGAGAGTGACAAGGGGCCATGCAGGCATGACCAGGGAGCTTCTAAACTGGTAGAAAATGGGCTGGGTGTGGTGGTGCACACCTTGAATCCCAGCACTTGAGAAGCAGGTGTAGGAGGATCCCTATGTGTTCGAGGCCACCCTAGGACTGCACAGTGAATCCCAGGTAGGCCTAGGCTAAAGTGAGACCCTATCTTGAAGAGAAAAAAAAAAAAAAAACAGGCAGGGAAGGGCTAGAGAGATTGCTCAGTTGTTAAGGCACTTGCCCTTAAAGCCTAATGAATTCAATTGCCTTGTACCCGCATAAGCCAGATGCACAAAGTGATGCATACATCTGGAGTTTGTTTACAGTGGCTGGTCTATCCATGGCATGGTACCACGTGCCTTTAATCTCAGTACTAGGGAGGCAGAGGTAGAATCACTTTGAGTTCCAGGCCAGCCTGAGACTACACAGTGAATTTCAGGTCAGCCTGGTCTAGAGTGAGACCCTACCTCAAAAAGCAGAAGGAAAAACAGAAAACCACGTAGAAAAGCTCAAGTTTGTCTTAGCAAGAAGAGATTTAAATTTCCCCTCCCTTCTTTCAGTTCATTCCCACAGGCGGGCTACTTTCTAAAGCTTCATGGAAGCCACAAGATTTCTTTCTGTACAACAGGAGGGATTTTAGCACAGAAGTTTTTGCAAGTATGTAAGATTGACTAACCCATCAAATATTCCTTCGTGACACAGTCCTCCATAGCCCACATCTTCTATACTGAAGTACCCCAAACCTTTCGGGAAATAGGATATGAAACATACTTGTGTAGTGTTCTCATTCTGGTTAACATTTCATTAGAGACCAGATCTTAAGGTCCAGCACATCATTGAATGTAATCACATCATTCTGGAGGGAGAGGCAAGAATTGAGCTGGCTATTTGTATGGTCTTTTTAAATTGTAATCAACCCTCCAAATGAATACAGTCAATATACCCCAACAGACTGGGAGTAGGGCACTTGCCTAGCATATATAACTGAGTTAGAGGTGATGTCATACATGCCTGCACTTCAAGCACCCAGAAGGTAGAGGTGGGAAGATCAGAACTTCAAGAATATTTTCAGCTACATAGCAAGTTTGAGACCAGCCTGGGCTACATGAGATCCTGTCTCTTCTCTCTCTCTCTCTCTCTCTCTCTCTCTCTCTCTCTCTCTGCCTCCATATATATAAATGCATATATATTCATGTCCTAATATTAAAACTTACTCTAGCCAGGAACCAAGCTGCTTCATCGCATTATATCCCTTACCGCAATTTTAACTTTGACCAAAGGAAAACACACACCACCTGTCTCTTCCTAATGCTGCCATGTACAGGTTTACTTATTAGATTTCAATCCCCTAAATTGTTCCTTCAAAATGTGCTAAAATGAAGCCGGGCGTAGTGGCGCACACCTTTAATCCCAGCACTCAGGAGGCAGAGGTAGGAGGATCACCGTGAGTTCAAGGCCACCCTGAGACGCCATAGTGAACTCCAGATCAGCCTGAGCTAGAGTGAGACCCTATCTCGAAGAAAAAAAAAATGCTGAAATTAAGAAACAAGGTCCCCTAAGACTGACTTTTCCTTAAATCTACACATTAAAAGTAACTGGGCTGGGGAGATGGCTTAGTGATTAAGGTGTTTGCCAGCAATACCAGAGGACCTTGGTTTGATTCCCCAGGACCCACGTAAACCAGATGCACAAGGTGGCACATGCATCTGGAGTTCATCTGCAATGGCTAGAGACCCTGGCATGCCCATTTTCTCTCTCTCTCTCTCTCTATCTATCTATCTATCTATCTCTATCTCACTCTCAATGAGTCTCAAATGAGACTATTAGAATTATCTCTAATCTGTCATCAGCTAAATAAATCTTAGGGGTACAATTTACCAATTTGGTCATTTATTTACAAGATTGATGGAAATTGTTAACAATGAGTTAATTGATTTAAGTCACCTGATTACCACAGTTAATTAACCACACTGACTTAATCTTCTCTGAAAACATCAACTAATCATTCCCCAGGTGTCAAGGAGTAAATTGTTAAATAAAAAATAAACCTCTAGCCTCCTCTTCAAGAGATTTCTTGAGTGTATTTTCTTTTCAGATTCCAATCTAGCAACAAGCAACTTTGAAGGAAAAAATTTTTTCCTTACATGACTATGCCAAAAGAGCTGCCATCTTCCCAGGGTTTTTGTTTCTCCTCTATTATAATAAAGAAAGCCAGCCATGCAATTTTACCAACCATGTCATTTTGAATTATTTCAAAAATGAGCACAGAGCACTTCTTGAATAAAAATTAACAAATGAAAGGCAATTGAAAGTGAATTTTCAGAAAAGGAACTTAAAACTACTGGAGGGGGTGACTATGTAAAAAGGAACAGTACAAGGGAATGGGGCAGGGTTTGAATTGTAATTCTGACTATAGTAGTCATCATGAATATGTTACACATAGGCACATTTATATAGAAATAGGGGGCTGGAGAGATGGCTTAATGGTTCAGGCACTTGCCTGCAAAGCCAAAGGACCTAGGTTCGATTCCCCAGGACCTACATAAGCCAGATGCACAAGCTGGGTCTACAGGCCGTTTGCAGAAGCTGAAGGCCCTATTGTGCCTATTCTTTCTCTGCCTCTCTCTGCTTCTCTCTCTCCTCTCTCTCTCTCTATCAAATAAATAAAATATTTGAACACCCTGCCACAAAAATGTGGTGAGCCAAGCAAGCAAGTAGTGTCAGAAAACAAAACAGAAATACAGCCTATGTGTTTCCTGTCTACCCAGTTTTCAATGAGTGGTTCCACTGCCTCTCTTTAAGATAAACAGAGCAGCCAACTGAACAGCAAGAAGGCTGTGGAGGGAACCCAAGTTTCAGGTCACTGAGCCACATTTGACCTCCTAAAGAGCATGAGGGTCATATTAAACTATACCCCTCTTCTCTTTCACATCCCCTCAGTCACTTCTAAGTGCTTGAAAAATAACTGTAGATTACAGTGGGATTTTGTCACACACATGCCCGATCTGCAGTTGTTACAGAGCCCTTTGATTTCCCTTACAGCAATGAAAGTGGTCAATACTCCAGATCCTTCTTAGCTCATCATGTTCTCTCTTGTCTGTATTATTGGGCTTAATTATTTACAGTGAGCAGCATCAAACTTTCACCGTCTTCTAGTTAGCATGTTCAATCTTTAAGCCACACGTTTTGTTTTTCAAAGAATCCAGTTTCCAGTGATTACTTAGCAAATTTTTTCAACACTTCACTGCACCAGATATTAGGGAAGAAGTAAAATTTTGTGTCAAAGCATTGTAGAAAGAAAACTATCAGGATCTTTGAACATAAAACCTAATCATCTTTGTCAGGCGTGGTGGCTCACGCCTTTAATCCCAGCACTCAGGAGGCAGAGGTAGGAGGATTGCCATGAGTTCGAGGCCACCCTGAGACTCCATAGTGAATTCCAGGTCAGCCTGGGCTAGAGTGAGACCCTACCTTGAAAAACTAAAAAAAAAAAAAAAAAAAAAAAAACTAATCATCTTAGCCAGGTGTGGAACGTGTCTTTAGTCCCAGCACTGGGGAGGTTGAGGTAGGAGACTACAGTGAGACCTGCCTTGAAAAAGAAGAAAGAAAGAAAGAGACAGAGAGAGAAAGAGGGGAAGGGAAGGGAAGGGAAGGGAAGGGAAGGGAAGGGAAGGGAAGGGAAGGGAAGGGAAGGGAAGGGAAGGGAAGGGAAGGGAAGGGAAGGGAAGGCTGGGCTGGGCTGGAGAGATGGCTAGCAGTTAAGGCACTAGCCTGCGAAGCCTAAGGACCCAGGTTCGATTCTCCAGGTCCCACGTAAGCCAGGTGTGCAAGGTGGCACATGCATCTGGAGTTCGTTTGCAGTGGCTAGAGACCCTGTCACACCCATTCTCTCTCTCTCTCTCTCTCTCTCTCTCTCTCTCTCAAATAAATAAATAAATAAATTAAAATAATGAAAGAAAGAAAGAAGGAAGGGAGGAAGGAAGGAAAGAAGGCTGGAGAGATGGCTTAGCAGTTAAGGCGCTTGCCTAGGAAGCCTAAGGACCCAGGATGGGTCCCCAAGTACCCACGTAAGCCAGATGCACAAGGGGGCACATACGTCTGGAGTTTGTTTTCAGTGGCTGGAGGCCCTGGTATGCCCATTCTCATTCTCTCTGACTGTTTCTCTTCTATCTCTCTGCTTGCAAATAAATAAATATATATATTTTAAATTTAAAAAAGGAGGGGTGGAAAAGATGGCTTAGTGGTTAAGGTGCTTGCCTGCAAAGCCAAAGGACCTCGGTTCAATTCCCCAGGACCCACGTAAGCCAGATGCACAAGGGGGTGCATGCATCTGGAGTTTGTACGCAGTGGCTGGAAGCCCTGGTGTGCCCATTATCTCTCTTTCTGCCTCTTTCCCTCTCTCAAATAAATAAATAAACAAAACTTTTAAAAAGGAAAGAAGTAGGATAAAAGGAGGGATAGGAGGAAGAAAGATAGGCACTTAATAATCTATAAGTTCTTTATATGCTAACTTAAAAGAAATAAGTTTTCTGTACAAGTAACCATAATCTAGAAAAATAAATGCATCTACATTCAATCCAAGAGCCTCTTCTCAAACTTATAGCCACTGAGAATCATGCAATGATTTATTACATAGAGGCTTGCAGCTTTGCAATGTGTAGCTTCTAGAGCCAAACTTTTTTCTTTACTGTTTTCCTTGTTGTTTTGAGACAGGTTCTCCGTGTAGTCCAAGCTGGTCTGGAGCTCATTATGTAGCCCAGCCTGTCCTCAAACTTGGGGAAGATATGAAGCACCACAACTAGCTGAAATTTTTTTCTAACTATCCTGTTTGAGTCTAGCTAACAGAGAGAGAAAGCCGTACTAAAAGGCAAAATGTTCTGTCATAGACTTGCAGAGACTGTCCTATATAACATCATAGACAGAAAAAAAAAAAAAGATGCTTCAGAGGGGGGTAATGTGGAACATTATCCTCTGGACATGTAGGGACTGGTGCGTTAATGACCTCGAGATGGAGGTCTCTATCACCATAATACATACACAACATTAAGCCCTTCAACATTGTCATAGATAAGGAAGGTGGGCACAAAAACATCAAAACGGCACCCTGAGACTACATAGTGAATTCCAGGTCAAGGGCAAAACCCTACCTCATAAAACATACAGAGAGAGAGAGCGAGAGAGAGAGAGAGAGAAGGGACTACTTGAAAAGAAGAGGGATTCAGCAGTAGGGGTCAGTAGGAGAGGGAGATACAAAAAATTAATAGGTGCTGGAGAAATGGCTTAGTGGTTAAGGCATTTGCCTGTGAAGCCAAAGGACCCAGAATCGATTCCCCAGGACCCACATAAGCCAGATGTACAAGGGGGCGCATGCATCTGGAGCTCATTTGCAGTGGCTGAAGGCCCTGGTGCACCCATTTCATCATCTCTCTCTCTCTCTCTCTCTCTCTCTCCTCTCTCTCTCTCTCTGTTTCTCTCACTCAAATAAAATAAAAAAATAAATAAATGAATCATAAAAGAGACACATCCGAAAAAAGTAATAGGGGATTATGCTCAAACTATACTTATGTTCACCTATTTAAAATCCTTAGCCAAGTGTGGTGGTGCACGCCTTTAATCCCAGCACTTGGGAGGCAGAGGTAAGAGGATTGCCATGAGTTCAAGGCCATCCTGAGACTACATAGTGAATTCCAGGTCAGCCTGGGCTAGAACAAGACCCTACCTTGAAAAAAAAAATCCTCAATAAAGGAAAAGGAAGCTCTTAGCTAACAGAATAGTAGATAGTATAAGAGGAACCAAGTAAGCAAGAGAACCTACCCAATATGGAAAGAAGGGAAGGAAGGCTGGGCTGGAGAGATGGCTCAGCGGTTAAGGCACTAGCCTGTGAAGCCCAAGGACCCAGGTTCGATTCTCCAGGTCCTACGTAAGCCAGATGCACATGGTAGCACATGCATCTGGAGTTCGTTTGTAGTGACTGGAGGCCCTGGCATGCCCATTGTCTCTCTCTTTGCAACACAGATTTGTCTGGGACCAGGCCTGTGTCAAGAGAATCTGTAGCACCTGGTACATCATCCCTGAGCATGGCAAGGTCCTCCAACTGCCAAAAGTTACACCAAAATGTCCACAAGTTGAGCTGAGAAGGCACCAGTCTCTAAAGTGAGAGTCCCCTTATCACATTGAGATATTAAATAAGGGTTTGTTTGACTAGCAACAGGAGAACTATCTTCCACTTTCTTATTTATCTGTGGTGACAGCATGTAAGAATAACCGTTCCAGGCTCGGATCTTGGTTCCACCACTTAGCAACTGGATGGCACATCTGTGCTCTAAGTGAAGCAAGTAAGCCAATACAGGATAACCAGAGGACCACGCCAGCAACACAGATAGCACTTGAAAGCTTAGTCATTATTTTAGTTCCTGCCCCAACTTCCTTACCTATGCTCAAACATAACTCAATCTTTTCTCTGTCTGCAACCTATTTGTTACATATGGAATCCTCGGGATAATGGAGATTGAGACGAGGAAGAGCGGGTCCCCAGGACAAACAGCCATAGCCCGGGGCCCACTTTCCTTCATGCATGGGGAACAAGGCTCATGAGTGCCCCCAACAAGGCCTGTGAGGTTCTCCCACCAGCTGCCTCTCTGTGTTGGGATATAACTCCCCTCTTCAGAGAAGGGCCTCTTGTCTCATGGGTCCATTTTCATTGTTCCATGCTTAGTTAGTTTTCTCTTATGCTGTTTAAATACAGACTTGCAATCCAATAACATAATGTGAAAATAGTTTGGCTTATCATTTTATAAAAGCTACCATATCAAGGCTATCATTAAGAAAATAGCAGAATGATTCATTCTGTAGGTACAGGGGAATTCTCACAGGATAAAGGTAGAAGTTAAAAAACAAGCTGGAGCTGAGCATGGTAGCACATGTCTTTAATCCCAGCACTCAGGCGTTGGAGGTAGGAGAATTGCCATGAGTTCAAGGCCAGCCTGAAACTACATAGAGGCCAGCCTGGGACTCAGTGTTCAGTGCCAGGTCAGCCTGGCCTAGACTGAGACCCAACCTTGAAACCTCCCTCCCCCCCACACACACAAAAAAAAGGCTGCTCTCAGATGCACTGGGGGTAGCAAGTGAGGTGAACGGGGGTACAGGGAGAAGCAGAAAGTACAGAGAGTCAAATGGAGAGAAACAGTATTGCTAAGATGCTTGCTTTGATAAGGACAGCAATTTTCTTTTTCCATTAGAATCTTGATGCGGCTTAGACTGCCATGGAGTGTTAAGGGGTTGGTCATGTATGCCTCCATATTCAGTTATTGAAGATGCTAATTCTTTATATCCATGGTCACATCCATGCATGGATTCATTCACCCGATAAGCCCCATTCTGAACCCCAGGGATAAAGTCATGAGTAAGAAATGAAAACCCCTGCCTTGTGGAATATACATCTCAGGGAAGACAATATAAGAAAGTGACTAGTTAGTAACAATACATCTTCTGTCAGGGGGTGAGACATGTAATGAAAAATTCAACCAGAAAGACTCTGACAAGGTGACCTATGAGCAGACACCTGTAGCCAACAAGAAAGTAAGTCATTCACAGACTGACTCAGGAAGAGTTCCAGAAAGCTTAGTTGCTGCACAACAAGTATTATCACAGTGCCTGCAGCACTGTGGAAGGAATCCGGAGGTGATGGGGAGACTAGGTGGTTAATCTGGTAGGCCATTGTAAGGACGGATGGTATACCTGGCCATGTACCTTCAAAACAGGACCGGCCTTGAAGACTTTCTACCTACAGTCAACTCTTTGGGGCTGGTAACCGCGTTCAGCCTGACTCAGAACACTGACAAGCAACGCTTGCTCCAAAGCCTCTACTAGGTGGCCTGAGGCTTGTGACAGCTTAAGTTCTTTTCCTGCCCCTTCTGATTTCTCTCTTTCCTTTCACACGCGTTGATCTTAATAATCATTTTGTTCTCCAAGCTGTGTCTCGGTGTCCATTTCTAGACATCCCAACTTGTAGGTTCCAGAAAATACCAGTACCTTTGCATAGTGCATGCTGTGATCTGATCTTAGAAGACAGCTGCTATAACTACTACTGTGAGTGACAGAAGGGAGGCTGAGGGGGAGCAAAGCATCGTGATAGTATGAAAACTGTCAAAATCATCTAGACCTAAGTTGCGCCCCTGTAATCTCAGCACTTAGGATCCTGAGGCAGGAGGATTGCCATAAGTTTGAGGCCAACCTGGGCTACATAGTGACTTCTAGGACAGGCTGGACTATAGAATGAGACCTGGCAGGGAAGGAAGGAAAGAAGGGAGGGAGGGAAAAGAAGAGAAGAACCAGATTTGGTCAAGGAAACCTGTCGCCCCCTTTGCCCTGGCAGTCACATTGCAACTATATAGAAAGCCAGACTGAAAAAAGCTGAAAACTAGAGGGAGCAAAGCGAGGAAAAACACAAAGAAAGGAAACAAGAGCCCTCACCTCAGGTTTTTTACTTTCAAGAGCAGCATGAGCTGCGTTCTCTAGTTATTAAACGTACCTTCCACAACCGGCACCACATCAAAACTAAACCAGTGTGGAAGTTCATGCTAATATTTTTCTCCTCCCTTTTAGCAAAGTTAAAATGTAGGTAAGGTTGACCTATTTCAGATCAAATGTTTTCATTGTGAAAGTCAACTATATTGCTAGGCATGGTAACACATGCCTATAATCCCAGCACTCAGGAGGGGCTGAGGCAGGAGGCATACTAAGATTTCAAAGTCAGGGGCTGGCCAGGCATGGTGGTGCACACCTTTAATCCCAGCACTCGGGAGGCAGAGGTAGGAGGATTGCCAAGACTTCGAGGCCACCCTGAGACTATATAATGAATTCCAGTTCAGCCCAAGCTAGAGTGAGACCCTACCTCAAAAAAAAAAGGCTTCTCAAAGTCAGGGGCTAGAGACATGGCTTAACAGTTAAAGTGTTTGCCTGCAAAGCCTAAGGACCCAGATTTGATTCCCCAGTACCCACATAAGCCAGTTACACAGGGTGGTACATGCATCTGGAGTTTATCTACAGTGACTAGAGGTCCTGGCACACCCATTCTTTCTCTCTAGATCTGCTTCTCTCTCCCTCTGAAATAAATTATTTTTAAAAATCACCAGGCATGGTGGTGCACGCCTTTAATCCCAGCACTCGGGAGACAGAGGTAGGAGTATCTCCATGAGTTCCAGGCCACCTTGAGACTACATAGTTAATTCCAGGTCAGCCTGGACCAGAGAGAGACCCTACCTCGAAAAACCAACAAATAAAAATAAACAAGTATATACTGAATAAAGGACTATTTTCAAAGTAAGGAGGAGTCATCATATTACTGGCTGATGGCACATAAGCTTGAGACCTTTGGGTGTTATTTACAAATTTAGATGAAGATATGGACAAAAAAACAAGTCATTGTATCCATGGTGATAGTGGCTTTTCAATACACAGAGAATGATAATTACATTTCCATTTGTTCATTTCTCACTGTTCCTACAATCAAGGCAAGACCTGAGGGCTAATAGCCAAAAGTACTAGTGGTTTTTTTTGTTTGTTTGTTTTTTTTTTTTTTTTTTTTTTTTTTTTTGCTTTTTCGAGGAGGTAGGGGGTCTCCCTCTAGCTCAGGCTGACCTGCAATTCATGATGTAGTCTCAGGGTAGCCTCGAACTCATGGTTATCCTCCTGCCTCTGCCTCCTGAGTGCTGGGATTAAAGGCGTGCGCCACCACACCCGGCTCAGTACCTAGATCTCAAAGTGAAATTTCAGTTTGTCTAATCTGTCATTTGGGGGGAAAGCCACATTTGTTTCCTTGTGTTTCGTTGTTGTTTTAAATCATGAGTTCCAAATACAAAAGTAAACCATCTTACTTTAGGAATGATAAAGTTTCCATTGTCTTAGCATCTGCCACTAAAAATGAGATTTAAAGTAAAGACCTGCACTGAGTTTGGCATTTCTGAATCAAGTAAGGTATGAAAGAACACAGCTGTCCTACTATTTTGGTGGAAATCCCTAAGTACTAACTAGAGACTCCTAGATATGCACCAAGATGTCTTCTGCCTCCAGAGGCATTCTAGCCTGCCTCTAAACTCTTCTTTTCTTTCTTTCCATCTCATCCTCACAGTCCAGGTCAAGTGCCTGGGAAAAGGACCAAGTCCTAGATTCATAAGGAAGAATGAAGAATTCTTATAGCTTGATTTCTCAGCTCATTTTTCAAACTTCCCCACCCATCACATGTTCCAAATAAGAAAACTTTAGACTGTAAATGGATTTTCTACAAGTCCCTCTTTCTTCTCTCCTCCCTCTAAAGTTAAGGTTGAAACACGATTCCATGATTATGGAACACCATGTCTTTTACAATGTTTAATAATTTTCTCCCTTCAACTGAAGAGTTATTCCAGGACTGCAAGCTCTTGAGAAATTAGGCTTTTCAAGTCTGTCATCACATACAAAATGAGAATCACAGTCAATTTTATCTGCTCAGGTATATCTAACTTGCAGCTCAGCTTCTATTTTCCATTCTCTCCATAGCTTTACTAATTTCCCTGAGGTCCATCCACACATAGCACATGACAATCAGCTGACAGCTAAGTAAAGCTCTTGAGATGCAACTGAGATTTGCTGGGAACAGTGAAGATAAAAGCTCTTTTTTTTTTCCTATTGGCCATAATCCCAAGTCACTGACAGTCATTTTATACCATTTTACAAGTCACAAAGGACATGTTTGAGAATGAAGTCATCTCAGGTTCAAGAAAAGAGAACAACAAAATCGGATGACACGGTTACATCTCCATTTTATATTAGGTTGCACCAAATGAAATTGCCAATATGATTATTTCTGCCTCTAAAAATGGCAATCTTGGGCTGGGGAGATAGCTTAGCAGTTACGATGCTAAGCCTAAGGATCCAAGTACGATTTCCCAGTATCCACATAAACCAGATGCACAAGGTGGCACACATGTCTGGAGTTCGTTTGCAGTGGCTAGAGGGTCTGGCATACCCATATTCTCTCTCTCCCTCTCCCTCCCCCCCCTCTCTCTCTCTCTCCCTACCCTTATCTCTATCTCTACCTGCCTCTTACTTGCTCTCAAATAAAAATAAAAATAATGCTAATCTCTGCTGGGCGTTAGTGCACATATCCCAGCACTTGGGAGGCAGAAGGTAGGAGGATCCCAGTGAGTTCGAGGCCACCCTGAGACTACAGAGTGAATTCCAGGTCAGTCTGGGCTAGAGTGAGACTCGACCTCAAAAAACCCAAGAAAAAAAAAACAAAACAAAACAAAGTCCAATGCTCAAAGCAGAGCTCCTGGGAGGGGAAGCTAGGCATCAGGGAATCCCTATCTCAGAACCTTACAAGTGCACGCAGCGCATTGTGTGAACTCTGTAGTTCTCCACCTCCTTCAGCCGAGTAGTACTGATATTATTGGCCCACTAGCATACTGTAAGGGCTCAATACTCATAAATGTAGAATTACCAGAGTAACAGCAATTTGTTTTTGTTTTTGTTTTTCAAGGTAGGGTCTTCACTCTAGCTCAGGTTGACCTGGAATTCACTATGCAATCTCAGGGTGTCCTCAAACACACGGCAATCCTCCTACCTCTGCCTCCTGAGTACAGCAATTCTTGTTAATTCATCAAGATAACAAAGTTAATAAGAATTATACCAAAGACTGTTCCATTAGACCCGACTTTCCCCACTCAAAATAGGGCTTCACAGTGTCTTTTTAGCTTTTCTACATTCAGAGTCTGAATCCTTTGGCTTGTTTTTTGGAGGAGGGGGAGCGGGCAAGGGATTTGAAAAAACAGTCTCGGGCCGGAGGGATGGCTTAGCAGTTAAGGCGTTTGTCTGCAAAGCCAAAGGACCCAGGTTCGATTCCCCAGGACCCACATAAGCCAGATGCACAAGGGAGCACACTCATCTGGAGTTTCATTTGCAGTGGCTGGAGCCCGGGCGTGCCCATTCTCTCTCTCCCTCTCTTTCTCCCTCTTTCTCTCTGTCAAATAAATAAAAATAAAATATTAAAAAAAAGAACAATCTCGAGCAGACCATGCTGGTGCAGGCCTGTAACTCTCTATGTAGTGAAAACCGCACATGAACTCCTGATCATCCTGCCTCTACTTCCCAAGTGTTGGGATTACAGGTACATTACCATGCTTGACACCCTTTACTTTCAATTCAGTCATCCATGGGTAGGGATGTAACTCAGGAGTAGCTTACATAACAGGCCCAAGTCTCTACATAAATAAATAAATAAATAAATGCCAGGAATGTAACTCATGAGGCACTGGGAATAAACTAGACAGTGGTGCTCATCTATAATCCCAGCACTAAGGAAGTAGAGACAAGAGGGGCAAGGCCATCCTTGGCTAGAGAATTTATCTATAAACAGTCAGGTGTGGTGGCACACACCTTTAATCCTAGCACTTGGGATGCAGAGGTAGGAGGATCAAGGATTACTGTGAGTGCTAGGCCTCCCTGAGTCTACATAGTGAAGTCCAGGTCAGACTGGGCTAGAGTGAGACCCTACTTCAAAAAAAAAAAAAGGGCTGGAGAGATGGCTTAGTGGTTAAGGTGCTTGCCTGCAAAACCAAAGGACCCAGATTTGACTCTCCATGACCCACGTAAGCCAGATGCACAAGTGGGCGCACGCATCTGGAGTTCATTCGCTTCCAGTGGCTAGAGGCCCTGGCGTGCCCATTCTCTATCTCTCTCTCAAATAAATAAATAAAAATAAAATATTTTTTAAAAAGAAAGAATTTATCTATAAACAAACAAATAAATCCTTCATAAGCACCTTCTAATTTCTAATTACCCTGTTGTAGCTACTAAGACTTATCAGAAAGCCCAAAGCCAGTATGACAATATTTCTAGCAGCACAGGGAGAACATCAGTATAAAGTATAATAAAATTCTTAATTTTAAAAAAATATGCTTTGCCAGTGTCCTTAGGGTGCCTGTTAGAGAACATGGACAATGATTAACCAGGGGCTAATAATTCCCTTGAGTAAGACTAAAACTTTAGCCCTGTAGCAGTCTGCACTACAAAACCCAAAGAGCCTCAGGAATGTGCTTTGATGGCACAAGAATTTGAAAAATGGATCTGGGGGTTAGGTATGGTCTCGAGGAACGGAGGCCTTGATGTGGCTTATGTTCTAGACTAAGCTGAAAGCACGCAGTCCGTGGGCTGTTGGAACCCATGAAAGAATTCCCCTGTGGCTTGAAGAAGAGGCACGTCCAATCTCATTAAGGTCTCATCAAGGTCATCTACCTGTCATTCTTTCCTGCATTGATAAGTTAGGATTACCTGAAAGGAATCTAAAAATCTCCTCAACCAAACAGGGTGGGGACGTGCAAAGGACTGTATCTAAAAGTGGTCAAGTGCAAAGACAAGGAATGAGGGGCTCAGATTTAGATTTGAGCTCTGCTTGACTACATGTCCTTAGGCCAGGTAGTTAATTCTTCCCTTTTACCACTTATAGGTCTTCCCTCCTCCTTCCTGGTTAACCACCTATCTGTAAAATATACAGATCAACTGATACCTAATATTTCCCTCCCATCACTAAAGTTTCCATTAAATTGAGGCTACAGCGATGGCTCAATGGTTAAGGTGCACTTGCCTTCAGAGACTAAGTACCCACATAAAGCCAGATGCACAAAGTGGCGCACGCATCTAGAGTCTGTTTGCAGTGGCTGGAAGCCCTGGTGCACACAATCTCTCTCTGTCTCTCTTCACTCTCTCTCTCTCCTTGCAAATAAATTAATTAATTTCTGAAGTTAAAAAGGTTTTATTAAATTGACACAGGCACTTTAAGGTCAATACTATTTTATCAAAAGTACCAGAATATATTCTAGAACCTAGGAATTAAAAAAACTGCTAGTAGTGAAAAATATACACTAAGACTTTTCTATGTGCACTGCAAATTAGAAATAGGAACAATAATCAAGTGTATGTTACTTTAAGTGTTGACAAATAAAAAGCTATTAGTTTATCTTCAGTATTTTACACAATTTATTTAAGCTCATAAAATATCCTGAAAAGCACTCTTTTCTCATCAGTCTTGCAGTTAAGGATCTAAGCTGTCCTGCCAGATGTGATGGCACACTCCTATTCCAGAAGGAGGCAGAAAGAGAATCAGAAGTTTGAGTACAAGCTGGGCTAGAGCGATGCCAAGGCCAGTCTGAGTTATATAGGTGACCCTGGCTTATAGGGGGAAGGTGGCTGGAATGGCTCAGCAACTAAAGACACTTGCTTGCAAAGCCTGCTTGCCCAGAGTTCAAAAGCCAGATGCAAAAAGTAGTGCAAGGCTGGGACATAGAGGTACAATCACTGTGAGTTCGAGGCCAACCTGGGCTAGAGTGGAACCCTACCTCAAAAATAAATAAATAAATAAAATGCTGGAGAGATGACTTAGTGGTTAAGACATTTGCCTGCAAAGCCTAAGAGCCCAGGCGCCATTCCCCAGAACCCATGTAAGCCAGATGCACATGGTGGCATATGTGTCAACTTCATTTGCAGTGAGTGGCTAGAGGCCCTGGAGCACCCATTCTTTCTCTAATAAATAATTGAAAAATGTAAAAAAAAAGATTAAATGGGTCTATTAAGGAAGTACTTAGGACGGGGCCTGCCACATTTATAAGTATGCTATGCTACTATGGCCATGTACCTAGAAGACTAGGTACAAGTTGTTTAGTGACTAAATCATCAACCCAGGACAAAGAATATATTATTTTAGTGGTAAAGATACATCAGTAGATGAATCACAATACCAGAATTTATTTATTTATTTATTTATTTATTTTTGGTTTTTCAAAATAGGGTCTCATTCTAGCCCAGGCTGACTTGGAATTCACTATGTAGTCTCAGGATGGCCTTGAACTCACAACAATCCACCTACTTTTGCCCCCTAAGTGCTGGGATTAAAAGGCTTGCACCACCAAGCCTGACTAAGATTTTTTTTCTGCAGGCAACCACAGAAACATCCACTAAACACTTGGACTATATTTAGCACTATATATACATATATATGATTATATTATTATATATTATATATACATATATATATGTACATATACATACATAAATATTCCTAAGCATGTGCATGCACACACACAATAAATAACCCCCTTTTCGGTTTCTAATATTGAGGAAAGAAGTTCAAAAGAAGTATTAATGCATTAATGCTCTCCTCTGGCCTTCCCTCCCTTCCAAAGATATATTTGCATGAGCAGTGGAGTTTGTTGGCCTTCCCAAACTTCCCAGGAAGTCTGCAATGGGCGCTGCTAGGAGTAGCTGTATAATTACTTACTGGATTCCCTCTAAGGAGCTTAGGCTAAGAATGGGGGGGGGGGGAGAGAAAGCAGATTAACCATTTGAATACATGCGGCAGACCATCCACAAGCCCTCCCCTCTCTCCTCCATAAATGGGGGCTTCCAGTGCCCACCCGTCAACCCCAATATGTGATCCAGGGAAATCAATTTATTGCTTTGGCTAATCCTGCAACAATAGAGGTTTCATTTTTATTGTACAGCAATTAAGTTGTCCTACGGGAAAGAGCAGGAGGGGAAAGGGGGTACTACCCTATCCCCACAGACAGATTAGTCCCCGCGGTGGCAGCAGCGTCCGCTCTGTCTGTCTGGTGGTCGGTCACACGCAGCTCCCGGCTGCTACCTAGCAACGCAAAGCCAGGGATAGAGCTCGCGGGTTCTCCTCGCCTTCCCATTCATATATTCATTCCCTCTCTCCCTCTCCTCCATTCCTTTCAACCTCTCAACTTGTCTTTTCCTCACCTCCCCTTAATGTTTTAATTTCTCAACAGTATTTTTTTTTCTTCCCACTTTCCCTGTTTGTTTTTTTGGTTGTTGTTGTTGTTTAAAAAAAAAAAAAAAAACTAACCCGTACAACTTGAGAGAAGTTGAAAGCCATTCTAGAAAGTTTCTGCATTAGAGCCCAAAACTCGGGCGGAGCAAAGGAGCCTCATTCATCCACACAAAAGCCTCCAGTCCGGCTTGAAAAGGAAAAGCCTTTAAGAAAATAGTCGAGTTTATCAGTGGCTCTCTCGGCCAATCCCACCTCCTGGACTTATCTTGGCTCGTAAATGATCTGTATCATGAGATGCGGTCTCTTGGGGGTCACCGCGGGACCGAGTTTTGCCGGGGACGGGACGGGAGGGGTCCCTGGCCGGCAGCCCCGGGCACCAGCACGGACGCACTCTCCCGCGCGGGGCGCTGCAGGTGGACGGCTGCGCTCGGCTCCGAGGACCGGACCACCGGCCCGGCGAGAAGCCCGGGCACCACCTGCAAAAGACCCTCAGTCCCCCCGCTTCCAGCTCCACGAGGGTCAGGGCAGTGCCCGTGGGAACAAAGAGCCGGCTGTCGTGGGGTGCGCTGTCACCGAAACCCGCGAGGCCGCGGTCCGCAGTTGGCGGCTGCGGCGCTCCGGGGACCGGGCAGCGGAAGGGGCTCGCGGGAGAACCCGAGCGTCCCGGCGGGAGCAGCTCCGGCACCCTAACCCCGGGATCCCCGGGCTCCCGCGCCAGCCCTTGCGCCCGGCCCCGCAGACTCAGCCCTACCCACGACGGCGCCCCGCGGGCAGCTCTGGGGACCCGGCGCTGCTTACCTTGGCCACGGACTAGCGCCAGGCAGGCAGCGAGCGCCAGCAGCAGCAGCAGCGTGCACGCCGCCGGGGTCCGGCGCTCCATCCCCGCGACGGTCCGGGGACCTCGGCGCTCCTTCCCCGGGAGGTGGGCGCGCGTGGCACGGGGGAGGGTTGCGCTTGCGATCGCTCCTCTCGCTCCGCACCTCCGCTCGCCTCTAGCGGCAGAGAGACTGCCCCGACGTCCCAGGCATCCCGTTTTCTACTCGCGCCAGTCCCCACCCTCCAGACTGCACATAAAGCCCTTTAGACCCGACCGCCCCGGAACTAGCATGCGGGAATCCAGCGGGACTGGCCCCCTGCCGCCTGGCCCGCCCCCTGCACTTTGCTGCGCCGGGAGCAGTGGGCACTCGAACACATGCGCGCTCCCATGCGCCGTCCACACGCGCGCGCACTCCTCCGTGCACTCACGCACGCGGGCGCGGCACCGCATCACGCGTCCCCCTCGCACACACCCGTGCTCGCCCACTCCACGGTCACACTCGGTCCCTGGCATAGTCACTGACACACACACACGCGCGCGCGCGCTGGCATGCGCGGCCTCGGAGAGAGTTTGCCCGCGGGACGCAGACAAGGCTAGGCGGCCCACGGAGAAATCCGCCACGTTCACAGCCGTAGAGATTTCATGAGCGATGGGAAGGAATGGAGAAGGGGGGGGGAGAGTCAAGAAGTGGTGAAGGGAAAGAGAAGTAAGAGGTGGGGAAGGAAACAAAAGCAAGAAAGAACGATGGCAAGAAAAAAAGGAGAGGAGAGAGTCAGGGAAAAGGCAGAGCACACGGCGGGCTGGGGAGATCCGTGACCTTCATGATGACCCCGGACCGAACTTTCTAGGCTCCCTGGGGACCTGCTTTGCCCAGAGTGGGTGCAGGTTACTCAGATGCGTGATTTTTTATTTTATTTTTTTGGCATTAGAGAGTTACCGATGACACGAGGTCTGTCTTTTCTCGCGCGCCACGTCTACAGGTGGCCAAATCGCGAGTTTTACATTTCTGTTCGTCGTGAAACACGAGTGAAAAGAACGGACGTCTTCTCGCTTATGCGAGTGGCGGTTGATGAGAGAAACACGAGAGAGCCCTGGGAACCCCACCGCTCCACACACACACACACACACACACACACACACACCCGAACAGGTGGACCGGAGCCCGGCGTGGACCTCACACGCGCCGCTGGAAGCCGGGTCCTGGGCTTTGCGCGACAGGAGAGCGCGGAGAGAAGACGCGCTTAGAACGCTTTGCCATTGCGGAGAAGCCCCCCAGGAGGAGGGGCTGCTTCCGGGCCGCGTGTGGCTCCTCAGTCTTCTGCCGGGACCCCCTGAAGCAGCTCCGGTCCCTGGAGTTCTGCCCTCAGCCAAAGGGGCTGTGTGTGACCCAGGGAGGCGGCGCCCCACGTGGTACCAGACAAGGTGCCTTGGTTTCCCACTCCCAGGGGTGACACCCTGCCAATGACTGCGGTCTTCTCTGCCCCCCAGCATGCACAGTCTGGTTTTCTCCTGACTCTATCAGTTCGGATCTCCAGGCTGCCGTGAGGGGGGGGGGGAGGGCAGGGGAGTGATTTGGTGGCTGACGCAGCTTGGGGTGGAGGGACGTGTGACTTTAAGAAGACAGAACTAGACACAGAAAAGTTAAAGACTTTTAAAAGGGCAGGTTGGGCGGGGGGGGGGGAGGGTTCATTTCTGGACCGCGCAGTGCAGCGTTCTGTGCTCTACTAAAGTCACTGGAACTCTCTATTTGCCTCCTGCGGCGCGGTGCCACCGTGAAGAGAGGTTTTTTTGGGGGGGGACCCGAGGTTCGGGGAGGGGCGCTGGAGAGTCCGGGGATGACCTGAGTAGGAGGAGGGAAAGCGAAGACGAAGGGAGCGCGATGCTGCGCTCCAGTCTGCGCGGGTGATTTATGCCGGTTCCCGGAGGAGGCCGGAGCGATGGTACGAGACTGCGCCGGGGTCACGCGGGTTCGATGCCCGGGCGCTGCGGCCGCCGAGCGCGAGCGCACGGCACCTCCGAGTGACAAAGAGACGCGCGCTGGAGGGGGCAGCTGGGCGGGGGGACCGCGTGCAGAGCGCGCGTGGATGCGCAGGCGCGAGCGTGTGTGTGCGTGCGTGTGTGCGTGTGTGTGTGTGTGTGTGTGTGTGTCCTTTCACTGTAGCGGCCAGGGGCTCCAAACATTCCTTTCTGCGCTGAAGGGTTTTCCTCATTGTTATTTTCTTTGTGCTCCACTGTTACCAACTTACTGGAATTCCTGACGTGGTTGCACAGCGGGGCTCTAGCTGACCGTCCTGGCCAGCTGCGTTTGTGCATGGGGCCGACCGCTCTTAATCCTACAATAACGCCGAGAGGGGAAAGGGGAAGGGGGGGGACAGTCGAGGGTAGGCACGGGGGGGGGGGCGGACAGCTCACGAAGCATTTGCCATCCTTCCTCGTACTGTCCTCCACCAAAAAGGAAAACTCTATTCTCTCAGTGTAATCCCAAATTCGAGACTCCAGTAAAACAGCCCCGGGGCCACGCGTGTTTGCCTCGGGCCGCTTGTACCTGAGGATGGATGCTTGTCGCTGCATTTGGAGGATTAAGTCTGTGGACCAGCATCTGGGAGAGCAGATTGTGATGGAAACCAGCATCGATTCCCTCGAGTGCAAAAGTGTCATTTATTGTTCACGCTTCTAGCTCCGTGGACGTCTATAGGACCTTACAGAGGGACAGAGAAAAGTGCTGAAGAGAGTCAACTGCACTAGCAAATCTATGCTAGCTGGTTTCCTTGATATACCTTTTTGCTTTATCTGCATTATTCTACTCATTCGTCTCAACATTAAATTGTACGAAATGTTTCTGGCATTTGTTTCTATTATGAACCAGGTTCATGTTCCTAACGGTGCACACTCTCCTTGGGTAAAATCCAACTCCAGTTTGCTAATAATCCAACCCAATTTTCTTTCTCAGTGCCACAGACCCAATTGCCCATTAGACAGCTTCAATCCAAAATCCTCAGATCTCAGGTCAACCGGATGGGGCGTCAGTTTCTCCATACAGAGCACTACCGTGGTTCAAGAGGCCAAGCCTGAAATTGTCTTTATTGACTTCTCTCTACATGGCCATGAATTCTGCTAAGTCAAATTTCATTCATCCCTTCAAATCCACCCACGTTTCTCCACCTCACTGTCATAGCCACCACCCTCTCTCACCTGAATTACTGCAGGAACCTGACATGAGCTTTACCTTCCCATCTATTTTCCACTCAGCAACCACAAGGTATAAACTAATGTTTTTGTCAGATTAATGCTTTCCAACAGAACTCATTGTCCAGCAGACAGTTAGAAAACAATTTCCCTAGTTCAAAGCAAGAACTGTCACAAAGACCAGTTCAACCCAGCATGGTGGTGCATGCTTTTAATCCCAGCACTTGGAGGCAGAGGTAGGAGGATCCCTGTGAGTGTGAGGCCATCCTGAGACTACATAATGAATTCTAAGTCGGCTTGAGCTAGAGTGAGACCCTACCTCGAAAAAAAAAAAAAAGACCAGCCCACCCATTCTCTCTGTCTCTTCTCTTTACCTCTGTTTGCAAATAAAGTTTTAAAAAATTTTTTTAATATTTTAGAGCTGGGCTTGGTGGCGCATGCCTTTAATCCTTGCACTCGGGAGATAGAGGTAGGAGAATTGTTCGAGGTCACCCTGAAACTACATAGTGAATTCCAAGTCAGCCCTGGCTAGGGCTAGACCCTACCTCAAAAAATATATATGTATTATGGCTGGAGAGATTGTTTAGTGGTTAAGGCACTTGCCCGCAAAGCCAAAGGACCCAGGTTCAATTCCCCAGGACCCATGTAAACCAGATGCACAAGGTGGCGCATGCATCTGGAATTTGTTTGAAGTAGCTGGAGGCCCTGGTGTGCCCATTCTCTCTCTATCTCCCTCCCCTTCTCTCTCTCTCTCTCTCTCTCTCTCTCTCTCTCTCTCTGTCTCTCTCTGCTTCTTTCTCTCAGTCTCAAATGAATAAATAAAATAAAATATCTTAAAATATATATTGCAGAGTGGAGCGTGGTGGTGCACACCTTTAATCCCAGCACTGAGGAGGCAGAGGTAGGTAGGATCACTGTGAGTTCCAGGCCACCCTGAGACTGCAGAATGATTTCCAGGTCAGTCTGGGCTACAGCAGGACCCTACCTCAAAAAACAAAAATAATAACAACAAGAATAATAATTAAAGTGAGGCTCCATACATGATCCTTGGAATAAAATCAATATGAACAATTATCTCATAGTTATAGTTAAATGTAAATCCAGCCCAGCATGGTGGCACACACCTTTAATCCCAGTACTCAGGAGGCAGAGGTAGGAGGATCGCTGTGAGTTCCATGCCACCCTGAGACGACATAGTGAATTTCAGGTCAGCCAGGGCTAGAGCACGACCCTACCTCAAAAAAAAAAAAAAAAATGAGGGGAGATTGTTCAATGGTTAAGGTGCTTGCCTGCAAAGCCTAACAACCTGGGTTCAATTCCCCAGTACCCACATAAAGCCGGATGCACAAAGTGGTACATGTGTCTAGAATTCCTTTACAGTGGTAGGAAGCCCTGGCACTCCAATATTGACTTTCTCTGTGTCTGCCTAAGTATCTCTCTCAAATAATAAACAAATTATTCTTTAAAAGAAGATTGGGCCAGGTGTGGTGGCGCACACCTTTAATCCCAGAATTTGGGAGGCGGAGGTAGGAAGATCACTGTGAGTTTGAGGCCAGCCTAAGACTACATAGTGAATTCCAGATCAGCCTGGACTAGAGTGAGACCCTACCTCAAGAAACAACAACAACATACTCAGGAGGCAGAGGTAGGCCATGAGTTCAAAGCTACCATGAGACTACGTAGTGAATTCCAGGTCAGCCTGGGCTACAGAGAGACCATACCTCAAAAAAAAAGAAAGAAAAACAAGAAAAAAGAAACAACAACAACAAAGGTAATCATCTTAGCCAGTGTGATGGAATATGCCTTTAGTTTCAGCACCAGAGAGGCAGAGGTAGGAGGATCACTGTGAGTTTGAGGCCAGCCTGAGACTACGTAGTGAATTCCAGGTCAGCCTGGGCTACAGCGAGATCCTACCTCAAAAAAAGGGGGGGAGGGCTTTGGGAAAAAAAAAGAAACAAAAAAGGGGGGCTGGAAAGATGGCTTAGTGGTTAAGGTGTTTGTCTGCAAACCCTAAGGACCTAGGTCCAATTCCCCAGGACCCATGTAAACCAGATGCACGAGGTAGCACATGCATCTGGAATTCATTTGCAATGGCTGGAGGCCCTGGCAAGCCCATTCTCTCTCTCTCTCTATCTATCTATCTATCTATCTATCTATCTGCCTCTTTCTCTCTCACTCTCAAATAAATGATAAAATATTTTTAAAAATAAATTAATTAATTTAAATTTTTTTAAAGTATGGGAGGCTGAAACTGGGCATGGTGGCACACGCCTTTAATCCTAGCACTCGGGAGGCAGAGGTAGGAGGATTGCCGTGAGTTCGAGGCCACCCTGAGATTCCATAGTGAATTCCAGGTCAGCCTGGGCTAGAGTGAGACCCTACCTGGAAGAAAAAAAAAGAAAACAAATAAAGTATGGAAGGCTGGAAAGATGGCTCAGAAGTTAAGGCTCTTACCTGTAAAGCCTAATGACTCAGTACCCAAGAAAAGCCATACGTACAAAATAATGCATACATCTGGAGTTTGCAGCAGCTAGAGGCCCTGGCATGCTCATTCTTTTTGTGTGTGTCTATCTCTCTTCTCTCTGCTTGCAAATAAAATAAAATAAATATATTTTTTAAGGGGTCTGAAACCTGGCATGGTGGTGGCATGTCTTTAATCCCAGTACTCGGGTGGCAGAGGTAGGAGGGCCACTGAGTTCGAGGCCATCAAAATACAATGTGAATTCCAGGTCAGCCTGGGCTACAGTGAGACCCTACCTCGAAAAAAAAAAACCAAAGGGAGGCGTGTGTGAAGATGCTTTGCCCAAGGCATGAAGCCTTTGGGTTCAATCCCCAGTACTTAATAAACCAAGTTTTGTGTCACATACCTGGAATTCCAACACTGGGGAAGTGGAGGCAGGAGGATAGAATCAGGAGTTAAAGGTCATCCTTAACATTGTAGTGAATTCCAGGCTAGTGGGAGAAACATGAGACCCTGTCTCAAAAGAACAAAATCATAGAATCCATTTTTTTTTTGCCTTTTAAAATTATTATTATTATTATTTATTTTGATTTTTCAGATTAGGGTCTTGCTCTAGTCCAAGCTGACATGGAATTCACTATGTAGTCTTAGGATGGCCTCGAACTCATGATAATTCTCATACCTCTGCTTTCCAAGTGCTGGGATTAAAGGTGTGCACCACCACATCCAGCCATAGAATCCATTTTTAACCCATGTCTGTTAATCTTGTCTTGTACTTTGGGATTTTTTTTTTTTTTTTTTTTTTTTGCAGGGCAGGAGGATTGAGGTAGGGTCTTGCTCCAGCCTAGCTGACCTGGAATTTACTATGTTGTCTCAAGGCGGCCTCCAACTCAGGGCAATCCTACTTCTGCCTCCCCAGTACTGGGATTAAAGGCGTGTACCACCACACCTGCTTACATTGGGTTTTCTAAACATATTGTTATTTCTGTTGGTGTGTGTGCATGTGTCAGAGTCTCTTGTACTGGAAACAAATACATGCTACTTTTTGCATATGCTTTTAAGTGAGTGGCTGGTGAATTGACACTCAGGCCAGCAGAGTTTGCAAACAAGTATCTTTAACCACTGAGCAATCTCCCCACCCCCATATTTGTCTGTTTATTTATTTATTTAAGAGAGAGAGAAAGAGGCAGAGAGAGAGAATGGGCCCGCCAGGGCCTCTAGCCACTGCAAAGGAATGCCAGACATATGTGCCACCTTGTACATCTGGCTTTACACGTATACTGGGAAATCAAACCTAGGTCCTTAAGCTTCACAGGCAATTGCTTTAACTGCTAAGCCATCTCTCCAACCCTGTTTATTTTTTAAAATAGTTATTTATTTGCAAATAGAGAGAGAGAGAGATAAAATGGGCATGCCAGGACCTCTAGCCACTGCAAACGAATTCCAGATGCATGTGCCACCTTGAGCATCTGGCTTTACGTGGGCACTAGGGAATCAAACTGGAGTTGTTAGGCTTTGCAGTCAAGCACTTTACCCACCAAGCCATCTCTCCAGCCCTATTTTTGTTTTGTTTTGTTTTGTTTTGTTTCTTTCAAGGTAGGGTCTACCCTAGCCCAGATGACCTGGAATTCACTCCGTAGCTTCAGGATAGTCTGGAACTCACAGCAGTCCTCATACTTCAGCCTCTCCAGTGCTGGGATTGCAGGCATATTCCATCACACCAAGCTAAGATGGTTAATTTTTGTGTACAAGAAATCCTGTTTTTATTTTTAATTTTTTTAATATTTATTTATTTGACAGAGAAAGGGGGAATGAGAGAGAGAATAGGTGTATCAGGGCCTCAAACCACTGCAAACGAACTCCAGATGTGTGTGCCCCCTTGTGCTTCTGGCTAACGTGGGTCCTGGGGAATTGAACCTGGGTCCTTTGGCTTTGCAGGCCAACACTTTAACCGCTAAGCCATCCCTCCAGCCCCTGTTTTTATTTTTGACAGTGCTGGGGACTGAACCCCGTGTGCATTAGGTACGCATTGTGCTGCTGAGCCACATCTCCAACTCTCATGAAAGTTTGAAGTAACAGATTTCTTTCAACGAAGCCCTCATCTTTCTAACAACTGGAAAAGGCAGTGGGCAAAGTACTGGAATTCTATAGATCAAAGTGGAGCTAAGTACTCTCAGCCCTTGAGCTGCTGAGACTAGTCTGGGAACAGCCTGGACTACATAGTAATTTTCAGGCATACCTGGACTGGAGTGCTGCAAAAAGAAAAATACAGGGCCGGGCATGGTGGCACACGCCTTTAATCCCAGCACTCGGGAGGCAGAGGTAGGAGGATCGCCATGAGTTCGAGGCCACCCTGAGACTACAGAGTGAATTCCAGGTCAGCCTGGGCCAGAGTGAGACCCTACCTCAAAAAAACAAAAAAAGAAAAAGAAAAATACAGGGATAGCTGGGTGTGGTGGCACATGGCCTTTAGTTCCAGCACTCGAGAGGCACAGGTAGGAGGCTTGCCAAAAGTTCGAAGACAGTCTGAGACTACATAGTGAATTCCAGGGCAGTCTGAGCTAGAGTGAAACTCTACCTTGAAAAAAAGAAAGAAAGAAAAGTACAGGGCTGGAGAGATACCTTAGTGGTTAAGGTACTTGCCTGCAAAGCCAAAGGATCCAGGTTCAATTCCCCAGTACTCATGTAAAGCCAGATCCACAAGATGGCACGTGCATCTGGAGTTTGTTTGCAGTGGCTAAAGGCCCTGGTGTGCTCATATTCTCTCTCTCTCTCTCTTTATAAATAAACTATTTAAAAAATAAAAAAAATTTTTTTGGTTTTTGGATTCAGTGTCTGGAATTCACTTTGTAATCTCAGGAGGGCCTTGAACTCACAGTAATTCTTCTACGTCTGCCTCCTGTGTACCGGGATTAAAGGTGTGAGCAACCACACCCAGCACAAAAATATTTTACAGAACACAAAGTAAAGTCAAAAGAAACAGGCCAGAGGGAAGTAACACACACCTCTCGGTCCTCACGACTTCCCAGCTCAAGAGACTGAGACTGAGGACCGTAGGAACCCTTGAGCTTCAGAGAGCACTGTGTACATTCAGGGTGGTATGGCTGTAGATAAGCAAATGAGTTTCACATCAGTGTGGGCAGCATAGTTAGACCCTATCTCAAAGACAAAGCAAAACAGGCTTAAGATGGGATACACTGCCAGGCATAGCGGTATAGGTCCTTGGTCCCAGCACTCAGATGGCTAAGGTAGGAATTACTATGAACTGGAAGCCAGCCTGGGGCTACAGAGTGAGGTTCGGGTCAGTCTACAGTAAGACCTTGCCTGGGGTTGGAGGGAAGTTGGGATATGCCAACTAGGTATGATGATACCCTTTATCCCATCACTTAGGAGTACAACACAGGACTATCACAAGTTCAAGAGACCCTGTTTGTTTATTTATTTATTTATTTATTTATTTTTGGTTTTCCGAGGTAGGGTCTCACTCTAGCTCAGACTGACCTGGAATTCACTATGGAGTCTCAGGTGGCCTCGAACTCACGGTGATCCTCCTTCCTCTGCCTCCCGAGTGCTGGGATTAAAGGTGTGCACCACCACACCCACTAAGAGACCCTGTTTAAAACTAAATAAATAAACAACACTAACAAAAAGATGGGGCATACCATTTTGAAATGTCAAAATGGGATGGCAAATATCTGTTTATACTTCATGCAAACAAAACAAGAAAAATATTTCTTTCTCCTCCCCTCCTGGTTAACTAACTGCATTTGTTTTCCTCTCCTGCTCTGACCAAAATGTTTCCTCTTTTGTGCTAAAACCTTCCCTTCTTCAGATAGCCTCTTCTATAATTCTATCACACTAAACACCATCACATGAAGGATTCTTTACTATGTGTAAATAAAATTCATTGTATTTGTTTGGTGTTGTTTTGAATTTGTTTGATGTTGTTTTATTTGACTTTTTTTTTTTTTTTTTTTTTTTTTTTTTTTTTTTTTTTGGTTTTTCGAAGTAGGGTCTCACTCTAGCTCAGGCTGACCTGGAATTCACTATTTACTCTCAGGGTGGCCTTGAACTAATGGAGATCCGACTACCTCTGCCTTAAAGGCGTGAGCCTCCACGCCCGGCTATTTCTAACTTTTTTGCTTGTTGTGTTCTGACTCAGGATCTCACTTAGCCCAGGCAAACCTTGAAGTTGCTAGTGGTTGAGGATGACCTTGAAGTCCTAATCCTTCTCCACAACCCAGGTGCTGAGATTACAGTTGTGTGCCACCATGCCAGGTTAAATAAACTTTTAGCATGTAGAGTCGGGCTAGGCATGGTGATGAATGCCTTTAATTCCAGCACTCAGGAGGCAGAGGTAGGAGGACCATCATGAGTTCGAGGCCACCCTGAGACTACATGGTGAATTCTAGGTCAGCCTGAGCTAAAGTGAGGCCTTACCTCAAAAAAAAACAAAAAACAAGCCGGGCGTGGTGGTGCACACCTTTAATCCCAGCACTTGGGAGGCACAGGTAGGAGAATTGCCATGAGTTTGACGCCACCCTGAAATTACATAGTGAATTCTAGATCAGCCTGGGCTAGAGTGAGACTCTACCTCTAAAAACAAAACAAAACAAACAACAACAACAACAAAAAAAAAAAAGTAGAGTCAACTTACTGAAAACCTGCAGACACTCTACAGATATTCCACACGCAGTGTTTTGGGTTTTTTTAATTATTTTATTTTTTTATTGACAGCTTCCATGATTATAAACAATATCCCATGGTAATTTCCTCCATACCCCACTTTATCTTTGAAACTCCATTCTCCATCATATCCCTCCATCTCCTAATCAGTCTCTCTTTTATTTTGATGTCATGATCTTTTCCTCCTCTTATGATGGTCTTGTGTAGGTAGTGTCAGGCACTATGAGGTCATGGATATCCAGGGCATTTTGTGTCTGGAGGAGAATGTTGTAAGGAGTCCTACCTTTCCTTTGGCTCTTACATTCTTTCTGCCACCTCTTCCGCAATGGACCCTGAACCTTGGAAGGTGTGATAGAGATATTTCAGTGCTGAGCACTCCTCTGTCATATCTTGTCAGCACCAAGGTCACTGCCATCTGAAAAGAGAAGCTTCTCTAACAAAAAGTGAGAGTAGCATTACTATATGGGTATGAACATTAAAAAAGTGCTCACTGGGCAGTTTAGTGAACATAGTATATACATTGGGCCAGACTGCAGCAGATGTTACACCCCTAGGGTTCAGGACTACCCCTGTTGTAGGTTTTCAGTATCAGGGATATATTCCCTCCCATGGAGTAGGCCTCCAGTCAAATTAGAGGGCATTTGGTTTCTCCCATAACAGACGTGCCACTATTGCACCCGTTGGCTCATTTGGCCTGGCTGGCCAGATTTAAGGCTTGTAGTGTCCACTGTTGGGTATCTTCACTGATGATTTCTCTCTCTCCCATTGAACTACATGCAGAATGGCTTCTTCCAGCTTTCTGTCAGCTGGTCTACATGGAGGAGGTTTTCAGCTCAGTTCCAGCAGGATTTCTCAGTGACCTTGCAGCCCAAGTATGTGGAGTTCTCAGCAATAGGTCTTAACATCTATTCCTGGTGGGAAACCAAGGGCCTCGGCAATGGCCTATAATGGGGGAATGCATCTGGAGTTCTTTTGCAGTGGCTAGAACTGCTGGCACACCCATTCTCTCCCTTTCTCTCTCTCTCTCCTTCTCCCATCTCTCAAATAAATATATAAAATATTCTTCTTCTTTTTTTTTTTTTTTTTTTTTTTTTTTTTTTTTTTTTTTTTTTTTTGGTTTTTCAAGGTGGGATCTCACTCTAGCCCAGGCTGACTTGGAATTCACTATGTAGTCTCAGGGTGGCCTTGAACTCATGGTGGTCCTCCTACCTCTGCCTCCCCAGTGCTGGGATTAAATGTGTGTGCCACCATGCCTAGCAAATAGGGATGGAGTGATGGCTTAATGGTTAAGGCATATGCCTACAAAGCCTAAGGACCCAGGTTCTATTCTCCAGATCCCATGTAAGCCAGATGTACATGGTGGTACATGCATCTGTTTCTTTTTTTTTAATTTTTTTTGTTTGTTTATTTATTTGAGAGCGACAGAGAGAAGGAGGCAGAGAGTGAGAGAGAGAGAGAGAGAGAATGGGCGCGCCAGAGCTTCAAGCCTCTGTAAACGAACTCCAGATGCATGCGCCCTTGTGCATCTGGCTAACGTGGGTCCTGGGGAATTGAGCCTCGAACCGGGGTCCTTAGGCTTGACAGGCAAGCGCTTAACCGCTAAGCCATCTCTCCAGCCCATGCATCTGTTTCTTATTTATTGTATTTTTGTGTCTCCCCTTGCTTTTTAAAAATATTTTATTTTGTTTTGTTTTGTTTTTAAGATTTTTGTTTATTTATTTATTAGAGACAGAGAGAGAGAATGGGCACGCCAGAGCCTCTAGTCACTGCAAACGAACTCCAGACACATGCACCACCATGTTCATCTGGCTTACATGGGACCTGGAGAATTGAACCTGGGTTCTTAGGCTTTGCAGGCATGTGCCTTAACTGCTAAGCCATCTCTCCAGCCCAAAATATTTTATTTTTATTATTTATTTATAATTATCTTTTTTTTTTCTTTTTTTTTTCGAGGTAGGGTCTCACTCTAGCCCAGGCTGACCTGGAATTCACTATGGAGTCTCAGGGTGGCCTCGAACTCACGGCGATCCTCCTACCTCTGCCTCCCGAGTGCTGGGATTAAAGGCGTGCACCACCACGCCCGGCAAATTATTATCTTATTTTATTTATTTTATTATTTCTTTTTATTTATTTTTTGAGACAGAGAAAGAGAGAGGATGGGCATGTTGGGGCTTCCAGCCATTGCAAATGAACTCCAGATGCATGCGCCCCCTTGTACATCTGGCTTACATGTGTCCTGGGGAATAGAACCGAGGTTCTTTGGCTTTGCAGGCAAGCTCTTTAACCGCTAAGCCATCTCTGTAGCCCTCCCCTTGCTTTTTTAAAAAGTGTCATTTAAGGTCCAGGCCAAACATAATGAGGACATACAAACATTGTCAAGGCCATACTGGAAGCCTTAGACCTGACTTAAAAAATCACTGCTTGGGTGGGTGTCTTAAGCAAGGTGGTATTATAATCCCAAACCTGGGTTTACAAAATCAGATTAAGAGCAGTGAAGTTAATGTCCTGTGGCTAATTCTTGACCAATCCTGAATGGGAGCTGATGACTAAGTGAGTTGTCTTGGTTGATCCTCGGGTGGACAAATCTCCAGGCATCCTCTGTCTTCCTTACAATGTAGTGCCATTGCTAGACCACGATAGCTAGCCCTTATCCCGGCCCTCACTACTACCTTGGGATCATCTCTGAAATTAATTACATATCTCTATGTCTGGATCACAGGTCTGCTTGCAGAGAAAGTACAAACTCAGATACTCTGGAGCTAATCAGATTCGGATCCAATTCCAGGTCTGCAACTATCCAGATGCATAATCAAGGGAAAAATCACCTAAATTCTCTGGGCTTAGTTTCCTTATCTGTGAAGCAGGAATAAGTCTGATATTTCCTCTCTCAATCTCTCTCTCTCATTCTCCCCCCCCCCCCCATAATCCAAGCATTAGGAAAGTCAAGACAGGAGGATTACCGCAAGTGCGAGGCCACCCTGTGACACACAGTGAAAGCCTGATCGGTGTTTGGGAGACTGAATAGCAGAAGAACATAGCGCCTTGTATCAGGGAACCTCACTAACCATGGGAAATATGGGTAAAGTGACAGAACACTTTTTGAGCTAAGTAGCTCCACAATTTATCTTTTTTAAAAAAATGTTTTTTATTTGCAAGCAGAGAGAGACAGACAGAGAGAGAATGCCAGGACCTGTAGCCACTGCAAATGAACTCCAGACACATGTGCCCCTTGTGCATCTGTCTTACGTGGATCCTGAGGAATCGAACCTGGGTCCTTTGACTTTGCAGGCAAATACCTTAACTGCTAAGCCATCTCTCTAGCCCAGAATTTATCTTATTTATTTTATTTTATTTTATTTTCCAGGGTGGCCTCGAACTCACAGTGATCCTCCTACCTCTGCCTCCCAAGTGCTGGGACTAAAGGCATGCGCCACCACGCCTGGCAGAATTTATCTTTTTAAACTAATTTACTGTTTATATAAACCTCAGTTATCTCTGGATATAGCTCAATTGGTCAAGTGCTTGCCTTATAAGCTTGTAGCCCTGGGTTTAATCCCCAGCACTGACACACACACCCCAAAAATCTCTTTTATTTTTTAATTATATAACTATAGTCAAAATCCTTATTATTTTTCAAATTGGAAAATTGAAAGAGCTTTATAACACAGGTTTTAGAAATAAGCTCTGCAAGCCAGGCGTAGTAGCACACACCTTTAATCCCAGCACTGGGGAGGCAGAGGTAGAAGGATTGCTGTGAGTTTGAGGCCACCCTGAAACTACATGGTGAATTCCAGATCAGCCTGGGCTACAGTGAGACCCTACCTTGAACCCCCCCCCCCCGCCAAAAAAAAGCTCTCCAAATTCTTTTCTCCCAGCATAGCTACTTTGAGTAGGTAGATAAAGATAAGGTTACGTTCTGTACTTAAGTGCCATTCCTCCCTTGCCTCAGAGATGACTGGTTTTCATCTGCTTTCTGTCTTCACTCCCCAGCCATGAGAGGCTTGTCTCTATTGTCTCTTCATGTGGGTGTAGCTATTTCAACCAGGAATTAGAGTTTTGCCTCTATTATAAGAGAAAAGAAAATCTGGGCCCAGAAAGCCAAGCGCCGCATGTTGTCTCTCATATGTGGATCCTAGCTACAGATGATTGGGCTTCTGTGTGAGAAGGAATAAACTCAGTAGCAGAGGCCAGTAAGCTAAAAAAGAGATACAAAGGGAAGAGAAAGGAAGGGAGGAGGGTACTTAATAGGTTGGTATTACATATGTTTAAGTAGAAGAATAGATTAACGGGGGTGAAAAAGCCCAAAGTGAGGTCAGGGGAGGAGATTTAGTAAAGGAAAGGTGGAGGGAGGGCTAATCAAAATCTAAGTGGATATAAATAAATCATATAGAATCCTCCAGTTTTGGACAATGGAACACTCAGGAGCCATAGATCGTTGCTAGAAAATTTTCAGTGCCAGGGATGGGATACCTTCCAGTGAGTTGTTGGCCAGGGAAGTCCCTAATGCCCCCAAAACATTATAGGCCATTGCGAGGCCCCTGGTTTCCCACCAGGAATAGATGGTAAGACCCTATTGCTGAAGACTCCACATACTTGGGCTGCAAGGCCACTGAGAAATCCTGCTGGAACTGAGCTGATAACCTCCTCCATGTAGACCAGATGACAGAAAGCTGGAAGAAGCCATTCTGCATGCAGTTCAATGGAAGAAAGAGAAATCACCAGTGAAGATACTCAACAGTGGACACTGCAAGCCTTATAATTGGCCAGCCAGGCCAAATGAGCCAACGGGTGCAATAGTGGCACGTCTATCATGGTGGAAATCAACTGTCCTCCAATTGGACTGGAGGCCTGCTCCATGGGAGGGAATACATCCCTGATACTGAAAACTTAGAACAGGGGTAGTCATGAGCCCTAGGGGTGTAACATCTGCTGATGTCTGGATAAATGTATATACTATACTTATCAAACTGCCCAGTAAGCACTTCTCTTAATATTCATACCCTTATATTAATGCTACTCTCACATTTGGTAGAGAATCTTTTCAGATGGCAGTGACCTTAGGACGACTCAGAAGGTATCATAGTGCTGGAAAGAAGTGACTAGAGTACTGAGTAACATCTCAATCACACCTTCCAAGGCTCAGGGTCTAATGCAGAAGAGGTGGACGAAAGAATGTAAGAGCCAAAGGAAGGGTAGGACTCCTTACAACGTGCTCCCTCCAGACATAAAATGGCCTAGATATCAATGACCTCATAGTGCCTGACACTACCTACACAAGACCATCATAAGAGGAGGAAAAGATCATGACATCAAAATAAAAGAGAGACTGATTGAGATGGGGAGGGGATATTATGGAAAATGGAATTTCAAAGGGGAAAATGGGGGGAAGGGAGGGTATTACCATGGGATATTTTTTATAATCATGGAAAATGTTAATAAAAATTGAGAAAAATAAATAAATAAATAAATTCAAAAAAAGAATAAATAAATAAATAAAAGTCTCCTAGAAGGTGGGGGGGGGAAAGAAAATCTGGCTCATGATCCTTTAAAACAAAAATAATTTGCAGCTGGGGTTGGTGACTCATGCCTGTAATTCTAGCACTTGGGAGACTGAGGCAAAAGGATGACCATGAGTTCAAGGCCAGCCTGGGTTAAATAGCAACACAAATATTTATTTATATTAGTGATGTTAAGAAGATTAGAATGTAAGGTGCATAACATGTATGTATGTATGTATGTATGTATGTAGTATATAGTCTAAGGTATCATATAAATGTATTCAACATTCAGATGTTTTGTCTTTCATTCTACTTATGTATATATTTTATATATTCTTCCTAAGAAATAACTTATTTCCTTATACCTATTATACAAGCACTCAGAAGGATAAGGCAGGAGGATTGCCACAAATTCAAGACCAGCCTGAGTGAGTGCTAATGAGACCTTATTTCAAAAACAAATAACAAAAAATAATAATAGTAACAGGGCCGGAGAGATGGCTTAGCAGTTAAGCGCTTGCCTGTAAAGCCCAAGGACCCTGATTCGAGGCTCAATTCCCCAGGACCCACATAAGCCAGATGAACAAGGGGGCGCATGCATGTGGAGTTTGTTTGCAGTGGCTGGAGGCCCTGGTGCGCCCATTCTCTCTCTCTCTCTCTCTCTCTCTCTCTCCCTCTCTCTCCCCCTTCTTTTTTTTTTTTTTTTTTTTTTTTTTTTGGTTTTTCGAGGTAGGGTCTCACTCTAGCCCAGGCTGACCTGGAATTCACTATGGCGTCTCAGGGTGGCCTCAAACTCACAGCAATCCTCTTACCTCTGCCTCCCGAGTGCTGGGATTAAAGGCGTGCGCCACCACGCCCAGCTCTCTCCCCCTTCTGTCTGTCACTCTCAAATAAATAAACAAAAATTTTAAAAACAAATAACAGCAACCTTAGAGGTAACAAAACAATTTTTCACAGATTTTACAAACAAATCCTAAAGGAATTTTCAGGTAAAGTTACTAGGATCTGCCTTGAGCCTGAAGACACTTACTGAATATCCATGTCCTAGGTACTGGTAGGTAAAATTTCTGGCTCTTTTGGTAAAAAAAGTTCTGCAAAAAAAAAAAATCACTGTATCTACACCAATTATAATAGAAGCCAAGAAAACAATTGTCCTTTGGGAAGGAAAAAGGTTAGAAGAAAACTAGCAGCTGAATGTTGAAATTGAAGTAATTCATGTGGCTGACAATGAGGAGCGAAGAAAATAATAACAATTATTTATTTAACCTCAAGGGATTTTTTGACAGGGGCTTTCTTGGTTTGCTTTGGCTTGGCTTTTTGAGACAGGGTCTCATGTAGCCCAGGCTGACTTCCAGCTCTCAATGTAGCTGAAGATGACCTTGAATTCCTGAATCTCCTGCCTCCACTTCCAAAGTCCTGGGATTACAGGTGTGTACCTCCACACCCAGATGTAGCAAGCATTTTTTTATTTACAGAATCTCCCCTGTCCTGTATTATTTATGTCCAGTTTCTTATCTTGAAGATGATTTTGGAGATAAGTATCATGGATTAACTCAAAAATATTTCATTGATAAACCGACTTGGGTGTGGTGGTACATGCCTGTAATTCCAGCACTTGGCAGGCTGAATCGGGAGGCTAGCTCAGCAATGTGGTACATGGAGAGGCAGAGGCAGAAGGATCACTACAAGTGCCAGGATAGCTAGGTCTCTATAGCAAGTTCTAGGCCAGTTAGGGCTACATAGTGAAACCTCATCTAAAAATAAATAAATAAATAAACAAGGGCTGGAGAGATGGCTTAGTGGTTAAGGCACTTGCTTGCAAAGCCAAAGGACCCAGGTTTGATTCCCCAGTACCCACATAAGCCAGGTGCACAGGGTGGCGCATGTATCAGGAGTTCATTTGCAGTGGCTTGAGGTCTTGGCACTCCCATTCTCTCCTGCCCTCCTCCCCCCCCCCCGCCGCCATCTATCTGCCCTTCTCTCTCTCTGAAATAAATAAATAAAATATTTTTTTAAAAAAGGTTGAGGCCAGTCCAAGTTCTATAGCAAATTCCAGGTCAGACTGGGCTATGTATCAAGACACTTTCAATTTAATAAAAATAAAAAAATTAAAATTAAAAAAAGGCCGGGCGTAGTGGCACATGCCTTTAATTGGCACATGCCTTTAATCCCAGTACTTTGGAGGCAGAGCTAGGAGGATCGCCATAATTGCCACCTTGTGTACGTGTACGACCTTGTGTGCTTGTGTTACCTTGTGTGTCTGGCTTACATGGGACATAGACAGTTGAACATAGGTCCTTAGGCTTCACAGGCAAGCACCTTAACTGCTATCTCCAGCCTAAAATCAAGTTTTTTTGTTTTGTTTTGTTTTTGTTTTTGTTTTTTAAGTTATTCAAGCCGGGCATGGTGGCGCATGCCTTTAATCCCAGCACTTGGGAGGCAGAGGTAGGAGGATCACCGTGAGTTCAAGGCCATCCTGAGAATATGGAGTGAATTCCAGGTCAGCCTAGACTAGAGTGAAACCCTACCTCAAAAAACCAAAAATAAATAAATTAATTAAAAGTTATTCATTCCTTTATTTATTTATTTGGAGAGAAATAGAAAGAAAGAATGGAAGTGTCAGAACCACTTTGTCCATCTGGTATTATGTGGTTACTAGGGATTTGAACCTGGGCCAAACCCAGGCTGACAAGCTTTTGCAAGCAAGCACCTTTAACCACTGAGCCATCTCTCTAGCCAAAATCAAGTTTTTTTAAAATATATATATGTGTGTGTCTGTATATATGTATATGTATATGTACATATATATGTATGTACATACATATATATATATATATATGTATATATATATATTTGAGAGAGAGGCAGATAGAGAAATAATGGGCACACCGGGGCCTCCAGCTACTGCAAACAAACTCCACACACATGTGCCACCTTGTGTATCTGGCTTACATGGGACCTCGAGAATCGAACCTGGGTTCTTAGTCTTCGCAGGCAGGTACCTTAACCACTACGACATCTCTCCAAAAGCAGAGAGAGTGAGACAGAGAGAATGGGAGTGACAGGGCTTCTAGTTCCTACAAATGAACTCCAGATACATGTGCCACTTCGTGTATCTGGCTTTATGTGGGTACTGGGGAATTGAACCCAGGTCATTAGGCTTTGCAGACAAATGCCTTAACTGTTGAGCCATTTCTCCAGTCCCCAAAATAAAAGGTTTTATGTTTTTTGTTTTGTTTTTTCAAAACCAAGATTTATTGATCAATCAAACTTCTCCATATCACGAACATTCTTTTTTTTTTCAAAATTCAATACCCATTTAAGAAAAAAATCCAAGAAACAAAGAATAGAAGAAAATTGAAAGAATTATATAAGGCACACACTTAACATTAGCAGTGAAACACTGCACTCCTAAAATAGAGTTCAATGTCATATTCAGTACTTTACTTAAGTTTCTTATTAATGCATTAAAAAGTCCCTGTTGGAAAGAGCAAAGTAAAATTGCCTTTATTCATAAATTATATGATCATCTATGTATAGGAACTCTTAATAAAATCTATCCCAAAGTCCACTAGAATGAGCTTCACACAGGTACAGGATATGTAGTCAACATACAAAAAGTGTTTCTATTGTTATGTATCACGGACATATTGACCATGACTGCTTTACACTGCAACTGAGAACCGAGACTGCAGGGTGCACAGCCAGAAGTACTTAGCTCAGGCAGGTTGGGGTAGACACAATGTGAGGAAGACCCGTCCAGTTCTGAGTACTAGAAGACTGCAAAGGAGAAAGGGTGCCCAAAGATGGCACCCTAAAGCTGTTGCTTGAAGGATAGCAAGAGTTTTAGTAAGTGGCATTTCTGAAAACAAGACTCTAAACAGAGGGGGAGGGTCTGCGTAGAGAAGGAAAGAAAAGTTTAAGCCAAAGTGGCTTTAGGCACAAGACACCCCAACTCTACAGTGTAGAGTGTATGCTCAGCATGCAGAAAACCCTGGTTTGATCCCTGCCACGAACTGGGCTCCGTAGTGAGATCTTGCCTCAAAAACAAAGCAAGGGCTGAGGAGATAGCTAAGTGGTAAAGCACTTGCCATGCAAGCTTGAGGGTGTCAGTTCTGATCCCCAGAACAAGCATAAAACTAGACAAGGAACTGGGAGTGGCGACACACGCCTTTAATCCCAGCAATCGGGAGGCAGAGGTAGGAGGATCACCATGAGTTCCAGGCCAGCCTGGGCTAGAGTGAGTGAGACCCTACCTTGAAAAACCAAAAAAAAAAAAAAAAAGAAAAAAAGAAAAAAAGAAAAGGAAAGAAAGAAAGAAAGAATAGAAACTAAACTAATGGCAGCACAGGTGTTTAATCCAGCACTCCTATGGCACGATTACAGGCTGGACAGGAGTTGCTCCTGGAAGCTCACGGAGCAGCTAGACTGACACCCCAGTTTGTCTTCTGACCTCCGCATGCTCACTGTGGCACAAGTGGACCGGTACTCACATACATGGACACACACACACGCACAAAGACAAAGCAGAAAAAAAAAGAGATGCACTTGGATGGGTCAATAACCACACTACTGGACGCTTCAATAAAATGTACAGTGCGTCCATGATTTTAGTCTTCAGTTATGCCACTCTACCCCCACCAAGTCCACGTTCACTGTAAATTATTTATTTATTTATTCGCAAGGAGAGAGAGAAAATGGGTACACCAGGGCCTATAGTTGTTGCAGTCGAATTCCAGATGCATGCACCATCCTATGCATCTGGCTTTACATGGGTCTTTAGGCTTTGCAGACAAGTACCTTAACCACTGAGCCATATTTCCAGCCCACAAGTCCACATTTTATTATTATATTTTAGCACGTCAAGTATGTATCTACAGTTAATAAAAAATGTCCTGGGGCCGGAGAGATGGCTCAGCAGATAAAGACGCTTGTTTGCAAAGTCTGATGATCTGGGTTCAATTCCCCAGTACCCACGTAAAGCCAGATGCACATAGTAGGGCATACGTCTGTTGGGGTTCTTTGCCCTGGCACACCCACACCCACACTCACTCTGTTTCATCTGTCTCTTTCTCAAAAAAATAAAAATGTAAAAAAAAAAAAAACACGAATGTGTTGGTCCCCAGAAATCTATATGTAGGTGACCTCTGTCCATGGTCTAAAGGTCGTTAGCCTCCCACCTTGATGGTAACTTGAGTAGTCAATTTTTTACCCCTTTGCCAAGGTGTTTTCTTAGTTAGAAATCTTTACAGAAAACCATTTCTTAGGAAGAAGCAAAGCTCCAACCCTTGGACCCTGAGATGATTAAGGTAACTGTTTTACTTGATAAACCACAGAGGAAGTTAGAGAAGAAAATGTTTAGCTCTTGCTGTTGCCTTTGTACACACTGAGAGGTTACAGGACCTGAAGGCTTGTGGGAAGACAGCTCCCCTGCGGCTGGGCTTGGCAGCACCTTTAAAAGACAGGTGGTGTTTTTCAGTCACTACCCAAAGATCCTCTCCATCTGAGATGCACCTGTATCCATCAACCATCACTAGGAAGCTCTACGCTGTAATCTCACACCTCTACCGTGCCCCCCCTCCCAACCCAGGCTGAGTAACCCAGGCAACGAAAGCATGACTGGATCACTTCATCGGCAAATCGGGACAAATAGTGCTTACCTACCACAGGGCTTTGTGAGGATTATTATTTAGTATATATTATTATTATTATTTTTTTTTTTTTGGCTCTTCAAGGAAGGGTCTCACTCTACCCCAGGCTGACCTGGAATTCACTCGGTGGCCTCGAAGTCACCGTGATCCTGCTACACCTCGGCCTCCGCAGTGCTGGGGTTAAAGGCGTGCACCACCACGCCCCGGCTCAGTAGTAGATATCTTTAGTCTTTTTGTTTGTTTTTGTTTTGAGGTCTGGTTTCACTCTAGCCCAGGCTGATCTGGAATTTACTATGTAATCTCAGGCTGGCCTGGAACTCACAGTGATCCTCCTACCTCTGCCTCTCAAGTGCTAGGATTAAACGTGTGTGTCTTTAATGACCCATACTTTCCACCCTGGACTACAGAGTACAAACTTCCATTTCCACCATCCACTGGACCCCATGAAGACCTTTGTGAAATATAAAACTTCAGTCTCAGAAAAGGCCTGTGTTAGAAGGAAAAAAAAAATGGCTAGAACTGTATTATTGGAGGTCACTAGGAGCTGAACATGGTAACACTCATCTGTGATCTCAGCTGAGACAGGAAGCTCATGAACGCCAAGCCCAGCCTGGGCACAGAGCAAGACTCCAACTCAAAAACCAAACAAGCTTGGCATGGTGGTGAACGCCTTAAATCTCAGCACTTGGAAGACAGAGGTAGGAGGATTTCTGTGAGTTCAAGACCAGCTTTGGACTACAGTGTGAGTTCCAGGTCAGCCTGGGATAGTGCAAGACCCTAGTGAAAACAAAACAAAACAACAGCAACAAAGACTAGAGGTACTGCACTGGGGAGATTGCTCAATGGTTAAAGACACTTGCTTGCAAAGCCTGTCAGCCTGGGTTCAGTTCCCCAGTACCCATGGAAGGACAGGTGCACAAAGTGGCACATGCATCTGGAGCTTATTGCAGGGTCCAGAAGTCCTGGTATGCCCCTACACTCTCCGGCACGCACCTCCTCTCCTCTCCTGTCCTTGCAAGAAAATTATTTAAAAAAAAATTTAAGACTAGATTAATCCCAGCATTCGGGAGGCACAGATAGGAGCATTGCCGTGGACTTTGAGGTCACACTGAGACTTCATAGTGAATTCCAGATCAGCCTGGCTGGAGTGAGACCTTACCTTGAAAAACTAAAAAAAAAAAACAAAAGACTAGAGTGGGGCTGGAGAGATGGCTCATCAGTTAAGGCACTTGCCTGCAAAGCCTAACAACCCAAGTTTGATTCCCCAGTACCTACATAAAACCAGATGCACAAGGTGGCACATGCATCTAGAGTTCTCCTACAGTGGTTAGAGGCCCTGACACACCTGTTTACTCTCTCTGCCTGGTATGATGGCACACACCTTTAATCCCAGCACTTGGGAGTCAGAGGTATGAGGATCACTGTGAGTTGTAGGCCAGCCTGAGACTACATAGTGAATTCCAAGCCAGCCTAAGCTAGAGCAAGACCCTACCTAAAAACAAACAAAAGACTAAAGAGGGCTGGGGAAATGGCTTAGCAGTTAAGGCATTTGCCTGCGAAATCTAAGGACCCTGGTTCGATTCCCCAGGTCTCACATAAGCCAGATGCACAAGGGGGTGTATGAGTCTGGAATTCTTTGCAATGGCTGGAGGCCCTGGCGCACCCATTCTCTCGTTCTCTCTGCCTCTTCCTCTCTCAAATAAATAAATATTTTTTTAGGACTGGAGAAATGGCTTAGCTGTTAAACGCTTGCCTGTGAAGCCTAAGGATCCCGGTTTGAGGCTTGATTCCCCAGGACCCACGTAAGCCAGATGCACAAGGGGGCACATGCATCTGGAGTTCTTTGTATTGGCTGGAGGCCCTGGCACACCCATTCTCTCTCTCTATCTGCCTCTTTCTCTCTCTGTCTGTCACTCTCAAATAAATAAATAAAAATAAAACAAAAAAAATTTTTTAAAGAGTAAAGATATCTATTACTGGTGGATAATTGAGCTGCAGACCTGAACTATATTATATATTTTAAAATTTTATATATGTATTTGGTTTTTCAAGATAGAGTTTTTCTCTAGCCCAGGCTAACCTGGAATTTGCTATGTAGCCTCAGGGTGACCTTGAACTCATGGTGATCCTCTGCCTCCCAACTGCTGGGATTAAAAGCATGTGCCATCACACCCTGCTAAATATTTGTATTTAGTTGTAAGGAGAGAAAGTGACAGAAAGAATGGGCACACCAAGGCCTCTTGCTCCTGCAGACAAACTCCAGATGCATGTGCCACTTTGTTCATCGAATCAAACCCAAGCTGTCAAGCTTTACAAGCAAGTGCCTTAACCACTGAGCAATCTCTCAGGCCCCTATATTATGTATATATATATATATATATATATATTTGGTTTTTTGAGGTAGGGTCTCACTCTAGCCCAGGCTGACATCGAATTCATGAAAACAAAACAAACAGAGGGATGGGCATGGTGGTGCACGCCTTTAATCCCAGCACTCGGGAGGCAGAGGTAGAAGGATCACTGTGAGTTCAAGGCCACCCTGAAACTACACAGTGAATTCCAGTTCAGCCTGAGCTACAGTGAGACCCTACCTTGAAAAACAAAACAAAACAAACAAACAAACAAAAAAACACCTAAACAACTAACAGAGGATGTAAGAGTTTGTGGAAGAATTGTCTATGAAAAATCAACTGTTGGGCTGGAGAGATGGCTTAGCGGTTAAGGCACTTGCCTGCAAAGCCAAAGGACCCAGGTTTGACTCCCCAGGACCGACACAAGCCAGATGCACAAAGGGGTGCATGCATCTGGAGTTCGTTTGTGGCTGGAAGCCCTGGCACACTCATTCTCTCTCTGTCTGTCTCTCTTCTCTTTATCTACAAATAAATAAATAAAATAAAAATAGAATAATAGAATAATAGGTGTGTGCTACCACACCAGGCTTTAAAAAAAAAATCAACTATCAGGGCTGGGGAGATGGATCAGCAGTTAAGGAACTTGCCTGCAGAGCCTAACAACCTGAGTTCTGAGTTCGATTCCCCAGTACACATGCAAAGCCAGATGCAGAAGGTGGTACATGAAGCCAGAGTTTGTTTACAGTGGCAAGAAGCCCTGGTATTCTCTCTCTCTCTCTCTCTCTCTCCCTCCCTCTTTCTATCTCTCTCAAAAAAAAAAAAAATTTTTTTTTTTTTTTGGTTTTTCGAGGTAGGGTCTGACTGTAGCCCAGGCTGGAATTCACTGTAGTCTCAGGGTGGCCTCAAACTCATGGTGATCCTCCTACCTCTGCCTCCCGAGTGTGGGGATTAAAGGCGTGCACCACCATGCCCAGCTTCAAATATTTTTATTTATTTATTTCATTGAGAGAGACACACACAGAGACAGAGAAAGAAAGAGAGAATGGGTGCACCAGGGCCTCTAGCCTCTGCAAACAAACTCCAGACACATGCGCCACCTAGTGCATCTGGCTTACATGGGTCCTGGGATATCAAACTTAGATCCTTTGGCTTTGCTGGCAAGTGCTTAACTGCTAAGCCATCTCTCCAGCCCCAAATATATATATATATATTTGGTTTTTGAGGTAGGGTCTCACTGTGGCCCAGGCTGATCTGGAATTAACTATGTAGTCTCAGGGTGGCCTTGAACTCACGGTGATCTTCCTACTTCTGCCTCTCAAGTGCTGGGATTAAAGACGTACGCCACCATGCCTAGCCCAAATTTTTTTTTTTTCCCAGTTTTTCAAGGTAGGATCTCACTCTAGCTCAGACTGACCTGGAATTCACTATGTAATCTCAGGGTGGCCTCAAACTCATGGCGATCCTACTACCTTGCCTTCAGAGTGCTGAGATTACAGACGTGCGCCACCATGCCTGGCACCAAATAAATATTTTTTAAGTCAACTGGGGTGGGAGGAGGGCTAGAGAGATGGCTCAGTGACTCATTTGCCTGCAAAGCTTAATGACCTAGTTTAATTCCCCAGTACCCACGTAAAGCCAAATGCATCCTGACACATGCATCTGAAGTTCATGTACAGCTGGAGGCCCTGGCATGCTCATTCTCTCTTCTTCTCTCTCTCTCTCTCTCTCTCTCTCTCTCTCTCTCTCCCTCTCTCTCTCTCTCTCTCTCTCTCTCTCTCTCTGCTTGCAAATAAATAAATAAATAATAATTTTTTTAAGTCAACTGGGGATCTGGGCATGGTGATGTACACCTTTAAACCCAGCACTTAGGAGGCAGAGGTAGAGGGATCACCGTGAATTTGAGGCCACCCTGAGACTACATAGTGAATTCTAGGTCAGGCTGGACTAGAGTGAAACCCTACCTCAAAAAACAAACAAAAAAAAAGTCAACTGGGGCTGGAGAGATGGATCAGAGGTTAAGGCACTTGCCTGCAAAGCCTAAGGACCCAGGTTTGATTCCCTAGGTCCACATAAGCCAGATGCACAAGGGGGTGCATGTGTCTGGAGTTCAGTTGCCATGGCTGGAGGCTCTGGCATGCCCATTCTCTCTCTGCCCCTTCCTCTCTCTCAAATAAACTAAATAAATAAATAATAAGGGCTAGAGAGATGGTTTAGTGGTTAAGGCACTTGTGTCTGCAAAGCCAAAGGACCCATGTTCAATGCTCCGGACCCAAGTAAGCCACATGCACAAAGTAGCCCATGTGCTTGGAGTTCGTTTGCAGTGGCTAATGGTCCTGGTGCACCCATTCTCTTTCTCTCTCCCTCTTCCTCTCAAATAAGTAAATAAAAATTAAAACTGTTTAAAATAAATAAAATATTATGGGGGGAGGGTTTTCAAGGTAGGGTCTCACTCTAGCTCAGGCTGACCTGGAATTCACTATGTCATCTCAGGGTGGCCTCGAACTCACAGTGATCCTCCTACCTCTGCCTCCCGAGTGCTGGGATTAAAGTCATGAGCCACCCAGTGAGTGTGTGTGTTATATATATACATACATATTTATATATATATTTGGTTTTTCGAGGTAAGGTTTCACTCTAGCTCAGGCTGACCTGGAAGAAAGAAGTTTCTGTATGGAAAGGACAGAGGTTAATACAGAGATGCATAGATGGCAAAGTCACCAAGATTAAGCAACTAGCGTGTGCTCAGCCCTGAACAGCAGCATCTAGCCCACACCCTCCAAGGTTCAGGGGACTTCCCAGAAGGAGAGCGGAAAGAATGTAGCTCTTGTAAGAGCATGAGTCTGCTACACTCACGAATTCATAGCAGATATGGTTTCTGCCCAACATTGGAGCCTGTCAATATTTTATCATTGGCCAGGCGTGGTAGCACACACCTTTAATCCCTTTAAGCACCAGGGGGGGGGGGGCAGAGGTAGGAGGATCACCATGAGCACAAGGCCACCCTGAGACTATATAGTTAAATCCAGGTCAGCCTGTATCAGAGAGAGACTCTACCTGGAAATAACAATAATAAATAATATTTTATCATCGATGAGGGAGGGGCCATGAGACGCCCCACACCTCCCAGAGTAAATACTGTCAGTGGATGATTTCTGAGAGAGGGGAAGTCACGTCCTTTAGTGATGTAGCTGCTAGTGAGTCATTGATTCTCCAGTAAGTAACTTCCCACTCATAATCAGGCAAGCAACCCTGATTTAACTCAGTGGGTCAAACAAGCAAAAAATGAATGAAAGTAGGATGGGGATCTAAGAAGGGTTTTAGTGAGTGAATGTCGGGGGGAGAGGGAGCATAATTGGGAGAAGTGACATCAACATGCATTGCATGCATATATGAAGGTGTCAAAACTAAAAATAAATTGAGGTTGGGGAGTGGGATACAGTTCAGTGGTAGAGTGCTTACTTCACATCTGTAAAGCTCTGGCTCCAGTCTGCAGCACTGCATAGTTATCCAACCTGAGACCTGACATATAGTGCCGAATTCAAACTTATTTAATAGACTGGCATGGTGGCGCAGGCCTTCGATCCCAGCCCTCTGAGGCTGAGGTAGGAGATAACCAGAGTCTGAGGCCAGGCTGGACTGGGCTACAGAGTGAGCTCTAGGTTAGCCTGGGCTAGAGTGAGACCCTGCCTTGCAAACAACAACAAAAGCTACAGTCAAACCTATTCAAAGAAGGTGTCATTATCTTTGACTTGGGAAGCTCAAGACACAGTTGGGTGGATGAAGAGGCTGGGCTGAGGGAGGTATGACCACCCCATCATGTTGGCATGTATGAGTGGCCCAAAGGGAAGTAAGGTAGGGCCCTTGTTCACTGTCCCAAGCAGTAGCTACTGTCCCTGGAAACCTTCAGCCTTGACCAGATCACTATATGAAACACAAGTTTTCCAGAAAGGAAACACAAGACCACTGTATTCTGAAAATGTTACTAAAAGCCACTTATGATCACCAACTCCTTTGATAAACAGACATTTGATCCTGGGGGAAAGAAGAAGAAAACCTCTCAAAAGCCATAGCACTGGCTTTGAATGTTTTCCAGCACTATATCAGAATGGACTGTAGATAATCAATTTATTTATTTTTATTTTTAAAATTCATTTATTTATTTTTTTGGTTTGGTTTTTTGAGGTAGGGTCTCACTCTACCCTAGGCTGACCTGGAATTCACTATGTAGTCTCTAAGGTGGCCTCAAACTCACAGCGATTCTCCTACTTTTGCCTCCAAAGTGCTGGGATTAAAGACATGGGCCACCACGCCCAGCTCTACTTTTTAATTTTTTTTTCTTTTTCAAAGTAGAGTCTCACTTTAGCCCAGACTGACCTGGAATTCACTCTGTAGTGTCAGGCTGGTCTCAAACTCTCAACAATGTTTCTACCTCTACCTCCCTAGTACTGGGATTAAAGGTGTGTGCCACCACGCCCAGCTCACATAATCAATTTATATATTTTGGGTTTCTGTGATCTTATTTAACATCCAAATTTTGTTTTGTTTTGTTTTGTTTTTTGATTTTTCGAGGTAGGGTCTCACTCTAGCTCAGGCTGACCTGGACTTCACTATGGAGTCTCAGGGTGGCTTCGAACTCACGGTGACCCTCCTACCTCTGCCTCCCGAGGGCTGGGTGGGATTAAAGGCGTGCGCCACCACGCCCAGCTGGTTTCGTTTTTTTAATATTTTATTTTTATTTACTTATTTGAGAGAGAGAATGGGCAGGGAGAGAGAGAAAGACAGACAGAATGGGTGCACCAGAGCTCCAGCCCCTGCAAATGAACTGCAGATGCATGCATCCCCTTGTGCATCTGTCTTATGTGGGTCCTGGGGAATCAAACCTGGGTACTCTGGCTTTGCAAGCAAGTGCCTTAACCACTAAGTCACCTCTCCAGTTCTAGTTTTGTTTTTTGCTTTTTTTTTTCTTTTCTTTTCTTTTTCTTATTTTATTTGAGAGAGGGAGGGAGACAATGGGCACATCAGGGCCTCCAGCCGCTGCAAACGAACTCCAGATGCATGTGCCCCGTGTGCATCTGGCAATTGTTTTTTTGAGATAGGGTGTTGCTGTGTAGACCAGGCTGCCTGGAATGCACTATGGTAGCCCAGGCTGGCTTCAAACTTTCATAGATACTCCTGCCTCAGTCTCCCAAGTGCTGAGATTACAGTTACGTGACACCAAAACCTGGTTTCTTCTTCTTCTTTTTTTTTTTCCCCCTTTCCTTTTCTTTTTCTTGGTACTGGGGATTGAACCTACAGCCTTGTGTTGCTAGACAAAAGCTCTACCACTGTGCTATATTCCCAATTCAAATCCAAAGTTGTGCTCTGAGCCTGGGGTTCTGTTGCCCCAGAAAACATCATGATTCCTAGATGACGTTTTCTTTCTTTCTTTCTTTCCTTTTTTTGGGGGGGGGCTTTCAAGATAGTTTCTCACCCTAGCCCAGGCTGATCTGGAATTCACTATGTATTTTCAGGGTGGCCTTGAACTCACAGCAATCCTCCTACCTCTGCCTCCCGAGTGCTGGGATTAAAGGCATGCATCACCACCCCTGGCTTCTTTCTTTCTTTCGTTTTAAAGAAATGATGTGACCGCTTCTATGCTTCAAGGAAAGAAAGAGATTATTCACCTGGACTCTGAAGAAGTGCTGGATCCCTACAAGACTGAGAAATAACAGCCAGCCAGTTCTATGCTGAAAGGAAGTCAACAGTCAACTTCCCTATACTGAGTTGGATAATAAAAGGGCTAGTTGTACAGATGTCTGAGGAGGAGCAGAGCCTGCAGAATTGTAGGCATCAGAGATGACCATGGTGAAGGGTACCTCTGGGGTCTACCTGGAACTGAACAGTGAAGGCTAGGGTTTTGGTGGGCCATCAAGGATCCAGAGAAGGGGATAGATCATGGTGACATGTCCCACCTATCATATATAGAAGACCAGGGTTCTTGGGCAAGCCAATGCCATGTGATGTAATCAAATTATTATTGACCTTAACACATTAGATCTCAGAAACTTTCAATTTTGTTTTCAAAAATCAAAACTAGAGGCAGATGTGGTGGCACATGCCTTTAATCCCAGCACTCGGGAGGCAGAAGTCGGAGGATGCTGTGAGTTTAAGGCCACCCTGAGTCTACATAGTGAATTCCAGGTCAGCCTGGGCTACAGCAAGACCTTACATCAGAAAAAAAAAAGAAAGAAAGAAAGAAGATCAAAACTATGTGGTTTTAAAATTTTCATTTATTTATTTTTAATTTTTGTATTGACAACTTCCATAATTGTAAACAATATCCCATGGTAATTCCCTCCCTCCCTCCTCTTTCACCTCTGAAACTCCACTCTCCATCATATCCCTTCCCCCCTCAATCAGTCTTTCTTTTATTTTGATTTTTATTGTTGTTGTTGTTTGTTTTTTTCTGAAGTAGGGTCTCACTCTAGCTCAGGCTGACCTGGAATTCACTCTGTAGTCTCAGGATGGCCTAAAACTCACGGCAATCCTCCTACCTCTGTCTCCCAACTGCTGGGATTAAAGGCGTGTGCCACCATGCCCTGTTCTTTTATTTTGATGCCATGATCCTTTCTTCTTATTCTGATGGTCTTGTGTAGGTAGTGTCAGGCACTGTGAGGTCATGGATAGCCAGACCATTTTGTGTCTGGAGGAGCATGTTGTAAGGAGTCCTACCCTTCCTTTGGCCCTTAAATTCTTTCCACCACCTCTTCCACAATGGACCCTGAGCCTTGGAAGGTGTAATAGAAATATTTCAATGCTGAGCACTCCTCTGTCACTTCTTCTCAACACCATAGTGGCTTCTGAGTCATCCCAAGGTCACTGCCATCTGAAAAGAGAAGCTTCTCTAATCAAAAGTGAGAGTAGCATTAATATATGGGTATGTACATTAAGAAAAGTGCTTACTGGGCAGTTTGGTGAGCATAGTATATACATTTAGCCAGACAGCAGCAGACATTACACCCCTAGGGCTCCTGACTACCCCTGTTGTAGGTTTTCAGTATCAGGGATATATTCCCTCTCGTGGAGTGGGCCTCCAGTCAAATTAGAGGGCAGTTGGTTTCCCCCATAACAGACTGTGCCACTATTGTGCCCATTGGCTCATTTGGCCTGGCTGGCCAAAAGTAAGACTTGCAGTGTCCACTGTTGAGTATCTTCACTGGTGCTTTCTCTTTCTCTCCCATTGGACTGCATGCAGCATGGCTTCTTCCAGCTTTCTGTCAGCTGGTCTACATGGAGGAGGTTTTCAGCTCAGCTCCAGCAGGATTTCTCAGTGACCTTGTAGCCCAAGTAGGTGCAGTCTTCAGCAATAGGATCTTACCATCTATTCTGGGTGGGAAACCCAGTTACATGATATTTTTAGTGGAAGTTGTTATGGAAAAATTCAGAGCTATAAGAAATTCCAAGAATATAGGAATAATAGTAATGTCATCTTGTAGCTGGAAATATACTCAGTGTGCTTAGTATTCACAAGACTCTTGGTTCAAGCAAGGTATGGTAGTGCATGCTTCTAATTCCAGAACTTGGGAGGCTGGGACAGGAGGGTCACTATGAGTTTGAAGCCAGCCTAGGCTACACAGCAAGACCCTGTCTCAAAACAAAATAAGTTATTGACATGATAGCATGTGATGTACTATGTAAAGGCTAAAGTACATGGCAGATGTTTCTGGTTCTCTTATAGTCACCCTTAGACATGGTCAACATGGACTTTCCTGCCCTTACAAGAATGTTAGCTAACTGCTTGTTCCAACCAACATCCCTTCTTTGCACTCTTGTTGAAGGCTCGTTATATTGCAGCCAACAAGAGTTCTATGAATGTCGAAATACGAGAGAGACTACCAGTCATGCCTCTGCTCTCTGGGTATTTACCATCCCCTCCCACAGCAACAGTCAGTGCTGACATCAGGCCTCTAACACCAGCTCCATGACAGACTGGAAGCAGGAGTGCCACACCTTGGAGACCAGCATGTGCAATGAGTGAGTTGAAAGCCACCCTGAGCAACTTAACAAGACCCTGTCTCAAAAAAAAAAAAAAAAAAATTAAGTGTGAAATGAACCTCAGCCCCCAATACTGCATTAAAAGACCATGAAAATCCAGGCGTGTTAGTGCACACCTTTAATTCCAGCACTCAGGAGGCAGAGTTAGAAGGATCACTGAGTTGGGGGCCAGCCTGGGCTAGAGTGAGACCCTACCTTGAAAACAAAACAAAAAGACCATGGAGCAGAAGCTAAACTGACATCCAGTCTCCACATCACAACTCAGTGAGAACCCCTGGGAGTGAGGCCAAAGCAGTATTAGTTTTTAATATTTTTTGTGTGTGTGTTTTTATTTTTATTTATTTATTTGACAGCAACAGACAGAAAGAAGCAGATAGAGAGAATGGGCGCGCCAGGGCCTCCAGCCACTGAAAACGAACTCCAGACGCATGCGCCCCCTTGTGCATCTGGCTAACGTGGGTCCTGGGGAATCGAGCCTTGAACCGGGGTCCTTAGTCTTCACAGGCAAGCACCACTAAGCCATCTCCCCAGCCCCAGTATTAATTTTTAAAATCTTCCACGTGGTTCCAATGTGCATCCAGATTGAGCCGCTCACTGGAGGGAACTATTGCTTAACTGATATTAGTAATTTCATAGACCAATGTGGAGAAGATAACTGGAGGAAAGATCTGTAGCAAGTTGCATTTCAGTCAATTATCAGAAGATTCCTACTGGCTTTTGGTATGACTTTCACTTGTAAAATATGTACCAGGAAAGGCTTTTCTAGATCATCTACTTTTGCAGTCCATGCAAATTGACTTAAGCCTATTCTTGCCCACACGGAAAAGGATTTTTAGGCTTTCTGTATGGCTTGGTTTGGCTTTGCTTTGACTTTTTTTTTTTTTTTTTTTACTTTTGCATTTCTCTTGTTGTCCATTCTCTTAGGTATAAATATAGTGAAAGCAGAAATCTAGCCAAACACTGTTGGAAGCTTTATTCAGCCAGAAAGCCACCGCTGTGACTCTCTTGGAATAATGCTGTTGAAGAGGAAATGAATTGAGATTCTCAAGGCCTGGCAACAGTGGTAGACTATTTTCCAAGCATGCACAAGGTCCTGTGACTGAGAAGAACAATCCTGAATTGCTTAATTGATTATAGCAAATTGATAATATGGGTAATAGTTAATAAATGTCTGAAATACGGGGCTGGAGAAATGGCTTAGCAGTTAAGGCGAAGCCTGAAGACCCAGGTTCAATTCTTCAGGTCCCAGCCAGATACACATGGTGGTGCATGTGTCTGGAATTCATTTGCAGTAACTAGAGGCCCTGGAGCACCCATTCTCTCTCCCTCCCTCTCTCTCTCTCTCTCTAATAAATAAAACAAATCTTTGAAATATGCAAATGTACTTCCCTTACTACAATTTTAATAAATGTACTATAAACAACTTCTAAAAAGTACCTAGGAGATTTCTTAGTGGATCCTCAAAATGGGAAATCATGGCTCTGATACTGTCACAGCAGCTCTCTAAGAGACCTGGTAGCAGTTTCATTGCACAAGAAGAAGATGCTTGAAAACATTTACGCAATTTTCCCCAAGTCTCAAGACATAAAAATAAGTAGCAGAACAGGGATTGCAGCCCAGATCTGCCTGATCCAAAGTCTAGATTCCTCTCTGAGAGGCTCTGGGGCCAGTCTAGCTCCCTGGCAAGAGCACCAAACATCTTTTCCCCCTTCCTGACCTTATCTCACCCAAGCAAATCCCAGCCTCAAACAGGAATCTCCAATTCGGAGGCAGAGGCTGGCACCATGAATTCTTTAACATAGGTCATAGTTAAGAAAAAGCCTACATTGTTCTACTGCGTAATTTGGCTACTGCTCAGCTTCAGCCAATTTTTTTTTTTGACCAGGGAGACATGAGTCCTAGATTTACTGTTCTCTTTAGTTTGGAGTGTGTGTGTGTGTGTGTGTGTGTGTGTGATTAGTGCATGTGTGGTGCATGCTCATGTATGCAGATAAGCATACTGCATACACACATATGGTAAGGACAGAGAACACCAGGTGTCCTCTATCGCTCTTCTGTGATATTTCCTTCAGACAGAGTCTCTAACTGGACCTGGAGCTGCTGCTGTTTGGTCACATTGGCTGACCAGCAAGCCCCAGCAAGTCTACTGTCTCTGCCCCCCTCAGCACTAGGGTGACAGGTAAGAGGTATAAGAGCCTGGCTCCTCTTCCTTCTTCTTCTTCCTCCTCCTCTTCCTCTTTTTTTTTTTTTTTTTTCTTTGAGGTAGGGTCTCACTCTAACACAATTTGACCTGAAATTCACTCTGTAGTCTCAGGGTGGCCTCAAGCTCACAGTGATTCTCCTACCTCTGCCTCCCAAGTGCTGGTATTAAAGGTGTGTACCACCACGCCCAGCCCTTTTTTTTAAAGTATTTTTACTTATTTATTTGCCTATTTCTTTATTTGAGAGAGAGAGAAGTGGGCCTCTAGTCACTGCAAATGAACTCCAGATGCATGCGTCACTTGGTGCATCCGGCTCTACGCGGATACTGGGGAATCAAACCTAGGTCCTTAGGCTTCACAGGCAAGTGTCTTAATCACTAAACCATCTCCCCAGCCCCGCTTTAAATTTTTATTTTTTATTTATTTGCAAGCAGAACAAAACAGACAGAGATTGAGAATGGGTACACCAAGGCCTCTAACCACTGCAAACAAACTCAAGACGCATGTGCTACTGTGCATTTGGCTTTATGTGGGTACTAGGGAGTTAAACCTGGGTCTTTAGGCTTTACAGCCAAGTGCCTTAACTGCTAAGTGATCTCTCCAGCCCTTTTTTCCTCTTTCTTTCTTTCTTTCTTTTTTTTTTTTTTTTTTTTTTTTTTGGTTTTTGAGGTAGGGTCTCACTCTAGCCCAGGCTGACCTGGAATTCACTCTGTAGTCTCAAGGTGGCCTCAAACTCACAGCAATCCTCCTACCTCAGCCTCCCAAGTGCTGGGATTAAAGGTAGCACCACCACACCCGGCTCTTTTTTTAAATATTTATTTATTTATTTGAGAGAGAATGGGCATGCCAGGGCCTCTAGCCACTGCAAACAATCTCCAAATGCATGTACTACCTTATACATGCGGCATGACGTGGGTAATGGGGAACTAAACTTGGCTCCTTATGCTTTCCAGGCAAGTGCCTTAACCACTGAGCCGTCTCTAGCCCTCTTTTTGTCTTTTTTGAGGATTTTTTTTTTTTTTTTTTGTTTGTTTGTTTTGAGGTAGGGTCTCACTCTAGCCCAGGCTGACCTGGAAGTCACTATGGAGTCTCAGGGTGGCCTCGAACTCACGGCGATCCTCCTACCTCTGCCTCCCGAGTGCTGGGATTAAAGGCGTGCGCCACCACGCCCGGCTTCTTTTTGTCTTTTTTAAGGTCCTCATGCTTGTACAGCAAGCGCTCTTACCCTCTGAGGCATCTCCCCAGAACCTCTTCTCCATTTTGACAAAGTTCTCCTGTAGCCCAGGACCTGACCTCAGTGTTCAGGAAGGATGACTGTCGGGCTGGAGAGCTGGCTTAGTGGTTAAGTGCTTGCCTGTGAAGCCTAAGGACCCCAGTTCGAGGCTCAATTCCCCAGGACCCACATTAGCCAGATGCACAAGGGGGCGCACATGTCTGGAGTTTGTTTGCAGTGGCTGGCGGCCCTGGTGCACCCATTCTCTCTCTCTCTCTCTCTCTCTCTCTCTCTCTCTCCCTCTTCCTCTCTCTGTTGCTCTCAAATAAATAAAAATAAACAAAAAAAAAGTTAAAAAAAAAAAAAAAAGAAGGATGACTGTGAATTTTGGATCCGCCTGCCTGCGCCCCCCAGGCACTGAGATTACAGATGTGTGCCACCATGCCCGTTTCATGTGGTTCTAGGGATCAAACCTAGGGCTTTGTTCAGGCAGGCTAAGTAAGCATTCTGTGAATCGAGCTACATCCCAAAATGTTGTCAGTAAGCTTGCTTTTGTTATAGATCATCTACATGATACAACAGTGAGCAGATAAATTATGTGATCCGCACTTTGGAAGGAAAAGGGAGTTCATTCAATATTCTTATCTTCGGGTTTCTGATAGACATCATTTGGCTTAAGTCCAAGTAAATGAACTTCTAAGCAACACAGGAAGAGAAGGACAATGTCCACAAGTACTCAGTAGGAAGAAGAGTCCATCTATATGCCATGAAGATAACCTTTGATGATCTTAAATAAGATGTTATGCCTCGATGACAAAGGTTAGCTTGTAAGAATGCTCTGTGCCTACCACGGCTAGTGTAGGGATGGCGCACAATTCACACATCTCTCCTTTAACAACAAATTAACTAGAGTCCTGGAAAACTAAATCAAAAATCCCAGCATTTGAGAGGATGAGGAAGGAGGATTATGATTTTGTTGTTGTTGTTGGTTTTTCGATGTAGGGTCTCACTTGAGCCTAGGCTGACCTGGCACTCACTATGTAGTCTCAAGTGCTGGGATTAAAGGCATACACCACCATGCCCGGCTGAGGATCATGAAATTGAGCCTCACCTGGGCCTCATACCCAGACTTAAAAAAATTCAAATATGAGCTGGGTGTGGTTGAGCCTTTAATCCGAGCACTAAGGAAGCAGAGGTAGGAGGATCACTGGATGTTTGAGGTTACCCTGAGACTACAGAGTCAATTTAGGTCAGCCTAGGCTACAGCAAGACCCTACCTCAAAAAAAAAAAAAAGGGGCTGTAGAGATGGCTTAGTGGTTAAGGCTCTTGTCTGCAAAGCCAAAGGATCCCAGTTCGATTCTCCAGGACCCACGTAAGCCAGATGCACAAGGGAACGCATGCATCTGGAGTTTGTTTGTAGTAGCTGGAGGCCCTGGCTCACCCATTGTCTCTCTCACTCTCTACCTCTTTCTCTCACAAATAAATAAATAAAATATGTTTTTAAAAATTAAAAAAAAAATGCTGGGCATGGTGATTCGTGCCTTTAATCCCAGCACTTGGGAGGCAGAGGTAAGAGGATTGCTGTGATTTCAAGGCCACTCTGAGACAACATAGTGAAGTTCAGGCCAACCTGGGCTAGAGCAAGGCTCTACCGCGGGGAAAAAAAAGAAAGAAAGAAAAGAAAAGGTCAAAAACAAAGCTAAACCACAATAAATAACAACAAAACTAAATCAAAATTAACTCTTAACTTTAAGGCAAAAGTTCTCTTATCTGCATTGGACCCAGAAAGCATTATCAGGACAGGAGGTAGGTTTTTGTTTTCCTACCAGAAAAGACAACTTGAATGAAAAACCCTCAAATTAAATGACAGCAAAAAGAGGAGAAAAAAATCCTTTATTTTCTAAACCTCGCAGATCTCAGATCTCTGAATTGGAGATAGGGCTGGAATGTGGATGCAAACAGGAGCCATAGTGCCAGAATCTACTCAATGGATAGGCTGCTAAGCACAAGCTTGGTAGAAGTTTCTGGGCCTATACTTGTGCCTCCATTTTATTTACCCCATCTAGTTCACATTGGTAACTGTAATATTCCCTTTTGTCTCTTTCTGTATTCTCTTCTCAGATCCACACAATTTTAATTTTTTAACTCCTAAGAACAGACATTAGATTGGATCTTAGGCAAAAGGCCAGGAAATGATTGCACACAATTTTTAAGCACCATAGTTATATTTGAAGTTTTGCACTTTACTGGCGTTTTTAAAATATTTTATTTATTTATTTGCAAGCAAAGAGATACAGACACACACAGAGAAAGTATGGGCACATCAGGACCAACAGCCACTACAAATGAACTCCAGATGCGTGCACCACTTTGTGCATCTGGCTTTACATGGGTACTGGGGAATCGAACTCAGGTCAGTAGGCTTTGCAGGCAAGCACCTTAGTCACTGAGCCATCTCTCCTGCCCTGTTTGTTTGTTTGTTTGTTTTTTGTTTGTTGGTTGGTTTTTTACTTTACTTTATTTACATGAGAGAGAGAGGGAAAGAGAGGGTGAGAATGAGTGTGCCAGGGCCTCCAGCCATTGCAGAAAACTCCAGATGCATGCATTACCTTATGCATTTGGCTTACATGGGTCATGGGGAATCAAACCTGGGCCCTTTGGCTTTGTAAGCAAGTGCCTTAACCCCGAAGCCATCTCTCCAGCCCTGCTTACTTTTTTTTTTTTTTTTTTTTTTTTTTTTTTTTTTTTTTTAAGGAGGGTCTCACCCTAGCCTAGGCTGCTCTGGAACTCACTCTGTAGCCCAGGTGTCCTCAAATTCATGGTGATCCTCCTACCTCAGCCTCTTGAGTACTGGGATTCAAGGTAAGCCAGTGCTCCCAGATGAAGTTTTGCCTTTAAATCATACTAGAGGCTTCATTGAATTGTGAAGACATGCTTTAAATAATGTACACTTAAGGATCAAGAATGAAAATAAAAGACAACAAAACTTTTAGAGGTCTAGTTCCACTTTGAAATTATGTCTAATATAAAAATTTCTTCTAGGGCTGGAGAGATGACTTAGTGGTTAAGGCATATGCCTGTGAAGCCTAATAACCCAGGTTCGATTCTCCAGGTCTTACATAAATCACATGCACAAGGTGGTACATGCATCTGGAGTTCCTTTGCAGTGGCTGGAGGACCTGACACACCTATTCTCACTCTCTATCTCCCTCTCTCTCTCCTTAGCTCATATAAAATAGATAAAAATTTCTTCTAAAGTAAAGAAAGAGGACTGGGGAGATGGATTAATGGTTAAGGTGCTTGCCTAAGAAGCCTGAGGACCCAGGTTCAAATCCCACGGAACCCACATAAGCCAGATGCACAAGGTGGCACATGCATTTGGAGTTTGTTTGCAGTGGCTGGAGACTTAGCATACCCATTCTCTCTCTAGTAAATAAATAAAGAAAATAACAAAGTAAAGAAAGAATCACCACCACCCCCCCCCAACACACACACACTTTCCTGAAAGGCAGCTAGAAGAGTCATTAGTTATGTAATGCACAAGTTGGTGTTTGATATGAGTAGGAATTACTGAACAATATTGCAAAGATTTGTAAAATCTGAATTTTCTTTTTTTGATTTTTCTTTTTTATTTATTTTTTAATTTTTTGCTTATTTTTATTAATTTATTTGAGTGTGACAGAGAGAGAGAGAGAAAGAGGCAGAGAGAGAGAGAGAATGGGCACACCAGGGCCTCCAGCCACTGCAAACAAATTCCAGACACATGCCCCCTTGGTTCCTGGGAAATCAAGCTTGAACTGTGGTCCTTAGGCTTCACAGACAAGCACTTAACCACTAATCCATCTCTCCAGCCTTATTTATTTATTTTTTATTTTAAGATTTTTGGTGCTTTGAGGGAGGGTCTTGCTTTAGTCCAGGCTGACCTGGAATTCACTGTGCAGTCTCAGAGCTCATGGCGATCCTCCTACCTCTGCTCCCAAGTGCTGGGATTAAAGGTGTGTGCCACTACGCCTGGCTTCACTCTCTCTCTCTCTCTCTTTTTTTTTTTTTTTTTTAATTTTTTTGGATTTTTTTGAGGTAGGGTCTCACTCTAGCCCAAGCTGACCTAGAACTCATTCTGTAGTCCCTGGCTGGTCTCAAACTCACAGCTATCCTCCTACCTATGCCCCTGAGTGCTGGGATTAATGTCCCACTATGCCCGGCGAAGTTTGAAGTTTGAATTACCTTTTTTTTTCTTTTGGATTTTTGAGGTAGGGTTTCACTCTAGCCCAGGATGACCTGGAATTCACTATTGAGTCTCAGGGTGGCCTTGAACTCACGGCAATCCTCTTACCTCTGCCTCCTGAGTGCTGGGATTAAAGGTGGGCATCACCATGCCCATCTTGAATTTTCAATAGTATTAAGTATATATGTTTGTTCTTGGTCTGTTTGGTCATCTGGTTTTACTGAATCATAGGTGTCTCCTCTGTCCTGAGGTGCACAGAACTGGTACCTAAGAGGTTTGCACATGTTAGGCAGGAAGTGAAAGTCATAGAGTGACTACATGAACCAATAAAAATGCTGACATGCTGGGCGTGGTGGTGCACACCTTTAATTCCAGCACTCGGGAGGCAGAGGTAGGAGGATCGCTGAGAGTTCGAGGCCACCATGAGACTCCATACATACCCATATATTAATGCTACCCTCACTTTTGGTTAGAGAAACTTCTCTTTTCACGTGGCGGTGACCTTGGAATGACTCAGAAAGCACCATGGTGCTGAGAAGAAGTGACAGAGCTCAGCACTGAAACATCTCTATCACATCTTCCAAGGCTCAGGGTCCATTGAGGAAGAGGTGGTGGATAGAATGTAAGAGCCAAAGGAAGGGTAGGACTGCTTACAATGTGCTCCTCCAGACACAAAATGGCTTGGATAGCCATGACCTCACAGGGCCTGACCCTACCTACACAAGACCATCATAATAGGAGGAAAAGATCATGACATCAAAATAAAAGAGAGACTGATTGAGAGGGGGAGGGGATATGATGGAAAGTGGAGTTTCAAAGGGGAAAGTGGGGGGGGGGGATTACCATGGGATATTGTTTACAATTATGGAAGTTGTCAAAATAAATGTATAAATTTTTTTTTAAATAATTGAGGGCTGGAAGGATTGCTTAGCGGTTAAGGCACTTGCCTGCAAAACCAAAGGACCCAGGTTCCATTCCCTAGGACCCATGTAAGACAGATGCACAAGGTATCACATGCTTCTGGAGTTCATTTGCAGTGACTAGAGACCCTGGTGCATCCATTCTCTCTCTCTATCTGCCTCTTTCTCTCTCTAATAAATAAATAAAGTCAGCCGGGCGTGGTGGCGCATGCCTTTAATCCCAGCACTCGGGAGGCAGAGGTAGGAGGATCACTGAGAGTTCGAGGCCACCCTGAGACTACAGAGTGAATTCCAGGTCAGCCTGAGCTAGAGTGAGACCCTACCTCGAAAAACCAAAAATAAAAAATAAAAAATAAATAAATAAATAAATAAAGTCATTTGTTATTATTTTTTTAAATATCACATGCTTCTGGAGTTCATTTGCAGTGACTAGAGACTCTGGTGCATCCATTCTCTCTCACTCTCTCTATCTGCCTCTTTCTCTCTCTAATAAATAAAGTCATTTGTTATTATTTTTTAAAATTTTTTGTTTATTTTTATTTATTTGAGAGAGACAGACAGAAAGCGAAAGAGGCAGATAGAGAATGAGTGCGCCAGGGCTTCCAACCACTGCAAACAAACTCCAGATGCATGGGCCACCTTGTGCATCTGGCTTATGTGGGTCCTGGGGAATTGAGCCTCGAACCACGGTACTTAGACTTCATAGGCAAGTGCTTAACCACTAAGCAATCTCTCCAGCTCCTTTCTTTTAGATTTTTGAGGTAGGGTCTCACTCTAGTCCAGGCTGGCCTGGAATTCACTATGTAGTCTCAGAGTGGCCTCGAACTCATAGCAATCCTCCTACCTCTGCCTCCTGAGTGCTGGAATCAAAGGCATGAACCACCACGCCGTTATTTTTTTAATTTTTGAAATATTTATTTATTTATTTATTTGAGAGTAATAGAAAGAGGCAGAGAGAGAGAGAATGGGTACACCAGGGCCTCCAGCTACTGCAAACAAACTCCAGAAGCATGTGCCACTTTGTGCATCTTGCTTACGTCGGTCCTGGAGAATTGAACCTCGGTCCTTTGGCTTTGCAGGCAAGCGATTTAACTGCTAAGCCATATCCTCAGCCCAAATAAAAGCCCAGGCTGTCCTGGAATCTACCATGTGGCCTCAAACTCATAGCTATCCTCCTACCACGGCCTCCTGAGTGCTGGGATTAAAGGTGTGCACCACCACACCCGGCACCAAATTTTTTTTCAACAGCTTTACTCACAGTTAATTCACATAACACATTCTTTAAACTTTTTAAAAAGTAGATTGCTGAAGACTCCACATGCTTAGGCTGCAAGGTCACTGTGAAATCAAGCTGGAACTGCACTAAAAACCTCCTCCCTGAAGAACAGAAAGCAGGAAAAAGCTATGCTGCATGCAGTCCTATGGGAGAGAGAAGTCATCAGTGGAAATAAACAACAGTAGACATTGCAAGCCTTACATCTGGTCAGCCAGGCCAAATGAGCCAACAGGTGCAATAGTGGCATGTTTGTTATATGGGAAACAACTGCTCTCTAATTGGACTGGAGGCCTGCTCCATGATAAGGAATACATGCCCGGTACTGAAAACCTATGAAAGGAGAGAGAGGTCATGAGCCCTAGGGTGTAACACCTGCTGGTGTCTGGCTAAATGAATAAATTATGCTCACCAAACTGCCCAATAAGCACTACACTTAATGTTCATATTCATATATCAATGCTACTCTCACTTTTGAGAAGCTTCTCTTTTCAGATGACAATGACCTCTGGGATGACTCAAAAGGCACCATAGTGCTGAGAAGAAGTGACAAAGGAGTGTTAGGCAGTGAAACATTTCTATCATAACCTCCAAGGCTCAGGGCCCATTGCAGAAGAGGTGGCAGAAAGAATGTAAGAGCCAAAGGAAGGGTAGAACTGCTTACAATGCAGTTTTCCTGACATAAAATGGTCTGGATATCCATGACCTCACAGTGCCTGACACTACCACACAAGACCCTCATAATAAGAGGAAAAGATGATAACATCAAAATAAAAGAAAGACTAATTGAGAGGGGGAGGCAACATAATGAAGAATGGATTTGTGAAGGGGAAAGTGGGGGAGGGGGAATTATCATAGAAGTTTTCAATTAAAAAGTTATAAATAAACTGGGCATGGTGGCACATGCCTTTAATCCCAGCACTCAGGAGGCAGAGGTAGGAGGATCGCTATGAATTCGAGGCCACTCTGAGACTACATAGTGAATTCCAGGGTAGCCTGAGCTAGAGTGAAACCCTACCTCGAAAAAACAAAGTTATAAATAGGAGCTGGGAGTGGTGGTGCACGCCTTTAATCCCAGCACTGGGAGACAGAGGTAGGAGGATTGCCACGAGTTCAAGGCCATCCTGAGACTACATAGTGAATTCAAGATCAGCCTGGGCAATCTGGCTAGAGCAAGACCCTACTTGGGGCTAGGGAAATGGCTTAGTGGTTATGGCATTTTCCTGCAAAGTCAAATGACCCTGGTTGGATTCTCCAGGACCCATGTAAGCCAGATGCACAAGGGGGCATATGCATCTGGAGTTCACTTGCAGTGGCTGGAGGCCCAGGTGCATCTATTCTCTTTCTCTCTATCTGCTTCTTCCTCTCTCTCTCTCTCAAATAAATAAATAAAAAGTTATAAATAGGGCTGAGAGATGGCTTAGTGGTTAAGATGCTTGCCTGCAAAGTCAAAGAACCCAGGTTTGATTCCCCAGTACCCACATAAGCCAGATGCACAAGGGGGTGTATGCATCTGGAGTTTGTTTGCAGTGGCTAGAGGCTCTAGCGTACCCATTCTCTCTCTTTATCTCTTTCTCTCTCATAAACAAATAAATTGTGTGTGTGTGTGTGTGTGTGTATTTTTGTTTGTTTGTTTCATTGTTTTCACTCTAGCTCAGGCTGACCTGGAATTCACCATGTAGTCTCAGTGTGGCCTTGAACTCAGAGCGATCCTCCTACCTCTGCTTCCCAAGTGCTGGGATTAAAAATGCGCACCACTACACCTGGCTAAATAAAATATTTTTTTAAGTTATAAATAAATAAAAAAGCCAGACATGGTGGCACACACCTTTAATCCCCAGCACTCAAGAGGCTGAGTTACTAGAATTACTGTGAGTTCAAGGCCAGCCTGGCCTTCAAAAGAAACAACAGGGCTAGAGAGATGGCTCAGTGGTTAAGATATTTGCCTGCAAAACCTAATGATCCATGTTCGAGTCTCCAGTACCCACATAAAGCCTGGTGCACAAAATGTCACATGCATCTGGAGTTCATTTACAGTGCCTGGAGGCCCTGAAGTGCCCATTCTCTCTCTGTTTCTCTCTTCTCTTTCTCTGTCTCTCTCTGCTTAAAAATAAATTAATTAATTAATTAATAAGGGAAGGAGAAAGTACATGTGTCGGAGGGAGGGAAAGAGGAAAGGGAAGGGAGAGGGAAGAGAAACGAAAGGAATGGCCATGTGTGGTAGCTCACATCTTTAATCCTAATAGTCAGGAGACTGAGGTTGAAGGAACACCAAGAGTTCAATGCCAGGCTGGGCTACACACTGAGTTTCAAATCAGCCTGGACTAGAGTAAGACGTGACTCAAAAGAAAGAAAGCTAGGCATGGTGGCAGTGGCACACACCTTTAATCCCAACACTCAGGAGGCAGAGGTAGGAAGATCGCTGTGAATTCAAGGCCACCCTGAGAATACAGAGTTAATTCCAGTTCAGCCTGGGCAGAAAAAAAAAAAAAAAAAGAAAGAAAGAAAGAAAAGAAAAGAAAGAGAGAGAGCGAAAGGGAGAAAGGAAGAAAAGGAAATCAATGGGAATTATCAAATTCAGACAACTTTAGTAATATTTCTAGAAAGCTATAGCTATTTTGAATATAAAATAGACCAGATTTTCTGCTACACTTTCTCTGGTGGCCTATGTCCATGACATAGATGTAAACGAAAGTTTAAAAGATGGAGATCATGGCAGAAGATCAAAGAATGAGAAATAGGCTGTGGTCAGTTCCACATCAATAGCATGTAGCCGCCGCCTCCGCCTATTTCTTGATAAAAACCCATTAATTCCCACTCCCTCCTGAGCTAACATTCATTTCAAGAAACGTCTGCTTGGAGCTGCCTAGCACATCCCCGCTTCCACACTGCGAGGAGCAACAGTGTAGAAACAGGCTGAGTGGTCTGAAGTAGGTCTGCCGAACTCAGCATCCGGCACCTCGGCCCTCCTCCACTCGCCGATGAGGTCCTTTCGGGGCCTCAAGAGGGACTTATCACTGCCTTTTCTGCCTGGGGTGGAAGGGAAATCAGATAAGCGCACAAAAGGTTATACAGTGACCAAACAGGGACAAGCATGTCTACCCTGGGATGATGGCAAAAACCAGAAGTCTTCTGTTATTTTTCCATTTGATTTGTGCAAACTATTCCAAGGGTATAGATTTTTATCTGTTAAGTTTCTTAAATCAATTTGCTAATTTTGGAGAAGTTAGATTTACAGAAAGAAGGTAAGGCGTGGAATTAATTCGACTGTCCTAAAATGCAAGCCTCTGTCCTTCCACAACTTGCTTCAATCTTCCTTCCGTATCATTGAAACATGATACCTCGAGGTCATACATACAGTTGGCACCTACCCAATATGTATACTTTTTTTTCAGAAGTAAATCTTTTTTTAAAAAAAAACCATTTTTACATATTTTCAAGCAGAGAGAGATAGAAGAGAGACAGACAGAATGGGTGTGCCAAGGGCCTCCAGCTGCTGGAAACAGACTCAAGATTCACGTGCCACTTTGTGCATCCGGCTTTATGTGGGAACTGAAAACTTGAACTTTGGTCCTTGGGCTTTGCAGGCAAGTGCCTTAACCACTGAACCATCTCTCCAGCCCAGAAGTAAACCTTTTTTTTTTTTTTTTTTTTTCTTTTTCGAGGTAGGGTCTCGCTCTAGCTTAGGCTGACCTGGAAATCACTCTGTAGTCTCAGGGTGGCCTTGAACTCATGGCGATCCTCCTAACTCTGCCTCGTTAGTGCTGGGAGTAAAGGCATGTGCCACCATGCCCGGATTTTTTTTTTTTTTTTTGAGACAAAATCCTCGCACTGTAGCCTTAGGTGTCCTAGAACTCACCATGCAAGCCAGGCACACATTTACTGCAATCCTCCTGCCTCTGCTTCCCAAATTCTGGGATTACAGGTGTATACCATCTTGACTGGCTCTCTGAAGCCTTTTCAAGGACCAGGTACTGCCAGGTATGATGCCAAACGCCTGTGATCCTAGTTACCCAGAAGATGGGGGCATATGGCCAGAAAGTTCCAGATTTACCTGGGCTGTGTATTGAAGGCCATGGACTGATATAGCAGCAGTTCTCAACACTGCACTGACAGAGATCTCAGCTTGGTAACATTATTTTCCCCAGTGCTCAAAACAATAATCTGCTTACTTTTTGTTGTTGTTGTTGTTTTTGGTTTTTCGAGGTAGGGTCTCACTCTGGCCCAGGCTGACCTGGAATTAACTATGTAGTCTCAGGGTGGCCTCGAACTCATGGTGATCCTCCTATCTCTGCCTCCTTAGTGCTGGCATTAAAGGTGTGTGCCACCACGCCAGGCTCATCTTTTTTTTTTTAGCTTTTCTTTTTTTATGTATTTTATTTTTATTTATTTGAAAGAGAGATATACAGAAATAGGCAGGTAGAGATAGAAGGAGAGATAATGGGTGCACCAGGGCCTCCAGCCACTACAAATGAACTCCACATGCATGCACCCCTTGTGCATCTGGCTTATGTGGGTCCTGGGGAATCGAACCTGGGTCCTTTGGCTTTACAGGCAAGTGCCTTAATCACTAAACCATCTCTCCAGCCCTTGCTTTTCATCTTATTTTATTATTTTTATGAGGAGTGAGGTGAGCAGGATGTGATGTGTATGTTGGAGTGCATGCCTACCTAGAACAATACTTTGAATTCACAACCAAGGTGTGCAGGACTAGGAATATGGCTCAGATATTAAAGTGCTTGCCTAGCATGCAAAAAGCCCTGGGTTCAATATCCAGCACTGTAAAAACAGATGTGGTAGAGCACACCTGTAATCTCAGAACCCAGGAAGTGGAGACAGGAGTATCAGGAGTTTTAGATCATCTTCTGCTACACAGGAAGTTTGAAGTCAGCCTGGGCTACATGAGTCCCTATATCAAAAAAAACAGCCGGGCGTGGTGGTGCACACCTTTAATCCCGGCACTCGGGAGGCAGAGGTAGGAAGATCACCGTGAGTTCGAGGCCACCCTGAGACTACACAGTGAATTCCAGGTCAGCCTGAGCTAGAGTGAGACCCCACCTCAAAAAACCAAAAAAAAAAAAGTTATCTGGGCATGGTAGTACACGCCTTTAATCCCAGCACTCTGGAGGCAGAGGTAGAAGGGTCACCATGAGTTTGAGGCCACCCTGTGAATACAGAGTGAATTCCAGGTTAGCCTAGGCTACAGCGAGACCCTACCTCAAAAAAAAAAAAAAGAAAAAAAGAAAGAAATGAATGAAACTAAACTGCATTATTTTAGTCAAATGACAGTATTCTTTTAGGGTTGCTTGCAAATATCCAGCCTTAGCCTTATCTCATCTGATGGAATGTTTTCTTTTGAGCCCTTACAATTCTACGGTGTGCCCCAGGAGCCATGACATAGCTATGGCTTGGTTTAAGTGGACCACCAGCTTCTAAGGAGATTTATCAGCACATTTTAGATAAACAGAAGTCAGAGGTATGTACAAGATTGTTGAAGGGCATTGGGAGGAGGAGGAGGAGAAAGGGCATCAAAGACTTGAAGGCTGTTAGAGGTGAAGGCATCCAACTTCTCTGCGTTCCATTTCCTATAATCTGGACTGGCATGTCTTACCAAATTCTTGCCTTCGGTGCCACTTTTCAAATCCTGAAAGATGAGCACATCAGAGCAGGATTCATTACCTTTTTAAAAAGTTTGAGCTCAAGTCACAATGAGGCAGACCTATACTGACTGATACAAAGCAACGTTCGAGTTAGGCAGGTAGCATGTTTACTGTACGATTACACATAAAAAGAGAAATGGGCCAGGCGTGGTGGCGCACGCCTTTAATCCCAGCACTCGGGAGGCAGAGGTAGGAGGGTTGCCATATGTTAGAGGCCACCCTGAGACTACAGAGTGATTTCTAGGTCAGCCTGAGCTAGAGTGAGGCCCTACCTCAAAAAAGAAAAAAAAAAAAAAAAAGAGAGAGAGAGAGAAGGAAATGGGGCCAGGCACCAGCACTCAGGAAGCAGAGGTAGGAGGATCACCATGAGTTCAAGGCCACCCTGAGATTACATAGTAAATTCCAGGTCAGCCTGGGCTAGAGTGAAACCCTACCTTGAGAAAAAAAAAAGAGAGAGAGAGAGAGAGTGAGAAATGGGCTGGACATGGTGGTAGACATCTATAGTCCCAGGGAAATCATGAGAGGGAGGCTGGCCAAGGCTATATAGTAAAACCCTATCTCAAAAGAGAGAAACAGAGGTGGGCTGTGCTTTAGCCTGTAATTCCAGGTGCATGAGGCTAAGACAGTAGAATGGTACGAGTCCCGTGGTTGAAGACCAATCAACATAGACCCCCTCTTCAAACAAGAGACAAGTGGGCGAGAGTGGAGGAGGAAGGAAGACCTATGTATACGTAAGCTCTGAAGTACACCTACAGTACACCTGCAATCTAGGGAATGGGGAGACTGAGAAGTCCCCTATATTAATACAACCTTCTATAGCTTTATCTTTTTATAATATGAAAAGTCACAAACTAAGATATACTGTGTTTCCTAGGAGTTAGACTTCCCAGACTAACTATGACCTATGGGACTTTCAAATGTTATATCCAAAAGTATCACACCCAAATAGTCACCCAGTGATGTCTTACACAGCTGATAGTTTCACCTAGAAGGGTTTCTTTTTTTTTAACTTATTAATTTAAGCCAGACATGGTGGCACATGCTGTTAATCCCAGCACTTGGGAGGCAGAGGTAGGAGGATCACTGTGAGTTCAAAGCCACCCTGAGATTACATATGGAATTCTAGGTCAGCCTGGGCTAGAGTGAGACCCTACCTTGAAAAACAAAACCAAAAATTATTTATTAATTTGTATATGTATGGGTGTGTGCACTCACACCAGGGTCTCTTGCTGCTGTAAATGAATGCCCTTTTGGCTCTCCATGGGTGGCTAGGGAATGGAACCCTGGCTAGGCTGGGAGGCTTTGCAAGCAAGCACTTTTAATCGCTAATCCATCTCCACAGGCTGGCCCAGGCTGACCTGGAATTCACTATGTAGTCTCACGGTGGCCTTGAACTCACAGCCATCCTTCTACCGCAGCCTTCCAAGTGCTAGGATTAAAGACGTGCACCACCACGCCTGGCTGGGCATTGTTTTTTGTTTTAGAACTCACTCTGGGGTCCCACAGTGATCCTCCTTCCTCCTCTAATCAAGTGCTGGAATTACAGGCATGAGCCACTATGCCTGGCTCTCACCAAGGAAGGTTTTGTTTTTATCATTATTATTTCATTTTGTTTCACAGGGTTTCATGTAGCCCAGGCAGGCCTCAAACTAGCTATATTGTTGAGGACGACCTTGAACTCTTGTTTCTCTTGCCTCTACCTCCCAAGTGCTGAGATCACTGACGTCTGCCACCACACCCAGCTTGCTCCTTTGATTTCTTTCTTTCTTTCTTTCTTTCTTTCTTTCTTTCTTTCTTCCTTCCTTCCTTCCTTCCTTCCTTCCTTCCTTTCTTTCTTTCTTTTTTTTTTCTGGTTTTTCGAGGTAGGGTCTTATTCTAGCCCAGGCTGACCTGGAAGTCACTATGTAGTCTCAGGGTGGCCTCAAACTCATGGAGGTCCTCCTACCTCTGCCTCCCAAATGCTGGGATTAAAAGCGTGTACCACTACACCCAGCTATTTTTGTTTATTTATTTGAGGGGGAGAGAGAGAGCGAGAAAGAAGCAGATAGAGAGAGGGGAGAGAATGGGCATGCAAGGGCCCCCAGCCAGTGCAAGTGAACTCCAGACCCACGCACCCCCTTTTGCATCTGGCTTACATGGGTCCCCGGGGGAATCAAATCTGGATCTTTTGGTTTTGCAGGAAGGCACCTTAACCACTAAGCCATCTCTCCAGCCCCCTCCTCTGATTTCTAAGGATTAACATGTCCAAATGGTGAAAGAAAAACTACAGACTTTAAAATGGGGAGCACTTCCCCATCTGTTATTAAATGAAATCCATCCCTAACTCTCTGAAGAAACGATCACGAAGAAAAGCTGAAAGTATAGATTTTTCTTTCCCTACATGAGAATATGGATCAAGATTGACACCCAGTGGTCAAATTTAATCCTTTGTTTTCCACTGAAAATTCCTTCTGTGTAATTAGCCTTTTTCCTTTTTTCTTTTTTCAATATATTTTATTTATTTATTCATTTGATACAGAGAAAGAGGCAGAGAGTGATAGGGAGGGAAGGAGAGAATGGACATGCCAGGGCCTTCAGCCACTGTAAACAAACTCCAGATGCACACTCCCACTTGTGCATCTTCTTACATGGGTCCTGGAGAATTGAACTGGGATCCTTTGGCTTTGCAGGCAAATGCTTTAACCACTAAGCCATCTCTCCAGCCCCCCCCCCCCATTTTTTTTGTACTGAGGTTTTTTGTTTGTTTGCTTGTTTTTTTTGTTTTTCAAGGTAGGGTCTCACTCTAGCCCAGGCTAACCTGGAATTCACTGTGTAGTCTCAGGGTGGCCTCAAACTCACCCCACACCCAGCTTTTTTTTTTTTTTTTTTTTTTTTTTTTTTTTTGAGACAGATTCTGTTGTGTATAGCCCAGCTTGGCTTCAGACTCCTATCCACCTGTCAAGGATTACAGATGTGAACCACTGTATCTGGGGAACTAGCCAATAAACACAATGTCAATAAGTTACCCAGGCCTTAAACTCACTTCATAGCCAGGCAGGACTTGAACTTGTGATTGAGTCACTTGCTTCAGCCTCCCAAGTAGCAGGGACACAGTCCTGGGCCACCAAGCCCACCTTGTTTTGTTCTCCCAAGGCCAGCCAGGACGACATCGTGAGTTCCAGTCCTGCCTGAGTGGCAATGTGAGAACCTACCTCAAATAAACAAATAAATGAAAGAGTGGTAGAAGAGAGTGGATGAGAACGATAAACACATACTATGAAGATATCATTATTTTGTATTCTAACAAAAAACACCAACTATTAAATTTTGCTTGTGTGTGTGTGTGTGTGTGTGTGTGTTTGCACAGACACATGAGCATGTGCCTGCACGCCAGGGTCCCCACAAATGAATGCAGACACATGGACCACTTTTGCACCTGGCTTTACATAGGGGCTGGGCAAGTGAACCCAGGGCCAACAACCTTTGCAAAAAAAAAAAAGGCTGAAGAGATGGCTTAGTGGTTAAGGTGCTTACTTGCAAAGCCAAAGAATCTGGGTTCAATTCTGTAAGACCCACATAAGCCAAATACACATGCATCTGGAGTACATTTGCAGTGGCTAAAGGCCCTAGTGCACCCATTCTCTCTCTCTCTCTCTCCCTCCCTCCCTCCCTCTTTCTTTCCCCCAAATAAATTAATTAATTTAAAAAAAAAAAAGCAATGTTTGTGCTGAGTGTGGTGGTACACACCTGTGATCTAGTTGCAGCTCTCAGGAGGCTAGAGGATTGCAGCATTCTAGGTCCAGTCTGAGCTACACCATATGGGGCCAGCCTGGGCTACATAAGACACACACACACACACACACACACACACACAAAAACAAAAGATTCACAATGTTTGGAGCATAGAATTATTATTACTTAGAGCTGAAAGAAGTTTTCAAAGGTCACATAGGCATCTGTGACTAAATAGTGCTTGGGTTTTGAAGTCTGGGAGACCCATTGGCAGCCATAGAGGTAGCAACTAACACAGGGTCACTCTGGTCCCCACTGATGTGATAGCTGCATCAGCAGTACACAGTGAGACCAGGTTTCTCTGGGCCTGGGATACCAAGTCCACCATGAAACTACCCACACACACAGATGCTCCCTGTGTCAACTGCACAGAAGTAAAATTCAAAGTTACTTGAGGGCTGGAGCGCTTAGTAATTAAGCCACTTGCCTGAGAAGCTTAAGGACCCAGGTTCAATTCCCCAGGACCCACGTAAGCCAGATGCATAAGGTGGCACATGCATCTGGAGTTTGTTTGCAGTGGTTGGAGGCCCTGGTATGCCCATTCTGTCTCTCTCAAAATAAGTAAATAAATAAGTAAAATATTAGAACAGAAAGTGCTGGTGTAGATGTTCTCTCACTAGAACAGATGCCCTATGATGGATGGGCCTACTAGGGCCAGGTTCTTTTCATGTTTTATGTCCACCTCCCACAACAACACATAGGAAGTGATCATTATTCGGTTCACAGTTATGGAATCTGAAAGTCAGAAGCTCCAAATCAATGCCCCTCCTGATTCTTTCTCTTGTTCCTGCCTAACCTTGCCAGGCTCTGGATTCTTTACCCGTGCAAGGTCTGCCAATGTAGTCTTGGCATACATCACCCTTTTCTGTTTTCATACTTACTAACCCTACCTTCTATGGTGGGCTTTGGAGACACAAGCCCCTGTGGTTCCACACTTTAGGTCCAGGGTGGTGTGTCACATGGCCTTCCCTTTCTCCATTCAATCCCAGCTTCCCCTCCCTCAAGCCTGCCATTGTCCCAAAGGTCCAGCGGACTTCATGTCTGTTACAGTACATAGTACACAGCACCTAGAGTGGAGACGTAACGAATCCACAGATTATTCACTACCTTAGAAAATAATGCATTTCGTTAGAACGGATAATTGTGATTCACCATTAAGGGAAAAGGGAAAGGAAGTCAACGTTTAGAGCGTATCTCACTGTTTTGTTTTGTTTTGTTTTGTTTTGTTTTGTTTTGTTTTGTTTTGTTTTGTTTTTTGTTTTGTTTTGTTTTGTTTTGTTTTGTTTTGTTTTGTTTTCCAAGGTAGCATCTCACTCTAGCCCAGACTGACCTGGAATTCACTATGTAGTCTCAGGCTAACCTCAAACTCACAGTGATCTTCCTACCTCAGCCTCCTGAGTGCTTGGATTAGAGGCGTGCACCACTACAGTGGACCCCTAGTTACTTTTGCTTTTCCTAATTACTTTTAGAATATTTTTATTTATTATTTGTTTGCAAGCAGAAAGAGAGAGAGAGAGAGATAGAAAGAGCACGAGCACCCCCAGCCTCCCACCTCTGCAAACAAACTCCAGATGCATGTGTCACTCTGTGCATCTGTTTTTACATGAGCACTAGGGAATCAAACCCCAGCCGTGAGGCCTTGCCAAAGTGCCCTTAACCTCCAAGCCACCTCTCCAGCCCTAATTATTTTTTGTGTTTTGGGTTTTTATGCGGTGCTGAAAATTGAACACATCCTCACAATAAATGGAAGACAAGTGTCCTACTGCTGAGCTGCCTCCCCAGCCTCACCTTATTTTAAACTCAAGAGATAGGGGAGCAAAGTAAGTTTGAAGCCAGCTGGTCTACACAGCAAGTTCCAAGCCAGCCAGGCCTACTGTTTGGGAATTATAGTGAGCTCCAGGTCAGCCTGGGCTAAAGTGAGACCCTGCCTGGAGGAGAGGGGAGATGACCTCTACTTGGTGTCGTTGAAAAGGAACAGTTTGGTACCTACACAAGACCATCATAATAGGAGGAAGAGATCATGACATCAAAATAAGAGAGACTGATTGAGAGGGGGAGGAGATATGATGGAGAATGGAGACTCAAAGGGGAAAGTGGGGGGAGGGGAGGTATTACCATGGGATATTTTTTATAATCATGGACGTTGTTAATTAAAAAAAAATTGAAAAAAAAAGAAAGAAAAGGAACAGTTTGGGATGTCTGGGAACACAGGGTGGCATAAACTGGCAGCATTGCCTATCTTAATTTGATGTTGATATTTTTCTTCTTTTGTGTTCCTATTGTCCTCCAGTCAGTGAAGGAGGGATGGGTAAATGGAGTTACTGACAGCTCCCATACTACTTTCTAGTCATAGGGATTCTCCTGTTCAGGCCGCCTTCCCACATTCCTTGCCTTTTTATCTGTTGCCTCTATATGACTCCTGAGATAATCATGTAAAGTGTTTATCACAGGACCCTGGTACCTAACTGCTCAGTAAAGATTAGCTATGGTGAGCTGGGTGTGGTGGTGGATGTTTGAAATCCCATTCCCCGGGAGGGAGGATGGAAGCAAGAGGATCTAGAGTTCAAGGTAAGCACCAGGGAGGCAGAGGTGGGAGGATCGTGGTGAGTTCGAGGCCACCCTGAGACTACATAGTGAATTCCAGGTCAGCCTGGGCTAGATCGAGACCCTACCTCGAAAAACAAAAAGTGACCTTGAACTCCTGATCCTCCTGCTCATACTTCTCAAGAGCTGAGATGGCAGGAGTGGGCTATCCCACCTGGTCTAAGCCTTGCTGGGGATTGAATCCAGGAACTTATGCATGCTAGGTGGGCTCTCTACTTTTTTTTTTGGTTTTTCAAGGTAGGGTCTCACTCTAGCCCAGGCTGACCTGGAATTCACTATGGAGTCTCAGGGTGGCCTCAAACTCAAGGCGATCCTCCTACCTCTGCCTCCCGAGTGCTGGGATTAAAGGCGTGCGCCACCACGCCCTGCTCAGGCTCTCTACTTACTGAGTTACATCCCCAGTCCAGGTTTTTACTTAGTTTCTTTTTGTTTTATCTAACTCTACCAATTGAGACCTTATGGCTCCACAAAGTAAAGGAAGCAATAAATCCTCTCCAGTCACCCGAGCTACTCAAATGCAGTCAAGTTGGCATATTTCCCCTTACTCGCATGACTCAGAGACAACCGTACAAATGGCACCCCTTCCCAGCCTGTTAGCCAAGGGAGACTAACAGCAACGTGTGCCAGGATTCTGCTTGATAATGATGGGAGGGAAAAAGTGGCTAAAATATTAAACTGATGCAGTTTTGGTTATTCAACTCGTTTTTTTTTTTTTTAAGGTAGATCTTACTCTAGCCCAGGCTAACCTAGAAATCACTATGTTGTCTCAGGGTGACCTCCAACTCACAGTGATCTCCTAGCTCTACCTCTCACGCCTGGCCAATTCCTTTTTGTTTTTTAAAGTTTTTTTTTTTTTTTTTAACTTTTATAACTTTATTTTTAAACTCAAGAAGTTAGTTCCCATCAATGACGACAGTCTGTAGATTTTTTTTGAATGTGGTAACAGGGACATAGGTCACCAAAGTATAAAGCTTGTTTGGTGAATCATCATCCTCATTCCGTTTCTTATACAGGACATTCCTGATTCCCTTGGCGCAGACTGCTTTGTTGAGCTTGGTATCAATGCGCACATCGAGGGTCCCACATCTCCTTCATGGCAAACTTCCGGATCTCTTTGAGGGCCCCAGAGGCCCGCTCCTTGAAGCCCACTCCATGGATGCCCTGTGAATGGTGGTGGTGCCCTCTCGGGTCACCACCTTGTTGATGGCAGAACAGCTCTTCTTTTTCTTGCCACCCTTCTTAGTCGGAGCCATTCTGCCAGGCCCAGGTTGGAAAGCTTTTAAAAAGTTTTTTTTATATATATTTATTAGAGACAGAGAGAGAGAGAGAATGGGCACGCCAGGGCCTCTAGCCACTGCAAACGAACTCCAGATGAATGTACCATCATGTGCATCTGGCTTATGTGGAACCTGGAGAATCGAACTAGGGTCCTTTGGCTCCGCAGGCATGCCCCTTAACCGCTAAGCCATCTCTCCAGCCCCCAACTCCTTTAAAAACAAATAATTAAAAGATAACACTCATTTTTAAAAATTATTTATTTGATAGAGAAAAAGGAGAGAGAATGAGTGCACCAGGGCCTCTTGCTGCTACAAACGACCTGCAGTTGCATGCACTGCTGTGAGGTAGGAAAGTTGCCAGGAGTTTGAGACCAGCCCAGCTGCAGAATCAAATCTTGTATCAAAAAAATAAAAACCAAGCCAGGCGTGGTGGCACACACCTTTAATCCTAGCACTCGGGAGGCAGAGGTAGGAGGATGACTGTGAGTTCAAGGCCACCCTGAGACTACATAGTGAATTCCAGGTCAGCCTGGGCTAGAGTGAGACCCTACCTCGAAAAACCAAAAAACGAAAAATAAAAACCCAAAAGGCTGGGGATCTAGCTCAGTGGTAGCATATCTACCTAATTTACACGAGGCCCTGGGCTCAATCTCAGCACACACACACACACACACACACACACACTCTCAGGAAGAACCCTTACAATACACTGTAGCAGGTATCATTTTCATCTTAGGATCTCCACTCACACTCTCATTTACACTGCTCTATGGGAGGAAACAAGGGCTAATGAAGAAAGGTATCCGTTTTTTAGTTTTTAGTTTTGTTTGGTGCCGGTGATAGAAGCCAGTCTGTCTCACATGTAAGCATACATGCTAACAAGCTTCATTCCTATTCCTAGAAAGTTACTTTTTTTCTTTTTTTTTTTTTTTTTTTTTTTTTTTGGTTTTTCGAGGCAGGGTCTCACTCTAGCCCAGGCTGACCTGGAATTCACTATGGAGTCTCAGGGTGGCCTCGAACTCACGGCGATCCTCCTACCTCTGCCTCCCGAGTGCTGGGATTAAAGGCGTGCGCCACCACGCCCGGCTCAGAAAGTTACATTTTAGCACATCTAAGTTTTAAGTTTTTAAATATTACTGACAATTTCATACATGTACATAATGTATTTGGATTATACTCACCGTCCCTTTCCATCTCTTATCCTACTCCCACTGAGCCCTTCCTCCCATCTAGTCATCTTACCACATTCTTTCCTTTCTTTCTTTCTTTTTTTTTATTTTTTATTTTTTTTATTTTTCAAGGTAGGGTTTCACTCTAGCTCAGGCTGGCCTGGAATTTACTATGTAATCTCAGGGTGGCCTCAAATTTACAGCAATCCTCCTACCTCTGCCTCCCAAGTGCTGGGATTAAAGGTGTGTGCCACCACACCCGGCAAGTCATTTTACCACATTCATGTCTGTGTGTATGTGTCCCACTGTTTTTTGGTTTTTGTTTTTGTTTTTTGGTTTTTTTGAGGTAGGGTCTCACTCTAACCCAGGCTGACCTGGAAGTCACTATGTAGTGTCAGGGTGGCCTCAAATCCATGGTGATCCTCCTACCTCTGCCTCCCAAGTACTGGGATTAAAGCCGTCCACCACCACGCCTGGCTTGGGATATATATATGTATATATACTTTATTTATTTGCAAGCAGAAAGAGACAGAAAGAAAAAAGACAGAGAAAAAGAGATAATGGGCACACCAGAACCTCTTGCCGCTGCAAATGAACTCCAGATGCATGCCACTTTGTGCATCTGGCTTTATGTGGATACTGGGGAATCAAATCTTGGTCGTTGAACCTTTCAGGCAAGTACCTTAACTACTGAGCAATCTTTCCATGTGCCCCCTCAGGCATACACACACAGTGAGTTTAATTAGGGTTGCTTGCTTAAGCATGGGTGCGGAGGTATTCATATTTATAAAGAAAATGTCTCTCCCATGTCTTAATGCTACTCTCACTTTTGGTTAGAGAAGCTTCTCTTTTCAGACGGTGGTGACCTCTGGGATGATTCAAAAGGCACCATAGTGCTGAGAAGAAGTGACAAAAGACTGTTAAGCACTAAAACATCTCTATCACACCTTCTAAAACTCAGGGTCCATTGTGGAAGAGGTGGTGGAAGGAATGTAAGAGCCAAAGGAAGGGTAGGACTGCTTACAATGCACTCTTCCAGACACAAAATGACCTGGATATCAATGATCTCACAGTGCCTGACACTACCTACACAAGACTATTATAATAGGAGGAAAAGATGATGACATCAAGATGAAAGAGAGACTGATTGAGAGGGGGAAGGGGATATGATGGAGAGTAGAGTTGCAAAGGGAAAGGGGAGAAGAGAATTACCATGGTTATGGAAACTGTCAATTAAAAAAATTTTTTAAAGACGTCTCTCTGTCCCCCAGAAACCATTAATTGCCAATTGCCCCTCAGGGAGGAAAGCGTATTTTTTTAGATAGGGGGGGTGTGGTGGTTTGATTCAGGTGTCCCCCCATAAATTTATGTGTTCTGAATACTAGGTTCCCTGCTGATGCAGATTTGGGAATTAACACCTCCTGGAGGCAGTGTATTGTTGGGGGTGGGCTTATGGGTGTTATAGCCAGTTTCCCCTTACTAGTGTTTGGCACACTCTCCTGTTGCTATTGTCCACCTTATGTTGGCCAGGGGATGATGTCCACCCTCTGCTCATGTCATTGTTTTCCCCTGCCATCGTGGAGCTTCCCCTCAAGCCTGTAAGCCAAAATAAACCTTTTTTCCCACAAGCTGCTCTCGGTTGGGTGATTTCTACCAGCAATGCAAACCTGACTGCAACAGGGGGGAATGATTGTTATTTGTGTGGTACTGGGCATTAAACCTAGGGCTTTCCCCATGCTGGGCAAGGGTTCTACCAATGAACTATGTCTTCAGCCCTCTTTCACTTTTTAAAAAAATATTTTATTTATTTTCAAGCAGAAAGAGAGAGAGAGAGAGAGAATGGGGCATTTCAGGGCCTCCAGCCATTGCAAATGAACTCCAAACGCATGCGCCACCTTGTGTACCTGGCTTTACCATGGATCTTGGTGAATTGAACCTGGATCCTTAGGCTTTGCCAGCAAGTGCCTTAACTGCTGAGCCATCTCTCTAGCCCTCACTTCTTTTTTTTTTTTATTTTATTTTTATTCATTTATGACAGAGAGAGAGAGAGAGAGGAGGGGAGGGGGACTGAGAATGGGTATAGCAGGGCCCATTTTTTTTAATTTATGTATTTATTTGAGGGAGAGAGGCAAATTGAATAGATGCTCCAGGGCTTCCAGCCACTGCAACTGAACTCCAGACAATGTGCCCCCTTGTGCATCTGGCTTATGTGGGTACTGGGTAATCAGACATGGATCCTTAGGCTTTGCAGTCAAGTGCCTTAACTTCTAAGTCAATTCTCCAGCCCCCCCTTTCACTGTTTTATGTTTATGTTGGCAAGTTGACAGTATGTAGAATCACCTGGGAGGGATTATGTGGTTTAGGTGAGCCTGTGTGCCAGTCTGTGAGGGATTATGTTGATTAGGCTAATTAAAGAGGGAAGATTTACAAGATGTGTTACTTGCTGGGAAGCTCAGGAAATACTGGGCATCTGAACCCTGAATGGTGACTAACGGAAGTGCTGGGTGACAGCATGTGCCCAGTGGTATAGACGCCCTCCTCCAAGAGCAGGCACAGAGATCACTTGCTCCTAGTCCAGTGGGCTGTACATCTTAGAGTCACATACAAGTACTGCCTGAGGCCAACCCTGGTGATGCTTGATACAGTTCTGTCTCTTTTTTTGTTTGTTTGTTTGTTTGTTTTTTTGGTTTTTTGAGGTAGGGTCTCACTCTAACTCAGGCTGACCTGGAATTCACTCTGTAGTCTCAGGGTGGCCTTGAACTCATGGCAATCCTCCTACCTCTGCCTCCCAAGTGCTGGGATTAAAGGTGTGCGCCACCACGCTGGGCTCAGTTCTGTCTCTTTTTTAAAAAATATTTTATTGACAAAGGAAGGGTAGGACTCCTTACAACGTCCTCCCTCCAGACATAAAATGGCCTGGATATCCACGACCTCACAGTGCCTGACACTACCTATACAAGACCATCATAATAGGAGGAAAAGATCATGACATCAAAATGAAAGAGAGACTGATTGAGATGGGGAGGGGATATAATGGAGAATGGAATTTCAAAGGGAAAGTGGGGGGAGGGAGGGTAGCACCATGGGATATTTTTTATAATCATGGAAAATGTTAATAAAAATAGAGAAAAGACAAAGAAGAAAAGAAAGACTGAGGACAGGCAGCCATCCACCCATTCCTTTAGCCCCTCTGAGTTTAAGAAAGACTGTCTGGCTGGGTGTGGTGGTGCATGCCTTTAATCCCAGCACTCAGCAGGCAGAGGTAGGAGGATCGCCATGAGTTCAAGGCCACCCTGAGACTACATAGTGAATTCCAGGTCAGCCCGGGCTAGAGTGAAACCCTATCTTGAAAAACAAAACAAAACAAACAAACAAACAACAACAACAAAAGACTGTCCTCAGACCCTCAGATAGCAGGCAGACATCTACCCATTCCTTTAGCCCCTCTGAGGTTTAAAAATATATATATTTTATTGATTGATTTATTTGAGAGAGAGAGAGAGAGAGAGAGAATGGGCATGCCAGGGCCTCCAGGAGCTGCAAATGACTCTAGATGTATGTGCCACCTTGTGCATCTGGCTTATGTAGGTCCTGGGGAATCAAATCTGGGTCCTTGGGCTTTGCAGGCAAGCACCTTAACCACTAAGCCATCTCTCCAACCCCAGTTCTGTCTCTTAATCCTCCTAACATGAGGTAGTATCAGTTTTACCAACCCTGTGTTTCAGATGTCACCAACAGTGCTAGGGAATGAGAACTGTACCACTCTACAATATTCTATGAAAACTAGAAGAACTCATGAAAAATTACCAAATGTGACATTGGTGTTTTAATTTATTCTCCAGGGTAGTGTCAGAACAGTTAGGCACTGTCACTTGGAGGCTTGCTTCTGGTCTGCGTGTATATTCAGAAATTTTCCTTCTGTGCAATATCACTACTCTCCCTGGTTAGCTTTCTTCCCTGGGAACCTGATAGGTCTTTGCCCCAATTCCTTCTATTCTAGTTACTCCTGACATGTAACAAATCACTCCAAACCTTAGTAGTCTAAAATAACCATTTTATTCTGCTTACAGACACATGAATTTCAACATCCTTGGTAACACAAGCTTGTCCCTGCTCCACACACAACATTTGGGGTCTCAGATGGGTAGATTCAATAGCTAGGAATGACTCAGTGGCAGGGAGGCGGCTAGGATCATCTGGAGATGTCCTCACTGACATGCTGCTATGACACTTACCGACAGCAAGGACTGACAGTGGCTGGGACTGAGAACCTCCACAAGGCCTCTTCCTCTTCTGTGAGTGTGTGTGGCAGCAGGGAAACTTACATGGGGGCTCAGGGCTCCAAAAGCTGACTCTATAATCTCTTTTCTGACTTCAAATATCAACCCCCCACCACCACCCAAGGGTCTAGGCTAACCTTGAACTCAATTCTACAGACTCCCAGGTTCTGGGCTTACACCATACCCTACATACTTTTTTTCCTCCCTTCTCTCCTTTCTCTCTCTCTCTCTCTCTCTCTCTCTCCTTTTTTTTTCCTTAGAAATACAGTCTTGCTATGTAACCCTGGCTGGCTGGCCTTGTACTATGTACTTCGGATTGGCCCCTCACACACTGATATCCTCCTACTTCCAATTGCTGAGATTACAGACATGCACCACCATGCCCAGACTTATAGATAGATGATAGAGCTGGGCATGGTGGCACACACCTTTAATCCCAGCACTCGGGAGGCAGAGGTAGGAGGATCGCCATAAGTTCTAGGCCACCCTGAGAATACATAGTGAATTCCAGATCAGCCTGAGCTAGAGTGAGACCCTACCTTGAAAAACCAAAAAAAAAAAAAAAAAAAGGAAGAAAGGAAGAAAGATAGATGATAGACAGACAGATGATGATAGGTAGGTAGGTAGATAGATAGATAGATAGATAGATAGATAGATAGATAGATAGATAGATAGATAGAGATAGAAAGATAGATAGGGAGAGTTTTGGGTTTTGATATAGGATTTTGTTTTCTTAATACAGCCCAGGATGGCCTGGAACTCACCAAGCAGTTGACGATGGCTTCTGAACGTCCTTCCTCCACCTCCCCAAGGCTGAGATTATAGACAAATTCTATCCCACCTGGTTTTATGTGGTGCTGAGGATTGAACCCAAGGCCTTTTTTCTGCATATTAGGCAGGCATTTGAGTGACTGAGCTACATGACCAGACCCTCAAAAATGTAGAGCTAATAGTCAAATGAACAATGACTATTGCAAACAAATATGAGAGATATGTTCACTTTAAAACTTTCGTCGTTTGGATTATTTTAAGACAAATGCTCATGTAGCCCAAGCTGGCCATAAATTTACAATCCTGCGGCCTTTGCCTCCTGAGTGCTGGGATTACAGGTGAGCCACCAAACCTGGCTGTGACTCTTACTGTAACAGGAAGAAACAATGCCCTGGAGGATAGCTGTCCCGCACATAAATCCATGGAAAAAGCAAAAAGGAAATACCTGTAGCTTTTATTTAGTAAATTCAACAAAGTATTCTGTTTGTTTTTCCAAGATTATGCAAGGATAGACCAGGAATGTCAACCTTGTTTCTGACTGACAGGAATTGCTGGCAGTATTGATAGTGAACTGGAAGAAACAAAATGCTTCAAGGTTATTGAGACTGGTTCAAGGGACTTACTCCAGGGGAATGAACTCATATCTCGTGGGGAAGTTTACATTTACAAGGTTAAGTGGAAATAACCATGATGTGAAACACGGAATGTGAATTCCATAGGAGACTCAGAGTCTTTGGGGGATTAAAAAAGCTAAAAGAGCCAGGTGTGACACATGCCTGTAATCCCCACACTTAGGAGGGAGAAGGATCAGGAGCTCAAGGTCAGCCTAGGCCAGTAGTGAGTTCAAGGCCAGCCAAATATATGAGGCCCTGTTTCAAAAAAAAAAAAAAAAAGTTTGATTAAATTAAAGGCTAAAAGTAAACCGGGCCCACATCTTTAATCCCAGCACTTGGGAGGCAGAGGTAGGAGAGTCGCTGTGAAGTTGAGGCCACCCTGAGACTATATAGTGAATTCCAGGTCAGCCTGGGCTAGAGTGAGACCTACCTCAAAAAAATGAAAATAAAAAAGAAGAAATGAATGCTCAAGGTTTATCAGATGATTCTTGCAGATAGCAATGTGGAAAAGAGAGAATCAAGCTAGCAACTAATATGAAAAAAACATGAGAAAATCAAAGAAAATGTCTGAAGACTTTTTTAAACAATTTTTTAATTATTTTTATTTATTTATCAGAGTCAGAGAGGGAGACAGGCAGAGAGAGTGAGTGAGAATGGACATATCAGGGCCTCTAGCCACTGCAAATGAACTCCAGATGCATGTGCCACCTTGTGCATCTGGCTAACATGGGACCTGGAGAACCAAACTTGAGTCCTTTGGCTGCACAGGCATGCACCTTAACCACTAAGCCATCTCCCTAGCCCATCTGAAGATTTTTGAGAAAGGCAAGAAGAGGGGGATCACCATTAAAAAAAAATGAGAAAAATTTACAAAAACCAAAAAAAAAAAAAAAAAAAAAAAAGAGTGGGCATGGCAGTGCACGGCTTTAATCCCAGCACTCAGGAGGCAGAGGTAGGAGGATTGCCAAGAGTTCAAGGCCAGCCTGAGACTACCTAGTGAATTCCATCCAGGCCAGCTTGGGCTAGAGTCTTGAAAAACCAAAAAAATATTTACAAAGACCAAGCAAGGTGACACACGCCTTTAATCCCAGCACTCGGGAGGCAGAGGTAGGAGGACTGCCAAGAGTTCAAGGCCAGCCTGAGACTCCATAGTAAATTCCAGGTTAGCCTGGGCTAGAGTGAGACCCTACCTCAAAAAACAAAAAACAAACGAAACAAAACAAAACTGGACTGGAGAGATGACTTAGCAGTTAAGATGCTTGTCTGCAAAGCCAAAGGACCCAGGTTCGATTTCCCAAAACCCACATAAGCCAGATCCACAAGGTGGCGCATGTATCTGGAGTTCATTTGCAGTGGCTGAAGGACACAGCACATCCATTCTCTCTCTTTCTCTCCCTCTCTCTCTGTCTCTCTCTCTCTCTCTCAAATAAATAAAATAATTTTTTAAACTTAAAAGGAATAAACAAAGAATAAATGAGCAGTACTACCTTTAGAAACATCAGTCAGAGCCTGAGGAGATGGCTCAGTGGTTAGCAGCACATGCTTACTGGCCCCAGTACCTATGTCAAAGCCACACACACACCTGGAGTTCCTTTGCAGTGGCAAGAGGTCCTGTTGTACCCATCCTCCTCCTCCCCTCCCTCAGCCACTCTGCTTGCAAATGAATAAACAATGCTGTAAAAAAGGAAACACAAGTCAGGGGCTAGAGAGATGGCTCAGCAGTTAAAGCAATTGCCCATAAAGCCTAATGACCAGAGTTCACCCAATACCCATGTAAAGCCAGATGCACAAAGTGGCCCATGGGTCTGGAGTTCATTTGCAATAGCTAGAGGCCCTAGTGAGCCCATTCTCTCTCTCTCTCTCTCTCTCTCTCTCTCTCTCTCTCTCCTTGCACATAAATAAAATTTTTTAAACCTGTAAGTTGGGCTGGAGAGATGGCTTAGCGGTTAAGATGCTTTCCTACAAAGCCTAAGGACCCAGGTTCTATTCTCCAGGTCCCCCGTTAGCCAGGTGCACATTGTGGAGCATGCATCTGGAGTTTGTTTACAGTGGCTAGAGGCTCTGGCGTGTTCATTCTCTCTCTCTCTCTCTCTCTCTCTCTCTCTCCCTCCCTCTCTCTGTCTCTAATAAATAAATTAAAAATAAAACCTTTAAAACAAGAAAAAGCCAGCTATGGTGGCACAACCCTTTAATCTTAGAACTTGGGAGGCAGAGGCAGGAGGATCACTGTGAGTCTGAGGGCAGCCTGAGACTACATAGTGAATTCCAGGTCAGCCTGGGCTAGAGTCTTGAAAAACCAAAAAATATTTACAAAGGCTAAGCAAGTTGATGCATGCTTTTAATCCCAGCACTCAGGAGGCGGAGATAGGAGGATTGCCAAGAGTTCAAGGCCAGCCTGAGACTACATAGTGAATTCCAGGTCAGTCTGGCTAGAGTGAGCCCCTGCCTTGACAATGAAAGAAAGAAGAAAAAAGAAAAAGAAAAAGAAACCCAAGTCAGACATGGTGGCACATGCCTATAACCCCATAATGCCTATAATAAGGCTGAAGCAGGAGGATCTCAAGTTTGAGGCCAGCATGACCTACATAGCAAGACTCTGTCTCAAACAAATTATGTTTTTCTGAGGATGAAGAAGAAATGGCAGAGTGTTTCACTAGCCTGCACTAAGCCTTCGGTTTAACCCCAGCACTGTGTGAAAACACAAGCAGAAGTGGTGGCAGGCCCCTGTAGTCCTGATACTCAGGAAGTAGAGGCAGGAAGATCAGAAATCCAAGGTCATCCTCAGCTACTCAGTGAGTTCGAGATCAGCCTGGGGCTACATGCGAAGGAAGTGGGAGGCAGAGCTGGGGAGGCAGCTTAGTTGACAAAGCGCCTGCTTTGACAGCACAAAACCCTGGGTTCAGTCCCCAGCACCACATAAAAAGCATGGTGGCACCTGTCTGTAATCCCAGCACTCAGAAGGTTCAGGCAGGAGGATCTAGAACTCAAGGTCATCTTCAACTGCATTACAAGTTCAAGGCCAGCCTAGGCTACATAAGACCCTGTAGCAATCAATAAAATGATTTTTTTTGTTTGTTTTTTTTTTGAGGTAGGGTCTCATTCTAGCACAGGCTGACCTGGAATTGACTATGTAGTCTCAGGGTGGCCTTGAACTCACTATAATCCTCCTACCTCCGCCTCCCAAGTGCTGGGATTAAAGGTGTGTGCCATGCCACCCGGCTCCAAATATTCTTTCAAAACTTATCTTGAATTATTTATTGGCAAGCAGAGGGAGATAGAAGAGAAAGAGAGAGGATGGGCCAGGGCCTCCGGCTACTGCAAACAAACTCCAGAGGCATGTGCCACTCTGTGCATCTGGCTCGACCTGGGTACTGGGGAACCAAGCCCTGGTTGTTAGGCTTTTCAGGGAAGTGTTTCAACCACTGAGCCATATCTCCAGTCCCACTATCACCTATCCTTTTAGTCAAAGAATATTTTCAAAAAGAAGAAGAAGGAGGAGGAGGAGGAGGAGGAGGAGGAGGAGGAAGAAGAAGGAGAAAAAGAAGCAGCAGCAGCAGCAGCAGCAGCAGGGCATGGTGCCACACACTTTTAATTCCAGCACTCGGGAGGCGGATATAGGAGGATCACTGTGAGTTTGAGGCCACCCTGAGACTACATAGTGAATTCCAGGTCAGCCTGTGCTAGAGTGAGACCCTACCTCAAAAATATACATCTTTTGGAGGACTGGAGAGATGGATTAGCAGTTAAAAGAGCTTTCTTGCAAAGCCTGCTGGCCTGAGTACAGTTCGCCAGTACTCACACAAAGTGGTGCGTGTTTCTGGATTTTAAATTTTAATTAATTTCTTTATTTAAGAGAGAAAGGCAGATAGAGATAGAGAGGGAGAGAGACAGAGAGAGAACGGGCTGCCAGTGCCTCCAGCCACTACAACCAAACTCCAGACACATGTGCCACCTTGTGCATCTGGCTTACGTGGGTCCTGGGAAACAAAGCCATGGTCCTTTGGCATTGCAGGCAAGCATGTTAACATCTAAGCCATTTCTCCAGCCCATGTTTCTGGATTTTGTGTGTAGTGGCAGGATGTCCAAGCACCCCTATCTCTCTCTCTCTCTCTCTCTCCCTCTCTCTCTCTCTCTCTCACACACACACAAATGAGTTAATAAAAAAAACTCAAATAATATTTTGCTTTTATTATCTTTTTCTTCCATGCCCACCAATAAAATGATTTAAAAAGAATTTTTAAGTGATTGGAATAGAATCATAGAAGTACATACTTAGAGAAATCAATAGCTATTATATTTATCTATATCTATTTATTTTTATATAGGTTTATTTGCAAAGCAGAGAGAGAATGGGCATGGCAGGGCCTCTAGCCACTGCAAACAAACTCCAGATGCATGTGTCACCTTGTCCATCTGGCTTATGTGGATCTTGGGGAATCGATCTGAAATCCTTTGACTTTGCAGGCAAGCACCTTAATGCTAAGCCACCTCTCCAGCCCCTCTGTTTCTCTTTGATTCTGCCTCCAAAAATACCTGCTTCCTACTATTCTTCTGTTTAGTTTCTCTAAGTATGTACGCCTGATCCTTCTGCCTCTCTCTTCAAGTGTTAGTATTACAGGTGTGCATGACCATCAATCCATTTTTCTTTCTTTTATTTTTTATTTTAGTGTTTTTGTTGTTTTTTTTTCTTTTTTATTATTCATTTATTTGCAAGCAGAGAGAAAGATAGAGAGAATGGGCATGCTAGGGCCTCCAGCCACTGCAAATGGACTCCAGATGCATGCACCAAATTGTGCATCTAAGTGGGTACTTGGGAATCAAACTAGGGTCCTCAGGCTTTTGTAGGCAAACACCTTAATCGCTGAGCCATCTCTCCAGGCCTCCTTGTGTTTTTCTTTCAGCCTGATCAAGTGGGTTTTACCCCAGAAATGCAGGGATGATTCAACATACACAAGTTAATAAATGTAATAAACTATAAAAATTATTTTTAATTAAAAATATTTTTTATTTATTTGAGAGAGAGAGAGAGACAGGAAGAGGTAGACAGAAAGGGAATGGGTGTGCCAGGGCCTCCAGCCACCACAAAGGAACTCCAGACCAATGCGCCCCCTTGTGCATCTGGCTTATATGGCTCCCTGGGAATCAAACCTGGGTCCTTAGGCTTCGCAGGCAAATGCCTTAACCGCTAAGCAATTTCCTCAGCCCTATAAAATTTGCTTAAAAAAAAGAAAAAGAAATAGGAGCAAGTATAGACAGAAACCTAAAGGAAAAATCTAACAATCCAGGCGTAAACTAGGATGCAGGTTGTGACAAAAGGGGAAGTGAATGAGGAAACCCTGAAAGAGCACATAAGATTGATGGGCTTTAAATGATGCCAACTCTGCATCTGAAACCTTTCTACTTCCTCTGCTTCTGGCTGTCCTCTATCCACGGCAGGATGCGGGATGAGGATCTGTGGGATAATGGGAATAGAATTAGGCATTAAGTCCGCCAGCTAAGGTTCATGATCTTACTAATTCATCTGGTACTGGAGTCATCATGAAGCTCCTGGGAGTCTTTTATGGGTACAAGAACTGGTACAAACGCTGTTAGATTGGTTATATAAGGAGACTTGGGAAAAGATGAGTTCCCTTCCTAGCCAGCAGAAGCTACAGACCTCAGGAACCAGCGTCATACGGTGGATAATGCATTCTTGGAATGAATGAGAATCAGAGGTTAACTTTTTTTTTCTTTCTCTCTCTCTCTCTCTCTTTCTGAGGTAGGGTCTCACTCTAACACCTCTGCCTCCCAAGTACTGGAATTAAAGGCGTGACCACCACATTCACGTCCAGCCTAACTTTTTTTTTTCTTAATTTTTATTAACATATTCCATGATTATAAAAAAGATCCCATGGTGCTACCCTCCTTCCCCCCACTTTCCCCTCTGAAACTCCATTCTCCATCATATCCCCTCCCCATCTCAATCAGTCTCTCTTTCATTTTGATGTCATGATCTTTTCCTCCTCTTATGATGGTCTTGTGTAGGTAGTGTCAGGCACTATGAGGTCATGGATATCCAGGCCATTTTATGTCTGGATGGAGCACGTTGTAAGGAGTCCTACCCTTCCTTTGGCTCTTACATTCTTTTTTTTTTTTTTTTTTTTCATTTTCAAAGGGTTTATTAAAGAATGTTCTTAAAAGCTAATTTGCTCATGCTGTCTGCATAGTAAAGGTGATGGAAGAGAGCAGGGTTCCAGGCCTCATTCTGCTGCAGTTCTCCGTGCAGAACAGTGTGGTCATTCTTGCAATGTGAGACTAAATTAGAGTCTCTTCTATGCTTCTCTTCCAAACACGAGGAGTAACAACAGGAGATGGAGTGAAAAGCCATCTTCCTTTCATTCTGTGGTGTTGGAGCCCATATTTTTACCATCACAGGCTACAATTTTCACTTTATCCACCTTAATAAGTTCCGTCACTTCTCTGAATTCAACATCATTCAATACAAAAGTCCATACATTATCGCAGAATCTGTATGTATTTAGAGAGCCCCTGAAATTGACTCTGTTCCTGACCCTCTGGGCCAGCGCTGAGTTTATAGCCTTATCAAACTGAAGCAGAACTTCAAGGGCAAGTTGAGGGGTGATCTGTTGAGACTGTATGAGCTCATCTAGGCTCTCTTGAAGACTGTTTCCCAAAGTGGTATTTCTGTACAACTGATATGCCATGGCTTAGGAGAAAGAAATTGTTTTTTTCAGGCTTGCATTGATGTCCTGGGGGAGGCGTTTCCCGCCGCTCACGCGAGGGCCGCCGGGAAGGGGAGGCGCCCACCCCGCCAGGCCTCTCGCTCCGCAGCCACAGAAACCACCTGGCTCTTACATCTTTCCGCCACCTTTTCCGCATTAGACCCTGAGCCTTGGAAGGTGTGATCGAGATGTTACTCAGTACTCCAGTCACTTCTTTCCAGCACTATGATACCTTCTGAGTCATCCCAAGGTCAGCCTAACTTTTAAAAAAATATTGTATTTGTATTTTATTTATTTGAGACAGAGAGAAAGAAAGAAAGAGTGGGTATGCTTTCAGGGCCTCTAGCCACTGCAAACGAACTCCAGATGCATGTGCCGCCTTGTGCATCTGGTTTTACATAGGTACTGGGGAATCAAACCTGAGTTCTTTAGCTTTAGAGGCAAGCACCTTAACCACTAAGCCATCTCTCCAGCCCAGAGGTTAACTTTTTTTTTTCAAATTTTTATTAACAACTTCCATGATTAGGAAAGAATGTAAGAGCCAAAGGAAGGGCAACATGCTCCCTCCAGACACAAAATGGCCTGGATATCCATGGCCTCACAGTGCCTGACACTACCTGCATAAGACCATCATAAGAGGAGGAAAAGATCAAGGCATCAAAAGTAAAAGAGAGACTGATTGAGATGGGGAGGGGGTATGATGGAGAGTGGAGTTTCAAAGGGGTAAGTGGGGGGAGGGAGGGTATTACCATGGGGTATTTTTTATAATCGTGGAAGTTGTTAATAAAAAAAATTAAATTTTTTTTTAAAAATTTGAAAAGAAATAAAAAGATCCATGGTAATTCTCTCCCTCCCCCCACTTTCCCCTTTGAAACTCCACTCTTCATCATACCCCCTCCCCATCTCAATCAGTCTCTCTTTTATTTTGATGTCATGATCTTTTCCTCCTATTATGATGGTCTTGTGTAGGTAGTGTCAGGCACTGTGAGGTCATGGATAGCCAGGCCATTTTGTGTCTGGGGGAGCACGTTGTAAGGAGTCCAGCCCTTCCTTTGGCTCTTACATTCTTTCCGCCACCTCTTCTGCATTAGACCCTGAGCCTTGGAAGGTGTGATAGAGATACTGTAGTACTGAGCACTCCTGTCAGCACCATGATGCCTCTGAGTCATCCCAAGCTCACTGCCATCTGAAAAGAGAAGATTCTCTACCAAAAGAACTTTTTTTTGAAAGAGAGAAAGGGAGGGGGAGGGAGGGGGGAGGGAGAGAAAATGGGCACACCAGGGCCTCCAGGTACTGCAAATGAACTCCAAACACATGCGCCACCTTGTGCATCTGGCTAACGTGGGTCCTGGGGTATCAAACCTGGGTCCTTTGGCTTTGCAGGCAAATGCCTTAACCACTAAGCCATCCCTCCAACCCAGAGGTTAACTTGTTTATTGACAGCTTTCACAATTGTAGACAATAAACTATGCTAATTCCCTCCCCCACTCCGGTTGTTCATCCCTACTCAAATCCACCCTCCATCAAATCCTCTCCTCCTTTCAATTACTCTCTCTCTCTTATTTTGATGTCATCATATTTTCCCCTATTATGGAGGTGTTGTGTAGGTAGTGTCAGACACTGTGAGGTCATAAATATCAAGGCCATTTTGTGTCTGAAAGATTGCATTATAAGCAGTCCTACCCTTCCTTTGGCTCTTCCATTCTTTCCACCACCTCTTCTGCAATGGACCCTGAGCCTGGAATACTCTCTCCCATTTCTAACCATCACACACAGGTAATAAATAGTCTTCCTATGATATTTTCTGTTTGTCACTTCTCTGTTTGAAATACTTCATTGTTTCCCCACTGCCTGGTATTAATAAAGTTTTAACTTCTGAGCCGAGCATGGCAGTAAACAACTGTAATACTAGCACTTGGGAGATGGAGGCCGAAGGATCAGGAAGGAGTTCAAAGCCAACCTCAGCTACATAGTGAGTTTAAGACTAGTTTGGGCCGGGCGTGGTGGCGCACACCTTTAATCCCAGCACTTGGGAGGCAGAGATAGGAGGATCACCGTGAGTTCGAGGCCACCCTGAGACTACAGAGTGAATTCTAGGTCAGCCTGGGGCTAGAGCGAGACCCTACCTCGAAAAAACAAAAAAAAAAAAAAAAGAAGACTAGATTGGGCTATATATTAGACTTTGTCTCCAAAAAGAAAAAAAAAAAAAAAATTAGCCGGGCGTGGTGGCACATGCCTTTAATCCCAGCACTCAGGAGGCAGAGGTAGGAGGATCACCATAAATTCAAGGCTATCCCGAGATTACAGAGTGAGTTCCAGGTTAGCATGGGCTAGAGTGAAACCCTACCTTGAAAAATTAACCTTTTTTTTTTTTTTTTAATTTTTCAATGTAGGATCTCACTCTAGCTCAGGCTGACCTGGAATTCACCATGTAGTCTCAGAGTGGCCTTCAACTCACAAAGATCCTCCTACCTCTGCCTAGAAAAAAAATAACTTTTTTTTATAATTAAAGTTTCTGTATTTAGTTTTTCATCTTATATTACTTATTGCAACCCATTCTTGATATTCAGAGCGTTAGTTCCACTTTTCAACTTTAACTCTGGTTTCAGATGCTCTATAATCGAGTTCCAACCTCTTTCTAGATTTGTACAAATTTTAATTTGGGTACATGTTTTATGTGCACCCCAAGATTGCCTGTTTCTGTGCTTGTGTTTATGCCTTTCTCCAGTCTCTAGTCTCTCTTTGTTGATATCAGTTTTTTAAAGTCTTTAAGATATCTTCAAGGCCTATGTGAGATATCAGATTTCTCAAAAGCTTTGATCATCCTATGGTTAATCTTCCTCCTCTTTCTTCCCTTTATTTTTCTTTATCTCTTTTAAAAGTGGGGGCTATTAAATTGGCTTACAGGAGATAGGCTGGGTAGTCCAACAATGGCTTTTTTTTTAAGACAGTCTTATATAGGCTTTTTGTTTGTTTGTTTGTTTGTTTGTTTTGTGCCATGTGAATTCTTTTTTTTTCTTTTCTCAATTTTTATTAACATTTTCCATGATTATAAAAAATATCCCATGGAGCCGGGCGTGGTGGCGCACGCCTTTAATCCCAGCACTCGGGAGGCAGAGGTAGGAGGATCGCCGTGAGTTCGAGGCCACCCTGAGACTCCATAGTGAATTCCAGGTCAGCCTCGGCTAGAGTGAGACCCTACCTCGAAAAACAAAAACAAAAACAAAAAATATCCCATGGTAATACCCTCCCTCCCCCCACTTTCCCCTTTGAAATTCCATTCTCCATCATATCCCCTCCCCATCTCAATCAGTCTCTCTTTTATTTTGATGTCATGATCTTTTCCTCCTCTTATGATGGTCTTGTGTATGTAGTGTCAGGCACTATGAGGTCATGGATATCCAGGGCATTTTATGTCTGGAGGGAGGACATTGTAAGGAGTCCTACCCTTCCTTTGGCTCTTACATTCTTTCCGCCACCTCTTCCGCATTAGACCCTGAGCCTTGGAAGGTGTGATCGAGATGTTACTCAGTACTCCAGTCATTTCTTTCCAGCACTATGATACCTTCTGAGTCATCCCAAGGTCACTGCCAACTGAAAAGAGAAGATTCTCTACCCAAAGTGAGAGTAGCGTTAATATAACGGTATAAATATTAAGCAAAGTGCTTACTGGGCAGTTTGATAAGCATAGTATATACATTTTTCCAGACATTAGCAGATGTTACACCCCTAGGGCTCATGACTACCCCTGTTTTAAGTTTTCAGTATCAGGGATGTATTCCCCCTCCCCCCCCCCGTGGAGCGGGCCTCCAGTCCAATTGGAGGGCAGTTGGTTTCCACCATGACAGATGTGCCACTATTGCACCCGTTGGCTCATTTGGCCTGGCTGGCCAATTATATGGCTTGCAGTGTCCACTGTTGAGTATGGTTTTTTTGTTTTTTTGGTTTTTTTTTTTTGTGGTAGGGTCTCACTTTGGCCCAGGCTGACCTGAAATTTACTATGTAGTCTCAGGACAGCCTTGAACTCATGGAGATCCTCCTACTTCTGCCTCCCCAGTGAAGTTTTTTTGTTTTTTTTTTTGTTTGTTTTTGAGGCAGTCTCATACAGCCCACACTAGTCTTGAACTCCTGGTCCAGAGTGCTAGGGTTACAGGCCTGTGCCACCACACCCAGTCATTGCCCCCTTTGGAACCTTCACAGTTTTCTCTACCATGTGGCCATGGCCATCCACTGCTCTCGACTACTGGACTAGAGTGAAACCCTACCTCAAAAAACCAAAGGAAAAAAAAAGAAAAGAAAATTCAGATCTTCCCACACTGGACCTATGCTCTTGCTTAGAATGTGCTAAGGCCATGTAGTGGCTCGATCTGAAGATGGGGCCTGTGTTCTGCAGTTCTCTGCCATCTCTATCCTTCATGAACTTGACCTTGATCATAGCCTGGAGGTATTTGATTGTATGATTTCTTGTTTGTATACTTCTATTTTTTTCTTTTTTTTTTCTTTTTTTCTCTTTGTGTGTGTGTGTGTGTGTGTGTGTGTGTGTGTGTGTGTGTGTGTTTTAAGTAGGGTCTCATTCTAGCCAAGGCTGACCTGGAATTCACTAAGGAGTCTCAGGGTGGCCGCGAACTCACGGCAGTCCTCCTACCTCTGCCTCCCAAGTGCTGGCATTAAAGGTGCACACCGTGCCTGGCTCTGTTTGTATACTTCTGCAGAGTAAGAGGTGGGTGAATGGATAGATGGATTAAAGGAAGGGTAAATGAACAAACTAACCTAACTGTAGAGAGCTTCACACTATTATTTTGTTTTGCTCTGATCTGAGATCATGTGCAGAAAAATTCTAGTCTAACTGAATGGAGAAACGAGATTGTGGTGGTTTGATTCAGATGTCCCCCATAAATTTAGGTATTCAGAACGCTAGGTTCCCAGTTGATGAAGATTTGGGAATTAATGTCTCCTGGAGGCAGTGTATTCTTGGGGAAGGGCTTATGGGTATTATAGCCAATTTCCTCTTGCCAGTGTTTGGCACATTCTCCTGTTGCTGTTGTCCACCTGATGTTGACAAGGAGGTGATGTCCACCCTCTGCTCATGCCATCATTTTCCCCTGCCATCATGGAGCTTCCCCTCAAGTCTGTAAGCCAAAATAAACCTTTTGTTCCCAAAAGCTTCTCTTGGTCAGGTGATTTCTGCCAGCAACGCGAACCTGACTGCAACAGAGATGTTCCTTGGTTTTTTTTTGTTGTTGTTGTTGTTTTAGAGGTAGAGTCTTCCTCTCTAACCAAGGCTGACCTGGAATTCACTATATAGTTTCAGGCTGGCCTCAAACTCATGGCAGTCCTCCTACCTCTGCCTCCCCAGTGCTGGAATTAAAGGCATGAACTACCATGCCTGGCTTTTAAGATATGCCTTTTTAATAAGGAATTTCTGAATTCCTCATAATAGGAGTGAGGTGACTATCGAAATTTCAAAAGCAAAAGCAATCTATGTGTCTGTGTATCAGCTAAAGACAAGATTGAAAGCAGTCTGTGCAGGTCTCGGCTTTGATGTCCCCTCAGCAACTCACGCAGAGGCAACACATGGCCATGGGCTTCCATTGTTCCCGTGAACGTGACCTCTCTTACACCGGGGGACTGTGGTTTTGATCAATTGAAAGAACTCCGTGGACAGCCAGGGAGTAGCATCAAGGGTGAAAGGTGGGCAATAAATATGCCAATATGGCAACACAATCAGGTTTATGAAAAAGGCACCGAAGCAAAATGAACATCGGGGATTTACAAAAGCAACTGACACGCTCTGTGTTTTAGAGATGGATTGATGGCTAATTAACTGTCCCCAACCATTCTAAGTCCTGTACCTAGGAAAACATGAGCGGAGACAAAGAGTGATTGATTTCAGTGGGAAAGTCCTGTATTGTGAAATGAGAGAGAAAGGGAGGACAGCGAAGGCAATTATTTGGAAGTACTGAGTTTGCATAGCTTTGTTATGGGATCAGGATATTACGCGAGACTGGGTTTCCTGAGGGCTGCTTTTGTTCCGCGCTGCTGTTGCTTATGTTGTCTTAAAGTATCTGGCAGTAAGATGATAGTTTTATCTGTCATGGGAGGGGAGCTCAACCACAGGACTTACCAGAACCTTGTGAAATGACCAGCGTGAATTCAAGGTGAGAAGATACTGATCAACACTCATTGCATAGACAGAGATTCTCTGCAATCGGAAAATAAAGGAATTTTTGCCTTTAGCAGTAATTACTCGTTTCACCTTGTTGTTGTTGTTGTTGTTGTTTTTTGAGGCAGGGTCTACTAACCCAGGCTGACCTGGAACTCACTCTGTAGTCCCAAAATGGCTTCGAACTCACAGCAATCCTCCTACCTCTGCCTGATGAGAGCTAGGATTAAAGATGTGCTCCAGCACACCCAGATCCTTCCACCTTTTTGTTTGTTTGTTTGTTATTTTGAGGTAGGGTCTCACTGTAGCCCAGGCTGACCTGGAATTCACTATGTAGTCTCAGGATGGCCTCGAACTCACAGTGATCCTCCTACCTCTCTGCCTTCCAAGTGCTGGGATTAAAGGTGTGTGCCACCATGCCTGGCTCCTTCCACATTTAAATATATATATATATATATATATATCTTTAGTAGTTTGTTTTCAAACAGAAAGGAGAGGAGAGGAGAGAGAGAAGGAATGGGCACACCAGGGCCTCCTAGTCACTGCAAACAAATTCCAAATGCATGGGCCATTTTTTGTGTCTGGCTTTCTGTGGGTTCTGGGGAATTGAACCCAGGCTGTTAGGCTTTACAAGCAAGCACCTTTCACTGCTGAGCTCTCTCTCTAGCCCTCATTCCACACTGAGTTTCAATAGGATTCATGGGCTGAAAAAGTGCTCATAACAGGAGCAGACTGTCACTCTTTGAAAATGTCATTTCTCTTCAATTCTTTCTGTATCATAAAATAAATCATTTCTACCAAGAGTTACATGGGTATTCACTTTCTTCAGTTTGAAACACAGTCAAGTGGAAAATGATGGTATATACATTTGTAATCCTACCACTTGGGAAACGGGGGCAGGAGGCTGGATTCAAGCTGGAGGCCAGCCTGATCTACATAGGCAGATCCAGGCCAGCCAGGGTATAATATATAGCAAGTCCTGTGTCAAAGAAAAGATCAGCTGGCTGTGGTGGTGCACGCCTTTAATCCCAGCACTGGGGAGGCCAAGGTAGGAGGATCACTGTGAGTTCGAGGCCAACCTGAGACTACATAGTGGATACCACGTCAGCCTGGGCTAGAGCAAAACCCTATCTCAAAAAAACAAAATAAATAAACTGCTTTAAACATAAACTTGGTTAGTACTTGGTTAGTTTCACCAGTTCTTTGCTAGGCTGTCTCCACTATAGATCACAGGTCACTGACTTAAATGGGGGCTTGAAAAGCCATGGGCCATACTCTTTCATGATTGCCTAGGAGGCAAAATAGATATATCCAGACAATATGAGCATATTGACAATATAAGACTACCGATGTCATGAGGACAGATTATATCCAACTTGTCCACTAGTATAGCTCCTCTCTGTAGCACAGAGTGTGGGCCAGACTCAGAAGAATAAAATAAAATAAAAAGAACCTGTGTTGATCTATTAAAGGTACGTCCAATATATGATAGAAGAGTAATGCCCAAGCATGTTGCTTTTTTAAATATTGTACTTCTTTATATACGAGAGGGGTACACAGGTAAAGAAAGAGAGAATGAGCAGGCCAGGGCCTCCAGCCACTGCAAAGGAACTCCAGATGCATGCGCCACTTTGTGCATTAGGCTTTATGTGGGTACTGGGGAATTGAACCCAGGTAGTTAGGCTTTGCAGGAAAGTACCTTAACCACTAAGACATCTTTCCAGTCCCTCTTTTGAGGGTTTTTTTTGTTTTGTTTTGTTTTTTTTGTTTTTTTGTGTTAGGGTCTCCCTCTAACCCAGGCTGACCTGGAATTCACTATGTAGTCTCAGGGTGGCCTTATAAACTTACAGGTTTTTTACAACAACATTACAAAGTATTTTGGCTTGTAAATTTTTTTTTTTTTTTTTTTTTTTTTTTTTTTTTTTTTTTTTGGTTTTTCAAGGTAGGGTTTCACTCTAGCCCAGACTGACCTGGAATTCACTATGGAGTCTCAGGATGGCCTTGAACTCACGGCGATCCTCCTACCTCTGCCTCCCGAGTGCTGGGATTAAAGGCGTGCGCCACCACGCCCGGCGGCTTGTAAATTTTGTTTTTCTAATGTTTTCATTTATTTATTTAAAGTTTTATTTTACTTTTAGTTTTTTGAGTTTTATTGAAATCCTACATGAACAAGAAATTGGAAATACAATCACATCAAAGAACAAATTGTCACGGCTTTGATGGTTAAGCCAAACAAATTTTGTAGGGCAGATTTCAAAAACGTGTAAAGTTATAACAATTTAAAAACACAGTTAACCTACTTCTAGGAATGCAACGCATACAATCATAGGTTATTTTCAATACAAGAAAATTTAAATTTGTTTGCTTTTATTTCTTAAAACTACTAAGACAAAGAACTAGCTTTTATTTTATTTACAGCATACTTCATACTCCTATGTAATCTATCCCAAATCCAAAAAAAAAAAGAAGCTGTCCAAACCAAAGGTTCTGCAAAATCATGACTTAACAACTTGTTCTGAAGCTAAAATGAAGCCTGAAATGATAAAAGCATTGTGACCCCAAATAAGGGAATAAAGTTTTATTTTAAATATTTAGGGCTGGAGAGATTGCTCAGTGGTTAAGGCACTTGCCTGCAAAGCCTAATGACCTGGAGTTCAGTTTCCCAGTACCCACATAAAGTCAGATGCACAAAGTGGCACATAAATCCAGAGTTCAATTGCAGTGGCTAGAAGCCCTGATGTGACCATTCTCTCACCCTTTCTGTCTTTCTCTCTGTGTCTCTCTCTAACTGCAAATAAATAAATAAAAATTGTTTTTTTTAGCCAGGTGTGGTGGCACATGCCTTTAATCCCAGAGATAGAAGGATCGCAGTGAGTCTGAGGCCACCCTGAAAGTAAAAAGTATATATTTTAAAACTTTTTATTATTTACTTATTTTGTCCTTTTTTTCCATTATAAAACATTTAATTAAAAAATAATGCATATTGGGCTGGAGAGATGGCTTAGTAGTTAAGGCGTTTGCCTGCAAAGCCAAAGAATCCAGGTTCAATTCCCCAGTACCCACGTAAGCCAGATGCACAAGAAGGCCCATGCATCTGGAGTTCATTTGCAGTGCCTAGAGGCCCTGGAGAACCCATTCTCTGTCTCTGTTCTCTCAATTTCTCTCTCTCTGCTTGCAAATAAGTAAATTAATTTAAAAAAATAATGTATGTCAAAAAACAAAAAGGAGCTGGGCATGGTGGCACACATCTTTAATCCCATCACTCAGAATGCAGAGGTAGGAGGATCACCATGAGTTCCAGGCCACCCTGAGAATACAGAGTGAATTCCAGGTCAGTGTGGACTAGAGTGAGACCCTACCTTCAAAAACCAAAAGAAAAAAAAAAAAAAAAAAACAGTGGGAGTTATAGCAAAAGGGTAAACGGGACATTAATTGTCATTTGTTTTATTGACTTTTATCACATTGCCTCATTTGTAAGATATTTTGGGCTTTTGGGGTTTTGTTTGTTTGTTTGTTTGTTTTCAAGGCAGGGTTTCACTCTAGCTCAGGCTGACCTGGAATTCACTGTGTATTCTCAGGATGGCCTCAAACTCATGGTGATCCTCCTACCCCTGCCTCCTAAGTGCTGGGATTAAAAGCGTGAGCCAACATACCCAGCTAAATATACTTTTAAAATATTTATTTTATTTGCAAGCAGAGAGAGAGAGAGAGAATATGGGTACACCAGAGCCTCCTGCCACTGCAAATAGACTTGAGATGCATATGCTACTTTGTGCATCTGGCTTTACATGGAAGATGTAAAGCCTGGAGAATTAAACCTGGGTCATTGGGCTTTGCAGAGAAGCACCTTAATTAGTAAGCCATCTCTCCAGCCATATACATATATGTCTCCCCCACCACCAAGGTAGGGTCTCACTCTAGCCCAGGCTGACCTGAAATTCACTCTGTATTCTCAGGGTGGCCTTGAACTCATGGCGATCCTCCTACCTCTGCTTCCCAAGTGCTTGGGTTAAAGGCATGAGCTACCATGCCCGGCCCCAAAATATATATTTTATAAAATATATTTTTAGCAGTTAAGGACCTTGCCTGTGAAACCTAAGGACCCAGGTTCTATTCCCCAGATCCCACATAAGCCAGATGCACATGGTGACACATGCATCTGGAGTTTGTTTGTAGTGGCTCTCTATCTCTCTCTAATAAATAAAAAATGTTAAAGTAGCAAACAACCAAAATTTCCCAGCAATTTCCATACCAAAAAAAAAAAAAAGGGACAGGAGAGATGGCTTGGCAGTTAAGGCACTTGCCTGCAAAGCCAGAGAACCCAGGTTCAATTTCCTAGGACCCACACAAGGCAGATGCACAAGGTAGTGAATGCATCTGGAGTTTGTTTGCAGCAGCTGGAGGCCCTAGCATGCCCATAGTCTCTCTCTCTCTCCCTCCCTTTCTCACTCTCTTTTTCCCTTTCAAATAAATAAATAAATTTTTAAAAAAATGCTCAGCCAGACCATGGTGGCACATGCCTTTAATCCCAGCACTCGGGAGGCAGAGGTAGAATTGTCATGAATTTAGGCCACCCTGAGACTACATAGTGAATTCCAGGTCAGCCTGGCCTAGAGCAAGACCCTACCTCAAAAAACCAAAAAATAAATAAAACTAAAAATGCTCAAATGTACCTCAGCAGTAGAGCATTTACCTAGCATGTGTGAGACCCTAGTTTCAACTCCTACAACCACAAAAAAAAAAAAAAAAACAGGCCTGGTGGCACATGCCTTTAATCCCAGCACTCAGGAGGCATAGGTAGGAGGATCACCCTGAGTTCAAGGCCACCCTGAGACTATGTAGTGAATTCCAGGTCAGCCTGAGCTAGAGCAAAACCCTACCTCGAAAAAAAAGAAGAAGAAGAAGAAGGAGGAGGAGGAGGAGGAGGAGGAGGAGAAGAAGAAGAAGAAGAAAGAATTAGGGCTGGAGAGATGGTTCAGTTAAGGTGCTTGTCTGCAAAGCCTAATGACCCAAGTTCAATTCCCCAGTACCCACGTACAGCCAGATAAACACATGCATCTAGAGTCTACTGGTAACAGCTGGAGGTCCTGATGTTCCCATTCTCTCTGTCTCTCTTCTCTCTGTCTCTCTCTCTCTCTCTCTCTCTCTCTCTCTCTCTCTCTCTCCTTGCAAATAAATATATTATAAATAAGACTAGGGGCTGGAGAGATGGCTTGGTGGTTAAGGTGCAAAGCCTAAGGACCCAGATTATACCTGTGAAACCTAAGGATCCAGGTTCAATTCTCCAGGTCCAACATACACCAGATGCACATGGTGGCACATGCATCTGGAGTTCATTTGCAATGGCTAGAGGCCCTGGTGTGCCCATTCTCCCTCCCTCTCTGTCTCTAATAAATACAAATAAAATCTTTAAGAAGAAAAATAGAAGATATGAGAGGATGGAGAGATGACTTAGCAGTTAAAGTTGCTCGCTTACAAAACCTGACAGCCCAAGTTCAATTCCCAGCACCCATATAAAGCTAGATGCACAAAGTGGCACATGTGTCTTGAGTTCATTTACAGTGGCAGGAGGCCCTGGCATATCCATTTGCCTTATTCTCTCTCTCTCTCTCTCACTCTCTCTCTCTCTCTTGCTTGCAAATAAATAAAAAAAAAATTTTTTAATTCTTTTTTTCAAGGTAGGGTGTCACTCTAACCCAGGCTGAACTTGAATTCACTATGTAGACTCAGGCTGGCCTTGAACTCATAGTGATCCTCCTATCTCTGCCTCCCAAGTGCTGGGATTAAAGGCGTGCACCACCAGGCCCGGCTCTAAAAATATTTTTTACAAAAAGAAGATATGGAGGTAGGGAGGGTGGGGAGAGAATTACACAAAAGTTAAAACAACATGGATTAGAGAGATGGCTTACTGGTTAAGGCGCTTGCCTGTGAAGCCTAAGGACCTAGGTTCAATTCCCCAGCACCCATGTAAACCAGATGCATATGGTTGCACATGCATCTGGAGTTAGTTTTGCAGTGGCTAGAGGCCCTTGTACCCCCATTCTCCCTCTCCCCCTCTCTCTATTTGTCTCTTTCTCTCTCTCTCTCTCTTAAATAAATAAAAATAAAAAAGAAATAGTGCTACTAAACCATGATTTTTAAAAAAAAAAGTTAAGACAGCATGAATCAGCTCCACAGAAACCCTCATTCTGACTAGCATTCTACAAGCTATAAACACCAATAAAGGGGGAGGGGGGGAACAGTCCAGACAGAAAGTAGACAAATCTTAATCTTAAAATCATGTACTCTAGTCAATAAATCCCCAGGCTGAGAATTGGGTTGCCCCCCCCCCCCCCCCCGCCCACAGCAAACTGTGAGCGAGGAAGACCCATGAGGTCCGCAGAACAATGCAGGCCATTGCCAAAACACTTTTACCTACCAGAGCGAAAAGCTAAGACTCTACTGCTCAAGACACCACTGGCCGCCATCACAGGACATCAGAATATCATACTGGAGCCAAAAGGGAAACTAGCTCCCACCTGGCTAGCCCTCATAGTGCTGTAAAGCCCTGCGAGAGCCACTGGAGGAAAATGGTCACCAATAGCATGAATAAGCAGGAGATCCTGCAAACTATGAAATCAACCAGCCAGTCAAGAAGTGCATACTTGGGCAATAGTCGCATGCCTTTACAGGTAACCAACTGCTCTCTGATTGGACATGAGGCCCGCTCAGTGGGAGGGAACTCATATCTGGTACTGGAAACCAAGTCAGAATCCCATTGTCAGGAAACTCATAGGCTCTAGAGAGAAGCCCCTGCTGCTCTCTGGAAAAGAATGGGCTTGCACACCAGAAATAAAATCACATGCCCCCTTTAACTCAAGCTGCTCTCACTCTTGTTTGGAGAATCTGTTTTATTTTACAGATGTCAGAGAACCAAGATCCATCAATAAGACCAGAAGTTAGCTGATACCCACCATGAGCTGTTGATCGAAGAGACCTTGTAGGTCCCACAATCAAGACAGCTTTCTGTCAAAGCACTTGATTACCTGCCTGAGGCTAAGCTAGCTTAAAGGCATAGCTAAAAGCTAAGACCCTATTGCTGAAGTAACCATATGCTTCTGACACAGAGCACGGAGAGACCTGGCTGGAATTCAGAAGAAAGCCAGTCCCCAGGCATAACTGTCTAGTGCTGGAGAGTGCTACATAAGCTACTGGGGGAAAATGGTCAACAATGGCCCAAGTAACCAGAGGTCTAAGCAACTCAAGAAGCAAGCACCCTGACACAATGTAACCGCCAGGGCAAAAGTGGCACACAGCCTCAGTGGGTAACCAATAGCTTTCTTTTTTTTTTTTTTTTTTTTTTTTTTTTTTTTTGAGGTAGGGTCTCACTCTAGCTCAGGCTGACCTGGAATTTACTATGTAGTCTCAGGGTGTCCTCAAACTCATGGCGATACTCCTACCTCTACCTCCCGAGTGCTGGAATTAAAGGCGTGCACCACCACGCCTGGCTTTCTGATTGGCTAAGAGATCTGCTCAATGTAAAGGAACCCATATCTGCAATGAGGTCATATTAGAATCCTATGGAGACAAAGATTATGTTCTCCACTGTCAAGCTCTCACTCATTAGTCTTTGGCTAAGAGTCACATGCATCAAATTCTCCCTAAATTAAAATGTTTATCACATTTAAACTATGCTGACTTCACTCTCCACTGGAGAATCTGCTCTTTTTCAGAAGGTACCAAGACCGGTTGAGATAAACTACCCCTCGCACTTCAGCCAAGCAACAGCTGAATCCACAGGAGATGAGCAAGAGTATTGCTTCCATTCTGTTCCTGATAATCAGTGCCAAGGTGAAGGAGACAGACCCTGAGGACACTCAACACCTACCAAAGCAGAGATCCAGAGGCTCCTAAGAGCTCATCATTGAAATAGACTTAAAACTCACCCACCACAGCCCAGGGAATTTTGCAGAAGAGGGAATAGAAAGGTTGTAAGAACCACAGGTTGAGACATCATTCCCGGAGGCATTCCCTCCCTCCCAAAAATGACTGACTGCTGCTCCCACAACGCATAAACCACAACCCCATGGAGAATACCTGCAACCCCACTGAGGAGCGCCCCCAGTGGAGCGGGGGCAGGGATGAGGGAAAAGAGGGTACCAACACATGATGTAACCATATGAAACATCTTGTTAGACATGAACACTGCTCATACTGCTAGCTTGACAACCAGCCCCAGGTTGATGTTGACAAACATGGTGATCAATCAAAACCTATAAAAACAGAAATCCAGAGACTAAGCCAAAGAAAAGGTAGGACTCCTTAAAATACATCTTCCAAGTATTATACTAAGTGAGGTAACCCAGGCCCAGAAAGCCAAACGTCACATGTTCTCTCTCATATGTGGATCCTAGCTACAAATAATTGGACTTCTATATGAGTAGGAATAAAACTCTGTAGCAGAGGCCAGTAAGCTAGAAAGAGATACAAAGTGAATAGAAATGGAGGGAGGGGGTACTTAACATGATGATATTGTATATATGTAAGTAGAAGAACAGATCAATGGGGGCAAAAGGCCTAAGTGAGGTCAGGGGAAGAGATTGAGTAAAGGAAAGGGGGAGGGAGGGCTAATGAAAATCTAAGAGGATATAAATAAGTCATATGGAAACCTACTTTTTTGGACAATGAAACACTCCAGAGCCATAGATTGTTACTAGAAAATTTTCAGTGCCAGGGATGGCACTTCCAGTGAGCTGTTGGCCAGGGAGGTCCCTGATGCCCCCAAAACATTACAGGCCATTGCCAAGGCTTTTGGTTTCCCACCAGGGATAGATGGTAAGACCCTGTTGCTGAAAACTCCACATACTTGGGCTGCAAGGCCACTGAGAAATCCTGCTGGAGCTGAGCTGAAAACTTCCTCCATGTAGACCAGCTGACAGAAAGCTGGAAAAAGCCACACTGCATGCAGTTCAGTGGGAGAGAGAGAAATCACCAGTAAAGATATTCAACAGTGGACACTGCAAGCCTTAAATCTGGCCAGTCAGGCCAAATAAGCCAACAGGTGCAATAGTGGTATGTCTGTTATGGGGAAAACTAACCACCCTCTTATTTGACTGGAGGCCCACTCCATGGGAGGGAATACTTCCCTGATACTAAAAACCTACAACAGGGGTAGTCATGAGCCCTAGGGGTATAATGCCTACTGCTGTCTGGGTAAATATGTATACTATGCTCACCAAACTGCCCAGTAAGCACTTTTCTTAATGTTCATACCCACATATTAATGCTACTCTCACTTTTGATTAGAGAATCTTCTCTTTTCAGATGGCAGTGACCTTGGGATGACTCAGAAGGCATCATGATGCTAAGAAGAAGTGACAGAAGAGTGCTCAGCACTGAAATATCTCTATCACATCTTCCAAGGCTCAGGGTCCATTGTGGAAGAGGTGGCAGAAAGAATGTAAGAGCCAAAGGAAGGACTCCTTACAACGTGCTCCCTCCAGACACAAAATGGCCTGGCTATCCATGACCTCACAGTGCCTGACACTACCTACACAAGACCATCATAATAGGAGGAAAAGCTGATGACATCAAAATAAAAGACAGACTGATTGATAGGGGGAGGGTATATGACAGAGAGTGGAGTTTCAAAGGGGAAAGTGGGGGTAGGGTGGGAATTACCATAGGATATTGTTTATGGAAGTTATCAATTAAAAAATACACTCTTCTCCCAGACATAAAATAGCCTTGATATCCATGATCTCACAGTATCTGGTACTACCTACACAAGACCCTCATAATAGGAGGAAAAGATGATGATATCAAAATAAAAGAGACACCAGGTTTGGAGAGATGACTTAGCGGTTATGGCACCTGCCTGCGAAGCCTAGGGACCCTGGCTGGATTCCCCAGTACCCATGTAAGCCAGCTGCAAAGTAAAAGAGAGACTAATTAAGAGGGGCAGGGGATATGATGATGAGTGGAGTTGTGAAGGGGAAGGTGGGGGAGGGGAGGGAATTATCACGGTTTATGGTCTATAATTATGGAAATTGTCAGTAAGAAAAACTAGAAAATAAAAGAAATCCAGAGGCTACACAGAGAACTCAACACTAAATCAGACTGCCAAGAGGCCCGCTGTGGCTCAGAAGACATTGCAGAAGAGAAGGGGGGAAGATTGTAAGAGCCATAGAGTGTGTAGGAATCTCCTGAGGCATGGTTCCCTGGGTTCCCATGGTTCCACAGGGACTGACTAAGGCCTTCATGACCCTTCAGTGAATACCATAACCCCACCAAGGAGGGCCTCTGGGATAACAGAGGCTTGGACAATGGGATTAAAGAGAATAACCTGTTATAATTAATATAAAATAAAAATTGCCGGGCATGGTGGTGCATGCCTTTAATCCCAGAATTTGGGAGGCAGAGGTAGGAGGATCGCTGTGAGTTCAAGGCCATCCTGAGACTACATAGTGAATTCCAGGTCAGCCTGGGCTACAGTGAGACCCTACCAAGAAAAATCAAAAAAAAAAAAAAGGAAAGGAAATATAAATTTGATCTATGTCTCTAGTTCCTGCCATGAAATTTCTAGCACTCTTTTTTTTTTTTTTTTTTTTTTTTTGTTGTTGTTGTTATTTGAGGAGGTAAGGTCTCACTCTAACCCAGGCTGACCTGGAATTCATTATGTAGTCTCAGGGTGGCCTCAAACTCACAGCAATCCTTCTGCTTCTGCCTCTGCCTCCCAAATGCTAGGATTAAAGGCATGTTCCACCATCCTGGATCTTTTCTCTTTTTAAATTTGTATTTATTTGCAAGTGTGGGGCATAGGGAGGCCCAGCAAGCCTCTTCCCACTGCAAATGAACACCAGATGCTTGGGCCACTTTTTGCATCCAGCTTGCTTGGAAATTGAACCTGGGCTGGTAAGCAAGCCCTTTCAACTGCTGAGCCATCTTTGCAGTTCCTATAATTTGGAGGGGCCATTTTTTGAGGTAGGGTCTCACTCTAGCCCAGGCTGACTATATAGTCTCAAGGTGGCCTTGAATTTATAGCAATCCTCCTACCTACTCTACCTCTAGACTGCTAAGATTAAAGGTGTGCACCGCCACGCCTGGCTTCCCATATATGACATTCTTATATTTTATTTATTTGAGACAGAGAGAGAAAGAAAGAAGTAGATAGATAGAGAGAGAGAGAGAAAATGAACGTGCCAGGGCCTCTAGCCATTACAAACAAACTGTAGACACTTGTGTCACCTTGTGCATTTGGCTTACGTGGGTACTGGAGAATTGAACCTGGGTCCTTAGGCTTCGTATGCAAGTGCCTTAACCACTAAGCCATCTCTCCAGCCCCTATACTTTTTGTTTCGTTATTTTTAAGGCAGTGTCTTGCTCAAGCCCAGGCTGACCTGGAACTCACTATGCAGTCTCAGGGTGGCCTTGAACTCACGGCAATCCTCCTACCTCTGCCTCCAAGAGCTAGGATTAAAGGCATGCATCACCACGCCCAGCTATAGAGCCTTTTTACTGAAGAAAGAACTGTGTTACGTGAAGTCAGACCTCAACTCACTGAAGTAAAGCTTTGTAATAATTCAAGTTGGAAAGAAATAAAATGCCTGCGTAGAGAAGTGGTGAGCTTCTCCTCACTGGAAATCACTGAAAATGTTCAAGCAGATGTTAAATAACCATATATCAAGGTTATTGTCAGAGGAATTACTTCACTGAGTAGGAGATTGGTCTACTTAACCTCTAAGGTCTCTTCCAACTCGACCTCTTGTATTCTAAATGATAGATGATGGTGTAAATCACCTTCACCCTGTGTATCTTCAACTCCCTGCAATTACTTCGCTGTACATATATCCCGAGCTCACAAAGTCCCCACGGACTCCCAATGCTCACTGCCCCCTACAACCCTCAAGCCTGTTTTAATGGTTTCCATTCAGGACTGGGAAAGAAAGCAAGCAGAGGAAGAGGAGAAAGGCTAAAAATTGTGCAGTGAGTAGATAACTTCTAACAAGGATAGGGGATTTTGACCCTGGCCTAGAGGGAGTGTGTTTGTGTTTTGGTGTTTCTTGGCTTGGAGTTTTGTTGTTTTTAATTTTGTTTTAATTTTATTTGTACTTGGGGTGTAGGGGACACAAGGGTTTCTTACCAGTGCAAACAAATGCCAGGTTTACATAAGTGGCTGGGGGATTGAACCTGGGCTAGCAGGCTTTATAAGCAAGCATCTTTAACCATCAAGCTATCTCCCCAGACCCTGTTTTTTTTAAACTTTATATAGTTATTCATTTATTTTTAAATATTTTATTTTTATTTATTTATTTGATAGAGGGAAATATGCAGAGTGAGAGAGAGAGAGAGAGAATGGGCATGGCAGTGCTTCCAGCTGCTGCAAACAAACTCCAGCCTCTCAAGTGCTAGGACTGTAGGCATGAGCCACCACACCAGGCTGGGAATGTTTCTTGATTTAGATCTATTCCATTTGAAAAGCATAGTTGTATTCTTGTGATCTTTACACTTTTTTGTATTGTATTATAGTTCAATAAAAAGTCTTCCAGAGACAAGGAGAATGCCCAGCGCAGAGGCTGCCTGACTACCTAGCATTGTAATTGCTAAGCCTTGGCTTGGTCCTCAGACCCCTTTCTTTCCTCTCAGATGTCTGTGTCACATACTAAAGATACGAGCAAGCACACTCCAATGGGGATTTGCCTTCAAACCTGGCTCAGAAACCAGGCTTAGCAGTTAAGGCACTGGCCTAGAACTTGAGAACTTGCATTCCTCCCACCTCAGTCTCTACAGTGCAGACATCACAGATGTGTGCTTTGTGTGTGTGTGTGTGTGTGTGTGTGTGTGTGTGTGTGTTTATTTATTTATTTGAGAGAGAGAAAGAGGGAGAGAGAGAGAGAGCCAGGCAAATGAACTCCAGATGCATGTGCCATCTTGTGCATCTAGCTTTACATGGGTCCTGGAGAATCAAACCTGGGTCCTTTGGCTTTGTAGGCAAGTGCTTTAACTGCTAAGCATCTTTCCAACCCGCTTTTTTTTTTTTTTTTTACCATTCCCATTTCACTATATATATATATATATATATATATATATTAAAGATTTATTTATCTATTCATTTATTTATGTATTTATTTATTTAAGAGAGGGAGAGAGAGACAGAGAGAATGGGCGTGCCAGGGCCTCCAGCCACTGCAAACAAAATCCAGATACATATGCCACCATGTGCATCTGGCTTACATAGGACCTGGAGAATTGAACCTGGGTCCTTAGGCTTCGCAGGCATGCACCTTAAGCTCTAAGCCATCTCTTCACCCCTCGCTTTATGTATTTGTTTGTTGTGTTTTGAGACAGAGTTCTGTGCAGCCCCCAGATTGCCCTGCAATTCAAGACCCTCCCGCCTCTACCTCCTAAGTGCTAGATTGAGCAAAATAGTGCTCTGGTGGATGGACCCTGCACCTGGGTAAGGAGGAAGGCCATGCCTTTTATATGTGCTTGTGTAAAATTATTATGTTTGTATAATACACTATTGTTTTCAATCTTATAAGCATGGATTTTATTATGTATTTTGGATATAAGCCCATTAATGGATGTTTTAATTTTTTTTTCTCAGTCTGTGGACTTTAGGGATCCAGATTTCAACTATTTTCTTTTTCTTGTGTGTGTGTGTGTGTGTGTGTGCATAGTGTGTGTGAAGTGCAGCAAGCTTCCGAGCTTCCTGGAAATTCTTCTGTTTCCAACCTCCACCTCGAGGTCAGCATATGAGGATTTTAGAAACTGACCATGGAGTCTGGCTTTTTATGTAAGGAATGGGGTTTGAACTTGGATACCCAAGCTTGAGCAAAAATTGCTTTATACATGGGAGTGAATACATCCCTGATACTGAAAACCTACAACAGGGGTAGTCATGAGCCCTAGGGGTGTGACATCTGCTGCTGTCTGGCTAAATGTATATACTATGCTTATCAAACTGCCCAGTAAGCACTTTTTTTAATGTTCATACCCATATATTAATGCTACTCTCACTTTTTGTTTTAATTTTTTTGTTTGTTTATTTTTATTTATTTATTTGAGAGCAACAGACAGAGAGAGAAAGAGGCAGATAGAGAGAGAGAATGGGTGCACCCAGGGCCTCCAGCCACTGCAAACGAACCGCTAAGCCATCTCTCCAGTCCTTAAAAAAAAATTTAATTGCTTTATATGCAGAGTCATCTCCCCAGTCCTATCAATTTTCTTTTTTTTCTTTCTTTTCTTTTATTTTTATTTACTTATATGAGAGAAAAAGAGGAAAACAGAGAGAGAAGGAGGGAGGGAGGGAAAGAATGGGCGCTCCAGATGCATGTGTCACCCTGTGTATCTGGCTCATTGTGAGTACTGGGAAATCAAAATGGGTCTCAAAAAGGGGTCTTCTGGCTTTGCTAGCAAGCACCTTAACTACTAAGCCATCTCTCTACCCTCTTAATTTTTATTTATTCTCAGGCAGAGAGAGAGAGAGAGAGAGAAAGAGAATATAGGTGTGCCAGGGCCTCTAGCCACTGCAAATGAACTCTAGATACATGCACTACTTTGTGTATATGGCTTTATGTGGGTACTGTGGAATTGAACCCAGATCATTAGGCTTTGCAGGCAAGTGCCTTAATCACTCTGAAATCTCTCCAATTGTCCCCCTCCCCTGATTGATTTTCTTTTTCTTTTTCTTTTCTTTTCTTTTATTTATTTTAGAGAATGAGAGAGAAAGAGGCAGAAAGACAGAAAGAGAGAGAGAATGGGTGCACCAGGACTTCTAGTCACTGCAAACAAACTCCAGGAGCATGCGCCACCTTGTGCATCTGGCTTACGTGGGTCCTGGGGAATCGAACTGAGGTCCTTTGGCTTTACAGGCACATGCCTTAATCGCTAAGCCCCTCTCTCCAGCCCCCAGCTTTCTTTCACATTGTATTTTGTAGAACACAAGTTTTGTTTTGTTTTTCCAAGGTAAGGTTCAGATGGTTCTGGAGCTCTGTAGCCCAAGGCTGGCCTTGAACTCATAGTGATCCTCCTATTTCAACCTCCCAAACATTGGAATTAAAGGAGTGGACATTTCTGGCTGAACATTTTGTTGTTTGTCTGTTTGGTTGGTTGGTTTTTGGTTTTTTCAAGGTAGAATCTCACTCTAGCCCAGGCTGACCTGGAATTCACTATGTAGTCTCAGGGTGGCCTCAAACTCACAGTGATGCTCCTACCTCTGCCTCCCGAGTGCTGGAATTAAAGGGGTGGGCCACCACACCTGGCTTTTTTTTTTTTTTTCCAGGTCAGGGCTCAGTCTAGCCCAGGCTAACCTGGAGCTCACTATATTGTTTCAGGTTGGCCTTAAACTCATAGCTATCCTCCTACCTCTGCCTTCTGAATGCTAGGATTCAAGGTGTGCACCACCATGCCCGGCCTAGCTCAACTTTTTAACTTTTCTTTTTTTTTTTTAGTTTTTCGAGGTAAGGTCTCACTCTAGTCCAGGCTGACCTGGAATTCACTATGTAGCCTCAGGGTGGCCTTGAACTCACGGCGATCCTCTTACCTATGCCTCCCAAGTGCTGGGATTAAAGGCGTGCGCCACCACGCCCGGCTTCAAACTTTTCAAATTTAATAAAATCCAGCTTCCCAATGTTTTGTCTCACATATTATATTTTTGGTGTTGCGCTTATAAATTCATCATCTTAAGCGGGGTGTGCTGGCGCACGCCTCTAATCCCAGCACTTGGGAGGCAGAGGTAGGAGGATTGCCATGAGTTGGAGACCACCTTGAGACTACGTAGTGAGTTCCAGGTCAGCCAGGCTAGAGCAAGACCAACACCCTGAAAGCTGTGGCACTCATGTACACACACACACACACACACACACACACATTCTCTAATGATTATATATTATCGATATGATTCAGTGTCTATGGTAGAGCAATAATTCTCTGCTATATTTTTTTCTAAATTTACCTACTTATTTGCAAGCAAAGGAGAGAGAGAATGAGTGTACCAGGGCCTCTTTACACTGCAAACAGACTCCAGATGCAAGTGCCACTTTGTGCATCTGACTTTATATGAGTACTGGGGAACCGAACCCAGACTGTCAGGCTCTACAAGCAAGTGCCTTTAACAGCACAGTCCTCTCCATTCCCTGCTATGCTTTGTTGTTCGTTTGTTTTGCTTTTCAAAGTAGGGTCCCACTCTATGCCAGGCTGACTTGGAATTCACTATGTAGTCTTAGGCAGGCCTCCAACTCATAGTGATCCTCCTACCTCTGCCTCCTGAGTGTTAGGATTAAAGGAGTGAGCCACCACACCTGGCTTGAAGTTAGTTTGTAATTTAGTGTTGGGCCACATTCATAGCTGTCCTTGGCCACATGCTAGGATATTCCAAGTCTAAAATCTAGACAGTATTAACTTTATGAATGTCCCCAATACAGCAGATAATTAGATGCAATCTTGTCAATGTGGTGGGACTACAACTTTATGAGAATTTTATTTTTTTATTACTTTTTTTTTCAAGGTAGGGTTTCACTCTAGCCCAGGCTGACCTGGAATTCAGTATGTAGTCTCAGGGCGTCCTCGAACTCACAGTGATCCTCCTACCTCTGCCTCCCTAGTGCTGGGATTAAAGGCATGCGCCACCACACCCAGGAAGAATTTTATTGTTTATAATTTGTTTATTTTTTGTTTGATTTGAGGTAGGGTCTCACTCTAGCACAGGCTGACCTAGAATTCAGTATGCTATCTCAGGCTGGCCTCAAACTCATAGTGATCCTCCTACCTCAAGTGTTGCAATCAGGTTCGCCTTGCTGGTAGAAATCACTCAACCAAGAGCGGCTTGTGGGAAAAAGAGGTTTATTTTGGCTTACAGGCTCAAGGGGAAAGCTCCATGAAGACAGGGGAAAACGATGGCATGAGCAGAGAGTGGACAATAGCAACAGGACAATAGCAAACACTGGCAAGGGGAAACTGGCTAAAACACCCATAAGCCCACCCCCAACAATATACTCCCTCCTGGAGGTGTTAATTCCCAAATCTCCATCAGCTGAGAACCTAGCACTCAGAACATCTAAGTTTATGGGGGACACCTGAATCAAACCACCACACTCAGCTTCTCAAGTACTGGATTACAGGCACGTGTGCCACCACACCCAGGGAGGATTTTATTTTAATTTTCTATTTAAAAAAAATATTTTATTTTTATCTATTTGAGAGAGAGACAGAAATAGGTAGGTAGAAAGAGAGAGAGAATGAGCATGCCAGGGCTTCCAGCCACTGCAAAGAATTCCAGATGCATATGCCCCTTTGTGCATCTGGCTTACGTGGGTCCTAGGGGATCAAACCTGGGTCCTTTGGCTTTGCAGGCAAGCGCCTTAACTGCTAAGCTATCTCTCCAGCCCCTTAATTTTCTGTTTCTTTATGTACATATACTTAGTTTTGGCTAACACCTTTCCTTTACCTTTTCATTTTTGTTTTTGTTTTTCAAGGTAGGGTCTCACTCTAGTCCAGGCTGACCTGGAATTCACTATGTAGTCTCAGGATGGCCTCGAACTCATGATGATCCTTCTACCTCTGCCTCCTGAGTGCTGGGATTAAAGGCGTGCGCCACCACGCCTGGCTAATTCTCTTTTTTGTTGTTGTTGTTTTGTTTTTTCAAGGTAGGGTTTTGCTCTAGCCCAGGCTGACCTGGAATTTACTTGTAATGTCAGGATGGCCTCTATCTCACACTAGTGCTTTAGCATCCCAGAGTTCTGGGATTAAAGGCATGTGCTACTATGCCCTGCCTCTGCTATTCTTTACCTCCATTTAATAAATAAAGAAACCTAGACTCCCCAGTGAGCCTGAACTCAGCAGGCAGGATCTGGGTGATCAAAACACAGTGCTCTTCCTACTGGATACCACCCCGCAGCACTGTCTAATCCAATTCTCCTTGCTTTGGTTTTCTCTGCCTTTATATCCTTTTTTTTTTTTTTTTTTTTTTTTTTTTTGCCAGAACATCATATAAGTTTATTTCGGATGTAACAGTAATGTTAAAATTGACAAGTTTAATTCTGAACTGCACCAAATAAACTTAGCCATTTAAGTATTTTTAAAGTTTTCCCTCAAAAAACTGCTGGAGCTTTTGTTTTCCACCACCATACACCACTGTTTCCCAATAGTTCTCTTATTGGAGGACTTTCAATTAATGAGCAAACTGCTTTGAGATACTTCAGAACTCTTTTCCTTTCCTCAAATGAAAACTAATCTGGACAAATTATATATTGTATCGATTTCTCTATAGTCTTTTCTTTAGAACCTAAATGCAAATACCACATAGTATAATTTTAACCTATTTTCCCCACAGTAAAAACTATTTGTCCTGGAAAAATATGACGGATATAGCCTTCCAGTTAATAGAACTACTATTTTACCTCAAAGATTTTTATCATTTACCAAAACACAAAAATACAGGACAGGAGTCTTTACTGACTCATAGGATCATATATGGAGCAATGCCCAGCCTCTACCTCTTCTACACCATCCTCTTCTGTAAATGGATGGAATTATTTAATAATACGAGTTTGATGAAGTATAACTGACCTTTACGCACACTTAAAATTTAGGGTAATCACTGAGTACTGTGGAGAAAGAAAATGTAGTGATAGGGAGCCTACACACTCAATTTAAACTTTAATATTTTCCTACCTTTAAATAACATGTACTTAACTGTCGTGAGGCAGCTATTCGGTTTTCAATAACCACATTTAGGGATACGTTCATTGGACTATTTTAAATAGTCCAGGTGAAATGGTTATAGAAATAGAGGCAGTGTCATCTCAGAAAACTTATCAAAATCTTTTTTTTTCATTTTTTTTTCAAAATCTATTTTGATAGCTGGAAGTTTACAGAATGGCTGACTTCTTAAAACTAATTATGCTTTCTGTAACTTTTAAGCACTCTTCTCTTGGCAAGATCAAGCAGAAGCTTATTCATGAATGTAAAAGTATTTAAACACTAAATGTTTCTAAGCTTAGGTTTGGACTGTTTATGAAACTGATATCCAAGAAACCAGCATGTCCTTTCTACATGCTCACTACTTTAAGATTAGAACTCTACAAACTCATTCATCAGTCATACTCCCTTTTCTATATTGTTCTTGGCACTCAAGGCTCTTTAAGTCCATTTTACTTTGTACTTTCACATTCTCAAATAAAAACTTAAGGTTATAAAGTGTGCACAAACATTTTGTAAACTTTTTCTCACTTAACCTATTTGGAAATGAGACTTTTACACCACAATTTTACATAAGAGGATAAATATTGTGAGTCAAATATTTTTAAAGTTCAAATGACAGAAAACTCAAGCTCTGTGTGTACAGTTATAAAGTTGTAATGAGAACATTTCTTGAGCTATAGACACCACTGACAATCTAAAGCACTAATGACTGGAGATGCGACAATGGGAAGAAAATAGAAGTATTTCATGTGTCACTCATCTTACAAAACACTATCAATCTGTCAAAGCCACTCCCTACGTACCAGAAAGTGATCTGGCATAAACTAGACCTGTCAGTAGAGGAGGCCACAGTGATATTTGTATCAACACTTTATACTTCTACCTTCCCAAGAATAGAAGCAATTTTTTTTTCTGGGCTGAACTGTTTTTTAATCTCTCTCTTTTTTTTCTTAATTTTTATTAACATTTTCCATGATTATAAAAAATATCCCTCCCTCCCCCCACTTTCCCTTTGAAATTCCATTCTCCATCATATCCCCTCCCCATCTCAATCAGTCTCTCTTTCATTTTGATGTCATGATATTTTCCTCCTCTTATGATGATCTTGTGTAGGTAGTGTCAGGCACTATGAGGTCATGGATATCCAGGCCATTTTATGTCTGGAGGGAGCACATTGTAAGGAGTCCTACCCTTCCTTTGGCTCTTACATTCTTTCCGCCACCTCTTCCACATTAGACCCTGAACCTTGGAAGGTGTGATCGAGATGTTACTCAGTACTCCAGTCATTTCTTTCCAGCACTATGATGCCTTCTGAGTCATCCCAAGGTCACTGCCAACTGAAAAGAGAAGATTCTCTATCCAAAGTGAGAGTAGTGTTAATATAAGAGCATAAATATTTTTTTTGAATAATAACATTTTTATTTATTTACATTTTTATCCCCCTCATTTTATTTCTACAAAATAGTGCACTTCCTATGTCAATCTTCAAGACCCATTTATCATTCATCTGGTTTTTTATCTTCCCATTACTGTCTTTGTCCACTTTACCCAAAAACTCAGCCCCAGCTCTATTTTGGCTCTGTACCCTAGCTTGCCTTCTACTAAGCTGGAGTACAGCTACGTGTTACAGCACTTGCTTAACATAAATGAGGTCTTAGGTTGGATTCCCACCACTAGTGAGAGAGACAGAGGAATCCCCACCCATTTTCTTAGGCCATAAATTTAGCTATTCTTGGGTTTCCCCTGTTTACAGGCTCCCCCCCCACACACACACACAGAGACTTCTAGCATTTTATATCTCATGATCCTGAAGCCTAAGAATAGACCATCTAGGACCATATGGTTATTTGGGCACTTGCATTACCCCACCCCACCAGACCTGAGCCCTTGAGTAGTTTACTTATCCTTCAACTCCCACAATGCATTGTAAATAATGGCTGTTCAATTAATATCTAAGACATCAAATCTAGTGTTTTTTTGTTACTTTGTAATTAGTAATATAATTCTCCATTTGCCTTTGATTCTTTGAGTAAAATTCCTAACAGAAAAAAATAGCCTAAATAAAAGTAGCAATGAGTTCTGGAAGTTCTTTAGTTAACAAAGCTCTTTTTAGAGCTGGTTATTAGTCTGTTTGGCTTAACTCCAACTGTTCTGACATATTCTCAAGAATATACATTTTTTTTTTTTTTGAGGTAGGGTTTCACTCTAGCCCAGGCTGACCTGGAATTCACTCTAGTCTTAGGGTGGCCTGGAACTCATGGCAATCCTCCTACCTCTGCCTCCTAAATGCTGGGATTAAAGGCATGTGCCACCACACCCGGCTTCAAGAATGATCAAGATGAGAAAGCTGCAAGTAACCCAACCATGCAGGGCCCTAGGGGTCAGGAGTTTGTTTTCTGTCCTCAGAGTTAATGGGAAACCAAACACAAGCAGTTAAAGGTGCTTTCTTGCAAAGCCTTCCAGCCAGGGTTTGACTCTCCAGTACCCACATAAAGCCAGATGCACAAAGTGGCACATATGTTTGGAGCTCGTTTGGAGTGACAGGATGTAAGGGCATAAATATTAAGAGAAGTGCTTACTGGGCAGTTTGATAAGCATAGTATATACATTTAGCCAGACAGCAGCAGATGTTACACCCCTAGGGCTCATGACTATCCCTGTTTTAAGTTTTCAGTATCAGGGATGTATTCCCCCCCCACCCATGGAGCGGGCCTCCAGTCCAATTGGAGGGCAGTTGGTTTCCACCATGACAGACGTGCCACTATTGCACCCGTTGGCTCATTTGGCCTGGCTGGCCAATTATAAGGCTTGCAGTGTCCACTGTTGAGTATCTTCACTGGTGATATCTCTCTCCCATTGAACTAAATGTAGAATGGCTTCTTCCAGCTTTCTGTCAGCTGGTCTACATGGAGGAGGTTATCAGTTCAGTTCCAGCAGAATTTCTCAGTGGCCTTGCAGCCCAAGTATGTGGAGTTTTCAGCAATAGGGTCTTACCATCTATCCCTGGTGGGAAACCAAGGGCCTCGGCAATGGCCTATGATGTTTTGGGGGCATCAGGGACCTCCCTGGCCAACAACTCACTGGAGGTATCCCATCCCTGGCACTGAAAATTTTCTAACAATGATCTATGGCTCCTGAGTGTTCCATTGTCCAAAACCAGAGGATTCCATATGATTTATTTGCATCCTCTTAGATTTTGATTAGCCCTCCCTCCACCTTTCCTTTACTCAATCTCTTCCCCTGACCTCACTTTGGGCCTTTTCTTCCCCCATTTAGAAGCAATTTTTTAAAGATTCCTCTTATTTCAAATTTAAGCTCAACATTGTAGGCACAGAGTGTAAGCAAATCTGGGGTGTTCTCCACCAGATAAATAATAGTATAGCTATGTAATTTTCAAAAATACTGTCTAGAAATTCTTTGATATATTATCAAATGCTCAGTGGCCACACTTTTCACAGCCTGAATTAGTTGACATTAAATACAATTATTTTGCCACAAGTCCATCTAAGCTTTTTATGTACTTTTAAAATATGGCCAAGACACAAAAGCAGACTCGTAGATCAATGGAACAGAATAGAGGACCCAAATGTAACCCCATGTAGTTATAGCCACCTGATATTTGATAAAAATGCCAAAAATACTCATTGGAGAAAAGACAGCCTCTTCAGCAAATGGTGTTGGGAAAACTGGATATATATCTGTAGAAGGATGAAAATAGATTCTTCTCTTTCTCCGTGCACAAGAATTAAGTCCAAATGGATTAAGGACCTTAACATCAGACCTGAAACTCTGAAACTGCTAGAGGAAAAAGTAGGGGAAACCCTTCAACATATTGGTCTTGGCAAAGACTTTCTGAATACAACCCCAATTGCTCAGGCAATAAAACCACAGATTAACCACTGGGACCTCATGAAAATACAAAGATTTTGCACTGCAAAGGACACGGTGAAGAAAGCAAAGAGGCAACCTACAGAATGGGAAAAAATCTTCACCAGCTATATATCTGATAGAGGATTAATATCTAAGATATACAAAGAACTCAAGAAGTTAAATAATAAGGAATCAAACAAACCAATCAAAAAATGGGAAATGGAGCTAAATAGAGAATTCTCAAAGGAAGAAATACGAATGGCATATACGCATCTAAAAAAATGTTCTACATCCCTAGTCATCAGGGAAATGCAGATTAAGACTACATTGAGATTCCATCTCACTCCTGTCAGATTGGCTACCATCATGAAAACAAATGATCATAAATGTTGGCGGGGATGTGGAAAAAGAGGAACCCTTCTACATTGTTGGTGGGAATGCAATCTGGTCCAGCCATTGTGGAAATCAGTGTGGAGGTTCCTAAAACAGCTAAAGATTGATCTACCATATGACCCAGCTATAGCTCTCCTAGGCATATATCCTAAGGACTCATCTCATTACCTTAGAGATACTTGCTCAACCATGTTTATTGCTGCTCAATTTATAATAGCTGGGAAATGGAACCAGCCTAGATGTCCCTCAACTGATGAGTGGATAATGAAGATATGGCACATTTATACAATGGAGTTTTACTCAGCAGTAAAGAGAAATGAAGTTATGAAATTTGCAGAAAAGTGGATGGATCTGGAAAGAATTACACTAAGTGAGGTAACCCAGGCCCAGAAAGCCAAGCGCCACATGTTCTCCCTCATATGTGGATCTTAGCTAGAGATGATTGGGCTTCTGTGTGAGAAGGAAAAAACTCAGTAGCAGAGGCCAGTAAGTTAAAAAAGGAGATAGAAAGGGAAGAGAAAGAAAGGGAGGAGGGCTTTTATTAGGTTGGTATTGTATATATGTAAGTAGAAAGATTGAGATGGGGAGGGGATATGATGGAGAATGGAATTTCAAAGGGGAAAAGGGGGAGGGTAATACCATGGGATTTTTTTTGTTATCATGGAAAATATTAATAAAAATGGAGAAAAAAATAAAATAAAAAAATAAATAAATAAATAAAAAATAAAAATAAAAAAAACCCAGCAAGAAAAAAAATATATATATGGCCAAGAGAAAACATCTGCTTCAGGTTTATTTAGGGGTAATAACCTATAAGGACCTAACTCCATTTTTTTTTTAATTTCACTATTATTGGGCTTACTGGGGAAAAAAGTAAAAAAAAAAAAATTAATAAGAAACTTCTTTAGGTCAGTTAAAGGCCTTATCTCTAGCTGGGAAATTATAACAAAATTAACCTCACTAGCTCATACTCTAAAAGTTAAATGCCTTTAGTAACAATGAATGGCAGGAAAAAGAAGCCTGACAGAAACCAGACCACTCATTAATAAAAATGCAGCTTAACTCAAATACTTGACCAAAGCCGGGTGTGGTGGTGCACGCCTTTAATCCCAGCACTCGGGAGGCAGAGGTAGGATGAGTTCGAGGTCATCCTGAGACTACATAGTTAATTCCAGGTCAGCCTGGACCACAGTGAGACAGTACCTTGAAAAACAAAAAACAAAACAAAACAAAACAAATACTTGACCAAAGTGTAACAGTACCTACCCAAACTGCCCCACCTATCAGCAAGTAGAGAAAAATGCTTTAAAAACCTAAATAAGCTTGGGCTGGAGAGATGACTTAGCAGTTAAGCGCTTGCCTGTGAAGCCTAAGGACCCCGGTTCGAGGCTTGATTCTCCAGGACCCACGTTAGCCAGATGCACAAGGAGGCCAACAATTCTGGAGTTCGTTTGCAGCGGAGGAAGGACCTGGCGTGCCCATTCTCTCTCTCTCTCTCTCTTCTCTCTGCCTCTTTGTTTCCTCTGTCACTCTCAAACGCATAAATAAATAATTTAAAAAAACCTAAATAAGCTTAGCATTTCTTACAAGGATAACAATGGTCCAACTCTGAATAGAGTGCTCAGAAGGACTAAAGGTAGAGTGAAGGCAATGTCTAGGGACACCACCATAGCACTATCTAATCCAATTCTCCTTGCTTTGGTTTTCTCTGTCTTTTTTTTTTTTTTTTTTTTTTTTTTTTTTTTTTTTTTTTTTTTGGTTTTTCGAGGTAGGGTCTCACTCTAGTCCAGGCTGACCTGGAATTCACTGTGGCCTCGAACTCACAGTGACCCTCCTACCTCTGCCTCCTGAGTACTGGGATTAAAGGCAGGCACCACCACGCCCAGCTTGGTTTTCTCTGTCTTTATATCCTTTTTGCTTTGTCTTTTTATTTTGTTTCATTTCATTTTGTTTAGTTTTATTGTTTTGGTTCAGGTTTTTTTTTTATTTTTTTGAGGCAAGGTCACTCATGTAGCTCATGACTTCAACTCATTATGTATCTGTGGATGGCCTTGAACTTCTGATCCTCTTGTCTCTACATCCCAAGTGTTGGGATTGCCGAAATGCACCTCCATGCCCAGCTGCTACTGTTATTTTTTTTAATTTTGTTTATTTTTATTTATTTATTTATTTGAGAGTGACAGGCAGACAGAAAGAGAAAGAGAGCAGAGAGAGAGAGAGAATGGACGCATCAGGGCCTCCAGCCACTGCAAACAAACTCCAGATGCATGTGCCACCTTGTGAATCTGGCTTACGTGGGTCCTGGGGAATAGAGCCTCAAACCAGGGTCCTTGGGCTTCACAAGCAAGCGCTTAACCTCTAAGCCATCTCTCCAGCCCACTACTGCTATATTTTTAAATATTATCTATTTATTTATTTATAAGGAGAGAGAGACAGAGACAGAGAATGGGTATGCCAGGGCCTCCAGCAGCTACAAACGAGCTCCAGATGCATGTGCCACTTTGTGCATCTGGCTTACATGAGCCCTAGGCTATTTCAGGCAGACGCTTTAACAGCCAAGGCATCTCTCCAGACCCCCAGTGTTGTTTTTAAATGTTGTTTCAGGCTGGAGAGATGGTTCAGCACTTAAAGGGTGCTTGCTTGTAAAACCTGACAGCTTGGGTTCAATTCCCCAGTACCCATGTAAAGCCAGGAGCACAAAGTGGCACATGTGTTTGGAGTTTGTTTTGCGCTGTCAGGAGACCCTGGCATGCCCATTCTCTTTCTCTCTTTCTTTTCTCATCTGCCTCTTTCTCTTGTCTCTCTTTTGAATAAATAAGTAAAAATAAATAATAAAATACACCTTAAGGTTGTTATTTCAACTAGTGTGAATGTGGTTTTTTCAGAAGAAATGGAAACTTCCAGAGAGGGCAGGAGGATGATGGAAGCTGGTCCAAAGTTTATCCCAGCAGCCTTTAGAGTTCACTCTCAGATGACAGCATCAAGCGTTGGGGGGCGGGGGGATCCCAGAACCCATGGAGAACATGTTAGAAAGGCAGGAGCCCACCAGACATGGTAACTTATGCCTATAATCTTAGCTCTTGGGAGAGTGCAGGAGGACGGACAAGAGTACAAGATTTGCCCAGCCAATGAATTCTAGGCCAGACAGAACTGATCATCTGAGGAAAATGTCAAACAATTTGAGAAAATATGTATGAAAGCACTAGCATAGATCCTGGGCACAGTAGGTACTCAGTCAAGTTTCTGAACTTAACGTCTGATCAATGTAGTTAATAGTAATTTTTGCAATTGAATAGGCAATCCACAGTCACCCAGCTTAATAGCTCTTTTCTAAGAGCTGGCCACAGGATGTCACTATTGTTCTAGGGAAAACATTTAACAAACCTACCCACTGTTCACCTGTTTTTATGAAGTCGTTTTGAAAGGACTAAGAAATGTCCATGAGAGAAGGAAGATGTCAGGATGTCAGGAAGGGCACTAGGTATTTATCCAAGAGTCTGGTAGGCTTTAGAAATATTTTTTAAAACATATTTTATTTATTTATTTGACAGAGAGAAAGAGGCAGAGAGGGAGGGAGGGAGAGAGAGAGAGGGAGAGAATAGGCACACCAGGGCCTCCAGCCACTGCAATGAACTCCAGATGCATGGGCCCACCTTGTGCATCTGGCTTACGTGGGTCCTAGGGAATCAAACCAGGATCCTTTGGCTTTGCAGGCAAAAGCCTTAACCACTAAGCCATCTCTCCAGCCCTTTGAAATATTTTCATTAATATATTTTCAAGCAGGGAGAGAGAAGACAGAGAGAATAGGCCTCTTGTCAATGCAAACTAACTCCAGACACATGCACCATTTTGCATTTGGCTTTATATGGATACTGAGGAATCGGACCCAGGCCATCAAGCTTTGCAAACAAGTGCCTTTAACTGCTGAGCCATCTCTTCAGCCCCTTTGTGGGCTTTTTTTTTTTTCTTTTTAATTCCTGAGGTAGGGTCTCACTCTAGCCCAGGCCAACCTGGAATTCACTATGTAGTTTCAGGGTGGCCTCAAACTCACAGTGATCCTCCTATCTCTGTCTCCCAAGTGCTGAAATCAAAAGTGTGCATCACCAAGTTACCCCCCCCTTTTTAATTTTATTTATTTATTATGACAGAGAGTGAGGGTGACACACAGAGAAAGAGAGAGAGAAAATTGGCATGCCAGGGTCTCTCACCACTGCAATCGAACTCCAGATGTGTGCACCACTTTGTGCGCATGCATGACCTTTTGTGCATGTGTCACTTTGTGCATCTGGCTTATATGAGTACTGGGGAGTTGAACCTGAGTCCTTGGGCTTCACAGGCAAGTGCCTTAACTGCTAAGCCATCTCATGCTAAGCCCCTTTAAAAAACTTTTTAAAGCACTCTTTGTGTTTAGAAACATTCCAACCATAATACCCATGAGAGTCTTTACCCATTCATCAACATCTGTTATGTGATAAATACTGTGCAAATCACACTATGCACAAGAACTGCTCATGTTCACAAAGTGTTATGTCATTAGGATCCGGCTTAGAGTAGCAACAGAATAGGTATGAAGTATAGACACCCACAGAGAACCTGGTCACCCCAAAGAGCTTATAGCAATAACTCACTGTGAGAAATGCTATAATAATTCCAAATATGAGGAATACTAGGAGTAGGCTCAACTATCACTGCTAAACTGATTAGCAAACAGCCACCTGTCAAACATCTTCCTACCCTTTTTTTTTTTTTTTTTTTTTTTTGGTTTTTCAAGATAAGGTCTATGTACTCTCAGGGTGGCCTCGAACTCACAGTGATCCTCCTACCTCTGCCTCCCGAGTACTGGGATTAAAGGTGTGTGCCACCATGCCTAGCTAAAAAATATATTTTAAAAAGGAGTGAGATCCTACCTTGAAAAACCAAAAAAATAAATAAATAAAATAAAACACTATTTATTTACAAGTGGAGAGAGATAGAGAAAAAAGAGACAGAGAGAATGAGCATGCCAGGGCCTCTAGCAGCTGCAAACAAATTCCAGATACATGTGCCACTTTGTACATCTGGCCATAGATGGATACTAAGGAACTGAACTCAGGTCCTTAGGCTTTGCAGGCAAGTACCTTAACCACTGAGCCATCTCTCTAGCCCTGAAATATATTTTTAGTTGGGGGCTAGAGAGATGGCTCAGTGATTAGGGTGTTTGCCTACAAAGCCCAAGGACCTGGGTTTGATTCTCCAGTACCCACATAAAACCAAGATGCACAATGTGGCAAATGTATCTGGAGTTCAATTGCAGAGGCTAGAGGCCCTGGTACACCCATTCATTCAGTTTTGCTCGCTCTCTCTCTCTCTCTCTCTCTCTCAAATAAATTAATTAATTAAATTTGGGTTTTTTTCCAAATATAAAAATATTTTTAAAATTTATTTATTTGAGAGAGAGAGAGAGAAAGAGGCAGACAGAGGGAGTGAGAGAATGTACACACCAGGGCCTCCAGCCACTGCAAAGGAACTCCACATGCATGTGCCCCCTTGTGCATCTGGCTTACGTGGATCCTGGGGAATCGAACCAAGGTCCTCGGCTTTGCAGGCAAGTGCCTTTTTTTTTTTAAAACCACTAAGCCATCTCTCCAGCCCTCGAATATAAAAGTAATTTTTAAGGGCTGGAGAGATGGCTTAGCGGTTAAGGCACTTGCCTGTGAAGCCCAAGGACTCAGGTTCAACTCCCCAGTACTCATATAAGCCAGATGCACAAAGTGACACATGCACAAAAGGTCATGCATGCGCACAAAGTGGTGCACACATCAGGAGTTCGATTGCAGTGGTGAGAGACCCTGGCATGCCAATTCTCTCTCTCTCTTTCTCTGTGTGTCACCCTCACTCTCTGTCATAATAAATAAATAAAATTAAAAGGGGGGGAACATGGTGATGCACACTTTTAATTTCAGCACTTGGGAGACAGAGATAGGAGGATCACCGTGAGTTAGAGGCCACCCTAAAACCCATGAGTTAGAGGCCTCCCTGAAACTACATAGTGAATTCCAGGTTGGCCTGGGCTAGAGTGAGACCCTACCTTGAAAAACCAAAATAATAATAACATTAATAATAAACAAAACTAAAAATAAGCCAGGCGTGGTGGCACATGCCTTTAATCCCAGCACTCGGGAGGCAGAGGTAGGAGGATTGCCGTGAGTTCAAGGCCACCCTGAGACTCCATAGTGAATTCCAGGTCAGCCTGGGCTAGAGTGAGACCATACCTTGAAAACCAAAAAAAAAAAAAAAAAAACTAAAACTAAATAAATAAAAGAGTTGGCCGGGCGTGGTGGCACACGCCTTTAATCCCAGCACTTGGGAGGCAGAGGTAGAAGGATTGCCATGAGTTCAAGTCCATGCTGAGACTACATAGTGAATTCCAGGTCAGCCTGAGCTAGAGCAAGACCCTACCTCAGAAAACCAAAATAATAATAATAATAATAATAATAATAAAATACTAAGTAAATAAAAAGAGTAGTGCCTGGCATATGGTGGACATTGGTGCTATTACATCCACACACTAAGCTATGTCCACTGCACACCGTCTCCTCCAGACCCTGTGTACTGATGCCCAGCTCTGACGGGCACTCTGTACTGCCACACAGGAGAAGAGCCAGAAGTGCCACCACCTCCTGCAACAGCTCTGTCCATCTCTGCAGAAACAGACTAACAAGCTTTCTCTGCTGTTTCCCAAACAAGGGAAACAACCCCGGCCAATGAAGTAACAAGCAGAGCTAATGAGCAGGAAGGTACTTTCCTTTCCTGCTGTGTCTAAGCTCTAGGCAATGAGGCTGACTTACATGGCAGGGGTGATAACGATGCTGTTCTGACCCTAGCTTGCTCAGCAACGTCTTTAAGAGCACTGGGTTCTTTAGGTCCCACAGCCTGCCTGGGTTTCTGGGAGAAGAAAGTCTGAAGCTGCTCCCCAAAACATAGAGGGCACTCTCACCTTTTAAGCGTCTTGCATACGTTGGCTCTGCATTTTTTTTTTAACTGCTTGCCCGCCTCCCTGGAATTATTTTGGAGAATTGATGATGGGCGGAGAAGCAAATCCCTGCTGCGCACACCCCTGGAGCTGCTGTAGAGAGCTGATCACATCAGCGGAAGCTCATTAGCAGCCCAATACTCAATTTGCAGCACCTGCCGTTGTAACGCAGCACTAGAAGCCTTTGTTGTTTCCTATATACATAGGACATCTTTCACTGCAAACCTTCTCAGCCTTGGCTACACACGAGGCTCAATGACACAGAGAGCTGTAAAAGCCAGTGGTCCGGGGAGTCTGATCTACTGGTCTGGAGTACAGTCCGTGTAGCAGTGATTGCAGAGGCTCATGAGTTATAGACAGCCAAGTTCGAAAGTTAGTGCTTGGTTAGCATCCCATAGCTCTCAGCTGCAGCTGTTCTAGAGGACAGCTCTTCGGAGGTCCCTCCACTGCCATGTGAATTTTAAATGTCTATGTGGCCCATAGTCTATTTTGGACCATTCCAACCTAAGCAGTCAGGCCAGGTCTCTCTGTTCTGGAGTTATTTTACTTGCAAAGAGAGAGAGAGAGAGCAGGGCATGGTGGCGCATGCCTTTAATCCCAACACTTGGGAGGCTGAGGTACGAGGATCTATATGAGTTTGAGGCCAGCCTTAGATGACTACATAGTGAATTCTAGGTCAGCCTGGGCTAAAGCAAGACCCTACCTCAAAAGAAGAAGAAGAAGAAGGAGGAAGAGGAGAAAGAGAGAAAAACAGAGAGAGCACATGGGCTTGTCAGGACCTACTGTTACTGCAAACAAACTCCAGACATTCTGGACATCCTATGCATCTGGGTCTACATGGGTACTGGGGGATCAAACTCAGGCCAGAATGTCTTGCAGACAAGCGCCTTTAACTGCTGAGCCATCTCCCCAGCCCTATTTTTTAATTTTTAATATTTATTTATTTGCAAGTAGAGAGACGAAATGGGTACAACAGGGCCTCTAGCTGCCACTGCAAATAAACTCCAGATACATGAACCACTTTGTGCATCTGGCTTTACATGGGTACTGGGGAATCAAACCTGGGTCATTAGACTTTGCAGACAAGTGCCCGAACCGCTGAGATCTCTTCAGCCCCTTTTTTGTGTGTTTGGTTTTTTTCAAGGTATGGTCTCACCCTAGCTCAGGCTGACCTGGAATTTACTATGTAGTCTCAGGGTGGCCTCGAACTTGCAGTGATCCTCCTACCTCTGCCTCCCGAGTGCTGAGATTAAAGGTGTGCACCACCACGCCCGGCTTCTAGAGAGGGTTTTTAAAGTTCTATTTGATTTTTGTTTGCTGTTGTGTTATTTTGCATCATGTCCATCTCTCTTTCTTTCTCTCTCTCTCTCTCTCTCTTTGCATTATGGTCTACCCATCTCAGAGAAAAGTCTTATTTTATTGAGGGGGAGGCAAGTATTTGTCCTTGTAAGATCTTCAGTGAGTGTTCTGTTTTAGATGTGAACCGGATTGGTGTAGGATGGGGTTACAACTGCAGATGCACAGATTGTGTGCAAGTACCTCGAAGGTATCTGGGAAACTGGGAGGTGGGGAACTGAGAGCTCTGGCCTACTCACTCCGCTTGTGGACACTCTTCAGCACAAGGGAACCAGGGGTTGGGGAACCAGGAGCTGTGAAGCTGGGGACCAGAGGCAAGAGGCCAGCTCCCACAGTGGTCCATGTACCCTCTGGCTCAGGGGAACAGGAATCTTGGGACCCAGGGGCCAGTCAATCAGGAAGCCAGAGCAAAAGACCTGCTTTGGCAGCACACACACAGGGTCCAGACAGCCCCAAGCCAGCAGCAGGGTACTGGGACCAGGGAACTGAGGGGTGGAAAAAGACCAGAAGCTCTGGCCTACTCACTCCACGTGGCACCCTCCAGAACAGGGGATCCACTTTATTTTTATTATTATATTTTGTTTGTTTGTTTGTTTGCAAAGCCTGCTGACCTGGGTTTTCCCAGTACTCATGTAAAGCCAGACACACAAAGTGGTGCATGCATCTGGAGTTCATTTGCAGGAGTAAGAGGCCCTGGAATGTCCATACTCTTTTTATTTCCCACAAGTCGTAAATAAAGAAAAACAAAACTTTATTTTTATTAGAGCTGATTCTAAACTATATAGTTTATTTGGTACATATTTATTTACAGACACTGGTATTTATTATCACACCCAGTCCTAAGAGCTACACAGGTACTGAGGGATCAAACCTGGGTCCTTTGGCTTTGCAGACAAGCATCTTAACCACTAAGCAATCTCTTCAGCCCACAAAAATGGATTTTCTAAGCTTTACTGTCTACGCTATAATCAGTAGATACCAAAAATTCAAAGAAATAGAAGACTTTTTCTTCTTTCTATAATCTCCCTAATTTTAAAAACTTAACCTGATAGTTAATGTACCGTAAATAGTTCTAACAGCATCAGTTTATTTTTGTGTTTTCGAGTTGCATGAAAAGATAATATCAATTGAACTCATTCTATTCATAATGTTGATGTTTAATGCTGTGAGGAGTTGCACTTTTACCAGCTCATTGAGCATTAAGGCTCAATTTGAGTATACAAATCATGTAGTAAGACAAAATAATAACCTAACACTGTTGCTATGTTCTGTTAATGGAATACTATTAAAGTAACTGGGCACCATAGTAAATCTACTCTAGAGGCATGATTTGAAAATGTAAAATGCCTTTACAAAAATGAGTAACAACGGAATATAAATAACAAAAGACATGTTCCTTATTCTTTTTTAGCTAGAAAATACATAGAAATAGTAACGCATACTGGCTTAAACCAAGCCACACTGGATAACGCAACAGTATGGCAGTGAATGATTGCACTTGGTCTTGGTAGGGTGGCTACCATAGAAATGCCTATCATATTGTCAGTGAAGGTCAACATAGAAAAGTCTGCCCATCTTCAAATGGAGGCTGGTATAATACTAGAAATGCAAGTTTACAATATAACTTGACGGTCTGAATGATTTAGAGAAGATGTATACAGGCAGAGAAGAAGAAAAAGAAGGGCCCAAGACATGTACTGTTAGTGAAGGTTGAGTGTTTGGCTATTGGTAAATAGGGTGCTGTCAGGCTATAATTCTGAGATGATGTGGCTTGACAAGAACAAGGAAAAGGGTAATTATACAAAGAATTTCACCTTTTAAGGGTTAGAGAATGGCTGGGGAGATGGCTCAGTGGTTAGATGGTGCTTGTTTACAAAACCTGTAAGCCTGGTTCAATTTCTCAACCACCCACATAAAGATGGACTGGTATTTATTTGCAGCAGCAACAGGCCCTAGTGTGTACACACACACACACACGCACGCACAAATAAGGATAAAATAAAGGCTAGGAAAGAAGCTAGGTGTGGTGGTATATACCTGTAATTCCACCGCTGGGAGGCTATAGCAGGAGGATGACAAATAAGAGGCCAGCCTTACAAAGCAAGACCCTGTCCCCCCCTCCCCCCCCGCGTACACAAATACATATATACATACAGTGAGTAGAACAGAAGTGATTCATTTAGGATTCATGGGTTTATTCCAGTTTATCCAGATTGGAAACCAATGGCACTGCTGACAACTGGAAGAAAAGAGGTCTCATTCTTCCCATCACTCCTAGCTATACAGCACAGGGGCCACAGCCACCATGAAACCTAGTCTTCTTCATGTCTCTGCCTTACCCTCCACTGCCCCTAACACACCTGGGATTCACCTCTACACAGTCACCACCCATCTTTTCTAGTAACTGTCAGCTCAGTTCACCTGAGTAGAAATATGGTCAACATGGATGTGGTACATTTGAAAAATGAACATGAGGACTGGAGCCACGGCTCAGCAGTTAAAGGCTGTTTCCTGAAAGGACTAATGACCTGAGTTCGATTCCCCAGTGCCCATGTAAAGCCAGATGCACAAAGTGGTATGTGCATCTGGAGTTCATTTGCAGCTTCAAGAGGCCCTGATCTGTCCAAATTCTCTCTCTCTCTCTCTTCTCTCTCTCTCTCTCTTTCTGTCTCGCTTCTATCTCTCTCTGCTTGCAAATAAATAAATAAATAATATATTTTTAAAAGGGAACATAATTTTATAACAAAGCACATTTTTTTTTTCTTTCTGGGTTTTTCTAGATAGTGTCTCATTCTACCTCAGGCTGACCTGGAATTCATGACGTAGTCTCAAGGTAGTCACCACACCTGGCCTTTCTTGTTTTTATTAACAAAGCATATTTTAATTTTTTAAAATTTATTTATTTACTTTTTTGGGTTTTCAAAGGTAGGGTCTCACTCTAGCCCAGGCTGACTTAGAATTCACTATGTAGTCTCAGGGTAGCCTTGAACTCACAGCGATCCTCCTACCTCTGCCTCCCAAGTGCTGGGATGAACGGCATGCACCACCACACCCAGCTTTATTTTTATTTTTTAATTTAATTTTAATTTAATTTAATTTTTTTTTGTTTTGATTTTTTGAGGTAGGGTCTCACTCTAGGGCAGGCTAACCTGGAATTCACTGTGGAGTCTCAGGGTGGCCTCGAACTCATGGCAATCCTCCTACCTCTACCTCTGCCTCCCGAGTGTTGGGGTTAAAGGCGTGCGCCACCATGCCCAGCTTTAATTTTTTTTGTTGTTGTTGTTTATTTTACAGAGAGAAAGAGAGAGAGGGAGAGAGAGAAAGTGAATGAGCATGCCAGGGCCTTCAGCCATTGTAAATGAACTCCAGACGCATGTGTCACTTCGTACATCTGGCTTATGTGGGTCCTGGGAAATTGAACCAGGATCCTTTGGCTTCTCAGGCAAGGGCCTTGACTGCTAAGCCATCTCCCCAGCCCTATTTTTATTTTTTAAATATTTTATTTATTTATTTTTAATTTTTTTGTTTATTTTTATTTATTTATTTGAGAGTGACAGACAGAGAGAGAGAGGCAGATAGATAGAGAATGGGTGCGCCAGGGCCTCCAGCCACTGCAAACAAACTCCAGATGCATGTGCCCCCTTGTGCATCTGGCTTACATGGGACTTGGGGAATTGAGCCTCGAACCGGGGTCCTTAGGCTTCACAGGCAAGCACTTAACCACTGAGCCATCTCTCCAGCCCAAACATTTTATTTATTTAAGAAAGAGAGAGAGAATGGATCCTGAGGAATCAAACTCAGGTCATTAGGCTTCGTACCTTAACCACTAAGCCATCTCTCCAGTCCCCTTTTTTTTTTTCTTTTTTCTTTTCTTTTTTTTTTTTTTTTTTTTTTTTTTTTTTTTTTTTTTTTTTTTTTGAGGAGGTTTCACTGTAGTCCAGGCTGACCTGGAATTCACTATGTAGTCTCAGGATGGACTTGAACTCATGATGATCCTCCTACCTCTACCTCTGGAGTGCTGGGATTAAAGGTGTGTGCCACCACATCCAGCTCAGTTCCACATTTTTATTTTATTTTATTTTATTTATTTATTTATTATTATTATTATTATTTTGGTTTTTCGAGATAGGGTCTCACTCTACTCCAGGCTGACCTGGAATTCACTGTGTAGTCTCAGGGTGGCCTTGAACTCCAGGCAATCCTCCTACCTCTGCCTCCTGAGTGCTGGGATTCCACATTCTTATTTTTTAAATAATTTTATTTATTTGAGAAAGGGGGAGAGAGGGTATGGACATGCCAGAGCCTCTTACTGCTGCAAATGAGCTCCAGATGCATGCATCACTTTTTTTTTGTGTGTCTGGCTTTATGTGGGTACTGGGGAATCAAACCCAGGTCAGCAGGCTTTGCAAGCAAACACTTTTAACCACTAAGGCATCTCTCTAGCCTACAAGGCACATTTTTCTTTACTTTTCTTTTCTTTTTTTGTTTGTAATTCAAAATTTTTATTTATTGCCAGGCATGGTGGCACACACCTTTAATCCCAGTATTCAGGAGGCAGAGGTAGGAGAATTGCTGTGAGTTCAAGGCTACCCTGAGACTACACAGTGAATTTCAGGTCAGCCTGGACTAGAGTGAGACCTTACCTCAACCCCCCCCCCCCCCACACACACACACAAAATCTTGATTTATCTATTTATCTGACAGAGAGAAAGAGGCAGATACAGAGAGAATGGGTGGACTAGGGCCTCCAGCCACTGCAAATGAGCTCCAGATGTGTGCGCCACCTGTGCATCTGGCTTACATGGGTACTGGGGAACCAAACCTAGGTTCTTAGGCTTTGAAGGAAAACACCTTAACCACTAAGCTATCTCTCTATCCCCACATTTTTTTCTTAACAATGTATATTAATTTCTGGTGAATTTATTCAGAGATTGAGAATTTCCAAGTTTTATTCAGCAGTACGTTCCTTTCTCAAGGAAATAAGAAGTCATCATTCCTTAGCGTCACCTCTGTAACATTCCAGAATGCAATCCCTAGGAACATCATGCACATCAACCATAATGTTTCATTGTATTTTGCATAAATTTGATGTCATTAAATGTATTTCTGTGAGTCCATGCATGTGTGTGTGTAATGCCATGCAAATGCTCTGCCAGCCCCATTGTATACTTATAAAAACAGTTTTTATAGTTTTGTTTTGTTTTTCGAGGTAGGGTCTCACTCTGAGTTTTTTGTTTGTTTGTTTGTTTGTTTTTTTGAGGTAGGGTCTTCCTCTAGCCCAGGCTGAGCAGGAATTCACTATGTAGTCTCAGGGTGGCCTTGAATTCATGGCGATCCTTCTACTTCTGCCTCCTGAGGCTGGGATTAAAGGTGTGTGGCACCATGCCTGGCCTTTTATAGTGTTTTAAAAATGTGTTTGAGAGAGAGGGGGGTAATGTATTCCAGGGCCTCAGCCACTGCAAATGAACTCCAGACACACGCATCACCTGGTTTACATGGGACATAGGGAATTGAAAGTTGGGTCCTTTGGCTGTGCAGGCAAGCGCCTTAACTACTAAGCTATTCTCTCAGCCCTTATAGTTTTTATTTATATACTTATTTATTTATTTATTTATTTATTTATTTATTTATTTCTGGGGAGGAGGCAGAGAGAGAGAGAGAGAATCGGTGTGCCAAGGCCTCCAGCCACTGCAAATGAACTCCAGATGGTGCCACCTTGTGCATCTGGTTTTATGTGGGTACTGGGGAATTGAACCTGGGTCCTTAGGCTTCACAGTCAAAAGCCTTAACCATGTCCAGCTCCTACAGATTCTTTTAAATTTTTCTTGTTCTTTCTCTTTCTTTCTATTTTTTTTTTTTTTTCACCAAGGTAGGGTCTCACTCTAATTCCAGGCTGACCTGGAACTCACTCTGTAGTCCCAGGCTGGCCTTGACCTCACAGGGATCCTCCTATGTCTTCCTCCCCAGTGCTGGGATTAAAGGCACACCAGGCATGGATTCTTATATCTGCTTCCACTATGCCTGATCTAAATAAAAACATTTAAAAAATAGTTTCAAGCACAGAAAGAGAGAGAAAGGGTTCTGCCAGGGACCCAGCTGCTGCAAGCACACTCCAGATGCATGCACAACTTTGTGGCTCTGGCTTTATGTGGGTACTGGAGAATCGAACCCCAGTCGTTACGTTTTGCAGAACAGCACCTTAACTTCTGAGCCATCTCTCCAGCCCAATAAAAACATTTTTCATAAAACAAAAATTAATTACCTGGGCAAGTACACACTTACATACCAGCACTCAGGAAGCTGAGGCGGGAAGATCATGAGCTCCAGGCCTACCTTTGCTAAAAGTGAGATGCTGTCTTAAAAAAGAAGAAGAAGAAACAAAAAGAAAGAAAGAAGAAAAGGGGAGAAGGGAAGGGAAGGGAGGCAGGGAGGAAGGGAGGCAGGAAGGAAGGAAGGAGAGAAGGAAGAAAGGGCTAGAGAGATGGCTCAGCGGTTAAGATGCTTGCCTGCAAAGCCTAAGAACCCGAGTTCTATTCCCTAGTACCCACACAACGCCATTTATACAAGGTGGCACCATGCTTCTGGAATTCGTTTGCCGTGGGGAGAAGCCCTGGCGCACCTATTCTCTGCCTCTCTCTCTCAAAGTAAATAAATAAAATGTTTTTAAAAGAATATTTATTAGACCCACTCTTTGCTAGTAGGCATCTAGAGAGGTCAACTAGACGGATCAGGTGCCTGCCCTTTGTCGGCTCGCCAGAGTTGACGTGTGAACTGGACCAGTGACAAGGAGCCAGGCGAGACCCAGGAAAGAAATTCAGCTTTCAGTCTAAATCTTGCTGGTGTGGGGAAATAGCTGGAAGGGCATCATGGCTAACGATCTGCTTGGAGACCAGGGAGACAGCCCAGAGGACAAAAACCCTCCCCACCGTTGTCCTCAAATCCGCTAGACGGCCCGACCGGAAAGGTCCTCCGGGAAAAGCGCGCGCGTGCTTCTTCGCAGAAGCTTGAGTCCCTGCGCCCGCCGTAGACGTCGTGGCAGACGCGGCGCGTTGCCTTGGAGTCGGCGAGACGCCTCACGGGCCTCCACGGCGGAGAGTGCCAGCTCGGGGCCTGGGACACCATGTCAGTGTTGGACGTGCTTTGGGAGGACCGGGACGTCCGCTTCGACGTGTCCTCTCAGTGAGTGTCGAGCCGGCGGCCTGCGGGGCGCGCGGACGTTTGCGTCGGTCACCCGCGCCCCGGCTGGGCAGCTGCGGCCCTGGGGAGGCCGGCGCCGCGGTGGGCACGCGGCCCCGTGACCCCGCGCCGGTCCCTGGCGACCCCGACCCTGGTCTTTCGCGAATGTGAACCCGAGCGAGGCCGGGGGCCCCCCATCCTGGGCGTCCAGTGTCCTCGGAGGAACGTGGGGCGGAACGCCGGGTTCCGGAAAGCAGGGGTGCTGGAGCTAGGTCAGCGCGCACCCTTGAATGCACGGCTGCAGATGCGGAGCTCCAGCATACGAGATGAGGGGCGTGGGTGCGCTCATTCCCCCCAATTCCGCGATGAGCCTCATCTGTTCATCGAAGCCACCCACTAGGAGAAAACCTACTTTTGGAGTTTCTCAACAAAAGCTGTTTGGGTTTTGTTTGTTTTTTTTGCGGGTGGGGAGGAAATGGGCTTTAATAGCAACCTTTCTGCCTAAAAGTCCAGGAAAAGAAAAAAGAAAAAGCAGTCTGTTGGAATGATAAATTCTTGCGTTAATGTTATTGAGCCTTTTAGCCACCTCCTATGTGTCTTTATCAAGGACTCCTTTCTTAGGCTTTGTGGTAGCTGGATACCTGACTAACATGGTTTTATCATTAGGTCCTTTGGGAAGTTGGGGAGGGACTGAATTTGTAAAATTACAAGCCATAGTAACATATTACACACGTTATGTGGCTTTTTCAGTGCTTGGAGGGCTCTTAATCCAAACAGCACCCCAGGTTGTTAATCATTTATCAGATGCTTTCCATATGCTGCTTGCTATGTTAATAGCCAGAGATACAAAAATAATAGGGGCCTGGAGAGATGGCTTAGTGGTTAAGCGCTTGCCTGTGAAGCCTAAGAACCCCGGTTCAAGGCTCGATTCCCCAGGACTCACGTTAACCAGATGCACAGATGCACGCATCTGGAGTTCGTTTGCAGTGGCTGGAAGCCCTGGTGCGCCCATTCTCCCTTTCTCTGTCTCTCTCACCCTCCCTCCTTCTCTCTGTTGCTCTCAAATAAATAAATTTAAAAAACTTTTAAAAATAGGGAATTAGCGCATGTCTTTAATCCCAGCACTTGGTGAGTTCCAGGCTACCCTGATTCTATCTAGTTGGCCTGTACTAGAGTGCGACCCTACCTCAAAAGACATAATAATAATAATAATAATAATAGGGAATGATATTCACACATACCCTCCCCAGTCTTAGGTAGGATATACACATAGACAACTACAGTAGATAAAGAAGTGAGCAAAAGTCAGGGAACAATAGAAACAGAACAATTCTTTGTCCCTAGGAAAGACCTTGAAGAAGAAATAGTATAGGAGCCGGCATGGTGGTGCACGCCTTTAATCCCAGCACTCAGAGGGAGAGGTAGGAGGATCACTGTGAGTTCGAGGCCACCCTGAGACTACAGGGTGAATTCCAGGTCAGTCTGAGCTAGAGTGAGACCCTACCTCGAAAAAAAGAAAGTTAGCTCAGCAGTTAAGGCACTAACCTGCAAAGCCTAACGATCTAGGTTTGATTCCCCAATACATAAAGCCAGATGCACTAAGTGGCACATGCATCTGGAGTTCGTTTGCAGCAGTGGGAGGCCCTGGTGCTTCCAGTCTCTTTGCTTCTCTCTACTTGCAAATAACTAACTAAATAAAAGTAAAAGCCAGGCATGGTGGCGCACGCCTTTAATCCCAGCACTCGGGAGGCAGAGGCAGTAAGATTGCCACGAGTTCAAGGCCACCCTGAGACTACATAGTGAATTCCAGGTCAGCCTGAGCTAGATTGAGACCCTACCTTGAAAAAAAAAAAAAAAAAAAGTAAAGAAATAGTTGAATTGGACTTTGAAGGATAGGCAGGGCCTTGCCAGTGTAGACAGGGAGAGTAGTATTCTAAGGAAACAAAGGAAAGGAGAAGAAGGGAGGAGAAAAGAGGAAAAGAAGAGGTAAGAAAATGAGGACAATGAAAGGGGGAAAATGAAATAAAAAGGAAGAATAAAGGAAAAAGAGCAAAAAGCAGAGTTTTGAAAGAATAATCTGCACTGGCTAGATGTCAGTCTATAGCAGGAGGAGGTTGGGGTTCAGATACAAAGTAGGTTAACCTGATGACCCTTGGGATGACTCAGAAGGCACCATAGTGCTGAGAAGTGACAGAGGAGTACTCAGCACTGAAACATCTTTATCACACCTTCCAGGGCTCAGGGTCCATTGCGGAAGAGGTGACAGAAAGAATGTAAGCGCCAAAGGATGGCTGGACTCCTTACAATATACTCTTCCAGACACAAAATGGCCTGGATATCCATGACCTCACAGTGCCTGACACTACCTACACAAGACCATCATAATAGGAGGAAAAGATGATGACATCAAGATGAAAGACAGACTGATTGAGAGGGGGAGGGGATATAATGGAGAGTGGAGTTTTGAAAGGGGAAAGTTGGGGGGAGGGAATTATCATGATTTATTGTTTTATAATTATGGAAGTTGTCAATAATGAAAAGAAAAAGAAAGGTTAACCTGAAGTTTAGATGTTCAAGTGAGGATTTTGAGCTTTACCTTCTAGGCAGTTGAATGACAGAGGAAGCTTTTAAACAGTGAGATAATGCAGTCATCCCTGTATTCTCAAGAACTAGTTGAATTGACTGAAAAATGTATTAGAAAGCTCTACCTTGGGTCGCTGTCAGGATGGCTGAGCAGTCTAAGTTGCTGTGTTCAGAAAACTCTACCTGGTAGCCTGCTAGTTTATTTTATTTAGGTTTATTTGTTTTGTTGGTTGCTACCTCTGCCTCCCAAGTGCTGGGATTAAAGACATGAACCACCATGCCCAGCCAGTTGTTTTCTTTGCACCCTATAAGTCTAGCTTTGTTTGTTTGTTTTGTTTTGTTTATGTTAGGCATGATGGTTTACACCTTTAATTCTAATATTTGGGGCTGGAAAGATGGATTAAAGGTTAAGGCACTTGCCTGAAAATTAAAGGACACAGGTTTGATTCCCCAGGACCCATGTAAGCCAGCTGCACAAGGTGGTATAAGCGTCTGGAGTTCGTTTCCAGTGGCTGGAGTCCCTGGTGCACCCATTTTGTCTCTCTCTCTCTCTCCCTCTCTCTCTCTTTCAAATAAATAATGAGTAAATAAATAAAAACTGCATTATAGCCAGTCATGGTGGCACATGCCTTTAATCCCAGCACTCGGAAGGCAGAGGTAGGAGGATCGCCATGAGTTCTAGTTCAGGCTGTAGTCACCCTGTGACTACATAGTGAATTCCAGGTCAGCCTGAACTAGAACGAGACTCTACCTTGAAAAAAAACAAAATAAAAAACAAGGTAGGAGGGTTGACCTGAAGCCAGCCAGGTTATCCTGGGCTAGATAGAGTGAGACCTTGCCTCAAAAAAAATAAAATATATATATATATATATATATATATATATATATATATATATATATGAGTCTCTAGGTTCTAGAGACTCTTAAAGACACTATCTTCAAAAGCATGAGTGCTTGGTACTGTCATCATCTATAATGCTGGCTGTTTTACATGCATATGTCTCTTCTCTTCCTAAATAGATTTGTAAGCAGGAATAGTTGTAGTCATAGCAGTAAAATTTCTGTGTTTATTTTAGACAAATGAAAACAAGACCTGGAGAAGTCCTTATTGATTGTTTAGATTCAATTGAAGACACCAAAGGAAATAATGGGGATAGAGGTAAATATATTTCTATTTTATATTTCTAGTTTAATTCATAGCTGTTGATTCATATTAGCTAGAGAATATATGAAAAAGCATCATATATAATTGTGCAAATAGAGTTACTCCACAGGATGTTCTCAAACTTAAGTGAAAGGGTAAGTGTTAAACCTGTCACCAAGGAATAGAGGTTCTCCCCTCAACTTTAGCCTATCTTAAGTCCTGGTTCTGGCATCAGTTTTATCCAATGTCACTGTTATAACTCCAGGAACCCTGTTTATAAGAGTCATGTGGGCTGGAGAGATGGCTTAGTGGTTAAGGCCCTTGCTGTGAAGCCAAAGGATCTAGGTTTGATTCCCCAGTACCCACATAAGCCAGATGCATAAGGGAGTACATGTGTCTGGATTTCTTTTGCAGTGGCGACAGGCCCTAGTGTGCCCATTCTCTCTCTGTCTGTGTGTCCTGTCTATCTCTCTCACTCTCTGCTTACAAATAAATAAAAATAAAATAAAATTATTTTTTAAAAAAATAGTCATGTAACACTTCCCAGCCTGAGATCTGTCTCCTCAAAGAAATGGGGTAGTGAACATGAACATTCACAGCTGTGGTATGTGGAGTCATGGTTCACTAAGAAATCCAGGAGTGATGCAGTCACCTCAGATTGACACATAGAGGTGGTCTGTGGTGAGAAATTTAGTGCTCTGTTATGAAGGCTGATTGTAGGTCAAGTACTGGAAAGCCCATGAGACCACTCTCACTGTTGCTGAGAATCAGCCTGGCTGGTTTCTTAGAGTCCCTCCCAAACCAAATTTGCCCAAGGGATGAACTTAGAGCAGCTTCCTTGGAGTCAGCAATCAGTGTGCAATCAACAGGTCTTGAAAAGATGAGGCATGGTAGCTTAATGTACCCTAGAAACTTCTTTGGAGGAGAAGGAAGCTTAGGAAGGAGGAGAAGAGGAGCAGGCTTCATTCACATGAGAGGGAATCAGTGACCCTTATGGCAGATGTGCTCACTGCAGCCTTTTGGGAGGCTGCTTGCTAAGACTGCCTTCTGGAGTGCTCTGGCATTGTCCATGAGCAGCAGGTCCTGCCAGCCCTTCTCTGTGAGAAGAACCTGGCATCACCACTGGCTGTAAGCAGTCTCTCTTAGTGGCTAGAGACCATCCTTAAAAGAATGCTTAGATCATATTTCTGAAATGATTCTGGTATCAGTCAAACCTAGTGACTGACTAGCAGCAAACACAAAGTCTTGGTTTGGTGTCTTGGAGTGAAATAATAATTACACTGTCATGATAGCTATATCTTGCTCAAATCCGAGTTCTACAGATTGCAGGAATGCTTTTGTGACAGTCCATACCCCATACAAATAGACAGTGCAAGTAATAGAGCATTCTTGATTGATCAAGTATTCACTGAGTACAGAATCCTACCTCAGTACTTTGGAGTATGGAGATGCAGCTCAGTTGGTAGTGAGCTTGCCTAGTATGCACAAAGCCCTAAATTTCAGCCCCAGCACTGCATAAACCCAGTGTGTGGTGGCATTTGCCGATAACCCCAGCACTTGGTGGTAGAAGCAGGAAGATCAGAAGTTTGAGGTCAACCCGGGCTACATGAGATTCTTTCTCATTAAAAAAATATATAATAGGGAAAAAGAATATATATATAATCGGGGCCGGGTGTGGTGGTGCACGCCTTTAATCCCAGCACTCGGGAGGCAAAGGTAAGAGGATTGCCATGAGTTTGAGGCCACCCTGAGACTACATAGTGAATTCCAGGCCAGCCTGGGCTACAGTGAGACCCTACCTTGACAAACTAAAAAATAAAATAAAATAATAGGAAACTGGACATGGTGGTGCACGCCTTTAATCCCAGCACTTGGGAGGCAGAGGTAGGAGGATCACTGTGAGTTCCAGGCCACCCTGAGACTACATAGTGAATTCCAGGTCAGCCTGGGCTAGAGTGAGACCCTACCTCAAACAAACAAACAAATAAACAAACCATATATATATATATATAATTTTTTTTTGCAGGGCAGGAGAGTTTGCTCAGTGGTTAAGACACTCTCTTGCAAAGCTGATGGCCTGGGTTCAATTCCCCAGTACCCACATAAAGCCATATGCACAAAGTGGCACATGCATTTGGAGTTTATTTGCAGTTGCACAAGGCCCTGGCATACCTATTCTCATTCACTCATTCTCTCCCTCCTCTGCTCGCAAACATACACATACAGACATATGTATATAATTTTTTAAAATAGAACCAGAAGTGATAGTGCACACCTTTAATTCCAGCACTCAGAAGGCAGAGGTAGGAGTTTGAGACCAGCCTGGGACTATTGAGTGAGTTCCAGGTCACAGTTCATACTGGGCTAGAGTGATACCCTACCTCAAGAAAAAAAAGCTCACCTGGTGTGTGATGCACACCTTTAATTCCTGCACTCAGGAGGCAGAGGTAGGAGTCTGAGACTATATAGTGAATTCCAGGTTAGCCTGGGCTAGAGTGAGACCCTACCTCAAAAAACCACAATAAATAATAATAAAATAGCCTCTCCATAAGTTCCCATCACAGTACCTTAACTGTTCAGTAAATAACAGTGTATGGATGCATATTCTGCAGAAACCTTTGTTCAAATGAAGTTTTCCAGGAGTATGCAGAGCTCCTGGCTTATAAGGAGGTAGAAAAGGGAGGGAATCCTGCTTTCCAACCTGCTACCTCTGTTCCTTTCTGCAGTGTGAAAATAACTAGTGAACACATAGCCTTATTCAGGATCCCTTATTTTAAAACTGTAAGTACCTCAGAAGATTAGCACATTTAATCCATTTTAATTCTAATACCCTGCCATGAAACTATCAGGTTGTCTTTGTGCACTGTAGCTGTGTGAGAATGAAGTAGGAGCAGGAATGTTTCAGTGTTCGGGAGAATAGGAGAAACAGGACAGCTTGGAGAACAGAAAAGCCCAGGGCTGGAGTGCTGGGCTTAGAACTGTTGGATGAGGTACTTTGGAGAAATAAGGCAGCACAAGCATAAGATTAGCTCCTCAGTTAATCTTCTCTGCAATAGAAATACCAGAAAATCAATAGCATTACACATAACCACATAACACCAATAATTAACACATAGTTGAGAATAGTTGTACTAATATTATTTTTTGCTTTTGAGGTTTTTTGTTGTTTTTTTTTCTTTTTTTATATTCTTTTTTTTTAAATGTTTTTGTTTATTTATTTATTTGAGAGCGATGGAGAGGAGGAGGCAGAAAGAGAGAGAGAGAGAGAGAGAATGGGCGCGCCAGAGCTTCCAGCCTCTGTAAACGAACTCCAGATGCGTGCGCCCCCTTGTGCATCTGGCTAACGTGGGTCCTGGGGAATTGAGCCTCGAACCTGGGGTCCTTAGGCTTCACAGGCAAGCGCTTAACCGCTAAGCCATCTCTCCAGCCCTGTTTTTTTTTTTTCAAGGTAAGTTCTTGCTCTAGCCCAAGCTGACCTGGAATTCATTATGTAGTTTCAGACTGTCCTCGAACTCACAGCAATCCTCTTACCTTGGCTTCCCAAGTGCTGGGTTTAAGGACATATGTCACTATACCCAGCAGTTTTTTTGTTTTGTTTTCAGAGTCTCATGTAATTTGAATGAGGATACCTTGAATTTACTATATATACAAGGATAACCTTGAAATGACCCTCTTAACTCCCATCTCCCAGTGTTAAGATCACAGGCATGTGCCACCATGCCTACTTTTTTTATTCAGCGCTGAGGATTAAACCCAGGGCTTCGTACATGCTAAGTAAGATATCTGTCTACTAAGCTACATCACTAAGCTACATCTCCAGCCCCACCCTACTTATTCTTAGTTGGACATATATGATCAGTTGAGACTCTAGAATACCTTTTAGAAAGACATAAAAAAACTTGGGGCTGGAGAAATGGCTTAGTGGTTAAGGCACTTGGCCTGCAAAGCCTAAGGACCCAGATTTGATTCCCCAGATCTCACATAAGCCATGTACACATGGTAGAGCATGCATCTGGAGTTAATTTACAGTAGCTAGAGGCCCTGGCATGCCTATTTTCTTTCTTTCTCTGTATTTGCTTCTGTCTGTCTGTCTGTCTCTCTCTCTCCCTCCCTCCCTCCCTCAAATAAATAAATAAAAATAAAGGGGGCTGGAGTGCTGGCTTAAGGGTTAAGGTGCTTGCCTGCAAAGCCAAAGGACCCAGGTTTGATTCCCCAGGACCCACATAAAGCCAGATGCACAAGGTGGCACATGCATGCAACGGCTAGAGGCTTTGGCATGCCCATTCTCGCTCTTTCTCTATCTGCTTCTCTCTCTCTCTCAAATAAATAAATAAAAATAAAATATTTTTTAAAAAACCAACATGTAATTTTTTTTCCTCATCCAGTTTGAGTCAAGACAATGAATATCTGCATCCCTTCTATTGCCCTCAGATTTTATTATAGGATAGAGACATTCACAAAACAACTGTAGGTTTTGATGCTGTTACTGAGCCAGAAGTTCCATGTCAACTTCATTCTATCCTGTGAAATGTGTCCTCACTTAAGCTAACCAGTTCTTTTGTTTGCTTTTAGGTAGACTCTTAGTAACAAACTTAAGAATTATCTGGCACTCTTTGGCACTACCCAGAGTCAATCTTTGTAAGTATCTTTCTTTGGTAAAATGCTGGGGACAAAAATTCCTTTTTCAGGAAAGCTGGAAGCTAGACTTTGATGCATAATAATAACAGCAACAACTTACAGGACAGAGCATGCAGCTCAGTGTTAGAGCATTCAGCCATCATGCTCAGAGTCCTGGGTTTGATCCCCAGTGCTATTAAAAAAGAAAAAAGAAAAAAAACTAAGCTATAGAATTAAATATATGGAAGTATGAAACTGTTTGAAAAAAAAAAAAAACATTCAGGAATCCTAGATTGACCACAAGGCTACATCGTAATGCAAAAGAAGTGATCTGGTTTTTTTTACTTTTATTTATTTATTTTGGTTTTTTGAGGTAGGGTCTTGCTCTGTAGTCCAGGCCGAGGAGTATTTTTGCTTGTTCAAAGAAGCATAATTAATTCTCTAATTCTTTTAATTATTTAATTAAAATTTGTAATTATTTTTGAGTATACCAGGCTGGCCTTGAACTCATTATGAAGTCAAGAATGACCTTAGAATTGCAGTTCTTTTGCTTTTACCTCTAAAGTGCTGAGATTACAGGCATATACCGCTATACCTAGTTTATGCAATACTGGAGATCAAACCCAGGGCTTTTGCAGGTAAGGCAAGCACTCTACCAACTGAGCTACACCCCCAGATCCAACTTGTAAATTTTCTATATTTTTTTAAAAGTTGTATTTCTGCACTTATTTAAATTTCTAAAACTGTTAAAGTTCTATATTTTTTTACAAAAGTATTTTTTTCTCAGTTAACTATATCATGTTCCTTAAATCTTTGGTTTTGAATTTTAGCTATCGGTTACAACTGCATATTGAATTTTACAACAAGAACTGCTAACTCTGTAAGTTTGAAAAATCTTATTGAAATATGTGTAAAGAAACATTAGATATTCAAAATTAATGTGTTTTCACTTTAAATGAAAAATTGCTCTTTAACTCTGAACTTTAAAAAATTGTCCTTACAGAAATTACGAGGTCAAACTGAAGCTCTTTATATACTAACAAAATGTAATGCTACTCGCTTTGAATTTATATTTACAAATTTGGTTCCTGGAAGCCCTAGACTTTTTACTTCAGTGATTGCAGTACACAGGTATAGTAACACCTTGTGGGTTATCAAATATATTTTTAAGTCTATAACATTAAGATTTAATAAATAATGGACTGGAGGGATTGCTTAGTGGTTAGGGCATTTGCCTGCAAAGCCAAAGGACCTATGTTCAGTTCCCCAGGACCCACGTGAGCCAGATGCACAAGATGGCACATTCACCTAGAATTCATTTGAAGTGGCTGGAGGCCCTGGCATGCCCATTCTCTCCTTCTGTCTCTCATTCTGCCTCTCTCTGTCTCTCTGTCTCTCTCTGTCTGTCTCCTAAATAAATAAATTTTTTTAAAAAGATTTAATAGGTTAAGTTTAGAAATATAACAATATCCTCCTTCGTGCTTTTTCTATTTTTTTATTTTTATCTATTTATTTATTTGAGAGAGTGAGAGGGGGAGAGAGGCAGACACACACACACAGAGAGAGAGAATGGGCTTGCCAGAGCCTCCAGCCGCTGCAAACGAACTCCAGATACATGCACCACCTTGTGCATCTGCCTTATGTGGGTCCTGGGGAATTGAACCAAGGTCCTTTGGCTTTGCAGGCAAGTGCCTTAATCACTAAGCCATCTCTCTAGCCCTTTATTTATTTATTTATTTATTTATTATTGTTACTTGTTTTTCAAGGTAAGGTTTCACTCTAGCTCAGGCTGACCTGGAATTCACTATGTAGTCTCAGGGTGGCCTCAAACTTACAGCCATCCTCCTACCTCTGCCTCATGAGTGCTGGGATTAAAGGTGTGCGCCTCCACACCCAACTTTATTATCATTTAATAAGCACTTTGAAGAAATTTTTAAAACATGTAAGACACTAGGCATGGTTGTACACACCTGTAATCTCAGCACTATGGAGTGTAAAGCAGGAAGATTGGAAGTTCTAGGCTAGCCTGAACTATATAAACAAATTTCTTTGGCTGGAATGATGTCTCATTGGTTAAAGTGTCTTGCTTGCAGAACCTGACAGCCCTGGCTTAATTTTCCAGTACCACATAAAGCCAGGTGCACAAAATAGTGCATGTATCTGAAGTTTGTGTTTGCAGTGGCTCTCTCAGTCTCTTTCACAAATAAATGATAAATAAATAAATATTTTTAAACATTTATTTGAGAGAAAGAGAACAAGTGCACCAAGGCCTCCAGTCACTGCAAACGAAGTCCAGATACATGTGCCACCATGTGCATCTGGTTTATGTGGGATCTGGGGAAATGAATATGGGTCCTTAGGCTTCAAAGGCAAGCACCTTAACCACCTAAATATTTTTTTTAAAGTTTAAAGTTAAGAAGTTCTAAGCTGGACGTGGTGGAGCATGTCTTTAATCCAAGCACTTGGGAGGCAGAGGTAGGAGGAGCGCCGTGAGTTCAAGGATACCCTGAGACTACATAGTGAATTCTAGGTCAGCCTTGGCCAGAGTGAAACCCTACCTCGAAAAAACAAAAAAAGGAAAAAAAAAACTATTGAGTTAGCTACTGAGATAAGTAAAGTGAAAAAGAACATAATTCTAATAATGATTAATGAGTTAAAAACCATTTTAAGCTAGGCATGGTGGTACATGCCTTTAATCCCAGCACTCGGGAGGGAGAGGATCACCATGAGTTTGAGGCCACCCTGAGAATACAGAGTGAATTCCAGGTCAGCCTGGGCTAGAGTGAGACCCTACCTTGAAAAACTAAAAAAAAAGAAAAAAAAATTATTGAGAAAAATTAGAGAGAGAGAAGAGAGAGAGAGAGAGAGGAAGAGAGAATGGGCATGCTAGGACCTCTAGCCACTGCAAACAAACTCCAGATGCATGTGCCACCTTGTGTATCTGTGGGTACTGGGGAATTGAACCAGAGTCCTTAGGCTTTGCAGACAAATACCTTACTTGTTAAGCCATCTCTCTAGCCCCTTCAAATTCTTTTTTAAATGTGCTATATGTGGGAACCAAGCAGATGGCTCAGTGAGTAAAGCACTTGCCATGTAAGCATGAGAACCTCAGTTCGGATCCTCAAGTATCCATGTAAGATGCTGGGTGTAGTGGAGTACAACTGGAACCCACAGCTGGGAAGACAGCGACAAGTAATCCCTGAGGCTCACTGCCAGTTAGTCTAGCCAAATCAGTGAACCCCAGGTTCAGCAAGAAACCTTGTTTCAAAAATAAGGTTGACAGGCTGGAGAAATGGCTTAGTAGTTAAGGCGCTTGCCTGCAAAGCCTAACAACCCAGATTTGATTCCCCAGTACCCACTTAAACCAGATGTACAAAGAGGTGCATGCATTTCACGTTTTTTTGCAGTAGCTGGAGACCCTGGCAAACCATTCTCTCTGTCTCTCCTCTCTCTATCTCCCTCTGTTTGCAAATAAGTAAAAATAAAAAATAAGTCAGCCTGGACCAGAGTGAGACCCTACCTCAAAAAACCAACAAATAAATAAATAAAAATAAGGTTAAGAGGAATTGAGGAAAACACCTACTGTCAACTTCTGGCCTCCACACACTTGTGCAACTGAACACAACTGTTCCCACACACATGCACACTATATACAAGTAGTTCTGTATTTTCTACTGGTTATATATTGATAACAGCACCAAAGGAAATTAAGATTTATAGACAGAATATTCAAGCCCTACTGTTTCACAACTTAACACATTAGAATCCTAAGTAGGATAAAAATCATATGGATTTATTCTATCTTCCTTCTTCCTCCACTCCATCTCTCCCCTACATCCTCTTTGGAATTGGTATAGAGTGATTCTTCTTCTATTTTTTCTATACATATGTAGAAAGAAATCTGACAGCTTTGACTAAAATACAGAAATGAAGATGGAGTAGGCTACTGAAATGATGGTGTAATACTATACTAAAATCACACAGTCTACAAAATAATTATAATGGCCAGCTGGGCATGGTGCCACATACCTTTAATCCCAGCACATGGGAAGCAGAGGTAGGAGGATGCTGTGAGTTCTTGGCTAGCCTGAGACTACATAGTGATTTCCAGGTCAACCTGGACTAAAGTAAGACCCTACCATGCAAAACAACAACAACAAAAAAATTATAATCACCAACCATATTGAAAAGGGCTGGAATGATGGTCAGTGGATAAAGGCAACTGCTTGCAAAGCCTGACAGCCTGGGTTCGATTCCCCAGTTACTCATGTAAAGCTAGACACACAAAATGGTTTATATATCTGAAGGGTTTTTTTTTTCTCTCTTTCTGAAATAAAAAAATATTTTTGTTTTTTTTCGAGGTAGGCTCTTACTCTAGCCCAGGCTGACCTAGAATTCACTATGTAGTCTCAGGATGGTCTCAAACTCACAGCAATCCTCCTGAGTGTTAGGATTAAAGGCATGTGTCACCATGCCTGGCTAAAATAATATGTACGTACATACATACACACACACACATTATATATATATATATATATATATATATATATATATATATATATATATATATGTATGTTTTTCAAGGTAGGGTCTCTAGTTCAGGCTGACCTGGAATCCACTCTGTAGTTTCAGGGTGGCCTTAAAAATATATTTTATTAAAATATATATATATATTTAACCGGGCATGGTGGCGCATGCCTTTAATCCCAGCACTCGGGAGGCAGAGGTAGGAGGATCGTCCTGAGTTCAAGGCCATCCTGAGACTACAGAGTGGATTCCAGGTCAGCCTGGGCTAGAGTTAGACCTTACCTTGAAAAACCAGTAAATAAAAAATATATATATTTAGCCAGGCGTGGTAAACTTTTTTTTTCATTTATTTATTTGAGAAGGAGAAAGAAAGAGACAAATAGAGAATGGGCACACCAGGGCCTGCAGCCACTGCAAACAAACTCCAGATGCATGCGCTCCCTTGTGCATCTGGCTTACGTGGGTCCTGGGGAGTTGAACCTGCGTCCTTTGGCTTTTCAGGCAAATGCCTTAACCGTTAAGCAATCTCTCCAGCCCCGACCCCCTTAAAAAAAAAAAAAAAAAAGGAAGAGAAGGATTTATTTCAGCTTACAGTTCCAGAGTTCATCATGGCACAGAAGGCATGGTAGGACGGAGCAGAAGCAGAGATGATCACATCTCACAAGAGTCAGAAAGCAGAGACTGAACCTAAAATATATATATATGTATGTGTGTGTGTGTGTGTGTGTGTGTGTGTGTGTGTATATATATATATATATATATATATATATTTTTTTTTTTTTTTTTTGGTTTTTCGAGATAGGGTCTAGCCCAGGCTGACCTGGAATTCATTCTGTAGTCTCAGGGTGGCCTTGAACTCATGGCAATCCTCCTACCTCTACCTCCCAAGTGCTGGGATTAAAGGCGTACGCCACCATGCCCAGCCTAAAAATATTTTTTAAAAAAGAAAAGATTTCTTTGTTTTGTTTTGTGGGGGGGTGGAGATGTTTTATTTGTTTGGGATGTGGTTTGTTTTCTCAGACCAGATCTCACTCTGTAGCCCAGGCTTGTCTGGAATTTACTGTAGTCCAAGCTGGCCTAGAACTAGCAGCATGTCTTCGGGCTTCGGCCTTCCAGGTGCTGGAATTCTGAGCATCAGCCATCACACCCAACTTGCTTTTGTTTCTTGAGGCAGGGTTTTGCTCTGTAACTGAGGCTGGCCTTGAATTCTCAATCCCCCGTCCTCTATCTCCCAGGTGATTGGATTATAGGCATGTACCACTGAAACCATTTTTTAAATTTACCATAATGATTTGAGTGATACAATACAGTATATGTTTTAGTAGAAAAGTAAACAACCTAAGAGCACCACATTTTAAACTGATATTGGTCTTTTCTTTGTCATAGAGCATATGAAACTTCTAAAATGTATCGTGATTTTAAGCTGAGAAGTGCAGTAATTCAGAACAAGCAACTAAGATTATTACCACAAGAACATTTGTATGATAAGATCAACGGAGTATGGAATTTGTCCAGTGATCAGGTATTTGCACAATAGTGCAAAGACATACTAAACCATTTTTTGCTTGTTTGTTCGTTTGCTTTTTCTTCGTACGTAGGGTCTCACTTTAGCCCAGGCTGACCTGGAATTCACTGTGTAGTTTCAGGGTGGCCTTGAACTCTCTGGGATCCTTTTACCTCTGCCTCCCAAGTGCTGGGATTAAAGGCATGTGCCACCATGCCTGACTCCAAGATTTTTTAACTGAGCCATAATACCAAAAAAATTCCCTCAAAAACCCATAATGGCACAGAGTAAACATTCATACTGCAAAAGATGGCATTGGGCATAGCAAAGAAATATTCAGCAAATACAAGATTTAAAGCAATCAGAGCAAACATCAAACTCTGTAGCTTTAAGTCCAACAACTCTAGTCAGTGACAAATCTCCAAGTCCAATAATTCTAACCAGCAACAAGTCTCTGGCATTCCAATTCCGCCCCTCCAGCTAGGCTACTCACAGTCCTGGAAAACTTCATTGGGGCGGGCAGCTTTCCTTAGCAGCCATCTCATGGTCCTGACATCTCCACTGGGTCTCCACTGCAAGCCACGGTTCATCCTCATGGCCCCATGGGGTCTCCATGCAGGCATCCAGCAAACCTGCTTCACACTGCCCATGGCCATTTCCAAAACACAAGACTGTATTACAAACTCAATAACCCTCTCTTTCCTGCATTTCTTATTCTTCACAATACCAGGTAGGGTGCCAATTTGTTAATCTGGGGAGAATAAAGCAGACTTTAAAGAACAGGACACTCCTTGAGCACTCAGCCCCCTTTAAAAGAGTTTACATTCAAAAAAAAAAAAAGGAGCCGGGCGTGGTGGCGCACGCCTTTAATCCCAGCACTCGGGAGGCAGGGGTAGGAGGATCGCCGTGAGTTCAAGGCCACCCTGAGACTCCATAGTGAATTCCAGGTAAGCCTGGGCTAGAGTGAGACCCTACCTCAAAAAAAAAAAAAAAAAAAAAAAAAAAAAGAGTTTACATTCTTTCTGTTGCCCCAGTGCAGGTCATCTGGCCCAAGTTTAAAGGTTGTAATCTCTCAATTGCAGTTGAACAGGCAGGAGTTCACACAAAGATTTTTCTTTCTGTGCCATATCCCTCTGCTCACACCAGTTCATTTATACGCAAAGCAACCCTACACAGCTTCTCAGGACATGGGCATAAGAGCAAGCTTCTCACACAAACTGCTAGCCCAGTCCAGGCAAAGCTCTTTCTCACCCTCATAAGCTAAACCTCACAGACCATAGTTCTTACTGCATTCAGGTCTTTCAACTCTGACTAGAATCGTCCATCAAGCTGCACTGCAAGGTGTCTCTTAGGCCAAGGTTTCAAATCCTTTCACATTCCTCTTGAAAATCAGCTCCAAAAGGCCAAAGCCACACAGTCTGGCAGCAAATGACACCAGTCCTCGGTACCACTTTACTGTTGCAGTCAGGTTCGCATTGCTGGTTGAAATCACCCAACCAAGAGCAGCTTGTGGGAAAAAGGTTTATTTTGGCTTACAGGTTTGAGGGAGAAGCTCCACGATGGCTGGGGAAAATGAGGACATGAGCAGAGGTTGGATATCACCCCCTGGCCAACATAAGGTGGACCATAGCAAAGGAGAGTGTGCCAAACACTGGCAAGGGGAAATTGGCTATAACACCCATAAGCCCGCCCCCAACAATACACTCCCTCCAGGAGGCGTTAGTTCCCAAATCTCCATCAGCTGGGAACCTAGCATTCACAGCACCTAAGTTTATGGGGGACACCTGAATCAAACCACCACAGTCAGTGAGTCCAAGGAATCCTCCTGACTCTGCCTCCCCAGTACTGAGATGACAACTGCACCACCACTCAAGAATTTTTTGTATTGTTTTGTTTTGTTTTTTGAGATAGGGTTTCATTCTAGCCCAGGCTGGCCTGAAACTCACTATGTTGTCTCAGGGTAGCCTCAAACTCATGGTGATCCTCCTACCTCTGTCTCCCAATTGCTGGGATTAAAGGCATGCACCACCATGCCCGGCTCCAGGAATTTTAATATATATATATATATATATATATATATATATATATATATATATATTATTTATTTATTAGAGAGACAGACAGACAGAGAAAGAGAACAGGCATGTCGGGGCCTCTAGCCACTGCAAAGGAACTCCAGATACATGCGCCTCTTGTGCATCTGCCTTACATGGGTCCTGGGGAATCAAACCGGGGTCCTTTGGCCTTGCAGGCAAACTCATTAACTGCTAAACCATCTCTCCAGCCCTCCAGGACTTTTTTAAATGGTAGGTTCTAGGGATTGAATTCAGGTTCTTATGCTTGCAGAGGAAACACTTTACTGATTGAGCTATCTCCTCATAGAAAGCTTTTCATAAGGCTTCTAATGTTCAATGTTTTAACTGTACTGATGGTTTACTGCTTAATGATACCAGGGTGAAGGCTCTCATGCCTTCAGTGAACAGTGGAGTCATTGGCACACCATCATACTCAGCTGTAGTAGTATTCTGTTGCTATGATACTCAGAATTGTCCTAGTTTTTAGTAAAAAAAAAAAAAAAAAAAAAAAGACTAAGTATCCAACAAGTAATCATTGATTTGCCTCTCATTACTCTCTTTTACAGGGAAATTTAGGAACTTTTTTTATTACCAATGTGAGAATCGTGTGGCATGCAAATATGAATGACAGTTTTAATGTCAGCATACCATACCTGCAGATTGTAAGTAAATGCATTTTGTTACCTCATGACATATAATAAATAACAGTTAATAGGGTATTTGTAGTTAGTTAACTTCTGGCAATTTTCCTTTTTATATGGTAGTTACTATCAGCTAAAAGCATACTTTTGTTTTGTTTTGTTTTGTTTCAAGGTAGGGTCTCACTATAGCTCAGGCTGACCTAGAACTCATCCTGTAGTGCCAGGGGCTGGCCTCAAACTCACAGCAATATTCTTACGTCTGCCTCCCAAGGGCTGGGACTAAAGGTGTGCACCATCATGCCTGGCTAAAAACATACTTTTTTGGTTTTGTTGAGGTAGGGTCTTGCTTTAGGCCAGGCAGACCTGGAATTCAGTATATAGTGTCAGGGTGGCCTCAAACTCATGGCAATCCTCCTACCTTTACCTCCCAAGTGCTGGGATTAAAGGCATGCACCACTACACCTGGCTATTGTTGGTTTGTTTTTTTCAAGGTAGGGTCTCACTGTAGCCCAGAGTGACCTGGAACCCTCTCTATAGTCTCAGGCTGGCCTCAGACTCACAGCAGTTTCCTACTTCTGCCTCCCAAGTGTTGGGATTAAAGACCTGCACCATCACACTTGGCTACCACATGCATTTCTAAAGGCAGAACAACTCATTAATTTTCTGAGTGAATTGTTTCATTTTTCTCATACACAGAATGCAATGTAAATTAGATTCATACTGTGGATTTAGTATGAAAAACAGCTGGGTGTGGTGGTACAAACCTTTAATCTCAGCACTCAGGAGGCAGAGGTAGGAGGATCCCAGTGAGTTCAAGGTCATTCTGAGACTACATAGTGAATTCCAGGTCAGCCTAGGCTAGAGTGAAACCCTACCTCGAAAACAACAGCAGCAGCAACAGAAAACACAAAGATGATTTTTAGTGATAATACTTTTAACTAAAGTTCAATTATAACATTAAAATCCAGAATAAGGGGCTGGGGAGATTGCTCAGTGGTTAAAGATGCTTGTTAGCAAACCCTGATGGCCTAGTACCCATGTACAGCCATAGGTGCACAAAGTGGTGCACGTGTCTGGAATTTATTTGAAATGGCAGGATTCTCTGGTACACCCATATTTTCTCTCTCTTTTTCTCAAATAAATAAATTAAATATCAATAAAAGTCCAGGGGTCTGGAGAGATGGCTCATCAGTTAAGGCTTTTGCCTGCAAAGCCTAATGACCCAGGCTTAATTCCCCAGTACCCATGTAAAAAGCCAGATGCACAAGATGGCACATGTGTCTGGAGTTTGTTTGTAGTGTCTAAAGGTCCTGGCGTACCCATTCTTTCTATCTGCCTCTCTTGCTCTCTCAAATAAATAGGAAATTAAGAAAAATTAAAAAAAAAAAACAAAGTTCAGGCACTGGAGAGATTATTCAGTGCACAAGATGGCACATGCGTTTAGAGTTCTGTAGTGGCTAAAGGCCTTGGTGCACCCATTCTTTCTCCTCTTTCTTTCCTTATCTCAAATAAAAATAAAATTAAAAAATAAAAGGGCTGGAGGACCCAGATTCAATTCCCCAGGACCCACATTAGCCAGATACACAAGGGGGCGCTTGTGTCTGGAGTTCTTTTTTAGTGGCTGGAAGTCCTGGTGCACCCATTCTCACTCTCCCCTTCTCTCCCCCTCTCCCTCTCTGATTCTAATAAATAAAAAAATATTTAAAAAAAAAAAAAAAAGAGCCAGGCGTGGTGGCGCACACCTTTAATCCCAGCACTTGGGAGGCATAGGTAGGTAGATAGCCATGAGTTCAAGGCCACCCTGAGATTACATAGTGAATTCCAGGTCAGCCTGGGCTATGAAAAACCAAATAAATAAATAAACTAGGAGGCTGGTGAAATGGCTCAGCTGTTAAGGCACTTTCCTGCAAAGCCTAACCACCCAAGTTTGATTTCCCAGTACCTATGTAAAGCCAGATGAGCAAGGTGGCACATGCATCTGGAGTTCATTTGCTGTGTGGCTAGAGTCCCTGGTGCACTCATCCTCATTCTCTCTCTCTTCTCTCTCTCTCTCAAATAAATAAATAAGTTTTAAAAAATAAAAAAGCTATTTTCCAGACCATGTAAAACAGTTTATGTTGAGTCTGTTTTTGAGATTCTCAAATAAGCAAATCCAGAACAGGCTTTCGACAGATTGCTATCAAAACTCAAGAAGCCTGGAATTCACTATGTATTCTCAAGCTGGACTTGAACTCATGGTGATCCTCTTACCTCTGCGCCACCCTGCCCAGCTCCTGGGAAAACTGGACTTAATGACGTATTTCCTCCCTCAAAGAGAAATTTTTAAAAAGTTAAGAATGTTCTAAGAAAAAAAAATACAAATTACTAAATAAAGAAAGTTCTAGAACATTCTTCCTTTCTGTACTTGAAGACGGACATCTCCTAATTCATGACCTGTGTATAAAAATATTACTGATCGTTATTTTAAATTTATTTTTATTTTATTTATTTATTTTTATTTATTTGTGAGAGGGAAAGAGGCTGAGGGAGAGAGAGAAAGAATGGATGCACCAGGGTTCCCAGCCAGCACAAAGGAACTCCAGATACATGAGGTGGCAAGTGGGTCTTGGGGAATGGAACTGAGGTCCTTTGGCTTTGCAGGCAAACGCCTTAACCTCTAAGCCATCTCTCTAGCCCTGCTCATTATTATTTTTTTATGATGATTAATTAAAGCTACCTTGCTGTGCGAACAGCAAGCCCTAAACCACAAGCTTGTTGTGCAGTCTTTTTTGTTTTCTTTTGATTTGAAATGTCCGCTGCCAGCCACTGTAAGGCACGGTGCCATATCCTCTAATGGCCTATCCAATGGGTGGACATCCCATGTTGGTTCTGTTTCCGGATTTTTTTTTTTGCCCAACTTGCTTTTTTTCTCCTTATTTGCTAATGCTTTGAAATCTTTGATTTGCCCCCAATTTTTTTAAATTAAATATGAAAAAAGGAAACAATTATTGATGTTGTTCAATGGTTTGTTGTTATTATTTCTTTCTGGATCTTTCCTACCAAAAGTGCCTTTTTTGTTTGTTTGTTTGTTTGTTTGTTTGTTTGTTTTATTTTGTTTGGGGATTTTTTTGGTTTTTGGAGGTAGGGTCTCACTCTAGCTCAGACTGACCTGGAATTCACTATGTAGTCTCAGGTTGGCCTGGAAGTCATGGCAATCCTCCTACCTCTGAGTGCTGAGATTAAAGGCATATGCTATCCCACCAGGCTTTATTATTGTTTTTTTCAAAAATGCTTTTAAGTCTTCAATTTGCCAGAAAAAACACAAAATTTTAAAGATTCTGTCAGGTATGGTGGTGCACACCTTTAAGCCCTGCACTCAGGAAACAGAGGTAGAAGGATCACCATATGTTTAAGGCCACCCTGAGATTACATAGTAAATCCAGGTCAGCCTGGACTATAGTGAAACCCTACCTGGAAAAACTAAAAAAAAAATTTAGCCAGGCTGGTGGCGCAGGCCTTTAATCTCAGCACTTGGGAGGCAGAGGTAGGAGGATCACCATTAGTTCGAGGCCACCCTGAGTCTACATAGTGAATTCCAGGTCAGCCTGGATCAGAGTGAAACCCTATCTAGAAAAACTTAAAAAAATAAAATTTTATATATATATATATATATATATAAATATAAATTTCTTGCATAATGTGCTTTTTTTCCCCTGTTTTTTATTTCTTGGAATGTTCTAGAACCTGGTGAGTTTGTTAAAATTATGCATTAACTAATTTTGTACACTTTTTTCATTTATTTTTCTGGGTCTTTTCTCTATGTAATGTCCTTATTTATTTAATAGAGAGAATGGGCACATCAGGGCCTCCAGTCAATGCAAAGGAACTCCAGATGCATGTGCCACCTTCTTTACTTAGGTACTGGGGAATCAAACCTGGGTCCTCAGGCTTCACAGGGTCCTCAGGCTTCACAGCAAGCACGTTAATGCTGAGCTGTCTCTCCAGCCCTTATCTTACTCTTTTTGTCTCTCTTCCCCATCCTTTCTTCCTTGCATTTGTGTGCCAGTCCTCTCTCTTCTAGGCTCACCAGGAAAATCCCTATGATCTGCACATTATGTAAATAGACAGATATACTTAAATGTATGTGCATATGCAAATGAGCTCAGGAAACTCCATCTTTTTGTCAGTGTGAGCAATAAGGCTTTGTTCTCTTTGAAGCAAAAAACTCAGGAAAAATCTGAGAATAGCAGGGCATGGTGGTGCACACCTTTAATCCTGGCACTGGGGAGTTAGAGAGGTAGGAGATTGCTGTGAGTTTGAGGCCACCCTAAGACTACATAGTGAATTCCAGGTCAGCCTGGACTAGAGTGAAACCCTACCTTGAAAAACCAAATAAAAACAATTTTAAAGCTGGGAATGTGGTACATGGTTATATTCCCAGCACCAGAAAGTAGATATGTGAATTCCTGGGTTTAGTTGGCCAGCCAGTATAGCCTACTTGATAAGGTCCAGGCCAGTGAGAGACTGTATCTCACAAAAGAATGGGGCTGGATAGATGACTTAGCAGTTAAGGCACTTGCCTGTGAAGCCTAAGGACCCAGGTTCAAGTCCCCAGTACTCACATGAGCCAGATGCACCTGGTGGCACATGTGTCTGGAGTCTGCAGTGGCTAGAGGCCCTGGCACACCCGTGTTCTCTCTCTCTCTCTCTCTCTCTCTCAAACAAATAAATTTTTTAAAAAATTTTTAAAGAGGGCTAGAGAGATGGCTTAGAGGTTAAGGCATTTGCCTGCGAAGCCTAAGGACCCAGGTTTGATTCCCCAATACTCACATAAACTCAAGGTAGTACATGTGTCTGGAGTTCATTTGCAGTGGCTAGAGGCCCTGGCGCATACATTATCTCTCTCTCTTTGTCTACCTTGTTTTCTCTCTCTCTCTCTCTCTCTCTTTCTCTCTCTCTCAAATAAATAAGTAAAATATTTTACCCAGCACTCAGTAGGCAGAGGTAGGAGGATCAGTGTGAGTTTGAGGCCACCCTGAGAATACCTAGTGAATTCCAGGTCAGCCTGGGCTAGAGTGGAAACCCTACCTCAAAAAACCAAAAGAAAAATAAAGAAAGAAAAGAAAGAAGAAAGAGAAAAAGAAAGAAAGAAAATCTTACAAGGTGGCTCATTGGTTAAAGTTGCTTGCTTGCTTGCTTGCTTGCTTGAAAATCCAGTGAGCTTATCCTGTGATAATCACTCTTATTGTAGGATATACAAGTCCTGAGCTGTGCATATGGCTCAGTAGTTAAAGACACTTGCTTGCAAAGTCTGCTGGCCCAGTACAGTAACACATAAAGCCAGATGCATAAACCATGCCCAGCTAAATCATTTCTGAATTACTTTAAAACATCTATTCATGACTGTGCATATAAATCATAGAATAACAAAATATCTGAAGGATAAGAAATGTATCTCAGTGATATGGTACCTGCTTGCATGTGCAAAGCCCTGGTTTGATCCCTAGCACTGAGAACAAAGCAAAACAAACAACAATAAGACCTTAACTAAAAGCCAAGCATATCTGATTATTCATCAAGCACCTACTCTGTTCTCAGTTCTAGAAAAACAGTCCCCAAAATCATGAACCAAGTCATGGTTCCTGCCATCAAGGAGCTTTATGTCTGTTGGAGGAAAGCTGCACAGTAAACAGATAAGCACCTTTTAAAATTTTTTATATTTATTTGAGAGAGAGAGAGAGAATGGGCACGTCAGGGTTTCCAGCCACTGCAAATGAACTCCAGATGCATGCACCACTTTGTGCATCTGGCTTACATGGGTTCTGGGGAATCAAACTTGGGTCCTTTGGCTTTGCAAGCAAGTGCCTTAACCATTAAGCCATCCCTCCAGCCCCCAGAAAACATTTTTTAATACTTTTATTTATTTATTTGCAAGCATAAATGAGAGGAGAGAGAATAGGCACACCAAGGCCTCCAACCACTGCAAATGAACCCCAGATGCATTGCCACTTTGTGTGTCTGGCTTCACATGGGTACTGGGGAATCAGACCTGTGTCCTTGGGCTTTGCATGCAAGTGCTTTACCTTCTGAACTGTCTCTTTAAAATATTTAAAATATTTTTAAGTATTTTTGTTTATGCATTTGTAAGCACAGTAGAGAAAGAGTGAGATAAGCATTTGGTAGAAAGTAGATGATATCTGGCCAGGTGTGGTGGTGCACGCCTATAATCACTGTACTCATGGGAGGCAAAGGTAGGAGCATTGTCGTGAGTTCAAGACCACCCTGAGACTACATAGTGAATTGCAGGCCAGCCTGGGCTAGAGTGAGACCCTACCTCGGGGGGAAAAGAATGATTTCTGGCCCTCTAAAGCAATATATCATTTGCTTTGTTTGCATTAGTGGAGATCAGATCCAAGGCCTTGAGAAGCTGGGCAAGCATTCCCCACTGAGGTTTGTCTCTTTGTATCCAGGCAGAAATATAGACTGTAATCAAGGCTGGGAAGGTGTGACAGCATCTGCATAGGTGTTTGATACATTGGTGTTTATATTGTTTATTGCTCCATTTTGATTTGGTTGGATTGGGATTTTTTAAATATTTTATTTATTTATTATTTTCACACACAGAAGAGAGAGGGAGAATGGGCAGACCAGCCACTGTGAACAAACTCCAAATGCATGCCTCACTTTGTGCATCTGGCTTTTCATGGGTTCTGGGGAACCAAACCCAGGTTGTTATTCCTTGTAGGCAAGTGCCTTAACTGCTGAGACACCTCTCCAGCCCTGTTTTTTTTGTTGTTGTTGTCGTGGTTTTGTTTTTTGTTTTGTTTTAACGAGGGCTCACTCTGTAGCCTAGGATGACTTGGAACTCATGTTATAGCCCAGTCTACCTCAAACTTGCAGCAGTCCTCTGCCTCATCTTCCCAAGTGCTGGGATTACAGGAGCGTGCCACCACGCCTGGTGCTCATTGCCATTTGATATTTCATGTATATGTGCTGTAGCTCACCTAACCTAACCTCTGTTATGCCAAATAGTTCCTGAGTAGTAAACACTGTGTTTTCTGTTCTTCAAATAGAATACTTGAGCCAGGCATGGTGGCGCACGCCTTTAATCCCAGCACTCAGGAGGCAGAGGTTGGAGGATTGCTGTGAGTTCAAGGCCACCCTGAAACTACATAGTAAATTCCAGGTCAGCCTGGCTACAGTGGAACCCTACCTCGAAAAAACCAAACGAAAATAAAAAAAAAAAAGAGTACTTTTTGTTACGTAAGAATAGACTTTTGCCAATCTGGCTTCGGAATGAATTCAGCCTGACCCCCACTCTCTCTCTTCTCTCTCTCTCTCAAATAAATAAATAAGTTTTAAAAATAAAAAAGCTATTTTCCAGACCATGTAAAACAGTTTATGTTGAGTCTGTTTTTGAGATTCTCAAATAAGCAAATCCAGAACAGGCTTTCGACAGATTGCTATCAAAACTCAAGAAGCCTGGAATTCACTATGTATTCTCAAGCTGGACTTGAACTCATGGTGATCCTCTTACCTCTGCGCCACCCTGCCCAGCTCCTGGGAAAACTGGACTTAATGACGTATTTCCTCCCTCAAAGAGAAATTTTTAAAAAGTTAAGAATGTTCTAAGAAAAAAAAATACAAATTACTAAATAAAGAAAGTTCTAGAACATTCTTCCTTTCTGTACTTGAAGACGGACATCTCCTAATTCATGACCTGTGTATAAAAATATTACTGATCGTTATTTTAAATTTATTTTTATTTTATTTATTTATTTTTATTTATTTGTGAGAGGGAAAGAGGCTGAGGGAGAGAGAGAAAGAATGGATGCACCAGGGTTCCCAGCCAGCACAAAGGAACTCCAGATACATGAGGTGGCAAGTGGGTCTTGGGGAATGGAACTGAGGTCCTTTGGCTTTGCAGGCAAACGCCTTAACCTCTAAGCCATCTCTCTAGCCCTGCTCATTATTATTTTTTTATGATGATTAATTAAAGCTACCTTGCTGTGCGAACAGCAAGCCCTAAACCACAAGCTTGTTGTGCAGTCTTTTTTGTTTTCTTTTGATTTGAAATGTCCGCTGCCAGCCACTGTAAGGCACGGTGCCATATCCTCTAATGGCCTATCCAATGGGTGGACATCCCATGTTGGTTCTGTTTCCGGATTTTTTTTTTTGCCCAACTTGCTTTTTTTCTCCTTATTTGCTAATGCTTTGAAATCTTTGATTTGCCCCCAATTTTTTTAAATTAAATATGAAAAAAGGAAACAATTATTGATGTTGTTCAATGGTTTGTTGTTATTATTTCTTTCTGGATCTTTCCTACCAAAAGTGCCTTTTTTGTTTGTTTGTTTGTTTGTTTGTTTGTTTGTTTGTTTTATTTTGTTTGGGGATTTTTTTGGTTTTTGGAGGTAGGGTCTCACTCTAGCTCAGACTGACCTGGAATTCACTATGTAGTCTCAGGTTGGCCTGGAAGTCATGGCAATCCTCCTACCTCTGAGTGCTGAGATTAAAGGCATATGCTATCCCACCAGGCTTTATTATTGTTTTTTTCAAAAATGCTTTTAAGTCTTCAATTTGCCAGAAAAAACACAAAATTTTAAAGATTCTGTCAGGTATGGTGGTGCACACCTTTAAGCCCTGCACTCAGGAAACAGAGGTAGAAGGATCACCATATGTTTAAGGCCACCCTGAGATTACATAGTAAATCCAGGTCAGCCTGGACTATAGTGAAACCCTACCTGGAAAAACTAAAAAAAAAATTTAGCCAGGCTGGTGGCGCAGGCCTTTAATCTCAGCACTTGGGAGGCAGAGGTAGGAGGATCACCATTAGTTCGAGGCCACCCTGAGTCTACATAGTGAATTCCAGGTCAGCCTGGATCAGAGTGAAACCCTATCTAGAAAAACTTAAAAAAATAAAATTTTATATATATATATATATATATAAATATAAATTTCTTGCATAATGTGCTTTTTTTCCCCTGTTTTTTATTTCTTGGAATGTTCTAGAACCTGGTGAGTTTGTTAAAATTATGCATTAACTAATTTTGTACACTTTTTTCATTTATTTTTCTGGGTCTTTTCTCTATGTAATGTCCTTATTTATTTAATAGAGAGAATGGGCACATCAGGGCCTCCAGTCAATGCAAAGGAACTCCAGATGCATGTGCCACCTTCTTTACTTAGGTACTGGGGAATCAAACCTGGGTCCTCAGGCTTCACAGGGTCCTCAGGCTTCACAGCAAGCACGTTAATGCTGAGCTGTCTCTCCAGCCCTTATCTTACTCTTTTTGTCTCTCTTCCCCATCCTTTCTTCCTTGCATTTGTGTGCCAGTCCTCTCTCTTCTAGGCTCACCAGGAAAATCCCTATGATCTGCACATTATGTAAATAGACAGATATACTTAAATGTATGTGCATATGCAAATGAGCTCAGGAAACTCCATCTTTTTGTCAGTGTGAGCAATAAGGCTTTGTTCTCTTTGAAGCAAAAAACTCAGGAAAAATCTGAGAATAGCAGGGCATGGTGGTGCACACCTTTAATCCTGGCACTGGGGAGTTAGAGAGGTAGGAGATTGCTGTGAGTTTGAGGCCACCCTAAGACTACATAGTGAATTCCAGGTCAGCCTGGACTAGAGTGAAACCCTACCTTGAAAAACCAAATAAAAACAATTTTAAAGCTGGGAATGTGGTACATGGTTATATTCCCAGCACCAGAAAGTAGATATGTGAATTCCTGGGTTTAGTTGGCCAGCCAGTATAGCCTACTTGATAAGGTCCAGGCCAGTGAGAGACTGTATCTCACAAAAGAATGGGGCTGGATAGATGACTTAGCAGTTAAGGCACTTGCCTGTGAAGCCTAAGGACCCAGGTTCAAGTCCCCCAGTACTCACATGAGCCAGATGCACCTGGTGGCACATGTGTCTGGAGTCTGCAGTGGCTAGAGGCCCTGGCACACCCGTGTTCTCTCTCTCTCTCTCTCTCTCTCTCAAACAAATAAATTTTTTAAAAAATTTTTAAAGAGGGCTAGAGAGATGGCTTAGAGGTTAAGGCATTTGCCTGCGAAGCCTAAGGACCCAGGTTTGATTCCCCAATACTCACATAAACTCAAGGTAGTACATGTGTCTGGAGTTCATTTGCAGTGGCTAGAGGCCCTGGCGCATACATTATCTCTCTCTCTTTGTCTACCTTGTTTTCTCTCTCTCTCTCTCTCTCTCTTTCTCTCTCTCTCAAATAAATAAGTAAAATATTTTACCCAGCACTCAGTAGGCAGAGGTAGGAGGATCAGTGTGAGTTTGAGGCCACCCTGAGAATACCTAGTGAATTCCAGGTCAGCCTGGGCTAGAGTGGAAACCCTACCTCAAAAAACCAAAAGAAAAATAAAGAAAGAAAAGAAAGAAGAAAGAGAAAAAGAAAGAAAGAAAATCTTACAAGGTGGCTCATTGGTTAAAGTTGCTTGCTTGCTTGCTTGCTTGCTTGAAAATCCAGTGAGCTTATCCTGTGATAATCACTCTTATTGTAGGATATACAAGTCCTGAGCTGTGCATATGGCTCAGTAGTTAAAGACACTTGCTTGCAAAGTCTGCTGGCCCAGTACAGTAACACATAAAGCCAGATGCATAAACCATGCCCAGCTAAATCATTTCTGAATTACTTTAAAACATCTATTCATGACTGTGCATATAAATCATAGAATAACAAAATATCTGAAGGATAAGAAATGTATCTCAGTGATATGGTACCTGCTTGCATGTGCAAAGCCCTGGTTTGATCCCTAGCACTGAGAACAAAGCAAAACAAACAACAATAAGACCTTAACTAAAAGCCAAGCATATCTGATTATTCATCAAGCACCTACTCTGTTCTCAGTTCTAGAAAAACAGTCCCCAAAATCATGAACCAAGTCATGGTTCCTGCCATCAAGGAGCTTTATGTCTGTTGGAGGAAAGCTGCACAGTAAACAGATAAGCACCTTTTAAAATTTTTTATATTTATTTGAGAGAGAGAGAGAGAATGGGCACGTCAGGGTTTCCAGCCACTGCAAATGAACTCCAGATGCATGCACCACTTTGTGCATCTGGCTTACATGGGTTCTGGGGAATCAAACTTGGGTCCTTTGGCTTTGCAAGCAAGTGCCTTAACCATTAAGCCATCCCTCCAGCCCCCAGAAAACATTTTTTAATACTTTTATTTATTTATTTGCAAGCATAAATGAGAGGAGAGAGAATAGGCACACCAAGGCCTCCAACCACTGCAAATGAACCCCAGATGCATTGCCACTTTGTGTGTCTGGCTTCACATGGGTACTGGGGAATCAGACCTGTGTCCTTGGGCTTTGCATGCAAGTGCTTTACCTTCTGAACTGTCTCTTTAAAATATTTAAAATATTTTTAAGTATTTTTGTTTATGCATTTGTAAGCACAGTAGAGAAAGAGTGAGATAAGCATTTGGTAGAAAGTAGATGATATCTGGCCAGGTGTGGTGGTGCACGCCTATAATCACTGTACTCATGGGAGGCAAAGGTAGGAGCATTGTCGTGAGTTCAAGACCACCCTGAGACTACATAGTGAATTGCAGGCCAGCCTGGGCTAGAGTGAGACCCTACCTCGGGGGGAAAAGAATGATTTCTGGCCCTCTAAAGCAATATATCATTTGCTTTGTTTGCATTAGTGGAGATCAGATCCAAGGCCTTGAGAAGCTGGGCAAGCATTCCCCACTGAGGTTTGTCTCTTTGTATCCAGGCAGAAATATAGACTGTAATCAAGGCTGGGAAGGTGTGACAGCATCTGCATAGGTGTTTGATACATTGGTGTTTATATTGTTTATTGCTCCATTTTGATTTGGTTGGATTGGGATTTTTTAAATATTTTATTTATTTATTATTTTCACACACAGAAGAGAGAGGGAGAATGGGCAGACCAGCCACTGTGAACAAACTCCAAATGCATGCCTCACTTTGTGCATCTGGCTTTTCATGGGTTCTGGGGAACCAAACCCAGGTTGTTATTCCTTGTAGGCAAGTGCCTTAACTGCTGAGACACCTCTCCAGCCCTGTTTTTTTTGTTGTTGTTGTCGTGGTTTTGTTTTTTGTTTTGTTTTAACGAGGGCTCACTCTGTAGCCTAGGATGACTTGGAACTCATGTTATAGCCCAGTCTACCTCAAACTTGCAGCAGTCCTCTGCCTCATCTTCCCAAGTGCTGGGATTACAGGAGCGTGCCACCACGCCTGGTGCTCATTGCCATTTGATATTTCATGTATATGTGCTGTAGCTCACCTAACCTAACCTCTGTTATGCCAAATAGTTCCTGAGTAGTAAACACTGTGTTTTCTGTTCTTCAAATAGAATACTTGAGCCAGGCATGGTGGCGCACGCCTTTAATCCCAGCACTCAGGAGGCAGAGGTTGGAGGATTGCTGTGAGTTCAAGGCCACCCTGAAACTACATAGTAAATTCCAGGTCAGCCTGGGCTACAGTGGAACCCTACCTCGAAAAACCAAACGAAAAAAAAAAAAAAAAAGAATACTTTTTGTTACTTAAGAATAGACTTGCCAAATCTGGCTTCTGGAATGAATTCAGCTTGACCCAGACAGCTTGCAATCTGATATCATCACAGCTTGTCACTGCAAGAGTCATACTCTAACTTCAGCCCTGTGTCTCAGCCACTGCCCTGACTACTCATGGAAGTGTGTGTCTGTATGCACGTGCTTCTGCATCCTTGCCGCTTCTGACACACCATCCTGTGTCATCTTGTTAGATTACCTTTTGATGACAATCAGGATGCCAGTGTTTTGTGGTTCTGAACTGGGCCTGTATAACTCCTAGTGGGATGTTAAGTAGTTGGAAAAAAGGATTTTTTTGTCGTTTTTTTTTTAAACTTTTTTTGTTGTTGTTTATTTGAGAGAGTGAGAGACAGAATGGGCTCGTCAGGGCCTCCTGCAAACAAAGCTCAGACCCATGCTTTGCCTTGTGCATCTAGCTTACATGGGTCCTGGAGAATCAAGCCAGGGTCCTTTGGCTTTTCAGGCAAACGCCTTAACGGCTAAACCATCCCTCCAGCCCAAGGATGGGTTTTTATAAGAATTACTACTAAAGCCCTTTTCTGTGTTCTCTCTATCAACTCCCATCTGTTTGTATGATGTGCCATCCCATGCCACAGATGGCCTACCTCTGGTCTTTTGCTCTGCTGGTGTAAAATTAGCTCCTCCATAGTTCTCCACTGTCAAACCAACAAGTTTCTGTGTCTCTTTCTGCAGGTCTTACTTGCTATTGTGTGTCCCTCTTCCTTCACCCAGGCTACTAGAGCCCCTGCCCCTCTCCTGCTGATCTGTCTTAACCCTCCAGTTGCATTTAACAGTTAATGCTAGTGACATATGACTGTCCCAGCTTTCTTTGATACAGTGATTAATGTTATAAGCTTATTTTAAAAAGTAAATGGGGGCTGGAGAAATGGCTTAGCAGTTAAGTGCTTGCCTGTGAAGCCTAAGGACCCCGGTTCGAGGCTCAATTCCCAAGGACCCACATTAGCCAGATGCACAAGGGGGCGCACGTGTCTGGAGTTCGTTTGCAGTGGCTGGAAGCTTTGGTGTGCCCATATTTTCTCTATCTCTCTCTCTCTCTCTCTCTCTCTCTCTCTCTCTCTGTCTCTGTCTCTCGCTCTCTGCCTCTTTCTCTGTCTGTCATTCTCAAATAAATAAAAATAAACAATAAAATAAAAAGCAAATGGGAGCCGGGTGTAGTGGCACATGCCTTTAATCCCAGCCCTTGGGAGGCAGAGGTAGGAGGACCTCTGAGAGTACGAGGCTACCTTGAGACCACATAGTGAATTCCAGGACAGCTTGAGCTAGAATGAGGTACTACCTTGATAAAACAAAATAAATAAATAGGGGGCTAGAGAAATGACTTAGTGGTTGAGGCATTTGCCTGCAAAGCCAAAGGACCCAGGTTCAATTCCCCAGGACCCACATAAAGCCAGATGCACATGGCGCATGCATCTGGAGTTCATTTGCAGTAACTAGAGGCCCTAGCGTGCCCATACTCCTTCATTTTTTCTGCTTCTTTCGCTCTCAAATAATCTTTTTTAATATTTTAAAAAAATAAATAAATGGGGCTGAAGAGATGGCTCAGTGCTTAAAGGCACGTGTGTGCAAAGCCCAACAGCCTGGGTTCAATTCCCCAATACCCACATAAAGCCAAATGCATAAAGTGATACATGCATCTGGCATTCATTTGCAGTGGCAGGAGGCCCTTACCCCCTCCCCACCACCTTTTTTTCTCTGTCTCTCAAATAAATTAATTAAGCCAGACATGGTGGGCTAGAGTGAGACCCTACTTCAAAAAACCAAGAAAGAAATAAGTTAATTAAACTATTTTTTGGAGAGGGCTGGAGAGATGGCTTAGCAGTTAAGGCGCTTGCCTGCAAAGCCTAAGGATCCAGGTTCAATTCTCCAGGTCCCACATAAGCCAGATGCACAAGATGGCATTTGCATCTGGAGTTCATTTGCAGTGGCTAGAGGCCCTGGCACGTCCATTCTTTCCCTCCCCCCCCCAATCTCTAATAAATAAATCTGTAAGAATATTTTAAAAGGCTGGAGAGATGCCTTAGCAGTTAAGGTGCTTGCATCCAGCCATTAAACAAACTCTAGATACATGTGCCATGTTGTACATCTGGCTTACATGGGCCCTGGGGAATTGAACCTGGGTCCTTCGGCTTTTCAGGCAAGCACCTTAAATGCTAAGCCATCTCTCCAGCCCTAAAATACTTTTTAATATTTTTTATTTTATTTTTTAAGGTATGCACCACTGTGCTGGGTTTATTTATTTATTTAGTTAGTTTTTTTTAAATATTTATTTATTTGAGAGAGAGAAAGAGGCCCAGAGAGGCAGAGAAAGAATGGGTGTGCAAGGGTCTCTAGCCACTGCAAACGAACTCCAGATGCATGCGCCCCCTTGTGCATCTGGCTTACATGGGTACTGGGGAATTGAACCAGGGTCCTTTGGCTTTGCAGGCAAATGCCTTAACTGCTAAGCCATCTCTCTAGCCCTTATTTTTATTTATATATACCAGGCTCTCTGTTATAGACTCTGAAAGAATGGGTGGGTGGGTGGATGGATGGATGAATAAATGAATGAATGAATGAATTGATTAATTAAAGTTCTCTTTGGATCTAGCCATACATGATGTGAGAAACAGAGGGTGCATGTGAATTTTAAATATAAAACACTGGCTCCCCATACCTGGAAGATTGTAGGCCTTTTTTGCAAAATATTTAGAAAAGCTGTTGACTCTTTGGAAGTACAGGCTATTTTAGTTTGAGGATGAGGCAAGATGATTGGCATTGAGTTCAAAGCCAGCCTGAACTAGCGTGAGAGCCTGTCTCAAAAAATAAAGAAAGAAACTTGTATTAAAAAATCACTGTCAGAGGGCTGGAGAGATGGCTTAGTGGTTAAGTGCTTGCCTGTGAAGCCTAAGGACCCAGTTCGAGGCTCGACTCCCCAGGACCCACGTTAGCCAGATGCACAAGGGGGCGCACGTGTCTGGAGTTCATTTGCAGTGGCTGGAGGCCCTGGCGTGCCTACTCTCTCTCTATCTGCCTTTTTCTCTCTCTCTGTCACTCTCAAATAAATAAATAAATAAAAATGAACAAAAAAAAATTTTTTTTTAAATCACTGCCAGGCATGGTGGCGCATGCCTTTAATCCCAGCAGTCGGGAGGCAGAGGTAGGAGGATTGCCATGAGTTCGAGGCCACCCTCAGACTACATAGTGAATTCCAGGTCAGCCTGTGCTACAGTGAGACCCTACCTCAAAAAAAAAAAAAAAATCACTATCAGATAATAAAATATACATTTTTTCTTTTTCATTTTATATTCAGCGTTCAATAAAGATTAGAGATTCAAAATTTGGTTTAGCTCTCGTCATTGAAAGTTCTCAGCAGGTAAGCGATTTTGTTTTTATTAAACTTTAATAAGTTAATGGAGGGCAAAAAATGACATCAAAATAGAAATGATGGCCAGGTGTGGTGGCGTACACCTTTAATCCTAGCACTTGGGAGGTAGAGGTAGGAGGATCACCCTGGGCTTAAGGCCAGCCTGAGACTACATAGTGAATTGCAGGTCAGCCTAAGCTAGAGTGAGACCCTACCTCAAAAAACCAAAAAAAAAAAAGATTAATTGGAAATAAGGAGTTTATTGGAAAGGGAATGGGGGGGGCAACAAAAGAAAGTAATGAGAGGGGATTATGATTAAAATGCATTATTTCAGGTCTGGGATGATGGCTCAGTGGTTAAAGGCACTTGCTTGGAAAGCATGCCAATCGAGATTCAACTCCCCGGCCAACCATGTAAAGCCAGACCCAAAATGTGGCACAAGCGCCTGGCATTCATTTGCAGGAGCGAAAGACCTTGGCATGCCTACACACAAAAAAGGCATAATAAATAAATAATTTCTAAAAACTACATTATGTACATGTACAAATTTGCCAATAAAGAAGTTTAAAAGTACTTTGATAAATTTTAGCTACTATCTATTAGGTTTTTAGTTTTATTTATACACCAGTTTACATCCAAAATTATTTATTTTTATTTTTTAGGTTTTTCAAGGTAGGGTCTCACTCTAAGCCGCACATTCTGCTGATCTGTTTGTTGGACAAGTGTGATTGATCATTATCATCATGTTCACCACTTTATTAGGAGTGACAGAACCAAGTCACTATGCTACATGCTTTGCATGTATTATCTCAATCTGTGAGATAATCAAAGATAGTCAGTCTCCACTCTGTGCAACCATTACTATTTCCCCTATTTTACCAAAAAAAGTGAGGCCTAGAGAAGTTAGGAACCATGTCATGGTTGGTCTCACTTTTGATAGGTGGTGGTGGCTACATTTTCACTTCAGGTCTGACTGATTCACAAGACTTTGAGAAACATCTAGTCTGAGATTTTTATATTCTCACACGGATTATGCTGTCACTAATTAGCTGTGCACTCATTATGCTATGTTTTGCCGAAAAACATTTAAAATACTTTTCTTTTACTTATTTCAGAGAGAAACAGAGTATGGGTGGGCTCCAGGGCCTCCTGATACTGCAAAAAAAAAAAAAAAAAAAAAAAAAAAAAAAAAAAAAACCTCCAAATGCATGTACCACTTTGTGCATCTGGCTTTATGTGGATACTGGAGAATTGAACCCAGATCCTCAGGCTTTCTAAGCAAAGCCTTTAACCACTGATCCATTTCTCCAGCCCTAAGATACTTTTTTTTTTTTTTTTTTTTTGAGGTAGTATCTCATTCTAGTCCAGGCTGATCTGGAATTCATTATTATGTAGTCTCTGGGTGGCTTCAAACTCATGGCAATCCTCCTACTTCTGCCTCCTGAGTGCTGGGATTAAAGGCGTGTGCCACCATGCCTGGCTAAAATGCTTTTTTTTTTTTTAATACTTTTTTTTCTTGAGCCAGACTCTCACTATGTAGTTCTGACTGGCTTTGAACATGCTATGTACACCAGGTTGGCCTTGAACTTGTTGGCCTTCTACCTCTGCCTCAGGCAAGCACCACTATGTCAGGCTAAAATATTCTTTTATTTTTATTTATTTATTTGTAAGTAAAGGGATACAAAGAAACACAGAGAGAGAGATAGTATATGGGCGTGACAGTACCTCTCGCTGCTGTAAACGAATTCCAGATGCATGTACCACCTTGTGCATCTGGCTTTACTATGGGCACTAGGGAATCAGACCCAGTCCTTAGGCTTTGCAGGCAAGCACCTTAACCACTTAGCCATCTTTCCAGCCCCTAAAATGCATTCTTTTTGTGCACTTGTTTGTTTTGAGGTAGGGTTTTGCTCTATCTAGCTCCGGCTGACCTGAAATTCACTATGTAGGCTAAGGGTGGCCTCGAACTCACAGTGATCCTCCTACCTCTGCCTCACAAGTGCTGGGATTAAAGGCATGTGCCACCACACCCAGCTAAAATACATTCCTTTAAAAAATTTTTTTAATTTAATTTTTTTTTCTAAGTAGGGTCTCACTCTAGCCTAGGTTGACCTGGAATTCATTATGAATTCTCAGGGTGGCCTCAAACTCATGGCAATCCACCTACCTCTGCCTCCCAAGTGCTGGGATTAAAGGTGTGCACCACCACACCCGGCTCTAAAATACATTCTTAAAGTGATTCATAACAAGCCAAATTCTAGTTAGTCCTAGCCCACTGCTCCCTTATTGTGTACTCAATAAACTATTTGTTTAAAAGAGTAAGTTATAGGGCTGGAAAGATGGCTTAGTGGTTAAGTGCTTTCCTGTGAAGCCTAAGGACCCTAGTTCCAGGATTGATTCCCCAGGACCCACATTAGCCAGATGCACAAGGGGGCGCACACGTCTGGAGTTCGTTTTGCAGTGGCTGGAGGCCCTGGCGTGCCCATATTCTCCCTCTCTCTCTCTGTCACTCTCAAATAAATAAATAAAAATAAACAAAAAAAAAAGTAAGTTATAGGGCTAGAAAGATTGCTCAGCGGTTAAGGCCTTCAAGGCCTAACAACCAGGATTCGATTCCCTAGTACCCACTAACGCCAGATACACCAAGTGGTTCAAGCATGTGGAGTTTTTTTGCAGCAGCTGGAGACCCTGGTGCCCAGTATTTCTCTCAAATAAATAGGATATTTGTTTGTTTACTTATTTATTTATGTGTGTGAGAGAGAAAGGGGCAGGTAGAGAGAGAGCAGGGCGGGAGGGGGGATTGGGCATGCCAGGGCCTGTAGCCACTGCAAACAAACTTCAGACACATGTGCCACCTTGTGCATCTGGCTTTACGTGGGTCCTGGGGAATTCGACTCAGGTCCTTAGGCTTTACAAGCAAGTGCCTCAACTGCAGAGCCATCTCTCTAGCCCTAGAATATTTTTTTAAATAGTGAGTTATACGAGGTGTGGTGACTCACACCTTTAATCCCAACACTTGGGATTTAGAGTGAGACCCTACCTCGAAAAGCGGTAAATAAATCAATAAGCCAATAAGTAAATATAAATAAAATCACTTCCAAATTTAAAATTGAATGTCCAATGGCCTATTGCTGCCGTTTACTAAGTATCTACAGTGTTCCTGGAACTGTACCAAGTGTCATATATACCTTGTCTTGTTTAATGCAACAACTCAATAACCTTAAGGTTTAAAAATTGAGGCTTAGGCCAAACGTGGTGGTTTATGCCTTTAATCCCAGCACTCAGGAGACAGAGGTAGGAGGATCCCTGAGAGTTCAAGGCTAGCCTAGGACTACAGAGTGAGACCCTACCTCAAAAAAAAAAAAAAAAAAAATTGAGGCTTAGAAGCCAGATACAGTGTCTCATGGCTTTCATCCTATACTTTGAAGGCTGAGGTATGTGGATCACTTTATTTATTTATTTATTTATTTTGTTTTTCGAGATAGGGTCTCGCTCTGGTCCAGGCTGACCTGGAATTAACTGTCATCTCAGGGTGGCCTTGAACTCATGGCGATCCTCCTACCTCCCGAGTGCTGGGATTAAAGGCGTGCGCCACCACGCCCAGTTTATGTGGATCACTTTAAACTGAAGACCAGCTAGGGCTACAGAGTGAATTCTAGGTAAACTTAAGCTATAATAAGACCCTGCCTCAAAAACAAAACAAAAAAGGCTTTAAAAAGTTAAGGAAATATATTTCCCAACATCTCACAGCCTTGTAAGTTATCTCTATAACCAGAATTTGAACCCAAAAGTATGTGCTCTTAACCCAAAATATATATATGTACATATGTATATATGTACACTATGCTACTTATTTTATTTGAGAGAAAAAGAGACAGAGAGAATAGGTGTGCAAGAGCCTTCAGCTACTGCAAATGAACTCCAGAAACATGCACCACCTTGTGCATCTGGCTTGCGTGGGTCCTGGGGAATTGAACCTGGGTCCTTTGGCTTTGCAGGCAAGCCCTGTAACCACTAAGCCGTCCCTCCAGCCCTATGCTACTTAATTTTTTAACACCTCTACCAACCTATAATGGTCAAGTTTCTTATATCCTATAAATACCATTCCTCAGGTTTGTTTTTATTGTTTTCTTTTTCTTTTTTTTTTTCCTGTAGAGTGGAGGATATGTTCTTGGTTTTAAAATAGATCCTGTGGAAAAACTACAGGAATCGGTTAAGGAGATTAATTCACTTCACAAAGTCTATTCTGCCAGTCCTATATTTGGAGTCAATTATGAAATGGAAGAAAAGGTAATTTGTTCAGTATCTGAAATACAGAGTTTGTAAACTTTTTACTACCTATTAAATTTAGATATAAACTCATCGTGTACAGTTCAACTTTAAGCTAGAAATATAGAGGCTTTACTCAAGTGAGCATGACCTTAGACTGGAGCATCTCTGACCGATGACTACTGTCTGTCTTCTGGTTGGTTACCTCATCTTTCATTCCTCTGTATGCGGCCTTCTAGGTGAACAGCCTACTCATAAGTGTGTGTGTGCAAGGCTCCTCTGACGTAGACAAGACAGTCTGCCACCAAATATTTTGATGATCAACTTCAGGTTTAACTAATTTCAATTCTCAAGTTAGCTTTAAAGTAAGAATGTAAATTATACAGTGATCTTTATAAGACTTGAGTGGTTCTAATTGTTATTCTTATAAGTGTTTGCACGTCTCAGTATATTTTTCTAAAGTGATTTGTTTAATTAATATTGTCTCTGAAGCATTTTGGCATCTTAATTTTTAGCCACAGCCCCTTGAAGCTCTGACAGTTGAACAAGTTCAAGATGATGTAGAAATAGACGCTGATGATCACACAGATGCTTTTGTGGTGAGCATCAAAAAGAACTATTAGATTTCTTGTGATTTGTATCTGAGTCATGTTTAATTAAATAGCAATGTAACTGTGTAAAACTTGAGACTTTTTTTCAAGGTAGGGTTTTGCTCTAGCCCAGGCTGACCTGGAATTCACTATATAGTCTCAGGGTGGTCTTGAACTCATACCTCTTCCTCCCAAGTGCTGGGATTAAAGGTGTGCGCTGCCATGCCCGGCCGATTTTTTTTTTAAATGCTATCCCTTCTCCTTAAGCACCTCCCCTCCCCCATCCTGGCTGCTTTCTAACTTACTGGCCTCTTCTAACTGGTTTTTATTTTGTCTTGGGTTGTTTTATTTCATTTTGTTTTGCTGTGCTTTACTTTGCTTTGAGACAGGGCCTCACATAGCCCAGACTGACATAGAACTCACTGTGGCCAAAGCTGACTACAAATTATTCTGCAAATGAATTACTTGCTCATTAAGCTACTAATAAGTTTATGTGAAGTATTTAAAATATAATTTTCTTTGCTTTATAGGCTTATTTTGCTGATGGCAATAAGGTAAGAAATTTTACCTACAGTTTTTTTTTAAGTTTCTATATTCCAATATTTAGCAATCACTAACTTATGTGAAACATATTTTTTGTTCTTTTTTTTCCTCTTCGTTGCCCACCATCTATTCCCATCTCATCCTCTTACCTTCTTAAAAGCAACAAGATCGTGAACCTGTATTTTCAGAAGAACTGGGGCTTGCAATAGAGAAATTGAAGGATGGATTCACTCTACAGGGACTTTGGGAAGTAATGAGTTGATCTTGAGTTGAGCTGGATTTCCACTTAAAAATCTCTCAAGAGTAAAAACAGTAGTTGCCTACTCTGAGAATAGTTTTTATATTTACAGATTTTATATTTAAAGATTTTTAAGAGTTTTTTAATAATTAAGGAAACTACATTTTAAAAAACTGCCAGTTTTCTAAAAGTTAATATTTAAGATTGTAATGGAAATGTATCTAGTTTGTTTATTTTGTACCTAATGCTTGTAAAGTATTAGCTTCCATATATTCAATGACTGTATCATATTGAGCTTAATAAAGATTTTATACAGTACCATGTAATGTTTTGAAAGTATTATTTAAAAGAATAAGACCTTTTTTTTTTTTTTTTTTTTTTTTTTGGTTTCTCGAGGTAGGGTCTCACTCTAGGCAAGGCTGACCTGGAATTCACTATGTAGTCTCAGGGTGGCCTTGAACTCATGGTGATCCTCCTACTTCTACCTCTCAAGTGCTGGGATTAAAGGTGTGCGCTACCACGCCTGGCAAGACCATTCTTATAAACTAATCAAAATGATTCTTAATTATAAAAATGTGGTTTAAATATATTGTTACAAAGTTCCAAAGGTAAACCAACTCTAATACAAATTACTCTTCTCAAGCATATTATTTTTAAGGGATTTTTAAAAAGTATTTATGTACTTATTTAAGAGAAAGAAAGAAAGAAAGAAAGAAAGAAAGAAAGAAAGAAAGAAGGAGAGAAAGAAAGAAAAGGAAAGGAAAGGAAAGAAAGGAAGGAAGGGCATGCCAGGGCCTCTAGCACGTCCCACCTTGTGCATCTTTACGTGGATGCCAGGGAATCAAACCTGAGTCCTTTGGCTTTGTTGGCAAGTGTTTTAACCACTAAGCCATCTCTCCAGACCTAAGGGATCTTTTTATTGTTGTTTTGTTTTGTTTTGTTTTGTTTTGTTTTGTTTTGTTTTGTTTTGTTTTTTGAGGTAGTCTCTCTCTCTGTAGCCCAGGCTGACCCAGAATTTACTAATTAATCTCAGAGTGGCCTCAAACTTACAGCGATCATCTTATCTCTGCCTCCCAAATTCTGGGATTAAAGCAGATCATTTTTATAAAACTAAAAATTGTAACTATAGTATATGTTAGTCTCTCTGTAATATTTTGGATGCTGGTGTATAAATAATTTCATTATAGTTTTGGTAAGAGTATATTTATTTTATATTTATTTATTTATGGTTTTTTCAAGGTAGGGTCTCACTCTAGTCCAGGCTGACCTGGAATTTACTCTGAAGTCTCAGGCTGTTCTCAGACTCACAGAGTGATCCTCCTACCTGTGCCTCCTGAGTGCTGGGATTAAAGGTGTACACCTCCATGCCCAGCTAAGAAATTTATTTTTTAAAACTCTAAAGAAGTTTCAGTATATACAAACGAGTAAAAAGTCAATAAATGAACAAAACACCTTATAAAGTAAATATATTCTTATTTTTTTTTTAAAAAAGGAGGAGCTGGAGAGATGGTTCAGTGGTTATGACACTTGCCTGCAAAGTCTAATGACCTGAGTTCAGTTCCCCAATACCCACATAAAACCAGATGTACAAAGTAGTGCATACATCTGGAATTTCTTTGCCGCAGCTAGAGGCCTTGGCACACCCATTCATTCTCTCTCTCTCACTCTCTCTCTGTCTCCTTGGAAATAAATAAAAATATCAAACCTGGGTCCTTTGGCTTTGCAGGCAAGCACTTTAACTGCTAAACCATCTCTCCAGCCCCAATAAAAATATTTTTAAAAAATTCAGGGGCTGGCCAGGCATGGTGGTGCACGTCTTTAATCCCAGCACTTGGGAGGCAGAGGTAGGAGGATTGCCGTGAGTTTGAGGCCACCCTGAGACTACACAGTGAATTCCAGATCAGTCTGGGCTAGAGCGAGACCCTACTTAAAAAAACAAACAACAACAACAAAAATCCAGGGCTGGAAAAGGGGCTCAGCAGTAAAGGTGCTTGCTTGCAAAGCCTTACAGCCTGGATAAGATTCCCCAGTACCCATGTAAAGCCAGATACACAGAGTGGCACATGCATCTGGAGTTTGTTTGCAGGAGCCAGAGGCCCTCTTGTGCCCAATCTCTCTCTCTCTCTCTCTCTGTCTTTTGCTGTGAGTATGAGGTCACTCTGAGACTACATAGTGAATTCCAGGTCAGCCTGGGCTAGAGTAAAACCCTACCTCGAAAAATCAAAACATAGATTTCTTGGTTAGCTAAAATGTGGCAGCCTCTCTGACATCATTCTATGTTTTTGACTACTGTAGCAGTCTATAAAGTTTTTAGACTTTAACAAATAGTTGTAACCTGCCAAAAGAGTCCTCTGTCACTAGTGAGAAAGAATTGAGCATATTAGAACACTTAGAATGTGAGATGCAATGATATGTACAAGCATAGACAGACACACAGTGCAACCTAGTCCTACCTGCATTTCTGAAATATCAATGAGCAAAAGCTATCAATGGGTTTCTTCATTTAAATGAAAGAGAATTTATACTTTTGTTGTTGTTGTTGCTTCTTTGTTTGATTTTTTCGAGGTAAGGTCTCACTCTAGCTCAGGCTGACCAGAAATTCACTATGTAGTCTCAGGGTGGCCTCAAACTCAGGCAATCCTCCTACCTCTGTCTCCCCAGTGCTGCAATTAAAGGTATGTGCCACCACACCTGGCTTCCTACATTTTTTTAATCCTACCATAAATATTGTCTACTTTCTACTATTCTACTATTGCTTTTTCAAGTAAACGGGACTACAGAAATGCCCACTAGTAAAGAAGGATCTCAGATGTCATCCTGGGGTTTGCATCTGACTCACTAATCTTTTCAAATGTTAGGTGAATCATTATTGTTTAAACAAGGGAGCAGCTGTTTGTTTTTCTAGTGTGTTGAAACCTTTAATGACATCTATAAATGGAAAAAGAATCAATGAGCTCTTTCAGCTGTTGTTTTAGCAGCTGACAGTACCATTGACTTCAGTGTGATATAAAAGAAAAGAAAAAAAGCCGTTACTCATGGAAAGAGAACTTGAAGTTTGGACATACATGATTTCCTGATGTGGGTGAAAGAGGGGGGTTGTTCATTCAACAGATGTGTTTGGAACACCCACGAGGTTTAGGGACTAGAGCACTGAACAGCACAGATAGACACACGTAAAAACTAAAGCCCTATCTTTACGAAGCTTGGGGGGCCATTAAGAGTACTAACTTTTGAAATTAGCATTTCTATAGCCTTACTGGGTTCAGATTATAATCATGCAATGAAGCGTTTCATGAAGAAATGTGTGGTGCCATCTATATATAAACAGAGGATCAGTGGAGGGGCTGAGGGCTCTCATGTAGCCCAAGCTGGCCTGGAGCTCACTGTGTATGTGGAGGACCTTGAACTCATGATTCTCCTGCCTTTACCTCCTAGATGCTGAGATTGTAAGTGTCACCATCACACCAGCTGGTTCTTGAAAATCACAGCTTCTGGCTGGGCACAGTGGTACACATCTTTAATCCCAGCACTCAGGAGGCAGAAGTAAGAGGATCACTTTGAGTTTGAGGGCAGCTTCAGTTACAGAGTGAATTACAAGTCAGCCTGGGCTAGAGTGAGACCCTTCCAAAAAAAAAAAAAAAAAAAGTAAAGTCACAGCTTCTGCATTCTATAATAAATACATTGTTCTGTTATAATCAACAATTTACATTATGATTCCATTATACTTATTTTTTGAGGTAGGATCTTGCTCTAGCCCAGGCTGACCTAGAATTCACTTTGTAGTCTCAGGCTAGTCTCTTAACTCAGAGATCCTCCTACCTCTGCTTCCCTAGTGCTGAGATTAAAGGCATGCACCACCACACCCCACTCCTCTGGTCTTTTTCTTATAGTATAATTTTTATTGATAATTTTCATACATGTTCATAATGTATTTTCATTTCCTCTGCTCATGATAATCCCTTTAAATGTTTGCCTTTAATTTACCTTTTTGTATTATTGCTTATCACATCATATTCTTTGCATAGCAAGATAGCATGTGAATAAATTTTATAATTCAATACCAATAAATTTTCCTACCTAAGAATAAAGAAGCCAGGCATGGTGGCTCATGCCTTTAATCCTAGCACTCAGGAGGCAGAGGTAGGAGGAATGTTGTGAGTTCAAGGCCAACTTGAGCCTACATAGTGAATTCCAAGTCAGCATGGGCTAGAGCAAGACCCTACCTTGGGGGGGGGGGGCGGAATGAACAAAGATAATTTAGAATGTCTTTGAAAATCAGCAGTTTGTCTGCATTTGTTATTTTGTTGTTTCAGTTAAGATGGCAGTATCATTAAAAGGTTTTGTTGGGTGTGGACGCACACACCTTTAATCCCAGCACTTGGGAGGCAGAGGATTGCCTTGAGTTCAAGGCCACTGAGACTACATAGTGAATTCCAGGTCAGCCTGGGCTAAAGAGCGAGACCATACCTGGAAAAAAAAAAGTTTTATAATACGCAAGTGAACATCTTTAAGTTTCTATTTCCAAAAAATATCTATATCCTAGTATTTTAACTACTGACTCATCTATCCAGCCCAATATATCCTGATATTTTTGAGATTTTGAGTAAAAATAAAATTTTGCGTTTTAAATTATTGGAAAGGGGATCTTGTTGTGAGAATTGAATGAACTCACCTCATATTCTTGACCTTTGCATCATAATTAATTCAGGGAGCCAAGGAGTCTGATCCTAGACCATTTTTAGGGGAGTGACTCAGTTTTATGATTCATTTTTCCATTAGCTCAGTAAACATTTTCTTGTAGCCTTTATTAACATATATACTAGTGTTTTCTGCATGTTAAAGCTTTCCATCGGACTCCAACTTCTTGTTTCTTAGCAGTTTCCTTAGTGACCAGAGGGTCCAGTTGTCACTGTCAGTCCACAACAGCTGCGAGAACAACTCTTCTTTCCAAAGGGCTCTCCTAAATTCCCGGCCTTAGAGTTGGTGTCTATATTTAGCCGGTGGGATTAAATTGCAAAGGCTTCAGGCTGGGCAAAGCACACTGATCTGCCTTTTAACAGCTAGACCCGTGTGCTGTGAGGAGCTAAAGCCCTCAGTGTCCCCTTCCTCACCCAGGTCACTCACAAAATGGATTCCCAGCGGGAACTCGCAGAGGAACTGCGGCTGTACCAATCCACCCTTCTGCAGGATGGTCTAAAAGATCTCCTGGATGAGAAAAAATTCATCGATTGCACCCTAAAAGCGGGCGACAAAAGTCTTCCTTGCCACAGACTGATTTTGTCAGCCTGTAGTCCGTACTTCCGTGAGTACTTCTTATCTGAAATTGAGGAGGAGAAAAAAAAGGAGGTAGTTTTAGATAATGTGGATCCCGCCCTGCTTGATTTAATCATCAGATACCTGTACTCTGCCAGTATTGATCTCAACGATGGAAACGTGCAAGATATCTTCGCCCTGGCCAGCCGCTTTCAGATCCCCTCCGTGTTCACCGTCTGTGTTTCCTACCTGCAGAAGAGACTGGCCCCTGGCAATTGTCTAGCCATCCTCAGACTGGGACTCCTCCTTGACTGCCCACGACTCGCCATTTCCGCCCGTGAGTTTGTGTCTGACCGCTTCGTGCAGATTTCTAAGGAAGAGGATTTCATGCAACTGTCTCCGCAGGAGCTGATCTCGGTCATCTCAAACGATGGTCTCAATGTTGAAAAGGAGGAGGCAGTATTTGAGGCGGTGATGAAATGGGTGCGAACAGACAAGGAAAACAGGGCTAAAAGTCTTGGTGAAGTATTTGATTGCATTCGTTTTCGTCTTATGGCAGAAAAATATTTCAAAGATCATGTTGAGAAAGATGACATAATTAAAAGCAACCCAGAACTCCAGAAAAAAATCAAAGTTCTAAAAGATGCTTTTGCAGGCAAACTCCCAGAACCTAGCAAAAACACAGAGAAGACTGGGACGGGGGAGGTGAATGGTGATGTGGGTGATGAAGACTTACTTCCCGGTTACCTGAATGACATTCCCAGGCATGGGATGTTTGTTAAAGACCTTATTCTCTTGGTTAATGACACAGCTGCAGTAGCTTATGATCCCACGGAAAATGAGTGCTACCTGACTGCCCTGGCAGAACAGATCCCCAGAAATCATTCCAGCATTGTTACCCAACAAAATCAAATATATGTAGTAGGCGGGCTATATGTGGATGAAGAAAATAAGGATCAACCCCTGCAGTCTTACTTTTTCCAGGTAAGGACTATTTTTATATAAGTAGAGGCATAAAAAGAAGGCCGGTATGCACCGCCAATTAGCCAGTGTGTGAGTTATTCTGACTGCTTGCATGTTATTCTATGTGATGTCCCATTGTAACCCCCAGTACTTTTAGAGTTGCACAAACATTTAATTTCACTGCTTATTCATAAAAAAAGTATGGTGAAGGAGATTCTAATCAATATTTAACTCAAGAATCAAGATTTTATTTGCACTTTTTGTTTTTATTTATTTGAGAGAGAAAGAAAAAGGCAGAGAGAGAGAAAGAGAAAATGGGTGTGCTAGGGCCTCCACCCACCATAAACAAACTCCAGATGCATGTGCCATCTTGTGTATCTGTCTTACTTGGGTCCTGGGGAATTGAACCAGGGTCTTTTGACTTTGCACTAACCACTAAGCCCTCTATCCAGCCCATATTTGTACTTTCATCCTAAATGTCATCTTTATAGTTGATGGAGATTATAATCCTTCAAAACTGAGTATTTTCTTTTTTTGGAGGGAGGGGGTTTCAAGGTAGGGTTTCACTCTAGCTCAGGTGGACCTGGAATACACTATGTAATCTCAGCGTGGCCTCGAACTCATGACAATCCTTCTACCTCTGCCTCCCAAGTGTTGGAATTAAAGGCATGTGCCACCACACCTGGCCCTAGATTCATAATCTTGAACACTATTATCTGGAAAACAGATTAATACCTTTCCCTAAACCAAATTATTTCTCTGTTAAAATACTTTGCTGCTAAGCATGGTGGCACATGCCTTTAATCCCAGCACTCAGGAAGCTGAGGTAGGAGGATCACTGTGAGTTTGAGGTCAGTCTGGGCTACATGCTGAGTTCCCCAGTACCCAGAGAAAGCCAGATGCACAAAGTGGCACATATGTCTGTAGTTCGTTTGCAGCTATAGGAGGCCCTGGTGTACCCACACTCTTTGTCTTTCTGTCTGTCTCTCTTTCTCTCTCAAAAAAAAAAAAATGTACAACTTGGAGTTATAGAATGAGTTCCAGGTCATCCTGAGTTAGAGTGAGACCCTATCTCAAAAAAAAAGAGAGAGAGAGAGAGAAAAGAAAAGGGGCTGGGCATGGTGGCACACACCTGTGATCCCAGCACTTGGAAGCAGAGATAGGAGGATAACAGTGAGATCAAGGCCAGCCTGGGACTAGAGTGAGACCCTACCTCAAAAAAAAAAAAAAAAAAAAAAAAAAGCCAGGCACGGTGGCACGCCTTTAATCTCAACACTTGGGAGGCAGAGGTAGGATCGCCATGAGTTCAAGGCCAATCTGAGAGACTACATAGTGAATTCCATATCAGCCTGAGTTACAGTGAGACCCTATTCTGAAAAACAAACAAACAAACAAAAAAAGTAATTTACACATTAAAGGAATCTGTAGTACTTAGTCCAATTGCTAGTTTTCCCCCAAGATTTCCTTTTTTCTTTAAGTTAAAGTCTTTGGACTTAGAACTTTATTAACTCTTAAATATATTTTATTTATTTATTTATTTGAGAGAAAGAAAGAGGTGGAAAGAGACAGAGAATGAGCATGCCAGGGCCTCCAGCCACTGCAAACTAACTCCAGATGTGTGCTCCCCCTTGTGCATCTGGCTTATGTGGGTCCTGGAGAATTGAACCGGGGTCCTTTGGCTTTGCAGGCAAATGCCTTAACTGCTAAACCATCTCTCCAGCCCCTTATTAACTCTTGTTTATGTTTACTGTGTAAAATATTTTGCTAGAAATGAAAGGATTTGTGTATATATTCTATATACTTTGGATTCCCTTGTTAAAAAAAAAAAAAAGACTGCCTTCACTAGTGTCACTAGTTTCAATTAATTATATTAAGAATATTTGTTGGGCTGAAGAGATGGCTTAGCAGTTAAGGCATTTGCCTGCAAAATCAAAGGACCCAGGTCTGATTCCCTAAGACCCATGTAAGCCAGATGCACAAGGTGGCACATGCGTCTGGAGTTCGTTTGCAGCAGCTGGAGGCCCTGGTGTGCCCATTCTCTCTTTCTCAAATAAATAAATATTTTAAAAGACTATTTGTTTATGCTGTTACATTTATTTAAACCAGACCTTATCATAACTTAATGATCAGTTTGGTGTAACCATAGGAATTCCCAGCAAAACAAATCCTCTGATGCTAAGAAACATGGCAGTTCATTGGAAGGGAGTTTGTTTTCTACTGTCAGTGCATTGTAGCTTAGCAGTTTATGAAGCATTCAGTGGTGTAACCTGTACCCTCAGCAATGCCAACATCAATACTTTAAAGCTTGCAGTTAGCTCAGTAGAGTTTGCTTGGGTCCAAGCTGATCATGGTCTGTGGTTCCAGGCACTTCAGTTGGAAAGGCTAATAACGATAAGCAAGGTGTAGAAGCTACTGCAGTCACAGTGGGCTGTCAAAGTGACACAAGCAGTCGCAACACACTACTTTTAATCCACACTTTCTAGTCTTGGAAAACAGCCACAATAATACATATTAGCTGTGTTTCTTAATTTTTTTTTTATGTACTTAGGGTCTCACTCGAGCCCAGACTGACCTCAAACTCACAGAGATCCTCCTACCTTTGCCTCCCGAGTGCTGAGATTAAAGGCGTACACCACCATGCCTGCCTTGTTTCTTAATTTTTAAAAGTTCCACTGAAAGATGTTGCCATGAATATTTGAATATGGACCAGAAAAATTCCTAAATTGTAATTTCAAATTCAGATTAACTTCAGGAAGGGAAAATTCTATAAAAAACTATGGAAGTAAAAATAACAAAATACAGATAGATAATTAAGATTGGTTTAGATAAGTAGACAGAAATCTAAGAAATGGTATAGCCGTAGAATAACTCCTAGAGGGGCTTTTTTTTTCTCCCTGAAGGTAGAGTTTCACTGTAGCCCAGGCTGACCTGGAACTCATTCCCTCACTCTGTAGCTCCAGGCTGGCCTTGAACTCATAGCAATCATTCTACCTCAGCCTCCCAAGTGCTATGATTGAAAGTGTACACCACCGTGCCCATCTCTCCTAGAGTTTTTATTCTACTTTATATGCAACTCATTGAATGCAGTAGCTCAGTGATCGAGCACTTGCTTAGCATGCACAAGGCCCTGAGGTGATCCCTAGAGCACATGCACGCACGCACACACACACCTTTAAAAAATGTGTGCATGTGTGTTTACAACCAAGACCTTTACTTTCAAGTCTTTATTTCCTTCTTTATTCTTCCATCCTATTACTCCCCTTATTTTTATTGGCATGGACTTTTATTTCTGGATCAAAAAAATCTGCTTGAGCCTGGCATGCTGACACACTTCTTTCTCTTTAATCTCAGCACTGAGAGGCAGAAGTAGGAGGATGGCTGTGAGTTCAAGGCCAGCCCGGAACTGCAGAGTGAGTTCCAAGTCAGCCTGAGCTAGAGTGAGACCCTACCTCATAAAACAGCAACAGCAGCAACAACAGCAACAAAAAATCTGCTAGATGTGCTTTAAAACTACTGGAACAGTTATCCAAAGTTTTAAGGTCAAGTCCTTGTCATTGCCTGTGCTTTACTTACAACCTTTAAAAGGAACAAATAGAGGGAATTGAAAAATGGCTCAGTGGTTAAGGCATCTGCCTGTGAAGCCTAAGGACCCAAGTTCAATTCCCCAGGGCCCATGGAAGCCAGATGCACAAGGTAGTGCATGAGTCTGGAGTTTGTAAAAAATGCCCTAGTGCATCTATTTTTTCTCTCTCAAATAAATAAATTAAGGTTTTTTTTGTTTGTTTGTTTGTTTTTGGTTTTTTTGTTTCTTTTTGGTTTGTTTTTTGAGGTAGGACCTCACTCTAGCCCAGGATGACCCTGGTAGTCTCAGGGTAGCCTTGAACTCATGAACTCATGGCGGTCCTCCTACCTCTGCCTCCTGAGTGCTGGGATTAAAGGCGTGTACCACCACATCTTGCTCTCAAATAAATAAATAAAATATTTAAAAGGAACAAATGGTAGAACAAGATGCTAGGATTTAAGCATTTGACTATGACAGAGAATTATGACTCACAAGAAAATGTTCATGTGAGGATTTCAGGTGCAGTGCTTTTCTGCATGGCTACATGTTAAAAATATATGAATTTAGGAGTAATCTGAAATTTGTATCCTGCAAATAGATTTTGAGATTTTTTTTTTTTTTTTTTTTTTTTTGCTTGAAGAGGTTTGTTATCCCTCCCCCATAGAATTAATAGATTTACCAAATTTTTGAACAACATCAGGTTTTTGTTTGTTTTTTGGTTTTTCGAGGTAGGGTCTCACTCTAGCTCAGGCTGACCTGGAATTCATCTGTAGTCTCAGGGTGGCCTTGAGAACATCAGGTATTTAAAAGATGTAACACTTGCCAGGCGTGGTGACACAAACCTTTCATCCCAGCACTTGGGAGGCAGAGGTAGGAGGATTGTAGAGAGTTCCAGGCCACCCTGAGACTACATAGTAAATTCCAGGTCAGCCTGAACTAATGTGAAACCCTACCTTGGAAAAAAAAAAATTATTGGGTGCTTAGCATGTCATTATGAATAAAAAAAAAATGTGAACACTACACAGATTTGCTATGTTAGTTAGTGTTCTCTGTATCGTTCCAGGTTCCAGTTTTAGTATATGTGCTGCAGAAGTGAGCATATTATAGTGGGTTTTGAAGTAGTCTGGGTATAATCCATAATTTTAATGATGAGGAAGTTAAAATTTAGAAAGGTCAAGAGTTTGGCTGGCAATCTGCTGACCCATCTGCTAGGAAGTGCCCATGGGCAATATAGGAAGTTAGGCACTGTAGTACAGTGTGGGAACTGGGCCCTCAGCTTTGGGATGATGATAGCAGCTGTTCCTTTTTTTAAAAAAAATAAGCTATAAGCCGAGCATGGTGGTGCAAGGTTTTAATCTCAGCACTCGGGAGGCAGAGAGGTAGAAGGATCACTGTGAATTCAAGGCCATCCTGAGACTACATAGTAAATTCCAGGTCAGCCTGGGCTACAGTGAGACCCTGCCTCAAAAAACCAAAACAATAAAAATAAAAACAAACTATAGATTTGATAGTTTAGTTTTTAAAACCTGAAAGCCATGTGAATTTGAAGAAATTATTTCATCTTTCTGTACCTCAGTTTCCTTATCTGTAAAATGGAGATGATAAATAAAAGTAACGATCCTAGAAGACTGAAGCCTCTTTAAGTATTTTGAACAAAGCCTCTCCTAGAGCCAGACTCCATGGATGTGTGCTATTATTTCTACAGTATTATGTACCATCCCTCCAACTGGCCCTTTTTTTTTTTAATGCGAGAGAGAGAATTGGCATGCCAGGTCCTCCAGCCAACATAATCAAACTCCAGAAGTGTGCGCCACCTTGTGTGCATGTGTGACCTTGAGTGCTTTTATCACCTTGTGCGTCTGGCTTATGTGGGACCTGGAGAGTCGAACATAGGGCCTTAGGCTTTACAGACAAGCACCTTAACCACTAAGCCATCTCTCCAGCCCTCCCTCCTCTTTTTAATATTTTATTTATTTGAGAGAGAGAAGGAAGCAGACAAATGTTTTGTTGTTGTTGTTGTTTTAAAGAAAGAGGGCTGGAGAGATAGCTTAGCAGTTAAGGCACTTGCCTATGAAGCCTAAGAACCCAGGTTTAATTACCCAGAACCATGTAACCCAGATGCATGTGGTGGCACATGCTTCTGGAGTTCATTTGCAGTGGCTGGGGGCTCTTATGTGCCCATTCTTTCTCTCTCTCTCTCAAATATATATATATATATATATATATATATATATATATATATATTTTTTTTTTTTTTTTTTTTTTTTTAAAGAAAGGCCAGGCATAGTGGGCACACCTTTAATCCCAGCACTTGGGAGGCAGAGGTAGGATTTCTGTGAGTGTGAGGCCACCCTGAGACGACATAGCAAACACCAGGTCAGCCTGGGCTAGCTAGACTGAGATACTACCTCGAAAAAAAAAGGAAGAAGCAGACAGAGAATGGGCAAGCCAGGGCTTCCTCCTACTGCATCAAGTGAACTCCAGACACTAGGGCCGCTGTGTGCATCTGGCTTTACATGAGTACTGGGGAAATGAACCCAAGCCATTAGGCTTTGCAAGAAAGTACCTTTAATGGCTGAGCCATCTCTCCAGTTCCACCCCTGCCTTTTCGTTTTTCAGTGTTGGGACTCACATCCTCGGCAAGCACTCTACCACTGAGCTATACCTCCATCCTATGCCACCTTCTTGATCAGTTTTTTTCAAAAAGGGAAACAGGGATCACAGTCCAGATGTTAAGTGAGTGGTCACAAGGCTGGTAAGGCACACGCAGGGAAGCACCTCATTCCTGGCAGCTGTTCCTAGTGCTTTGCTGAAGGACATAACTAGACCAGACACAGAGGCTTTTATAGCAATACCACAGTCTTTTTCCATTCACAGCTTTGTTGGTATCCAATGAATCATGGCCTTTTACAGTTCTCTTCTGCTACTTGGATGTGACACCAGAGAACAGCAAAGCTGTAGCTGCACTCCGTCAGAAAAAGATGTCTTGTGCCTCATTGTCTAAAAGACAAAGTGGAAAAATCTTCAGATTATAAATAGTAAGGGTCAAAATGGATGCCAGCTATGCCTGAATCACCTACTGCACAGCCTGGCACTCACAGGGCCACTGGAGGCCTGCAAAAATGAAATAGCAAAACCAAGCAAAGTTACTTTTTTTAAAAAATATTTTATTTAGCTGGGCATGGTGGTGCACACCTTTAATCCCAGCACTTGGGAGGCAGAGGTAGGAGGATCGCCATGAGTTCGAGGCCACCCTGAGGCTACAGAGTGAATTCGAGGTCAGCCTGGGTTAAAGTGAGACCCTACCTCAAAAAACCAAAAAATTATATATATATATATTTTAGAGAGAGGGAGAGAGGAAGAGAGAGAGAAAGAATGGGTGTGGGGTGTGCCAGGGTCTCTAGGCACTGCAAATGAACTCCAGACACATGCACCACCTTGTACATCTGGTTTTACATGGGTACTGGGTAATCGAACCTGCGTTCTTTGGGTCTGCTGGCAAGTGTCTTAACTGCTAAGTATCTTAAATGCCATCTCTCCAGCCCCCAAATTACTTCTTAATATAAGTCAGAAAAAGAAAAAGGTATTTCAAATGACCTCCCCTAAACTAGAAGATTATATTAATACCTGTCTATATCAAAGATAAAAAACAAAACACAGGGACCTAAAAATCTTTAAAAGAATGACAAATGATACTGTCTAACCTCCCAATTGTCTGGACTGAGCGACAGGTTCAGCTGTTGTGGGGGCTGGCTTTTGGGAGCATGTTAAATATAGCACCGAGGGGTCATTCACATACTGTGAGCCTCCCTGTTGTGATACCCTGTCTTTCCCCAGTGTACTAAGGTATTAAGATTCCTTATTTCAAAACTAAAGGAGGCAACTTCAGAAAGAACAATTAGCAGCAAGCCTAATTCAAACCCTAGTTCTAATTAACTTCTGTTAATTCTGTTTTATTCTTTCTTTCTTCTTCTTCTTCTTTTTTTTTTTTTTTTTTTTTTTTGGTACTTTATTTTAGCAAGCTAAGTAGGTTTTCTTATCCTCCTTGGCAACTCTGAGATATAATATGCTATTTTGGGAATAAAATTTTTACTTGTAAGCAACATATAAAGTATAATATACTTTTAGCTGGGCGTGGTGGAGCACATCTTTCCCAGCACTTGGGAGGCAGAGGTAGGAGAATCACCGTGAATTTGAGGCAACCCTGAGAATACAGAGTAAATTCCAGGTCAGCCTGGGCTAGAGTGAGACCCTACCTCAAAAAGAAAAAAATGTATATATATATATATATATATATACATACTTTTTGGTACACCTGTAAGTTTTTTTCTACAAAGCTCCACAGTTCCTCATATATTCTTTTTTATTTTTTTTCAGCTTGATAACATAGCATCTGAGTGGGTTGGACTTCCACCTCTCCCTTCAGCCAGGTGTCTCTTTGGTCTGGGAGAGGTAGATGACAAAATCTATGTAGTTGCCGGCAAAGACCTTCAAACAGAGGCTTCGCTGGATTCAGTACTGTGCTATGACCCTGTGTAAGTTGTCATAACATTCCTGATCCCTAAGCATGCCTACAGAAAATTCATACTTTGACAACCTGGAATTTACTGAAAACATATATTTTATCATCATCTCATTTTAGGGCTGCAAAATGGAGTGAAGTAAAAAATCTTCCTATCAAAGTCTACGGCCATAATGTGATTTCACATAATGGGATGATATATTGTCTAGGTGGAAAGACAGATGACAAGTAAGTGCCCTCCAATTTCCTTGTGATTTATAGCCAAATGAATTATTTCAAAGGTTTCTTCCTTTTTCCCTTTGAGTCTATACACTGAAATGGGATTTGGTTCTCACCTACCATAATTTGGAGATAAAATTTCAAAATTAAATTCTGAAAAGTTACTGGAGCTGTTATACATTATTTCTGAAGGAAAACAATACAATATAAACACTGCTTTAAAAAAAATAGGAAGATACCTGGCATGGTGGTGCATGCCTTTTATTCCAGCACTTGGGAGGCAGAGGTAGGAGGATCGCTGTGAGTTCAAGGCCACCCTGAGACTACATAGTGAATCCCAGGTTGGCCTGAGCTAGAGCAAGACCCTACCTTAGTAATAATAATAATAATAATAATAGTAAATAAATAAATAATAGGAAGATACCACAATCACAAGTTTTGTGACACTGAAAGAGAGGCATCTAGGAGCAAGATCAAGTCTTATTTAGCTGATTTATAATCACATTTTACTGCAGTAAGATCAGTGGAAAAGGAGGGTGGAGGTAGAGGGAGGGGTTATGATCATGGTGTATTGTCTATATGTGCAGAGGTTGTCGATAAAAGTTTTTTTTTTAATTTTTGTTTATTTTTATTTTTTATTTGAGTGGGACAGACAGACAAAAAAGAGAGAAAGAGGCAGATAGAGAGAATGGGTGCACCAGGGCCTTTAGCCACTGCAAACGAACTCCAGATGTATGTGCCACCTTATGCATCTGGCTTATGCGGGTCCTGGGGAATCAAACCTCAAACCAGGGTCCTTTGGCCCCATAGGCAAGTACTTAACCACTAGGCCATCTCTCCAGCCCTGATAAAAGTTTTAAAAAAGATTGGTGGGTTTCTTATTCATTTAGCCACAAAGAGATAAGATATTAAATGAACTCTTTAATAGTATTTTTTTAAACATATTTTATTTTAAAATTTTTTTGTTTATTTTTATTTATTTATTTGAGAGCGACAGACAGAGAGAAAGAGGCAGATATAGAGAGAGAATGGGCGCGCCAGAGCCTCCAGCCACTGCAAACAGGCTCCAGACAGGCACCCCCTTGTACATCTGGCTAATGTGGGTCCTGGGGAACTGAGCCTCAAACCAGTCCTTAGGCTTCACAGGCAAGTGCTTAACCACTAGGCAATCTCTCCAGCCCTATTTATTTGAGACAGAGAAAGGCAGAGAGAGAGAGAGAGCATGCAAATGGGCACACCAGGGCCTCCAGCCACTGTAAATGAACTCCAGACGCATGCGCCCCCTTGTGCGGCTGGCTTGTGTGGGTCCTTGAGAATCGAACCAGAATCCCTTGGCTTTGCAGGCAAACCCCTTAACCACTAAGCCATCTCTCCAGCCCTAACATAGTATTTTAATATATTCACTAAACAACAGCACAGCACATAGAAAATTCTGTGGATTTTTAGTTTGTGCTCATAACAGGGAATTTATATCAGTTTAAAACTGAAAAGCATCGTGATTGAAAAGAGTAGTTATCAGCAACATGTTGGATTCTTATTCCCTGGCAAAAGTGATATTCAAACTATTTAATTGTTCAAAACAGGCATGGATCAACCAGATCACGTACTCCCAGGTCTCCCACTAGTTCCTAGTCTCTTATAGAAAAACTAGGATGAAATTTCATATATAAAACTAGCTTGGGGCTGGAGAGATTGCTTAGTGGTTAAGGCACTTGCCTGCAAAGGACCAAGGTCTGATTCCCCAGGACCCACTTAAGCCAGATGCATAAAGTAACGCGTGTGTCTGGAATTCGTTTACAGCAGCTGGAGGCCCTGGAACGCCTATTCTCTGTCTCTGTCTCTCTCTCTCTCTCTCTCTCTCTCTCTGTCTCTCTCTCAAATAAATAAATGGAAAAAAAGTTAAAAAAAAAAAAAAAAAAAAAACTAGCTTGGTTTCTAGACATGCCCAAGGAAAAGGTCTTTGGGAAAGAGGTCTTTCGACTCAGAGAGGAGGCACGAGTCCAGAGCGCTTCAGACTCCAGTCAAGCCATAGACCATCTGGTAAAATGAACACTTTCAGTTTACACTGTGAGAATGAGTCGCCTGCCCCAGAAAATTCTGATTTGGTTTATCATCACATGTCCAAGCTGTTTAATTAACACAGATGTTCAGTCCTTGACAGATAAACAAAATGAATAGTTGGGTACAGTGGCATAGGCCTGTAGTTCCAGCTACCAAGGAGGTTGAGTTGGGAGGATAGCTTGTTCCAAGGAGTTCAAGACCAGCCTGAGCAATATAGCAAGACTCATTTCAAATCACAACAAAAAGAATTGTAAGAGTGTGGTAGGAAAGAGAGTCAAATATGGAATTATGTTTAAAGTAAATAAGTTGGAATAATAAAAGGGGAGCTGTAAAAAACCAGTTAAGACCTTGGGCTGGAGAGATGGTTCAGTGGTTAAGGTACTTGCCTGCAAAGCCTAATGACCCAGGTTTGGTTTGCCAGTGCCCACATAAATCCAGATGCATAGAGTGGCACATGTATCTGGAGACTGTTTGCAGCTACTAGAGGCCCTGGCACACTCATTCACTCTCTCATTCTCTACTTGCAAATAAATAATTTTTAAAAATATATTTATTTATTTATTTATTTGACAGAGAGAGAGAGAGAATGGGTATGCCAGGGTCTCCAGCCACTGCAGATGAACTCCAGACGCATGCGCCCCCTTGTGCATCTGGCTAACTTAGGTCCTGGAGAATTGAACCTGGGTCCTTTGGCTTTGCAGGCAAGCTCCTTAACTGCTAAGCCATCCCTCCTGCCCCCCCCCCTTTTTTTTTGTTTTTTTGAGGTAAAGTCTCACTCTAGCCCAAGCTGACCTGGAACTCACTATGTAGTCTCAGGGTGGCCTCGAACTCACGGTGATCCTTCTACCTCTGCCTCCCAAGTGCTGGGATTAAAGGCATGTGCCACCACGTCCAGCTCTTTTTTTTTTTTTTTTTTTTTTTCTTTTTAAATAAAGAACTTGCCAGGCGAGGTGGCACTCACCTTTAATCCCAGCACTCAGGAGGCAGAGGTAGGAGGATCACTGTGAGTTCGAGGCCACCCTGAGACTACATAGTAAATTTCAGGTCAGCCTGGGCTAGAGTGAGACCCTACCTCGAAAAACCAAAAATAAATAAATAAATAAATAAATAGTAAAGAACTCTAGCTGGGCATGGTGGTGTACGCCTTTAGTCCCAGCACTTGGGAGGCAAAAGTAGGAGGATCACCCTAAGTTCAAGGCCAGCCTAAGACTACATAGTTAATTCCAGATCAGCCTGTGCTAGAGCAAGGATCTACCGTGAAAAAACAAAAAAAACAAAGAGAACTTTATATTCTAGAGCTAATAGTTTTATTCAATTAAAATGATAAATACAGCACATAAAATGTGACCTAAAACACTTGATTTTATTGATGTGTGTATATACATATACACGTATATGTATATATGTATGTATATATATATAAACATTTTCCTTCATGTACCCAATGTACTTCTATCACACTCCCACCTCATTATTCTTTCCTATTCCCTTCCCACTCCAACTGTTCGCTCTAGTTGCCTTTCTACCTACATGTCTTTTTTATTTATTTATTTATTTTTCTTTTTTTAGTAAACCAATGAATTTCTTTAGGGTTGCCCACAGGATCCTGAATAAGATATTATTTAAAGGAGCATGGGTTCCTTACAGTGGCTATGCCATTGAAGAAATTGAAAGGTCATGATGTATTTTGTTCAAATATTTTTTTCAAATGTTTTTTAAATATTTGCTTTTATTTTATTTATTTGAGAGAGAGAGAGAAATACAGAAATAGGCAGGTAGAGAGAAAGAGAGAGAATGGGTATGCCAGGGCCTCCAGTCACTGCAAACAAACTCCAGATGCATGCACCCCCTTGGGTATCTGGCTTACAAAGGTCCTGGGGAGTCGAACCTGAGTCCTTTGGCTTTGGAGTCAAGAGCCTTAATCACTAAGCCATCTCTCCAGCCCTCAAATATTTTTTAAATTTATTTATTGGAGGGCTGGAGAGATGGCTTAGCTATTAAGATGCTTGCCTGCAAAGCCAAAGGACCCAGGTTCCATTCCCCAGGACCAATGTAAAGCCAGGTGCATAAGGTGGTGCATGCATCTGGAGTTTGTTTGCAGTGGCTAGAGGTCCTAACAAGCCCATTTCTCTCTCTCTCTCTCTCTCTCTCTCTCTCTCTCTCTCTGCCTCTCGCTCCTCTCTCTCAAATAAATAATTTTTATTTTTAAATTGAGAGCTGCTGGGCACTCAGGAGGCAGAGGTAGGAGGATGGCCATGAGTTCGAGGCCACCCTGAGACTCCATAGTAAACTCCAGGTCAGCCTGGGCCAGAGTGAGACCCTATCTTGAAAAAAAAAAATTGAAAGCTGAAGAGATGGCTTAGGAGTTAAGGCACATGCCTGTGAAGCCTAGGACCCAGGTTCAATTCTCCAGGTCCCATGTAAGCCAGATGCCCAAGGTGGCACATGCGTCTGGAGTTCCTTTGCAGTGGCTAGAGGCCCTGGCATGCCCATTCTCACTCTCCCCACCCCCTATCTCTAATAAATAAAAAATAATAATAAAAATACATCTTAAAAAATTATTTAAGGGGGGGCAGAGAGAAAGAGAGAATGGGTACTCCAGAGCTTTCAGCCACTGCAAACGAACTCCAGACACATGTACCACCTTGTGCATCTGGCTTATGTGGGTTCTGGGGAATTGAACCTGGGTCCTTAGGCTTTGCAAACCAGTGACTTAACCACTAAGCCATGTCTCCAGCCCAAAAGGCCATGATTTTTATCTAATCTGCCTATATTTCAAGATAATATATTCTGAAATGTTTATTTTTTTATTCTTAATTTTTACTATTTCAATCAAATTAAAATTTAAGCAATGTACATTATAAATCCACTCAGTGACAAATTTTATTTGGGGTATTTTTCTGAGTAAATGGAATGAAAAATATTTTTTAAGTATGTTCTGATTTTAGAAACATTGGAATTCTGCCAAATGGTTTAAATTGTTTCCTTCAAATAGCATTAGTAACTAGGAAATAGATATGTAAGCATGCAAGTTCTGTCAGTAAGAATATATTAATCTTGAGAATCTGATTACCTAGACAGCCTTGCTTAACAAATGTTGAAGTTAGGAACTCTGAAATGAATTATCTAAACGGGTTAAGACTGGGGGTACTATACAGATAGCTTAGTGGTAGAGTGCTTTTTGAGCATGTGGTTTTGGTCCTCAGCTGGAAAAAACAATGAAAGGACTGAATTACACTAGTCACCACTAATGAATGTAAAATCAAGAACATTATTTTGTATCATGTTCACTTTTTGGTTTTTTGTTGTTTTGTTGTTTTTCTTTTTCTTTTTTTCTATTTATTTATTTATTTATTTATTTATTTGGTTTTTCAAGGCAGGGTCTCACTCTAGCTCAGGCTGACCTGGAATTCACTATATAGTCTCAGGGTGGTCTTGAACTCATGGCAATCCTCCTGCCTCTGCCTCCGGAGTGCTGGGATTAAAGGTGCGTGCCACCACACCCAGCTTCTTTTTAAAAAATATTTTAATTTATTTATCTGAGAGTGAGTATGGGTGTGTTAGGGCCTCCTGTCACTACAAACAAACTCTAGACACATGTGCCACTTTGTTGTTGTTTTTGACTGTCTGTCTGTCTGTCTGTTTTTGTTTTTCTAGGTAGGGTCTCGCTCTAGCTCAGGCTGACCTGGAATTCACTATGTAGTCTCAGGTTGCCCTTGAACTCATGACGATCCTCCTACCTCTGCCTCCCAAGTGCTGGGATTAAAGGTGTGCCACCAGCCCGGCCCACATGTGCCACTTTGTGCATCTAGCTTTATATAGGTACTGGGGATCAAACTGAGACCATCAGGTTTTGCAAGCAAGTGCCTTAACCACTGAGCAATCTCTCTAGCCTTTTTTTTTTTTTTTTTTTTTTTTGTACTCTAGCCCAAGCTGATTTGTAATCCCAGCACTTGAGAGGCAGAGGTAGGAGGATTGCCAAGAGTTTGAGGCCACCCTGAGACTACATAGTGAATTCCAGGTCAGCCTGAACTAGAGTAAGACCCTACTTCAAAAATCAAAAAAGAAAAAAAAGGAAAGAAAGAAAGAAAAAGGGACTAGAGAGATGGCTCAGCTATTAAGGCACTTTACCTGCAAAGCCTAATGACCCTGGTTCAATTCCCCAGTACCCACGTAAAGCCAGATGCACAAAGTGGACATGCATCTGGAGTTTGTTTGCAGCAGCTGGAGGCCCTTGTGCACCCATTCTCTCTGTCTTCTCTGTATCTGTCTGCTTGCAAATAAATAAATAAAATATTTAAAAAGAAAAAAAGGGAGGGAGGTGGAGAGATAGATCAGCAGTTAAAGGCACTTGCTTGCAAAACCTGACAGCCTGGGTTTGATTCCCCAGTACCAACGTAAAGTCAGATGCAAAGTGGCACATTGTGTCTGGAGTTTGTTTGCAGTGGCAGGAGCCCCTGTGGTAGCTATACTCACTCTCTTTATATACCTCTTTTTCTCTCTGTCTCTCTCTCAAATCAATAAATATGTTTTTTTGTTTTGTTTTGTTTTTCGAAGTAGAGTTTCACTCTAGCTCAGGCTGACCTGGAATTCACTAAGTAGTCTCAGGGTGGCCTCAAACTCATGGCAATCCTCCTACCTCTGCCTCCCAAGTGCTGGGATTAAAGATGTGCACTACCATGCCTGGTTCTAAATAAGCAATTTTAATAAGTATTCTCTCTCCCATTCTTTCTCTCTTTTTCTCTCCCCTTGAAATAAATAAATGAATAAATAAATTTAAATGGGTTTTGTTAGTTTTTTGTTTTTTTCTCAAGGTAGGGTCTTGCTCTAGCCCAGGCTGACCTGGAATTTACTATGAAGTCTCAGGGTGGCCTTGAACTCACAGTGATCCTCCTACCTGTCTCCTGAGTGTTAGGATTAAAGGAATGTGCCACCACACCTGGCTTTAATTTTTATTATTATTATTTATTTATTTATTTATTAAATATTTTAAAGATTTTTTAAATTTTATTTATGTATTTGAAAGAGATGGACACAGAGAGAGAAAGAGGCAGATAGAGAGAGAGAGAGAGAGACTGGGCGCGCCAGGGCCCCCAGCCACTGCAATCGAACTCCAGACACGTGCGCCCCCTTGTGCATCTGGCTAACGTGGGTCCTGGGGAATCAAACCTGGGTCCTTTGGCTTTGCAGGCAAGTACCTTAACCGCTAAGCCATCTCTCCAGCCCTTTGTCAGTTTTTGACATTACCAAATGTATCCAGCTAATAACTAGTTATTTGGGACTTGAACTTCTGTTACTCAGTTATGGACAACTATAAGGAACATAGTGAATTTGATGAGCCCATGTGCTAGCACTGCACATACAAAACAGATTACATCACTCATCAGCCCAGATGACTAGTTATCTAATATATAGCCCCAGTCCCCTTTCCCAACTCCAGGGCTCCAACCCCAGTCCTCACACATGCTAGGCTAGCATTCTACCACTGTGCTACATCCCCAGCCATACACACCCCCAAATTTCCTTAAGTACTACATACTTCATATGAGAAGCAAAATCAAATTAAGTTACTTTCACAAAAATAAAGTGCTGAAAAAAAAACATTTGCCATCTTTTTGTGTTTCTTATAGAAAGTGTACAAACAGGGTGTTTATCTACAATCCAAAAAAAGGAGACTGGAAAGACCTGGCTCCAATGAAAACCCCTCGTTCCATGTTTGGAGTGGCAGTCCATAAAGGCAAAATTGTGATTGCTGGAGGTGTCACTGAAGATGGGCTTTCAGCTTCAGTTGAAGCTTTTGACCTCAAAACCAATAAGTGAGTTGCTTTATAGCATATGAATAATTGTACATTTTAATTGTTATATTTTTGACATAAATGAAGCTTTCCTACTAAGACATGGGGAGGGGAAGGCAAAGAGGCACAGATTAAAGAATTATTTCCAACTGCGTCTGTTCGGCAATTACTGGGTGTAAAACTGTGCATGATGTGTTTGTTATTTGGAACACATGGTTTTCAAGTTAATGTTGGCATGCTCAGTTTGTCCTTACTTCATAGAAGCTTTCTGCATTTGGTTTCACAAAGGTAATAAATACCTTTGAATAACTGCACACATGTAGGTGGATCTGCATCTCTAATAGAGTGGATTTGGAATGTGTAGTATAAGGATTAGACATCTGGATGAGTATATGCACTTTATATGTCTACTTTAGCAGTGAAGAAAAAAATCAGAGTAGTCGTAGTAGTTTTTGAGAAACCATATATATGTGATTATAAAATAGACTCTGATGTCTGAATATCACAAAGAATTTTTATAGAACTGGATTTAAATTGTCATTAAAAGCAATGTCTTTGCAGCTGGGCATGGTGGTGCATGCCTTTAATCCCAGGACTTTGGAGGCTCAGGTAAGGGCATCACTGTGAGTTCAAGGCTAGCCTAGAGCTCCAGAATGAGTTCAAGGTCAGCCTGGACTATGGTGAGACCCTGCCTCAAAAAATAGTAATGAAGATGATGATGATATTTATATATTTTTGTTTGTTTGTTTTGTTTTTCAAGGTAGGGTTTTACTCTAGCCCAAGCTGACCTGGAATTCATTATGTAGTCTCAGGGTGGCCTTGAATTTATGGCGATCCTCCTACATTTGCTTCCTGAGTACTGAAATTAAAGGCATGTGCCACCATGCCTGGCTTAATAATATTTTTTTTCCTCCGAGCCAGGGTCTCACTCTAGCCCAGGCTGACCTGGAATTCACTATGTAGTCTCAGGATGGCCTTGAATTCACAGCGATCCTCCTACCTCTGCCTCCCGAGTGCTAGGATTAAAGGCGTGCGCCACCACACCCAGCTCAATAATAATATTTTCTTTTCTTTCTTTCTTTTTTTTTTTTTTTTTTTTGGCTTTTCAAGGTAGGGTAGACCATATGACATGAGTAAAATCTCAGGATATAAAAAGTATCACAAAACTGTTAATTCTTAGTTTATATAGCTCTATGAATATATATATATATATATATATATATATATATGTATATGTGTGTATATATATATATGCATATATATATATATACATATCCTTTAGAAAAGTGACAAAATTATACCAAAATGTTGCATATGGTATATAGTGTTTTATGAATTTTTACTGCTTGAATTTTAACTTATTTTCTATAATTGTTCAGTAAATACATTTAGCATTGACTACATGCTTGATCACTGTCTAGATGGGAAGTAATGACAGAATTTCCCCAAGAAAGAAGCTCCATCAGTTTGGTTGGCCTGGCTGGGTCCCTGTATGCTGTTGGTGGGTTTGCCATGATTCAGCTGGAGTCTAAAGAATTTGCACCCACTGAAGTCAACGACATATGGAAGTAAGTTGTCTGTAGTCCAATGTTGGGTTTGTTTGTTGATCTCAATTTTAGCCCAGACTGACCTCAGACTCACAGAGGACCTCCTACCTCTGCCTCCTGAGGGCTGGGATTAAAGGTGCATCACGCCCGGCAGGCCAACATTTTGAACCAAATATGAAACCAAATCATTGATAAACTACTTTGTCATAAGTAAGCCACACTTTCCTAGTGTGCAAGCAACTTCTCTATAGCAGACTGAACACTTCAAGCCTAATTGAACTTTTGCACATATACTTGTTCCAAGTTCTGCTTTTAATTAGCTGTGAGCTTAAAGGCCAGCCCCACTTACAAGGCTGGATATTGTCCCGTGGCCTGTCACCAGACTCTTTAGAGCCTTGGCTACTCAATGTGTGGTCTGTGGACCAGCAGCTGCATTGGTTTCCCCTAGGAGCTGCTTAAAGGTGTACTATCCCAGATCCCACCTCAGATCTAGTAACTCAGAATCTGCATTTTAGCAAGAGTCCCAGTTGATGTGCTGACACATTTAAGTTTACACCTGCTCAGTGAAGACAGACCACTAAACCTGAGCAAAAACTGGGCATTACTTGTTCCACACTTGAACCAGCTGGTGAAGTAGAAGGCTGAAAGGCTAGTAGCTTAACCAAACCATTCTTTTGTGCTTCAAGCATCATTTCCTACTGTGGATGTAGCTTAGTATCAGAGTGCTTGCATAACAAGCATGAAGCTCAAGCTTCAATTCCCAGTACAAAACAATAATGATGATCATTTCCTTATGTTGTAATAACAATGAATACTGTAGAGGGCAAGGAAAAAATGACTACAACTTAGTGGGGGTGGAGGGGGACATAAGAGTATAACCTGATGGGAATATGACCAATATGTAATATGTTTACAGTAAAGTTCTCTCTCTCTCTGTCTCTCTCTATATATACATATAAAAATATATATGTATATATATATATATATATATATATATATATTTTTTTTTTTTTTTTTTTTTGGCTTTTCGAGGTATGGTTTCACTCTAGCCCAGGCTGACCTGTAATTCACTATGTAGTCTCAGGTGGCCTCGAACTCATGGCGATCCTTCTACCTCTGCCTACTGACTGCTGGGATTAAAGGCGTGCGCCACCACGCCCGGCCTTTTTTTTTTTTTTTTTAAAGGTAGTCAGCTATGATCACTGCCTCTAAAAAAGGAAGGGGGTCAAAACTGGAAGTTTTCAAAGAGCAAGGAAGCTAGAATTAGCAAGAAAGTGAGATGGGAAAAGACTAGAGCAGCAGAACAAAAGAGTTAGGGTGAACAAGCAGTGATCCCCAACCCTGACTCTATAATATAATTACCTGTGATGTTTTAAAAAATGCTATTTACTTATTAGAAAGTGTGAGAGAGAATAGGGCCTCCTGCTACTGCAGATGAACTTTGGATGCATGCGCCACTTTGTGCATCTGGTCTTACATGGGTACTGGGGGATTGGAACCCAGGCCGTTAAAGGCAAGCAAGCACCTTTAACCAATGAGCTATTTCCTCAGCCCTAGCCACAATCTCTTAATGCTTATTCCTTATTTTTATTTTTTATTTATTTGAAAGAGTGAGACAGAAGCAGGGAGAGAGAGAGAGAGAGTTGTGCACCAGGGCTTCTAGCCACTGCAAACAAACTCCAGACACACCTTGATACTTTGTACATCTGGCTTACATGGGTACTGGGGAATCAAACCTGGGTCATTAGGCTTTGTAGGCAAGTGCCTTAACCACTAAGCCATCACTCCAGCCCTACTTACTCTTTTCTAAACATCTTTTTAAAAAATATTTATTATTTAATTACTTGTTAGAGACAGAGAAAGGGAGAGAGAGAGAGATTGAGAGAGTGAGAATGGGCACGCCAGAGCTTCTAGCCACTGCAGACAAACTCCAGATGCATGCACCACCATGTGCATCTGGCTTATGTGGGTATTGGGGAATCAAACCTGGGTCCTTAGGCTTCATAGGCATGTGCCTTAACCATTAAGCCATCTCTCCAGCCCTAGCCCTACTTACTCTTTTTTCCTTAATTTGTTGCCCAAATTTTATATAAACTTCTTTCCTTCATTAGTAGTAAAATATTTTTGTCAAATTTTTCTATGTAAGTTACCCAGTGTACAATACAAAATGTTGTTGAGAATTTAGAACACTGATGGAATTCTCCTGGCTTCACCTCCCCCTCGCTATCAGCACTAAGATTACAGATGCCTGCGCTTCTGAGTCTGGCTTTCATGTGGATTCCAGGGATCTGAATTCTAGGCATCAGGCTTGCACAGCAAGCACTGGTTAATAAAAATCAACCAGTGAGCTATCTCCCTAGCCTGCAAACACACTGTTAAAGGAGTGACCACGGCATAGCACACGAATTCTAGGCACTGGTATGTGGGAACTATTGAAATAATACTAAGGCCAAGGAAGAGTTACAGAGACCAGCTATCTTCTTCAGTTCCAAGGTGGGTGATTAACTGCTTAGCTGTCCTGTAATTTCTCTGGACAGCCTGGTTCCCAGGGAAGACCAGACTGTTAGGCATCTAAATGAAAATCTGTGGCTATAGCGCATTTAGTGCCAATTTTGAAAGGAATCAATTGTTATTCTACCAGACAGGTGTCTTCTCCTCTGGGTAAGAGCCAGATTTTTTTTTTCTTCTGAAGATTCACAGTTGTATACTGGACACAGGGAAAACTACAGAACTCTCTTTAAAAGTTGCTTATTGTTTTATTTTGTGTTTTTTTCCCCCATCAGGTATGAAGATGATAAAAAAGAATGGGCTGGGATGTTGAAGGAAATACGTTATGCTTCAGGAGCTAGTTGCCTAGCAACACGTTTAAATCTCTTCAAACTGTCTAAACTATAAACAAGGTGACAAAAACAATAGATTGAGAGGTTGTTTGTTTGGACTATAGGGCTTTAATTTATTGGTTTTTTTAAGCCTGTACAAAGATTCATGTAGAAGTTATTTAATAAGTTACTAAGAGGTGAACAGTGTATCAAAACTTCAGTTGCTGACTTTTCATTATAACTGAGTGTAAAACCATTTTCTAAGAAAGTTAATATTCAGTTGAACACCATAGTTGTTTTGTTAACCTTTCTATCTCAATGAAATATAAAGAAGCTTCCTAAATTTGGGCTGTTTGCTAATCCTTTGTATTGTTAAGGAAACTTTACTCTTGTTTTCTATTACAAAGGAAATACATATATACATATTTTTTAAGAAATGTTTAAAGTACCAGAAACCCTTCAACTCATGTTTCAGACTATGACAGGAATCTTGTGATTATGTTAAGTGTTACCTGCCATAAGATGATTTGGAATGCTATTTAAGAAATGTAATAAATGAGTTTTATTTAAAGGGGAAAGTCTCTAAAAGTACTCAAATCCAAATGGCCTTTCAATTTTCTCTATCCTTTTTGTGACACTGACATTATTATTACCTTTTTCTAACTTAAATGTCTTTTTTATTTTTTTATTTTTTTGGTTTTTCGAGGTAGGGTCTCACTCTAGCCCAGGCTGACCTGGAATTCACTATGTAATCTCAGGGTGACATCGAACTCATGGCGATCTTCCTACCTCCCGAGTGCTGGGATTAAAGGCATGCACCACCACTCCTGACAATTTTTTTTTGTTTTAAAACCAGTAAATCCTGAACTAGGAAGATGGCCCAGAATTGACTGTAATTGCTTGCAAAGACTGACACCTGGGGTTCAGTTCCCCAACACTCATGTAAAGCCAGACATAAAATGATACATGTGTTGGAAGTTTGTTTGCATTGGCAAGAAGTCCTGGCATACCTACACTCACTGTCTCTCTTGTGATTGATATATATATATATCTCACACAAGAGTGAAGAGTGTATATATAATATATATATAATATATATATATGTGTATGTGTAAGTATAGTTTTGCTTTTTTGAAGTAGGGTTTCACTGTAGCCCAGAACTCATGGCAATCCTCCTATCTTTACCTCCCAAATGCTGGGATTAAAGGCATGCGCCACCACACCCGGCTAAATCACTATTTTTAAAAACAATAAATCATAGTCTTCACACCACTGACTACCTGTGGCAAGAGGATAGGGTAGCAACATTTTAGGTTGATTCTTTAAATTTCTGGGGCACAGTGATATGGAGGAGAGGGCAGGTATATAATCATTGGTTAGATTGTAGCTTTATTTTCCATAAAAGAGCTACCTATTTGCCATTCACCTGTTTCTGATAACAAGAAAGATGACTAAGCCAAATGTGGAAGCATGTACCTGTGGTCCCAGCTTTTTGAAAGGCTATGGCAAGAGGATTGAGACCAGCCTGGGTAACAGACTTCATTTCAAAAAAGTAGAAGAGAATGTGATTTAATTTGGAGGATGCAGAGCTAAATAACCTCTGCTTCTCCTCCTTTTTTATTTTATTTATATATTTATTTATTTTGGTTTTCTGAGGTAGGATCTCACTTTAGCCCAGGCTGACCTGGTATTCACTATGTAGTCTCAGGGTAGCCTCAAACTCATGGCAATGCTCCTACCTCTGGCATTAAAGGTGGGCGTCACCACGCCATGCTGTTTCTTCTTTTCTTTTCTTTTCTTTCTTTCTTTCTTTTTTTTTTTTTTCGAGGTAGGAGTCTCACTCTAGTTCAGGCTGACATGAAATTCACAATGTAGTCTCAGGGTGGCCTTGAACTCACTGCAATCATCCTACCTCTGCCTCCTCCCTAGTGCTGGGATTAAAGGCGTGTGCCACCACACCCGGCTTCTTTTCTTTTTTTATTTTTATTTTTTGTTTATTTTTATTTGCTTGAGAGCAACAGAGAAAGAGGCAGATAGAGAGAGAGAGAATGGGCACCCCTTGTGCATCTAACATGGGTCCTGGGGAATCGAGCCTTGAACCAGGGTCCTTAGGCTTCACAGGCAAGCACTTAACCGCTAAGCCTTATGTGCCTTTCTTACTGCTGTGACCAACTACCTGACAGAAGGAAGGGCTTACTCTAGCTCACTTTGAGTTAGAGTACATCATGGTGGGGCAGGTGTGGCAGCAGGGGCATGAAGCAGCTGGTCCAGTCAATATGCAAAGAGCAATGAATGCTGCTACTCAGCTTGCTTTCTGCTCTCAGTCCGGGACCCCAGCCAAGTGGAATGGTGCCGCCCACGGTTAAAGTGGGTTTCCCCGCCCTCCACTTAACTGGCCTATCCACCTAACTGCTCACTTTCTCCCCCTTGAAGCACTTCCTCCCAGACCTCCAGGAAGTATTAGTGCTTCTCTGACTTTTCTTACTTTACTGACCACAGTGTCAGCCTTCTTTGCTGGTTACTCTTGACTTAATGCAGGAACACTTCAGAACAGTCCTCAGATCTTTCCTCTCTCCACACTCTTCTTGAATCCCATCTAGTCTGAGAGCATTAAATGCCAGTGACAACTTTCACATTTTTATCTGGAGCCTGGACCTTCTTTCGTGATCTTGTGAGTTGACATCTCCATTTATTTTATTTTTATTTATTTAAAAGAGAGAGAATGGGCGCATGAGGACCTCTAGCCCCTGCAAATGAACACTACCACGTGCATCTGGTTTACATGGGTTCTGGGGAATCAAACCTGGGTCCTTAGGTTTCTCAAGCAAGCAAGCACCTTAACCGCTAAGCCGTCTCTTCAACCTAACATTACCATTTAGATGATGAAAACTATCACACACTCAGCATGTCTAAAACAAATTCCTGATCTTCCTCACTTCTCCCATCTCACTCTTCCTAAACACCTCTATCTCCATGAATAACATGCCAATGACATCTTTTTTTTTTTCTCTGAGGTAGGGTCTCTCTCTAGCCCGGGCTGACCTGGAATTCACTCTATATTCACAGGATGGCCTTGAACTCACAACGATCCTCCTACCTCTGTTTCCCGAGTGCTGGGATTAAAGGCGTGCACCACCATGCCCGGCACAATGACATCTTTTAATTGCTTGGAAATTTCAGAATTATCCTTGACTCTTATTTCCCTTAAATCTCATTCCACCAGGCGTGGTGGTGCACACCTTTAATCCCAGAACTTGGGAGGCAGAGGTAGGAGGATTGTTGTGAGTGTGAGGCCACCCTGTGAATACGAGTGAATTCCAGGACAGCCTGGGCTAGAGCGAGACCCTACCTCGAAAAGACAAAATTTAAAAACCTCTTTTCTACAGTGAGTAAATTCTCTTGCCTTTACATTCAGATACATTTGTTCTTACTTTAGTGAGAGAGGTAGAGGGAGAAAGAGAGAATTGGTGTGCCAGGGCCTATAGCCACTGCAAACAGACTCCACATGTGAGTGCTACCTTGTGCATCTGGCTTACATGGCTACTGGGGAATCGACCTGAGTCCTTAGCCTTCACAGGCAACTGCCTTAACCACTCAGCCATGTCTCCAGTCCTTCAAATACTTTCTTCCTACCTCTGCATCCCAAGTGCTGGGATTAAAGGTATGTGCCACCATGCCTGGCTCAGATATGTTTTTAAAATATTTATTATTTTTATTGACATGGGTATGAAAGAGAGGTGGGGGGAGTGTATCAATAAAAGCAAATGTCTGGCCAAGAAAGCTAGTAAAATAAAATAAAACAAAATAAAATTTGACCAGTTTTTACTATCTCCACTGCTACTACTTCCAAGCCCCCATTCACTTCTTGCTGGGTTACTGGAATGTCCTTGAAGTGGCCATCATCCATCTCCTAGATGCTTCCACCTCCAGTCCACTGCAGTTCCTTTTCATCGCAACAGTATATGAGGGTTTTGTTGTTGGTGGTGGTGGTGTTTTTTAGACAGGGTCTCACGTTATGTCCTAGGCTGGCCTGGAATTGAACTATGTACCAAAGGCTGGTTTTGAACTCATAGCAATCCTCCTGCCTCAGCTTTCTGAGTGTCAGGATTGCAGGTGTGAGTCATGACTGCTAGCTCAAGATGTGAATGCTCAGCCAGGCATGATGGTGTACACCTGTAATCCCAGCACCTGAGAGGCACAGGCAGGAAGATTGGCCAGCCTGGTCTACAAAGCAAGTTTCATGCTAACCAGGGCTATACAGCAAGATTCTGTCCCAAACAAAATAAAAATTAAAGTAAAATCAAATAATGTGAGTTATTATTCCTTGTTTGAAACCCTACAGTGGTTTCTCATATCATTTAAAGTAGCCAGGAGGCTGTTCATTTTGACTATCACTTCTTACTTCTCTCTCTCTCGAGGTAGGGTCTCACTACCTCACTACTAGGCCAGGCTGACCTGGAATTCACTCTGTAGTCTCAGGGTGGCCTCAAACTCATGGCAATTCTCTTACCTCTGCCTCCCGAGTGCTGGGATTAAAGGCGTGCATACCATGCCCAGCCACTTCTTACCTTTTTTTTACTTTCACCCTACCTGCTTTGCTCCAACCACAATGGATGGAGCCCTTGTTATTCTCAAAAACTCCAGGCAGGCTCCCACATTCTAAGGAACCTTAGAATGTTTGCATGTATTATTATTTTTTATTTATTTATTTGAGACAGAGCAAGAAAGAGGCAGCGAGAGAGAGAGAGAATGGGTACACCAGGGCCTCCAGCCGCTGCAAATGAACTCCAGACCCATGTACCACATTGTGCATCTGGCTTACATGGGACCTAGGGAATCAAACCTGGGTTCTTAGGCTTCATCTCTCCAGCCCACGTGTATCATCATTATTATTATTTTGAGCAAGGCCACTTAATTAAAACACATACAAATGTGTCTCCCCATAACAGCTCATTTTAAATATTTCATTTTTATTTATTTATTTGACAGAGAAAGTGGCAGAGTGAGAGAATGAGAGTGCCAGGGCTTCCAGCCACTGCAAACGAACTCCAGACGCATGCGCCCCCTTGTGCATCTGGCTAACGTGGGTCCTGGGAAGTCGAACTTGGGTCCTTTGGCTTTGCAGGCAAATGCCCTAACCGCTAAGCCATCCCTCCAGCCCAACAGCTCATTTTAAATGAAAACCATAATCATGATTTGCATTCTCCAAATAAATGTTCTCTCAGGTAGTCCATCCGAGCAGCCTTAGTGGACAGTGCCATGGAGTTCCATTCGAACGGAGAGACCTGTAAATAAGTAATGTATTTTGAATAAAAGTTTTAAAGCAGCTATAGGTATTTTGAATTTTTTTTTTTTTCCGATGTAGGGTCTCACTCTAGCCCAGGCTGACCTGGAATTCACTATGCAGTCTCAGGGTGGCCTTGAACTCACGGCAATCCTCCTACCTCTGCCTCCCGAGTGCTGGGATTAAAAGCGTGCACCACCATGCCCGGCTGGAATTTTTTAACTTCATTTCACCACTATCAGATGCAGATCTCTATTTTGTTTAGTGACAGGCTATTTAAGCTTTTTACCAGTGTCTTCAAAATTTGTAAAATGAGGGGGATGGGAAGATGGCTGAGTAAAGGCTCTTGCTTGCAAAGTCTGCTGGCCTGGGTTCAATTCCCAAGCCACTCATGTTTGCAGGATGCAAGACGTAATGCAAGTTCATTTACAGGGCAAGATGCCCTAACACACCCATACACACAGATGCAAATAAATGAAATTAAACACAAGACTGCTAATTTGGCTGCTCTCTAAACTATGTCTAACTTTGAGACTATTTAACTAACTGTCAATATGATCATCTAATATTATGGCCTTAGTTGTTGATTTTTGTTTAAAAAATAGGAAGAATAAATACATAAATAGGAAAGAAGCCAGGTATGGTGGCTCACACCTATACTAGCACTTAAGACGCGGAGGCATGAAGATTGTCACAAGTTCGAGACCAGCCTGGGTTACAAAGTGAATTCCAAACCAGCCTGGCTAGAGTGAAACTGAAAGTATGTCTCAAACTCTCCCCACCTCCCCTACTTCTAAAAAAAATAAGAAAGGAGCTTTCATTGCAGACTCCTCAACTGGTAAGCTCTTCCCATGAGGAGTGCCACTAAACTCTATTTTGCCTCTGGGTAGTGGATTTTCAGCATTTTTCTTAGGCTTTAATTTACTAACGTTATGCACACATGCTAGAAAAAGAGAGAAAAGGAAATAAAAAGATTATTTGGGGGGAGATGTAGGTATAGAATTACTGTTTATGTCATTTTTTTAAAATATATTTTATTTATTTGAGAGAAAGTGGCTGAGAGAGGAAAGATCCCAGCCTTTTAAATTGTTTGCAAGTAACTTTTTTTTTGCAAGTAACTTTTTAGCTTTTTAAAAAATATTTTTATTTTATTTTATTTATTTATTTGACAGAGAAACAGGAAGAAAGAGAGAATGGGCATACTAGAGCCTCCAGCATATGAACTCCAGACACATGCAACCCCTTGTGCATCTGGCTAAAATGGTGGTTCCTAGGGAATCGAACCTGGATCCTTTGGCTTTGCAGGCAAACACCTTAACCACTAAGCCATCCCTCCAGCCCTGTTTATGTCATTCTTAAGCAATAAAGATTTTATTTACTTATTTATTGGTTTTTTAAAGTAGGGTCTTGAACTCACAGTGATCTTCCTATTTTTGCCTTCCAAGTGCTGGAATTAAAGACATGAGCCACCACACAGGGCAATAATAATTTTTTTTTTGTTTTTTTGTTTTGTTTTGTTTTGTTTTGTTTTTCGAGGTAGGGTCTTGCTCTAGCCCAGGCTGATGTGGAATTCACTATGCAGTCTCAAGTTGTCCTCAAACTCTCGGCAATCCTCCTACCTCTGCCTCCCAAATGCTAGGATTAAAGGCATGTGCCACCATGCCCAGCTAGTTTTGAAGAAATCATATACGTAATAAAGATGATAAAACTTCTGAATAGTACAGCAGATGTTAAATAATTCAGCTTAATAGAACATGATTATATTATTAATTTGAAATCAAATGATTTTGTACATAAAGCTCAATATTGTTTAAAAAAAAAAGCAGGTATGGTGGTGCACATCTTTAATCCCAGCACTACGGAGGCAGAGGTAGGAGGATCACCATGAGTTCAAGGCCACCCTGAGACTACAGAGTGAATTCTAGGTCAGCCTGGGCTGGAGCAAGATATTACCTCAAAAAATCAAAACCAAAAGACAGAGAGAGAGAGAAAAAAAAAAAGTAGCTACAAAATATCCAAGAAAATTTCATCATCATTCACTCCTGAGCAAAGCTGTAGGAACATATGAAATGAGTTACTGAAGCCTAGCCTCTGAACTGTTCAGGCAGCCAAGCGGATCTTTCTTCCTACCATTCCCAAGACGACTTTCTGCCTTGGAGCTTCATTCACACCCCATTCCTACACCACCCACATAGTCTTCTACATGCATACCTTCGTCCTTTTCTTTTTTTTATATAAATACTATTTTGGTTTGTTTGTCAAGGTAGGGTTTCACTCTAGCTCAGGGTATCTGGAATTCACTACGTAGTCTCAGGATGGCCTCAAACTCACAGCAATCCTCCTACTTCTGCCTCCTGAGTGCTAGGATTAAAGGTGTGCACCACCACACCTGACATAAATACCATTTTTAAACATTTAATTTATTTATTTGAGAGGCAGAGATTGAGAGAGAGAGACAGAGACAGAGAATGGGCATGCCAGGGCCTCCAGCCACACACACACACACACACACAAAACCACCTCCAGACACATGCGCCACCTTGTGTATCTGGCTTATGTGGGTTCTGAGGAATCGAACCTGGGTCTTTGGCTTTGCAGGCAAGTTCCTCAATCGCTAAACCATCTCTCCAGCCCCCTTGCCCTTTTTCTATCAAAAACCCATCTAAGTCCAAAATGTCTTACTTGTAGAAAACATACTCAAATCGACAAACAGATCTTCTAAAGATAACTGAATGACTTTTACTCCTTATTCTGCCCTCCATCTCAAAAGTGTTGTTTCATTGGGCTAGAGAGATGGCTTAGCGGTTAAGCGCTTGCCTGTGAAGCCAAAGGACCCTGGTTCGAGGCTCGATTCCCCAGGTCCCCCGTAAGACAGATGCACAAGGGGGCGCATGCGTCTGGAGTTTGTTTGCAGTGGCTGGAGGCCCTGGTGCACCCATTCTCTCTCTTTCTCTGCCTCTCTCTCTGTCGTTGTCAAATTAAAAAAAAAAAAAAACAAGTGTTCTGTTTCAAGATACTTCTATATAGCTTTTTCTTAAATATAAAAATGGATAAAAGAAGGTAATTCTGGAACTTCCAGGTTAAAAGGTGACATGCACAGCCAGTGTCTGAACATTTTGCTTGTTTTGTTTGAGACAGGTCTCACTGTATAGCCAAGACCAGGCTTGAACTTGTTACATAACACAGGCTGAGATCCTTCTGACTCAGCATTGAGGGCAAGGATGACAGGCCTACACCACCATGCTTTTTTTTTTTTAAACTGTATTTTTAAAAATATTTTATTTTTATTTATTTATCTGAAAGAGGCACAGAGAGAGAGAGAAAGAATGGGTGTGCCAGGGTCTTCGGCCACTGGAAACAAACTCTAGATACATGTACCACCTCATGCATCTGGCTTACATGGCTCCTGAGGACTTGAACCTGGGTCCTTTGACTTTACAGGCAAATGCCTTAACTGCTAAGCCATCTCTCCAGCCCTTTTTATTGTTGTTGTTGTTGTTTTTTAATATTTCTGTTTATTTATTTATAAGCAGAGGGAAACAGGGAGAGAGAGTGAGAGAATGGGCATACCAGGGCCTCTTGCAGCTCAAACAAACTCCAGATACACATGACCCGTTGTGCATCTGGCTTTATGTGGGTACTGGGGAATTGAACCAGGGTCGTTAGGCTTTGCAGGCAAAATGCCTTAACTGCTGAGCCATCTCTCCAGCTCCCCCTTTTTAGTTTTTTTTTTTTTTTTTGAGATAGAGTCTTGCTCTAGCCCAGGCTGACCCAGAATTCACTATGTAGTCCCACGTTGGTATTGAACTCACAGCAATAATCCTACCTCTGCCTCCCAAGTGCTGGGATTAAAGGCGTGCACCACCACATTCAGCTACACCATGCTTTTGTAAGATGCTGAATTTATGTGTAAGTGTGTCATACCTGAATAACATGATAGCCCAAAATTTCCAAATGTCGTTTCTTCATAGCCGATTTTCCTTTTAGGTGAGGGATGTTTGTACAAAAAGCTTTTAAATCCAAAAATTCAAAAGCAATCCTACAGAAAATAAAGCTCAATATTTACTTCCAAAGTCAAACCAAGAAATTGAATTATAAGCCTTACAAAAAAAGAATGCATTTTTGTTAAATAATAAAAGCTAAATGACTATAAATGAGCATATTGCCAAGCTGGGGGTTTTATGTTTTGTCTTTTTATTTATTTAGAATAGTTACTTGTATGTGTGTGAGCTGCATATGGTCACATCAGGGTCTCATGCCACTGCAGGCACACACCAGATGTTTGTGCCACCTTTTGCATCTGGCTTTCCATGGGTGGTGGGGAATTGAACCCAAGCTGTCAGGATTTTCAAGCAAGTGCCTTAAAACTTAGCTATCTCCCCAGCCACCCCCTCCTTCCCCCCCTCTTTTTTTTGTTTTCGAGGTAGGGTTTCATTCTAGCCCAGACTGACCTGGAACTCACTCTATAGTTCCAGATTGGCTTCAAACTCACAGTGATCCTCCTACCTCTGCCTCCCAAGTCTGGGATTAAATGTGTGTACCACCACGCTCAGCTCAGCAATTTTTTTGTCCAATGTGAACTTACTGTGTGGCTTCCTACATAAGGAACTTAAAGAAGCAGCCACATAGCTTACATTCTAATAGAAAGCATGAGGATGGTAACAGTGCAGTATAGGAAGTGACTTCATGCTATCACAAAGTAGAGAGGTATGGGAACACAAAAGAAGAAAATACTGTTCTAGACGAGAACAGCTAGGAGATCACTTTAGTTGCAGACTGCTAAGCTTTGGATGGGAGCAGGCAGGAGGCACAGGAAAGGCAAAAGTAGAGAGATTGCACGCGAGGTATGAGGAGTAAATGCGACTTCCATCTGCCAACCCTCAATAAAACAGGTCATAATATAGTGAAAATTAGCTCAAATATAAATTACCTTTCAGCTCCTGGTGGAAGCTTTGATTCAAATAATTGAGTATTTGATTCCCAGTACATTCCTGGTGGTTTCCCCAAAGTTATATTATGGCTTCCATAAGGGAGAGGTTTTTTCCTTTTATCCAAGATACACTCAAAATCTTAAGGAAGAATAGGAATCAACAGCATAAATTAGGTAAATTCAAACAGGCAAATGTTTAAGGTATAAAATACACTAACATATACACACATACATATAAAAGAATGATACATCTTCCTGATTGTCCAACTTATTTTATGAGATCTGATCCCATGGTACCTCTCTTTGAAAATTGATCTATAAAAAAACCAACAAGTGTAATTAAATATTAAATTATTTTTGCTGCGCATTGTGATGCATTCCTTTAATTCCAGCTGAGTTAGAAGGATCACTATGAGTTCAAGGCCAGTCTGAGACTTAATAGTGAATTCCTGGTAAGCCTGGGCTAGAGCAAGACCCTACCTTGAAAAACCAAAAAAAAAAAAAAAAAAAAAAAAGGCTGGAGATATGGCTCGGTAGTTAAGGTCCTTGCCTGTCAAGCCTAAGGACCCAAGTTCAATTCCCTAGTACCCAACTAAGCCAGATGCACAAGGTGGCACATACATCTGGAGTTCATTTGCAGTGGCTAGAGGCCCTGGTGTGCCCATTGTCTCTATCTGCTTCTTTCACTCTCTCAAATAAAAATAAAAAGAAAAAAATTATTCCTTTTGATTATCTTTGTGTATGTGTAAGTGGTGTTCATGTGAGTGTGGTTGCACACATGCAACAGCATGCATGTGGAGGTCAGAGGACAACTTTGGGTGTTGATGCTCCCCTTCTACCATGTTTGAGGCAGGAAGGGTCCAGGCTAGCTGGCCTGCAAGCTTCCTGAATTCTCCTGTCTCCTCTCAACCCACCACCATAGGCTACAATTAAATAGCACACTACTGGGTTAGGCTTTACATGGGTTCAGGGGATCCAAACTCAGGCCCTCATGTTTGCACAGCAAACACTTGACCTACTGAGCCATCTCCTAAGCCCCCAGTAAATCACTCTTAGTGGCTGTAGAGATGATGATACTGTCATGTTGTCAAAGTTACACTTTGATATACATCCTGAAATTAGACATCATGTAATATTTTCTTAGGAAAAATATCAGGGGTGAGTGGTACTGATATTTGTTCACTCTGACTCTAGATGGGAATCATTATAATATCACACTTTAAAACATGTGTGTGTGTGTTTATTTGAGAAAGAGAGAGTCACAGAGAGAGAAAAAAATAAAAATGCCAGAGCTGCTTTTCACTGCAGATGAACTCCAGATGCATGTGCCATGTGGCATATCTAGTTTTTTATATGGGTACTGGGGAACAGAACCTGGGCCAGTGGGCTTTGTAAGAAAGTGCCTTTAACCACTAAGCAATCTCTTCAGCTCCTTTTTTTTTCAATTTATTTATTTATTTATTTATAAGGAGAGAGGGAGAGAAAATATGGGTGTGCCAGGACCTTTTGCCACAGCAAACAAACTTATATGCATGGGCCACTTTGTGCATCTGGCTTTATATGGGTACTGGGGAACTAAACCTAGGCCAACAGATTCTGTAAGCAGTGCCTTTAACCACTGAGCCGTTTCCCCAGCCCAGCCCTCTTTTGTTTTGAGGTAGGGTCTTGCTATAATGCCATGACTGGCCATGGATCCTTTGGCTCAAGAAATCCTGCTTCAGCACAGTGCCCAGCTTTATTCCTTTGTATGTTTAAAACTCTTGCACAATTAAAATACTCATAGCCAAGACTGGTAATACAGGAATTATGCTGTTTAATGCCAGCCTGACCTACCCAGACCTTGTCTCAAAAAAATTAAGAAGGAGGGGGCTGGAGGGGTTAAGGCGTTTGCCTGCAAAGCCAAAGGACCCCAGTTCAATTCCCCAGGACCCACGTAAGCCAGATGCACAAGGGGGCGCATGTGTCTGGAGTTCATTTGCAGTGGCTAGAGGCCATGGTGTGCCCATTCTCTCTCTTCCTCTCTCTGCTTCTTTCTTTCTCTCTCTTAAATAAATAAAAGTAAAGTTAAAAAAGATAAGAAGGAAACAATAAAATCATAATAGTAATGTTTCTGAGCCTCCATTTCCCCATCTGTAATGTATATGTTCCATGGGACATAACTAAGTTTATCATATATAACACTTAAAATAATATCTAACACATAATAAGCAACTATTTTTAAAAAGCCCATTCTCTGAAGTACTACTATTATTTATTTTTTTATTTTTATTTTTATTTTTTGGTTTTTCAAGGAAGGGTCTCACTCTAGCCCAGGCTGATCTGGAATTCACTATGTATCCTCAGGGTGGCCTTGAACTCACGGCAATCTTCCTACCTCTACCTCCCAAGTGCTGGGATTAAAGGCATGTGCCACCACGCCCGGCCTGAAGTATTACATTTCTGTTAGCAATATATTTATCTATTATTGATGTTACAAAATTATAGCACTGTTATATAAAATTGATGCAACTAATCAGCACAAAATCCTATGAGTGGGCTAGAGAGATGGCTCAGTGGTTAAAGGTGCTTGCTAGCAAAGCATGATGGTCCAGGTTCAATTCCCTAGTATCCAAGTAAAAGCAGATGCACAAAGTGGCGCATGCATCTGGCATTCATTTGGAGTGGCAGGAGGCCCTGGTGCACACATTCTCTCTCTCTCTCTCTCTCTCGTGGTAAATAAATAAATAATTTTAAACAACAAACAAGCAATAAAGCCTATGGGTTAATGAAACCATTATATACTACTCATTCAATGAAGTAGACACTGATGATGTTAAGTAAGTGCTATCTGTTGGCATGGAAAAAATTTCGCAACATACAAAAAGTTATAAAATGTTATTATCCAATTGTTTCCTCCAAAATTTACAAGATAATACTTTATCACCATTGTAACAATATTAAGAGGTAGGAGTCTTTAAGAGATTGAAGGGGAAACACTAGGCCCTTTTCTGCTTCTGTCCTGTCTGTCATGTAAGAACACAAACTTTAGGGTGCCACCTTCAAAGCAAGTCCTTTAACCCCTGAGCTGTATCTCCAGCCTAAGGTGCGATCTTTATTTTATTTTATTTTATTTGAGGGGGGCCAGATAGAGAGAATGCTCATGCCAGGGCCTCTAGCCATTGCAAATGAACTCCAGACGCATTCACCACCTTGTGCATCTGGCCTTAACCACTAAGCCATCTCTCCAGCCTCCTAAGGTGCCATCTTGAAAGCAAAGACAGGGCCCTCGCCACACGTAGAACTTGCTGGTGTCTTCATCTGGGACTTCCAGCCTCCAGAACTGTTAGAAATAAACTTCTTTTTTTTTTTTGTTTGTTTGTTTTTTGAGGTAGGGTCTCACTCTAGCCCAGGCTGACCTGGAATTCACTATGGAGTCTCAGGGTGGCCTCAAACTCACGGCGATCCTCCTACCTCTGCCTCCCAAGTACTGGGATTAAAGGCGTGCGCCACCACGCCCGGCTTTTTAGAAATAAACTTCTGTTGTTCATAAATTACCCAGTCTCAAATTTTGTCACAGCAGCAAACAGACCAAGATATAAATACTATGAAATAAGCCACATTTGGTTTTAAAAGTCAATTGGAAAATCATAAAACAAAAGTAAACTGTGTCTCTAGGAATAAATTTTCTTTCTGGTATATGTCCTTTTATTTTTGCTATGCTAAATATGTACCTTGTGATTCATTTATTTTGTATTGTTTGAGACAAAGTCTTACTACATAGTCCAGATTGGTCTTGAACTTATTACATAACCCGGACTGACCTCAAACTCACTTCTGCCTTAGTTTCTCACTAAAATTGTTAGCATGTGCCAGCATGCTCACCTAGAACAGGATCTATTTATTTATTTATTTATGGAGACAAAGAAGCAGATAGAAAACGGGTACACCAGGACCTCCAGCCACTTCAAATGAACTCCAGACACATATGCCACCTTGTGCATCTGGCTTACATGAGTACTAGGGTATCAAACCTGGGTCCTTAGACTTTGCAGGCAAATGCCTTAACTGCTAAACCATCTCTCCAGCCCTAGAACAGGATCTTTTAAAGATCTAGAAATGTTCAGTGAAGCCAGGTGTGGTGGTGCACACCTTTAATCTCAGCACTCGGGAGGCAGAGGTAGGAGGATCGCCATGAGTTCAAGGCCACCCTGAGACTACATAGTGAATTCCAGGTCAGCCTGAGCTAGAATGAGACCCTACCTGGAAAAACCAAAAAAAAAAAAAAAAAAAGAAAAGAAAAGAAATGTTCAGTGAACCTGAGTCTGAGTTTTCACTTAGACTTAGTAAAAGACTGCCCATAAGATTTTTTTTTTTCCCCTGCAAAACTGCAAAATGCTGATAGTTATCAAAGCTGGGCCCTGGGAATAAACTTGAGGATTCACTGGTTAGTTTATTTTATTTTTTCCTACTCCTGTTTGGACATTTTCAAAAAAAAAAAAAAAAACGTGAAAGAAAATCTTAAACGTTAATTTTTTTGGGTTTCTTTTTTTTTTTTTTTGAGGTAGGGTCTTACTGTGGCCCAAAGTGACCGAAACTCACTGTATAGTACCAGGCTGTCCTTGAACTCACAGCAAATCTCCTAACTCTGCCTCCCAAATGCTAGCATTAAAGGCATGGGCCACCATGCCAGGCCATAAACTTTAAATTTTTTGCTTATGTATGTGTACATGTATGTATGTGTGCTTGTGTGCATCTGGCACATGTGTGTGGATGTGTACACATGCATATTCCTTGGTTGCTCTCCTCTTTATTTACTGAGCCATGGTCTTTCACTTTAGCCCAGATCTCCCAGACCCAGCTAGTCTAGCTAGCCAGCTTAGCCCGGGGCTCCCTGGCTCCTCTTCCCTCACACGGGATTCACATGGGTGCTGAACATACAAAATCCAGCCTCCACCATAAGCACTGTACAAATTGAACCATCTCCTCAGATCTTTCTTTCAGAAAGTTCCAACTAATTAGATGATTCTATTTAAATTAGTCTAGTTCTCTCAAAGTAGCTCAGCATCTCCCAGTGACTTACCTACTGTGTGGTAATAGGGCGAAAGAATAGAGGCTTTGACATAGCTGGTTCCTCCCAGTATCTCTGCTAACATTTTATAAATCTGTTGTTGTGCTCCATTCATGATGCCAAACTCTTTAAGAAAATAAAAATAGTCTACTTAATTACCGAATGAAAATCAATCACCCCAATTCTATGAACTAAAAATAAAAAATGTAATACCTCAATGCAATACCATATGTAACAACACTAAATTCAATAGCAGACAGATTCTTATTCTCAAAAGGTTTAGTTTCCCAGTTAAGAAATTGCTATAAGCTGGGTGTGGTGGCGCACACCTTTAATCCCAGCACTCAGGAGGCAGAGGTAGGAGCATGCCTTTAATCCCAGCTGAGTTAGGAGGATTACTATGAGTTCAAGGCCAGTCTGAGAGTACATAGTGAATTCCAAATCAGCCTGGGCTAGAGTAAGACTCTACCTTGAAAAACCAAAAAAAAAAAAAAAAAGAAAGAAAGAAAAAGAAAAAGAAAAAGAAATTGCTACACAACAAGTTCCACCCGTAAAATTATATACCATATTAAATAGGTTATGACCATCTTGGAAACTCATGTCATATTAAGGTTTAATGATGACAAATAATAACAATGTATTATCTAATAATCTGCTTTAGAATTAAACTTCACCCTCTTACCAAATGAAAACTCAAACCTTTACTATACTGTTGTTGACAAAAGCGATCATGAAACCATGGAATTTGTAACTCGGGGCATTCCAAGCAAACTGCTCTATTTAACTCCATAAGACGGAGCTGGACCCTTGTTTGTAGAGATGAAGGTAATGCTGAAAGTAAAAATAAATCACTAATGGGGTTTGATAATTTAGACATAGCAAAAATAATTCACTTTTTCATAATTGACCACACTGCTGGCTCTCACATGATAAAACATCACTTCATTTGTACACAAATGCTTTACATCTTGGAATTTCTACATTTGCTAACATGATCAGGATGAACTTCTACATACAAATGCATATATTCATCTTTGGAAATATATGTATTGAAGTAACCCCCCACTGGGCTGGAGAGATGGCTTAGCGGTTAAGGCATTTGCCTGCAAAGCCAAAGGACCCAGGTTCGATTCACCAGGACCCACGTAAGCCAGATGCACAAGGTGGCGCATGTGTCTGGAGTTCATTTACAGTGGCTGAGGGCCCTGGTACAACCATTCTATCTACCTGCTTCCCTCTCTCTCTCACTCTCTCAATAAATAAAATTAATTTTATTTATAATTAATTAATTTTATTTAATTAAAAAAATAAATAAAATAAATACTTTTTTGTGGGGCATGCTTTTTTTTATTCATTTATTTATTTGACAGAGAAAGAGAGAAAGAATTGGGTGTGCCAGGGCCTCCAGCCACGATAAACGAACTCCAGACGCATGTGCCCCCTTGTGCATCTGGCTAACATGGGTCCTGGGGAATCGAACCTGGGTCCTTTGGCTTTGCAGCCAAATGCCTTAACTGCTAAGCCATCCCTCCAGCCCAATAATTTAAAAAAAAAGAAGAAAGAAAGAAAAGAAAAGAAATATCCCCCCTACCAAGTGCTGTGGATAAAACTCAGGGCCTCAAGAATGCTAGGTAATTATTCTGCCACTAAGCTAGATCACAGTCAACCATGAAATGATTTTACTAACAGAAAAACAAATGTCATTAGCCTTTAAATGCTTCATTATAGGTAGAGCTGAAACTTGGATATAAAATGTAAGTGCTAATTAAAAAAAATAAAATGTAGATACATACTTTCAAGTTGAGAGTCTAATCTGGCTAAGAATTTGATGTTAAATATTTTCTTAAGCAGATCTTCTGGAAAATACTCGAGGGTGGCCAGAGAAAAACCAAGAAACACTAACATAAGAGGATCCAATGTACCTAAAAATAAGTTTAAAAGCATATAAAACACAGCTGCTTCATATATACAGACATATCATTCTAGCAAAGCCAGGGTTTTTGTTGTTGTTGCTTGTTTGTTTTGAGGTAGGGTCTCATTCTAGCCCAGGCTGACCTGCAATTCACTCTAGCCCCAGGTGGCCTCGAACTCACAGCAATCCTCCTACCTCTGCCCCCCATATGCTGGGATTAAAGGCGCACACTACCACACCCAGCTAAAGTCAGGATTGTAAAAATTATATAAACAGCATTCACAAAACTAACCTACAGTGTTACAGGTCAACAGCACATGGGGATGGGGCGGGGCTGAATAAGAAAGGGGGATAAGAGAAAGGTGCTGTGGCTATACTCGTTTTTTTGTTTTTAATGTGCAATTACACAGGTGTGTTATACATGCATGGGTGTACCAGGGTCTCTTACGGCTATAAAGTAATGTCCATCTGGCTTTACATGGGCACTGAGAATTGAATCAAGGCCAGCAAGCTGTGCAAGCACCTTTAACAACCAGGCCATCTCCCCAGCCCCACGCCACGCTTCTTGATTAGAATATTGAGTTCCTAGGTGATCAAACCTGTGTAAGTTGTACTGTGTTTTTGTTGCTGCTGTTGTTTGCTTGTTTTTAAGGTAGTGTCTCACTCTAGCCCAGGCTGACTTGGCACTCACTCTGTAGTTCCAGGTTGGCCTCAAACTCACAATGCTCCATCTACCTCTGCCTCCTGAGTGCTGGGATTAAAGGTGTGTACCACCACACCTGGCAGTTCTACTGTTTTACTAGTGTTAAAGGAATGTTATTGTTCTTATACCTCAAAAGAAGTGACCCCAGTCTGTTTGGGGATAATATAATAGTGTTTGGAATGTGTTAAGCCTTGTTCTAAGCACACTGTACACATAACTCATTTGAATCTCATTATTACGCACAGGAGGAATAGCAGGAACTTATGAGTGTAGAAGGTGCTGTGAAGTGAATTGACTTGCTCAAGGTCTCGGATGCAGCGAGTGCAGGGTGGTCTTTAACTCAGAAAGTACAGCTCCAGAACTGCCATGTAGCTCTTTGGGGACTCAGGACTTCAGGCTGAGCTTGCGCACTTGAGGCTTAGGTCTCACCTCACACCTGCTCCCTGACCGATTCCGGGGAAGTTCATCATGGAGGAAGAAGCTGGCTCACTTCCACATCCACAGCAGAGACAGAATCAACAGCACCAACAAACACAAACAGCCTGAGCTCAAGCTAGTCCTCTACACACCTGGTAAGACTAGACTCGAGAGCCCTCCCATAACATACACCTCCAGCAGGACTCCCCTGCTGACGACTAAGTAGGAAGCTTAAACATATCTGAGAAGGCCTGGTATGGTGCAGGGCCTTTAATCCTAGCACTCAGGAGGCAGAGGTAGGAGCATCACCATAAATTTAAGGCCATCCTGGGACTACATAGTGAATTCCAGGTCAGCCTGGGCTACAATGAAACACTACCTCAAAAAAATAAAAACTGGAAAAAAAATTACCTAAGAGCCTAATGTGGTGTGGTGGCACACACCTTTAATCCCAGCATTCAGGAGGTTGAGGTAGGAGAATCTCTGTGAGTCCCAGGCCAGCTTCACAGTACATAGTTAATTCCAGGTTAGCCTGGGCTAGAGCAAGACCCTACCTAAAAAAAAAAAAAAAAAAAAAAAAAAAAAAAAAAAAAACCTAAGAAGGGCTGGATAGATGGTTCAGTGATTAGTGCTTAGCAATACTTGCTTGCAAAGTCTGATAGCCTGGATTCAATTCCCCAGTACCCATGTAAAGCCAGATGCACAAAGTACCCCATGTGTCTAGTTTTTGCAGTGGCAGAAGGCCCTAGGGTGCCCATTCACATACTCTCTCTCAAATAAATAAATAAAAATATTGAAAAAAATACCTAAGGGTTAACGGGAGAGGGGAAAATAATTAAGAAGCCAGGTGTGGTGGCACACTCAGGAGGCAGAGGTAGGACTGTTGTGAGTTCTGGGCTAGAATGAAATCCTACCTACCTCTTTCTCTGTCAAACAAATAAATAAAAATAAAATATTTAAAAAAATTAATGGGCTGGAGAGATGGCTTAGCAGTTAAGCACTTGCCTGTGAAGCCTAAGGGCCTCGGTTCAAGGCTCGATTCCCCAGGACCCAAGTTAGCCAGATGCACAAGGGAGCGCATGCATCTGGAGTTCGTTTGCAGTGGCTGGAGGTCCCAACACGCCCATTCTATGTCTCTCTATCTGCGTCTTTCTCTGTCTGTCACTCTCAAAAAATAAAATAAAATAATTAAAAGTACATGAATCACCATGAGTTCAAGGCTACCCTGAGACTACATAGTGAATTCCAGGTCAACCTGGGTTAGAGCAAGACCCTACCTTGAAAAACTAAAAAAAGAAAAAAAAATCTACAACACAACCACAAAAATAACATAAAAGGGCTGAAGAGATGGCTCAGTGGTTAAGGTGCTTGCCTGCGAAGCATAAAGACCTAGGTTTGATTCCCCAGTACCCATGTAAACCAGATACACAAGGTGGCGCACACATCTGGAGTTCCTGTGCAGTGTGACTAGAGACCCTGGCTTGCCCATTCTATCTGCCTCTTTCTCTTTAAAATAAATGAATAAATAAATACAACATAAATGAAGCTAACAGTAATGATTGCTACCAGCAAACTATCATGTCAAAACTAGCCTTTGGCTGGAGAAATGGCTTAGTGGTTAGGGAGCTTGCCTGAGAAGCCTAAGGACCCAGGTTCAATTCCCCAGTACCCACATAAGCCAGATATACAAGGTGGTACATGCATCTGGAGTTCATTTGCAATGGCTGGAGGCCCTGAAGTGCCCATTCTGTCTCTATCTGCCTCTCTCTCTCTTTCTTTCTTTCTCTCTCTCAAATAAATTAAATAAATTTTTAAACAGTAGTCTTCATTTAAGACAAAGAAAATTATTACTCCATTAAATTTATTAATTTATTTGTAACACTGGGAATTGAACCTAGTGCCTCACACAGACATGCCAAGTGTTCTACCACTACACTATACTTGCACCATCTTTTATTTAACCATTCTTTTTTTCTTTAGGCAATCTCACTAAATTGTTCAGAATTACCTTAAACACACTCTGTAGTGTTGGGAAACCATGGATGTTCTACTCCCTTGCCTCAGCCTCCAGAATAGGTAGAATTACCAGGCCCAACTCCATAGGTTATTTTAAATTTTTAAAAAATTTCTCCTTTTCATTTTTTATTTTATTTATTTATTTGAGAGAAAGAATGGGTGCGCTAGGGCCTCCAGCCACTGCAAATGAATTCCAGATGCATGCGTCACCTTGTGCATCTAACTTACGTGGGTCCTGGAGAATCAAACCTGGGTCCTTGGGCTTCGCATGCAAGCACCTTTACCACTAAGTCATCTCTCCAGCCTACTGGTTTTTGTTTTGTTTTGTTTTGTTTTGTTTTGTTTTTTATGAGGTAAGGTCTCACTCTAGTCTGTGCTAACCTGGAATTCACTATGTAGTGTCAGGGTGGCCTTGAACTCACAGCAATCCTTCTACCTCTGCCTCCCAAGTGCTGCCACACATGGCTGGTTATTTTAAATTTTACAGTGTCTTTTTTTTTTTTTTTAACTTATTTATTTGAACATGTATATGTGCATCCTGTCTTTTTGTTTTGTTTTGTTTGTTTTTTGTTTTTAGAGGTGAAGTTTCACTCTAGTCCGGGATAACCTGAAATTCACTATGTAGTCTCAGGCTCGCCTCGAACTCATGGTGATCCTCTTACCTCTGCCTCCCAAGTACTGGGATTAAAAGTGTGTGTCATCACACCCGGCTGCCTGTCTGGTTTTAAATATTTTCATTTTTACTTATTTATTTGAGAGAGAGAGAGAAAGACAGAGACAGAGAGGCAGAGAGAGGGTGAGGGACAGAGAAAGAAAGAGGGAATGGGCATCCAGCCACTGCAAACAAACTCCGGATGCATGTACTACCTTGTGCATCTGGCTCACGTGGGTCCTGGGTTATTGAACCTGGGTCCTCTGGCTTTGCAGGCAAATACCTTAACCACTAAGCCATCTCTCCAGCCCCCTGTCTGGTTTTATATAAGTAGCTGGGGAATTGAACCCAGCCATCAAGCTTTGCAAACAAGCAAGCAAGCAAGTGCATTTAAATGTTGAGCCATTTCTTCAGCCCCTACATAGAGTCCTTAAGATTTTTTTTTTCCCCGAGGTAGGGTCTCACTCTAGCTCAGGCTGACCTGGAACTCACTATGTAGTCTCAGGGTGGCTTTGAACTCATGGTGATTCTCCTGCCTCCTGCCTCTGCCCACCCAGCTTGAGTTTAAAAATTCTTAGGGAGCCAGATGTAGTGGTGCACACCTTTAATCCCAGTACTCAGGGGGCAGAGGCAGGAGGATCACCATGAGTTCGAAGCCACCCTGAGACTACATAGTGAGTTCCAGGTCAGCGTGAGCTACAGTGAGACCCTACCTTGAAAAACCAAAAAAAAAAAAAAAAAAAAAAAAAAAAAAGCCAAAATCATACTTTTCAGTCTTTCTTCTCTCATACTCTTTAATTTTTAGAAGAAATCTAATTTCTATACGTCTGCATGAATAATAAAGATTTCTAACACAGCACCTTTTTACTTGTCTGTTAGCAGACACAGTAGCATCAGGCATAATTGCACACTATCTGGCTGATGAACTGCATAAAAATATAGGAAAGTTCATGAGCTTGATGCTGATACAATTAATATAATTGCATTGAGTTCACACCAGCTTAGCCAGAGTCAACAGGTCCTGTAAGTATACCCTCCCAGTAAGTATCTACTGCTACTGCTTGACAGACCACTTCCCCACGCACAGCAGAAAGCTCTGAGGAAACTAGCTTCTGGCTCTTTCCAACCTCCATCCTGTGAACCTCAGCCTCCCTCCCTCTACTCTCCGCACACAGCATCTGCTGTTCCTGAAAGAAGCCACACACACTGTCACTTCTGGTTCCTTGGCACTTGCCATTCTTTCACCCTATCCACTGACATAGATCAGTCCCTCATTTCCTTCACTCTGTGGTCAGAAGACATTTCAGGGAGGAGTCCCCGAGTTCCTCTTCAGCGATCACTCCAGCCTACCCCAGCCCACTATGCTCCATCCCACACTTACTCTGCAGTACTGCTGTCAAGAGGCCTTTTCGCCACTTGACCTCAGAGATTTGTATATTGTTCATGCCAGTGTCCCCCAGCCCAGGAAGGGAATGCAGTACGTAGTCTACCTGTTCACACACACTCTCTCTCTCTCTAGGGTCCAGGAGAGTATTTCACAAGTATAACTACACAGTGAATGGTGACTGGGAAGGGAAAAAGTACTGAGCCACTTCTAAAACTGCCATTGTGTGTGGACCATTAAGTGGCATGGGTCAGAGAAGTCACACAAAGCTCTACTTCTTTTTTTTTCTTTTCCTTTTGTTTTTGTTTTTGTTTTGCTTTGTTGTTTTTTGAGGTAGGGTCTCACTCTAATCCAGGCTGACCTGGAACTCACTATGTAGTCTCAGGGTGGCCTTGAACTCACAGCAGTTCTCCTACCTCTGCCTCCCAAATGCTGGGACCAAAGGCGTGTGCCACTACACCTGGCTAAAGCTATACTTCTTAAAGGTCAGTCTGTCACAAACAAAATTTAGGGCCCCAAATAAAAAAATGAGAAGGAAAAATTTAAAAAAAAAATTACTACTTATAGTATCTGCTTCTGATAATATAATAAATAAATAAAAGAGAAAGAGATAGAAAGACAGAGAGGGAGGAAGGAAAGGAGGGAGAGAGAGAATGGGCACATCAGGGCCTCCAGCAACTGTAAATGAACTCCAGACACAGGTGCCACCTTGTGCATCTGGCTTACGTGGGTCCTGCAGATTTGAATCTGGATCCTTTGGCTTCACAGGCAAATGCCTTAACCACTAAACCATCTCTCCAGCCCAGATTTTTATTTTTTATTATATATCTATAGTTTGTTTTTCGAGGTAGGGTCTCACTCTAGCCCAGGCTGATCTGGAATTCACTACGTAGTCTCAGGGTGGCCTTGAACTCATGGCAATCCTCCTTCCTTTGCCTCCCTAGTGCTGGGATTAAAGGCGTGCACCACCACGCCTGGCTCCCAGGTTTTTATTTTTGAGACAAGGTCTTACTATACATACCCTAGGCTCTACAGCCTCAAATTTGCAATCCTCCTTACCATGCTAGCAAAGAGCAGGTACATACACACCCCAGCTCAAACATGTTTTAGGTACAGAATTCAGGGCTAGCATGGATCCTCATTAGTGAGATACATTGTGACATTTCCTAGCTCATAGGCACATCAAGTATCTTCTGATAAACTCATTCTATATAGTATCAATTTACCTACCTGAGTAAGAATAAAGGCATTGCAGGCACGCTCCAAAAAATTCATCCCTTTGTGGTGGATCGTAGTTCAAAATGCTGAATGGAAGAGTAATAGCAAGAACTGAAAAAGGATGGATCTGTATAAACAAAAGAAGTTTGATAGCTTAAGCTTCAGCAAAATACATTCCAACCTATTTTTTTAAATATTTTTATTTTTATTTATTTATTTGAGAGAGAGAAGAGAGAAAGAGGCAGATAGAGAATGGGCACTCAGTGCCTCCAGCCACTGCAAACGAACTCCAGACGCATGCATAACCTTGTGCATTTGGCTTACGTGGGTCCTGGGGAGTCGAACCTGGGTCCTTTGGCTTTGTAGGCAAACGCCTTAAATACTAAACCATCTCTCCAGCCCAGCCTATTTTTTAAATATTTTTTTATTTTTTTATTTATTTGAGAGAGAGAGAGAGAGAGAGAGAATGGGTGTGCCAGGGCTTCCAGCCACTGCAAACGAACTCCAGACACTTGCGCCCCCTTGTGCATCTGGCTAACGTGGGTACTGGGGAATCGAACCCAGGTCCTTTGGCTTTGCAGGCAAACGCCTTAACTGCTAAGCCATCCCTCCAGCCCTCAACCTATTTTATTTATTTATTTGCAAGCAGAGGGAGGTAGAAAGAAGAGAGACAGACAGACAAAGAATGGGCATGCCAGGGCCTCCAGTTGCTGCAAACTCCAGACCCATGCACCACCTTGTGAGTCTGGCCTCAAGTGAGTAAAGGGGAATCGAACCCACGTCACTAGGCTTTTCAGGCAGGTGCCTTCACAGCCACGCCGTCCCTCCTGGGGAGATATCCATACAAGTATAAGAACCTGAGCTCCATGCTCAGCACCCATGCAAAATGCTGCACACAGCAGTAGGCATCTGTAATTGGGAACTGGAGGAAAGAGGGAGCATCAATAGGGCATTATGGCTGCCTAGACTAGTTGAATTGGTGAGCTCCAGCTTCACTGGGAGACCTGTTTCAAAAAATAAGGTGGAGAGCTGGAGAGATGGCTCAGAGGTTAAGGCACTTGCCTGCAAAGCCTAAGGACCCATGTTCGACTCTCCAGATCCCATGTAAGCCAGATGCACAAGGTGACACAAGCGCACATGGACACATGTGCACAAGGTGACGCACACGTCTAGAGTTCGACTGCAGTGGCTAGAGACCCTGGCATGCCAATTCTCTCATTAAAAAAATAAAAATAATAAGCCAGGTATCGTGGTGCACGCCTTTAATCCCAACACTCAGGAGGCAGAGGTAGGAGGATCACGTGAGTTCAAGGCCACCCTGAAACTACATAGTGAATTCCAGGTCAGCCTGGGCTAGAGTGAGACCCTACCTTGGGGAAAAAAAAAAAAGGGAGAAAGAACAACTGTGGAACCAGAAGCCACATAAATTTTTAAACATTAAACTCTATTCCAAGTTCTGAAAACATTTAATTTATGACAAAAAGTATTCTTCTAGAAGTTAAAAAACATGTAAAACTATTAAGTAACACTTAGATTTCACCTGTTGGCCTGGAGAGGTGGTTCACAGGTTAAAGGCACTTGTCTGCAAACCCTGGCAGCCTGGGTTTGATTCCCCAGTACCTATAATAAAGCCAGATGCACAAAGTGGTGTATAAATCTCGAATTCATTTACAATGGGAGGATGCCCTGGCACGTCCATGCTGTCTTTTGGCCTGCCTCACTCTCTGTTAAATAAATAAGTAAAACATATAAATCTCACCTTTTCAATCTGCTGAACAACCACTGAAGCTATCCTATCAAGCAATGGAGTACTGAGGTAGTTGGTTCTAGAAAGGAAAGATGCAATCTTTGCAACATTAACGTAACTAATTTCATCCACAAAACGCTGTAAAGCAGCAATTGTTTCTTCAATAAGTGATTCATAAAACCAGGCTCCTTTCAAGGATTTAAGTTCCTCCCATAGCAGATCCAAACTGTCGTTCTGCTGTAATCGCTGACGGCCACAGTGGTCTAGTATTCGTAGTAGTTTCAGCTGTTTCCCGGTGGTACTACCCAAGCACGTGTGATCGTACTGAATCCATCTTAAAACAGCTGTGGCGATGTCATTCAGCTCCTTGAGATCCCACTGAGGTAGAGATGCTTCTATTCGGGTTATCACTGCTTCGCTGAGGTGGGAAGAGATCATGGATATGGCACAGACCAGGATGGAAATCTTGCTCAGTATGGCAGTATCTTCCAAGTGACTATAAAGGAAAAAGAAAATGAAAAGAATAAAATTAACACATCAGCAACAAAACCCACAAAAATATACGTATTACAATATGGATATTCAGGCTGGAGAGATGGCTTAGCAGTTAAGGTGCTTGCCTGCAAAGCCTAAGGACCCAGGTTCGATTCCCCAGTACCCAGGTAAGCCAGATGCACCAGGTAGTGCATGTGTTGGAAGTTTGTTTGCAGTGGCTGGAGGCTTGGTGCACCCATTCTCTATCTGCCTCTTCTCTTTCTCTCAAATAAATAAAGAAAATATTTTTTAAAATATGAATATAATGCCAAGCATGGTGGTACATGCCTTTAATCCCAGCACTCAGGGAGGTAGGAGGATTGCCATGAGTTTGAGGCCACCCTGAGACTGCATAGTGAATTTCAGGTCAGCCTGAGCTAGAGTGAGACCCTACCTCGGAAAAAAACAAATACATATACATATACATATATGATACTACTGTTTTAATAGATGACATAAGCTTAAAATACTAGTTAACACTAGGCGTGGTGGCACACGCCTTTAATCCCAGCACTCGGGAGGCAGAGGTAGGAGGATCACCGTGAGTTCGAGGCCACCCTGAGACTACATAGTGAATTCCAGGTCAGCCTGGCCTGAGTGAGACACTACCTTGAAAAACCAAAAAAAAAAAAAAAAAAGAAAAGAAAATACTAGTTAACTTAAAGCAGATTTAGATAAATTCATAGGTGGCATGTCACAAAAAGTTACTAAGGGAAGCCTAAGAAGACATAAAGCATGCATCAAATTTTTCATGAGAAACAAAGCTATCGTCTAGGAATAAAAGGTCAGAACAATGTTTCCAGTGCTGTTGCTGGAGAAGAATTTGGGCTCAATTTCTGATATGACCTTTCAGGAGCTGTCATTGACCTTGAATAATCTTCATGGAAGTTCTTCAATAATAATGCTTCCCTTTTTATTTCTGGAAGAACAACTTTAAAACACACACACACACACACACAAATATACAACTGTCCCCTTCCCTACTCCTCCTTCATTTCCTAAATCTCCATAGTAAGCATTCCACCATTAGGACAGTAATTGTAGCCCAGACTGACCTGGAACTCACTCTGTAGTCTCAAGCTGGCCTCAAACACACAGCCATCCTCCTACCTCTGCCTCCTGAGTGCTGGGATTAAAGGCATGAGCCACTATGCTGGCCTAAGTTATTCTTTCTACAGCTTCTAAACTTAAAAGTTTGTTGAAAAGTTAAAAGTTGCTGTGGTGGGGCTGGGGAGATGGCTTAGTGGTTAAGCACTTGCCTGTTAAGCCTAAGGACCCGGGTTCAAGGCTCCATTCCCCAGGACCCACGTTAGCCAGATGCACAAGGGGGCGTACGCGTCTGGAGTTCATTGCAGTGGCTGGAGGCCCTGGCGTGCCCATTGTCTCTCTATATATATCTGCCTCTTTCTCTCTCTGTCTGTCACTCTCAAATAAATAAATAAAAGTTAAAAAAAAAAGTTGGTGTGGTGGTGCACGCCTTTAATCCCAGCATTCAGGAGGCAGAGTTAGGAAGATAGCTGTGAGTTCAAGGCCACCCTGAGACTACAGAGTGAATTCCAGGTCAGCCTGGGCTAGAGTGAGACCCTACCTCGAAAAACCAAAAATCAAATAGGAACTCAAAGTTAAATACAAAATTGAGCTAATGTTTGGTTAGGTAGTTGGATAGTTTTTTGAGATAAGACCCTATCTCAAAAAAATAACAAAAGGGGCTAGAGAAATGGCTCAGCAGTTAAGTGCTTACTTGCAAAACCTAAGGACTCAAGTTTGATTCCCCAATACCCACATAAAGCCAGAAGCACAGGTGGCCCATGAGTCTGGAGTTCACTTAAAGTGGGTAGAGGCTCTGATGTGCTCTATCTCTCTCTCTCAAATAAATAAATACAATATTTGAAAAGAAACAACAAGGCTAGAGACATGGCTTAGTGGTTAAGGCGTTTGCAAGAGAAGCCTAAGGACCCAGGTTCAATTCCCCAGTACCCACATAAGCACAAGGTGGTGCATGCATATGGAGTTCATTTGCAGTGGCTGGAGGCCCTGGTGTGCCCATTCTCTCTCTCTCTCTCTCTCAAATGGTTTTTTTTTTTTTTAAGTAACAACAAAAGAACACATTAAATTCTAAAATAATCATCACATTCAATGCTACTCAGGATACACTGCATTGTTATGGGCACTTTCATTCACTATTAGCAAATTTAAAAATTCATGTAATCTTTCTGGAACGTTAATTAACCAGTATGGCTCAAGAACCTTAAAAACACTATCATTTTCAAAATACAATACATACATGTATAAAAATTGTTGGGGCTGGGTATGATGGCACATGCCTCAAATCCCAGCACTTGGGAGGCTAAGGTAGGAGGATCACTGTGAGTTTGAGACTGGTCTGGAGCTACAGAGTGAGTTCAAGGTCAGCCTGGACTAGAGTAAGACCCTACTTTGAAAAAAACAAGCCTGGGCTAGAATGAGACCCTACCTTGAAAAAAAAATTAAAAAAGAAAAAATACAAGTGCCATTTGATAGAACACACCAATAATCTCAGCACTCAGATGGCTGAGGCAGGGGGATTCCCATGAGTTCTAGACCAGATCTAGTAGGACCCTGTGGTAGTATGAATGTATGTCCCTGTGATGGTTAAATTCTGTTATCAACTTGATCAGATTAGGAATCCACAGGCACTCCTTTTGGGTGGGTCTCTGAGGTTGCTTCCAGGAGGATTAACTGAAGGTGGAAATCCTTCTTCCAGGGTGAGCCCTTCCCCCCAGTGGATGGCCCTCCCAGAGGGAGGCTTTATGTAAGGAAGCTCAGGTAGAAAACAACCCCTTTCTCCCACCTGGCTGCCCTGCTGCTTGCTGGCCAGTGCTTCACTTGCATGTGCATCTATCTTGTCCAGCTATCCTCCACTGGTATTAGAACCAAGTTCCTCGGCTTTCCAGTGTGACTGCTGAGGCATCCAGCCACGTGGACTGAGCAGCCTCCTTAACTCTGGGGCCTGCAGCCTGCTACTGTTGGATTGCCATAAACTAATCCAATAAATTACCTTTTAATACAATTCATTCTATCAGCTCTGTTTCTCTAGAGAACCCTGTCTGATACATCCCCCAAAGACTCAGGTGTTTTATTAAAACTTGCAACTTGGACCTCCAGCCACCTGGTTGGAGGAGATGTCACCAAGGGTGGATTCTGGGGTCCAGCCCTAAGGTGTGTTTGAGGATGGATCTGAATTCTAGCCCAAAGGTATGCAGAGCTCTGAGCTCTGGTGGGGTCCCTGATACTTGCTGCTTTTTGGTGTTTTGCTCACTGCTGGTGGTTTCTCTCCCTGCTTGAATTTATGAATGGGAGCCAGCTTCTTCTGCCATTTGATAGAACTTCCCCTGGATCTGTAATCCTGAAATAAATCCCTTCCTCCCATAAACTGTGTCTGTTTCAAAGTTCATCTCAGCAACATGGAACTATCTATAGCAGTCTGTCTCAAAATAAAAAAAAAACATTTTTTTAAAAAGTAGCAACAGTAAGGTGCTGGGAGATGGCTCAGCAGGTAACAGCATTTATCACTTAAGCATGAGGGCCAGAGATGTCTTGAATTTAATTCTCCAGTAACCCCAGTGTTGTGAGAAGCAGAGACTGGAAAATGGCTAGGATCCTGGAAAACTGAAGATCCGGGTTGAGTAATCTCAAGGAAATTCGTGGATAAACAATAGAGGATATTTGACATTCTCCTCTAGCTTGCACACACATGCACATGAGCATATGCCACACAAGACTACATATGCACATAGAAAAAAGCAACAACAAACTGGGTGTGGTGACGTACACCTTTAATCCCAGCACTCGGGAGGCAGAGGGAGGATCGCAGAGAGTTCGAGGCCACCCTGAGACTACATAGTGAATTCCAGGTCAGCCTGGGCTACAGTGAGACCCTACCTTTAAAAAAAAAAAAGCAACAACAGGGCTGGAGGGATGGCTTAACGATTAAGGCACTTGCCTGCAAAGCCAAAGGACTCAGGTATGATTCCCCAGGACCCACATAAACCAGATGCACAAGGTGGCACATGTGTCTAGAGTTCTTTTGCAGTGCCTGGAGGCCCTGGCACACCCATTTTCTCTGTCTCTCTCTCTCTCAAATAAATAAATAAATCTTTTTTTTAAAAGCAACAACAAAAATACCTTCAGGTATTTTCCAGTACATGAATTCTCTTGGTTCTCTGAACTGTTGCAGGAGCTTTTTATACAAATATTTATGTGAATTAGTTCAATTAAGTTGTATTCCTTCTAATATTGACTTGAAATTGCCTAAACTGAAGTGATGGGAGATCATTCTAAAGCATGAAGAATCTATAATTTTTGTATAACTTACCCCAAATTTTAAATTTTAGACAATAACTCAAAAAATGGGCCACGCTGGGCATGGTGGCACACGCCTTTAATCCCAGCACTTGGGAGGCAGAGGTAGGAGGATCACCATGAGTTTGAGGCCACCCTGAGAATGTAGAGTGAATTCCAGGTCAGCCTGGGCTAGATTGAGACCCTACGTTGAAAAATCAAAAAAAAAAAAAAAAAAGTGGGAGGTCCTGGGTTTGATTCCCAGCACCACAAAAACAAGAAAACTTTCTTTTTGTTTGTTTATTTAGAGGTAGGGTCTCACTATAGCCCAGGCTGACCTGGCACTCTGTAGTCCCGGGCTGGCCTCGAAATCGAACTGCTTCCTGAATTCTGGGATTAAAGGCGTGAGCAATCATGCCCAGCAGAACACTTTTAAATGACAGCGACTCATAAATACTCCCACTGGTCCAATTCCACAATAACATGGAAAGGGTAAACAATTAGCATATATGTCATCATCTAATAAGAACCAAATTACTTCAAAAAAAAAGGAGAACTTTCTTAGAACACCTGTCAAATGTTAGTTCTTTTATTATTATTATTATTGGGTTTTCTTTTTTTCAAGGTAGGGTCTCGCTCTAGCCCAGGCTGACCTGGAATTCACTATGTAGTCTCAGGGTGGCCTCAAACTCACAGCGACCTCCTACTTCTGCCTCCCGAGTGCAGTGCTGGGATTAAAAGCATGCGCCACCATGCCCACCAAATGTTAGTTCTTATTCCTTAGTTCAAATCCCTCTTGATCATAATGGCATAGCAATTTATTGTAATAAGAAATCAATTTCAACTATGCTAACTGTTGTAGATACCTTCCAGTTGCTGACCAAAGGCACCCAACCAAAAGCAGCGGATGGGGAGAAAGTTGTTTTGTCTTACAGTCTCTAGGGGAACCTCTATGGTGGCAGGGGAAAGATGGCAGAGAGGAGCTGGACATCACCTCTGCCACAGCAAGTGAAAAACTGCAGCAGGAAAGTGAACCAAACTCTAGCAAAGGGGAACTGGCTCTAACACCCCTAAGCCCCACCCCCAACAACATACCTCCTCCAGCCAGGCTCCATCACCCAAACTGCCATCAGCTGGGAACCAAGCATTCAAAAGACATGAGCTTTGGGGAACATTAACTCAAACCACCACACCCCCCTCTTGATTACGGCATGAATCCCATGATACCTACTCTTCTAGAAATTAGAACAATTAAAAATGGTCACTACAAATGAAAGGAAGAAGTTTATTCTGGCTTGAACCTCATTTCAGCAAGCATATTTAGTGACTGATCCATCTTCACAGCCTTGAACCTTCTTTCCATCATTAACTTTTTTTTTTATCTTTATTTTTATTCATACATCTGTTTGACCCCAGATTTATCTGTTAGATTTATCTGTCAGGCACATAACAAATATTCACTGAAGCCCAAAAAAACTTGTTTTGAGACAATGTCTCACTCTTACGGCACGTGATGGCCTCAAACTCACGGAGTCTCCAGAACGCTGGGGTTCAAACCCAAGCTCTTGTGGATTCTAAGTAGGTACTTTACCAACTGAGTTACACTGGCAGCCCCTAAATAGCCATTTTAGTAAAGGTAAGATGGGCATAGTGATGGACGGTGCGGCTGCTGCATTGTGGAGGACAACGCCAGACAGTGCTACACTGGGAGACAAACACACACATGTGCAAAGACATTCAAATACATATTCCAAAAAGTTCTTTAGAAAATCACTTTATTCCAGGATGGAGATATAGATCAGTGGTAGAACACCCTAGCATACATGAAGCTCTGGGTTCAATCCATACTATAGTGAACAAAATTAAATTAAAAAAAAAATTTTTTTAAGGGCCGGGCTTGGTGTCACATGCCTTTAATCCCAGCACTCTGGAGGCAGAGGTAAGAGGATCACCATGAGTTCAAGGCTACCCTGAGACTACATCATGACTTGCAGGTCAGCCTGAGCTAGATTGAAACCCTACCTCGAAAAAACAAAAAAAAGGGGAGGGCTGGAGAGATGGCTTAGCAGTTAAGGCATTGCCTGCAAAGCCAAAGGATCCCAGTTCAACTCTCTAGGACCCACATAAGCCAGATGCACAAGGGGGCACATGCATCTGGAGTTTGTATACAGTGGCTAGAGGCCCTGGCACACCCATTCTCTCTCTCTCTCTCTCTCTCTCTCTCTCTGCCTCTTTCTTTCTCTCTCTCTCTCAAATAAATAAATAAAAATAAAGTTAAAAAAAACCCAAAGACCAAACCCCCAAAAATGTTATGAGCTCTAATTAAAAGACCTCAAATTGGGAAAAGATGATGACAACAAAATAAAAGAGACTGATTGAGAGGGGGAAGGAGTATGGTGGAGAGTGGAATTGCAAAGGGGAAAGTGGGGGAGGGAGGGAACTACCATGGGTTATTGTCTACAATTATGGAACTTGTCAATAAAAAAAAATTTTTTTAAGGCAAGAGGAGAAAACTCAAATTGGGGCTGGAGAGATGGCTTAGCGGTTAAGGTGCTTGTTTGAGAAGCCAAAGGACTCAGGTTCAGTTCTCCAGGTCCCACATGAGACAAATGCACATGGCAGCGCATTCATTTGGAATTCCTTTGTAGTGGCTAAAGGCCTTGGCACACCCATTCTTTCTCTCTCTCTCTCCTGCTCTCTGTCTCTAACAGAGAAATACAAATAAAACCTTTTTTTTTTTTTTTTTTTAAAAAAAAAAAGAAGACCTCAAATTGGGCTGGAGAGATGGCTTAGCAGTTAAGGCAAATGCCTGTGAAGCCTAAGGACCCAGGTTCAACTCCCCAGAACCACGTAAGCCAGACGCACAAGGGGATAAGTGTGCACAAGGTGGCACACACACCTGGAGTTCCACTGCAGTGACTAGAGGCCCTGGTATGCCAATTCTCTCTCTCTCTCTCTCTCTCTCTCTCTCTCTCTCTCACACACACACAAAAAAAAAAAAAAAAAAAAAAAAAAATTTTTTTAAAGACCTCAAATCAAGCATTAAGTTTCCAGAAGTCTTGTTTGGCTCCTCTTCTTTCCTTAGTGAAGTTTCTTGGAGTTGTACGTTCACAGTGCAGAGAGAAGCACAGAAGGACAGTCAGCTTCACCCAAAAGCTCATTAACTCTTTTTTTTCTTCTGTGCTTGAGTTTGAACCTAAGGCCTTCTGTGTTTTAGGCAAGAACGATCCTTGGTCTCTATTCTAATCTTTTTTTAAATTTTTAAATTTATTTTTATTTATTTGAGAGTGACAGACAGAGAGAGAAAGAGGCAGAGAGAGAGACAGAGAATGGGCGCACCAGAGCCTCCAGCCACTGCAAACGAACTCGACACATGTGCCCCCTTATGCATCTGGCTTGTGTGGATTCTGGGGAATCAAGCCTTGAACCGGGGTCCTTAGGCTTCACAGGCAAGCGCTTAACCACCCTCCAGCCCTCTATTCTAATCTTTAAAATGAAAAATCCAGGGCTGGAGGGATGGCTTAGTGGTTAAGGCGTTTGCCTGCAAAGCCAAAGGACCCAGGTTTGATTCCCCAGGACCCACGTTAGCCAGATGCACAAGGGGGCATATGCATCTGGAGTTCGTTTGCAGTGGCTGGAGGCCCTGGTGCGCCCATTCTCTCCCTCCCTCTCTCTCTCTGTCTCTGTCTCCCTCTCTCTTCCTGTCAAATAAATAAAAATTCTTTAAAATAAGAAATCCAGCCAGGGGTGGTGGCACACGCCTTTACTCCCAGCACTTGGGAGGCAGAGGTAGGAGGATCACCGTGAGTTCGAGGCTACCCTGAGACTACATAGTAAATTTCAGGTCAGCCTGGGCTAGAGTGAAACCCTACTTCAAAAAACCAAAAAAAAAAAAAAGGAGAAGTTGGGCATAGTGACACAATTTAGGAGGCAGAGACAGTAGGATGATAACCATGAGTTCAAAGCCAGCCTGAGACTACAATTCCACGCCAACCTGGGCTACAGCGAGACCCTACCTTGAAAATAATAATAATAATAATAATAATAATAACAATAAAACAAAAAGAAAGAGGGCTAGAGAAATCACTTGGCAGTTAAGGCACTTGCCTGGGAAGCCTAAAGACCCAGGTTCAATCTCCCAGTACCCACATAAGCCAGATGCACAAGGTGGCACTTCCATGTGGAGTTTGTTTAGAGTGGCTAGAGGTCCTGGTGCACCCATTCTCTCTCTACCTGCCTCTTCTCTGTCTCTATCTCTCTATCTGCTTCTTAATCTTTCTCAAATAAATAAATAAAATAAATTTTTAAAAAAGAGAGAGAAAATAAGATCTTAGTTTAACCTAATCAAAGATATGGAAAACTGAGTAACTTTCCCGGTTAGAATACCTAGATAAAAAGGTAATTTTAAATTCTAAAGGAAAAATTCCTTTTCACCAATATTATCATTACATATACTTGTTTATTTAGTGGTGCTGGAGAATTACATCCACAAGATAGCATGCTATGGGGCTGGAGAGATGGCTTAGCGGTTAAGCGCTTGCCTGTGAAGCCTAAGGACCCCGGTTCAAGGCTCGATTCCCCAGGACCCATGTTAGCCAGATGCACAAGGGGGCACACACATCTGGAGTTCGTTTGCAGTGGCTGGAAGCCCTGGCGTGCCCATTCTCTCTCTCTCTCTCTATCTGCCTCTCTCTGTCTCTGTCACTCTCAAATAAATAAATAAAAATGAACAAAAAAAATTTTTAAAAAGGTTTAAAAACAAAAAACAAAAAAGATAGCATGCTATGACAGTGCACTACCACTGAGCTATAGCCCAACCTAAGTTACTTAGTTTGTCTCCAAAAGTTCCACCATTCTGTATATAATTAAACAAAACAAACATGTGGATAGATCATTAAATGAAATACTGAACAAATACTTCCAGTTAAATCTTACCGAAGAAGTAATTCTGAGGCCACCCTGGGGATTAAAGTAAATTCCGGGGTTCAGCCGGGGTTTAGATTGGGGGACCCTGTTAAAAAATAAAAAAAAAAAAAAAAAAAAAAGTGGGGAGGGCCCGGGGGATTCCCACACCAAAAAACAAGAAAACTTTTTTTTTGTTTGTTTATTTAAGGTGGGGTTCTCACAATACCCCGGGGTGCCCTTTTAAACTCTTATCCGGGCTGGCCTGGGGAAATCAAAACTGCTTCCGGGAATTTTCTGGGTTTAAAGGCTTTGAGCAATCATGCCCAGCAGAACACTTTTTTTTTTTGCCAGCAAACTCAAAAAATTACCCCCATGGCCCAATTTCCCCAAAATAAAAGGGGGAAAAGGGGGTAAACAAATTAGCTTTTATATGTCATCATCAAATTTTCCCCCTTTTTAAACCTTTAAAAAAAAAAAGGAGAACTTTCTTAGAACACCTGTTCAAATGTTAGTTCTTTTATTATTATTATTATTGGGTTTCTTCTTTTTCAAGGTAGGGTCTCGCTCTAGCCCAGGCTGACCTGGAATTCACTATGTAGTCTCAGGGTGGCCTCAACTCACAGCGACCTCCTACTTCTGCCTCCCGACGTGCAGTGCTGGGATTAAAAGCATGCGCCACCATGCCCACCAAATGTTAGTTCTTATTCCTTAGTTCAAATCCCTCTTGATCATAATGGCATAGCAACTTTATTGTAATAAGAAATCAATTTCAACTATGCTAACTGTTGTAGATACCTTCAGTTGCTGACCAAAGGCACACCAACCAAAAGCAGCGGATGGGGAGAAAGTTGTTTTGTCTTACAGTCTTAGGGGAACCTCTATGGTGGCAGGGGGAAAGATGGCAGAGAGGAGCTGGACCATCACCCTCTGCCACAGCAAGTGAAAAACTGCAGCAGGAAAGTGAACCAAACTCTAGCAAAGGGGAACTGGCTCTAACACCCCTAAGCCCCACCCCCAACAACATACCTCCCTCCAGCCAGGCTCCATCACCCAAACTGCCATCAGCTGGGAACCAAGCATTCAAAAGACATGAGCTTTGGGGAACATTAACTCAAACCACCACACCCCCCCTCTTGATTACGGCATGAATCCCCATGATACCTACTCTTCTAGAACTTAGAACAATTAAAAATGGTCACTACAAATGAAAGGAAGAAGTTTATTCTGGCTTGAACCTCATTTCAGCAAGCATATTTAGTGACTGATCCATCTTCACAGCCTTGAACCTTCTTTCCATCATTAACTTTTTTTTTTTATCTTTATTTTTATTCATACATCTGTTTGACCCCAGATTTATCTGTTAGATTTATCTGTCAGGCACATAACAAATATTCACTGAAGCCCAAAAAACTTGTTTTGAGACAATGTCTCACTCTTACGGCACGTGATGGCCTCAAACTCCCGGAGTCTCCAGAACGCTGGGGTTCAAACCAAGCTCTTGTGGATTCTAAGTAGGTACTTTACCAACTGAGTTACACTGGCAGCCCCTAAATAGCCATTTTAGTAAAGGTAAGATGGGCATAGTGATGGACGGCGTGCGGCTGCTGCATTGTGGAGGACAAACGCCAGACAGTGCTACCCTGGGAGACAAACACACCATGTGCAAAGACATTCAAATACATATTCCAAAAAGTTCTTTAGAAAATCACTTTATTCCAGGATGGAGATATAGATCAGTGGTAGAACACCCTAGCATACATGAAGCTCTGGGTTCAATCCATACTATAGTGAACAAAATTAAATTAAAAAAAAAATTTTTTTAAGGGCCCGGGCTTGGTGTCACATGCCTTTAATCCCCAGCACTCTGGAGGCAGAGGTAAGAGGATCACCATGAGTTCAAGGCTACCCTGAGACTACATCATGACTTGCAGGTCAGCCTGAGCTAGATTGAAACCCTACCTCGAAAAAAACCAAAAAAAAAGGGGAGGGCTGGAGAGATGGCTTAGCAGTTAAGGCATTGCCTGCAAAGCCAAAGGATCCCAGTTTCAACTCTCTAGGACCCACATAAGCCAGATGCACAAGGGGGGCACATGCATCTGGAGTTTGTATACAGTGGCTAGAGGCCCTGGCACACCCCATTCTCTCTCTCTCTCTCTCTCTCTCTCTCTCTGCCTCTTTCTTTCTCTCTCTCTCAAATAAATAAATAAAAATAAAGTTAAAAAAAACCCAAAGACCAAACCCCCAAAAATGTTATGAGCTCTAATTAAAAGACCCTCAAATTGGGAAAAGATGATGACAACAAAATAAAAGAGACTGATTGAGAGGGGGAAGGAGTATGGTGGAGAGTGGAATTGCAAAGGGGGAAAGTGGGGGAGGGAGGGAACTACATGGGATATTGTCTACAATTATGGAACTTGTCAATAAAAAAAAATTTTTTTAAGGCAAGAGGAGAAAACTCAAATTGGGGCTGGAGAGATGGCTTAGCGGTTAAGGTGCTTGTTTGAGAAGCCAAAGGACTCAGGTTCAGTTCTCCAGGTCCCACATGAGACAAATGCACATGGCAGCGCATTCATTTGGAATTCCCTTTGTAGTGGCTAAAGGCCTTGGCACACCCATTCTTTCTCTCTCTCTCTCCTGCTCTCTGTCTCTAACAGAGAAATACAAATAAAACCTTTTTTTTTTTTTTTTTTAAAAAAAAAAGAAGACCTCAAATTGGGCTGGAGAGATGGCTTAGCAGTTAAGGCAAATGCCTGTGAAGCCTAAGGACCCAGGTTCAACTCCCCAGAACCACGTAAGCCAGACGCACAAGGGGATAAGTGTGCACAAGGTGGCACACACACCTGGAGTTCCACTGCAGTGACTAGAGGCCCTGGTATGCCAATTCTCTCTCTCTCTCTCTCTCTCTCTCTCTCTCTCTCTCACACACCCCCCCCACAAAAAAACAAAAAAAAAAAAAATTTTTTTTAAAGACCTCAAATCAAGCATTAAGTTTCCAGAAGTCTTGTTTGGCTCCCTCTTCTTTCCTTAGTGAAGTTTCTTGGAGTTGTACGTTCACAGTGCAGAGAGAAGCACAGAAGGACAGTCAGCTTCACCCAAAAGCTCATTAACTCTTTTTTTTCTCTTCTGTGCTTGAGTTTGAACCTAAGGCCTTCTGTGTTTTAGGCAAGAACGATCCTTGGTCTCTATTCTAATCTTTTTTTAAATTTTTAAATTTATTTTTATTTATTTGAGAGTGACAGACAGAGAGAGAAAGAGGCAGAGAGAGAGACAAGAATGGGCGCACCAGAGCCTCCAGCCACTGCAACGAACTCGACACATGTGCCCCCTTATGCATCTGGCTTGTGTGGATTCTGGGGAATCAAGCCTTGAACCGGGGTCCTTAGGCTTCACAGGCAAGCGCTTAACCACCCTCCAGCCCTCTATTCTAATCTTTAAAATGAAAAATCCAGGGCTGGAGGGATGGCTTAGTGGTTAAGGCGTTTGCCTGCAAAGCCAAAGGACCCAGGTTTGATTCCCCAGGACCCACGTTAGCCAGATGCACAAGGGGGCATATGCATCTGGAGTTCGTTTGCAGTGGCTGGAGGCCCTGGTGCGCCCATTCTCTCCCTCCCTCTCTCTCTCTGTCTCTGTCTCCCTCTCTCTTCCTGTCAAATAAATAAAAATTCTTTAAAATAAGAAATCCAGCCAGGGGGTGGTGGCACACGCCTTTACTCCCAGCACTTGGGAGGCAGAGGTAGGAGGATCACCGTGAGTTCGAGGCTACCCTGAGACTACATAGTAAATTTCAGGTCAGCCTGGGCTAGAGTGAAACCCTACTTCAAAAAACCAAAAAAAAAAAAAAGGAGAAGTTGGGCATAGTGACACAATTTAGGAGGCAGAGACAGTAGGATGATAACCATGAGTTCAAAGCCAGCCTGAGACTACAATTCCACGCCAACCTGGGCTACAGCGAGACCCTACCTTGAAAATAATAATAATAATAATAATAATAATAACAATAAAACAAAAAGAAAGAGGGCTAGAGAAATCACTTGGCAGTTAAGGCACTTGCCTGGGAAGCCTAAAGACCCAGGTTCAATCTCCCAGTACCCACATAAGCCAGATGCACAAGGTGGCACTTCCATGTGGAGTTTGTTTAGAGTGGCTAGAGGTCCTGGTGCACCCATTCTCTCTCTACCTGCCTCTTCTCTGTCTCTATCTCTCTATCTGCTTCTTAATCTTTCTCAAATAAATAAATAAAATAAATTTTTAAAAAAGAGAGAGAAAATAAGATCTTAGTTTAACCTAATCAAAGATATGGAAAACTGAGTAACTTTCCCGGTTAGAATACCTAGATAAAAAGGTAATTTTAAATTCTAAAGGAAAAATTCCTTTTCACCAATATTATCATTACATATACTTGTTTATTTAGTGGTGCTGGAGAATTACATCCACAAGATAGCATGCTATGGGGCTGGAGAGATGGCTTAGCGGTTAAGCGCTTGCCTGTGAAGCCTAAGGACCCCGGTTCAAGGCTCGATTCCCCAGGACCCATGTTAGCCAGATGCACAAGGGGGCACACACATCTGGAGTTCGTTTGCAGTGGCTGGAAGCCCTGGCGTGCCCATTCTCTCTCTCTCTCTCTATCTGCCTCTCTCTGTCTCTGTCACTCTCAAATAAATAAATAAAAATGAACAAAAAAAATTTTTAAAAAGGTTTAAAAACAAAAAACAAAAAAGATAGCATGCTATGACAGTGCACTACCACTGAGCTATAGCCCAACCTAAGTTACTTAGTTTGTCTCCAAAAGTTCCACCATTCTGTATATAATTAAACAAAACAAACATGTGGATAGATCATTAAATGAAATACTGAACAAATACTTCCAGTTAAATCTTACCGAAGAAGTAATTCTCTGAGTTTTACCAAAAGCTCCTTATTTTGAAAATGTAGAAAAGTTAATGCTTGAGTTATTCTCAGTAGCTCTGTTGGTTTATAGTCATCCAAATATTTATACAGCACTGAAGCAATTCTGAAAGACAAAAACATACCTTCTAACCAGTCCATTCACTTATTTATAAAACATTCATTCTGGCCTCCATGCCACACGCTCTGCTCCAGGCTAGATAAACAGCAATGAATGAGACAAGGTTTTCTGTTCTCAAAGAACTGTCTCAAGATGTCGATAAAAATGTCAACAAGAGCAATCAATGTGTGAATGAAATAACATTCAATAATAAATAGTAAAAGGAAGCCAGGTATGGTGGCGCATGCCTTTAATCCCAGCACTTGGGAGGCACAGGTAGGAGAATCAGGGACAGCTCGAGGCCACCCTGAGACTACATAGTAAATTCCAGGTCAGCCTGAGCTAGAACGAGACCCTACCTCGAAAAACCAATAAATAAATAAGTAAAAATAAAAAATAAGTAGTAAGAGGAGAGAAAAGCATAGCTTTACTGCCTAAGTTTAAAAAAGAAAACCTCACCAAGCAGACATCAAATGTGACATTCTCACAAAATTTTCTACCAAGTATTAGTAACAATCAGCCACACTGACTTAATTTTCTCCTTAAATCCACTGGCCTAAAATCCGTGCAAAGTAAAGAAGGAAGGGCAAAGGGAAGGGGAAGGGAAAGAGCAGACAGGGGAGAGGAGAGAGGAATGGGAAAGCAGCAGTAAGGGGCAATAAGTCGGAAAAAATAACACAAAGGAATATCAAAAGATCATAAAACGAAAGCTAAACATACGTAATTTCAATGTTTTTTTTTCTTTTCAAATCTCAAGCTAACAACAACAACAACAACAAAAAAAAAAGCCAGGCTGGGAGATTGCTCAGTGTTGTTAACAGCACTTGCTTACAAAGCCTGCTAGCCTGGGTTCAATTCCCAGTAACCCACATAAAGCCAGATGTACAAGTGGCACATGTGTCTGGAGTTTGTTTACAGTGGCAGGAGGCCCTGGCACACCTATGCTCTTTTTCTCTTCCCCTGTCTCTCTCACTTGGCTTGTAAATAAACAAAACTTTAAAAAAAATTTAAAAATTTAAAATGTAACTTTAAAAAATGCCAATACAGGGCTGGAGAGATGGCTTAGCAGTTAAGGCACTTACCTGGGAAGCCTAAGGACCCAGGTTCAACTCCCTAGTACCCACATAAGCACAAGGCAGAACATGCATCTGGAGTTCATTTGTAGTGGCTGGAAGCCCTGCCAATTTTCATTCTTTCTGTGTGTCTCTCTTCTCTCTATCTCTCTCTGCTTGCAAATAAATAAATAACATTTTTAAAATGCCAATACATAGCATTATAGTTATGAAACAAGTTCATATGGACACCAAAGACAATGCATCTTGGATGTGAGGGTGATCTGGCTGTGACATCTGTCACCCCACTGATTGCCAGGGTTGATTCGGCTGACCTGGCTGGCTTAGTGGATGTCCCCTTCCTCCCGCCCTCCCTGCTCCATGTTTGTCCTTCCCGAAGCTGCATGCTCAGAGAGGACAGGTCTTTGACCAAGGGTATATGAGTAGCTGCATTCCCCTGCTAGAACCTCTAAAGTGCTCAAGAAACTGCATCTTTTGAAAAATATGATCCTTGAGTCAGGGGTGATAGTGCATGCCTTTAATCCCAGTACCTAAGAGGCTGAGGTAGGAGGACTGCCAGGAGTTCAAAGCCAGCCTAGGGATACAAGAGGGAATTCCAGGTCACCTGGATTATAGTGAGATCCTTTCTCAAAAAAAGAAGAAGAAAAAGAAAGAAAGAATAGATTATTTGCTCTGTTACTCACTTTCATGAACTATGATGCTCTGCTTGAGTATACCAATAGCAATAAAAGAAATGGAAAATGCTGTGAACAATTTTATCTCCATTTGGAAATAAGCTCAAATATAAGCAATGCCTTCAATGTTAACTCCTTATCTTCAAAAAACAATTAAGACAAAAGGTTTTTTTTACTCAGAAAAAAAGAGATACTTCTGAGCCAGGTGTGGTGGTGCACGCCTTTAATCCCAGCACTCAGGAGGCAGAGGAAGGAGGATCGCTGTGAGTTCAAGGCCACCCTGATACTGCATAGTGAATTCCAGGTCAGCCTGGACTAGAGCGAGACCCTACCTCAAAAAACAAAGAAAAAAAGAGAGAGATACTTCTGAATGACAAACAAATTCAACATTATGAACTTAGGCAAAGACTACTTGTTAATCAAACAGGAGTTTCGGCTTTCCATAGCTTCCATTGCCTCTACCACCACTAGAGTTTGCTGGCTGGTCAGCTCCTCTGACAGCAGTAACATAGTTGATTCAAGTCTAGAAACAAAGAAGAAACAAACAAATAAAAACTTTTCTTAATGTTTAAAATTAAAACTTGACTTTCAAGTTTTTTTTTTAAATAATAGTTCTTAGGTTAAATACAGAAAATAAACATTATAGACAAACTTTACATCCCAATTCCATAATACAATTCCAATTTTCTCCTCACATATTTGGAGATGAATTTTTTTTCCTAATTTTTGTTTGTTTGTTTTGTTTTTAGAGGTAGGGCTTCACTCTAGTCCAGCTGACCCGGAATTCACTATGTAGTCTCAGGGTGGCCTTGAACTCATGGCAATCCTCCTACCTCTTCCTCCCGACTGCTGCTGGGATTAAAGGTGCGCCACCACGCCCAGCTTAAAGTTTAGGTGTTTTCTTTTTAATAGGTTTTTGGAGGTAGGGTCTTGCTCTAGCCCAGGTTGACCTTGAACTCATGGTGATCCTCCTGCCTTACTCATGTGCCACCATGCCCAGCTAATGTGTTTTGTTTTTCGTTTTTCTTTCTTTCTTTTTTTTTTTTTTTTTTTTTTGGAAACAGGGTCTTGCTAAAATAGCTTAAGGTGGTCTTGACTTAGAATGCTTCCTGCTTCCTGGCTCAGACTCCCACATATTAGGATTGTGAGCTATCATACCCAACTGAAATATTATTACATTTTAAAACTATTTTCTTCTGCCAGGCATGGTGGCGCATGCCTTTAATCCCAGCATTTGGGAGGCAGAGGTAGGAGGATTGCAGTAAATTCAAAGACACCCTGAGAGTACAGAGTGAATTCCAGGTCAGCCTGGACTAGAGTGAAACCCTACCTCAAAAAACAAAGAAAAAAAGAGAGAGATACTTCTGAATGACAAACAAATTCAACATTATGAACTTAGGCAAAGACTACTTGTTAATCAAACAGGAGTTTCGGCTTTCCATAGCTTCCATTGCCTCTACCACCACTAGAGTGTGTTGCTGGTCAGCTCCTCTGACAGCAGTAACATAGTTGATTCCAAGTCTAGAAACAAAGAAGAAACAAACAAATAAAAACTTTTCTTAATGTTTAAAATTAAAACTTGACTTTCAAGTTTTTTTTTTTAAATAATAGTTCTTAGGTTAAATACAGAAAATAAACATTATAGACAAACTTTACATCCCAATTCCATAATACAATTCCAATTTTCTCCTCACATATTTGGAGATGAATTTTTTTTTCCTAATTTTTGTTTGTTTGTTTTTGGAAGGAAAAAATGATGCCAGGCATGGTGGTACTCATCTTTAATCCCAGCACTTGGGAGGCAGAGGTAGGAGGATTGCAGTAAATTCAAAGACACCCTGAGAGTACAGAGTGAATTCCAGGTCAGCCTGGACTAGAGTGAAACCCTACCTCAAAAAACAAAGAAAAAAAGAGAGAGATACTTCTGAATGACAAACAAATTCAACATTATGAACTTAGGCAAAGACTACTTGTTAATCAAACAGGAGTTTCGGCTTTCCATAGCTTCCATTGCCTCTACCACCACTAGAGTTGTTGGCTGGTCAGCTCCTCTGACAGCAGTAACATAGTTGATTCCAAGTCTAGAAACAAAGAAGAAACAAACAAATAAAAACTTTTCTTAATGTTTAAAATTAAAACTTGACTTTCAAGTTTTTTTTTTTAAATAATAGTTCTTAGGTTAAATACAGAAAATAAACATTATAGACAAACTTTACATCCCAATTCCATAATACAATTCCAATTTTCTCCTCACATATTTGGAGATGAATTTTTTTTTCCTAATTTTTGTTTGTTTGTTTTTGGAAGGAAAAAATGATGCCAGGCATGGTGGTACTCATCTTTAATCCCAGCACTTGGGAGGCAGAGGTAGGAGGATTGCAGTAAATTCAAAGACACCCTGAGAGTACAGAGTGAATTCCAGGTCAGCCTGGACTAGAGTGAAACCCTACCTCAAAAAAAAAAAAAAAAAAAAAAAAAAAAAAAAAAAAAAAAAAAAAAAAAAAAAAAAAAGAGATACTTCTGAATGACAAACAAATTCAACATTATGAACTTAGGCAAAGACTACTTGCTAAGCCCATCTTTCAGCCCCAGTCTACATTTTTCTTTCTGGTCTGGTCTACTCATAGCACTACAAGATTAATTTTTATATAAAGTCATATAGAACTCAGTTAAATTAAACTTTTGTAAAACCATAAAATTGTTTTTTGCCTTTTGGTTTTTTATTTTATTGTGTTTTGACACAACACACACAAAAATACAAGGGAATCACAATACATGCAATTTTAAAGTGCTTGATGTCAAGATTCCAATATAACTTTTATAATGGGCTAGGAAGATCCTCGGTGGGTAAAGACACTTGCTAGTAAAGTCTGCCAGCCCAGGTACAATTCCCCAGCACCCATGTACAGGCAGATGCACAGTGATGTGTACATCTGGGGTTTGTTTGCACTGTCGAGGGCCCCTGGCGCACATTCTCTCTTCTCTCTCTCAAATAAATAAATAAAAATATTTTAATATATTTAAATAAAAATATTTCTAATACTTTATTTATTTGCAAGCAAACAGAGAGAGAGAGAGAGAATGGGCATGCCAGGGCCTCCAGCTGCTGCAAATGAACTCCAGATTCATGTGCCACTGTACATCTGGCTTTACATGGGTACTGTGGAACTAAACCCAGGTCGTTAGACTGCAGGCAGGCACCTTAAGTGCTGAGTCATCTGTCTAGCTCCAGTAAAAAAATATTCTTAAAAAGAATTTTTATGGGCTGGAGAAATGCTTAGGCTTTAGCGCTTGCACTATGAAGCCTGAGGAACCCTGTTCGGAGCTCGATTCCCCAGGGACCCACGTTAGCCAGATGCACAAGGGGGCGCACAGGCCGTCCTGGAGTTCGTTTGCAGTGGCTGGAGGCCCTGGCGCGCCCAATCTCTCTCTCTCACTCTCTCTCTTTCTGGCCTCTTTCTCTGTCCTGTCGCTCTCAAATAAATAAATAAAAATTAAAAAAAAAGAACTTTTATAATGACCCAACTTCTGTTAATATGTACCCTTAAATTTTTTCATATAATTTAAAGACTCAAAACTATCTTGAGGCTGGGCATGGTGGCGCAACGCCTTTAATCCCAGCACTTGGGAGGCAGAGGTAGGAGGATCGCCGTGAGTACGAGGCCACCCTGAGACTCCATACTAAATTCCAGGTCAGCCTGGACTAGAGTGAAACCCTACCTCAAAAAAAAAAGAAAAAAAGAAAAACAGACCAAATATTCATATCCATATCAATATACTATGAAAATGGGAATTCTAAAAACAGACTGTGGTGATTTGAATGTAAAATGTCCGCCATAGTCTCATATGTTTGTGATTAAGCCTCATGCTTGATCCCCAGCTGATGGATACTTTGGGAGATGTGTCACTGGGGGTGGGCTTTACAATTTTATAATTGCTGCAAGCCAGGCTAGCTCCCTCACTGTTTCCTCCCTGCTGATATGGGATGACATGAGCCAGCTTCCTGCTCCAGCTATGCGCCCCTGCCATGGTGAAACTCCTCCTCGAAACTGTAGGCTGAAATAAATCCTTTCCTTCCATGAGTTGCTTCTGGGCAGGTGTTTTGTCCCAGCAACAAGAAGCTAACTGATACAGAGATGAACCAGACCAAATTCACTGTAAGTGCTTTTGTAAAATATTTGATTTATTTATTTAAGGGGGGGTCAGATAGAGAGAGAATGGGTGCGCCAGGGCCTCTAGCCACTGCAAAGAAACTCTGGATGCATGTGCCATTTTGTGTATCTGGCTTATATGGGTACTGGGGAATTGAACCTGGGTCCTTAGGCTCCGCAGGCAGGTGCCTTAACCACTAAGCCATCTCTCCAGCCCCTTGTTTTTTTTTTTTGTTTGTTTGCTTGCTTGAGGTAAGGTCATGCTTTGCACCTCAGGTTGGCCCTGGAACTCCCTATGTAACTCAAGCTGTTCTGTCAAATCTCCTATCTCCACTTCCTAAATGTGGAGGTCACAGCTGTGCACTACCACAACTAGCAAAGAAAGTGTTTTTGAATGTGATGAACACAGCAAGGCTAAAATGATCTACTGTTTAGACTACTATCACCTAAATATTCCACACAATTATGGTGGCTGGAAGTCTTACACCTTTCAGGAGGGGATAATAAATGTCCTTACATGGTGTTGCCCCTTCTGTCTTGGTCCAGCCCCAGGGATTCACTGGCTACTTGTTAGAACATGCCAACAGTGAAAGAGCAGAGTACAGCAAATCACTTCCCCTCTCGCAGTTCGATGGAGTAGTTTTTGAGTTCCACAACTACAAAGGGACCTAAACTTGAAGAATCCAAAGAATCTCAATGAGAAAAGTAAAGCATTTTAAACTGAACTTACTTTTCCTTTTCTTCCGGTCTTGCCATTGGTCCCAGAGTGGCAAACAATTTGACAAAGTTTGCAGGGTGACCACACAGAGGGATCATCTCAGTTAGCCTCTGTTTAGCCACTTTAGTAAATTCAAAACTGTGAAACTGTAGAGACTGATATAGACTGAGTATTTTAGTAATGGAATCCAAGTCCAGAAGGTTCACATCTCTTACAAACATGCGGTCACACCTCTCTATTAGTGGGTAATAAGTGTATTTAACATTTCGAAGAAATTGTACTATCCTTCTTGCCGTATTGATGTTGGAAGAAGCCAGGGTGTCAAAAAGTTGCTCTGTTTTACTCACTAATCGCTCTTGAAAACGTTGTGATATTAAAGAAGCTATGTTCACCATCAAGACAGACAAGCACCTGAAGAAAAACAGAAAATTTTCACATTATTAAAGAAACACAACCAATTTTAAACTAATGTCTAGATACAGAAAAATTGGTAAACATATTCATTATGCCATAAGCCGTTTCTTTTAAATACTAGCAGAACTTGAAACTCAAAGTTCCCAGTCATCAAAACAATGATATTTTGCCAGATCTGGTGCCACATAGCTATAATTCCAGCACATGAGAGCTAAGGCAGGAGGATCTTGGGTTTGATGCCAGCCTGTACCATACACTGAGAAACTGTCTTAAAAAAGAAGAAGATGAAGAAGAAGAAGGAAAGGAAAAGAAAAGATGAGGGCTGGAGAGATGGCTCAGCAGTTAAAGCCTAAGGACCCAAGTTCAATCCCCCAGTACCCACAAAAAAACAGATGCACAAGGTGACATATGTGTTGGAAGTTTGTTTACAGTGGCTGGAGGCCCTGACATACCCATTCTCTCTCTATCTACCTCTGTCTCACTCTCTCTCAGATGAATAAATAAATACTAAAAAAAAAAAAAAAAAAAAAAAAGGAAGAAAAATGGGGCTGGAGAGATGGCTTAGCAGTTAAAGGCACTTACTTGATTGCAAAGACTGATGGCCCATGTTCAATTTCCCAGTACCCACATACAGCCAGATAGAGGCCCAAAGTGGGACACACATCTAGAGTTGTCTTGCAGAGGCCTTGGCATTGGCATGCCCACACTCATTCTCTCTATATATATATATTTGTCTGTCTGTCTGTCTTTCTGTCTCTCTCTCAAATAACTGACTGACTAAATGAATGAATGAATAAATAAAATATTTAAAAAGTAAAAATAAAAGACAGCTGGACATAGTGGCGCACAGCTTTAATTCCAGCTTTAATCCACACCTTTAATCAGGAGGCAGAGGTAGGAGGATCACCATGAGTTTAGGCCACTCTGAGACTAAATAGTGAATTCTAGTTCAGCCTGGGCTAGAGAGAGACCCAACCTTGGAAAAAAGGAAAAAGAAAAAAAAGAAAGAGGAAAGAAAATTGGGAAAGTACTGAGAAGAGACAGTGGAGTATTCAGCACTGAGATATCTCTATCAAACCCTCCAAGGTTCAGTGACTACTGTGGAACAGGTGGAAGAAAGAATTTAACAGCCACAGGAAGGAGAAGAGTATTTTGGAATACTGTCTTTCAGAAACAAAGTGGCCTTGATATTCATGAGTTCATAGTGGCTAACACTACCTACACAAGACCTGCATAACAGGAAAGGAAAAACATGATGACAACAAAATAGAAGAGACTAGTTGAAAAGAAGAAGAGATTCAGAGAATAGGGGATAGTGGACAGGGGGGAGAAGAAGAGTAGTGGAAGGGGATGATGATCAAAGTATATTACCATATGTAAGGAGGTTGTCAATAAAAAGTTTAAAATGTGGCACACGCCTTTAATCCCAGCACTTGGGAGGAAGAGGCAGGAAGATCACCATAAGTTCAAGGCTACTCTGAGACTACATAGTAAATTCCAGGTCAGCCTGGGCTACAGTGAAACTCTACCTCAAAAAAATCGAAAACCTGGCTGGAGAGGTGGCTTAACGGTTAAGGCATTTGCCTATGAAGCCTAAGGACCCAGGTTTGACTCCCCAGTACCCACGTAGGCCAAATGAACATGGGGGCACATGAGTCTGGAGTTTATTTGCTAGAAGCCCTGGCATATCCATTCTCTCCCTCTGTCTGTCTCTCTTCCCCACCCCCCCCCCAATGCCTCTCTCTCTCAAATAAATAAAAACTTTTTTAAAGAAAGATTTAAAAAGGGGCTGGAAGTCTGGAGAGATGCTTAGCAGTGAAGGCACTTGCCTGCAAAGCCTAAGGACCCAGGTTCACTTCCCTAGAACCCACATAAACCAGATTCACAATGTGGCATATGCATCTGGAGTTAATTTGCTGTGACTAGAGGCCCTGGTGTGCGCTCTCTCTCTCTCTCTCTAATAGATAAATAAATTTTAAAAAAAAGGGGGGGGGTATGAGGGTCTAGAGAGAGAACTCAGCAGTTAAGGTGCTTGTCTGCAAAGTCTAAGGACCAAGGTTCGATGTCCTGGGACTCACGTAAAGCCAGATGCACAAGGTGGTACATGCGTCTGGAGTTTGTATGCAGTGGCTGGAGGACCTGGCATGCCCATCTTCTCTCTCTCTCTCTCTCTGTGTGTGTGTGTTTTTCTCTCTCTCTCAAATAAATAAATAAATAATATTTTTTCATTTGTTTGTTTTCGTTTTTTGAGGAAGGGTTTCACTCTAGTCCAAGCTGACCTGGAATTCACTACGTAGTCTCAAGGCGGCCTCAAACTCAAGGTGATCTTCCTACCTCTGCCTCCCGAATGCTGGGATTCAAGGCATGCGCCACCACACCCAGCAAATGAATAAATAATATTTTTTAGAAGGGTGCTAGAGAGATGGCTCAGTGATTAAAGGGGCTTGCTTGAAAGTCTACAGGTCCAAGTTCAATTCCCTAGTACCCAAGTAAAGCTAGATGCACAAAGTGGCTCATGCATCTGAAGTTCATTTACAGTGGCAGGAGGCCCTGGCGTGCCCATATTCATTCTCTCTCTCTTTTCCTTCTTCCTTCCCTCCTTGAAAAAAAATTAAAAAACTGAAACAAGCAAACAAAAAAAGCCAGTTATGGGGCTAGAGAGATAGCTCGCTAGTTAAGGTACTTGCCTGCAAAGCCTAATAACCTGGGTTCAATTCCCCATTACCCATGTAAAGCCAGATGCACAAAGTGGCACATGCATCTGGATATTGTTTGCAGCAGCTAGAAGCCCTGGTGTGCTTTCTCTCTCTCTCTCTCCACAGAAATAAATTAATTTTTTAAAAAGCCAGGTGTGGTGGCACACACCTTTAATTCCTGCACTTGGGAAACGGAGGTAGGAGGATTAATGTGAGTTCAAAACCAGCCTGGGAGCCTGGGCTACAGTGAGACCCTACCTCAGAGAAAAAAAACAAAAAACAGCCTGGGGGCTGGAGAGATGGTTCAGTGGTTAAAACGCTTGCCTGCAAAACCTAACAACCTGAGTTCAATTCCTCAGTACCCATGTAAAGCCAGATAAACAAAGTAGCACACGCATCTGGAGGCCCTGGTACACCCATTCTCCCTCTCTCTTTCTGCTTGCAAATAAACAAAATAAAATAACCATGGGCTGGAGAGATAGCTTAGTGGTTAAGTCGCTTGCTTGCAAAGCCAGAGGACCCAGGTTCAATTCCCCAGAACCCACGTAAACCAGATGCACAAGGTGACACATGCACCTGGAAGTCTGCAGTGGCTGGAGGCCCTGATGTGCTTATTCTCTCTCACTCTCTCTCTCTCTCTCTCCATATATATATATATATATATATATATATATATATATATATTTGTATCTCTCTCTCAAACAAGTAAATAAAAATAAAATAAACATGAAAAAAAAAAAAACCAGTCTGGGACTACAGAGTGAGTTCCAGGTCACCTGGGCTAAAGTGAAACCTCAAACAAACAAACAAAAATGTTACAAAAACAGTTAGGCTGGGCGTGGTGGCCCATGCCTTTAATGCAAGCACTTGGGAAGCAGAGGTAGGAAGATTGCTGTGAGTTTGAAGCCAGCCTGAAACTAAACAGTGAATTATAGGTCAGCCTTGGGCTAGAGCTAGAACCTACTATGAAAAACCAAAAAAAAAAGAAAAAAAAAAAGGCCACGCTTGGTGGTACATGCCTTTAATCCCAGCACTCGGGAGGCAGAGGTAGGAGGATGATAAGTTTGAGGCCACCCTGAGCCAGGTCAGCCTGAGCTAGAGTGAGACCCTACCCCAAAACACCAAAATAATAATAATAATAAATCAATAAATGAAAAAGATATGGACTGGAGAAACGGCTCAGCAGTTACGGTGCTTACCTGCAAAGCCTAAGGATCCAAGTATGGTTCCCAATATCCACGTAAAGCCAGATGCACAAGGTGGCGCATGCATATGGAGTTCATTTGCAGTGGCTAGAGGCCATGGTGTGCCCAATCTCTCTCTACCTGCCTCTTTCTCTCTCACTCTCACAAATAAATAAATAAAATATTTTCAAAAATAGGTGCTAGTACTCTGTGTACTATTGCTGTTTTGAGAAACAGTCTTCTATCCCTGATTTGGAGTCTCATGTCTTCTGCTTAGCTCATATGAAAATGTGGCAGATGGGTTGGAGATGTGGCAAACAAACTTAAGATAAAACTTTCAGGACCTTTAGACATGGTAACAAGACAAAGTAGATATACTATCCCTATTTTATAGTTAAGAATTAGGCCGGCCGTGGTGGCGCACGCCTTTAGTCCCAGCACTCGGGAGGCAGAGGTAGGAGGATCACCGTGAGTTCGAGGCCAGCCTGAGACTCCATAGCGAAATCCAGGTCAGCCTGGGCTAGAGTGAGACCCTACCTCAAAAATCAAAAAAAGTAAAAAAAATTTAAAAAATAAAAATAAAAAAAAAAAAAAGAATTAAGCCTGGCATGGTGGCGCACACCTTTAATCCCAGCACTCAGAAGGCAGAGGTAGGAGGATTGCCAAGATTTTGAGGCCACTCTGAGACTACATAGTGAATTTCAGGTCAGCCTGGGCTATAGCAAGACCCTACCTTGAAAAAGGAAACAAAAGAAGTAAATTAGCATAGTAATAACTGGAAATTATATTTATCTGCATCAAAACCCAGGAACTTTACACCCCACAAAAGCCCCTCTATAAATTTACCTTAAGTCCTGTATGCTTTCCAATTTCCTATTCACAGTATCAGCAATTTTTCCCATTAATGGACTAGAACACAAATGCTGATCAGCGAGGCAAGTGGAGAATACTGACAGCACATTAATATCAAACCTGTTAAAAATGTAAATGAGATTAGTATTAATCAAAGCACATAGTAATTACAAAACGAAAAGCATGAAGAATGGAAACAATGTTGCTAATATGTGATGCAATTTTTCTCTCCACCCTAGGCCTTATACATGCTTGACAAGCACTTTGCAACTGAGTTACGTGCCTAGTCCATAGACTTTAACCTTTTTTGAGTTTACTTGAAGCCTAAGGAAGTTCATAGCTGCATAACAGCAAAAACTGTAAATAATCCAAATGTTCCTAGAGTACAGTGGATAAAGTGCACATGCCCACAAAGTAACATGCTACACAGCAATAAAGAAACTATGGACCCAGCACTAGGGAGGCAGAGGTAGGAGGATCACTGTGAGTTTGAGGGCAGCCCGAGACTACATAGTGAATTCCAGGTCAGCCTGGACTACAGCGAGACCCTATCTCAAAAAGAAAGGAAGGGGAGGGGAGGAGATGGAGGAGAGGAAGGGACTGGAGGAGGGTTAGTGTAAATTAAAGATGTTATGAATAAACCACATGGAAATCTACTTTTTCTCGAGGTAAAAAATATAGGTACTGGAGAGATAGGTTAGTGGTTAAGGTGCTTGCTTGCAAGCCTGACAGCCCAGGTTCAAATTCCCAGTATCTACATAAAGCCAGATGCACAAAGTGGTGCATATATCTGGAGTTTGTTTGTACTGGCAAGAGGCCCTGGTGCACCCATTCTCCCTCTCTCTCTCTCCCCTGCTTGAAAATAATAAATTCATATATATGTTTAAAAAAAGAGAGAGTTTGGCTGGAGAGATGGCTTAGCAGTTAAGGTGTTTGCCTGCAAAGCCAAAGGATCCCAGTTCAACTCTCCAGGACCCACATAAGCCAGATGCACAAGGGGGTGCAAGTATCTGAAGTACATTTGCAGTGGCCAGAGGCCCTGGTACGCCCATTCTCTCCCTCTCTCTGCCTCTTTCTCTCTCTCAAATAAATAAAATATATTTAAAAGAGAGAGAGAGAGTTTGTGTAGAAGTGCCCTGCTGGAAATGGATAATGCTATGACCAGGAGCCACAGATTGTTACAAGAAAAAATTAAGTGTCAGGGGTAGGATATTTTGAGCAAGTCATTAGTCAGGAAGTCCCCTGATGCCCCCAAAACATTACAGGCTATAGCCAAGGCTCTTGGTTGCCCATAAAAAATAGACAACAGGACCCTTTTGTTGAAGACATCACATGCTTGGGCTTCAGAACCCTGAGAAATCAAGCTGGAGGGCTAGAAAGATAGCTCAGCAGGTAAAGGTGCTTGCGTGCAAAGCCTACCAATCCAGGTTCAATTCCCCAGTACCCATGTAAAGCAAGATGCACAAAGTGATGCATATATCTGGAGCTCCTTTGCAGGAGCAAGAGGCCTTGGCACACCCATACTCTATTTCCCTTTCACACACAAATAAATAAATAAAAATATTTTTAAAAGAAATCGGGGGGCTGGAGAGATGGTTTAGTAGTTAAGGCATTTGCCTACGAAGCCTAAGAACCCAGGTTCAATTCCCCAGTACCCATGTAAGCCAGACACAAAAGGTGGCACATGCATCTAGAGTTTGTTTGCAGTGGCTGGAAGCCCTGATGTGCCCATTCACGCGTACTCTCAAATAAAAAAATAACGAATATATATATATATATATATATTTTGTTTTTTTTTTCCTTTTCTTTTTCAAGGTAGGGTCTCACCCTAGCTCAGGCTGACCTGGAAATCACTCTGTAGTCTCAGGGTGGCCTTGAACTCATGGTAGTCCTCCTACCTCTGCCTCCCAAGTGCTGGGATTAAAGGCGTGCGCCACCACACCCAGCAAAAATATTTTTTAAAAAGAAAAAGAAATCAGGGCTGGAGAGATGGTTCAGCAGTTAAGGTGCTTGCCTGCAAAGCCTAAGAACCTGGGTTTGATTCCCTAGTACCCGCGTAAAGCCAGATGCACAAAGTGGTGCATGCATCTGGAGTTCATTTACAGCAATTGGAAACCCTAACATACCCATACTCTCTGTCTCTCTTCTCTGTATCTCTCCTTCCTCCCTCCCTCCCTCTCTCTCTCTCCTTGCAAATAAAATTTAAAAATTCAATATTTTTATTATTTATTTATTTGACAAAGAGAGAGAGAGAGAATGGGCACACCAGGGCCTCCAGCCACTGCAAATGAACCCCAGACACATGCACCACCTTGTGCATCTGGCTTTATGTGGGTCCTAGGGAATCAATCCTGTGTCCTTTGGCTTTGCAGGCAAATACCTTAACTGCTAAGCCATCCCTCCAGCCCCAATAAAAATATTTCTAAAAAAAGAAAAAGGAAAAAAAAAAGAAGGAAGGAAGGAAAGAAAGAAGAAATAATAAATAAATCAGACAGAGGTAGGAGTATCACTGTGAGTTCAAGGCCACCCTGAGACTAAATAGTGACTTCCTGGTCAGCCTGGGCTAAAGCAAGACCCTACCTCAAAAACAAAACCAGGGCTGCAGACATGGCTTCGTATTTTAGGACCCAGGTTTGATTCCCCAGTACCCATGTAAGCCAGATGCACAAGGAGGTGCATGCATATGGAGTTGGTTTGCAGTGGCTGAAGGGCCTGGTATGCCCATTCTCTCTCATACACACAAATAAATAAAAAATAGGGCTGGAGACAGGCGTGGTGGTGCACACCTTTAATCCCAGCACTCGGGAGAGAGAGGAAGGAGGATCGCCGAGTTTGAGGCCACCCTGAGATTGCACAGTGATTTCCAGGTCAGCCTGAGTTAGAGTGAGACCCTACCTTGGGAAAAAAAAAATAGGGCTGGAGATATGGCTTGGTGGTTAAGGCACTTGCCTACAAAGCCAAAGAACTCAGGTTCAATTCCCCAGGTCCCATGTAAGCCAAATGCGCAGGGTAACACATACATCTGGACTTCGTTTGCAGTTAGAGGCTCTGGCGTGCCCTCCCTTTCTTTCTTCCTTCCTTCCTTTCTTTCTTTCTTTCTCTCTCTCTCTCTCTCTCTCTCTCTCTCTCTCTCTCTCTCTCTCTCTCCTCTCTGTCAAATAAATGAAAGTAAAATAAATAAATAAAGTATTTTTTAAAAAATCAAAGCTGGGGTGGTGGTGCATGCCTTCAATCTCAGCACTCCAGAGGCTGAAGTAGGAGAGCTTGTGAGTTTGAAGCCATCTGGTACTACAGAGTGAGTTCCAGCTCAGCCAGAGCTAGAGTGAAAACCTACCTCAAAAACACCAAAAAAGGGCTAGAGAGATGGCTTAGCGGTTAAGGTGCTTGCCAGCAAAGTTATAGGACCCATGTTCCATTCCCCAGCACCCACATAAATCCAGATGCACAAGGCAGCGCATGTATCTGGAGTTTGCAGTGGCTAGAGACCCTGAGCACCCACTGTCTTTTTGTCTTTCTGCCTCATTCTCTCTTTCTGTCAAATAAATAAATAAAATATTTTTAAAAGAAATAAAATATTTTAGCCTATTGCCTATAATGACCAAATTTAACCTAAAAGTAGGTATTTCTTATTATTTGTAAGAAGATTACTCTGCTGACCCTGGATAAGAGACTGTCATAGGTAGAAAATATACAAGATTGGAGTGGATGAGAAGACAGATAGATTTTGATAACAGAGTTAATTTAAACCACCAGTTTAGTAGATGACTGCAGATTTTCCAAACTCAGAACTGTTCTACTCCTCTGCTAGGTTAATCACTGTTGCAGTCAGGTTCGCGTTGCTGGTAGAAATCACCCAACCAAGAGCAGCTTGTGGGAAAAAGAGGTTCATTTTGGCTTACAGGCTCGAGGGGAAGCTCCATGATGGCAGGGGAAAATGATGGCATGAGAAGAGGGTGGACATCACCCCCTGGCCAACATAAGGTGGACCATAGCAACAGGAGAGTGTGCCAAACACTGGAAAGGAGACACTGGCTATATCACTCATAAGCCTGCCCCCAGCAATACACTCCCTCTAGGGGGCATTAATTCCCAAATCTGCATCAGCTGGCAACCTAGCATTCAGAACACCTAAGTTTATGGGGGACACCTGAATCAAACCACCACAATCATATATCACAAACCTATAGGGCTCCCCAGTATATGTCTACAATAGTAAGAATGAGATTAAGCTTTGAGAAGCAGTACACTACAAAACAAAGAACACACAGGTATGATAGCTCAGGTCTGTAATCCCAGCACTGAGGACAACTGTGAGCCCTAGGCCAACCTGGGCTACCTGTCTCAAGAAGAGAAAGAGGGGCTGGGGAGATGGCTTAGCAGTTAAGGTGCTTGCCTGAAGAGCCAAAGGGCCCAGGTTTGATTCCCCAGTACACAAGTAAAGCCAGATGCACAAGGTGGCACACGCATCTAGAATTCGTTTGCAGTGGTAGGAGGCTCTATTACACCCATACTCACACACTCACTCTGCTTCTTGCTGTTTCTCTCTCTCAAATAGATAAATAAATAGTAACATATTGGAAAAAAATTGAAACATTCTTATCTCTTCCCTACACTGAGCTTAACTTTCTTCACTACTATTTGTCTTATTCCACCAATAATAGCCTTTGACCATCAAAAATCCCCAGTTAAACACCCCCCCCCCAACCCAGGCAGGGCCTCACTCTAGCTCAGGCTGACCTAGAATTCACTATGTAGTCCCAGAGTGGCCTCGAACTCATGGAGATCCTCCTACCTCTGCCTCCCAAGTGCCGGGATTAAAGTCATGCACTACCACACCCAGCTCCCAGTTAAAAACTCTGACATTGGGCTGGAGAGATGGCTCCGTGGTTAAGGTGCTTTCATACAGAGCCAAAGGACCCCTGTTTGATTCCCCAGTACCCACATAAAGCCAGATGCACAAGTTGGCGCATTCATCTGGAGTTTGTTAGCAGTGGCTAGAGGCTCTGGCATGCCCATTTTCTCTTTCTCTATATCTGCCTTTCTGTCTCTTTCTCTCTCAAATAAGTAAATAAATAAATAAATAAATAATTTATCTATTAAAAAAAAAACCTGATGTTTTCAGAAGCATTCTTTTTTGTTTTGTTTTTTGAGGTAAGGTCTCACTCTAGCCTAGGCTGACATAGAATCCACTATGTAGTCTCAGGCTGGCCTTGAACTCACAGTGATCCTCCTACTTCTGCCTCCCAGAATGCTGGGATTAAAGGCGTACACCACCATGCCTGGCTTCAGAAGCAATCTTAAAAGTAGCTCTAGTGCTAGGTATGGTGGCACACACCTTTAATTTCATACTTGGGAGGCAGAAGTATGAGGATTGCAGTGAGTTCGAGGCTACTTTGAGACTAGTGAATTCCAGGTCAGCCTGAGCTAGAGTGAGACCTTATCTCAAAAAAACAAAAAACCATACACACACACACACAAAGAGTACTGTTATTATCTCAGCTCATTTTCTATTATTATTTATTTGATAGAGTAAGAAAGAGGCACACACACACAGAGAGAGAGAGAGAGAGAGAGAGAGAATGGATATGCCTGGGCCTCCAGTTACTACAAACGAATGCCAAAGCATGTGCCATCTTGTGCACGTGGCTTACATGGGTCCTGGGCAATCAAACCTGGGTCTTAGGTTTCATAGGTCAGTGTCTTAACCACTAAGCCATCTCTCTAGCCCTTACCTCAGCTCTTTTACACATGGATGGTTTTCCACATATTTGTAGAAAAGACTTTTCTATATTCACAAGTATAACCTAAACAGGGCTAGAGAGATGGCTTAGTGGTTAAGGCACTTGCCTGAGAAGCCTAAGGACCCAGGTTCCCAATTCCTGAGTACCCACGTAAGCCAGATGCACAGGGTAGTGCATGCATCTGGAGTTCATTTGCAGTAGCTGGAGGCCCTGGCACACCCATTTTCTTTATCTCTCTCCCTCTCCCTGTCCCTGTATCTGCTTCTTTCTCTCTCATACACGTAAGTAAATTAATTAATTAAAAAAAGAATAACCTAATCAGATTTTACATTTTTCTTGATGATTATCCATTCTGGTGACATGCTAAAATACAGGTGTGTATAGTAGAGAAAGTACATTATTTGAATCAATCATGCCCATAGCAGTGGACCTAAAGTTGAAGTAGCCTATAAGTTCTGGTCACTACCTGTGCACAGATATACAGTGACAGTGGTTTATACATGCTCCAAAACATGTTACACAGCCTTCAATACCACTAAATCAGTGTCTTCTTTTTTCAACTCTTGTGACTTTTACACATTTAGGTTTAAATTTCCAGGCAGTCAGAAATTTAACTGACAACCAATCTTTTGTTTCTGAAGCAGAACTCTTACTTAAAGTTAAGTCAAACCAACCAGTCCACAAATATTTGTGATTCCATTTATATTTTAAATATTCATATATATACACACATATATATACATATGTATATAGAGAGATATATACACACACATATATATATATGTATGTATGTATATGGCAAAACACACTGTTCCCTGCTCTGAACTAAAGAGGGAGCACTTCGCCGGGCGTGGTGGTGCACGCCTTTAATCCCAGCACTCGGGAGGCAGAGGGAGGAGGATTGCTGTGAGTTCGAGGCCACCCTGAGATTCCATAGTGAATTCCAGGTCAGTCTGGGCTAGAGTGAGACCCTACCTCGAAAAAAAAAAAAACCAAAGAGGGAGCACTTGAAATACTTTCCCTTCTCTCCTAAAGAATGAATACAGAGAAAAGAGGCTCTAGAAGGGACAGAACATAGTAGAACACGTGATATGAAAGTAGAAAGGGGAATACTGAGTGTTAAGCAGGAAGGGGTAGCTAGGACACTATGGCAATGAGAGGCAGAGCCAAGAGAACCCCAAAGCTTATGGGTCCAGGAAGACTGACTTCACAGTGACAAAAACAAGGGAGACCCTGTCTCAAAACAAGATGGAAGGAGAGAACCAACACCCAAAGATTATCCTCTGACCTCTACACATGTATGGTGGCATGTGTGCACCCACCGCCCCAATCCCCACACAAACATCACATACACAGAACAACATAAAAATTTAAAAGAATACACCTTATATAATCAAAGCCGCTCAAGCTAAATTGAGTTAAATACATTTTTAATAGACAGGCAGCAGCTTCCCATTCTTTTCCTGTAAGATTTCCTTCTGACAACCGTGAAAAGAATAAGCTGTCATACATGATTATTTCAGAGTACTTGCCTTTCCAGTCTTTTCCATGCTTCTATAACTAGTGCTTCAGGTAGGGGGTCATGGGCCTCAACAGCAAACCTTAGTAAAAACAAGAGAAAATGATTTTCCACACATGTATTTTTAAAAGTCATTAAACACACACACACAGAGCTTGGCATGTGACCCACACATGTAATTCCAGCTGTTTATGAGGCTGAAGCAGGAGGATCCTGAGTTCTAGGCCCGCCTAGGCTACACAGTAACACCTTGTCCCAAAAACAAAAAAATATGGTTGGACAGATGGCTTAGTGGTTAAGGCATTTGTCAGCAAAGCCAAAGGACCTAGGTTTGATTCTCCAGTACCCACGTAAAGCCAGATGCACAAAGTGGTACATGCATCTAGAGTTTGCAGTGGCTAGAGGCCCTGGCGCACCCATTCTGTCTGTATCTCTTCTCTCTGTCTCTTTTCTGCATACAAATCAATTAATTATATTTAAGTAATTATTAATAACCACCAATCACCTTAATCATTAAGTATTCCCTCTATGTACCTCACAGGAAAAAAAAAAAACTGTAACATGAGAAAGAACACTAAAAGAAGTCATGAGTTTTCAAAGGGATTAATAACAATTTTTTTTTTTCCTGTGCTTTCCTTTGTTCACCTGAGGAATTTATTTGAGGATCTCAGTCCTGACTGGATTTCTCTGAACCCAATGTAAAATATCCTCTTTTCCTTTTGCAGTGCTAGAAATCAAATCCAGGGTCTTATACATGCTAGACAAGTATTCTACTAAAAATCCATTTTTGTTTTGTTTTGTTTTGTTTTGTTTTGTTTTGTTTTGTTTTGAGACAGGGTTTTGCTACACAAATAGCCCAGGCTGGCCTTAAGCTCATGATCTCAAGTGCTGGGATAACAGCATGCATCACCATACCCATCTTTAATCTCTGAATCTCATTTGACATCCAGAAAGCCCTTTGTGTAGGAAGTACCTCTCAACAAGCCATGTGAAACACTGTTACCAACTCTAAGTATACAAAATCATGTTATTTCTATTTGTCCTTCTTTTTCATTTTAAGTTACTACTGGGAAACGAACTATTATTCCAATAATCCCTAGAAATATGTGCCATCAACTGAATTACAGAAGCCCAGAGACTGCAAACAGATCAACAAAGATGCAATTTACTAGCTGATTTGTTATCATACATTAATCTAAAGTCTATTATATTCTCATTATCATTCACCAACCTCATTTCTACAAAATTCTACAATAATCCACTCATATAACCAAGATTCTACCTTCATGATTAATTATATTGTATTTTTAAATATACTTTGTTTATTTATTTATTTGAGGGAGAGAAAGAAAGAGGGAGAGAATGGGCACGCCAAGGCCTCCAGCCACTGCAAACGAACTCCAAATGCATGGGACCCCTTGTGCATCTGGCTAACGTGGGTCGTGGAGAATCAAACTGGGATCCTTTAGCTTTGCAGGCAAGCGCTTTAACCACTAAGCAATCTCTATTCTAATTTTTAAAACTGCACACTACTGGAGACCAGCTGACAGAAAGCTGGAAGAAGCCATTCTACATGCAGTTCAATGGGAGAGAGAGAAAACACCAGTGAAGATACCCAACAGTGGACACTGCAAGCCTTATATTTGGCCACCCAGGCCAAATGAGCCAATGGGTGCAACAGTGGCACATCCGTCATGGTAGAAACCAACTGCCCTCTCATTGGACTGGAGGCCCGTTCCAAGGGAGGGAATACATCCCTGATACTGAAAACTTAAAACAGGGGTAGTCATGAGCCCTAGAGGTATAATGTCTGCTGCTGTCTGGCTAAATGTATATACTATGCTCACCAAACTGCCCAGTAAGCACTTCTCTTAATGTTCATACCCTTATATTAATGCTACTCTCACTTTTGGCAGAGAATCTTCTCTTTTCAGATGGCAGTGACCTTGGGATGACTCAGAAGGCATCATGGTGCTGGAAAGAAGTGACTGGAGTGCTCAGTACTGTAATATTTCTATCACACCTTCCAAGGCTCACGGTCTAATGTGGAAGAGGTGGTGGAAGAATGTAAGAGCCAAGGGAAGGGTAGGACTCCTTACAATGTGCTCCCCCCAGACACAAAATGGCCTGGATATCCATGACCTCACAGTGCCTGACACTATCTACACAAGACCCTCATAATAGGAGGAAAAGATCATGACATCAAAATAAAAAGAGACTGATTGAGATGGGAAGAATGGAGTTTCAAAGGGGAAAGAGGGGGGAGGGAGGATATTACCATGGAATATTTTATAATCATGAAAGTTGTCAATTAAAAAAAAAACTGCACTACAGGGCTGGAGAGATGGCTTAGCAGTTAAGGCACTTACCTGAGAAGCCTAAGAACCCATGTTCCACTCTCTAGGTCCCACGTAAGGCACATGCACAAGGCGTTAAAAGCACAAGGTCACATGTGCACCACCGTCTGGAGTTCGATTTGCAGTGGTAGAAGGCCCTGGCAGGCCAATTCTCTCTCTCATTAAAAAAATAATAAATAAATAAATAAATAAAGCTGTACTAGTAACTCATGCTAAAGAATACCTTTTACAGGGGCAGGAGAGGTTGCCCAGTGGTTAAGGTACTTGTCTGCAAAGCATAATGGTCTGGGGTTCAGTTCCTCAGTACCCACGTAAAGCTAGATGCACAAAGTGGAGCGTGCTTCTAGAGTTTATTTGCAGCAGCTAGAGGCCCTAAGCACCCATATTCTTTCTCCGTCTCTCTCTCTCTCTCTCTCTTTTCTCTTGCAAATTAATTTTTTAAAAAGTTTTTAAAGTAATAGGCTGGAGAAATGGCTTAGTGGTTAAGGCGCTTGCCTGCAAAGCCAAAGGACCTAAGTTCGATTCCCCAGGATCCATGTAAGCCAGATGAACAAGGTGGCACAAATGTCTGGAGTTCAGTTTGCAGTGTCTGGAGGCCCTGACACGTCCATTTTTTTTTTCTCTCCCTCTCTCTGCTTCTTTCTCTCTCAAATAAATAAATAAAAATTCTTATAAAATTATAAATGCTCTTATAAAATTTAAATTATAACCATTTCCATAAAATCTTAAAGTAACTTACTGTTTTGTGATGTACAACACATTCACCAGGATGTCATCATTCATTGACTGGATGTGATTTGTAGCTAAATTGCAAAGAGTAACGAATTGAGGGTGGTCTCTAACATGTGTGACATTTCTTAACAAGGCAGTCTTCTGCTTCTGAAGCTGCCAAAGTATATTAAATGCACAGCCCACGTGGTTTTCTGAAAGGGTAGCTTTGTTTCTTTCAATAACATTGAATATTTGCTCTTCATCTGTACAGTTATTCATCTGAGTAATTAATGATTCACAACTGAGGGGTCGACACGGAAGCATTCTCCAAGAGGACAGAGAAATACCTCTTAGTCTTAGACAAGACATGGCTCTATGTTTTGCAGACAACGGGTCTACAGACACACACACACAGAGACAGACAGACACGAGCTTCTTTTCTTCTATATCACAGATTTTCTTAGGTAAATGAAGCCATCTGCAGCTCGTGCTGGCCTTCCTTCATGTGCTTGCTTTCCATTTTGAAGGTTCTAAATCCACTCCAAAAAAGTCTGCAAAAGAATTGTGGTGGCATGGTTAATCTCATCGCATTAATATCAAATGAATTGCAAAATGCAAATTTCAAGCAACAAGGTTTTTCTACATTAACTAGACTTCGTTATTAGTCTCAAACAAGTGGCAGAGTCTGATCTAAGAGGAAATGCCCAGGAAAAAAAAAAAAAAAAGAGTTCTTCCTGTAACCTGTTTTAAAGTTGCTAGTTTTTAAATTTGACCATAAAAGCAGAAAAAAGGAAAACAAAAAGAAAAAAATTAGATCTTTTCAGGTGTTTGCCTGTAGAAACAAGGTGTCACTGCAATAGCCCAAGTATCCTCCCGCCTCAGCCACCTAAGTGCTTAGGATCACAGTGAGCAGGACCCCTCTAGGCTATGTCAGGCTATTCACAAGTAAAATTCAAAAATAAAATAAATAACCTAAGCGATTTTACTTTGTGGCAATCAATACAACATCCAGACCCAAGGCCCACACAAAGCAAAGGAATCCTCAGCACGCTAACCACCATGCAAATGAACTGGAGGTGATTACAACAAACGTCGTTCATTGGTAAAGACCTATGGAGGCTGTGAGCGGGAGGCTACCGTACTCAGGGGGCCCCGGCCCAGTGACCCTGGGGAAGCCACCAGTGTGACACAGGTACTGTGCAGGGTCCACTGTGGCAAGGTTAGCGGGGGACAGGTGCCCTCCACGAGCCAGGTGAGGAACTGAGCTCAGCCGCACCCGCGAGGAGGACTTCCGTTTCTAAGCGGGACCGTGTGTCCCCGCCCTGACGGGCCGGCCAGCTCTTCCCCGCGCGCGCGACCAACTTTTCCTGGGAGATCCGGGGAGGGCTCGTGACGGCGGCTCAGCAGTCAGGGTCCGGCCCTAGTGCCCAGGGAGGACCGCAGGAGGGTCGGCTCTCTAGCTCACCCGTCATGTTCCAGACTGTAGCCTTTCCTGGAGAGAGACACTGCAGTCGGTCCCCCAGGGCGGGAACAAACGCCGGGCCCCGCAGCGAGCACCGGGAAAGGCTCGAACTACAAATCCCAGAGGGCACCGCGCGAGGCGGCCACGTCCATGCGTTTGAGGGAATTCTGGATTTGGTAGTTTTCTCTTTATCGAGAGAGACTATCGAGGAAAAGTCTTGGTCTTTTATGTCAGGGACTATCTACACTGGAGGGTGTTGCCCAGTTTTTGGAGCGCTGAGATATTTGTAATACACTACAAAATAATGTTTTAAAAGCTTTTATTTTCTTTATATATTTGAGACACGAGAGAGAGAGAGAGAGAGGGAGAGAATGGGCGCGCCAGGGCCTCCAGCCCCTGCAGATGAACTCCAGATGCATGCGCCATCTTATGCATCTGGCTTACGTGGGTCCTGGGGAATCGAACCGGGGACCTTGGGCTTTGCAGGCAAGCGCCCTAACTGTTAAGCCATCTATCCAGCCCCCGAATAATTTTTTTCGGTGCTGAGGACCGAACCCGGGGCCTTGCGCTTGCTAGGCAAGCACTCATTCACTGAGCTAAAATCCCCAACCCGCCGGCCAATAACATTTTTAAAATGACAGTAGAGGGCCGGGCCTTTAATCTCAGCACTTGGAAGGCAGAGGTAAGAGGATCGCTGTGAGTTTGAGGTCAATCTGAGACGCTAGAGTGATACCCTACCTCAAACAAAAAAGATGTTAGAAAATGTAAACACCGAAGCCGGGCGTGGTGGCGCACGCCTTTAATCCCAGCACTCGGGAGGCAGAGGTAGGAGGATCGCCGTGAGTTCGAGGCCACCCTGAGACTCCATAGTGAATTCCAGGTCAGCCTGGGCTAGAGTGAGACCCTACCTCGAAAAAAACCAAAAAAAAAAAAAAAAAAAAAAAAATGTAAACACGGGGCTGGGGAGATTGCTCAGCAGTAAAAGCACTTGTTTACAAAGCCTGTGGCCCAAGGTTCAATTCTCGGTGCTCACTTAAAGCCAGATAAACAAAATGGTGCATGCATTTGGAGTTTGCAGAGGTAAGAGGCCCTGGCCTACTCATTCTGATTCTCTCTCTCTCTCTCTCTCTCTCAAATAGATAAATAACAATATTATATATATATGGCTGGAGAGATGGCTTAGCGGCTAAGGCATTTGCTGGCAAAGCCAAAGGACCCCAGTTCGATTCCCCAGGACCCACATAAGCCAGATGCACAAGGGGCCACATGCATCTGGAGTTCTTTTGCAGTGGCTGGAGGCCCTGGAGAACCCATTCTCTCTCCTTCTTTCTGCCTCTTTGTCTCTCTCTCTCTCTTCTCTCTCTCTCTCTCTCAAATAAATAAATAAAAATGAAAATAACTAAAAAAATATAATAAAACAAAATATAAGCCGGGCATGGTGGTACATGCCTTTATTCCCAGCACTGTGGCGGCAGAGGTAGGATGACCACTGTGAGTTCGAGGCCACCCTAAGACTACATAGTGAGTTCCAGGTCAGCCTGGACTGCAGTAAAACCCTACCTCAAAAAAAATTTAAAAATATATATATATATGTATACATATATATATAAGTTAAAACAATAAAAATATAAATTTTCTTAGCATTGAGCCATATGTACCATTTTGTTGGCTGTCAAGTTAAATCTCAGAGGGTTTCTACAAAACCTCTTTACCCTTTTCTCTCTCTCTTTTTTTTTTATTTTTTAAAAAATGTATTTGAGTTGAGCATGGTGGCGTACGCTTTTAATCCCAGCACTCAGGAGGCAGAGATAGGAGGATCGCAGGGAGTTCAAGATCACCCTGAAACTACATAGTGAATTCCAGGCCAACCTGACCTAGAGGGAGACCCTACCTCAAAAGACCAAAAAAAAAAAAAAAAAAAAAAAAAAAAAAAAAAAAAATTGAAAAAGGCAGACACACACACAGAGAGAGAGAGAGACAGAGAGAGAGAGAGAGCAAGCACGAGAGCTCATACCAGGGCCTCCAGTCACTGAATATGAACTCCAGACGCATGCGCCACCTTGTGTATCTGGCTTACGTTGGTCCTGGGGAATCGAACCTGGCTGGATCCTTAGGTTTTTGGAGGGAAGCATCTTAACCTTAGGTTTCACAGGCCAGCGCCTTAACTGCTAAGCCATTTCTCCAGCCCCCTTTTGTCTCATTTGATTACAGTGTGGCTGCAAAGGTGACTTGGATGGGATTATAAACTGGTAAAGTGAAGCCAGGAGCCACTAGGGTCCCACAAGGGGTTTGGAACCTGTCTTTACTGTAAAGGGGTTTCTGGTGAGCCTCCTAAAACACTGCACATTTACAGGCAGAAAAGGAGAAAAGGCTTAAACAAATGCTCGTTGTGTTGGAATTCTTGTTTCTCAGCTTAGTGAGAGGCTTCAACCAGATCCCTGTGCAAGAGGTTCCTTTCATTTCCCGAGTCCCCTATTTTCTCTTTCTTTCTATCCTGCCTCAGTTCTTTTGTGTGTTTTTAAAATTTATTTATTTGCAAGCAGAGAAAGAAGAGAGACAGACAGGCAGAGAGAATGGGTGCACCAAGGCCTCCAGCCAGCTACAAAAGAACTCCAGATGGGGCTGGGCATAGGGGCGCAGATCTTTAATCCCACCACTTGGGAGGCAGAGGTAGGAGGATCACTGTGAGTTTGAGGTCAGCCTGGAAGTACAGTGTCAGTTCCAGATCAATCTGGGCTAGAGTGAGACTCTACCTAGAAAAAAAAATTAATAAAAATAAATTAGGCATGGTTGTGCACGCCTTTAATCCCAGCACCTCAAAAAACAAAAACAAAAAGAACTCCAAAAGCATGCGCCATTTTGTGTATCTGGCTTTATGTGGGTACTGGGCAATCACTGCTGAGCCATCTCTTTAGCCTCGGTTCTTTTTTTTTTTTTTTTTAATATTTTTAATTTATTTATTTGCAAGCAGAGAGAGGCAAAAGAGAGAAAGAGACAGAGAACAGGCACACCAAGGCCTCTAACCACTGCAAATGAACTCCAGACACATGCACCACTTTGTACATCTGGCTTTACATGGGTACTAGGGAATCAAACTCGGGTCATTATGTTTGCAGACAAGTACCTTAACCCCTGAGCCATCTCTCCAGCCCTGCCCCAGTTCTTTCGTTTTAAGGCACCATATTTCTCCTCAATAGATCAGTAAGGTCAAGCCATTGATAAGGACTGAAGATCATCTTCTAGAACTGTTTCAGAACCTAGTAGCTATCTGGAGGTCCTGGTGGGCATTGTTGGCCTACCACAAGGTCTCTGGGCCTAAGAGCATGAAATTGTTGGGGAAAGAGGTATTACAAGAAGGACTAGGGAATGAAGTTGACAGGCAAGATTTCAACATGTGACACCATTTAGAGTTCAATGTACTGAAGCTTAGAAGAAATGAAGTCTATTAGTGCACTGAGGAGGCAGGCTATGAACGAGTAGTATGATAGGTTACCATGGGGTCCAGAGGCGTAGGAGCTAGATAAAATTAGGTCTGGCTGACTTTATGACTGACCAGATGGTGTTAATGCCTCAGCTATATCAGTGTAACCAGGAAGCCTGCTCATAAATCTTTTGGATATTTACTTCAACTTTGCCTCAGTTGTTTAAATAAGTGCAGTAAGTTGTATTACTGGCTGCACAGACTCCTCCGTGATTGGCTGGGAGGTAATCTAGAGTCAGGCAGTTGTCTAGAACATTTGCTAGTGATTCCATCCTTCTCAGAGATTTTGAAGGGCCTTATCAGGGTTAGTAACCAGGTCCTCTATGGCTCAGGTTAAATTTCTTGAGGTGGCTTAACAATAAGCAAATCCAATCCAAGAGGCTGTTAAACCAATAGCTGCTCTAATCCCATCAAAATTAACTTGCCCCTATTTCTTTGGGCCCAAGCTTCTCTAAAGTACATTGACCTTTGAATTGATTGTTATCTGTTTAGCATATAATGTGTCTTGAGGCCACAGAGGAACAGGTATGCCTTACAGCACAAGCTTTACATGCTGAAGTGGAGTTAGACCACGATATTAACCAGGAGCCCCATAGAGGTACAGATATGGGATTACATTGGACCACTCTGATAACATGGGCTGCTTGGGGATTGAAAGTTGCTGGCCATTTCCAAGGCCTTGGGAGCCTAATAAACTATTTGTCAGGTAACATGAGTCTTTATTCCCCCATAAGTACACCTGTTTGAAGGGGATTCTACCTTAGAGCCATCAGAATGGGTACAGGGGCACCAATAAGTGAGATGAGGAACGCATATCTGGTACTATCAAACACAGGGATTGTAGTGGATTTGTTGGTTACAGTGGAGTTTGGCTGGCAGTAAGACAAGTATCACTGAAACAGGGTGTTAGGGGTTCAGGAAAGTCCTTGAACCCCAAACCCTAGGTTTGTATCTACTTTTAACCAAAGAATTGAATAAAATAAGATTGAGAAGGATAACTATTATACTTATTTAGGGAAGCACAGAACCAAGGGAAGGAAAATGAATATACCTTTGTGGCCTGACAGCTCACATGGTGGGCCTGGAAAAAACATAAAGAGGACAGCAAAGAACATACAAAGAGTTCCTGCCATGTGGTGGCAGGAGGGGTGAAGAGCCCATGTGGGAAGTAGGAGTTAGGGGGTTCTCCTGGTTGGGCTGAGGAGGATGAGAAACTCACCAGAAGCTGGAGGTTCATGAGTGGTCAGGCTGCCCAGGAGAGCTTGCCATCTCCTTGCAAATGTATTTATAACTTTGTGGGGGTGGGCCCTACCTCCCTGCTCAGGTGAGCCAGAGAGACAGCTGATTGGTCTGGGCCAGAGGCTGTCTCAGGAGAGGCTAGCCATATGCCAAGTTCTGGGGGCTGAACCTGACCAGCCACAATGTTAGAACTAAATCCTAGGAAAGAAGACCTCCCTCCCGGGAGGGGCCCAGGTTGTTTGTGGAAACAGACCCAGGGAAGAGATAAGAAGTCAGATCATACTTTGATCTCTAGCGAAGTGGAGACTGCAAGGATATTTTCAGGGGCCCAGTCACCCTAACTGCTTAACAAAGCTACGCGACTCCCTTTTGCCACCTTGTTGAGGTTGAAGGCAGGATTATGTGATTGGAAATACAAGAGGGGGACGATTTCATATTTGTTGGATGGGTTGAGGTGTGAGATCTAAACAAGGGAACATGGAGCCAATGAGAGAGAGGCAAGTAAGAGCTCAGGCTTTGTTGAGCCCTCAGTTAAGAAGAAAGTAAAATTATAGGCAAGAACAGGAAAGACTCATCATTCTATCCAATTCATTGTAGAAAGAGGTGACAAACCCAACAATGAGGATACTTCCTATGGTATAGCAGTGTCTATCTGTGGCTGCAATAAAACACCAGACCCGAAGCAGCTGATGGGAGGAAAGAGCTTATTTCAGCTTACAGTCTCAAGAGAAGGTTCATCATGGCAAGCCTGAGCAGGAAGCTTGTGTCACATGCCCACATCAGTGGGAAGGACATAGTCTCAGTATTCGGCCTGGAGGTGGGCTCTATTACGCCAAAGCCCACCCCCAGTGACACACCTCTTCCAGCAAGGCTCCATATCCCAAAGGTCCTATGACCTTCCCAATTTGCCACCAGCTGGAGACCAAGTATTCAAAAGACATGAGCCTGTGGAGGTTTTATCCAAACCACCACAGTGGTGATGATTTGGGGAAAAAAAACTAGCTAAAGAGTTAATGTCCCATTGACCATGGCCAGCATGCAAGGACATAAAGGTGATGTAGTATCATAAGGGTCTTTAGTTTAGAGATGGCACCACAGAGTAAGCTGTGGAAAGGACAATCAGATCAATAATGAGAACAAATGCACATCCCACTTCCAATATAGGAGCCCACTGAGGAAAAAGGGAAAGGTAGGAGTCATAACTCGAGTTAGTAATTATTTCAGTCCAGGGATAGTTTAAGAAGGCTTCTTGAAGGAGCAGGAAATGGGTTGGGCCCTAGAGAATGTTGAGGGAATAGAGAAAAACAGAGCTTGTAAGATTATATCATAGAAGCCAGAAAGGCAAAAGAATGAATTTTGGCTCCTCCGTAGAGTCTGGAGGAGTTTGTGGGTGGAATTCACCTGGGGCTCATCCAAAGAGGAGATGGAGATCTCCAAGAGGCTCACAGGAGTAGGTTGTTTGATCTTGTAGAGGTAGAACAGTCTATTTATTTAACAAGACAAATAATGTATATTAATACACATAATAATAATAAAATAAAAATATATTTAGTTAAAATGAAAAAAGCATTAGAATTCACTATGTAGTCTTTCATACCCACAAATACTACAACATAAATATGAGTTTTCAGTATAGAAAAAATTAAAAGCAACTTTATCGGGGGAAATATTTCATAGACATTAAAAGGAACTGTTCATTCTAAGATAACCTACTTCCAAAAAAATTTGAGTATTTTGTTTATTTATATATTTATTTATTTGAGAGAAAGAGGCAGAGAGAACGGGTGTGGCAGGGCCTCTAGCCACTGCTAACAAACCCCAGATGCATGTGCCATCTTGCACATCTGGCTTACATGGATACTAGGGAATTGAATCTGGGTCTGTAGGCTTCACAGGCAAACACCTTAACAAGCTAAGCCATCTCTCCAGCCCTACTTTCAATTAAAAAAATATTGGGGGGGTTTGAGGTAGGGTCTCACTCTAGCCCAGGCTGACCTGGAATTCACTATGGAGTCTCAGGGTGGCCTTGAACTCATGGCAATCTTCCTACCTCTGCCTCCTGAGTGCTGGGATTAAAGGTGTGCACCACCATGCCCGGCCAAAAATTTTTGAAGCAGCCAGGTGCACATGGTGGCACATGCGTCTGGAGTTCGTTTGCAGTGGCTAGAGACCGTGGCACACCTATTCTCTCTCTCTCTCTACCTCTCTCTGTCTCTAATAAATAAGTAAATAAATAAAGATTAAAAATTTTTGAAGCATTTAATATATTTTGACAGTAATTCAATCATATACTAAAGCTGTACATTTTTCTATTTAAGAACCAGTTTGTTAGTCAGGCGTGGTAGCACACGCCTTTAATCCCAGTACTCAGGAGGCAGAGGTAGGAGGATCGCCATGAGTTCGAGGCCACCCTGAGATGACATGGTGAATTCCAGGTCAGCCTGAGCTAGAGTGAGTGAGACCCTACCTCGAAAAAAAAAAAAAGACAGAGAGAGAGAGAGAACCAGTTTGTTTTAAAGGCTAAATATCTAACAACAACAACAAAATTCAGTAGATACTTTAAAAAATATCTTAAAGCTTGACATGACAGCATATGCCTGTAAATACAGCATTTGGGAGGTTAAGGCAGGAGGACTGTGATTCTCAAGATATTTAAGCTGCAAAGCAGGATCCCAAATCAAAGATAAATAGATAAATAAAATAAAACTTTTTTTTTGTTTTTTTTTTTTTAAGGTAGGGTCTCACTCTAGCCCAGGCTGACCTGGAATATGGAGTCTCAGGGTGGCCTCGAACTCATTGTGATCCTCCTACCTCTGCCTCCTGAGTGCTGGGATTAAAGGCGTGTGCCACCACACACAGCTAAAATAAGACATTTTGATAGAAGCCTGTGGTGGTTTGATTCAGGTGTCCCCCATAAACTTAGGTGTTCTGCCTGCTGGTTCCCAGATGATGGAGATTTGGGAATTCAAACCTCCTGGAGGCAATGTATTGTTGGGGGCAGGCTTATGGGTATTATAGCCAGTTTCCCCTTGCCAGTGTTTGGCACACTCTCCTGTTGCTATTGTCCACCTTATGTTGGCCAGGGGGTGATATCCACCCTCTGCTCATGCCATCATTTTCCCTTGCCATCATGAAGCTTCCTCTTGAGTTTATACGCCAAAATAAACCCTTTTTCCCCAAAATTCGATAATAAAAATATATTTAGGCCAGGCATGGTGGTGCATCCCTTTAATCCCAGCACTTGAGAGGCAGAGGTAGGAGGATTGCCATGAGTTCGAGGCCACCCTGAGACTATATAGTGAATTCTAGGGGCGGGGGACTGGAGCGATGGTCCAGCAGTTAAGCAGTTAAGGTGCTTGCCTGCAAAGCCTAATGACCCAGCTTCAATTCCTCAGTACCCACGTAAAGCTGGATGTACAATGTGGCACATTCATCTGGAGTTCATTTGCAGCTGCTAGAGACCCTGGCATGCCCATTCTCATTCTCTTTCTCTCTCTCTTCCTCTTCTTGCGAATAAATTAGTTAAAAAACATATTTTTTTAAAATATACTTAGAAGTTGGGCATGGTGGCACATGCTTTTAATCCCAGCGCTCAGGAGGCAGAGGTAGGAGGATCGCTATGAGTTCAAGGCAAACCTGAGACTATATTGTGAATTTCAGGTCAGCCTGGGCTAGAGCAAGACCCTAACTCAGGAGAAAAAAAAAAAGAGGACTGAAATGGATAATTATTAAATTATTATGTTTCCTGAGGGCAGTACAGAGCCAAGGAAAGGCACCCAGTGTGAATAGAGATCCATGTGGAGGGCCTGGAAAAAAGCATGGAAAGAAAGTTCAAGGAGCTCCTGCAATGTGGGGAGCTGGAGGGGATAAAGGAGCCCATGTGGAGAGTAAGGGCTAAGGGGCTTCCCTGTCTGGGTCTGGGACTAGTCCCAGGCTGAGCCAGCCCAGGCCCAGCCAAGGTAAAAACTCATACACAGCTGGAAGTTCTGAAGTGATCAGAGAGCTTGCCCTACTCTTGCAAAAGTATTTATAAACTTATAGTAGTGGGCTGTCTTCTGGCTCAGGTGAACCAGAGGGACAGCTGATTGGTTAGGTCTAGGGACTGTATCAGGAAGAGGCTAGCCCTGACACCAAGTTCCAGGGCCTGTACTTGATCGCCCACAATGTTTAAATCCTATGAAAGACCTCCCTCCCAGGAGGGGTTCTGGTTGTTTGTGTAGAAACAGGTCTAGGAAACTAGACAAGAGATAAGAAGTCAGATCATCTTTGATTTCTAGCACGTGCAGACTTTCCTGCCCTTTTTTCCTTCAGGGGTCAAGTCACCCTAACTGTACCTCTCTCTCATCCCCCTCCCCCCACCATTGAGAAGACACTCGAACTGCTGTTAGAGGACGGGGGAAATGATGTCAGATCTTGAATTACTTCCAGCTGAATGGGGGTGTAAAATATGACAGTTAAAGAGTCTCTCCCACAGAGGGAAGCTATTCTAAAGGACCCTGAAAGTGTACTGATGGAGTGCAGGAAGATAGTCTTGGAAAAAAATGTTGGGGAGAAAGAATAAAAGTAAGGAGTTAATGAGAACTGAGCACACAGCAAACTGGTCACCTTCAGGGTTTTCTTTCTTATGGACTTCTAGGCTTTGGGGAGCATTTGAGGGATCCCAGGTAGATGGAGTTGGGTTGTCTCAGGACCATCTATCTGAGTGTGAGCTGGCTGAGATTTTTCTCCTAGAATTGTTTATTGAATGGCGCAGTAGTGTCTGACATGGCCTGAATCTTTGTTTTCTGTATGGCTTATAAAACATGAGATATTAGCAGAGCTATCAGGAATATATACACAACATTTAACCTTGATAATGGTGTACATACCATAGTTTGTTTAATAGCCTTTCAGAATGTACCTTTTTAAATTTTTTCTAGGGGTATCAGGGCCAAAAGTTGGTACCATAGACCCATTGGGTGCCATTAAATATTTTTGGCCTCAGGACTTTATTCGCCATTCACGATTGTTCCCAGTATAAGGAAGTCTTCTGAATTAAGGAACCCTTGGTCAGAGTCATTCATATATATGTTTTAGATTTGAAAATAACCATTTTGACATCTAAGGTTGTTTTTCTTTATTATAGAATTAGAACTATTAGAGATGGGGACAACATGTCTTAAGGCCTTGTTTGTTTCCCTCTTAATAGGCCATTCATATAAGAAGTGAGGTATCCCTTTATCTTTGGTTATACATTTCTCTTTGAGTGTTTAAAACCAAGGAGATAGTTATTTTGTTTAACCTCTAAGTTTAGCTATTCTATGACAGCATAGGCCATATCTGAAGCATAGAAAGTAGGCATGTCTTATTCTTTAAATATCTAATAACTATAAATGCAGGCAGAACATGTTATTAGTCTTGAAAACAATACAAATCTAAACCAATTAATTTAACCAAGAAGTTGTCAGTAAAAAGACAAGTAAGACAGTATAAAGTCTTGGCACCTGTGTTTGAAAATATCTGTGTGGGTACCAGTTACTCAGAGAACATTGGAAACAGAACCACAGGGCTTGAAATTATTTCTCACAGATGAGGGCCATTGTTTGAGCATGAGGCTGTACCCTAATGCAAGGAATATGTCTCAAGAGTTAATTTTGTTAAAAGCATTGGACTTGAAATGCCAGAAATGAGACAGTTACTTTACATATAGTAGAGCAGAATCTGGTCATTATCGAGCCAAAACAGCTAAGCTCTAATATAACCCTTGACAAATCTGTTTTGAAATAGAAAACACTGTTTGATAACCAATTTTTTTTAGCATAATCTTGGATAGCAATTGATCTTATGTATAATAGGAATTTTTTTTTTTTTTTTTTTTTGGTTTTTCAAGATAGGGTCTCACTCTGGTCCAGGCTGACCTGGAATTAACTATGTAGTCTCAGGATGGCCTCAAACTCACAATAATCCTCCTACCTCTGCCTCCCGAGTGCTGGAATTAAAGGTGTGTGCTACCATGCCGGCCTAATAGGAATTTTTAATAACATAAAACAATTTTATATCTTACCCATGAGTTAAAATTGATAAAGATTAGAGAAGCTATCCCAACATATTTTAGCTAACAGGAAGATAAAGATTATAGTGACTGAAAGTAAATCCCTCAAACCTAAGTGATTAAACCTAGTGATGACTACTTGATAGAGTTAGCATGAATAAAACAGGAGCTATCTCTAAAGTCACAACTTCATCAGGTATGAGTACCTCATCTTTGGAAATTGAACACTTATACATGAACCTTATCTTTTTAAAATTTATTTATTTTTATTGACAACTTCCATAATTGCAGACAATATCCTGTGATAATTCCCTCCCTCCTTCCACTTTCCCCTTTGAAACTCCACTCTCCATCATATCCCCTCCCCCTCTCAATCAGTGCCTCTTTTATTTTGATGTCATGATCTTTTCTTCCTATTATGATGATCTTTTGTAGGTAGTGTCAGGCCCTGTGAGGACATGGATATCCAGGCCATTTTGTGTCTGGAGGAACATGTTGGAAGGATTCTTACCCTTCCTTTGGCTCTTACATTCTTTCTGCTACCTCTTCTCCAATGGACCCTGAGCCTTGGAAGGTGTGATAGAGATATTTCAGTGCTGTGCCCTCCTCTGTCACTTCTTCTCAGCACCATGGTGTCTTCTGAGTCATCCCAAGGTCATTGCCATCTGAAAAGAGAAACTTCTCTAACCAAAAGTGAGAGTAGCCGGGCATGGTGGCGCATGCCTTTAGTTCCAGCACTTGGGAGGCAGAGGGAGGAGGATTGCCGTGAGTTCAAGGCCAGCCTGAGACTACATAGTGAATTCCAGGTCAGCCTGGGCTAGAGTGAGACCCTACCTTGAAAAATAAAAGTGAGAGTAGCATTACCATATATGAGTATGAACATTAAGGAAAGTGCTTACTGGGGTGTTTAGTGAGCACAGTATATACATTTAGCCAGACAGCAGCAGACGTTACATTCCTAGGGCTCATGACTACCCCTGTTGTAGGTTTCCAGGATCAGGGATATATTCCCTCCCATGGAGTGGGCCTCCAGTCCAATTAGAGGGCAGTTGGTTTCCACCATGACAGACATGCCACTATTATTGCACCTGTTGGCTCATTTGTCCTGGCTGGACAAATATAAGTCAAATAAGACAAATATAAGTCTTGCAGTGTCCACTGTTGAGTATCTTCACTGGTGATTTCCCACCCTCCCATTCAACTGCATGCAGTGTGGCTTTTTCCAGCTTTCTCTCAGCTGGTCTACATAGAGGAGGTTTTCAGCTCAGCTCCAGCAGGATTTCTCAGTAACATTGCAGCCTAAATATGTGGAGTCTTCAGCAATAGCGCCTTACCATCTATTCCTGGTGGGAAACCAAGAGCCTCGGCAATGGCCTATAATGTTTTGGGGGTATCAGAGACCTCCCTGGCCAACAACTCACTGGAAGGTATTCCATCTCTGGCACTGAAAATTTTCTAGTAACAATCTATGTCTTCTGAGTGTGAACCTTTATCTTAAGACTTAGTTTCTCCAATAGTTAAAACCTGGGCATCAAATAAACATGTTTTAGATTTTATCCAGTTAAATGTTTCAATGAAGGGGCCCTTCCCTGAGCAACATCCATTACTGTTACGATCTCCTGGTGACGTCCATCCTTTTTTGTTTGTTTGTTTTTCAAGGTGGGGTCTCACTCTAGCCCAGGCTGACCTGGAATTCACTATGTAGTCTACCTCTGCCTCCCGAGTTCTGGGATTAAAGGTGTGTGCCCCCACTCCAAACTCTCTCTCTCTCTCTCTCTCTCTTTTTGAACCACTGAATCAGACTCCATTGCATAAATGTTCCACATCTTTATTATCCATTCATCAGTAAAGACATCCTGGCTGGTTCCATTTGCTGAATATAATAATATCTATAGTATATAATATAATAAAAAAACAAAAAGAAAAGAAAAATAAATAAATAAATAAAAGCAGGGACAGTGGAACCCTTGTCTTGTTCCTGATTTTAGTGGAAATACTTCAAGTTTTTCTCCGTTTAGTATAATGAAGGCTATAGGTTTGTCATAAGTAGCCTTTATGTTGAGATGTGTTCCTTTTTTTCCAAGTTTCTTTAGGACTTTTACCATGAAGGGATGTTGGATTTTGTCAAATGCCCTTTCTACATCTATTGAGATGATCGTGTGATTTTTTTTTTTTTCCAGGTAGGGTCTCACTCTAGCTCAGGCTGACCTGGAATTCACTATGTAGTCCCAAGGTGGCCTCGAACTCATGGTGATCCTCCTACTTCTGCCTACAGAGTGCTGGGATTAAAGGTGTGCGCCACCACAACTGGCATGATTTTTTCTTTTTTTTGTTGTTGTTGTTTTGTTTTTTCGAGGTAGGGTCTCACTCTAGCCCAGGCTGACCTGGAATTCACTATGGAGTCTCAGGGTGGCCTTGAAATCACAGCAGTCCTCCTACCTTTGTCTCCCGAGAGCTGGGATTAAAGGCATGCGCCACCACACCCGACGTTCTTTTCTTTTTTGATTCTTAATTTTATTTATTTATTATTTGAGAGAGACAGAGATAGAGAATGGGCATGCCAGGGCCTCTAACCACTGCAAACAAACTCTAAATGCATGTGCCACCTTATGCATCTGGTTTATGTGTGTACTGGGGAATTGAACCTGAGTCCTTAGGCTTCACAGGCAAGTACCTTGACCACTAACCCATCTCTCCAGTCTGTTTCTTTTTTTGTATGTTTGTTTGTTTGTTTTGTTTTGTTTTTTGAGGTAGGGTCTCACTCTAGCTCAGGCTGACCTGGAATTCACTATGTAGTCTCAGGGTGGCCTCGAACTCACGGTGATCCTCTTACCTCTGCCTCCTGAGTGCTGGGATTAAAGTCGTGCTCCATATGTAATGGAGAGTGTCAAGCAGAAGATATCAAACTACTGGTCAAGAACTAACCCCTATAAAATGCAAATCATATGAAGGATTAATTTAATATTAAAAACAAATACATGGTGTCTAGCCACTCTTTCTCAACTTGATTGTTCACCTGTGGTGTGACACTCAGGTAAAAAACATACATCTTTACAACTTGGTGTTCTCAAGTTGAAATGGGAAGTCTTCTGAATCTTCTGGGAATTGTTCTTTTCCAATTTTATTTAAATCCCATTCAATCTATGAACCGTACCACTGGAAGCCAAAATAGTTTCATTGTGAGGTGATCACTGAATCTGGAACATTTTATCCCTATGTGACTCAAAGGAATGCAACTTAAGTTACAGATTTCTCAGATGGGACAATGCAACAGTCTTGTCAGCTGATCTTGTGGCAAGAATGAACCCATTGTATGGATTGAAAGACAGGCAGTTCACTTCAGCAATGTAAGCATCAACTGAGTGGCTTGGTTTGGAAATATTGTTTGAACTATTATCTAAGTTACAAGTTTCTGATCATCAGCAGCAAACCCAAACACAGACTCATGGAGCAGATGCCAGGAAACACCTACTACTGCTGTGTGCCCTGTAAAGATGGTCTTCCCACCCACAATTCTTCCTTCCTTTGGAATGGCCTGATGTCCTACAGGCAGATGGTATAGTCATCTAAAGCACTTAGTAAGTGCCCACTGCGATTTGGGTTCCAAAAAAGCCCATAGCCTTCTTCTGATGTCCACGGAGACGCAAGTCTGAGTTGCAATCTCCAGAAAGTTCTGGTTTAGGAGGCTTTGTATGGTCAAAAACAAGAACCTCATTGAATGGATTCTTTATTTTTATTTATTTATTTGAGAGAAAGAGGCAGAGAGGGAGAGAGAGAGAGAGAGAGAGAGAGAGAGAGAGAGAGAAGGGAGGGAGGAAGGGGGGAAGAGAATGGGTGAGCCAGGGCTTCCAGCTACTGCAAACAAACTCCAGAAGAACGTGCCACCATGTGTATCTGGCTTATTAGGTCCTGGGGATTCAAACGTGGGTCCTTTGGCTTTGCAGGCAAGTACCTTAACTACTAAACCATCCCTCCAGTCCTGGATGTATTCTTTGTTGCAGTGGTGCAAGGGTTCTGGGGCATGTAACAGGTCTTATTTACTTCCCCTTCATTGTTTTCTGTTTCAGTTTTCCCACTGACAGAGCCAAAACTTCCCAATTTTCCTGTCTCACTGTCTTAGTGGGAGTGGGATATATCAAACTGAGCATCTTCTTCACTGGGGAGCTGAACACTAGCTATCACTGATGTGTGTCCTCCGGACAAGCCAATGAATGGCTGAAATCTTTCCCTTCTGGTCTGTTTACATCTGAAAGCCACTGTGCATTTAAGGTGAACCATTTCCCAAGGTATGGGTCATCACCAAGCCATAAAGAAAAGGGATGTTCTTTTTCCATATTTTGTACTCCTCGTGTGGACCCCGGGGGTCAAAAGTTCCTGGAAGGCTGCCTCTTTGTTTTTTTTTTTTTTTTTTTTTTTTTTTTGAGGTAGGGTCTTCCTCTAGTCCAGGCTGGCCTCGAACTCACAGCCATCCTCCTATCTCCATCTCCCCTGTGCTGGGATTAAAGGCCTGTGCCACCACCACGCGTGTGTGTGTGTGTGTGTGCGTATGTGTGTGTGTGTGTAGGGGGGGTTGTTAGGGGTGAGCAAGATTGGGTGCAGCAGGGCCTCTAGCCCCTGCTCCACTCTTTGTGTGTGAGTACTGGGGAACCGAACTAGGTTCCTACGGCCGCTGAACCATCTCTCCGGCCTCTCTTTTAAAAATTTTTGTTTATTTATATGAGAGAAAGAAGTGGGGCGGGGGGGGTGGTGGAGAAAGAGGGCGAGAATGGGTGCACCGGAGCCTCTAGTCACTGCAAACAGCTCCAGACGTTTGTACTACCCCATGCGCTGGCTTACGTGGGTACCTGGGAATTGAACCTGCGTCCTTAGGCTTCGTAGGCAAACGCCCCCACCAACCTTTTGTTTTGTTTTGGTTTGTTTTGTTTTGGGGGTAGAGTTTCACTCTAGCCCAGGCTGGTCTCGAAGTCATGGCGATCCTCGTACCTCAGTTTACTGAGTGGACTGGCGGGATTAAAGGCGTGAACCACTACACCTTAAGTAATTTTTTTGTTGTCTTTTTGTTTTTGTTACTCTTGTTTTTTCTTTTACTAGAAGGTGAAATTGGAAGCTGCAAAAAAAAAAAAAAAAAGGCCAAATGTCCTTCAAAACTCCTTGACCGAGCACGTCAGCGTTAATTAAATGAAATACTATTTTGTGAACGATTCGGAAGGATACCGACGTGCCCAACCATCTCACAGAAAGCACTGCGCCGCCAACAATGACTCAAAACGTAAGGAAACCCCTACACTTTTAAGTGACGTAAGCCAAGGAACAACCGGAAACGCCGTCAACCAACCCCTGACGCACTTCCGGCGCGACGCGTTTCCCCTGCACGCCGAGCTGTGGGGGAGGGAGGCGGTTAGTGGGGCTTTAGAGCGTTTTTTTTTTTTTTTTTTTTTTGCCGGCGGTAGATTTGAAGCGCTTTAAAAGACGGCCCACGGCAGCGGAGAGCGTTCGCGCTGCAGGTAAGGGGCGCGAGGCCCAGGTCCGTGTGGTCTGGGGTGTCGTCATCCGCCGCCGTCCCCGGGCCCGAGAGCGGGAAGGGCCCCGGGAGAGGGGCGGAGCCGGGCCGGCTGGCCGGGCCCGAGGTAACCGTCCTTCCCCGGAGGTGTCCGACTGCGGGGGTCTCCGAGGGGATCCCGGAGGGCCGAGGCACGGCCTGTGGAGCCGGAACCGCTGGAGGACGCTTGCACGCAGACGCACGCACGCACGCACGCCGGCACGCACGCACGCACGCAGGCCTCGGCGCCCGGGAAGCCGCTCTTCCTCCGCTGCCCCCGCCCTGCGCACCGGGGCGCACGCCTCCCTCCCTCCCTCCCTGCCCGCCTGACGCATTTTGCCGCACAAGCTGTAATATGGCGGCAGCGCCCGCGGCCTCAGCTCCTGGAAGCTAGGTGCCTTCCGGAGGCCTCAGCGTCGGGAGACGGAGCGCTGCTGCTGCGCGGTAGGTGCGACGTCCGATGGGGAGAAGGGAAGCGCGGGCCGATCGCCCGTCGGCTCGGCGTTAGCGAGTGGCTGGCAGAGAGCCAGGATCGCGGCGATTCTAACATTGAAGACTAGCTTTCCTCGTTCCGACCTTTTTCCTCACCCGGGACAGCGGCTGTCGTGCATGTGTAAGTGACACGGGCCGCTTTGTGCAGCACTCTTCTTAAACCAAAATCCACGGTTTTAACCTTCGCTTTCGAAGTTTTCCCACGTTTCGGAGGAGCTGTTCACGGCGCAGGGCTTTTTGGGAAGAAGATGGTTTAGGAGCTCCATTTGCCTAAAGGAAAAAAAAATTGTGTTGATTAGTCTTTTAAGACATAACCAACGGTTGTCAGCAACAATGTCTAATCGTTTGGAAATATTACAGCAGCACCATTTTGTGCACTGGACTTTTTTCCATGAGTGCATTTTTGTGCAGTATCATGTTTTTTCAGTAGTAATCACAAATACACTCCCAAAAATAGATGTTTTTGAAATTTGGGGGAGGGGGGCCTGAGGTCTAACTTTCAGAAACTAAAGCCTTTAGAAAGGACGAAAATATGTTTGTGTCTATGTCATTCCCATTTTGTTAAGGACAACGACCAGAAATTGCTACTTTGTAACAGTGACTGGGGAAGTGGGAGTGAACATTTTATAAGTTATAAAACCACATTACAAAATCCAGAAATTATAGACACTTGAAATGTCTGGTCCCTTCATATTATTTTTATTTGTTTATTATTTATTTATTTGCAAGGAGGGTCATGCAAGGACCTCTTGCCCCTGCAAATGAATTCCACAAGCATGAGCCACTTTGTGCATCTGGCTTTACATGGGTACTGGGAAATTGAACCCAGGCCATCAGGCTTTGCAAGCAAGTGCCTTTAACTGCTGAGCAGTCTCTTCAGCTCCTGAATTTTTAAATTTTTATTTTATTATTTGCAAGCAGAGCTACAGAATGGGTGTATGGGTTTCATGTACCACTTTGCGCATTTGGCTTTATGTTAGTACTGGGGAATCTAGTTGTCAAGCTTTCAGGCTTTGTGAGCAAGTGCCTTTGCCTGCTGAGCCATCTCTCTAACCCCCATATTTACTTATTTATTTGCAAGCAGAGAGAGAGAGAGAAAATAGGCATGCCCGGGCTTCTAGTCACTTCAAACGAACTCTGGATGCATGTGCCACTTTGCATCTGGCTTTACGTGGGCACTGGGGAATTGAGCCAGGGTTGTTAAGCTTTGCAGGCAAGTGTCTTAATGCTAAGCCATCTCTACAGCCCATATTTATTTTCTGGTTTTTCTAGGTAGGGTTTCGCTCTAGCCCAGGCTGACCTGGAATTCACTTGATAGTCTCAGGGTGGTCTTGAACTCATGGCCATCCTCCTATCTCTTCCTGTGCTGAGATTAAAGGCGTGCACCACTGCACCTGGCTTATTTATTTATTTGAGAGAGAAGGAGGGAGGGAGGCAGGTAGGTAGAGGGAAAGTGGGCACACCAGGGCCTCTAGCCACTGCAAATAAACTTCCAGACGCTCGTGACACCTGGTGCATCTGGTTTATGTGGGTGTTGGGGAATTGAACCTGGGTCCGTTGGCTTTGCAAGTGCCTTACTGGTAAGGCATCTCTCCAGCCCCCATATATATATTTTTTACAAACACTTTTCTGTCTTAAGTTAGTTGCTTAACTTTTTTCTTTGCTTCTTTGAACACTGCTCTCCTCTTCCTTCTACCCCTTGTATCTGTCCATTCTCCCTCTTTTCCTTTTTTCCTCTCTCCCCCTCACTCCCAGTGCCTCACACATCCTAGGCAGGATAAAGCTATCACTTTACCACACCCCCAATTTTATAATCTTTGCAGACAATTGCTGGGATTGCCTTCCACTTGTTGACAAGAGTGTTTCAGTATGCAAATTTTCTGGGGTAGAAAATTTGGGTCTTTCAAGTTTTTTTGGTGGTGTGGTGTTTTCGAGGTAGGGTCTCACTCTAGCCCAAGTTGACCTGGAATTCACTATGTAGTTTCAGGTTGGCCTTGAACTCACGGCTATCCTCCTACCACTGCCTAGGATTAAAGGCATGTGACACCACATCTGGCTCAAGGTTTTTGTTTTTTTTTTAAGTCTGGAAAATGATACAGCTTTGATTTCCATCTTTCCCAGCTGTGAGTTTGAAAGCCACTCAAAATTTTGTGTAAAATTTGCTTCTAGTAACAATTCAGTAGTTCAGTTAATGAATAGTGTTAATTTGACTAAAAGGCCTTTTTGGTGCTTGTACTCTGATCTATACAAGTAGATCACATTTTGACTCCCCCCCCCCCCCCCCCCCCGAGGTAGGGTCTCATTCTAGCCCAGGCTGACCTGGAATTCACTATGTAGTCTCAGGGTGGTCTTGAACTCATGGCAATCCGCTTATCTCTGCCTCCCAAGTGCTGGGATTAAAGGTGTGTGCCACCACTCCTGGCTAGCCCTGTTTTTATTTTTTTGTTTTTTCAAGGTAGGGTCTTGCTCAAGCCCAGGCTGACTTAGAACTATGTAATCTCAGGCTGGCCTTGAACTCAGAGTATCCTTCTACCTCTGCCTCCTGAGTGCCGGGATTAAAGATGTGTGCCACCACACCTGGCAGTTAGTGTTTTTTTTTGTTTGTTTGTTTGTTTGTTTTTTTAAGACAGCATCTATATGTGCAAAATGGAAATTGGTAACCATTCATAGTAGAAGAATGAAGTAATCCTGTTAATGTTAAACAGTTTTTTCAGTATTTGTCACTTTTAGGAAATACATGTTGCTTTTCTTATTTATGAATAAGGTATTTCAACAAAATTATATTGTATGCGTCAGCATACTAATGTGCTGAAATATCATTGGTAGTAGGTATTCATTATGATCAATTCATATGATTTGAAGAGTTTGTTGAATATCTTTCTATTATGTTGTATTTGTGCTTTTCAATTAATTAATTTTATTTTTTGTTTGTTTTTCGAGGTAGGGTCTCACTCTATCCCAGGCTGACCTGGAATTCACTATGGAGTCTCAGGGTGGCCTCGAACTCACGGTGATCCTCCTACCACTGCCTCCCAAGTGCTGGGATTAAAGGTGTGCGCCACCACACCCGGCTGCTTTTTTATTTTTAATATTAGCACACTTTATTTTGTATAACTGTTAGTGGTTTTCCCCTTGTTTAAGGTAGGTAGATGTTGTTGCCTGAAGTCTTCTATTTTTATTTCTTTGGCCCAAACATGCATTTTGAAGCTTTATTGTATGCAGTACTTTAAATATCGAGAAAAAAACTGCTACAACTAGAACTTTGTGCTTTTATTGACAGAGAAATTTTTGTTTTTTGTTTTAGACTGGTGACGTTATTAGGATGACAACAGACTTCCTTGGAATTTAACTGTATGACACATAAATGTAAGCATCAATATTTTAACATTAATACTAATTTTTATTATTTATTTATTTGTAAGGAAAGAGAGAATGTGAGCACACTAGGGCTTTTTGCCATCACAAATGAACTCCAGATGATGCACCACTTTGCATCTGCCATTATGTAGGTATTGGGGAATCAAACCTAGACCAGTATGCTTTGTAAGCAAGTGCCTTTAGCTGCTGCCATCTCCCCAGCCCATCATCAGTCTTTGATAATAAAATGGTTATTTTAGAAATGAAAGAGTCTTTAATTCATTGAGTTTTGAATGATAGAAATAAAACATTTGTTTCTATATTATGGCACTGTTAATTATGTATACACTTTTTTTTTTTTTTTTTGAGGTAGGGTCTCACTTTAGCCCAGGCTGACACAGATCTCACACTGTAGTCTTAGGCTGGCCTCAAACTCACAGCGATCCTCCTACCTCTGCCTCCCAAGTGCTGGGATTAAAGGCGTGTGCCACCACGCCCGGTTTATACACTTTTTTTTGTTTGTTTTTTGAGGTAGGCTCGCTCTCTAGCCCAGGCTGACCTGAAATTCACTGTGTAATCTCAGGGTGGCCTTGAACTCATGGGCATCCACCTGCCTCTGCCTCCTGAGTACTGGGATTAAAGGCATGTGCCACCACGTCTGGCATGTCTATACTTTTTTTAAAAAAATATTTTATCTGGGGTTGGAGAGATGGCTCAGCAGGTAAAGGCACTTGCTTAGAATGCCTGACCAGGCTGTGTTTTGACTCCCCAGTACCCATGTAAAGCCAGTTACACAAAGTGGTGGGTGCATCTGGAGTTGGTTTGCAGCGTAAGGAGGTCCACCATGCCTGGCAATCTTTTTTTTTTTTTTTTAATATGTTTATTTAAGAGAGAAAGAGGCAGAGAGAATGGGTACGTCAGGGCCTCTAGCCACTGTAAGCAAACTCCAGACACATGCACCCCCTTGTGTATCTGGCTTACGTGGGTCCTGGGGAATTGAACCAGGTTTTGCAGGCATATGACTTAACCACTAAGCCATTTCCGCTGCCCCCCCCCCGCCCTTTGTTTTTTCCTGTTTTTGAGATTGGGTCTTATGTAGTAGTTCAGGCTGGTCTTGAATTCACTGTATATCTGAAAATGAACTTGTGATCCTCCTGTGTGCTGGGATTACAGGTGGGTACCACCATACCTGGTTTATGTGATATTGGGGACTAAACCCAAGGCACTTGTATGCAAGGCAAGCAAAGACTGCCAACTAGGCTGTATCCTAAGCTCAGAATTTGTGGGTTCTTTTATTGTTGTTATTTTTAGAATGCTGGGAGTTGAACCTAGGGTTTCATGCGTGCTAGGCAAGAAACACTTCACCCCTTAGCTATGGTCCCAGCTCTTATTCTGCACTTTTGTGTATATGTGGTGCTTGAGTTTGAATTCAAGGTCTTATGATGCCAGGTAAGGGGCTCTACTACTGAATTAACACATTAATGTTTTTTCTTTTTCTTTTCTTTTCTTTTTTTTTTTGGTCTTTTGAGGTAAGGTCTCGTTCTAGTCTAGGCTGATCTGGAATTTGCTTTATTTAAAAAAATTTTTTTTTAATTTTTATTTACTTATTTGAGAGCAACAGAGAGAGAGAGAGAGAGAGAGAGAGAGAGAGAGAGTGTCAGTGCACCAGGGCCTCCAGCCACTGCAAATGAATTCCAGATGCATGCGCCACCTTGTGCATCTGGCTTACGTGGGTCCTGGAGAATTGAGCCTCGAACTGGGGTCCTTAGGCTTCACAGGCGATCGCTTAACCACTATGCCACCTCTCCAGCCCTAAAATTTTTATTTATTAGAAAAGGAGAGAATGAACACGAAAGGGCCTCTAGCCACTGCATCACCATGTGCATCTGGCTTACGTGGGCTCTGGGAAATTGAACCTAGGACCTTAGGCTTTGCAGACCAGTGCCTTAACTGCTAAACCATCTCTCTAGACAATATTTTATTTATTTGAGACAGAGAACAGGCAGACAGAGTGAGTATAGGCAGTCCAGGGCCTCTTGCCACTGCAGATAAATTCCGGATGCATGTGCCACTTTGTTTATCCAACTTTACTTATATACTAGGACCATCAGGTTTACAAGCCAGCACTCGTAACTGCTGAACCATTTCTCCAGCCCCTCTTTAAGTTTTCTAAAGGCATTAGGAATTTCAGAAATGTCTGTTTGGCTGTTAATTGTGTTGCTATCAAAAACCATTAAAGACATGGGCAGTGTTTGGAAGAACATAGTTGTCTTTCCTGACAGCTTACAATGTTGGCTTACTTTTACTTAATTCACCAGTTATCTGGTATTCATATATGTATGCAAATATTTTTGAAGCAATTGATTTTGGTTTTATCCCCCCCCCCCCAGGTAGGGTCTTGCTCTAGTCCAGGCTGATCTGGAATTCACTATGTAATCTCAGGGATTAAAGGCAGGATGCAGTCTTTTGTTGTCTTAAGTTCTGCAGTTTAAAAAATCCTGCTTAGGGATTAGAGAGATGGTTTAGTGGTCAAGGTGTTTGCTTGCAAAGCCTGAGGACCCAGGTTTGATTCCCCAGTACCCATGTAAGCCAGATGTACAAGGTGGAGCATGTGTCTAGAATTCATTTGTGGTGACTAGAGGCCTGGTGTGCCTTCCTTCTCTCCCTCCCTCTGATAAACAAACAAACAAACAAACCTGTTGAAGCTGGGTGTAGGGATGCACACCTTTAATCCTAGCACTCAGGAGGCTGAGGTAGGAACACAGTGAGTTAGAGGCCACCCTGAGACTACATAGTGAATTCCAGGTCAGCCTGGGCTAGAGGAAGACACCACCTTGAAAACAAATCAAAAAGAAAACAACATTAAAATTGCTACATTTTTATGATAATATCTAGGAGTTTATAAAAAGAGAATTATCAACTTACATTTTCTCCATGAATGATTCAGATCTGACATAATTTTCATCATAGTCAAGTGTCCTGTCATTTTTTTCAGTATGTCAAAGAAACTAAACAAGTTTGTTAAAAGTATAGTGATGGGACCCTAAATCCAGGGTCTACAAATTTAGATCCTTACTGATAGGACCCAAAATGTCTTGTGCTCTGTATTCAGCTGGTTGATCTTAGCCAGCCTGTGTAGGATATATGACTGAACCCTTGGAGCCATGCTATGGCTCTTCTCATCCACCATTTACACATTTGCCTGTAAGTGTGCTTCATCCTGAAGCAGTGCTAATAAAGAAAAAAACTCCTCCGGAGTAGATAGAATGGAAGCATTCCCTATTTAAATCTGTTGGGCTACATAGATTAAGACAGACATATTAGGGCTGGAGAGATGGCTTAGTGGTTAAGTGCTTGCCTGTGAAGCCTAAGGACCCCGGTTCGAGGCTCAATTCTCCAGGACCCATGTTAGCCAGATGCACAAGGGGGCGCACGCGTCTGGAGTTCATTTTCAGTGGCTGGAGGCCCTGGCACGCCCATTCTCTCTTTCCCTCTTTCTCTGTCTGTCTGTGGCTCTCAAACAAAAATTTTAAAAAAGACATTATAATCATTAGCAAGCATCTCTAACCATTGAGAAATCTGTTTTACCCCTAGGTGCTGGCCTTCAGACCTTAGGTGGCATTGGCCTTAAGCCCAAGCAGATTAGACTGTTTCAGACGTCTTTTCAGCTAAGATCTGCTGAGCAAGTCACAGCCCCATGGTCCCTGCCTGTGGAGTCTGGCTGTGGCTTCTTATTTTCACCTACCACTCATTTGCTGCCTAGCTCAGGTCGCAGCCCTGTGGCATCTGGGCACCTCATGGGAGTCCTATTCCTGTCCTTTGTCCCCTTCCTCCCCACCAGGGTTTCACCCAGGTGAGCTCCAGTTTGTGCATATTACATGAATCTCAGACCACTGGCTTAGTACATTCTATCTAGATCTGTCAGAAACTTTTACCATTTCTGTTAGAGTCAGTGAGGTCTGCTGCTCTTACACAGGGAAAGAGAGGACCTTAACAAAGTGGAGAAAATATAACCAGTTTGGGAATTCAGCCATGCTAGTCATGGCTGGGTGCTTCCCCTGCTCAGGAGAGCAAGGGAGAAGCTGGAAGTACAACAGTCATTCTCCCCATTTTCTTCCTGGTTTATCTTGGTTCATTTTGACTATGAGGTGAGTTTGAGTGGGTTGTCTTCAGAAAGCAAATCCTGGATGAGCCCCCAAGGATGGTTCCAACCAGCGGAGTCATCCTAGTTAAGTCTATGTCCCAGGGCATTACCCTGGCATAAACCTAGCACAGGAATCGCAGGTGGAATCTGCATTTCCCTCAGACTAGCATTAGTCATTAGCATTTAAAATTCAGTCAAGGGCTAGAAAGATGGCTTAGCGGTTAAGGCGCTTGCCTGCAAAGCCAAAGGACCCAGGTTTGAGTCCCCAGGACCCATGTAAGCCAGATGCACAAGGTGGCACATGCATCTGGAGTTTGTTTGCAGTGGCTGGATGTCCTGGTGTGCCCACTCACACTCTCACTCTCTTTCTGCCTCTTTTTCTCTCAAATAAATGAACAATTTTTAAAATTCAGTCATTATTACACAGAACAAATGCAAAATACATCCTGACAAACTCAGTCACTGTTCTACACCCAGCACTTATATTTTGTTATTGGCTTTACAAGCAGGTGAAAAGAGAAAACAGAAAGTTTTAATACATGTCTCCCACAGAAAATTTCCCAAATCTACCATTTGCCCAAGTTTTAAATATGCCCAGTTCTCAAGCAGAATAAAGTTGCAGAGAAGACAGTTAGGAGATAGAAGGGATCATGGCTCCTCCCCCAAGGAAGCAGAACGCTTACTAACATTCCTTGGCAATGTGCCAATATGAAACTCGAATTTGGGGGTTTATCACCAATGTGCCAATATATGCCAACACACCAATGTGATAAAGGAGTTTTGGGATGTCCTGGATTCTTACGAATTCAAAGAATTGAAATCTAAAGACCAGAAGAAGTAAGGTTTAGAGAGATTTTATTAGATCAAGAGAAGGAAAGAGGGGAGAGGGTATGAAGAATTTGTGCCACTGAGAAGGCGGGGGGGGGGAGGTTTAAAGCCCCCCAAATTGTCTTAACATATATATTAGCTAGTGAAGAAGCAGATGTCCATGTGTCTTATTCATGACATTTTAAATATTTTTAATATTTATTTGAGAGACAGAAGAGAGAATGGGTGTTCCATGGCCTCCTGCCACTGTAAATGATCTCCAGATGCATACGCCACTTTGTGCATCTGTCTTTACATGGGTACTGGGGATCAAACCCAGGCCATCAGGCTTTACAAGCAGGTGACCTTAACTGCTGAACCATGTCTCCAGCTCCAGAAGTATTTATTTATTTGAGAGAGAGAGCGCAAGTGAGCACGTGCTAGGGACTCCAGCCACTGCAACTGAACTCCAAATGCATGCACCACCTTATACATTTGGCTTAATGTGGGTTTTGGAGAATGAACCTGGGTACTTAGGCTTTGCAGGCAGGCACCTTAACTGCTAAGCCATCTCTCCAGCCCCAGAAATATTATCTTTAAAAAAAATTTTTTTTTTAATTTTATTTGACAGAGAAACAGAGAGAGAGAAAGAGAGATGAACTTCAGACCCATGTGCCACCTTGTGCATCTGGCTTATGTGGGTCCTGGGGAATTGGACCTGAGTTCTTTGGCTTTGCAGGCAAACACCTTAACTGCTAAGCCATCTCTCCAGGCCAGAAATCTTTTTTTTAATTTATTTACTTGAGAGTAAGTATGAGTGTGCCAGGGCCACTTTGCAACTGGCTTTACTTGGGTACTGGGGAATTCATCCCAGGCTGGTAGGTTTTGCCCAGGCTGATGTGGAACTCACTCTATAGCCCCAATCTGGTCTTGAACTCTTGGTGATCCTCCTACCTCAGCCTCCCAGGTTTTGGACCTAAAGGCATGTACCACTATGCCCAGCCAGAGGTAGAAATCTCATATGAGAATTGTCATCTGTTTCAGTAAACGTAGCAGATGAGAACACCCTGTTTTGGTTTCTAGGTCCTGAACTGAGGAAGTAGAAAGAGGGAGGCAATAGGAAAAAAAATAGCAACAAACCATTTTCTTTTAGAAAGCATTCTAGTAAGAAGATGGGCTCAGTTTCAGTGGTGGAGTAGCCTGATAGGAGACCACTGGTAGATTCTGGAAGAATTTCCTCAGTACATATAGGTAATAGGAGTACTTCATGGGAGAAGCAGTATACAGGGGAACAGCCTTGGCTTATAATAGAAAACACAAGTTCTAGCTGAGTATTGTTGTGACCACCTAACCTATAATCCCATCACTTGGAGGAAGAGTTGAGCTCTCATATTTCTTTCTTTTTTTTTTTTTAATTTTTATTTGCAAGCAGAGAGAGAGAAGAGAGACACAAAGAATGGATGTGCCAGGGCCTCTAGCCACTCTGCATATGAATGCCAGGCACATGTGCAACCTTGTGCATTTGGATTACAAGGGTGCTGGGGAATCAAACTTGGGTCCTTAAGCTTCATAACTGTTAAGCCATCTCTCCAGCCCTGACAATAGTCTTTTTTGAGACATGTCTCAAATTAGCTCATGCTGAATTTCAATTCTCAATCCTCCTGCCTTCACCTTCTGAGTGCTGTGATTACATCCTTCACCATGATGGCCAGAATAGAAATACTTTAATAATCAATAAAATACACAATTCACAAAAAAAAGGGTAACTCATACAAACACGCAAAATCTGCCAGGTATAGTGGCACATGCCTTTAATCCCTTTAATCACTTTATTTTTTGAGGTCAGCTTTGTGAGGGGAGTTTATAAGGTCAGGTAGATGGTAAATGGTGACAACTCATAGGCAGTAGTGGGAACTAGGTCAAACTATGACAGAACAAAATATGCTGTGCTGTACAGAAATGGGCCACTGTGCCATGAGGCAATTCTTTTTTAAGAGATTCATCTGGATATGATGATAAAGCAGTAATTCATTCAGGTTAAACAAATTTATGACACACATCACTTATAAACTACTATTTACTTATTTATTTAGTTTTTTTCAAGGCAGGGTCTCTATCTAGCCCAGGCTGACCTGGAACTCATTCTGTAGTCCCAGGCTGGCCTTGAAATCACAATAATCCTCCTACCTCTTCATCCTGAGTGCTGGGATTAAAGGTGTGCACCACCACCACTGGCTAAGATTTTATTTTTATATATATTTTAATATCTTTGGGCGCTAGTGATTTTTTTCCCCCTCTTCCTGAGATGGGTATTTGATCTGTAGTCCAGACAGACATTGAACTCTGGATCCTCCTGCCTCAAACTTTAAATGCTGGGAAGTCAGGCATAAGTGACCTTGCCAGGTTCATGAGACCCCCCCTCCCCCCAATAGGCTCTCACTATAGCCCAGGCTGCCTGGAATTCACCATGTATTATCAGGCTGGCCTCAAACTCAGTGATCCTCCTACCTCAACCTTCCATGTGCTAGGATTAAAGGCATGCTCCACTATTCCTGGCTGTATTTTGTTTTGTTTTTCAAGGCAAGGTTTCACTGTAGCCCAAGCTGACATGGAACTCAGTCTGTAGCTCCAGGCTAGCCTCAGACTCATAACAGTTCTCCTACCGCAGCCTCCCAAATGTTGGGACTAAAGGCATGTGCCACACTGATGGGCTTATTGAAAACTTTATAGGCTTAGGTTTTCTTTCCCCCACCACCTTTTTTGTTTGTCGAGGTAGGGTTTCACTCAAGCCCAGGCTGACCTGGTTGAACTCCCAGTGATCCTCCAACCTTTGCCTCCCAAGTGCTGGGATTAAAGGCGTGTACCTCCATGCTCGGAAGTGTTTTTTTTTTTTTTTGTTTTTGTTTTTCGAGGTAGGGTCTCACTCTGGCTCAGGCTGACCTGGAATTCACATTCACTATGTAGTCTCGGGGTGGCCTTGAACTCACAGCGATCCTCCTACCTCTGCCTCCCGAGTGCTGGGATTAAAGGTGTGCGCCACCACGCCCAGCTTGAGTTGTATTTTTTATAGCAGCTGGAAAAAAAAATGAAAAGTTGACCAGATGTTTGTCTTACTGTGTCTGATTTTGAACATTATACAATGATAAATAACAATCATAGATATAGAGGAAATTTTATATCTTATGATTAATATTTAGTAAGCTTTTAGTAATGAGTAATTCATAGCACTTTAGTGATGGTAGAGATGGTTTATAAGCTACCTGGATTTTTGTTTGTTTGGTTGGTTGGCTAGTTGGTTTTTCAAGGTAGGAATTAGCTATATAGTCTCAGGCTGTCCAGAGGAAGATACATACATATTTTTCTTTCTGTTTTTAATCTTTTTATTATGAGAGAGAAGCAGACAGATGGAAAAAATGGGCATGCCAGGGCCTTCAGCCACTGCAGTTGAACTCCTGATGCATGCGCCACCTTGTGCTTCTGGCTTATGTGGGTCCTGGGGAATTGAACCTGGTTCCTTTGGCTTTGCAGGCAAGTGCCTTAACCTCTAAGCCATTTCTCCAGCCCTTCTTTTGTTTTTTTCAGGGTAGGATCTTGCTGTAGTCCAGGCTGACCTGGAATTCATCTCAGTCTGGCCTCAAACTCAGTGATCCTTCTACCTCAGCCTCCCAGGTACTGGGATTAAAAGCATATATCATCACACCCAACTAGGGTGAAATTTAATGATAATTTGTTGTCTTTTTTTTTTTTTAATTTAAGGCATATTTGTCTTACCATTGTAGGAAAACTAATGGTCCATATTCTCCGAGTACACATTATTGAAACCATTTAATACATATGTTTTTTTTCTTTACAATTTTTTTTTATTAACAGCTTCCATGATTATAAAAAATATCCCATGGTAATGCCCTCCCTTCCCCAACTTTCTCCTTTGAAATTCCATTCTCCATCATAGCCCCTCCCCCTCTCAATCAGTCTCTCTTTCATTTTGATGTCATGATCTTTTCCTCCTCTTATGATGGTCTTGTGTAGGTAGTGTCAGGCACTATGAGGTCATGGATATCCAGGCCATTTTGTATCTGGGGGGAGCACGTAATACACATGTTTTTTGTTGTTTTGTGTGGAATTCACTATGTAATCTCAGGGTGACATCGAATTTATGGCTATCCTACCTCTGCCTCCCAAGTGCTGGTGTTAAAGGTATGCACCATCATACCTGGCTGTTTTTTTTTTTTTTTTCTTTCTTTGTCTGTTTCTTCCTTCCTTTTTTTTTTAAGGTAGGGTCTCACTGTAGCCCAGGCTGAGCTAGAATTCACTATGTAGTCTCAGGGTGGCCTAGAACTCATGGTGATCCTCCTACCTCTGCCTCCAAAGTGCTGGGATTAAAGGTGTGTGCCACCATGCCTTACTTTCATAATTTTATTGGTGTTGAGAAGCAGTACACAGATATTTTCTACCTTTGAACTCCTTAGTGTGGGATTAAAGGCCTGAGCCACCATACCTGGCTATTTGTTTGTTTGTAGTTCAAATATGGTAATTTTCATAAAAGCATATTCATTTCAGTTAGTCTCTTCTGAGCAGATGAAGTTGTCTCTTTTTTTTGGTCAAAGGATAATTATTAAATTTTATTTGTTGAGGGAAGTAGAGCCAAGGAAGGGCACCCACATGGCTAGAGATCCTATGTGGAGGGCCTGGGGGAAAAAAGTATGGAAAGAAAAGAGAAAAGAAAGTTCAAGGAGCATCTGCCATGTGGGGAGTTGGAGAGGATAAAGATTCCATGTGGAGAGTAAGGGCTACAGGACCCTCCCGGTTGGGCCTGGGCCGAGCTAGCCCAGGCCCAGCTGAGAGAAAGACTCACCCACAGCTGGAAGTTCCCAAGTGATCAGAGAGACAGAGAACAAAGTTGTCATTTTTATAGTCTGTTGGTTTGGATGTTATTTATTATTTACTGGCTTTTTTTTTCATCTATTTACCTTACTCTGTCATTTCCTACCAAATACTATTATTTTTTATTTGTTTGTTAGAGAGAGAGAGAGAGAGAGAGGGAGGGAATGAATAGATGTGCCAGGGCCTCCAGCCACTGCAAACTAACTCCAGAATCATGTAACACCTTGTGCATTGGGTTTATGTGGGTCCTGGGGAATCGAACCTAGCTTTGCAGACAAGCACCTTAACTACTAACCCATCCTCCAGCCCCCTACCAAATATTATAATTCAGCTTTTTAAGTCTTACCAGAAGAATGTCTGTTTGGTAATAGGTTTCTGCTATGTAGATAGGTCTACTACATAGTATGTCACTCTTATGTGCATATTAGCATAATAATGTTTGCTGTTTGTTGCTCATGATCAAAAAGGTTTGGACTGGAGAGATGGCTCAGAGGTTAAAGTGCTTTCCTGCAAAGTTAATGACCTGTATTTGATTCCCCAGTACCTATATAAAGTCAGGTGCAAAGTGGTGCATGCATCTGAAGTGTGCTTTCAGTGACTGCAGGCCCTAATGCACCCATTCTCTCTCTGTGCTTACAAATAAATAAAGATTTTTAAAAAGGAAGTGATGCTATAAAAAGTAGCCTCATATGTAAAACTTAATGTGGTATTTAAAAAAATATTTTTGTTTGTTTATTTGAGAGAATGGGTGCACCAGGGCCTCCAGTTGCCACAAATGAACTCCAGATGCACATGTCCCTTAGTGCATCTGCCTTACATGGGTTCTGGGGAATTGAACCTGGATCCTTTGGCTTTGCAGGCAAGTGCCTTAACTGCTGAGCCATGTCTCCAGCCTAATATTTTTTTAATAAGAGAGAGAGAGAATTGGCATGCCAGGGCTTCCAGCTACTGCAGTTGAACTCCAGACATGTACACCACCTCTGCCTCCTGAGTGCTGGGATTAAAGGTGTGTGCCACCATGCCCGGCCCTTAATGTGCTTTTGATCATATTTATATCTACTACATATTGTCATCATTAAAATTTTCTACTTTGGGCTGGAAAGATGGCTTAGCAGTTAAGGTGCTTGACTGCAAAGCCTAAGGACCTAGGTTCAATTCCCCAGGACCCACGTAAGCCAGATGTATAAGGTGGTACATGCGTCTGGAGTTCATTTGCAGTGGCTAGTGACCCTGGTGTGCCCATTCTCTCTCTTCCTCTTCCTCCCTGCATCTTTCTCTCTCTCTCTCTCTCTCTCGAATAAAAATAAAATATTTTTTAAAATGATCCACTTTTAGGCCAGGTATGGTGACCCATTCCTATAATTCCAGCACTCTGGAGGCTGAGGTAGAAGAATTACTGTTAATTCAAGACCAGCCTGGGCTGTATAGTAAGACCTTACCTCAAAAACAAAAAAATTTGCCAGGTGTGGTGGCACATGCCTTTAATCCCAGCACTTGAGAGGCTAAGGTAGGAGGATTGCTGAGAATTTGAGGCTAGCCTGAGGCTACGTAGTTCATTCTATGCCAGCCTAGGCTAGAGTGAAACCTACCTTGAAAATTGACAACAAAGAAAAAAACAACTTGCCTTTTCCTTTTATTAAAACAATTAAAAAAAAAACTTTATTAGAGAGAGAGAATGGGCACACCAGGGTCTTCAGCCCCTGTAGACGCACTCCAACATGCACCACCTTGTGCATCTGTCTTACTTGGGTCCTGGGGAATTGAACCTGGATCCTTTGGCTTTGCAGGCCAGTAAGTGCCTTAACCACTAAGCCATCTCTCCAGCCAGGCCCTTTCCCTTTCTTTTCCTTCTTCCCTTCCCCTTTCCTTTTCCCTTTCCCTTCCCTTGTTTGTTTGTTTTGAGATAGGGTCTCACTCTAGCCCAGGCTGACCTGGAATTCACTCTGTAGTCTCAGGGTGGCCTTGGACTCATGGCAGTCCTCCTACCTCTGCCTCCCAAGTGTTGGGATTAAAGGTGTGTGCCAGCATGCCCACCTCCTTTCTCTTTATTTATGGTTGGTTGGTTGGTTGATTTTATTTTTTTAATTGTTTTTAAGGTAGGGTCTTGCTCTAGCCCAGGCTGACCAGGAACTCTGTAGTCCCAGGCTTGCCTTGAACTCATAGCAATTCTACCTCTGAGAGCCTCCTGAGTGCTGGAATTAAGGGTGCATGCCAGCACACCCAGCCAATGTCTCATTTTTTTTTTCAAATTTTTATTAACAACTTCCATGATTATAAAAAACATCCCATGGTAATACCCTCCCTCCCCCCACTTTCCCCTTTGAAACTCCATTCTCCATCCTATCCCCTCCCCATCTCAATCAGTCTCTCTTTTACTTTTGATGTCATGATCTTTTCCTCCTCTTATGATGGTCTTGTGTAGGTAGTGTCAGGCACTGTGAGGTCATGGATATCCAGGCCATTTTGTGTCTGGAGGGAGCACGTTGTAAGGAGTCCTACCCTTCCTTTGGCTCTTACATTCTTTCGGCCACCTCTTCCGCATTAGACCCTGAGCCTTGGAAGGTGTGATACAGATATTGCAGTACTGAGCACTGCGGTCATTTCTTTCCAGCACCATGATAACCTTCTGAGTTGTCCCAAGGTCACTGCCATCTGAAAAGAGAAGATTCTCTACCAAAAGTGAGAGTAGCATTAATATAAGTGTATGAACATTAACAGAAGTGCTTACTGGGCAGTTTGATAAGCATAGTATATACATTAAGCCAGACAACAACAGACGTTACACCCCTCGGGCTCATGCAATGTCTCATTCATATATATATATATATATATTTTTTTTTTTTGGTTTTTCAAGGTGGGGTTTCACTCTAGCCCAGGCTGACCTAGAATTCACTATGGAGTCTCAGGGTGGCCTCGAACTCACGGCAATCCTCCTACCTCTGCCTCCCGAGTGCTGGGATTAAAGGCGTGCGCCACCACGCCCGGCTTAATGTCTCATATTTTAATCAGAGCTCTTACTTTTTGTTTCTTAGGAGTGAAAGGATAAGACAGCAGTTGTCCTTGGTGTCTTAGTTTTGTTCTCCACTTTGAAGGTAATTTTCCTCTCAGTTTATTTGTCATACAGACAATACAATTTTATGTTTGGGTTGCCAATAATAGAAATTTACTATATGTAATGAAAAAGCCCTTTCTTTTTAAAAATGTTTTTACTATTTACTAGAGAAAGGTATAGTTGTGCCAGGGCCTCTTGCCATTGCAAATGAACTCCAGATGCATGTGCTTCAGACCACTTTGTACATTTGCTTTACATGGGTACTGGGGATTTGAACCCAGGCTGGAAGACTTTGCAAGTATCTTTAACCACTGAGTCATCACCCTATCTCTCCATTTCTTTTTTTCTTCAACACTAATCTTTCAGAATCAGAATTGTGGAAATATAAAAATAAATTCAAACTATATTTATAGTTTATGCACCCCAGAATTGTTTTTTTTTTAGATATTCATTAAAAATCTGTTATTTTAGTTGGCTTGCCTGAAACTCTGTTTTACTCACAGGTTTAAAGTATTGTAACCATGGGAATAAAGGTCCAGCGTCCCCGGTGTTTTTTTGACATCGCCATTAACAATCAACCTGGTAAGAATATTAATGTTCCTAATTAACATATAGATAGTATTTAAAACTTTAAATTAGTATATGAATTTAAACCACTACTTTCTTTTTTTCAGCTGGAAGAGTTGTCTTTGAATTATTTTCAGATGTATGCCCCAAAACATGTGAAAATTTTCGTTGTCTTTGTACAGGTTTGTTTGCATTTTCCCTAAATTCTTAGAAATATTAGTCATAAGAGAAGTATAGTCTTAGAAATATTGCTCTAATAATATTAAGTGGGTCAGAGGGTAAGAGCATTTTCCGTGTATGCATGAGGGTTTGGGAGGGCCTAATTTGCCCTGAGTTGATTCTCCAGCACTCATATAAGCAGCTGGGAATGGCCTTTTGTGCCTGTAACTCCAGTCCTGTGGGAAGAGTAGAAAAATTATTATTATTATTTTGGTTTTTTAAGGTAGAGTCTTGCTCTAGCCCAGGCTCACCTGGAATTCACTATATAGTCTCAGATTTTCCTCAATTCACAGAGATCCTCCTACTTCTGCCTCCTGAGTGCTGGGATTAAAGATGTGCACTACCATGCCCAGTGGAAGTACTTTTAATAGGGCACAACAGAGACTTAGTAATAATTTTGCTTTAATAGGACTTCACTGTCTTTCTACAGGTGAAAAGGGGACCGGGAAATCAACTCAGAAGCCATTGCATTATAAGAGTTGTCTGTTTCACAGGGTTGTTAAGGATTTTATGGTTCAGGGTGGTGATTTCAGTGAAGGTAAGACTTGAATAAATCATATGTATATTTGTTAAATATAAAAGATCTCAAAGTTAGAAAAGCCCTTAGAGGTCTTAGTCTAGTTTTCTTCTCATTCTATTTAGTGTTTGATAGAATACTCATGGGTACATATAAAAGAAGAAAACACATAGAATATATTCCCCTTCCCCACACGCATGCTAGGGATTGAGCCCAGGGCCTGTGCATGGGAGTTGAGTATGGCTGCCACTGTCTTTTATCTCTAGACCAGTTAGATCCTTGATACAAGTTTGTTTCTGGACACAAAACAAGCACTGTTCTGGGCTTGGTGGCGCATGCTTTTAGTCCCAGCACATGGAGGCCAAGTGTGAATTTGAGGCCAGCCTGAAAAAACAAAACAAAACAAAAAAAACCAAGCACTATATTCTCTTCAATCTGCCTTGTATGTGTTTGGTTTTGCTACTATGGAAATAGGCCTACTGTAGCAGACAGCTTCAGGTTCACTGAGATGAACTTCCAGACCAGTCACAGTTATGGAGGAAGGGATTTATTGAAGCTTACAGATCCAGGGGAAGTTCCATAATGGCAGAAGAAGCTGGCCTGGTTTCCCAGGACCAAGCAGAGAGAGAAGCACCAGCCAAAAGCCACACAGCACAGCACACTTGAGGAACTCCAGCTAGGCACACTTTGCATATCTTTAGATTAAAATCTCAAACCTACCACCACACCTTAAGATCCATCCAGTGATACTGCCTCCTGCCTGGTGGCTGCAGATGCAAACTACAAAGTAGTAATAAACTGAATATATTGGGGACCATCTATTCAAACTACCACACCTACTATATCACTTTTATGCTTTTTTATTTTTAAAAATAGCAAAAGTGTATAAATATTTTTTGAGGCAAGTCCAACAGACTGGCCTTTTGTTTTTGTTTTTCTTTCTATTTTTTTTGTTTGTTTGTTTTTTGTTTTTCAAGGTAGAGTCTCACTCTAGCCCAGGCTTACCTGGATTTCACTCTGTAGTCTCAGGGTGGCCTCGAACTCATAGTGATCCTCCTACCCCTGCCTCCCAAGTGTTGGGATTAAAGTCGTGCGCCACCATGCCCATTTCAAAACTGTATTTTTAAAGACAATTTTACAAATAATGGCACTAATTCCTGACTTTCTTTCATTATTATCTGAAAGCTCTTTTTTCCCCAATGAATCTAAATAGGTTTGTCACATTCATATGGTATATAGGAGAATGTAATTTGAGATCTTTCTTATAATTTATTATGATGCTTTGTTGCTGTTAATTTAAAATTATTTCAGCATCTACTTTGTAGGAAGTATTTTAATTAAATGGCATCTTTAAAGCGTTTGCTGTCTTGGATGATAAGGCTAATGTTTTTTCATTCTTAGGAAATGGAAGAGGAGGAGAATCTATTTATGGAGGATTTTTTGAAGGTAAAAATGTTTAAACTTAAAATATGTTTTTAACCTTTTTTTTTTTTTTTTTTCCCCCTTTGGTTTTCTGAGGTAGGGGTTTCACTCTAGCTCAGGATGACCTGGAATTCACTCTGTAATTTCATGCTGGTCTCGAACTCACATTGATCCTCTTACTTCTCCTCCCAAGTGTTTGTATTAAAGGCATGCTGCACCAAGTCTGGCTTGGATAGTAACTTTCATGGCTCAGTCTTAACCTTTATTGAAGGAAGTTCAGTTGTATTTCCTCCTAAAATATACAGTTGTTTCCCCAAATTTGTTTTCTGTCTGAAATTTTTTTTTCAAAAAGAACCTTTATTCCTTTTAATGCCACTTACACTTTTTTTTTTTTTTTTTCTTTTTGCCAGATGCCTTTGGTGTAGGGGCTTTTGGGGCTGGAGCCTTCCGACCTTTGGGAGGTGCTGGCTTCTGACCAGCCGCTTTCTAGACAGGAGCCTTCTGAGCCACAGCCCCCTTCTTGCCAGCAGTTGTCACTTTCTTTGCTAGGACTTGACTTTAGCGGCGGCTGCAGCTGCAGCTGTGTTGGCAGCCTTAGCCATGGGAGCTTTTTTGGGAGAAGCTTTTAAGATAGCTGTTCTCTGAAGTTTCTTAACTTCATTCCTGATTATTCTGTTCCTCATTTTCTTTGCCTTCATGGCTTTAAAATTTTCAAAATCTGTCATCTTGGCTCTCCATTCCCTGGCTTCAATCTTCTTGGCCCATCTGGTAGTAGCCCACTTAGTATTGATACCTGCCTTCTTCCAGGCTTTTCACACATGCTTCTAGTGGGCATTGTGTGGGTACTTGAGGATGAAGTCTTGAGCTGCATGCACTTGGAAGGCATGGCCTTCCTCCTTACCCAGGTACAGGGTCCATCCACCAGAGCCCTATTCTGATCAATCATGCTGATAATCGTGACCAGCTTTCCAGCATGAGGCCTGAAGGAGACGTAGGCCACTTGGCCAGCCTCCATGAAGTGCCTGAACACCATGCTGGTGGCATTGGGCAAGACGTTGAAATTTTTTAAAATTTTATTACATATTTGTGTGTATATGTATGTGAATGTGAATACAGGTGTGTATATGTCACAACACATTTAGAACAAAGGACAGTTTTGGTGTTGGTCTTTACCTGTATACCCCATTTGAGACAGCTTCTCGTTCTGCTGTTTGATTTTTTGAGGTAGGGTCTTGCTCTATCCCAGTTTGACCTGGAATTCACTCTGTAGTCTCAGGGTGGCCTCTAACTCCCTAACTCCTGGTGATCCTCCTGCCTCTGCTTCCTGAGGGCTAGGATTAAAGACATGTGCCATCATGCCTGGCTTGTGTTCTTTTTTTCAAGGTAGGGTTTCACTCTAGCCCAGGCCGACCTGGAATTCACTATGTAGTCTCAGAGCGGCCTCAAACTCATGGTGATCCTTCTGCCTCTGCCTCCCAAGTGCTGGGATTAAAGTCCTGCACCTGCACACCTGGCTGTGCTGTTCTTGGATGGACTTGTTTCTGTCTCCCATTTTACTGTTGTAATCAGCGTGCTGTGATACACAAGCTTGCCATGGCTTCAGGCTTTTTATGTGGGATCTGGGTGTTAAACTTACATTCTGCAGCTTTTGTGGCAAGTGCTTTGTCTACTGAGCCATCTCCCCAGCTTTAACTTCTCTTTTTTATTAATATGAATTCCATTTGGATAATTCTAAACATCTGAATATAGAAATAACTATAGTTTTCCTATTTTACTTTTGGTGTTCAATGGAATTTTGTTTCAAATTTCATGTGCTTTGCTGTTATATGCTGATCTAAGGTTGAAAGGTAAGTTCCTTTGTAGTAAGTGATGCTGTGGCTGAGGTTAAGTTAATGAGTCTCATTAGTATTATGTGTGTGTTTCTTTCCTCACAAATAAAACACATAAAATGGAAAAGAATCTTAAAAACACCCTCTTACTATTTTGGTTATAATGTGTTTAGTGCAATGTTGAGAATTGAATCCAGGGCCTTGTGCATGCTAAACAAGGACTATATCACTGAGCTATATTCACAGCCCAAAATATTTTAAAATTTCTATGCCTTGTTTGCCTACCATGCACGAGGCCCTGGATTCAATCCCCAGTGGTAGGGAGGAAAAGTTAAAATGTTTTAATCTGCTAAGATGGGGGAGGATATTGATTCATATTTAGTTCTTGCTTTCATAGTCTAACTTTGACATTTATGTTCTATCTTGGAGTAAATAGCACTTCTAGTCAGGCATGGTAGCATAGACCTGTAATCTCAGGACTGAAGAGACTGAGAGACGAATGTGAGTTAAAAGCCAGCTTGGGCTAAATATCAGGACACTGACACAAACCAACCAACAAAAATACTTCCTGGCGTGGTTGTACACCCCTTTAATCCCAGCACTCAGGAGGCAGAGGTAGGAGGATCACTGTTAGCCTGAGAGTACATAGTGAATTCCTGGTCAGCCTGGACTAGAGTGGGACCCTATCTGGAAAAAACAAAATACACACACACAAAACAACAATAACAACAACAACAAAACTTGCATTATGAAGAGGAAAGAGAATGAGTTTTGAAAGGTCATACTTCTAATGTAACTAAAAACTTCTCTACCTGTAGATGAAAGTTTTGCTGTTAAGCACAACAAAGAATTTCTCTTGTCAATGGCCAACAGAGGGAAGGATACAAATGGCTCACAGTTCTTCATGTAAGTTATTTATGGTCTAAACCATCTCATTAAGGAAAAATTTTTAAACTTATTTGTAAGGAGAAAGAAAGAGAATGAGAATGGGCATGCCAGGGATTCATGTCACTGCAAACAAATCCCAGATGCATGTGCCACTTTTTGCATCTGACTTTATGTGAGTGATGGGGAATTAAACCTGGAGCATCAGACTTTGTAAGCAAGTGCCTTTACCCACTGAGCCATCTCTCTAGGCATGGTGGCACACACCTTTAATCCCAGCACTTGGGAGGCAGAGGTAGGTGGAATCACTCTGAGTTCAAGGGCACCCTGAGACTGCATAGTAAATTCCAGGTCAGCCTGGGCTAGAGTGAGACCCTACCTCAAAAAAAAAAAAAAAAAAAAAGACAGCGTGGTGGCAGCACTCGGGAGGCAGAGGTAGGGGGGTTGCTGCGAGTTCATGACTAGCCTGGGACTGCATAGTGAATTCTAGGTCAGCCTGGGCCAGAGCGAGACCCTACCTTGAAAAACAAAAAAAACCCAACCAACCAACAACAATATACATACATACATACATACATACATATACACATGTGTATATATATATATAAAATAGGGCGATTGTTTAGTGAGGGGGAACAAAGAATTATTGAGGGCAGAGGTTGAACTGAGTTGCCAAAGTTTCAAATGATTAGTGATAATCAAGAAAACATGAGGGGTGGCTTAAAGGCATTAACACTGTCCAAATTCAGACAGCTTCAGCATCAAAATAAATAATAACATCGGATTTTAATACAATAGGGATCAGAGTCCATATTTATATATAGTAGTCTCATCTTAAATACAATTTTTCTTTCTTTTTTTTTAAAATTCTTAGGTGTAAAAGAGATCTTTTTAAATTTATTTTTTACTTATTTGTATGAGAGAAAGGCAGAGAGAAAGAGTGAGTGAGTGAGTGAGTGTATGGGCATTCCAGAGCCTCTAGCTGCTGAAAACAAATTCCAGACACATGCGCCACCTTGTTCATCTGGCTTATGTGGGTCCTGGGGAATTGAACCTGGGTCTTTTGCCATTACAGGCAGGCGGCTTAACAACTAAGGCATCTCTCCAGCTTGCAGTTTTACTTTCTGTATTTGCATTTATTCAGTTAGTTGTGGTATAGAAATATTGAATGGAAATTCCAAATAAGCAGTTGATAAGTTTTAAATTCTATATGAATTACACCATTATGTCCTTGCTGTGTATTCTGTCTGCCCATTAATTATTTTAGCCTTCCTGGTTATTAGAACTGCAAAGGCACTCTATGTAGCAGGGTTCAAGTAACCTTTACATAGTAGCCTGTACATCACAATGCCTACATCATTCACATCCACTTTCATTTCATCAGGTAGGTATAATATGATCTCACATTGTCATATATTGAATATAATATACTGAGCTGTTTTGAGAAAGAGTGTATTACTTGTATTTGTTAAGCTCATGTAATGCCTGACTTGCAAATTAAACTATAACATGTATGTGTACAGTAGGAATAAGCACAATATTTTGTATGTGTAGATTCAGTAGTATCTGGAGTTTTCGACTGGCGTCTTAGAATGTAGACTGTTGGGATAGAGAGATGGCTTAGTGGTTAAGGTATTTGCCAGCAAAGTCAAAGGACCCAGGTTCAATTCCCCATTACTCACATTAGCCAGATGAACAAGGTGGCACATGTATCTGGAGTTCATTTGCAGTAGCTGGAGGACCTGGTGCGCCCATTTTTTTCTTTCTCTCATAAACAAAAGTAAAATATTTTTTTAAAATAAGATGTTTGCGTAGAGTACCTCATCATGAATTATAAAGAGTAAATGATGGAGAGGGAAATGAAGATGTGGAAAGCAGCAAAGTTCCCAGAAGTACAAACTGTAATTCTTGAATTGGCTTAGCTGAGAAAATAGAGGGTAGGTATTCTGTACTTCATTAGTCTCCTAAAGAGAGATTTAGGCCTCTTCTGTGGCATTAATAGAGAAGTTAGCAGACTTAGATTAGTTTTAGCTGTCCCTCTCAGCAATGTATGGTCTCTAGGTAACCTGCTTGCCCTGTCTAATTTCTACTTCTGCACTTGTAAAATATAAGATGGTACCACCTACTGAACAAGGTAGGATATATGTCTATCTAAAACATACCATGCATAGTGGAAGTGAAACAAAAATTCAAGCCTCTGCCAAAAAAAAAAAGTGTTATTGTTGTTGTTAAAGATGACCTGTTAAGGATTACAGTATTCAAAGCTTCCTGAATGCTAGGCAGGTACTCCACCATTATTATCTCCAGCCCTGTATTATATTTGTAGAATACTTTAGTTAAAAAAATTTTTTTTTCCACTGAGGTAGAGTTTTACACTAGCCCAGGCTAACCTGGAACTCACCCTGTAGTCCCAGGCTGTCCTCAAACTCAGTGATCCTGCATCTGCCTCCCGAGTGCTGGAACTAAAGGCTTGTGCCACCACACCTGGCCAGTTAAAAAAAATCTGTGCTGGGCTGGAGGGATGGCTTAGCAGCTCATTTGCCTGCAATGCCAAAGGACCCAGGTTCAATTCCCCAGGACCCATATTAGCCAGATGCACAAGGGGGTGCATGCATCTGGAGTTCGTTTGCAGTGGCTGGAGGCCCTAATGTGCCTATTCTTTCTCTCTCTCTCTGTCAAGTAAGTATATAAAATATTTTAAAAAATCTGTGCTGTGAAATATGTAATACAAAATTTGCTTGCCATTTAAACAATTTGTACTGTGTAGTTCAGTCATGTGCATTACATTCACATTTTGAAACTATAACAATGGTTTTCCATAATTATTTCATTATCCCACAGGTGCTAGTATTTTTCTTTCCCATTGCCTTTGGTAACTTAGTCTGCTTTCTGATTACCTGTTATAGAAATTTATTTGGATAGAATCATACTATGCTTATCTTTTGTGTCTGGCTAATTTCACTTAGTGTATTTCAAAGTTCTTCCATATTGTAGCATGTAATAGAACTTTTTTCCTTTTTATGGTTGAATACTACTATGTGGTAGATCTATATAACATTTGTTTAGCCTTCATCTGTTAATGGACATTTGAATTGTTTCTACCTTAAAGCTAATGTGAATGATCCTACAATGATCATTAGTGCTTGAATCTATTTTTAGTTCTTTACTTTAATACACCTAAGAACCGATTTGCTAAATCATTCAGTAATTCTGTGTTTACATTTATTTATTCATTTATTTGAGAGAAAGAGGTTGGAGTGGGGGAAAATATGGGCATGCCAGGGCCTTTAGCCACTACAAATGAACTACAGATGCATGTGCCACATTGTGCATCTGGTTTAAATAGGTACCAGGGAATTGAACCTGGGGCCTTGGGCTTTGCAGACAAGTGCCTTAACCACTAAGCCATCTCTCCAGACCGTGTATTTACCTTTTTGAGGAGCTTCCAACACAGCAGTTGTGCCATTTAACATTCCCACTAGCAATGTACAAGAGAAGCTGTTGCTTTTAATATTTTTAATATTTTGCTTATTTTTATTTATTTATTTTTATTTGTTTTTTGAGAGCAACAGAGAAAGAGTCGAGAGAGAAAGAGAATGGGCATGCCAGGGCCTCTAGCCACTGCAAACAAACTCCAGATGCATGTGCCACCTTGTGCATCTGGCTTACATGGGTTCTGGGGAATCGAGCCTCGAACTGGGGTTCTTAGGGTTCACAGGCAAGTGCTTAACCACTAAGCCATCTCTCCAGCCCCACTTTTAATATTTTTATTGATTTGAGAGAGAAAGGGGCAGATAGAGAATGGGCATGCCAGAGCTTCCAGCAACTGCAAATGAACTCAAGACACATGAGCTACCTTGTGCATCTTGCTTATGTGGTTCCTGGGGAATCAAACCTGAGTCCTTAGGCTTTGCAGACAAGTGCCCTGTTACGTCATCTCTTCAGCCCAAGCTGTTGCTCTTATATTCATGACAAGTTTAACACTGACCGTTCTATGATGGTTAAGATACTGTGATTCTGTTATATAAAGGTAGTATATGATTTCTGTGTTTCCAATGCACTTATTTTCTTTTTCTTTTTAGAGATGCTAACTTTGTTTTTCTCTGACTTTGTTTTTATTCTTCTATCTGATGACTTCCAAAAGAACAACGAAACCAACTCCTCATTTAGATGGGTAAAGTTTATTTACTACTTCACAAGTTATTTTAAGTCGCTGTTAAAATAAGAAGCTTGTATTTAGTCATCTTTACTTGACTCTTTTAGGCATCATGTTGTTTTTGGGCAAGTGATCTCTGGTCAAGAAGTTGTGAGAGAAATAGAAAACCAGAAAACTGATGCAGCCAGCAAACCATTTGCCGAGGTACGGATACTCAGTTGTGGAGAGCTAATTCCCAAATCTAAAGGTAAGAACAAGTACAAACATCAAGAAACTTCTTTTTCTTTTAAATGGTTTGTTGAGGTAGGGTCTTACTCTAGCCCAGGCTGACGTGGAATTCACTAGTCTTAGGCTGGCCTCAAACTCACAGTGGTCCTCCTACCTCAGCCTCCCAAGTGATTAGGATAAAGGAGTGTGCCAGCATATACTTAATTTTTTTGTGGTATGTTTTGTTTTGCTTAGAAACTGGGTCTTGCTCTGTAGCCCAAATTGGCTTAGAACTTAGTATGTAGCCCAAGCTAGTTTGGAACTTGCAGTCCTTATACCCCCACCTTTCAAGTGCTTTGGTTACAGGCATGTACTGCTGTGTTCTCTTAAATTTTATGAGTATTTATATTTATAAATACTTATATACTTAACATTTATACTTAATAATAAATACTTAATATTTAGATTAAACTTTCTATAATATAAATATAGTAATTTGTATTATATTAAATTATCTTAAATTTTATGAGTACTTATTTAAATTTATTTTTTTTAATTTGATTTTATTTATTTGCAAGCAGAGAGAGAGAGAATGGGACCACAGGGGCCTCCAGCCACTGCAAATGAACTCCAGGTGCATGCGCCACTGTGTACATCTGTCTTTATGTGGATACTGGGGAATTGATCCCAGGTCATTTGGCTTTGCAAGCAAGCACCTTAATGGCTGAGCCATCTTTCCAGCCCACACTTTTTTTTTTTTTTTTTTTTGAGGTAGGGTCTCACTGTAGCCCAGGCTGACCTAGAATTCACTATGTAGACTGAGATTGGCCTTAAACTCACAGCAGTCCTACCGCCTCTGCCTCCCAAGTGGTAGGACTAAAGGCCTGTGCCAACACACCTGTCTTTTTTTGTTGTTTGCTTTTTCTTTCTTTCCTTTTTTGTTCCATGTCGGGTTTCACATTATCCCATGCTGACCAAGCTGGTCTTGAACTCACGTTGATCCTCCCAAATGCTGGGATTAAAGGCATCTGCCACCATGCCCAGCCAGAGTGCACCCTGTTCTTTTTTTGTTTGTTTGTTTGTTTGTTTGTTTGTTTGTTTGTTTTTTCAAGGTAGGGTCTCACTCTAGCCCAGGCTAACCTGAAATTCACTATGTAGTCTCAGGGTGGCCTCGAACTCACGATCCTCCTACCTCTGCCTCCCAAGTGGTGGGATTAAAGGCGTGCACCACCACTCCCAGCAGACACCCTGTTTTTTGAGGTGGGGTTTTGTCTCACTATGTTACTCAGGCTGGTCTCATATATGCAGTCATCTTGCCCTCTGTGGAGACGGGAAGGTAAAGGCTGTCACACCCTTTTAAAATCATTTGTATTAGTTGTAGTCAGCATATTGTACAACAGCTATCTTGAATTCAGTCCTTATAAGTGAAATTTTGTATCCTTTATTTGGGGAGGGGATTAGTTGTTTAGGTAGACAGGGTCATGTTATATACTCCTGGCTTTGGGTTTTCTATCCTTTTGCCTTAGACTCTAAAGTATTGGGATTGCAGGCATGTTTCATCACATTTGGCTGATATGCCTGTTTTATTTTTTGTGGTTCTGATATAAAACCCAGGGCTTTGTGTTAGGCAAGGCAAGTGCTATAATAGTAGCTACATCTCCAGTTTATCCTTTGACTGGTATCTCCCTAATATTTTCCCCCTAATCCCTTGGTAACCATCACCATTTTTTAGACTCCACATGTACCTTGTATTTCTCTCTCCGTGCCTGCCTCATGTCAGCTATATGGGTTATCTGGGGTCATTCATGTAGATACAAATGAACCTAGACTGACAGGATTTACAAACAAGGACTTTTAACCACTGAGCCATGTCTCCAGCCTCAAGGTTGTTTTTTGTTTGTTTTTCAAGGTAGGGTCTCACTTTAGCCCAGGCTGACCTGGAATTCACTATGTCTCATGGTGGCCTTGTACTCACAGCAGCCTTCCTACCTCTACCTTACAAGTGCTGGCATTATAAAGGCATGCACCACCATGCTTGGCAAGTTTTCTGTTGTTGTTGTTTTATTTTTTTTTAATTTATTTTATTTTTACTGTTTTTTTCACGGTAGGGATACTCTAGCCTAAGTTGATCTGGAACTCACCATATAGTTCCAGGTTGCCCTCAAACTCATGGAGATCTTCCCACCTCAGCCTCCTGAGTGCTGGGATTAAAGGCATGTGTCACCATGCCCAGCTCAGCCCCAAGTTTCGTCGTCGTCTTTTTTTTTTTTTTTTTCTTTTTTGGTTTTTCGACGTAGGTTTTCACTCAAGTCCAGGCTGACCTGGAATTCACTCTGTAGTCTCAGGGTCCCAGCTAAGTTTCGTCTTATAAAAATTCAAAAAATGAGGCCAGGTGTGGTGGCGCATGCCTTTACTCCCAGCACTTAGGAGGCAGAGGTAGGAGTATCACCATGAGTTCAAGGCCACCCTGAGACTACAGAGTGAATTCCAGGTCAGCCTGAGCTAGAGTGAGACCCTACCTCGAAGAAAAAAATTCAAAAAATGGGGCTGGAGGGATGGCTTAGCGGTTTAGGCGTTTGCCTGCAAAGCTAAAAGACCCAGGTTCGAATTCCCCAGGACCCACATTAGCTAGATGCACAAGGGGCGTATGTGTCTGGAGTTCATTTGCAGTGGCTGGAGGCCCTGATGTGCCCATTCCCCCCCCCTTCTCTGTCAAATGAAAAAATAAAATATTAAAGAAAAATTCAAAAAATGGAAAATTCTGTGTAATACTATGGTGTTATAATCACAATATTTAAAACCCAGAGGGTTTTTTTAATTCTCTTTTCTAAAATTTGATTATCTGAGCCCATCAGAATATTCAGAATGTGGGTAATAATTCTTTCACCTTCCATTCTTTGTAATTGCAAAATTATAGAGATTCTGTTGTTTTGTAGATGCTTGAAAGTGCCAGAGATGGTTGAGGGTCAAAAAGAACTTTGCAGCAGACACAGAGTTAGAATACTAGAGGCTAGTAGAGTCAGCATCCTCTGTAGAGTTCAATGAAGCTCTGTAGATTCTGTCCAGAGGGAATAGAGGATAGCATGTAAACAACCAGAAAATGAAACTGCTGCCTTGATTACTGTATTTTCTGTGTTTTAGGAGCTGACATAATTCAGAGCATGCTGTTCTCTTCAGAGTTTATTGCAATTGTTAAAACAGTCTGTCCCGCTGGGTATGGTGGTACACTGCTGTAATTTCAGTACTTGGGAGGTGCATTCAGGAGGGTTGTGAATTACAAGTCTTGGGCTAGAGTGACATACTGTCTCCTCCCACATCCCCCCAAAAAAGTCTTTTTCAGCTATGCAACAGGAGATGTGTACATTAGTTTATTACATAGTACACACAAATATGAGAGCAGAGTGTGGCAACCGGGCAATATATGGATTATCATGTGAGAAGAAAAGGTAGGATACAGATTGGTAATATAAAGTTAGACATGGTGGCATACTCCTATAATTGTTTTGTTTGTTTGTTTTGTTTTTTGAGGTAGGGTCTCATTCTAGCTCAGGCTCCTTTAGTAGAAAGTAAAATGTGATGTGAAACTTAGGAACTGTTTAGAAGAGACATAATATGAAATTCTGTAAGTGATCATTTGAGAAAGTTTATTTTATCTGATGAGACTCAAATGAAATTCATAGATACATAAGGTTTATAAACCCCAAATAAGGAGTAAGTCGACTTTACCTTGCATATTTACGGATGTTCTGGAGTTGATTTTCAACCTTGATATCATATTAGTAAGTTTTCTACTTGGTTTACGAGTTACACCACATCTCCTAATTATAAGTCAGGGAACATATTTGGAAAATTATTTTGTATGATGATAAGCAAACAACACAATTTAAAATAGACTATCCTAGGAGGTTGAATGTGCTACTCCTTGTTATTTATTTCAGTTTTTGAGGTAGGATCTTACTCTAATCCAGGCTAACTTGAAATTCACTATGTAGTCTCAAGGTAGCCTCGAACTCATGGCAATCTTCCTCCCTCTGCCTCCTGAGTGCTAGTTTTAAAGGTGTGTGCCATCTGTGTGCCATCACACCTGGCTGTTAATTCTTTATTCATTATGATTCTTAATTGGTTCTTACTTTTAGTTTTTATTGTTGTTGTTCACCTTGAAGATATGTAAATAATTTGAAACAATTTCTTAAAATGTTATTTATTTATTTGCAAGCAGGGAGAGATAGAGAGCAGAGAGACTGACAGAAAGAATGGGCACACCAAGGCCTCAAACCACAGCAAATGAACTCCAGTTGCTTGTGCCACTCTGCATTTGGCTTTATATGGGTACTAGGACATTGAACCTGAGTCATTAGGCTTTGCAGGCAAGTGCCTTAACCACTGAGCCATCTCTCCAGCCTTAAAACAATTTAGTTTTGTTTGTTTTTTGAGGTAGGGTTTCCCTCTAGCCCAGGCTGTCCTGGAATTCACTATGTAGTCTTAGGGTGTCCTTGAACTCATGGCGATCCTCCTACCTCTGCCTCCCAAGTGCTGGGATTAAAGGCATGTGCTACACTTTTTTTTGACAATGTGTTACTTTAACACAGGCTAACCAGGAACTTATGCTGTAGCTCCAGGCTGGCCTTGAATTCGTAGTGATCCTCCTACGTCAGCCTCCTGAATGCTGCCATTAACAGTGTATACCATCACACTCAGCTAAAAAAATCTTTTTTTGTTGTTGTGTGTATGGTGCATGTGGAAGCTGGAGTTTGATATTGGGATATTGGATGTCTTACTTAGTCACTCTCTACCACACTTTTTTTTTCTTTTCAAAAAAATTTTTTTATTAACAACTTCTATGATTATAAAAAATATTCCATGGTAATGCCCTCCCTCCCCCCACTTTGCCCTTTGAAACTCCATTCTCCATCATATACCCACCCCCTTTCAATCAGTCTCTTTTATTTTGATGTCATGATCTTTTTCTCCTATTAGATGTCCACTACAATTTTTGTTAAATTTTTTTAAAGTTTATTTGAGAGAGAATGAGAATGGACACACCAGGGCCTCTTACCAGTACAACAAATTCCAGATGCAGGCTCTACTTTGTGCATCTGACTTTACGTGGGTACTGAGGAATTGGGTCCTGGTCAACAGGCTTTGCAAACAAGCACCTTAAATTAAAGCTGTGAGTCATCTCTCCAATCTATTAGCCATATTTTAAAATTCTGGTGGGCTGGAGAGAGAGCTCAGCAGATAAGGCACTTGTCTCAGAAGAGATCAAAATACAAAGTAGTTTCTAGTCTGAATACAAATTGCTTACTATGTTTTTATTTTTATTTGTTTGCACATGTGTTTGTGTATGTGTGGGCACACCAGTCTCTTGCCACTCTAAACAAATTCCAGATGCATGTGCCAGTTTGTGTTCACCTTTTCATGAGTACTAGGAAATCAAACTCCAGGCCAACAGGCTATGCAAACAAGTGCCTCTAACCATAAAACCATCTCCTCCACCTCTTTATTTGGGTGTTTTATTTATTTGTATTTTTTGGTTTTTTGAGGTAGGGTTTCGCTCTAATTCAGACTGACCTGGAATTCTCAATGTAATCTGAAGGTGGCCTTGTAGTCATGGTGATCCTCCTACCTCTGCCTCCTGAGTGCTGGGAGTAAAAGTGTGTGCCACCACATCCGGCTGTATGTTTGGGGTTAAAAAAATTATTTACTTGAGAGAGAAAGAGAGAGAATATGGGTATGCCCAGGGCCTCTAGCCCCTGCAAGCAAACTCCAGATGCATGTGCCATCTTGTTCATCATAGTTTATTTGGGTACCGGGAATTGAACATTGGTCCTTAGGCTTTCTATGCAAATGCCATAACTGCTGTGCCATCTTTCCAGCCCAGCCCTTTGTTTTATTCTGAGCTACCTGTATTGCCAGACTAGACTTAAACCCCAAGGTATGTGTGAGTCACCATGCTCAGCTATTTTCCTGTTACCTTAAAGCAATTCCAGATATGTCATTTTATTAAATATTTCATTTCATTTTTTTTTTCCTGAGATGACTCCTAAGTACCAAAAACCTTGTGAGCTGGGTATGGTGGCTGACACCTTTATTGTCAGTACTTAGAAGGCTAAGGTACGAATGTTACCCTGAGTTTAAGGCCATCCTGGGACTACAGCATGAGTTCCAGGTAGCCTGGGTAGGAGTAAGACCTGCTTTGACAACAAACTAACAAACAAAAAGAAATCCTAACTTTATACAGACTTCTAATTGTGTGTTTGTGTTTTTTTTTTTTTTTTTTGAGACAAGCCCGACAGACTGACCTCTTTTTTTTTCTTTATGTGTGTGTGAGAGAGAGAATTGGCACCCCAGAGCTCCAGCCAGTGCAATTGAACTCCAGATGTATCTGCCCCCTTGTGCACAGGTGTGACCTTGCACACTTGTATCACTTTGTGCTTATGGCTTAAGTGGGACCTGGAGATTCAAACATGAATCCTTAGGCTTCACAGATAAGCACCTTAAATGCTAAGTCATCTCTCCAGCCCCTAATCGTGTATGTGTGTGTGTGTTCGGTGTTAAGTAATGTGTTACTGTTGTTTGAATCTAGATCCAAATAAGGCTTGAACATTGGGACTGGACTAATAATTTTTGTTGTTGTTTTTGTTCCAGGGATGGTGATATAACCAGGGGTCCCACATACTTGGGAGGCTGAGGCAGGAAGATCACTTAAGCCTAGTTAATTTGAGGCTAGTGTGGCAACATTTTAGACTCCATTCAAAACAGAAAAAATATCTCTAGTCCAGGCTGACCTGGAACTCAGTCTGTAGCCCAGGCTAGCTTAATTCATGGCAATTCTCCTACTTCAGCCTCCTGGGTGCTGGAATTATAGGTTTGAACCACCATATCCAACTAACATTTGCTTTGCAGATTTTCTCACCATCTCCATTTTTGTCTTTAAATGTACTTGTTGACAGCTAGGTCCTTTGCCTTTCCCATAATTGGCCTTTCCACCGGGATCCCTTGTTGTGTTCTATGTGTTTTCTCTGTTTTGTTTCACACAGCAAGTGTTGTTCCTCAGCAACCATTGGTGCTCTTTCAGTGCGTCCTTAGGAGTTACAAAGAATATTTAATATACTTCCTTCTTCACTTATTTCTGGAATACTTCTGAAGAAGAGCAACATCCCTTCATCTATTGAGTTATTAATGATAAAAAAGGCAGGATAGATATTTTATATTTTAATTTACCAATACCACCTTGAACTGATTGATTTAAACATTTATTGAGGGCTGGAGAGATGGCTTAGCGGTTAAGGCATTTGCCTGCAAAGCCAAAAACTCAGGTTCGATTCCCCAGGGCCCACATAAGCCAGATGCACAGGGGGCACATGCATCTGGAGTTTATTTGCAGTGGCTACAGGCCCTGGTATACCTATTCTGTCTCTGTCTTACTTCTCTTTACTTCTCACTTTCTGCTTGCAAATAAATAAAAAAAACAAACCTCTTCAGATCAGTACATCTTTTTTTTCTTCTTTTTTTTTTTTGAAGTACAGTCTCACTCTAACTCAGGCTGATCTGGAGTTCACTGTGTAGTCTCAGGGTGGCCTCAAAGTCTCAGCAATTTTACCTCTGTCTTCTGAATGCTGGGATTAAAGGCGTGCACTACCATGTCCAGTTAGCACATCAACTCTCACCTTGAGCAGACCTTTTTTAGAGACACAAAACATATTTGGTCTGGAGAGATGGCTTAGTGCTTAAGGCACTTGCCTGCGAAGTCTAAGGACCTAGGTTCGATTCTCCAGGTCCCATGTTAGCCCATCATGGCACATGCATCTGGAGTTCGTTTGCAGTGGCTAGAGGCCCTGGCATGCTCTTTCTCTCTCCCTCTCTCTGTCTGTCTATATCTAATAAATAAATAAAATGATAAAAATTTATTCATCATTGACAAATTCTTGTACCAGTACATGTTAACTAAAGCTGTATTTCTTTATCTCTTTTTTTTCCCCCTGTTTCCTTGGTAGGTTATCACCATGCTTAGCTAAAGCTTTATTTCTTAAATTAGATGTTTGTTCAGGCATTAAACTATAAGCCCCATGTTCATATAAACTAGTTTTCTATCATAACCGTTCCCAGTTCTACCTCTTACAGAATACTTTAAAATTAGAATCTGGAGAGTTTAAAAAATTACTGTTTCCTTGAAACTTTTTTGTTCAAATGTTTCTTAGTTAACTTGGTTTAGATTTTTTTCTTTCTTCATTTTTTTGTTGTTTTTCAGGGCAGGCTTTCATCTAGCCCAGATTGACCAGAAACTCACTGTGTAGCCCCAGGCTGGCCTTGAACTTAAGGCCATCTTCCTACCTTAGCCTTCCAAGTGCTGGGACTAAAGGTGTATGCCACCATTCTCAGCTCTTGGTTTAGAATTTTTACAATGAATCTGAAAATTTGGATGCTAATCCGCTGTCTTGATTTTTGCTATACCTCTCAGTTCAGGTAGTTGGATGAACTAAGTATTTCATATAGTCTTAATAAGAATCTACAAAAAATTTAACTTTCTACTTTAAGTTGTCTAATAATTACTGATCAAAATATTTTTTGTTTTTAAAGTTAAGAAAGAAGAAAAGAAAAGGCATAAATCGTCATCATCATCTTCATCATCATCCAGTGATTCAGATAGCTCAAGTGATTCTCAGTCCTCCTCTGATTCTTCTGATTCTGAAAGTGCTTCTGAAGAGAAATCAAAAAAGCGAAAAAAGAAACATAGGAAAAATTCTCGAAAACATAAGAAAGAAAAGAAGAAGAGAAAGAAAAGCAAGAAAAGGTCTTTTGTAATAGTAGCTTTAAACATATTGAAATTTTGAATCAACTATGTAGAAACATTACAGAAATACTTTATATTTGACATTGATTTTAATTTTCACTCAAACCTTTAAATTAATATTGTGTCCACTGCATGAAATTATGCTTTGGTTTTGTATTACAGGGATTATTTTTTATTTTATTTATTTTTTTTATTTATCAGAGAGAAAGAGAGAGAGAATGGGCAAGCCAGGGCCTTCAGCCACTACAAATGAAATCCAGATGCATGCACTACCTTGTATATCTGGCTTTATGTGGGTATGGGAAATTGAACCTGGGTCATTAGTCTTTACAGGCAAGCACCTTAACCACTGAGCATCTCTCTAGCTCCAGGGATTGGTTTTTGCTTTTTTTTTTTTTTTTTGAAACAGTCTTACTAAGTTATTTAGAGTTTCTCAAACTCATTGTCCTTAGCCTCTACCTCCCAGGCAGCTAAGACTACAATTGCCTGCCACCATGCCAGGTTTAGGGTTTTGTTATTACTGTTTTCTTTTCAAGGCAGGGTCTTATGTAGCCCCAGGCTGGCCTCGTATTTTTACCTCAGCTTCCCAAGTGCAGGGATTAAAGACACACACTACTATTCCCTCCTCAGGTGTAGGTGGGTATTTTTGTTGATTTTTTGAGGTCAGGTCTCACTCTAGCCCAGGCTGACCTGAAATTCACTATGTAGTATCAGGGTGGCCTCAAACTCACAGCGATCCTTCTACTTCTACCTCCCAAATGCTGAGATTAAAGGCGTGAGCCACCATGCCCAGCCAGTGTAGGTTTTTATATTTTGTAAGAGGATTATAGTGTTAGTGTGAATTAGAGGAAACCAACAATTTTTTTGTTTCTTCTTTTTTTTTTTTTTTTGAGAGAGGGTAAAAGAGGCAGAGAGAGAAAATGAGTGCACCAGGGCTTTTTGTAGCAGTGTTTATTGCCCTTTATCCCTTTAACTCTTTCCATAATGTATAAGAACCAAAAGCAAATTATGACTGTATTTTTCTTTACTGTTTTTATAATTTATCTTTATATGGCTATTGTCTCTAAAGCAATTGTATTTTAAATTTATCAGAACACATTACATTTCCTTTTTGTTGCACAATTTGGATTCATTGTATGGAAAAAACATACATTTCTTTCTGAAAAGTATTTTTTTAAATATTATGTATTTATTTGAGGGGGGGAAGAAGGGCAGAAAGAGACAAGACAGTGGGTGTGCCAGGGCCTCCAGCCACTACAAACTCCAGATACATGTGCCACCTTGTCCACCTGGGGGTTCTGGGGAATTGAACCTAGGTTTTCCAGCTTTGCAGGCAAGCGCCTTAATTGCTAAGCCATCTCTCCAGTCCTTGAAAAATACTTTTAAGTGTGGAAACGTGGTTTTTATTTTTGTTGGATTTTTTTGACTGGTTACTTGGTTTGTCTGAGCACTGGAAGATTTGCTCCATGTGATCATGTTTTTATAAGGGACACAGTGGTATAGATACTGTGATAGGAAAAAAAGAAATAACAATTGAGAATTTTCAGCATGTACATAATAACCAAATGAAACTTGTTTTGTGTATTTCTATTAAGTGCATCTAGTGAAAGTGAAGCTGAAAATATTGAAGCACAATCCCAGTCTACTGTCCGTCCAGAAGAGATCCCTCCAATACCAGAAAATAGGTTCCTAATGAGAAAAAGCCCTCCTAAAGCTGATGACAAGGAAAGGAAAAACAGAGAGAGAGAAAGAGAGAGAGAGTGGTATGTGATTATTTGTATTTCATAATTTCCTTGTCTTTCCACAGAACTTTTCATTTTCAAAATATTTAGATAGGATTTTACTGGTGAACTTGTTCCAAGATCACTCTGTTGTTTTTTGTTTGTTTGTTTTGTTTTTTGAGGTAAGGTCTTTCTCTAGCCCAGGCTGACCTGGAGATTTTCCTACCTCTGCCTCCAGAGTGCTGGGATTAAAGGCATATGCCAGCACACTTGGCAGCATGCATTTTGGGGGGGGGGTGGGGGCCATATTTTGATATATATCATGATATGTGTATTTGACTAATTCTGACCAGCTTTTATCTGCTTAATCCATATTAGTACTTCTCATCAGTAAACAACTGGTCATAATCAATTGTAAGGTACTTCGAAGTAAGTTAGTTTAAAATTGTTTCTTATCCCTTCCCACTGGCCCTTTTTTGAGCTACTCCATGTTGATTTTTCTTAGCACTATCAAATTAGCTTCATCTTAGGAATAAGCTTTTTTTGCTAAACAGGTCCCACTGGCCTTTGGCGCCAGATAGTTGTAGATTCATTCTCATACAAGACTATTAGCATTTCTGAGTCCTAGGCACTAATGACCAGAAATACTCTCTAGCCACTGACAGTTGGACAAAAGTTCACATTGTTCCATGTTTTTCGAGATACTTTCTCTATGATTTAAGAGCTTTTTAGGTTAAGAGCTCCTGTTTATATTAAAATTTTCAGCCAGGCATGGTGGCTCACATCTTTAATCCCAGCACTTGGGAAGCAGAGGTAGAAGGATTGCTTTTTAAGTTCGAGACCAACCTGAGACTACATAGTGAATTCCGGGACAGCCTGAGCTACAGTGAGACCTTACTTCGAAAACCAAAAAAATAAACTTATTAATAAAGATCATGAAGGTGTCTTCTCTAGATTCATTTTATAAAGATAATTTATTTTAACTTTCCCTTTACTTACTTCTAGTAATCCACCTAACTCCCAGCCTGCTTCATACCAGAGACGACTCTTAGTTACTAGGTCTGGCAGGAAAATTAAAGGCAGAGGACCAAGGGTAAGTGATTTTTGCCAGAAATATTAATTATACTGCATTTATCCTCCTTAAATAGTTTGAGTGCTATATATTGTAACTCAGTGGTAGCATGTTTGTGTAACATGCACAAGGCCTTGGGTTTGATTCCTGTTACTGCCAGAAAAAAGAAATTTAGTATTTTTAAAAGATTTGTAAATGTTGGTGTAGTATTCAGGCTACTAAAATTTTGGAGATATGTGACAATGATTTAGACACCCAACCCTCTTTTTTTTTTTTAATTTGTATATGTGCATGGGTGCATATTTGTGAAAGCCAGAGGACAATCTCAAGTTGTATGTCTGTACTCTCCTTCTACCTGACTAACCTGCAAGCATCCAGGATTTTCCTGGCTCTGCCTGTTGTTGCCATAGATACATTGGGATCATAGACATGAGCACCACTTTACGTCCAGCATTTATGTTGGTTTGTTGGGACTACCAAACTGAAAATTCATAGGTAAAAATAGATTGCATATTTACATGGTATAAAATGGGATTGAAGTTGAGCATGGTGGCTCACACCTATAATCACAGCACTAAGGAAGCTGAGGCGAACAGATTGCTGCAAGTTTAAGGCCAGCTTGGACTTTTAAACTGTTTGAAAAATAAAGCCAGAGAGGGCTGGAGAGATGGCTTAGCATCTGGAGTTCATTTGCAGTGGCTGGAGGCCCATTTTCTCTCTATTTGCCCCTCTCTGTCTCTCAAATAAATAAATATTTAAAAAGTAAAAAATAAAACCAGAAATCAAAAGGGATTGATGTTTTTTTTTCCCTTTATTTGTTCTGAGGGATTAAGGGTTTTTGACATTTAGTACTTCCCATTCATATCTCTACTCTACTATAAATTACTAGATTTTCCTATCAGTATTTATTTTTAAATACTTTTATTCATTTATTTTGGGAACACAGAGAGAAATAGACAGGGCTGGAGAGATGGCTTAGCATTTAAGTTACTTAAGTTACTTGCCTGCAAAACCAAAGGACACAGGTCCAATTCCCCAGACCCACTTAAGCCAGATGCACAAGGTGGCACATGCATCTGGAGTTCATTTGCAGTGACTGGAGGCCCTGGGCCCATTCTCTCTTTCTGTCTCTTTTTTCTTTCTCTCAAGTAAGTAAAAATAAAATATTTTTTAAACAAAAAGAGCCAGGCGTGATGGCGCATGCCTTTTATCCCAACACTCAGGAGGCCACCCTGAGAGTATATACTAAATTCCAGGTCAGTCTGGGCTAGAGCAAGACCAAAGAAAAGAAATACTGGAGAGATGGGAAGACCCAGGTTTGATTCTCCAGTACCCATGTAAGCCAGATACAGAAGGTGGCACATATGTCTGCAGCTGGTTAGCAGTGGCTAGAGGACCTGCCATGTCCATTCTCTGTCTCTGTCTGCTTCTTTCTCTCAATAAATGAATAAATAAATATTGAAGAAAAAAAAAAGAAATTGAGTGTTTTCTGTGGAAAAATAGAACTTATTCTAGTTTTAGCTCCAGGTTACAAAAATCCATTAAATCCTTCTCAGTCTTTATTTTATATAACCTCCTTATAATATTTCCTTCCTATTGCTTTCATCATGTTTTCCCCTATTTCTCTGATAAGACTATCTTAAATTTACACTGTTAGTTCCCACTACTATACCTGGCCTGTATATATTACAGTATATCAAGTGTCTAGCTCTTTTCATATTGCATATTCTCCTTGGGCAATCTCATTACTCCATGGCTGATAATTCACATTTCCATATGCTCCTCTCAACACCATAGGCTTATTAACTAATGGGCACCTCAAACTTAGCATTGTAGATAGTTCAGTGAAGCCACTTCTCAGACCTCCTCCTCTAGCTTCCTGCTCTTAATCACCAGTGCCACCACCTGTATAATGCCTTAGACCTAAAGCCCAAGAATCATGTTGGTTCTCTCCTCTCATTCATTCCTTGAATATTTTATTCATATGCAGTTCCTGTCTTCCTGTCTCCTTAATACTTTGGAATCCTCATCTATTTTTATCAACATCTATTTTTATCTCACCATGTTGATTCAGTTTATCATCATATTGTCTGAAATATAATTGGCTTCCTTAAATTAAGATTTTGTTTTGTTTTGTTTTTGTTTTTCAAGGTAGGGTTTCACTCTAGCTCAGGCTGACCTGGAATTCACTATCAGGATGTCTCAGATGGCCTCGAACTCATGGCTGTCCTCCCCTTTTCATTAGAAGACACTAACTGCTATTAGAGGACAAAGGGGCGATGATGTCAGATCCTTAATTATTTCCTGTTGAATGGGGCAAGAAGTTGTAGCAGTTAGAGAGTCTCTCGCAGAGATGGGAGCTATTCTTAAAGGACCCCAAAAGTGTATTGATGGAGTGCAGGAATGTAGTTTTGGAAGAGAGTGTTGGGGAGAAAGAATAAAAGTAAGGAGTTAATGAGAAGTGGGCACACAGCAAACTGGTCACCTGCAGGGCTATTCTTCTTGGGGACTTCTAGGTCTTGGGGAGAATTTGAGGGAACCCAGGTAGATGGAGTTGGATTGTCTCAGGACCATCTGAGCAGGAGCTGCCTGAGATTTTCTTCCAGAACTGTTCATCGAATGACATAGTAGTGTCTGAATCTGTTTTCATATAGCAGAATTATCAGAAACGTATAACATTTAACTTTGAATAGCATATTTTGTATAATAGCCTTCCAGAGTGTACCTTTTTAAAATTTGTCCTGGGGTTAGCCAGTGCCAAAGGTTGGTACCATACAGCCATTGCATGCTATTAAAGGCTGTACAAATACATTTTTGGTCTCAGGACTTGTTTAAGGATGTCCTGGCACAAGTTAGAAGAGATTCACTGTTGTTCCCAGTATAAGGAAATCTTTTGCTTTAAGCAACCTTTGGTCAATGTCATCTATCTATCCAGATTTGAAAATAACCCTTTTTACATCTGTGGTTGGTTTTCTTTATTATAGAATTAGAGTTATTAGGGCTGAGGACAATATGTCTTAATGCCTTGCTTGTTTCCCCTCTTGGGAAGCTCTTGTATTACTTAGTAGACCATTTGTATATTTGAGGTATCCCTTTATCTTTGGTTATACATTTCTCTCTCTCTCTCTCTCTCTCTCTCTCTGTCTCTCTCTCTCTCTCTTTTTTTTCCAAGGTAGGGTATCACACGAGTCCAAGCTGACCTGGAATTCACTCTGTCGTCTCAGGCTGGCCTTGAACTCAGCAATCCTTCTACCTCTGCCTCCCAAATTCTGGGATTAAAGGCATATATCACCATGCTCAGCTTGGTTATACATTTCTGTTTGAGTGTTTAAGACCAAACAGATAGCCAAAATTTAATCAAGTATTAATTTTGGAGGTCACTAATGGCTCTCCAAAGGAGACTTTAGGGACCTGGGAGTAGCTCTATAGTTTACTGGTGTTTTCTGTCTGTTAGGATGAGTCAGGGCTGTGCTAGCCAAGTAGTTTTCCCTTCTTTGGGAAATAAGGTGGACTGATTGCTCCTCAATTGTGATTCTCCTGTTTCAAACTATACACCGATTTCTTGTTTGGGTCTCTGTATCCTCCCTGATCAGGAAGACAGGTGACTTATTAGGGGCCCAGTATAGAAGTGTCCCATCATCTCCAGTGGCCTCATGACCTGGGAATACAGGCCAAAATATTAGCATTTTTAGCTCTGATGATTCCAATTGGCTTTGGCTTCTGCATAGTTATTAATACACTTAGAAAGGAAGTTAATACCAACCTAGATGTATGTACATACAGAGCACATTTGATTACTGAAATCAGTTTAGTTAAAGAATGGCCCAAGAGCTTAAAGTCATTTTGTCCAGCCCTTTAAAATTTGGTTATCCTGTGGTAGCATAGATTATATCTGAGCCATAGAAAGTAGGCACATCTTATCCTTTAAACAAATATCTAATAGCTACAAATACAGGGTGAGCCTGTTATCAGTCTTGAAAACAACACAAATCTAAACCAATTAATTTAACCTAGAAATGGTCAGAAAATGACAAGTAAGACAGTATAAAGTCTTAGCACCTGTGTTTGAAAACATCTTTTGATTAGTCCAGATACCTGTGGGTGTATCAATTGCCCAGTGAATGTTGGAAACAGAACCAGAGAGCTTGAAATTATTTCTCTCAGATGAGAACCATTGCTTGAGCATGAGGTTATACCCTAAAGTAGTGAAATAATGTCTTAGAGTTAATGTTGTTTCAAGCACTGGACTTGAGTTGCCAGAAATGAAACAGTTGTTTTGCATATAATAGAGTGGAATCTGGTCTTTGTTGAGCCAAAACAGCTAAGCTCTAATACAACCCTTGATAATCTGTTTTGAAAGAGAAAACACCATTTGACAACCAATGTGTTTAGCTTAATAGCTTGATAGCAATTGATTTTGTGCAACATAGAAATTTTCATTGACATAAAACAATTTGTCTTATCTAGACATAAAATTGATAAAGCTTAGACAAGCTATCCCGACATATTTTATCTAACAGAAGATGAAAGTTATTGTTACTGAAACTAAATCACTTAAACCTAAGTGATCAAACCTAGTGATGCCCATTCAATAGAATTAGAATAAAACAGAAGCTACCTTTAAAGTCACAATGTCTTTTGGTATGAGTACCTCATCTTTGGAAATTAAACATTTATTATGCGTGAACCTTTGTCTTAAGACTCAGTTTCTCTAATAGTAAAAACCTTGGCAAATAGAGGAACCTATTTTACTTTACTGAGAGTCTTAAAGCCAGTTTTTATAACCCTTAAACCACAACAAATTAGCATCAGTGAGCTGTTAATGAGTGAGGCCTTAACCGTGAGACTCAGTTTCTCTACTGGTTAAAACTTTGGCATCAAGTAAGTATATTTTAGATTTTATCCAATTAAATGTTTCAGTGAAGGGGCTCTTCCCTGAAGCAACCTTTATTACCATTATAATGTCCAGGTAACTTCTATCCTTTTTCTTTCTCTCTCTTATTGGTCTCTCTTTTTCTTGGCTTCTCGATTATAATAAAACAGAAGTTGCCACCTGGTTTGGTTACCAATTTTTGTAATTTCTTTTTTCTTTTTTAATTGACAACTTCCATGATTGTAAATAATATCTCGTGGTAATTCTCTCCTTCCCCCCACTTTCCCCTTTGATTTCTTACAAATATAGGTATTGAGTTAAGAATTTATCTTTAAGAATTTCCTCCTCCGTGGTATCTGGATTTACATGAATATGTTTTCTAATTGTCTCTGGAGAGAAGTAATGGACAATTCCTGTTCTCCCTGTATTATCTAAATGAGCCCAGTTTTTCAGGAGACAGGCTAGCAGAGACTTTGGGGGTATCTTGGAAGCCGATTGTCCCATCTGAAACAAGTGGAGGAAAGTGAAAAGAAGAGTCTAGAGCCAGGTTATGCCCAATCCTGGCTTGCATCTTCTCGAAGAATGGGGTCATCCCTCTGAACCAGATTTGGGAGAAGAAATTAGGGGTTTACAGGCATCCTTATCCAAATTTCCCTATTTTCTCCCCAACCAAATGGGGACACATAGTGTGGTCTATGTGCCTCCTAGAGCAAGGAAGTTTCAGGACAGGATATCCATGCTCATCTTGTCTGGCCAGCATCCAAGCCTGAGTACCTCCAGCATTCCCCTAGCCCTGTACATGTCTTAACATCATGGCATATAAGCAGTGCCACTGGCAAGATAGGTCCAAGTGTGAAGACTTGTGCATCTACTCCTGTCTTGACAGCCTATATGCCCTTCTGGGGAAGGGGTTTCCTGGGACTGCTTTCCCTTCTCTATTCTGTGGGAACCTGGGATATGAGCTCCCCCCCCCCCCATTTGCAAATATTTCAGAATGGTCTAGGGACTAAAGGGTATTATTTTAAAGGTAATCTTTGGTTTTACTACCTAAATATAGGGATCCTGCCCTTTGTTGAATGAGAAACAGAGGAGAGACAGTGTGCCAGGGTTTCTAGCCACTGCAAAGACATGTGCTACCTTGTCGTCTGGTTTACGCGGGTGCTGGGAAATCGAATCTAGGTCTTTAGGCTTCCCGGGCAAGCACCTTAACCAGTAAGTCATCATTTACTTGATGCCTTTTTTTGTTTGTTTTTCAAGGTAGGGTCTCACTGTGGCCCAGGCTGACCTGGAATTCACTATGTAGTGTCAGGGTGGCCTCGAAGTCACAGTGATCCTTCTGCCTCTGAGCCTCCCGAGTGCTGGGATTAAAGATGTGCACCACCATGCCCAGCTAAGATTTTTTTATTTCAGTAGTTTAAGCTTAAAAATTATTAGGCTCTAAGATTGGTGTGGTGTCACATGCCTTTAATTACCCAGCACTCAGGAAGCCGAGGTAGAAGGATCACCATGAATTCAGGGCCAGCCTGGGACTACGGAGTGAGGAGCCAGGTTGTCCTGGGCTAGAGTGAGACCCTATGTCAAAAAAAAAAATTACTGAAGTCTCAAAAGAACCTTTGTTTATGTGAGTTATACTTATCAATATTTCCTTTCAGAAATTAAAATTAAGAAATAATCTTCTTTTAAAGATGTGGATTTTTTTTTATTTGATTTCTTTGAGAATGAGAGAATGGGTGTGCCAGGGTGTTCAGTCACTGTAAATGAACTCCAGATGCATGCACTACCTAGTGCATCTGGTTTACGTGCATCCTGGAATTCAGCCTGGGTCCTTTGGCTTTGTAGGTAAAACTCCTTAAGTGCTAAGCCATCTCTACAGCCCAAAATTAAGAAATATTCTAATTGGGGCTGGGGAACTGGCTTTATGATTAAAGGTGCTTGCTTGCAAAGCCAGCTGGCCTGGGTTCACTTCTCTGGTACTCATGTAAAGCCAGAATCACATAGTGGCTCATACATCTGGAATTTGTTTGCAGTGACAAGAATCCCTTGCATGCCATACTCTCCCTTCTCTGTTTCTCTCTCTACTCCCTCCCCCCCCCCAACAAATAAGTAAAAACATTTAAAAAAGAAATTTAAGTTGGGCATGGCATGCCTTTAATCCCAGCACTTGGGAGGCAGAGGTAGGAGGATCACCGTGAGTTTGAGGTCACCCTGAGTCTACATAGTATATCCCAGGTCAGCCTGGGCTATAGCAAGACCCTACCTCAAAAAACTAAACCAAAAAAAAGCAAATTATATGAATATATATAAGTATACATTCTACTAGCTATGAAAGCAGTTACCTCAAAGCATGTCATAATCTTTGGATAATTCCACTATAGGATAAGGAATAAAAGTTGTAAAGGTAGATCATACATTTTTATAAAAATAATTTTGACTTCATAGATGTGTATTAGGATTCCTAGATTATACTTAGAAAATTAAAAATGAAATTTTTGGCCAGTTTACCTACAATGAAAATCTAAAATTATTACCACAACCTATAAGACCTCATAAAACTTAGTCCTTGCTTAACTCTTTCAAAATACTTAGTTTTATTTTCTCTTGGAATTAAAAGCAAATTTTTGTTTGGTTTTCCTTTTTTTTTTTTAACTTTATTTATTTGAGAGGGGCAGGGAGAGAATGGGCACACCAGGGGCCTCCAGCTACTGCAAACAAACTCCAGATGCATGCACCATCTTGTGCATCTGGCCTATGTGGGTTCTGGAAAATTAAACAGAGGTCCTTTGGCTTTGCAGACAAATATGTTAACCTCTAAGCCATCTCTCTAGCACCCTCTCTTGCAATTTCTAGCTCTAGCTAGAAATAAAGACTTGACCTGCCCCGTAGTCATCTCTAAAATAATGCTGTTCCTTTGTTTCTTATAGCCTTCAATATAGTATTTCTTATGGGTAATGGCATGTTTTGCCTCATCTGTCCTTGTCCCCTTTACTTCATGTTCCTTATCTTTACCTAGGTAACATAGGCCTTTTTAGTTTTTATTCTTGTATTTGATTATTCCATTGATTCCACTGAGTCAAAAGTGATTTTCCTCTTGGGCCAGCTCATGCAATACAAAGTGCATTTTTTTTTTTGAGGATTTATAAACTGAGAAAGTAACTTCAACATAATAATCATGCAAAATCCTAATGAAACTGCAGATACTGGCCATATTTCTTCCCCTATTCTGAGTTTCTCTTAGGGGTAGGTTTGTTGAGGAAAGCCATCACTGCTTTCAGGAGTTACTGAATTCTCACGAAGGGTACTGTGAACAAAGTTATAACTTCAGTACGGAGGGGGACAGGAAGTAATTGGATTTTATTCTTTTTTAAAATTTATTTTTATATTTATTTACGTATTTATTTATTTGAGAGCGACAGACAGAGAAAGAGACAGATAGATAGAGAATGGGCATGCAAGAGCCTCCAGCCTCTGCAAACAGACTCCAGATGCATGCGCCACCTTGTGCATCTGGCTTTTTAAATTTTTTATCTGGTTTTTATTCTTTTACATGATCATATTTAGATAATAGGTCAAACCTCTTTTGTATTTTTTGGGGGGGGGTTGTTTTGCTTTTGTTTTCTGAGGTAGGGTCTCACCTTAGCCCAGGCTGGCCTTGAACTCAGTGATCCTCTTACCTCAGCCTCCCAAGGGCTGGGATTAAAGGTGTATGCCACCACGCCCGGTTTCTTTTATATTATTATTATGGTGATGTTTATTATTAATCACAACTTCCATGATTGTAAACATGTCCCATGGTAATGCCCTCCCTCAATTTCCCATTTGAAACTCCATTCTCCATCATATACCCTCCCCCTCTCAATCAGTCTTTTATTTTGATGTCATGATCTTTTCCTCCTATTATGATGGTCTTGTGTAGGTAGTGTCAGGCACTGTGAGGTCATGGATATCCAGACCATTTTGTGTCTGGGGGAGCCCGTTGTAAGGAGTCCTACCTTTCCTTTGGCTCTTAAATTCTTTCTGCCATCTCTTCCGCAATGGACCCTGAGCCTTGGAATGTGCGATAGAAATATTGTAGTGCTGAACATTCCTGTCACTTCTTTCCAGCACTGTGATGCCTTCTAAGTCATCCCAAGGTCACTGCCATCTGAAAAGAGAGGGTTCTCTACCAAAAGTAAGAGTAGCATTAACATATGGGTATGAACATTAAGAGAAGTGCTTACTGGGCAATTTGATAAGCATAGTATATATATTTAGCCAGACAGCAGCAGATGTTACACCCCTAAGGCTCATGACTACCCCTGTTTTAAGTTTTCAGTATCAGGAGTTTTCTTCCTACTCACATAGAAGTCCAATCATTTGTAGCTAGGATCCACATATGAGAGAGAACATGTAACACTTGGTTTCTGGGCCTGGGTTACCTCACTTAGTATAATCCTTTCCAGATATCCATCCATTTTCCTGCCAATTTCATAACTTCATTTTTCTTTACCGCTAAGTAGAACTCCATTGTATAAGTGTGCCATATCTTCATTATCCACTCATCAGTTGAGGGACATCTAGGCTGGTTCCATTTCCCAGCTGTTGTGAATTGAGCAGCAATAAAAGTGGTTGAGCAAGTATCTTTAAGGTAATGAGATGAGTGTTTATATGCCTAGGCGTGTTATAGCTGGGTCATATGGTAGATCTGTTTTTAGCTGTGTTAGGAACCTCCACACTGATTTCCACAATGGCTAGACCAGATTGCATTCCCACCAACACTGTAGAAGGGTTCCTCTTTTTCCGCATCCTCACCAGCATTTATGGTCATTTGTTTTCATGATGGCAGCCAATCTGACAGGAGTGAGATGGAATCCCAGTATAGTTTTAATCTGCATTCCCCTGATGAATAGGGATATAGACCATTTTTTTAGATGCTTATATGCCATCTGTATTTCTTCTTTGGAGAACTCTATTTAGTTCCATAGCCCATTTTTTAATTGGCTTGTTTGATTTCTTATTATTTAACTTTTTGAGTTCTTTATCAGATGTATAGCTGGCAAAGATTTTTTTCCCATTCCGTAGATTGCCACTTTGCTTTATTCACAGTGTCCTTTGCCATACAAAATCTTTGTAATTTCATGAGGTCCCAGCAGTTAATCTGTGGTTTTATTGCCTGAGCAATTGGGGTTATATTCAGAAAGCCTTCGCTAAGACCAATATGTTGAAGGTTTTCCCCTACTTTTTCCTCCAGCACTTTCAGAGTTTCAGGTCTGATTTCAGGTCTTTAAATCCATTTGGACTTAATTCTTGAGAATGGGGAGAGAGAAGAATCTATTTTCATCCTTTTACAGATACATATCCAGTTTTCCCAGCACCATTTGCTGAAGAGGCTGTCTTTTCTCCAATGAGTATTTTTGGCATTTTTGTCAAATATCAGGTGGTTATAGGTACCTGGACATACATCTGGGTCCTCTATTCTGTTGCATTGATCTACATGTCTGCTTTTGTGCCAGTACCATGCTGTTTTTGTTACTATGGCTCTGTAGTATAGGTTAAAATCAGGTATGATGATACCACCAGCCTTATTTTTGTTACTCAGTATTATTTTGGATATTCGAGGCTTCTTGTGATTCCAAATGAATTTTTGGAGTGCTTTTTCTATTTCCATGAAAGATGCTGCTGGAATTTTGATGGGGATTGCATTAAATTTGTAGATTGCTTTTGGTAAGATTGCCATTTTTACAATATTGATTCTTCTGATCCAAGAACAAAGGATATTTTTCTTTTTTATTTTTATTTTTATTTATTTTTTTCTCCATTTTTATTAACATTTTCCATGATTATAAAAAATATCCCATGGTAATGCCCTCCCTCCCCCCCTTTCCCCTTTGAAATTCCATTCTCCATCATATCCCCTCCCTATCTCAATCAGTCTCTCTTTTATTTTGATGTCATGATCTTTTCCTCCTCTTATGATTGTCTTGTGTAGGTAGTGTCAGGCACTATGAAGTCATGGATATCCAGGCCATTTTATGTCTGGAGGGAGCACATTGTAAGGAGTCCTACCCTTCCTTTGGCTCTTACATTCTTTCCGCCACCTCTTCCGCATTAGACCCTAAGCCTTGGAAGGTGTGATAGAGACGTTACTCAGTACTCCAGTCACTTCTTTCCAGCACTATGATACCTTCTGAGTCACCCCAAGGTCACTGCCATCTGAAAAGAGAAGATTCTCTACCCAAAGTGAGAGTAGCGTTAATATAAGGGTATAAATATTAGGAAAAGTGCTTACTGGGCAATTTGATAAGCATAGAATATACATTTTTCCAGACATTAGCAGATGTTACACCCCTAGGGCTCATGACTACCCCTGTTTTAAGTTTTCAGTATCAGGGATGTATTCCCCCCCATGGAGCGGGCCTCCAGTCCAATTGGAGGGCAGTTGGTTTCCACCATGACAGACGTGCTACTATTGTACCCGTTGGCTCATTTGGCCTGGCTGGCCAATTATAAGGCTTGCAGTGTCCACTGTTGAGTATCTTCACTAGTAGTATCTCTTTCTCCCATTGAACTGCATGCAGAACGGTTTCTTCCAGCTTTCTCTCAGCTGGTCTACATGGAGGAGGTTATCAGCTCAGTTCCAGCAGGACTTCTCAGTGGCCTTGCCACCCAAGTATGTGGAGTCTTTAGCAATGGGGTCTTACCATCTATTCCTGGTTATAAACCAAGGGCCTTGGCAATGGCCTATAATGTTTTGGGGGCATCAGGAACCTCCCTGGCCAACAACACACTGGACGTATCCCATTTTCTGAAGCACTGAAAATTTTCTAACAACGATCTATGGCTCCTAAATGTTCCATTGTCTAAAACCAGAGGATTCCATATGATTTATTTGCATCCTCTTAGATTTTGATTAGCCCTCCCTCTACCTTTCCTTTAGTCAATCTCTTCCCCTCACTTTGGGCCTTTTCACCCCCGTTAATGTGTTCTTCTACTTAAATATATACAATACCAACCTATTAAGTACCCTCCTCCCTTCCTTTCTCTTCCCTTTATATATCCTTTTTAACTTACTGGCCTCTGCCACTGAGTTTTTTCCTTCTCACACAGAAGCCCAGTCATCTGTAGCTAGATCCACATATGACAGAGAACATGCAACACTTGGCTTTCTGGGCCTGGGTTACCTCACTTAGTATAATCCTTTCCACATCCATCCATTTTCCTGCAAATTTCATAACTTCATTTTTCTTTACTGCTGAGTAGAACTCCATTGTATAAATGTGCCACATCTTCATTATCCACTCATCAGTTGAGGGACATCTAGGCTGGTTCCATTTCCCAGCTATTATGAATTGAGCGGCAATAAACATGGTTGAGCATGTACATCTAGGGAAATAGGATGAGTCCTTAGGATATATGCCTAGGAGTGCTATAGCTGGGTCATATGGTAGATCAATTTTTAGCTGTCTTAGGAACCTCCACACTGATTTCCACAATGGCTGGACCAGATTGCATAAGGGATATTTTTCTATTCCCTAGTATCTTCTGCAATTTTTCACTTGAGTGTTTTATAGTTTTCATTGCAGAGATCCTTCACTTCCTTGGTTAGGTTTATTCCAAGGTACTTTATTAATTTTTTTTTGTATGCAATTGTGAATGGGAGTGATTGTCTGATTTCCTCCTCTGTGTGTTTGGTGTTAGCATATAGGAAGGCTACTGATTTCTGTATTTTTACTTTGTATCCTGCTACGTGGCTATAGGTATTTTTCAGCTCTAACAGTTTTCTGGTAGAGTCTGTAGGGTCCTTTATGTGTAGAATCATGTCATCTGCAAATAATGGTAACTTAATTTCTTCCTTTCCAATTTGTATCCCTTTTAATATGCTTCTCTTGCCTTATTGGCTAAGACTTCTAGTACTATATTAAATAAAAGTGGAGACAGTGGACACCCTTGTCTTGTTCCTGATTTTAGTGGAAAGGCTTCAAGTTTTTCTCCATTTAGTATTATGTTGGCTGTAGCTTTGTCGTAAATAGCCTTTATTATGTTGAGATACGTTCCTTCTATTCCCAGTCTCTGTAGGACTTTTATCATGAAGGGATGTTGGATTTTGTCAAATGCTTTCTCTGTCTGTATCTAATGAGACAATCATTAGATCATCCGTTCAGTCCGTTGGGAGCTAAGGTCCTCCCTTCATGTTTCTTGAGTTTGCGAGGAGTTCTGATGTGAGTGGAAAATTCCCTCACCTGTCTTTTCCTGTAGCTTAGGCGGAGCCTTGCAGCTGTGGCCCCGCGGACCTTGTGCTATCGCTGCTGGTCTTTTGTATTTTTTTTAAGTATTTTATTTTAGCCGGGCCTTGGGAGGCACAGGTAGGAGGATCACTGTGAGTTTGATGCCACCCTGAGACTACATAGTTAATTACAGGTCAGCCTGATCAAGAGTGAAATCCTACCTTGAAAAACCAAAAATGAATAAAAATAATAAAATGGGCCTGGCGTGGTAGCGCATGCCTTAATCCCAGCACTTGGGAGGCAGAGGTAGGGGGATTGCTGTGAGTTCTAGGCCACCCTGAGAGTCCATAGTGAATTCCAGTTCTGCCTGGGCTAGAGTGAGACCCTACCTCAAAAAACCAAATAGTAATAGTAAGAGATACAGAAGTAGGCAGGTCGAGTGAGAGAGAGAATGGGTGCACCAGAGCCTCCAGCCACTGCAAATGAACTCCAGATGCGTGTGCCCCCTTGTGCATCTGGTTTATGTGGGTCATGGGGAGTTGAACCTGGGTCCTTTGGGTTTGCAAGCAAGCACCTTAACCGCTAAGCCATCTCTCCAACCTCTGATTTGTATTCTTGAAGTACCATCTTTTAAATTCTGTTGTAGTTGTAGTTGTACATATATTTAATACCAGTGATTATATTTTCATCTAGTTGTTCCTATAGAACATATATTTCAAAAGAAGAAAATCAAATATATCTTGGCTCACTAATGTTTCTTTAGTATATGTTAGGGTGGTTGGCCATCTTCCAGTACTGAGTAAATGTTGGTTGAATAAAGGAACATCTATATTTTTACTCTGTCTTATGATATTTGATTTGAATGACGAAGTATTTGTAACATTCAAATAGGAACTTGAAAACTTATAAGAATTAATATATCTAGCATGGTCTAGCATCATGTGGACAAGACTTCTAGAAAAATATAATTGGCTAGTTTCTGTCATTAATATTTTTTATATGAGACTACTGAAAGGTTCCCTGCCTCACTGAGGTCCTACCTGAAAGCTGAGTGTGTGTGTGTGTGTGTGTGTGTGTGTGTGTGTCAAATCTAGGTTCTCACATATGCTGACACTTGTTTTTTTCCCTAGTTCTAATTTTAATAATTTTAGAAGGCATAAAAATATAAGACATTTTATTTCAACCCAGAGCTGTATATGTTTCTGTTACTGTTGTATTATTTTATTTTTTTAATTTTACTTATTTATTTATTTGAGAGCAGAAATGAGGCAGACAGAGAAAGAGACAGAGAGAATGGGCATTACCAGGGCCTCCAGCCACTCCAAATGAACTCCAGATGCATGCTTACGTGGGTCCTGGGGAATCAAACCGAGGTCCTTTGGCTTTGTAGGCAAGCACCTTAACCACTAAGTCATCTCTCCAGCCCTTGTTTGCAAGTTTTAACATGTTCTTTACTCTTTATTTCCTTTAGCGTTATCGAACTCCTTCTAGATCCAGATCAAGAGATCGTTTCAGGCGGAGTGAGACTCCTCCACATTGGAGGCAAGAGATGCAAAGAGCTCAAAGAATGAGGGTGTCAAGTGGGGAAAGATGGATCAAAGGAGATAAGTAAGAGTTACCTATTATTTAAAGTGTATTTTTACTGTTGTGCAAAAATTATTTTATTAGTGACCATGTTAATTATCTCTGTATCTTTCAGTATTCAGTATTGTCTAAGCTAATAATTATGTTTCTTTTCCTAATAACAATCCCCAATCCTTCTTATTCCTTTGTTTTTTAGGAGTGAGTTGAATGAAGTAAAAGAAAATCAAAAGAGTCCAGTTAGAATAAAAGAGAAGAAAATAGCTGATCACAGACACATGTCTGAAAGTCCAAACAGAAAATTAGAAAAGGAAAAGAAAGTTAAAGACCATAAATCTGACAGTAAAGAGCGAGATATCAGAAGAAATTCAGAAAAAGATGATAAATACAATAAAAACAAAGTGAAGAAAAGGGCCAAATCCAGAAGTAGAAGTAAGAGCAAAGAGAAGTCCAAGAGTAAGGAAAGAGAATCAAAACATAACAAGCATGAAGAAAAGAGAATGAGGTCAAGGAGTAAAGAAAGGGATCATGAGAACATTAAAGAGAAACAGTCTGATTCTAAAGGAAAAGATCAGGAAAGGAGCAGAAGTAAAGAGAAGTCTAAACAGTTAGAGTCGAAAAGCAATGAGCATGATCATAGCAAAAGTAAAGAAAAGGATAGACGGGCACAGTCCAGGAGTAGAGAACGTGATCTAACTAAAAGTAAACACAGTTACAACAGTAGAACAAGGGAACGGAGCAGAAGTAGGGACAGGAGCAGAAGAGTGCGATCTAGAAGCCATGACAGAGATCGCAGCAGAAGCAAGGAGTACCATAGATACAGAGACCAGGAGTACAGGAGAAGAGGAAGGTCCCGCAGCCGAGAGAGAAGAACACCAGGAAGATCAAGAAGTAAAGATAGGAGGAGGAGGAGGAGAGATTCACGGAGCTCAGAGAGAGAAGAAAGTCAAAGTAGAAACAAAGAAAAATATAGAAATCAAGACAGTAAGAGTTCCCACAGGAAAGAAAATTCTGAGGGTGAGAAAAGAATGTACTCTAAAAGTCGTGATCATAATAGCTCAAATAATAACAGGGAAAGAAAGGCTGATAGAGAGCCAAGTCCAGTGTCAAAACCAAAACAAAGCAGTCAGGACAGTGAATTCAAGTCCTCCACGCTGAAAACTCAGGAGGGTGAGAAGACCAGGTCCTCAGTGGAAAAAGAAAACCAAAAATCAAAGGGTCAAGAAAATGACCATGTACATGACAAAAATAAAAAATTTGATCATGAATCAAGCCCTGGAACAGATGAAGACAAAAGTGGATGAGTGAGGTGTGTAAACTTCCTTCCTGTCTTAAATTTTAAGTTTTAGAGACTTGCTGTTGAATCTCTTTTTTGTTCTTTTCATTATTTTGGGGTTGTTTTGTGTTTGTCCTTTTTTTTTTTTAATGTGGACTTTATTGAGTTGATCTTTTGATAATCTGCTCCCTGGATAATTTGTACTGCTAAAGTTTTAATAAACTTGAAATGAGAAAAAAAAAAACTTTGGTGTAATACTGTGTGCTATGTTATACTATCTTATGTGTTAATTTTTGTGTTGCCAATAGCAACCTAATTTGCTTAATTGGCCATTTGTAAACAGGCATAACTGATGGTTGCAGTACATGCTGACAAAAGGACAAAAGCTTGTGCTCCTTGCAATTAAAGTAACAAGAAGCAGGAAATTTTGTACAGGTGTTTCTAGTTATATTTACAATAGAGGCTTGCAGCAGTTTCCTAATTTCTCGTCTTAAATCATCACTTTTGATTTTAGTTACTTGACTTTAGATATCTATCTTGTGCTCTATACCTTATTGTAATTCCACTATAGTTAGCTTCATATTAATACTTTTCCTGTCTATTTCTGTTAACTATACATAATATGACAGGTTTTTTTTTTTTTTTTAATTAATGTGCTGATTGAGCTTGAGTTGCTGTTATACAGCATTTGGTAGGAACTATATACCTTGGAAGATGACATTATGTTGCCATGGTTGTGAAGAGTTGAAATTTTTGCTTTTTGTGAACATTGTTATTACCAACTGTTTTCACAGTTTACAAAACATTTCTCACTAAAACATACTATGTGTCCAGGTCTCTTAAGCTCTAGATAGGCTCTAAAAATTATTAGTATTGACAGTAATATTTCTCTTTTGGCCATCATCCTATATTGCAGTGAATGTTAATTTTGCATGGTTTTTTTTTTTCAACTTGAACTGTTCTGATTCTCATAACTGTGAGTATAAAATAGAAAGAAAATACATATTTTCTCTGTATGTACCATTATAGACTGTAGCATGTTTATGACCCTGACTTCTTTCTATTCAGGTGACTTTATACCATTTTGCTGTTAAAATTATTTTAATTTGGCACGTATAACATTGCCAAATAGAGTAGAATAGAAAGGCAAAATTTGATAGCTTACAGAGTTAAATGTGAAACATGTCCAAGTCCATTCAGAATTTTGTGTGTTGTATTTTGCTATTTTTGTGATGTGTCGCCTTTTGTTATGTAATATTTCTTCTAAATAAAACATTGAACATCCAGCAAACATACAACCTGCCTCATTTGAAAAATATTTCAGAATTCCAATTAATAGTAGCTTCTACAGAGTTTTGTAATTTAATACTTGTCAATATAGTGTCAACACTATTACGAAGGTAGCTTCTTGGTAAAGCCAATAAGCTACTCATTAATGCATTTGTACTAAAAAAGTGATGCCTAATATGATGCTTCCTATTATTATTACAGTACCAATACATTTGGCGTTGTAACTGATACAGAATGAATAGTGTCATGATTATAAGATTGTTAGGAATATCTTAAATACCTATAATGGATTCCAGATTTTTCCCCCAATAGCAAAAATAGTAGGTATTTATTAAAATCCAGGGTAATTTCTTAGAGACTGACAAGCCCACATTAAGGATAAGCAAGTCTCAGTGACCAAACTGTGTACTCATATATTTTATAAACATGTTGACTATGTCTTAAATTCAGTAAATTATACTTTAAAATACATCATTAAGTATTTGAGCTTCAATAAATACTTAAGAACTTCTAATAACATATGTGTGTATATATATTTTAAAGTCCATTCTATGTAAAAATATTTTTGTGTTGTATAATCCCAGAGCTTTATCTGTTAAGCATTATAGACAAGGACTTTACAAAAATCTCATGATTTCCCAAAAGTAGCCATAAGGGAGGAAAGTAGAACTGTCTATAAGTAGTGTTTTCTTGTTGGGGCCATCAAAAGAGCAACTCCATGCTAATAAGCATTATTTATAGCTCCCCCACCCCTTTGTCAGCTGTTTTTCTAGAATGGATGTGGTGAAGGAGTTGAGAGACAATCAACTACGGTTGTTTTCAGAACATTAAGAATGTTTAGAAAATGCTGGGTGTGGTGGTGCACGCCTTTAATCCCAGCACTTGGGAGGCAGAGGTAGGAGGATCGCCATGAGTTCAAGGCCACCCTGAGACCTCATAGTGAATTTCAGGTCAGCCTGGGCCAGAGTAGAGACCCTACCCAGAAAAACCAAAACAAAACAAAAAAAAAGTTTAGAAAACAACTAAGCTACTAATTGTACCCCCAAGATCTACCCTTACATGTAAATAGCACAAGTCCTTTTCTTGTTTTCAGTAGTTGTGCTATTTTTAGCTTTTACTTTAACATCTGTTTTCCCAAAAGCCATTTGATTTTCCCTTTAAACTGATTTTATACTAATCTGAGTTTATAGTTCTTCCAACTGTGTTTGGTTGAATATCTTTTTGAAAATGTTTTCATCTGCTCTTATTGCTTGTTTTGATAGCTGAGAAAATTATTTTAATATGTAGAATTTCATGATTCTGTGATTTGTTTTTGGATAAGCTATCTGCCTTGAAAATTAACACTACAAAGAGATTGTTAATGAAATAGACAATACAGAATATGGCACTGTATTGTTAAAGCATTCTTTAGTTAAACTGTAGTTTGTACTTTCATAGAACTAAATACTTTTTTAAATGACATAATGAAGCCCTCAGAATTTGCCAAGATTTAATCTGTTCAATCTTTATGAAACTCAAACAAGTAAAGATTGCTTGTGCCAGGCGTGGTGCTGCATGCCTTTAATACTAGCACTTGGGAGGCAGGGGTAGGAGGATCTCTTTGAATTCAAGGCCACCCTGAGACTACAAAGTGAACTCCAGGTCAGACAGGGCTAGAGTGAGGACCCTATGTTAAAACCACAAAAAAGATTGCTTGTTCTGACTAGGAACATACTGGGTTTCTGGTATTTGGAGTATTAGTGATAATGGATAGTCATTTATCTTCCAGTTGGTATATGCAGCAGGTTTGTGTGTTTTGTAGTGTGTTGGACTTGCTACAGGTGGTCATGGTTTTCATCACAATGAACTCTCTTGTTCTGAAAAAAAAATAAATTGTTGCTCCAGAAGTGCCGTGTTGACTGGCATACCTGCCCGTGGTAGGCTTCTCAGTCAGCTGCCTTGAAGAGATTCAGGCAAATGCAAACTCTGGCCTATTGTGGGACAAATAAATATTAAAGGAAAACAACAGATCACATGAAATATCCATTAGAGTTAAAGAAGGAAATTAAGAATTTTGTTCAGTTGCTCTTTGGTGCTGGAGGTCATGGTGGGGTTGAGTTGTTTGTCTTTTTGTTTTAAAGAAAATCCCATGTCACCAAAAGCACATACTATGTATTTTCTTCCTCGTTTGTGGAGTTGTTTTTGAAAGATTGACAAATAAGTAAGTTGGGAGTTGGGTATTTCTATGTGATGATGTTCAAAGCTGTGGCTGCTCTTGGTGGAAGGGGAAATAATGCGCTCTTTCCTAGCTCAAAAGTCACTGTGATGTATATTTTTTTAATGGAATTTAGAAATAAAATGTTTGCTCAATTGTAAAATTGGTTTCAAAATGCTGCTTCTCATTAGTCTAGTAATTGTTGGACTGTTTTCTGAAAATTGCATTTTACAGAATTTAAACTTCAAAACTGTTTAACTTTTATAGTTTCACATTGTATTAAATAAAGTATACTGTAAAAAACAGTTTGAGATTGTCTTTTTAAAAATATTTGCGAGCAGTAAGAGAATGGGCACGCCAGAGCATCCTGCCACTGCAAGTGAACTCCAGGTGCATCTACCACTCTGTGCATCTGGCTTTATGTGCGGGACTGGAGATTGAAGCTGGGCAGGCAGGTTCTGCAAGCAAGAATCTCTAACCAGCGCACAGTCTGCTCAGACCTGAGAACATATAAGAATGAATTTAGAATTCAAGCCTATCAGTTTGATCATGACTTGCCAGACATGTCTAAAATTTGTTTTTATTTTATTTTAAATTAGGCATATTTAGGAAAAAATGTACTTAGTTAACACTTAGTCATTGATACAGGCCTGGTAATGCATGCCTTTAATCCTAGTACTCTGGAGGCAGAGGTAGGATTATCGTTTTGACATCAAGGCCAGCCTGAGACTGCAAAGTGAATTTCAGGTTAGCCTGGGCTAGAGACCCTACCTTAAAAAAAAAAGAAAAAGAAAAACTGAATTTATTGATATCTAGCTATCTTTAAAAAATGGGAAAAGGGCTGGGAGTGGTGACACATACACTTAAGAGGTGGAGGTAGAGGTAGGAGGATCACTGTGAGTTTGAAGCCACCCTGAGACTACATAGTGAATTCCAGGTCAGCTTGGGCTAGAACGGGGCACTACCTCAGAAAACCAGAAAAAAGACTGAAAGGGTGTTCACAGTGATAGTTCAGTCCTGTCAACCCAGTACTTGGGAAGTTGACAGAGGACTGTAAATTCAAGACCAACTTGAGCTGCATAGGAAGAGGTCTCAAAAAGGGGTGGGGTGGAGGTGTGCCTTATTGAGCACACACTTTGAGGTTGGAAGGCTCTGCATTAAACTGCCAGCACCCGTACCTCTCTGAGAAGCTGGTGGCAGTTAATGATTGTGTGGAGTGGAGAAAGAATTTCTTCAGTAGTGTAAGTGCTGGTAAATTGTGTATATTCCAGTTAATAATTCCCCCCATCCATACTCAGAAAAGCAACTCAAATTAATTCACTGTCATCAAAAGAGAAAAATTAGAAGTGGGAGAAGAAGGTAATATGTGAATATGAACAAAAATATTAATATTTTAAATCCACCCCCCTAAAAAGGTGCAAGGCCAAGGAAATAAAAAAGCCAGAGATACAACTTCACAGTCACTTAAAATGAATGCTATTTAAAAACAGTGTATTTGGGGCTGAAGAGGGCTCAGCAGGTAAGAATGCTTGCTATGTAAGCATTAGGCCTGAGTTAGAGTCCCAGCAGTCATGTGAAAAGCCAGGTGTGGCCATGCTAGCCTGTGACCCCATTCTTGCAGGATGTGGGGATAGGTGAAGAGTTGGGCTCACTGGGTAGCCAGTCTGACAGAAAACGGCAGCTCTGGGTTCAGGAGTCTCCGTCCTCAAGGGAACAGCACAGAAGAGCAGAAGACACCTGACATTCTCTTCTGGGCTCTGTACAGGATGCATGCATTTGCACACGTGTACAGTGTACTATATGCCACACATACGATGCACACACCGAAACAGGATAGTGCAAAGAGTTTGCACCTGTTAGTGGGAGCACAAAATGGTGGTAGTGCTATAGAATGCAGCAGGGCAGCGGGGTATACTAGCACACACCTTTAACCTTAGTACTCTGGAGGCAGAGGCAGGTGGATTGAGCTTGAGGCCAGCCTGGGCTACATAAGTCCTATCAAGAAAAAAAGGAGGGGCTGGAGATGACTGGTTAAAGGTACTTGCAAAACCTGATGGCCCTGGTTCAATTTCACAGCACCTAGCTAAGGCCAAATGCAAAAGATGCCACAAGCCTCTGGTGTTTGTTGGTGGTAGCAAGAGACGCTGGTGCACCCATAGTCGTGCACATGCATGCACACATGCACAAGTGCAAATTAAAAATGGTGAGATAAGCCTGGAGAGATGGTTCAGTGGTTAAGGCATGTGGGTACTGGGGAATCACCCAGGTACCCATGTAAAGACAGATGCACAAGGTGGCAATGCATCTGGAGTTCATTTGCAGTGGCCAGAGGTCCTGGTTCACTCATTCTCTATCTTCTCTCTCAAATCAATTAAGGGCTGGAGAGACTGCTTAGTGGTTAAGGCGCTTGCCTGCAAAGCCTAAGTACACAGGTTTGATTCCCCTTTACCTATGTAGAGCCAGATGTACAAGGTGGCACATGCATCTGGAGTTTGTTTGCACAGGCAAGAGGCCCTCCATTCTCTCCCTCTTTCTCAAATATAAAAGTGGGGAGATGACTCAGCAGTTAGAGGCACTTACAAAGCCTGCTGGCTGGGTTTCAATTCCCCAGTACCCATGTAAAGCCAGATAAACAAAGTGGCATGTGTGTCTGAAGTTCATTTGCAATGGTAAGAGGCCTTGGCGTGCACACACACACCCTTTATAAATATAAAATGTATATGTATATGTGTGGGTTTTAATATATTTTATTTTTATTTACTTGACAGAAAGGCACAGAGGGAGAGAATGGGCGTGATGGCCTCCAGCCACTGCAAATGAACTCCAGATGCCTGCGCCACCTTGTGCATCTGGCTTATGTGGGTTCTGGGGAATCAAACCTTGGTCCTTTGGCTTTGCAGGAAAGTGCCTTAACCACTAAGCTATCCCTCCAGCCCATGTGTGTGTTTTGAGGTAGGGTCTTGCTCTGGGATTAAAGGTGTGCACCACCACGCCTGCCAATAAAAATATTTTTAAAAAGTAGAAGATGTGGGAGTGGCAGCACACACCTTTAATCCCAGCCCTTAGGAGGCAGAGGTAGGAGGATGGCTATGAGTTTGAGGACAGCCTGAGACTTCATAGTGAACTCCAGGTCAGCCTGGGCTAAAGCAAGACCCTACCTCAAAAAAACCAATAACAACAATAGAGAAGGACTAGAGAGATTGCTTAGTGGTTAAGGCACTTGATGGCAAAGCCAAAAGACCGAGGCTTGATTCATTACCCATGTAATCCAGATGCACAAAGTGGCACATGCGTCTGGAGTTCATTTGCAATGGCTAGAGGCCCTGGTGTACCCATTATTTCTTTCTCTCTGTCTCTGCCTCTTTCTCTCTCTTGCTCGCTCAAATAAATAACTAAATAAAATATTTTTTAAAAAATAGAAAAGCTGGTCTTGGTGGTGCATGCTTTAATCCCAGCACTCAGGAGGCAGAGGTAGTTAGATTGCCATGAGTTCGAGACCACTCTGAGACTATATAGTGGAATTCTAGATCAGCCTGGGCAAGAGTGAGACCCTACCTCAAAAAAAAAAAAAAAAAAAAGTAAGAACAGAAAAAGTTGGGCATGGTCACACATGCCTTTAATTCCAACACTCAGGAGGCCAAGATAGAAAGATTGCTATGATTTTGAGGCCAGCCTGGGATTACAGAGTGAGTTCCAGGTCAGCCTGGACTAGAGTGAGACCCTACCTCAAAAAAAAATATAGAAGATAGAGTGTATGATTCTACTTTCGTGAAGTATCTAGTTCAAGCAAATGCACAGGAACAAAAAGTTGCAGTCCCCAAAATGTGAGGGAAAGGGAAATTAGTTCTTTAGTAGACAGTTTTCATTGTGCAGGGTGACAAAGTTCAGAAATTACACAGCAATGTGTATGTACTTCACACTACTGAACCACTCAGAAATGGCTAAGAGGTACCCTCTGTGGTCTTGCCACATGGTTTTGAAATGGCTAAGAGGTAACCCCTGTGGTCTTGCCACATAGTTTATAGACAGTAAAGGAATGCACTTCATTAAAACCTACCAAGCTTGTGTATCAAGGTGGTGACAGACTACATGTAGGAATTATTTTAACTAACTTCAGAACATGGTAATTTACACACTTAGATACACTACAAAATAAACTACAAGGAAGTAAACTGTACAGTAGTCATGAGCAACAGCACTGAAGTGTTATTTTGCACAAATATGTAAGAATTAAATGACAAAGCAAATAAGCATATGAATTTCTGTTGAGAAAAGAACTATAACTCTATAACTGGTGGAATATTATTCAGCCATAAACTAAATTATACTATATAAATTACCAATAAGTGTATATATATATATATATATATATATATATATATATATATATATATATCATGGATGAGCCTTGAAAAGTTATTAAGTGAAATAGGCCAGACACCAAAGCCCACTGCATGATTATATTAAAAAACACAATTAGACAAATCCATAGACACAGAGCAGTTTTGTGGTTGCCAGAGGCTATGCGGGGGAGGAACTGCTTAACGGGTTCAGGTTTCCAGTTGGAGCCATGAATAGTCATGGTTGCACAATACTGTAAACATACTTTATAGTATTGAAAGCATATTTTAGAAATATTTTGCCAGGTGTGGTGGCACACATCCTTAATCCCAGCACTTGAGAGGGAGAGGTAGGACGGTCGCCGTGAGTTCGAGGCTACCCTGAGACTACATAGTGAATTCCAGGTAAGCCTGGGCTAGAGTGAAACCCTACCTTGGGGGGGGGGGAAATATATATATATATATTAGAGAGAGGTAGATAGAAACAAAGAGAGTGTACCAGGACCTGTAGCCACTGCAAACAAACTCCAGACATGTGCTATCTAGTGCATGTGCATCTGGGTTACATGGGTACTGGAGAATCAAACCTGGGTCCTTGGCCTTCACAGGCAAGCACCTTAACCACTAAACTATCTCTCCATCCCTTCTGAAATCACATTTTATTTATTTTGTTTATTTATTTATTTATTTATTGAGGTAGTGTCTCTTTCTAGTCTAGGTTGACCTGGAATTCACTATGGAGTCTCAGGGTAGCCTTGAACTCACAGCAATTCTCCTACCTCTGCCTCCTGAGTGCTGAGATTAAAGGCATGCACCACCATGCCCAGCAAATAAAATTAACAATACATGTTTTAGCACATTCAAAAGGAAAATGAATTTGAATCAACCTTGAGCCTTTACATATACTTGGGATTTTATTTTTGTTTTTGGCTTTTTGAGACAGGATCTCACTTGCTCAGGCTGATTTGAACTCACTATGTAGTCCAGGGTGGCCTCAAACTCAAACTGACCCTCCTATTTCAGCCTCCTGAAGGAACCACCAAGCCCAAGAAGCTTTTATATATACTCAATGGGAATATTTAGAGAATAAGCTCAGGCATAATTTTACAAGATAAGCAGCTTTATTAATAGAAATGCCACTTACATTGGTAGTTCATAATAGATACAATAAATCTTGTTACTCTTAAGCTTTTTTCCTACAATGTGAAACCTAGCCTTCTCCTAGACTTCTGGAAATCATATTTAGGTCGTTGAGAGCTGTAAGAAGGGAGCTGGACACCAGTGACATCATTTACCTGATAGCTTGGTCTCAATCCACCTCTCTCCACAAAAGGTGGCCCTCGTCCCCCTCCAAGTCCCTCCTGTACAGATTTTACAAGAGGATAAATATACTTGTTTGTTGATTCAGATTCAAGATTAATTACTTCTCTGGCATAATTCTGAAACTCTTTCTCCTTTTCAGCTGCAAGAGCTTCAGTGAGTCTGTAGTAATCTAATTCTGCTTGTTTTTCTTGTTGTGCATTGAACTTATTTTTGGCCTATTTGAAAAGGAAAAAAAATAAAGATTTTAAGTTAGTTCAGAACATAACTTTCCAAATGGATCATTAAATGGGTCATTTAAAGATAGCAGTAGAGGGGCTGGAGAGATGGCTCAGCAGTTAAAGGTGCTTGCTTCCAAAACCTGGTCTCAATTCCCTAGTACCCACATAAAGCCAGATGTACAAAGTGGTACATTTGTTTATAGCATGCCCATTCTCCCTCTCTGCTTGCAAATAAATAAATAAAAATATAAAATGATAAAAAAGAAGTATAGTTTCTGTTCTTACAAATACAAATTTTGATTTGATGACTACTTCTTACAACTATGCTCATATTCCTTCATGCTTCTCAGAACAGTGTGTCCAAAGTGTAACCAAGCAAACTTCTAACTAGTAGCTTTCATCTTTAAGCACAACAGCAAAATCATTACAAGCCTAACATTTAGAGAAAAACTGAACCTCTAAATTTAGAATCCTGTTTTAACCATTTACATCTATGACATTTAATATGTTAAAAGGCATGCAGTTATTGTCCCCATTCATTCACATGAAATTAATAATAAATCATGGAGTGTTTAAACCTGAATTAAACCAACTATATTCTTTTATCAAGAATATGAAGCAGGGCTGGAGGGATTGCTTAGTAGTTAAGGCATTTGCCTACAAAGCCAAGGACCCAGGTTCAATTCCCCAGGACCCACGTTAGCCACATGCACAAAGCGGCACATGCATTTGGAGTTTGTTTGCAGTGGCTGGAGGCCCTGGCATGCCCATTCTCTCTGCTTTCTCTGTCACATAAATAAATAATTAATTAAAAAGAATATGAAGCAGAGACCTCTGGTTAAGATGGTGGCATAGTAGCCACACCAGAGCAGCCCAGGGGGAGAAATAAACAGAAAAATACCACAGTCCACTCTTCTACCAAAAAGTGAAGGTGTATAAAGAATTATCAACCACAGGAGAGAAGCAGGATAGACCAAGAGCTTCCAGCAGCCAGTCAACCAGCCAGAACTAGCTCATGCTAAAGTGCCGTACAGGTCCTGGTCTCTGGGAAGACCTGTGCCTGAGCCACAGGAGCAGAACCTAAGTGAGGAGATTCTCCACTCACAGCAGCCTCCTTGCAAAGTCAAAAACCTAAAGGAGCCATGTGTGGTGGCGCACGCCTTTAATCCCAGCACTCGGGAGGCAGAGGTAGGAGGATCACCGTGAGTTTGAGGCCACCCTGAGACTACATAGTGAATTCCAGGTCAGCCTGGGTTAGAGTGAGACCCTACCTCGGAAAAAAAAAAAAAAAAAGGAGAGGACAGCAAGGACGAGCTGAGTGGCCTGTGATGAAGAGAATCACGGGGACCAGGTATGCAGCTCTGGTACAACTTCAGGCACCCTCCACAGCCTCCCCTCCACCTCCCACCAGTGCTGGAAATCACTGGAGACCTGGGGAAGAGAATTCATCTACACAGCACAGGTGATCAGAGCAGTTGACCCACCAACCCAGCCAGCCTAGCTGAGCCTACAGTGCAGTAAAGAGGGACCCAAGCAGGCACACAGCACAGGTGAGACCAAAGCCATCTCAAAAGGTAATGGCCTCATTACACTGCCTGAAAGCCTGGTAAATAAGCCTGCACTGGAACTGCTGATCACACATTTCATGTCAGGGCAGTTTATGATTGATTGTTGGCTTTGCCATTCCTAAATAGGCTATATTTTGGGTTTGTCCTTTGTTGCTTCTTGACATACAGTGTCGTTGTTGTCTTTTGTTATTCTTGGCAGCAGGGTCTCACTTAGCCCCCGACTGACCTGGAATGCTCTATAGACCAGAAGTCTCAGCCTGTCAGTTGACAGAATTCAGGGTGTGGGACAACACATACCCTTATGGATTATGACTTTCTTAGATTATCTGTTTGTTTTAATAACCACTCTTACATAAGTACTCCATGCTCATTTTGTTTGTTTATTATTTATTTTGTTTTCTTGAGGTAGGGTCTCCCTGTAGCTGAGGCTGACCTGGAATTCACTATGTAGTCTCACTCTAACCTCTGCCTCCTGAGTGCTGGGATTAAAGGAATGTACCACCATGCCCAGCTTTTTGTTGTTGTTGTTGTTGGTTGGTTGGTTGGTTCTCTTGAGGTATGGTTTCACTCTTAACTCAGGCTGACCTGGAATTCACCATGTAGTCTCTGGCTGGCCTCAAACTCAGAGTGATCCTCCCACCTCTGCCTCCTGAGTGCTGGGATTAAAGGCATGCGCACCACGCCTGGCTTCTGTGCTAGTTTTTATTGAACATGTATATTGCTCAGTTGAATTTTAGAATTTGCCTGCATTTTGCTCCACGCAGCCTACTAGAATACTTGCATAGCAGGCAAACCCAACAACTAGGGACACTTCTGCTGTTACTCTGGGAGTAATATAAGAGCCACACCTGGCACATTAAGCTCTAACCCTGAAGATATATAATGTGACATTTACACATCTAGAAATACTGCAGATAATTAGAAAACCTAAGCATCAAGTTAACCCAAGATGCAAAAATCTCTACATTACAATACAAGAAACACAAAAAAATTAAGACAGTATAATTCCATCAAAAATTACAACTCCATCAGAAATGACCTCCAGTGAGACTAGTATAGATGAAACGCCTGACAAAGATTTCAAAAGAATGAGAATCAAAGGAGAAAATAGACTCCTGAAGGAGAACACAGAAACCAACTTAATGAAATAAGGAGGTTGATACAGACATGAGCAAGGAAATAGAAATACTGAAGAAAAGCCAACTAAAAATACTATAAATTAAAAACACGGTAAGTCAAATAAAACTCTAGAAAATCTCACCAGTAGAATAGATGAAGGAGAGAACAGAAAATCTAAGCTGGAAGACCAGGTGGCAGATCTAATACAATCCAACAAAGAAAAAGACAAGCTAATAGGAAGGTATGATTAGGAATTTCAAGATATTTGGGACACTATGAAAATATCAAACAAAAATTCAGGGTATAAAGCCGGGCATGGTGGAGCACGCCTTTAATCCCAGCACTCAGGAGGGAAAGGTAGGAGGATCGCCGTGAGTTCAAGGCCACCCTGAGACTACATAGTAAGTTCCAGGTCAGCCTGGGCTACAAGTAGACCCTACCTCGAAAAACCAAAAAAAAAAAAAAAAAAAACCTCAGGTTATAGTAGTAGGAAAAGGCAGGATAGGCATTTTTTTTTGTTTGTTTTTTGAGGGAGGGTCTCCCTGTAGCCCAGGCTGACCTGAAATTCACTATGTAGTCTCAGGGTGGCCTTGAACTCATGGCAATCCTCCTACCTCTGCCTCCCAAGTGCGCCACCATGCCCGGCTCAGGGTAAGCATTTTCAACAAAATCATAGAAGAGAATTTCCCCAAAATTGGGAAAGAAATGCCAGTGTAGATACAGGAAGCTTTTAGAACACCAAACAGACAAAACTTGGAAAGAACTTCTTGCATGTTTTAATTAAACTACCCAACACACAAACCAAAGAAAATATATTGAAAGCAGTTAGAGAAAAAACAAAAAACAAGTAACTTAAAAAGGCAAGCCCATCAGGATAACAGCAGATTATTCAACACAAACTTTAAGAGCCAGAAGGGGGCTGAAGAGATGGCTTAGTGATTAAGGTGCTTGGCTGCAAAGTCTAAGAACTGATGTTCAAATCTCTAGTTCCCATGTAGTCAGACACACAGTGATGCAAGCATGCAATGTCGCACATGCACACAAGGGGGCGCATGCATCTGGAGTTTGTTTATAGCAAGCTGAAGGCTCTGGCATGCCAATTCTCTCTCTCTTTTTCTTTCTGCCACTTTTTCTCAAAATAAAAATAAATTTTTTTTTTTTGAAGAGGGTTTCACTGTAGCCCAGGCTGACCTGGAACTTACTATGTAGTCTCAGGGTGGCCTCAAACTCATGGTGATCCTCCTACCTCTGCCTCCCAAGTCCTGGGATTAAAGGCATAAGCCACCATGCTCAGCTTCAAAATAAAAATAATTTTTAAAAAAGCCAGAAGGGCTCGGAATGATGAATTCCAAGTTCTGAAAGATAACAACTGTCAACCACAATTACTTTATACAGCAAACCTATCCATCCAAATTGATGGAGAAATAAGAATATTCCACAAAAAAAAAAAAACAGGCTAAAGGAATATATGAACTCTCAACTAGCTTTATAGAAAATATTTGAAGGGATCCTCCACACTGAAGAGAAAGGAAGGCATACACGAGGAAACAGGAAAAAATAACCCATAGTTAAATAATAGTTAATACAAGAGAGTAAAGGGAAAACAGGAAGCACTATAAACATGAAGAATGGCAAGAATAAACACATATCTTTGAATAATAATAGCAATGGTTTCACTGCCCCAACCAAAAGACACAGGTTTGTAGACTGGATTAAAAGGCAGGATCCTTCTATTTGTTGCCTCCAAGAAACTAACTTCTCCATAAAAGACAGACACTATATTAGGGTGAAAGGATGGAAAAGTGATATTTCAAGCAAATGGGCCTAGAAAACAAGCAGGTGTTGCTATCCTAATAACTGACAGGATAGACTTCAAACCAACATTAGTGAGGAAAGATAATGAAGGTCACTTTATATTGATTAAAAGAACAATTCAACAGGAGGACATTACAATTTTAAACATAAATGCACCTAACATTGGTACTCCTAATTTCATCAAACACTATTAGACTTAAGGTCACAGATAACATGAAGCAAAATTGTAGTTGGTGACTTCAATACCCCACTCTCATCAACTGACAGGTCATCCTGGCAAAAAATAAACAGACATCTGAATTAAATGAACCTAACATATCTATAGACTATTCCAATCCAAATGCTGCAAAATACACATTATTTTTTTGCAGCACATGGAGCATTCTCTAAAATAGACCATATATTAGGACACAAAGCAAACCTTAACAAATACAGGAAAATTGAACTAATTCCTTGTACTCTATCTGATCACAATGGGATTAGTCTACAAATCAACAAGAAAAACAGGAACATACACAAAAATCATAGAAACTAAGTAGTACACTACTGAATGATGAATGGGATCATTGAAGAAACCAAAAAGTTCATAGAATCAAATGATAATGAGAAAACAACATACCAAAACTTTGGGACACAATGAAGGCAGTCCTAAGGGGGAAATTTATAGCTCTAAGTGCCTATATTAAGAAATCAGAGAGGCCACAAGAAAAAACTTAATGCTTCCCCTTAGGGCTTTGGAAAAAGAAGAACAAGGCAAACCAAAAATCAGTAGATAGGAAGAAATAATAAAGATTAGGGCAGAAATTAATGAAATAGAAAAAAAATAAGTGAAACAAAGAGTTGGTTCTTTGAAAGAATAAACAATATTGATAAACCCTTAGCAAATCTGACCAAAAAACGGTGAGAAGTGACACAAATTAATAAAATTAGATATGAAAAAGGCACCGTTACAACAGATAACCAAAAATTTCAGAAAATTATAAGAACATACTTGAAGAACATATACTCCACTAAGTTTGAAAATCTGAAAGAGGCCTTCCCCTCTTGGGCTTGGGGTGGAAGTGGCAGAGCACGGACCCATGTCAGGTACACGCCTGCATGGAGTGCTCTAGCCTTTTTGGGGGAGAGGATCTTAGGGGCCACGCAAGCACGCCTCCTCCCGGAAGGCGGCGTGGATGTCTACCAGTGTGGAGCATCTGGGAAACCAATTGGGATGTAGCCTTGGGATGTTTTCACCAATGCGTCCTTCGCTTGACAAGCGCTTGGTGGCCGATGGCAGTCCGCAAGCCGGCACTTCCTTCCCGCAGGGGCGACCCCGAGGTGCTCCCTGGTTCCAGGCTGATGTCGGCCACGATGCGGGCACTGTGTGGTACAACCGCAGCCAAGCCTTCTGGGGCGGGTGCGGAGGGCCCTCCGTGACAGCGGTGCCAGCGGTGCCGGTGCCCGAGCTGCTGAAGGAGCCTCAGCTCGCCCTCGGGGCCTGCTGTCCCCTGGAATGTGGGTTATCCTTCCCAGACCGCTTCCCCGAAGGCACGTGTTCTGGCTGTGTGTGTTCAGTGAGAAGGACGACAGGACTCTTGACATTTACTTGGGAATACTGTACATCTTACAGACTTTTTTTAAAGGAGGCATTGCATTCGAGCACATTTCAAAAACCAGCCCAACAGTCTGTCCACCCAGATGGGGCCACATGCCCGTTCACCGCCACTATTATGTCTATCGCCCAAGAATCTTGCCTCTTCAGCTCCTACAGCTATACTCTGTTGTGGGGACCCTTCTGACTAGCCTCTGTAAGAAAATTTTAATGGTTTCCAGCACTCGGGAGGTAGAGGTAGAAGGTCCACCCTTAGTTCAATGCCAGCCTGAGACTACATAGTGAGTTCCAGGTTAGCCTGGCCTAGAGCGAGACCCTACCTTAGAAAATCAAAAAGAGAAAAGAAAAAAAAAGAAAAGAAAGAAAAATAAAACTGAAAGAAATGAATGATTTCCTAGATTTATAGGACCTAACAAAATTAAATCAAGGTGTGATAAATTATTTAAATACACCTATAAAAAGTATGGAGATCAAAGCAGTTATAAAAAAAAAATCTCCTAAATAAAAAAGCCCATGTTCAGATGGATTCACTGGTGAATTTGATCAGACCTTCATGGAAGAACTAACACCCATGCTTCTCAAACTTTTCCATAAAATAGAAAAGAAAGGAATATTACCAAACTCCTTCTATGAAACCAGAATCACCCTGATACCAAAACCAGACAAAGATAGAACAAAAAAAAAAAAAAGGAAAATTACAGCTGGGCATGTTGGCACATGCCTTTAATCTCAGCAGTTGGGAGGCAGAGGTAGGAGGATTGCCATGAGTTTGAGGCCACCCTGAGACTACATAGTGAATTCCAGGTCAGCCTAGGCTAGAGCAAGACCCGTACCTCAAAAGAACAACAACAACAAAAAAAAAAAAAAAAAAAAGAAAAGAAAGAAAGAAAGAAAAAAAAAAAAAGGAAAGTTACAAACCAATCTCTCTCATGAACGTGGATGCAAAAATTCTCAACAAAATATTGGTAAACAGAAAACAAGAATATACCAAAAAGATCATTCATCCTGACCAAGTTGGCTTTATGTCAGAGATGCAGGGATGATTCAACATATGCAAATCGATAAATGTAATACACTGTATAAATGGACTGAAGGACAAAAATCACATGATCATCTCAGTAAATGCAGAAAAGGCATTTGACAAAATCCAACATCCCTTCATGGTAAAAGTCCTAAAGAAAGTAGGAAAAGAAAGAACATATCTCAACATAATCAAGGCTATTTATAAGCTGGGCGTGTTGGCACATGCCTTTAATCCCAGCACTTGGGAGGCAATGGTAGGAGGATCACCATGAGTTTGAGGCCACCCTGAGACTACATAGTGAATTCCAGGTCAGCCTGAGCTAGGCTAAGACCCTACCTAGAAAAACAAAACAAAACAAAACAAGGCTATTTATGACAAACCTATAGCAAACATAGTACTAAATGGGGGAAAACTTGAAGTTCTACACTAGGATCAGGAACAAATTAAGGTTGTCTACTGTCCCTACTTTCAGTTAATATAGTACTAGAAGTCTTAGCCATAGCAATAAGGCGATGTATCAGGGTACAAAATAAACACACAGAGATCAGTGGCCTTCCTATATGCTAACAACAAACATGCTGAGGATGAAATCAGGGAGTCACTCCCATTCATAATGCATCAAAAATAAATAAATAAATAAAGTTCCTTGGAATAAACCTAACCAAGGAAGTGAAGGATCTCTACAAAAGAAAACTTTAAAACACTCAAGAGAGAAATTGCAGAAGACACTAGGAAATGGAAAGACATTCCGTGTTCCTGGATTGGAAAAGTCAATATTACGAAAAATGTCAAACTTACCAAAAGCAATCTACATATTCAATACAATCCCTATCAAAATTCCAATGGCATTTTTCACGGAAATAGAAAAACCAATCCAAAAATTCATTTGTAAACACACACATACACACACACACACACACAACCTCGAATAGCCAAAACAATTTTGAGTAACAAAAATAAGGCTGGTGATATCACCATACCTGATTTTAAGCTATAATACAGAGCAATCATAGCAGAAACAGCTTGGTACTGGCACAAAAACTGACATGTAGGTTGATGGAATAGAATAGAAGACCAAGATGCAAATCCAGGTAGCTACAGCCATCTGAGTTTTGACAAAAATATTCACTGGAGAAAAGACAGCTTCCTTAACAATTGGTTCTGGGAAAACTGGATATCTACATGTAGAAGGATGAAAATAGATCCTGTTTCTCTCCACACACAAGAATCAAGTCCAAATGGATCAAAGACCTTAGTATCACACCTGAAACTCTGAAACTGCTAGAAGAAAAAGTAGGGGGAACACTTTAGCGTACTGGCATAGACAATGACTTTCTGAATATAACCCCAGTTGCTCAGGAAATAAAACCACTAATCAACCACTGGGACCTCCAGAAATTAAAGGCTTTTGTATAGCAAAGGACACTGTGAATAGAGTAAAGAGGCAACTTACAGAATGGGAGAAAATCTTTGCCAGCTACACATCTGATAGAGGATTAATATCCAGGATATACAAAGAACTCAAAAAACTAAACAATAAAAAATCAAAGAGCCCAATTTAAAAAACATGGGCTCTGGGGCTAGAGAGATGGCTTAGCAGTTAAGGCGCTTGTCTGCAAAGCCTAAGGACCTCGGTTCGAATCCCCAGTACCCACGTCAGCCAGATGCACAAAGTGGTACAAGTGTCTAGAGTTCATTTGCAGTGGCTGGAGGCCCTGGCATGCCCATTCTCTCTGTCTTTCTCTCCCTCAAATAAATAAATAAAAATAATTTTTTAAAATGGGCTATGTAACTACATAGAGAGTTCTCAGAAGAAGAAATACAGATGGCATATAAACATCTAAAAATTGTTCTACATCCTTTACCATCAGGAAATGCAAATTAAAACTACTTTGGGATTTCATATCACTCCTGTCAGAATTGCTATCATCAAGAAAGCAAATGATGGGCTGGAGGAATGGCTTAGCAGTTAAGTTGCTTGCCTGCAAAGCCAAAGGACCCAGGTTTGATTCCCCAGGACCCATGTAAGCCAGAAGCACAAGGTGGTGCATGCATCTAGAATGTGTTTGCAGTAGCTGGAGGCCCTGGCACACCCATTCTCTCCCTCCTCCCCCTCTCTCAAATAAATAAAAATAAAAAATATTTAAAAAAAGAAAACAAAAGACAATAAATGCTGGTGAGAATGCAGAAAAAGAGGAACCCTCTAACCCCATTTGTGGGAATATAAGCTGGTACAGCCATTGTGGAAATTAATGTGGAGGTTCCTGAGACAGCTAAAAATAGATGTACCATATGACCCAGCTTTACCACTCCTAGGCATATATCCTAAGAACTCTTCTCACTACCATAGAGATAGTTGCACAACATGTTTATTTCTGCTCTCTTCACAATAGCTAGGAAATGGAACCAGCCTAGATGTCCCTCAACTGATGAGTGGATAATGAAGATGTGGGATATCTATACAATGGAGTTCTATTCAGCAATAAAGAAAAATAAAATTATGAAATTTGCAGGAAAATGGATGGATCTGGAAAGGATTATACTAAGTGAGGTAACACAGGACCAGGAAGCCAAATGTCTCATGTTTTCTCTCATATGTGGATCCTAGCTACAAATGTTTAGACTTTTACATGAGTTGAAGTAAAAATCAGTAAGGCCAGTAAACTAGAAAAGGGCCAAAAGGGAGGGGGGGAACAACTTAAGGAGAAGGTGTTCTATATATGTAAGTAGATGAACAGATTACTGGGGGTGCAATGGCATAAGTATGCTCACAGGAAGAGACTGAGTAAAAAGAATGGTCGGGGAGGGCTAATCAAAATTCAAGATGTTCCTGGCATGGTGGCGCACGCCTTTAATCCCAGCATTCGGGAGGCAGAGGTAGGAGGATCACCATGAGTTCAAGGCCACCCTGAGACTATATAGTGAATTCCAGGTCAGCCTGGGCTAAAATTGAGACCCTACCTTGAAAAACTAAAAAAAAAAAAAAAATTAAATGTTATGAATAAGTCATATGGAAACATATGTTTTTAGATAATAAAACCATAAGCCATAGATTGTTTACTAGAAATTTTTTTTCAGTGCCAGGGATGGGATACTTCCAGTGAGTTGTTGGCCAGGGAGGTCCCTGATGCCCCCAAAATATTACAGGCCATTGCCAAGGCTCTTGGTTTTCCACCAGAAATAGCTGGTAAGACCCTATTGATGAAGACCCCACATGCTATGGTTGCAAGGTCACTGAGAAATCCTGCTGGAGCTGAGCTGAAAACCTCCTCCATGTAGACCAGCTAACAGAGCTGGAAAAAGCTATGCTGCATGCAGTTCAATGGGAGAGAGAGAAGTCATCAGTGGAGATAAACAACAGTGGACACTGAAAGTCTTGAGTTTGGCCAGCCAGACCAAATGACCGAATGGGTGGCATGTGTGTTATGGGGGAAAACAACTACTCTCTAATTGGACTGGAGGCCCATTCCTTGGGAGTGAATGCATGCCTGGTACTGAAAACCTAATCAAAAGCCTATGACGGAGGAAGTCATGAGCCCTAGGAATTTAAAGCCTTCTCTTGTCTGGATAAATGCATATATTATACTCACTGAACTTCTTTGTAAGCACTTTTCTTAACATTCATATCCATATATTAATGCCATTCTCATTTTTGGTTAAAGAAGCTTCTCTTTTCAGATGGCCATGACCTTGGGATGATTCAGAAAACACCACAGTGCCAAGAAGAAGTGACAGAGGAGTGCTCAGCACTGAAACATCTCTATCACACCTTCCAAGGCTCAGGGTCCATTGCAGAAGAGGTGGCAGAAAGAATGCAAGAGCTAGCTGGGGCTAGTAATGCATGCCTTTAATCCCAGCACTTGGGGTGCAGAGATATTAGAATCGCTGTGAGTTCAAGGCTACCCTGAGACTACATACTGAAGTCCAGGTCAGCCTGAGCTACAGCTCAGAAAAAAAAAAAAAAAAGTAATGTCAGAGCCAAAGGAAGGGTAGGACTGCTTGCAATACAATCATTCAGACACAAATTGGCCTCGATATCTGTGGCCTAGCAGTGCCTAGCATTACCTTCACAAGACCATCATAATAGGAGGAAAAGACGACATCAAAATAAAAGAGAGACTAAGTGAGGGGATATGATGGAATGTGGATTTGTGATGGGGAAAATGAGGGAGGGGAGGGAATTATCATGGTTTTTCACCTGTAATTATGAGAGTGCCAAATCCTAACCACTAGACCACCAGGGAATGTCATTGCCTATAATTGTGGACATTGTCAACAAAAAAGTTTTTGAGAAAAGAATACGAAGCAGGTATAATGAGTGACAATCAGTATAAATTGACTAGGAGCTGAGGAAATAAGTATTCTAGGCAATCTAACAAAAACCAATTTGTAAACGTTTTGTCTTATAATTTTTATGCTAATTTACTTTGGATAACATGGTTTTAATGGCTTTTCTATGGTTAACAGTTTTTCCTTTTGTCTGACAGCATTTTAAGAAATGCTGAGCTTTGGCAGATGGCTCGGTGGATACAGCCCTTGGTGTGCAAATGTGAGGACCTGAGTTTGGATTCCCAGCACCAAAGTCAATACCAGGTATGTGTGACGGCTGCCAGTAACCACAGCACTAAGGACGTAGGCAGGATCCTCAAAGCAAGTAGGCTGAGTCAGAGAGCTCTGGGCTCAAGAGAGAGACCCTGCCTCAATAAATAATGTGAAGAGTATCAAGGAAGACAGGGATGGAGAGATGGCTCAGCAGCTAAGGTGCTTGCCTACAAAGCCTAAGGACCCTGGTTAGATTCCCACATAAAGCCAGATGCACAGTGGTGCATACATCTGGAGTTCATTCTAGAGGCCCTGGAGTACCTATTCATTCCCTTTCTGTCTGTCTGTCTGTCTGTCTGTCTGTCTGTCTATCTATCTATCTATCTATCTATCTATCATCTCTGCTTGCAAATAAAAAAAAGGACCCAGATCGATTCCCAGAACCCATGTAAGCCAGATGCCCAAGGTGGCACATGAGTCTGGAGTTCGTTTGCAGTGGCTATAGGTGCTGGAATGCCCATTCTCTCTCTCAAATAAATAAATAAATACATTTTTTTCAAAAAAGAATAAAGTAAGTCACATGATATCAACCTCTGGCCTCCAAATACATATACATGCCCACACACATGTCCATACACATACATGCACACACCACAAACACACATACACAAAGAAATATTGTTATGAAACAAGCTATTTTTCTACACATGAATATATTTAATATTCATTAAAATATTTGTGTTGATCTAAAACTGATCATCTCAATGTGCTGAAATTTATGGAGGAATGGTACAATCATATGAATGTGAAATATCAGACTTTATTATTTTTTTTGGTTTTTCGAGGTAGGGTCTCACTCTAGACCAGGCTGACCTGGAATTCACTATGGAGTCTCAGGGTGGCCTCAAACACACGGCGATCCTCCTACCTCTGCCTCCCGAGTGCTGGGATTAAAGGCGTGCGCCACCACGCCTGGCTCTTTTTGTTTTAATTTTTTTAAGATTTATTTTTATTTATTGATCAGAGACAGAGAGAGAGAGAGAGCAAGAATGGGCACCCCAGGGCTTCTAGCCATTGCAAATGAACTCCAGACACAGGTGCCACCATGTGCATCTGGCTTACGTGGGACCTGGAGAATCAAACCTGGATCCTTAGGCTTCATAGGCATGTGCCTTAACTGCTAAACCATCTCTCCAGTCCTGAAATATCAGACTTTTAATCACTGATTTCCACAACACAAATAAGGCTTATATGCTATTTGTTGAATTGTTGATAAATACCAAGAGCTTGAAAAAATGGAAAATATTATTCAATAAGATTGGAAGTAAGGCTGGAGAGATGGCTTAGTGGTTAAGGCACTTGCTTGCAAAGCCTAAGGACCCAGGTTCTATTGCCCAGGACCCACATAAGGTGGCACATGTGTTTGGAGTTCATTTGCAGCAGCTGGAGGCTCTGGCATGTGCTCTCTCAATCTCTCTCTGCCTCTTTCTCAAAAAAAGAAATAAAAATAAAATATTTTTTTTAAAAAAAAAAATCAAAGTCAGTGGGACTGGTGCTTGTCTGCAAAGCCTAATGACTTGGGTTCGATTCCCCAGTACCCACATAAAACCAGATGCTCAAAGGGGCACATGCATTGGAGTTCATTTGCAGTGGATGAAGGCCCTGGTACACCCATTATCTGTCACTATCTCCTCTCTCTCTCTCTCTCTCTGCTTGCAAACAAATAAAAAACAAAAATAAATAAAAAAAGCTTGGAAGTCAGTAGGGTTGGGGAGATTGCTCAGTGGTTAAAGGTGCTTTTTTGCAAAGTCTGCTGGCCTGGGTTCAATTCACTAGCCACCCACATAAAGCTAGATGCAATAAGTGGCACTAGCATCTGCTGTTCCTTTGCAGTGGCAAGAGACACTGGCACTCATGCATGCGCGCGTGTGCGCGCACACACACACACACACACACACAAATAAAAGATTGGAAACCAGAGAAGATAAGGAGGGAGGGAGGAAGATCTAGAAGAGATGCCTCAATGGGTAAGAATGCTTGCTTTGCAAGCATAAGGACTGAAGGTCCCCAGCACTCAAGTAATAAAACAGGAACCACCTCATGTGCCTCACATCTGAGAGGCGTGGACAAAGGAGAGTCACTGGGACTCACTGGGCAGCAGAATGATCAAAACAAATGACAGCTCCAGGTCCGGTGAGAGACAAAGAAAGCAATGCAAAAGAGCAATAAGGAAACACTGTGGCCTACGCATACAAGGAGTGCCAGTGTACACGCATGTGCATGCATTATACATATGCGTGCACCCGCGCGTGCACACACAGTATGAGAACCTCAGTGCAGAAACAAATTCCACAGTTTTTACAGACTTAATTGTGTTATAACCATAATGGCTTGTTCTTATCCAACAAAGGAAACTGCTTGGGAGAAAGAAAATCAGCATGAATTCTGTATTATATATTTTTTCTTTTTTCCTTTTTTTTGGGGGGGGGGTGTTCGAGGTAGGGTCTTGCTCTAGCTCAGGCTGACCTGGATTTCACTAGGTAGTCTCAGGGTGGCCTCATGGGGATTCTCCTACCTCTGCCTCCCGAGTGCTGCTTTTTTTTTTTTTTTTTTCCTCTGAGGTAGGGTCTCACGCTAGCCCAGGCTGACCTAGAATTCACTATGTAGTCTCAGGGTAGCCTAGAACTCATGGCAATCCTCCTACCTCTCTCTGCCTCCTGAGTGCTGGAATTAAAGGCGTTTGCCACCACACCTGGCTGTATTATATATTTCTGCTAAAATAAATATAAAAGGGCTGAAAAGATGGTTCAGCAGTTATGGTGTTTGCCTGCAAAGCCTAACAACCCTGGTTCAATTCCCCAGGACCCACATAAGGCCAGATGCACAAGACGGCCCATGCATCTGGAGTTCATTTGCAGTGGTTAGAGGCCCTGGTGTGCCTATTCTCTCTCTTTCTCTCTCATAAAATAAATAAATAAATAAATAAATAAATAAATAAATAAATAAAATACATATGAAAGTCAGTAATAATTACCATTTGTTGGATGTGGGCATCTTGAACTTCTCGGCGTTTTTTACTGGCTTTGAGACTTTTCTCCTTCTCAAGTTCCCAGAAGATCTGGTCTGCTTTTAGAATAGCCATCAACTGTTCTTTAGAATCTATTTTTCTTTGTTTTTCTTCTTCCTCTTTATTTTTCATCTAAATATTGAAGGACAAAGGAAAACCTGTTTTAGAATACCCTGATGACTCAGTGGCTAAAGGTGCTTGCTTGTAAAGCCTGATGAGCAGGGTTCAATTCCCCAATACACACATAAAGCCAGATGTACAAAGTAGTACATGCACCTGGAGTTTGTTTGCAGTGGCAGAAGGCCCTGGAGCACCTATTCTCACTCTGTCTTCCTCTTTTTCTCTTTCTTTCTCTCAAATAAATCAAATATTTAAAGAAAAAGAGAGAAAAAAATCCTCCAGGCAAAAAGCCAGGAGCAGTGAGAGAACACTGCATGCACGTGGGTTGCTTCCAGGTACAATGCTGGGAAACACTTAAAAGAATGTGGGCTGGGCATGGTGGTGAACTCCTTTATCCCAGTACTTGGGAGGCAGAGGTGGGAGGATCGCTGTGAGTTCAAAGCCACCCTGAAACTACATAGTGAATTCCAGGTCAGCCTGGGCTAGAGCGAGACCCTACCTCGAAAAACCAAAAAGAATGTGAGTACTGGGCAATCAAACGCCAGTCAGCAAGCAACTTCTCTCCTGTCCAGGAGATTCTCCCTTTCCCTCCCCCCTCCCCTTCCTTTTTTTTTAAAAGTTTTTTTTTTCAAGGTAGGGTCTTGCACTAGCCCAGGCTGACCTAGAATTCACTATGTAGTCTCATGGTAGCCTCAAACTCATGGCGATCCTCCTACCTCTGCATGTCCAGATATTTCTTTTTAAAAAAATATTTTTATTTATTTATTTGATACAGACAGACACAGAGAGAAAAAGGCAGATAGATAGAGTGAGAATGGGCTCATCAGGGCCTCCAGCCACTGCACACAAACTTCAGACACATGCACCCCCTTGTGTATCTGGCTTACATGGGTCCTGGGGAATTGAGCCTTGAACCGAGGTCCTTAGGCTTCACAGGCAAGCATTTAACCACTAAGCCATCTCTCCAGCCCCCCCAGATATTTCTTAAAATATTAAGAAATAAGATGGCATGGTGGCACACACCTTTAATCCCAGCACTAGGGAGGCAGAGGTAGGAGGATCACTAGGAATTTGAGGCCAGTCTGGAACTTCAGAACAGGTTCCAGGAAGTCAGTCTGTGCTAAAGTGAGACCCTGCCTTGAAAAAATAAAATAAACTAAGAGATTAAAAAATATGAGCTGGGCGTGGTGGCGCACACCTTTAATCCCAGCACTTGGGAGGCAGAGGTAGGATAGCCATGAGTTTGAGGCCACCCTGAGGCTACATAGTTAATTCCAGGTCAGCCTGGACCAGACTAAGACCCTACCTCGAAAAACCAAGAAAAAAAAAAAAAGATTAAAAAATATGGAAGTAGAACCAGGTAAATTGCACTTGGCTTCTCTTAAAATATTTAAATGAAGCCGGGCGTGGTGGCGCATGCCTTTAATCCCAGCACTTGGGAGGCAGAGGTAGGAGGATCGCCGTGAGTTTGAGGCCACCCTGAGACTCCATAGTGAATTCCAGGTCAGCCTGGACTAGAGTGAGACCCTACCTCGAAAAACAAAACAACAAAAAAAACAAAAAAAAAATTAAATGAGGGCTGGAGAGATGGCTTAGTGGTTAAGCGCTTGCCTGTGAAGCCTAAGGACCCCAGTTCAAGGCTCGATTCCCCAGGACCCATGTTAGCCAGATGCACAAGGGAGCACACGCGTCTGGAGTTCGTTTGCAGTCTCTCTCTCTCTCTCTCTGCCTCTTTCTCTGTCTGTCGCTCTCAAATAAAAATAAACAAAAAAAATTAAAAAAAATATTTAAATGAAAGATCAATAACTATCTTTGCACATAAGATGGTTTTCCACAACTATGTTAGTAGTTGATTGTCATATTATCTTCTGTTTGAAAGTAAACATTGGTTTTAAGAATATGGGAAGAGGACTGAGGAGATGGCACTTGCTAGCAAAGCCTGACAAAATGGGTTCAATTCCCCAGTACCCAGTAAACCAGATGCACAAAGTGGAACAAGAGTCTCTGGAGTTCTTTTGGAGCAGTAGCACATCCATTTTCTCTCCCCCCTTTCAAATAAATAATACATACATACATATATATATGTGTGTGTAGGGACTGGAGACCCACTCTATGGGAGGGAATACATGCCTGGTACTGAAAACCTAATCAAAAGCCTATGGTGGGGGAGGTCATGAACATTAGGAGTGTAATGCCTGCTCTTGCCTGGCTAAATGCATATATTATTCTCACCAAACTGCCCTATAAACACTTTATTTAATGTTCATACCCATATATTGATGTTACTCTCACTTTTGATTAAAGAATCTTTTCTTTTCAGATGATGGGAACCACTGGGATGACCCAAAAGGCACCATAGTGCTGAGAAGATGTGACAGAGGAGTGCTCAGCACTGAAACATCTCTATCACACCTTGCAAGGCTCAGGGTCCATTGCGGAAGAGGTGGTGGAAAGAAAGAGCCAAAGGAAGGGTAGGACTCCTTACAATGCAATCGACCAGACAGAAATTGGCCTGGATATCCATGACCTCACAGTGCCTAGCAATACCTTCATAAGACCATCATAATAGGAGAAAAAGATAAAGACATCAAAATAAAAGAGAAACTAAGAGAGAGAGGGAATATGATGGAGTGTGGATTTGTGAAGGGGCAAGTGGAGGGGAGGGAATTATCATGGTTTATTGTCTGTAAGTATGGAAGCTGTCAATAAAAAGGGGAAAAAAGAAAAGATAATTCACGTACTGTTTTTCAAATCTCTGCTAGTTTTTGAATAAGAGAGGCAGAGGAGGTAGAAACCACAGTGGGAAAGTCTTAAATTTGTCTATTTGTCAAGATTGAATTGTTTACCACAGTGGCTCTATGTTCTGCAATCGTTTTCAATTCGGCTTCATTTTTTTCTTGTTTTTCTTTTTCTTTTTTCTCCCATTCAGCCTCAGTTGCTGCAATTTCCCTAGCAATAATAAAATCTTCATTATCTAGTTTTTCTTTTATTTGTTCACTCAGGAAGTTATTTATTCTTTCTCTCCGTTCCTCCATTAGCCTGTAAAAAAAAAAAATACTGGTCAAGTCTTCCTGACAAGATCTGTATTGGAGTTAGTGTAATTACATTAGGAAATTTGAGATATTTATTTATTTATTTATTTTGGCTTTTTGAGGTAGGGTCTTGCTCTAGCCCAGGCTGACCTGGAATTCACTATGTAGTCTCAGGCTGGCCTCGAACTCACAGTGATCCTCCTACCTCTGCCTCCCGAGTGCTGGGATTAAAGGCGTGCACCACCATGCTCAGCAAGTTCACTAATTTTTTAAAAAATATTCATTTATTTGTAAGCAGAGAGAAATAGAAGAGAGACAGAGAGAATGGATGCACCAGGGCTTCCAGCCACTGCAAATGAACTCCAGATGCATGTGCCACTTTGCATCTGACTTTATGGGGGTACTGGGGGATCAAACCCAGGTCATTAGGCTTTTCAGGCAAGCACATTAACTGCTGAGATATCTCTCCAGCCTGAGGTTTCTTACTTTCATGGGCCTCAATTCTGCCATGTGACTGTAGGGTATTCTGCCCTGGCTATAGGGGATTTCAGGAGTGAGGGCTGTCTTGGCAGTCTTCAGGTATGGATCCACTTGGCTTCTTGCTTACATTAATCTGAATGCTTAATGCTGAGAATTTACCAAACTCTTTTCCTGTCTCCATCCTATAATTTTTTCTGAGGTAGGGTCTCACTCTCTAGCCCAAGCTGATGTGGAACTCAATATGTAGTCTCAGACTGCATCCCATAATTTTTCACTTATGAACATTGACTTTAGGGCTGGAGAGATGGCTCCATAGCTAAAGGAGCTTGCTTGCAAAGTCTGATGGCCCAGGTTCAATTCCCCAGTACCCATATAAAGCCATATACGCAAAGTGGTACGTGCATCTGATATTCCTTTGCAGTGGCAGGAGGTCCCAGTGCACTCATACTCTGTCTGTCTCACTCTCTGTCAAATAATTTTTAAAATATTTCATTTATTTGAGAGAGAAAGAGGCAGATAGAGAGAGCGGGAGAATGGGCATGCCAGGGCCTCTAGCCACTGTAAACAAACTCCAGATGCATGCGCCACCTTGTGCGTCTGGCATATGTGGGTACTGGGGAATCAAACCTGGGTCCTTTGGCTTCTCAGGCAAATGCCTTAACTGCTAAGCCATCTCTCCAGCCCCTCAAATAATATTTTACAAATATAAAAAAGAAGAAAATAGAAGAAATCCCTTGCCCTTGTGTTCACTAGTCTTCTCATCACTATGACAAAGTGACTGACTTAAACAACTTGAAAGAAGGATTTATTCATTGTGGTTCATGGTTTGGGCAGTGTCTGTCCATCCTTGTGGTGGAGAGGGCATGGCAGTGCACAGCAGTTCCATATGACAACCAGGAAGCACAGAAAGGGTACACAGGAGGGACTAGGGAAAGATACACTACCTGAGGACACATCCTCAGGGACTTACTTCCCTACAACTAGGCCCTACTTCCATTTTCACCACCTTCCAATAATGCCATCATATCATTAAACCCAAGGGATTAAACCATTCATTAGGTCAGAAGTCTCATGATTTGATCTGCTCTGAAAAAGCCAAGTCAGACACACACTTATCTCCTTCACTTTTTTTTGTTGTTGTTTTGTTTTTCAAGGTAGAGTCTCGTTCTGGCCCAGGCTGACCTGGAATCTCAGGCTGGCCTCGAACTCACGGTGATCCTCCTACCTCTGCCTCCTGACTGCTGGAACTAAAGGCGTGCTCCACCATGCCCGGTTCCTTCACATTTTTTAAATACAGTGAACATGGCAGGCAAGATTATCCATCACAGCTCTCACAGACAGCTTTCATAGTTGCTAGGGAGAGGTCACATAAGTGATAAAAATACAAAGTACTAATATATCAGTATGGGAAAGGAAGGCAGTCAAGATGATGAGCAATTGAAGAGAGGGTGCTGTAGTTTGGATCTGAAATGGCCTCTCTTATTATTAGCCTATGACACTATTAGAAGGTGGTGGAACCTTTAAGACATAGGGCCAGGTGGAAAGAAGTTCGATCACTGAGAGTATGCCCTTGAAGGGGATTGGATCCTACCCTCTCTCTCTGACCAAATCCTTCCTCTATTAAGTTCTTTCTTGATAGGTATTTGGTTACAGCAATGAGAATTGTAACTAATACAAGTATCAGTGATTCATAGAGCCTTCTCCAGTATATCTTTCTGTCCTAGGGCAGACCAGTATTTTATACCATCTGCACAGAGAGTTCTGGAATATCCCAAAGGTACTGCAGCTTTCATGCACAAACTGAAATCATCATATCACTAAGTACCCAACTTAAATATGAGATGTCTATTCTCAAAGACTACTCTCATAGCATACCTTCTAATTCACTGTAAATGAATTGCAAATAAAACTTTATTAATCACATGAGTTACCTTAAAATCCTACCTGTGTGTTTCAGCGTCTTTTTCCTTCCCCATTTGTATAAGACGCTTTTTTGCTTTGATGAATTTTCTAATCTTTTCATCTTCCTCCTCTTGCTGCTGCTGCGCTGCAGCTTTGATGATGTTTTTGTCATTCATATGTCCCTTGGGGGAAAAAGTACATGTGGTCACAAAAATAATTTTCAACATATTAATAAGAATCTATCAAATGGTCAAGGCTTCAGACCTAGTTATTTCTCTCCTAGAAATGTATCTCAAATAAATAGTCAGGAATGTGAATAAACATAGGGATATTACACAGTGGGTACAAGTACTTGTCCAGGGTACATGCATGAAGCCCTACGTTCAATCCCCAGCATTACATAAACCTATGAGACCAGCCAGGGATACATGATACTTTGTCTCAAATAAATCAAAAAGAAAGAAAAGGGGAGGGAGGGAAGAAAGGAAGGAAAGAAGGAAGACAAGAGAAAGGAAAAAAGAAATGTGCAAGGTTTATGCTCATGCTCTTCATCTCAAAGTTATTTATAATAGAAAAAAATGTAAACAATCTCTAACTTCTTAGTTTTTTGTTTTTTTCAAGGAAGGGTTTCATTCTAGCCCAGGTGGACCTGACACTGATCCTGTAGTCCCAGGCTGGCCTCGAATTTACAGCAATGCTTTTACCTCTACCTCCCTAGTTCTGGGATTAAAGGTGTGCACCACCATGCCCAGCAACAATCTCTAAATATTCACGAATAGAGAAATGGTTAAGGAACTCATACTGTCAGTGATGTGGGACAATACAAATAATCAGTTAATGGTAAGAAGATCATAATATAAATATTACATACTAGCTGGGCATGGTGGTAGATGCCTGTCATCCCAACACTCAGGAGGCTGAGGCAAGAGGATCATGAGTTCAAGGCCAACCTAAGCAATTTAGTAAGAACTTGTCACAAAATTATATAGTATATTCCAATTTCACAAATATAAATAGGCACAAACTAATAATAATGGAAGATATGTGTTAAATATTAACAATGGTTCTCTCTGAGGTATAACTTTTACATTTTCTTTTTTTTTTAAGTGCTTTCATTTATTTATTTATAAGCAGAGAGATACAAAGACAGAGGGAGGGGAGAGAATGGGCATGCCAGGTCCTTCAGCCACTGCAAACAAACTCCAGACACATGTGCCACCTTGTGCATCTGGTTTATGTAGGTCCTGGGGAATTGAACCTGGGTCCTTTGGCTTTTCAGGCAAATGTCTTAACCGCTAAGCCATCCCTCCATGCCTGTTTTCTCTTTTCTTTATAGAAACAGAACCTAGATTCTATTCAAGGTAAGATTATGTTTAGCTAAAGACAGACATTTCCTTTTTTAAAATTTTTAAAAAAATATCTTGGGCTGGAGAGATGGCTTAGCAGTTAAGGCATTTTCCTGCAAAGCCAAAGGATCCCGGTTCGACTCTCCAGGACCCACATAAGCCAGATGCACAAGGGGGCACATGTGTCTGGAGTTCATTTGCAGTGGCTGGAGGCCCTGGCATGCCCAATCTCTCTCTCTCTCAAATAAATAAATATAAAAATATCTTATTTTTACTTATTTGAGAGAGGGAGGGGGCAGATAAAAAGAAAGTGAGAGAGAGAGAATGGCCACGCCAGGGCCTCCAGCCACTGCAAACAAACTCCAGATGCATGTGCCACCTTGAGCATCTGACTTATGTGGGTCCTGGAGAATGGGCTGTGGGTTCTTTGCCTTTGCAGGCAAGCACCTTAACCACTAAGCCATCTCTCCAGCCCAAGACTGACATTTATAAGCTTCCTCTTTAGCTAGTTGTGAAGACATTGTGCTCAAAGGATTTAGTAGGAATTGCTAAGTGGTATAGCTGGATTATGAGGATGCTGAGGCTAGGGGAGATGGTTCAGTCACTAAAAGTGCTTGTTGCACAAGCATTAGAACCCAAGTTTATATCTCTAGCACCCACATAAAAGCTGAGCATGGTGGCACACATCTATAATCCCAGCACTAGGGAGATAGAGAGAGGGGAGCCATCCCTAGGAGTTGCTGGCCAGCTAAATTGATGAGCTCCAGGTTCAGTGAGCACCCTGTCTCAAAATACATATATATGGTGGAGGGGTGGGGAGATGGATAGCAGTAAAAGGCACTTGTTTCAAAGCCTGCAGGTACAGGTTCAATTCCCCAGTACCTACATAGAGTCAGACACACAAAGTAGCTCAGGCATCTGGAGTTCATTTGCTGTGGCAAGAAGTCTTAGTGCACCAATATACTCTTTCTCTCTCAAAAAAATAATGAATGAATCAACCAATAAATAAAGTGGTAAGTGACTTCCACCTCTGGCCTCCACACACACACTGTGACCATTCATATACACCACACACAAAGACATGTACAGAAACACAGAGAGAAAGGGAGACACGGGGGGGGGGGGAGAGACAGAGATCCATATCTTTGTTTTATTCAATGATTGGTCATCCTATCTGGCCCTGAACTTCTGGGCTCAAATGAACCTCCACCTCCTGCCTCAGCCTTCTCAGTGTTATCAGCACACAGTATCCTGCTTAGTGAGGCATTACATTTTTTTCACTTTCGTCCTTTCTTCCTTCTTGCTGTCTGGACACATAGACATGAAAGGTGAAGCTCCAGCAACCATGTAAGATATGTGAAATATAGTGATAGAAAGATGAATAGCACAGAAAACATTTTTTCTTAAAAAATAGGAAGTTGTCAGTATGAAAGAGATAAGATCTTGCCAGGCATAGTGGTGCACACCTCTAATCCTGGCACTCAGGAGGCAGAGGTAGGAGGATCACTGTGAGTTTGAGGCCAGTTTGGGACTACATAAAGACTTCCAGGTCAGCCTGGGCTAAATACTCTACCTTAAAAAAATAATAAAAATAAAGAGATCATTCCAGATTGGAAGCATCAGCTGAGTATCTAGTAAAATGAATGAAAAAAATCTATATTCAGACATAACTCTCAAACTCTATAACACCAGACAGAAAAGACCCCAGTACCACTGAGAGAGAGAGAGAGAGAGAGAGAGAGAGAGAGGGAGGGAGGGAGATGGAGAGAGGGGAAAGAAACACAGAGAGAGAGGGGAGAGAAACTGTTAAATACATTGAGTGAAGACCATGAATGACATCATCTATTGTCTCTCAGTAGCAATACTGAATGTTAGAGGAATATAAAGCAATAAAAATTCTGATTTCTCAATCCAGAATTCTAAAGCCATATTGTACAAATATGATTTTAGAGGATAACTTTTTCAAATAATTCAAAAATAAGTTGAATTTCCATACATCCTACTTTAAGAAGCTTCTCAAAGATGTACTTCAGCAAGATGGCAGAGCAGACCAAGAAAGAGTATGACAATAGGTTCAGGGAAACAAGAGGTGTGGCCCCAGAAAGTGGCAGGGGAAGTCCCAGAATAACAGCTGGGTAGCGAGGCCTAGTAAGGAAGGAGGAAAGGATGGGTAGATAAATTCCAAGAAAAATAACAACATAGTTAATTTAGTATTACCGAGTTGAACACAAAGCTAGTATCAAAAGACATTTGGTAGAATTATTGAACATATGCAAAAATTCAAGTCAATATAGTCAAGTGTTTTAAAAGTCAAAATAGAGTCACTTAAACAAATGAAAAAAGACAATTATCTATCTAACTCACAGAAAAATAGACATTTATAACACTGGGTACAGTGATGCACACCTGTAAGTTTGAAACCAGCCAGGACTACATAGTGAGATCCTGTGTCAAAAGAAGTAAAAATGTTAAAACAAAATAAAAATGAACACTCATGGGGACTGGAGAGCTGGTTCAGCAGTTAAGGCACTTACCTGTAAAACCTAATGACCTGGGTTCAATTCCCCAGTACCTGTGCAAGCCAGATGCACAAAGTGGTACATGCATCTGGAGTTCGTTTGCAGTGGTAGAGGCCCTGGCACTTGCTCTCTCTCTCTTTCTCCTTGTAAATATATTTTAAAACATTTTTTAATTAACACTCATATAGTCAAAGAAATAGAACACCAGTAGGTTGCTTGGGTCAGCAGAGAAAAATATTTATACAAAAATAATGATTAAGTAAAAGTGCGACACTTGTTTAGGGAGTAGAGAAGATAAGAAGAGAGTAAAGAAGGGGAAGAGCTCAGCCCTCAGCTACCAGGACAAAGCGGCAGAACACGTCTGAAACTGCTAAGTCAATCTGCACATCTGCTGGAACCTTGCATATATATATGTATATAAAATTTTGGTATACAATACTTAGGATATAATTTCTAGCAAAAGCAACAGCCATAAAAGAAACTTAATAAAAGTTGCATCCAGGGCTGGAGAGATGGCTTAGTGGTTAAGGCACTTGCCTGCAAAGCCAAAGGATCCCAGTTCAATTCTCCAGGACCCACATAAGCCAGATGCATAAAGGGGCACATGCATCTGGAGTTCCTTTGCAGTGGCTGGAGGCCCTGGTGCACCCATTCTCTCTCTCTCCCTCCCTCCCTCCTTCTTTCTCTCTCTCGAATAAATAAAATATATATTTTTTTTAAAAGTTGCATCCCAGAAGCAAAAGGGATGGAACAATGAAGTTCTGCTGCACCAGTGTTGCAGTCAGGTTCATGTTGCTGGCAGAAAACACCTTACCAAGAGCAGCTTGTGGGAGGAAAGGGTTTATTTTGGCCTACGGACTTGAGGGGAAGCTCCATGATAGCAGGGAAAAGGATGACATGAGCAGAGGGTGGACATCACCTCCTGGCCAACATCAGGTGGACAACAGCAGGAGAGTGTGCCAAACACTGGCAAGGGGGAGCCAGCTATAATGCCCATAAGCCTGCCTCCAACAGTGCACTGCTTCCTGGAGGACACAATTCCCAAATTGTAGCCAGCTGGGAACCTAGCATTCAGAACACGTAAGTTATGAGGGACACCTGAATCAAAGCACCACAACCAGTAAAGCCTATTTTCTTTTCTTTTTTGGTTTTTGGAAGCAGGGTCTCACTCTAGTCTAGGTTGACCTTGAATTCAAAGTGATTCTTCCTACCTCAGCCTCTTGAGTGCTGGGGGCTAAAGGTGTGCACCACCTACCCTTATGGGTTTTTGTTTGTTTGTTTTTGGTTTTTCCAGGTAGGGTCTTTAGGCCAGGGTGACCTGAAATTCACTATGCAGTCTCAGGGTGGCCTCTAACTCACAGCACTCCTCCTACCTCTGCCTCCCGAGTGCTGGGATTAAAGTGCACCACCATGCCTGGCTGTTTTCTTTTTTAACTCTATATGCATTATTTAGGAATAAAAGCGTTTAAATAACGATATAAAATTATGAAATAAAAATTGCAATAGAAAACATTTTACCAATGACTGAACTCATGATAATGGCACAGCAGACACCAAACATAAACCACCTCATTCATTCATCCCTCAAGTCTCACTTTAAGAAAACTGATTGCAAAAAGTAATTTCTTAAACTGGGCGTGGTGGCACACATCAATAATCCCAGCACTCGGGGAGGCAGAGGTAGGAGGATCACAGTGAGTTCGAGGCCACCCTGAGGCTGCATAGGGAATTCCGGTCAGCCTGGGCTGCAGTGGAGCTCTTTCCCGCGCCCCTGCGTGGGCGGACACGCACGTGAGAGCGGGAGCACAGCTTCACCTCCGCTTCTGACTAGAGCAGGCGTTGACTTCGCGTGGTTGTTGAACTTGGCATTTTCAACTTACAAAAAACAGTCTCCTGTTTTCATCTATCTTTTCTTTTTTCTTTTTTGCTGTTCTTTTCATTTCTATCTCATGTAGCAAATTCTGCCGTTTTATCTCCTCGGCATCTTTTTCTTCATCTTTTCTCCTTCTTTCTTCTTCCTCCTCACGTTCCTTCATTCTAAAGCAAAAACATAAGCGTGACTGGGAGCAGAGCAGGAAATAAGCTGTGTCGTAAAGGCCTGAACCGGGCTCTCGTGTGGGCTGTGTGGACCATAAGGAAGGGTATCGGGACTGCTGTGGGGAAAGGCACGGGCAAGCCCACGTGCCCAGACTTCCTTCACGGAAATGAGCGTCACGCCACATTCCTGCTTGTCAGGACAAGAGAAGAGAGTGACGGGAAAGGGGGATGATGGCCGTGTTGTACATCTCCATTTTCACAGCAGATGAGGCTACTTAAGCTACAGGCCTAGCCAGGCCTCAAGAGGGGGAGGAGCAATGGAAGTCTCCATACCCAGCTGGCCACCTGAGTTGCATTCTTCCTGTAGTCCCCACTGACTAGCTACGAATGCCTTCTAAGTGGCAAGCTGCAAATGCTGGGTGACCTTTAGGACTCGTGTGAGCTCTTCAGGGATGCCTGATGGTCCTTGTCACTGCATAGCTCTGATCTGGAAGGTTTGTCCTCAGCATCACCTCTTCAACTTGCCTACCATCATTACCAGAGCTCCAGGGCTGGCAGCTTACCACAGTCTGGATGCCTGGGGTCTCTCATCAGAGCACTCCATGGCATAGACCAAGACTGCTCAAGCTGCTGCCGCCCCCAGAAAGCCCAGCACCCTGCTCTGCCTGCCAGCAAGAGCAGGCATCTCTACTTGCTGTCTTGCTAATTGTTTTTTTCTTTCTCAACAGGTACACAGGATAAGTCAACAATTTAAACAGACCAACAGCATGGAGCTTTTAAACTCAGCTGTGGGGAGAGGAAATTCCCCTTTTCTTCATTTTCCCCTGGGCTCCAGATAGCTATTCAAGACAGATACAGGGTGAGCAGCTGTGGGGTCAAAACCACTCTCTTTTTAAAAGGGGGAACTAAGAGAAGATGGCTGCCAGCCACAGCTACACCGGGTTTATGATGACCCTAAAAAGTAAGCTTCAAATTTTTACTTGTTCATTTTGCAAGCAGTATTTAATGATTTACATCTATTAATCATATAAAAGCAAATTCACAAGCCAACAATAAAGATATAAAGAATACTAGAAAAAGAGGTATCCACTTTTGTAAAAATAAGCTTTTAAATTGCTATTCATGGAAAATATAACCTATAAAAATTTGAAACTTTAATATTTCTTAGTGGGTAAGAGCATGATTTGCCCTGAATTCAATTCCCCAGTACCTGTGAAAACAGTTGGGCATGATGATGCACACCTGTAACTTCCGTTCTGTGGGAGGTGAGACCAGAGCATCACTGGGGTTCCCTAGTGAACCAGTACAACCAGAAAAAAAAAAAAAATGCAGCTCCAGGTTCAGTGACAGACTCTGTCTCAAGAAAACATGTGGATGAGCAGCATAGGAAGCCTCCCAATGTTCTCCTCTGGCCTCTGCATATATGCTCACAAGGCTTGTGTATCTGCATACACAGATGAATAATGAATACACCACAAACACCACACCACACATTCCACATACACAGATGCCAAAAAACCCCCACAGCATTGAAAATGCTCTACATTACATTGTATCTAATACTCAACTAACATTTAAACACACACACCTCTCTCTCATTAGTATGCAAATTTAATTTCATCATTACTAAATGGCAAAATTATAAGCATATCAGAACTGTTTTAAAATAAATTTATGTTTTATTTTCAATAGATGCTTGATTTGTATAACTACTTTATGTATCCATATGACTGGGGTCAGGTAACAATTTCTCAGGCAAAAGGTTATAAATAGAAAAAGTTTAAGAAGCGCTGGTCTAGATCAGCCAACCTGTCAACCAACAAATTACTGAGAAACCAACACTACTGTATGCGACTAGATTGTGAGGTTGTCTGTTAGGCAGCACTTTTACAGCAATGGTAACGAATGTATAATCTCTTGGTAAGAGAACAACAGTGAGTTTTTGTCTTTATTTATTTATTTTTAATTAATTCATTAGTTTTGCACTGCTGAGAATTGAACTGGGGTCTTATGCATGTGAGGTAAGCACTCTTCTACTATATTCCCAGCCCTTGTTCTGTCTTTTGACAGAAGATCTTCCAGCTCTTGCTCCTCCTACCTCAGCCTCCTGAGTGCTGGCGCAACAAGCAAATGTTATGATGCCTGGCTCCCATAGTGAGTTTCAACTTTTTTCTTTATACTTTTATTTATTTATTTATTTTTTTACTAAGGATGTTAGCATTCATTACTTTCATGACCAAAATAAGAAAGCTATATCCATTACGAGAAAAAAAGAAGAAACAACAAAAGTGATTTATGTGCACATACTGGGCTAGATGGTCTGCAGCAAGAGCTCTTCTGTCTCTGCGTTGTTTTTCTACTTTTTTCTTGCTCTTCTTTATAAGCTTTTTCAATGTTGAGCTTCAATTGCTCCTCCCATTTTTTATCTGACTTGATGTTACTCTTGTGGAATTGAATCTGGGCATCACGCTCTTTCATGACTCTACTGAGAAGAAGTCCTGACTATAAGAAGAAAACAGTATTTTAAGAAAAATTTGCATAAATATACATAGAGGAAAATTAATTGTGCATGCTAAATATATATAGAAATAGAAGAAAAGCCAAATAGTACATGAAAGTTTTTCACTCTTTCTGTCTGGTAAAACTGATATTGTTTTGCATTTTCAATGGCCTTTTTTCTTTCTCCTTGTTTGAATATTTCTTCTTCCAAATCAAGTATTTGTCTTTCCGCCTCAATTTCTTTATCACGTTTTTTTTTGGCTTCAAGTTTCTGTTCTTTCATCCCCTGTAAAAAGACAAACACAACTCTATTTTTTTCTTTCCTTTTGTTTCCTTTTCCTTTCTTTGTACTTAAAGAAATTTTTATTTCCTTATTTGAAAAAGAGAGAGAAGATGGGCAGGTCAGGGCTTCTAGCCACTGCAAATGAACTGCAGATGCATGCACCTCCTTGTACGGCTGGCTTACATGGGTACTGGAGAATCAAACCTGGGTCCTTAGGCTTCTCAGGTAACTGCTAAGCCATCTCTCCAGCCCATGCACTGTTTTTGACCTTGTGCATGCTAGGCAAAGTATTCTACCTGCTGAGTTATACCCCCAGCCCAAATCAATCTTTTGTTTTCATTTTTAATTTAATTTAACCAAAGTTTAACATTAACGTGTGGTAATTAGAACTTTAATTATGAATTTTATTGTGTTTGCATAATACACTAGTAATGAGGTGGCACTTTTTAAAAGTTTACACGTTTTAGTAAATTACACATAAAACTTAAGAGAAGGAAGGAAGGCAGAAATCGTGCCAACAAGGCATGAATGGGGTTCCCAGAAATGGGGAAGCCCAGAACTTAAGGGAAAGAAGGGATGCAGTGCTCTTGCCCAAGTAGGCAAGAGGGGTTTCAGAAACCCCTGCACTTTTCCACTCATTTTTAAATTGCATTTTTTAGATGGGTACCACATTTACAGAGTTCAAAATCCAAAAGATTACAAGACTATACAATGAATTTCTCCCTCCAAACCTAAATTCCATCTGTAATCTTCTGTTATTCCAGAAGCTCTGGTCTAGATCAGTCAAGCAGAACACAGAAAATGAGGGTCTCTCTGTGCCTGGAATGATGTAGGAAGTGTTTTTCAGTGATTTCTCCAGGTGAGATAGTAAAAGGAGTCAGGGAACAGCTCCCCACTTTGAAGTAGTTTCCCATTTATCCCATTTAGAGGTTCCTGCCCCAAAGTTATGCCCTGTACTGTAAGCCTTCTGTATTGGTTATGTCCTGTCCTGCATAGTCTTCTGTGCTGCTTGAGCCTAACACTACAGTTTTTGTATTAGTGCAAGGCCATGATCTGCATTGCAGCTACTGTCCTGTACTATAAATCATCTTCTGCTTCTTTCATCTCCATGGCATAGCTGCAGGCATCTGTCTGCTAAGCAATCATTTTCTTGTTTCTGTAAAACTTGCCTATTTCATACTCAAGGTCTCTGGCAGTAGTCCAGGGCTCTGAGCTCTGAGAAATAACAATAATAATCCAAGATTAGCCATATAAGCTCGGAACCACCAAGAATCGGGTACTAAGCATTGGAAAAAATTCTCCTGGGCCAATGCTGGCATGAAAATTAGCTTCCTGATTCTTCACTCAGTCTCTGGTGCCTGTGAAATTAAAGGGGGATACCATGTCTTTTACATAAAGGGAATCTAGTAGAAGCATGGAAAGGAACACCACAGACATTAGGGAGCAGGGTGGGAGAGGCAAGGGAGAGAGGGAAGAAGAAGAGAGATGGAAGAGAGGAGACTTATTTTGGCTCACAGTTTAGAGTTCAGCCCACCACAGGTGGGGAGGACAAAGCAGGACAGAATAGTTCATATCAGTTCATAGGAAGCAGAGAAAGGGGCACAGAAATGGGTTAGGGCCCTAAAGGACATACCCACAATTATCTGCTTCCTGTGAGAAGGCCCAATTTCCTATCTTTTACCATCTCCCAATAATGTTATCATTTTATAAATCCACCAAGGGATTAATTTTCTGATTCAATCAGAGTCTTCAAAATATACTTGTCTCTGGAAAAGCCCTCATAGGCACACTCAGAGGTGTGACTTATGAATCTCTTAGTTTAAAAAAAAATCTTCATTTATTTATTTGAGAAAATGAAAGACAGAGACAGACAGAGAGTTATGAGCATGCCAAGGCTTCTGGCCACTACAAACTCTAGATTCATGTGCCACTTTGTGAGTCCGGCTTTATGTGTGTGCTGGGGAATCAAGTCTGGGCCAGCAGACTTTGCAAGCAAGTGCCCTTTAACCATTGTGCAATCTCCCTAGCTCAAGGAGTTTTAAGATACAGTTGAATAATGAAAATTAGTTCTCATTGCCTATCCACTGAAAACTATAAAGTATTGCTCACAAAAATTCAGATATGAAGAGAGACAGTAATGTTCATGGCTGTTGCAGTGAGGTGCACATTGCTAGCAGAAATCACCTGACCAAGAACAGCTTTTGGGAAAAAAGGGTTTATTTTTGCCTTACAGACTTGAGGGGAAGCTCCATGATGGCAGGGAAAACGATGGAATGAGTAGAGGGTGGACATCACCCCCTGGCCAACATAAGGTGGACAATAGCAACAGGAGAGTGTGCCAAACACTGGCAAGGGGAAACCGGCTATAACACCCATAAGCTCGCCCCTGATAATACGCTGCCTCCAGGAGGTGTTAATTCCCAAATCTCCATCAGCTGGGAACCTAGCATTCAGAACACATAAGTTTATGGGGCACACCTGAATCAAACCACCACAATGACTTAGAAGGTTCCATATTGTCAAGCTGTAAATTCTCTCAAAACTGATCTAAGATTCAAAATAATCTCAATAAAAATCACAGCTGGCAATTTAGTAGGTATTGACAAGATAATTATAAAATTTATGATGATGTTCAAAAGACCTAGGATAGGAAAAATAAAGTAAAATACCACTACTACCACAAAAAAGTGAGAAAGAATAAGGACTGGAGAAATAGTTCAATGGTAGAATGTCTGTTTAGGGTGCATGAGCACTGAGTATAATCCCAAGTCACCAGAAAAAAAGAACCAAGTTGATTAATATTACTTGATTTCAAAACTTAATATTAAGCCAAGCATGTGGTACATACCTTTAATCCTAGCACTTGGGAGGCAGAGGTCAGAAGATCACTGTGATTTCAAGGACACCTTGAGACTACATAATGAATTCCAGGTCAGCCTGAGCTAGAGTGAGACCCTTCCTTAAAAAACAACAACAACAACAACAAAAAAAAGGCTGGAGAGATGGCTCAGTGGTTGAGGTGCTTGCCTTCAAAATCTAACAACCTGAGTTCGATTCCCCAGTACCCATGTGTGGTGGTTTGATTCAGGTGTCCCCCATAAACTTAGGTGTTCTGAATGCTAAGTTCCCAGCTGATGGAGATTTGGGAATTAACACCTCCTGGAGGGAGTGTATTGTTGGGGGTGGGCTTATGGGTGTTATAGCCAGTTTCCCCTTGCCAGTATTTGGCACACTCTCCTATTGGTATTGTCTACCTGATGTTGGCCAGGAGGTGATGCCCATCCTCTGCTCATGCCTTTGTTTTCCCTGCCATCATGGAGCTTCCCCTTTGAGCCTGTAAGCCAAAATAAGCCTCTTTTTCCCCACAACTGCTCTTGGTTGGATGATTTCCACCAGCAATGGGAACCTGACTGCAACAGTAAAGTGGTGCCAGGAGTGGGGTCATTTGCTGCTAGACACCTGACTGTGTGGCTTTGGCCTTTTGGAGCTGATTTTCAAGAGGAATGTGGGAAACCAAGAGCCTTGGCAATGGGCTATAATGTTTTGAGGGAATCAGGGACCTCCTTGGCCAACAACTCACTGGAAGGTATCCCATCCCTGGTGGTGAAGTTTTTCTAGTAACAAGCTATGGCTTCTAGGCATGCCATTGTCCAAAAAAGTAATTTACCATATGGCTTATTCATACCCTCTTAGATTTTGATTAACCCTCCCCCATCACCCTTCCTTTACTCAATCTCTTCCCCTGATCTCACTTAGGCATTTCCACCCCCAGTAATCCATTCATCTATTTACATATGTACAATACCATACCCTTAAGTCCTCCCCTCTTCTCCCTCCCTTTATAGCCCTTTCTAACTTAATGGCCTCTGCTACAGAGTTTTATTCAAGCTCACATATAAGTCCAAGCATTTGCAGCTAGGATCCACATATGAGAGAGAACATGTGGCGCTTGGCTTTCTGGGCCTGGGTTACCTCACTAAGTATAATCCTTTCCAGGTCCATCCCATTTCCCTGCAAATTTCATAATTTCATTTTTCTTTACTGCTGAGTAGAACTCCATTGTATAAATCTACCACATATTCATTATCTACTCATCAGTTGAGGGACATCTAGGCTTGTTCCATTTCCTAGCTATTGTGAATTCAGCAGCAATAAACGTGGATGTACAAGTATCTCTAAGGTAGTGTGGTGAGTCCTTAGGATATATGCTTAGGAATGCTATACCGTGAGTCATATGGAAAAATTTATTTTTAGCTGTCTCAGGAACCTCCACACTGATTTTCATAATGGCTGTACCAGTTTACATTCCTGCCAACAGTTCCTCTTTTATACATCCTCACCAGCATTTATTGTCATTTGTTTTCTTAATGATAGCCATTATGACAGGAGTGAGATGGAATCTCAAAATAGTTTTAATTTGCATTTCCCTGATGGCTAAGGATGTAGAACATTTTTTTCATATGTTTATAGCCATCTGTATTTCTTCTTTGAGAACTCTCTTTTTAGGCCCATAGCCCATTTATTTATTTTTTTATTTTTATTTATTTATTTATTTATTTTTGAGGTAGGGTTTCACTCTAGTGTAGGCTGACCTGAAATTCACTATACAGTCTCAGGGTGGCTGAGACTGTATAGTCTCATGATGGACTCATATAGTCTCATGTAGGAGGATCATGATGATCCTCCTACATCTGCTTCCCAAGTGCTGGAATTAAAAGCGTGCACTACCATGCCAGTGCCCATTTTTTAAGTGGGTTGTTTGATTTCTTATTATTTAGCTTCTTTAAAGGTTTTATTTTTTATTTATTTAGTAGAGACAGAGAGAGGGAGAAAGAAAGAAAGAGAGAGTAAGAATGGGCATGCTATGGCCTCTAGCCACTGCAAACGAACTCCAGGCACATGTGCCACCATGTGCATCTGGCTTATGTGGGACCTGGAGAATTGAACTGGGTGCTTAGGCTTCACAGGCAGGCACCTTAACCACTAAGCCCTATTAAGCTCCAGCCCTATTTAGTTTTTTGAGTTCTTTGTATATCATTGATATTAATCCTCTGTCAGATGTATAACTGGCAAATATTTTCACCCATTCTATAGGCTGACTCTTTGCTCTACTCAGTGTCCTTTGCTGTATAAAAGTTTGTAATTTCTTTTTTTTTTAATATTTTATTTTATTTATTTATTTGACAGAGAAAGAGGAGAGAGAGAGAATGGGTGTGCCAGGGCCTCCAGCCGCTGCAAATGAACTTCAGATGTGTGCGCCCCTTTGTACAGCTGGCTAACGTGGATCCTGGGGAATCGAACCTGGATCCTCTGGCTTTACAGGCAAATGCCTTAACTGCTAAGCCATCCCTTCAGCCCCCGCTTTTTTCCAAACAATCTCAAGTAATGGGATTACTCTGCTCTATGTTGCTGACTGTCCCAAAGCACTGTGGCTATCACAGCAGCCCTGAGGGTGTGACTGCAGTACTCAGACCAACGTGTTGGGCCACATATGAGTCAAAGAAAAGAATTTGATCAGCATGGATTTGGCAAGCCAGTCTGAGACCAGGTCTCAGGCAGCCCTCAGCTATAGTCAGGACTGGGCTATGGTCATGCCTGTCTGTGGCACCGTTGCACCAGTGCCCACTGCCACATGAGAGCTGGCCTTTGCAACAGACCAAACCACAGCAGCTTCCTGAAGACTGTTGGTCTGTTCTGACTTTCTCAGCAACAGACTCCTGTACCTAAATTCTCCAGAGGCTGAGGCCACACCCCAACCCTTCCTGCACCAACACCTGCTTTTGCTGGCACCAGCCATGATTCCTCATGGACAAGGTGTTTCACTCCCCACTGCAGCTTGACGCTACCAACACAAACGTCACAGCACATTTCAACCCCTAGAATACTTGCTTTCCAAGACTGCAGTCCTAACTCGCCCCAAACAAATGTCATCTTCTTTGCTCTCAACCACATTGGCTCTAGTCTCCATCAACATGCTAATCCTTTTCCCAGAGGGTCATCTCAAGAAGCTGCCATCCATCTGACATGAAGATGAACATAGAGACAACCTCCTGTACAAAAAGTTTGTAATTTCATGAGGTCCCAGTGTTTGATTAGTGGTTTTATTTCCTGAGCAACTGGGGTTATAATAAGAAAGTCCTTGCCTATGCTAATATGTTGAAGTGTTTCCTCTACTTTTTCCTCTACCAATTTCAGAGTTTCAGGTCTGATATTAAGGTGTTTGATCCATCTGGACTTAATTCTTGTGCATGGGAAGATATGAGGATCTATTTCCATCCTTCTCCATATAGATATCCAGTTTTCCCAGTGCTATTTGTTGAAGAGGCTGTCTTTTTTCCAATGAGTATTTTTGGCATTTTTGTCGAAGATCAGGTGGCTGTAGCTGCCCAGACTTACATCTGGGTCCTCTGTTCTGTTCCATTGATCTACATCTCTAGTTTTGTGTGAGTAGAATGCTGTTTTTGTTACTATGGCTCTGTAATATAGCTTAAAATCGGGTATGGTGATACCACTAGCTTTATTTTTGTTGCTCAAAATTGTCTTGGATATTCAAGGTTTTTTGTGCTTCCAAATGAATTTTATGATTGGTTTTTCTGTTTCTGTGAAGAATAACACTGGAATTTTCATGGTATTGCATTGAATGCGTAGATTGCTTTTGGAAAGATTGACATTATCATAATATGGATTCTCCCAATCCAAGAACATGGGATGTCTTTCCATTTCTTATTGTCTTCTGCAATTTCTGTCTTGAATATTTTAAAGTTTTCATTGTAGAGATCCTTTACTTCCTTGGTTAGGTTTATTCCAAGGTACTTTTTTTGTTTTGAGGCAATTGTGAGTGGGAGTGTTTCCCTGACTTCATCCTCATAATATCTGTTGTTAGTATGTAGGAAGGCCACTGATTTCTATGTGTTTATTTTGTATCCTGCTACATTGCTAAAAGTGTTTAACAGCCTTAACAGTTTTCTGGTAGAGTCTTTAGGGTCCTTTATATATAGAATCATATAATCTGCAAATAATGATAATTATATATCTTCCTTTCTAATTTGTATCCCTTTTATTTGTGTCTCTTGCTTTATTGTTATAGCTAAGACACCCAGTACTATATTAAATAAAGGTGGGGACAGTGAACATGTTCCTGATTTTAGTGGAAATGCTTCAGGTTTTCTCCCATTTATTTATTTTTTAAAAATATTTTTAACTTATTTTATTTTTATTTTTGAGAGAGAGAGAGAGAGAGAGAGAGAATGGGTACACCAGGGCCTTCAGCTACTGCAAACGAACTCCAAATGCATGCACCACCTTGTGCATCTGGCTTACGTGGGTCCTGGGGAATTAAACCTTGGTCCTTTGGCTTCACAGGCAAGTGCCTTAACTGCTAAGCCATCTCTCCAGCCCACCATTTAGTATTGGCTATAGGTTTTAAATAAATAGCCTTTATTATGTTGAGATATGTTCCTTTTTCCCCAGTTTCTATAGGACTTTTGCCATAAAGGGATGCTGGATTTTGTCAAATGCCTTTTATGAATCTATTGAAATGACCATGTAATTTTAGTCCTCAGTCTATTTACATAGTGTATTACATTTATTGATTTGCATATGTTGAACTGTCCCTGCATCTCTGGCATAAAGCCTACTTGGTCAGGGTGAATGATCTTTGTGATACATTCTTGTATTCTGTTTGCCAATATTTTGTTGACTTTTTTTTTTTTTTTTTTTTTTTGAGGTAGGGTCTCACTCTAGCCCAGGCTGACTTGGAATTCACTATGCACTCTCAGGGTGTCCTTGAACTCACGGTGACTACCTCTGCCTCCCAAGTGGTGGAATTAAAGGTGTACACCACCATGCCCAGCTTTTTGTTGACAATTTTTGCATGTATGTTCTTGGGGAAGATTGGTCTGTAATTTCTTTTTTTGTTCTGTCTTTGGTTTTGGTATCAGGGTGATTGATAGTGGCTTCCTAGAATACTCCTTCCTTTTCTATTTTATGGAAAAGTTTGAGAAGCATGGGTGTTAGTTCTTCCATGAAGGTCTGCTAAAATTCACCAGTGAATCTATCTGGGCCTGGATTTTTTTTTTTTTTAGGTAGGGTTTCACTCTAGTCCAGGCTGACCTGGAATTCACTATGTAGTCTCAGGGTAGCCTTGAACTCACAGTGATCCATCTACTTTTGCCTCACAAGTGCTGGGATTAAAGACATGTGCCACCATGCCTGGCTTTTTTTTTTTTTTTTTAACGTAGTGTCTCACTCTAGCCCAGGCCAACTTGGAATTCACTATGTAGCCTCATGGTGGCCTTGAACTCTTGGTGATCCTCCTACCTCTGCCTCCCCAGTGCTTATATTAAATGCATGTGCCACCATGCCTGGCTATAGACTGTTATAGTTGGGAGATTTTTTTTTTTTAATCACTGCTTGGATCTCCATACTTGTTATAGGTCTATTTAAGTGGTTTATCTCATCTTGACTTAATTTTGGTAGGTCATGTAAGTCAAAGAAACATCAATTTCTTTCAGATTTTCAAACTTAGTAGAGTGTATGTTCTAAAACTATGTCCTTATGAGTTTCTGAATTTTTTTGGTATCTATTGTAATGGTGCCCTTTTCATCTCTAATTTTATTAATTTGAATCTCTTTTTCTTTTGGTCAGATTTCTAAGGGTTTATAAATCTTGCTTAACCTTTCAAAGAACCAAATATTTGTTTAATTGATTCTTTGGATTGTTTTATGGTTTCTATTTCATTAATATCTGCCTTAATCTTTATTATTTCTTCCCATCTACTGATTTTGGGTTTGCCTTGTTCTTTTTCCAAGGCTTAAGATGAAGCATTAAGTTGTTTACTTATGACCTTTCTACTTTCTTATTTTTGTTTTGTTTTAAAATATTTATTTATTTGAGAGAGAGAGAGAAGAAGAAAGAAAGAGGCAGACAGAGAGAGAGACTGGGTGTGCCAGGGCCTCTAGCCACTGCAAATGAACTCCAGATACATGTGCCCCCTTGTGCATCTGGCTTACATGGGAACTGGGGATTGAACCTGGGTCCTTAGGCTTTGCGAGCTAGTGCCTTAACCACTAAGCCATCTCTCCAGCCCAACTTTTCTTTTCTTTTTTCTTTTGGTTTTTCAAGGTAGGGTCTCGCTGTAGCCCAGGCTGACCTGGAATTCACTATATAGTCTCAAGATGGCCTCAAACTCAAGGCAATCCTCCTACCTCTGCCTCCCAAGTACTGGAATTAAAGGCATGTGCCACCACGCCCAGATTCTAATTTTTTAATATGGGCACTTAAAGCTATAAATTTCCCTCTTAGTGCTTCCTATATTGTGTCCCAAAGGTTTTGGTGTGTTGTGTCCTCATTATTATTTGATTCTATGTATTTTTTAAATTTCCTTATTGATTTCTTGATTGACAATTCATTATTTAGTAGTGTATTATTTAGTTTCCATGATTTTGTATATGCTGTTATAGTTTTTCTTGCTGTTGATTTGTAGTTTCATACCATTGTGATCAGATAGAGTGCAAGAAATTATTTCAATTTTCCTGTATTTGTTAAGAGTTCCTTTTTGTCCTAATACATGGTCTATTTTAGAGAATGTTCCATGTGCTGCTGAAAAGAATGTGTATTCTGCAGCATTTGGATGAAATGTCCTGTAAATAGCTGTTAGGTCCATTTGTTGTATGACATCATTTAATCCAGGTATCTGTTTATCTTTTGCCAGGATGACCTGTCAATTGATGAGAGTGGGGTATTGAAGTCACCAACTATAATTTTGCTTCGTGTTATCTGTGACCTTAAGTCTAATGTTGTTTGTTTGATTAAATTAGGAGCCCCCATGTTAGGTGCATATATGTTTAGAATTGTAATGGCCCTCTGTTGGTGTGTTCCTTTAACCAATATAAAGTGACCTTCTAATGTTGGCTGACTAATGTTGGTTGAAGTCTACCCTCTCCGATATTAGAATAGCAACAGCTGCTTGTTTTCTAGGCCCATTTGCTTGAAATACTGTTTGCCATCCTTTCACCCTAAAATAGTATCTGTCTTTTATGGAGAGATTAGTTTCTTGGAGGCAACAAATAGAAAAATCCTGCTCTTTTTCTTTTTCTTTCTTTCTTTCTTTCTCTCTCTCTCTCTCTTTTTGAGGCAGAGTCTCGTTCTAGACCAGGCTGGCCTAGAATTCACTATGTAATCTCAGGCTGGCCTTGAAGTCATGGTGATCCTCCTACTTCTGTCTCCTGAGCGCTGGAATTAAAGGTGTGTGCCACCATGCCCGGCTACATCCTGCTTTTCGGCCCAGTCTGCAAACTTGTGTCTTTTGGTTGGGACACTGAGGCAGTTGATATTAAAAGTTATTATTGCAAGGTATGTATTTATTCTTGCCACTCTTCTTGTTTTGTAGTTCTTCCAGGTTTCCTTTAATCTCTTTTATTAACTATTATTTGAGTATGGTTTATTCTTTCCCATATCCTTCTGTGTGTGCTTTTCTTTCTCTTCAGCATGGAGGATCCTTTTTAGTATTTTCTGTAGAGCTGGTTTAGTGTTCATATATTTCTTTAGCCCATTTTTGTTGTGGAATGTCCTTATTTCTCCGTCTATTTGAATGGTCAGCTTTGCAGGATAAAGTCATCTTGGTTGACAGTTCTTTCAGAACTTGGAATAAATCATTCTAAGCCCTTCTGACTTTTGAGTTTTGTGTCGAGTAATCTGCTATGATCCTGATGGGCTTGCCTTTATATATGAATTGATTTTTTTCTCTAACTGCTTTCAATGTATTTCCTTTGGTTTGTGTGTTTTGTAGTTTAAATACAATATGGCAGTGAGAGGTTCTTTCCTGATTTTGTCATTTTGGCATTCTAAAGGCTTTCTGTAACTGCACTGACATAACTTTCCCTACTCAGGGGAAATTTTCTTCTATAATTTGTTGAAAATACCTGATATGCCTTTGGAGTAAAATTCTTTTGCCCTGAATTCTTATGTTTGATCTTTTCATAGTGCCCGGAATGTCTTGAAGTTCTCGTTCATGCCTTCCTATTAGTTTGTCTTTCTCTTTGTTGGACTGTTCTAGATCTGCCATCTGGTCTTCTAGTTTAGATAATCTGTCCTCTCCTTGATCCTTTCTATTGGTGAGACTTTGTACAAAATTTTCTATTTGACTTACTGTTTTTGATTTCTAGTATTTTTGTTGTTGTTGTTGTTGTTTTGAGGTAGGGTTTCACTCTAGTGCAGGCTGACCTGGAATTCACTATGTAGTCTCAGGGTGGCCTTGAACTCACAGCGATCCTCCTACCTCTGTGCCTCCCGAGTGCTGGGATTAAAGGTGTACGCCACCACGCCTGTCCATTTCTAGTATTTCTGATTGGTATTTTTTCATTATTTCTATTTCCTTACTCATGTCTTGTATTGACCTCCTTCTTTCTTATTTTCTTTTCTTTTTGATTTTTCCAGGTAGGGTCTTGATCTAGGCTGACCTGGAATTCACTATATAGTCTCAGTCTCAGGGTGACCTTGAACTCATGGAGATCTTCCTACCTCTGCCTCCTGAATGCTGGGATTAAAAGCATGTGCCATCATGCCCAGCTTGACCTCCTTATTTCATTAAGTTGGTTTGCTGCGTTCTCTTGGGATTCCTTAAGGAGTTTGTTTTTGTTTTTGATTCTTTTGATTTTATCTTTGAGCTTAATCATTTTTTTTTTTGAAATCCTTTTTAAGGCATTTCATCTAAAACAATCTCACTGAAGGTCATTTATGATGGATTTATAATTTTTGGTGGAATTGCATTATCTTGATTTTTTGTGTTTCTTTATTATAATGTAGAGATTTTTGCATTGTGAGTTAATGTGATACTTGGGTTTTCTAATCATTTGCAGTGTTCATAGCCATATAAATCTAAGTTTCTATAGCTTCAGGGTAGCAGTTTAAGGTATAAGGTGTAGTGCAGCTCTGTTCTCCCAGAGAAACAGCAGAAGTGATCCTAGGTGTTGAGTTTGCTATGCAAGTATTCTAGTCGGCTGGGTGGAGCAAATTATTGGCAAATTCTAAAATTCAACTGAGCAATATACACATTCAATCAAAACCAGCACAGAGTATTTATGCAAGAGTGAGGATTAAAACAAATAGATAATCTCATAAAGCCAGAGTCCCTAAGGGTACGTTGTCTCACACCCTTAATCCTGTCAAGTGGAAGGCTTAGATTTCTGGTCTGAAATGGCTTCCAGGTCAGCCTGGGGGAGAGTCAGACCCTGCCCCTAAAAAATGACAGAAGACGACAAAAGCCCTATAAGTAGGAATTGTCAAAGGCAACAATAGTCAACACCAAAATTCAGTTTATTTGAGAATGGTAAAGCCAACCAAGATTATGTCATTCAACTCTCCCTGACATGGAAGGTGAGATTAGGACTTCCAGTGCAGGCCTATGTACTGGGGTTTGTGTAAGTAGGCCTTGTTACCTTTTGGAATGGCTTCCAATTTCACCAATGCTGAGTGCCCACCTTGATCCCTCTATGTTGTGCTATGGATTTGGTTAGGCTGCTTGGATTGCTGGATATGGTGTTCTGTTCAGCTGTGCTGGATGCTGTGTCACCTGGGTGTGGATGAGTTTTCTGGTCATTTGCATACTGGCGGTTGGGGGTGGGAGGCTGTGCAATTTGCCTGGAGTTGTACTGAAGCTGCTCAGCTGGTCCCTGATGTCTTCTCCTTCAGGTTTCTTGACTCTGCAAGGAGGCTGGTGTGAGTGGAAAATCCCCTCACCTGGTTTCTGCTTCTGCAGCTCTGCTGGCCAGGCAAGTGCACAGATCAGGGTTGCCAGTGCCTCTGTGGGATTCTGGCCAGTTTCTTGCTTGCTAGAAGTTCTGGGTCTCTCCTTCTTCTCTGCTGAGGTTGATAATTCCTTATACACCTTCATTTTTTCAGTAGAATAGTGTATTTTGCTGTTTTTCTGCTTATTTCTCTCCCTAGGCTGCTTTGGCGTAGCTACTATGCCACTATCTTACCCAGAAGCCCTATAAAGTATAATTTTAAGAGTTCTAGAAGAACTCATAGGAGAAAAGCTTTATGACCTTGGGTTACATAAAATCTTTTATTATTATTATTATTATTAGAGAGAGAATGGATACTGGCATGCCAGGGCATCCAGCCACTGGAATCTTACTACAGATGCATGTGCCACCTTGTGCACATGTGCGACCTTGTGTCACCTTGGTTTGACTAAGCCATCTTCCCAGCCCAAGTGAAAATTAAAAAAAAATACTTTATTTATTTATTTGCAAGAGAGAAGAATGGAGAGAGAGAGAGATAGAATGGGCATGCCAGGACCTTCAGTCACTTCATATGAACTCCAGATGTATGTGCCACCCTATGCATCTGGGCTTATGTGGATCCTGGGGAACTGAACCTGGGTCCTTTGGCTTTGTCTTAAGTGCTAAGCCATCTCTTCAGCCCATGCACAGACTTTTTAAAGATAAGCTGGTCATTTTAGTGCACATCTGTAAATCCTAGTATTAAAGGAGGCTGAGACAGGTGGATCAAAAACTTGGGGTCTGGGGAGATGGCTCGGCAGTTAAGGCACTTGCCTGCAAAGCCTAATAATCTGGGTTCAACCTGAGTTGGATTCTCCAGTACCCACATAAAGGCAGATGCACAAGTGCAGCATGCATCTGGAGTTCACTTGCAATGGCTAGAGACCCTGGCACATCCATTGTCTCACTCATTGTCTCTTTCTCTCTCTCTCCTTGCAAATTAAAAAAGAAACTTGGGTTCAGAGTCAGATAAATAATAACTTCAAGGCCTACTTGAGCTATATGTTGAGACCCTGTCTCTGAAAAATTAAAATTAAAAAAAAAAACACCACAATATAGCTCAGTGGTAGAATGTTTTCCTAACAGTCTCAAGGCCCTGGATTTGAAAGATTTCTTAAATAAAAATTTAAAGAATGAACAATACAAAAAACACTGACAGCCGGGCGTGGTGGCGCATGCCTTTAATCCCAGCACTCGGGAGGCAGAGGTGGGAGGATCTCTGTGAGTTTGAGGCCACCCTGAGACTCCATAGTGAATTCCAGGTCAGCCTGGGCTAGAGTGAAACCCTACCTCGAAAAACCAAAAAAAAAAAAAAAAAAAAAAAAAAAAAAACACTGACAAACTAAGCTGGGCTTAGTGGTACACACCTGTAATTCCAGCACACAGGAGGCAGAGATACAAGGATCATGATGAGTTAAAGGCCACCCTGAGACTACATAGTTAAGCCTCGGCTAGAGTGAGACCCTACTTCAAAAAGCCAATAAGTAAATTTAAAAAAAATATATTTTAAAGATTGCATAAGTAGGGCTGGAGAGATGGCTTAGTGGTTAAGGCACTTGCCTGAGAAGTCTAAGGACCCATGTTAGACTCTCCAGATCCTGTGTTAGCCAGATGCACAAAGATGAGGCAAAGCACAAGGTCACACATGCCCACTAGGTGGCGCAAGCATCTGGAGTTTGATTACAGTGGCTAAAGACCAATACTCTCTCCCCCTCCTCTCTAAAATAAAAATATTAAAAAATTGCATATGTAGTCAAGAATGACCTTGAACTTCAGATCCTATTGCCTCTACCTCCCAAGTACTGAAATTGCAGGCATGTGTTACCAAGCCTAGTTTTATGTGGTTCTACAGTTTAAATTTAGGGTTCTGTGCATGCTATACAAGCACTCTAACTGAGCTACATTCCTAGCCCCACATCTTTTTTTTTCTAGTTTGAGAGACAGAGAAAGAGAGATGGAGTGAGACAGATAGAGAATGGGCACACCAGGCCCTCCACTGCAAACAAACTCCAGATACATGTGCCACTTTGTGCATTTGACTTACATGGGTCCTGGGGAATTGAACCTAAGTCCTTTGGCTTTGCAGGCAAGTGCCTTAACCGCTAATCCATCTCCCCTAGCCCCCAACATCTGTAAACATATATATATATATATATATATATATATATATATATATATATTTTTTTTTTTTTTTTTTGGTTTTTGTTTTTCGAGGTAGGGTCCCACTCTAGCCCTGGCTGACCTGGGATTCACTATGTACTCTCAGGGTGGCCTTGAACTCATGGTAACCCTCCTACCTTTGCCTCCTGAGTGCTGGGATTAAAGGTATATACCACCACACCCAGCCATTTAAAAATTTTTTAATTTAATTAATTAATTTGAGAGGGGGAAGAGAAAGATCAAAAGAGAGAGAGAGAGAGAGAGAGAATGGGCACACCAGGGCCTCTTGCTCCTGCAATCAAATTCCAGATACATATATGCCATTTTGTCCATATATCTCTATGTGGGTACTAGGGAATTGAACCCCAATGAACAGGTTTTTCAAGGAGGTGTTTTTAACTGCTGAACTATCTCCCCAGCTCTTAGCTAAATTTTTTTTTGGAGACAGGGTCTTTCTTCATTGATCAGGCTGGCCTTGAACTCAAAATACTCCTGTCTTAACCTGTGAGTACTGGGATTATAGGTATGCACCATCACACTTGTTTTAAGAGTACTTTTTTTTCAAGTGCATGTAGGTGTGTTATGTGTGTGTGTGTGTGTGTGTGTGTGTGTGTGTGTGTGTGTAGGCCAAAAGTGGACACTGAGTTGTCTTCATGATCACTCTCCACTCTCTTTTATTTTGGGGGGGTGGTATTTGAAGCAGGGCCTCACTCTAGCCCAGACTGACCTGGAGCTCACTCTGTAGTTCCAGGCTGGCCTAGAACTCACAGTGATCCTCCTACCTCTGCTTCCTGAGTGCTGAGATTAAAGGTGTGTACCACCATGCCTGCCTTACTAGCCACTTTTTATTGAGGCAGGGTTTCTTGATGAATATAGAGCTCATTCAGTCAGTCAGACTAACTACCCAGTGAGCCCAGTAATCCCAACCCCACCTCCCCAGATCTGCCACAATGCCTGCCATTTTATGTGGTTTCTAGGGTTCTGAACTCAGCTTCTCATGTTTGTGTGGCAAGTACTTTACCCACTGGACCATCTTCCCAGCTCCAGAGCAAATTGCTTTAAATTCTCTAAACTCAATAAGACAAGTCTAACATAGGCAAAAAATTTGAACAAATGCTTCATCAAAGTATATATACATGTGGACAATAAATACATTGAAATATGTTCAACAACATTTGTTATTAGGGAAATTCAAACAGAGTGAGTAAAATAGGAAACTTCTGGGTAATACATTCTTAATTATTCTGATGGGTTCTTAGGTATATACATGTTAAAATTTACCAAAATGGATATTTAAAATAGCTCATTTAAGTATGTTGTTAAGGGGCTGAGGAGATGGCTCAGTGGTTAAAGGTGCTTGTTTGAAAAGCCTACTAACCCAGGTCCAATTCCTCAGTACCTATGTAAAGCCAGATGCATCTGGAGTTTGTTTGCAATAGCAAGAGGCCTTGGTGCACTGGTTCATTTTCTCTCTCTCTCTCTCTCTCTCTCGTCTTGCAAATAAGTAAAAAAAAAAAAAAAAATTTAAATATGCCTTTTTTTTTTTCAAGGTAGGGTCTCAGTCTAGCCCACGCTGACCTGGAATTCACTGTGTAGTCTCAGGGTGGCCTCAACTCACGCAATCCTCCTACCTCTGCCTCCTGAGTGCTGGGATTAAAGGCGTGCGCTACCATGCTCAGCTCTTAAATATACTTTTAATACTTAAATAAAAGTTTTGAAAATGTGCTTCAGGGCTGAAGAGATGGTTTAGCAGTTAAGGCACTTGCCTGCAACACCTAAAACCTGGGTTCAGTTCCCCAGTACCCACATAAAACCAGAGGCACTGAGTAGTGCATGCATCTGGAGTTCCTTTGCAGCGGCTGGTGGCCCTGGCGTGCCCATTGTCTCCACCTTCTCTCTCTCTCCTTGCAAATAAATAAATAAATAAAAATCAAAAGAAGAAAGTGTATTTCATTTTATGATACTTTGAACATTAAATTATTTATAAGAGAAGTAAAAGATAGTACTAAGAAACAACACATCTTCAAAGCATGTGTACTTCTAGAAGATTAATACTTACTTCATATGTATTACTCCAGTGTTTTACCAATTCCTGGGATCGTAAATGCATGTTTTTCTTTGCTGTTCTTTCTGCACGCAGAGCTGCTGCTTCTCTTGTCAACCTGTCGAGACTATCCCGAATCCTTTCCCACTCATTGTGTGGAAGGATGGTGACCTGCTGGAGATCTACCTTGCTAGGTATGAGAGCTGGATAGGAAGTTTCATCTTCTTCAGTGTTTTTCATTCCTAATACAGTTTAAAACATAATTTCACAAATGGGTAGTACTGGGAATGTTCATCTGTTGGGGTTAAAGACATTATGATGGATTCTGTAACCCTCTTCTCCATCTAGCAATAGAAACATAAGCTGGAGAACCAATTATATTCTTGTAGCAAGAATTTAGTTTAAGAATACTTGCATCTCTCTTGCTAACAATTATTTTGCTAGAGCTGGGGAGATTGCTCAGTGGTTAAAGGCACTTGGTTGCAAAGCCTGCTGGCCCAGGTTCAATTCCCCAGTACACATATAAAGCCAGACACACAAAGTGGCACATACTCATCTTCAGTGGCAAGAAGCTCTGGCATGCCCAAATTCTTTTGCGCTCTCTCTCTCTCTCTCTCTCTCTCTCTCTCTCTCTCTTCTCCTCTCCTCCCCTCTCTCAAGTAAATAAAAATATTTTTAAAAAATTAAAAATTCTCTAGTGGGGCGTGGTGACACACACCTTTAATCCCAGCACTCAGGAGGCAGAGGTAGGAGGATCACCGTGAGTTCAAGGCCACCTAAGACTACATAGTGAATTCCAGTCAGCCTGGGCTAGAGTGTGACCCTACCTCAAACAAACAAACAAACAAACAAACAAAACATATTTCTCTACCACTAAGCAAAGTGACAAGACAAAAAGTTGTTTTTTTCTGGGAGATACATTCACGAGATCCTCCCACTGAATAAGAATCAGAAAGTAAGAAAGGTAACTATCCTATAACCACAAGAGGAGCCAGCCTTGGATGAAGCTGTTAGCATGAAGTGCAAAGAAAGGAAGGGTGAACCCAGCAGCAACGGTCTCACTGTGCTGCTCATCACCCCCCCCCCTGAGGTCTACAGTGACTGCTACATGAGTGAACGGGTTTCTTTACTTCTGAACAGGACTCAGTTAGGATTCTGTTATATGAATTCAAAACACCCTAAAGGATCCCGTGGAGCACATGAACGGCTCACTTTAGAGACATGCTCTGCACTTTCAACAAACAGGATTTCTTAATTATTAACAACCAAACTAAGCTGGGCTTGGTGCTGTATGCCTGTAATTCCATCATTTAGGAGACTGAGGGAAAAGGATCTTAAGTTCTAAACAAACCTGGTGTACATAGCAAGACTGTCTCAAAAAATCAACCAAAAAAACAAGCCAAAAACAACCAAAGCTCACTACAGCTGCTTTTTTTTTTTTTTTTTTTTTTGGTTTTTCGAGGTAGGGTCTTGCTCTAGCCCAGGCTATGTAGTCTCAAGGTGGTTTTGAACTCATGGCAATCCTCCTACCTTTGCCTCCCAAGTCACTCCAGCTATTTTTAAAGTTCATTCTGGGATATTTGTCACCCTGCAGAAACTCCTAAAGAGCTAGATTCATTCTTTGAAGCTATATGAAAAATACCACACAAACCACACCGGTAGGTTCCAGTGAACGCCCTTTGGCAACCGGCTTTGGGTAGACATTTCAACTTGTTCACTGGGTGCCATATATCTCAGTCTTCACCACTGTTGCCACCAAAACTGGTACACTTTTCCTGGTACTCATTCCAGAACATGGTTTCAATACACTGCTTCATTCCTTATATTTCTGTTCTCAGAATATAAATCTGGCATATGCTAAACTGGATAGTTGAATCTTGGTCCCCTATCTAAACCTTAGCTACAAAGTAGGCCAAAAAATAAATAAAAAAAAACAAGAATTCTGCCTTCTCCCTTAGGAGATAAGGCCTGTAAGGAAGGAAATTCACCAAAAGCAGAAAAAAAAAAAAAATGGCATTTGACTGGGCGTGGTTGGTGCATGCCTTTGATCCAGAACTCCAGTGTCAGAAGTAGGAGGATTGCCATGAGTTCGAGGCCACCCTGAAACTACATAGTGAATTCCAGTTCAGCCTGGGCTACAGTAAGACCCTAACTAGAAAAAACAACTACAAAAAGAAAGAACCGGGTGTGGTGGCGCACGCCTTTAATCCCAGCACTCGGGAGGCAGAGGTAGGAGGATCGCCGTGAGTTCGAGGCCACCCTGAGACTGCACAGTGAATTCCAGGTCAGCCTGGGCCAGAGTGAGACCCTACCTAGAAAAACCAAAAAAAAAAAAAAAAAAAGAAAGAAAGAAAGAAAGAAAGAAAGAAAGAAAACGGTAATTTGAATAATGATGACTAAGTCAAATATATATAACAATGGCAGGATAATACAGTGGGTAACACTTGGACTCCAGATTCAGGCTACTGGGCTTTTAGGGAACACACAATATATTAACTATGAGAATCCAGAAATATTTAACCCTTTTGTATCTTTTTCCTTAATTGCAAAATAGGGTTATTATAGTGCCTTATTTAAAAGGTTGGTGTGGGCTGGAGAGATGGCTTAGCAGTTAAGGTGCTTGCCTGTAAGGCTAAATGACCCAGGTTTGATTCCCCAGGACCCATGTAAGCCAGATGCACAAGGTGGCACATGTGTTTGGAGTTTGTTTACTCCAGCTAGAGGCTCTGGCATACCCATTCTGTCTCTCTCTCTCTGCCTCTTTCTCTTTCAAATAAACAAAAATTAAAAGGTTGGTGTGATAATATGAAGAACTTAGGATAAAGCCTAGTACACAATACATTATCAAAAAATATTTTCAGAGCCAGGTGTGGTGGCACATGCCTTTAATCCCAGCACTCGGGAGGCAGAGGTAGGAGGGTTGCTGTGAGTTCGAGGCCACCTTGAGACTACAGAGTGAATTCCAGGTCAGCCTGGGCTAGAGTGAGACCCTACCTCGAAAAACAAAAAAAAAAGTTTTTTTTCACATGCTTCTGGAGTTCGTTTGCAGTGGCTGGAGGCCCTGGGTCCCCCAGTCTCTTGCTCTCTATCTGCCCCTTTATCTATCTCTCAAATATATAAAAATAAAATAAAATTTTAAAAAGAAAAAAATATTTTCTAGGGCTGAAACGATGGCTCAGTGGTAAAGGCACTTGCCTGAAAAACCTAATGACCTGCCTGGGTTCAATTCCCCCGTACCCATGTAAAGCCAGATGCTCAAAGGGGCACAGGCATCTGGAGTTTGTTTGCAGAGGCCAGAGGCTCTGGAGTACTGATTCATTCTCTCTCTCTCTCTCCTTGCAAATAAATAAAAATATTGGGCTGGAGAAATGTTTGTTAGAACAAGAATAAACAGAAGTAGAAAGAAAAGCAGAAAGAAATCACAAAGCTCTAGGCTGAGAGAAAGATACTTAAAGAAAAGCTGCCAGGGCAAAGTAGAGTTATCTAAAGGCTTGAATTAGGTTGGCAGCAGTGAGTGGGTGGTGGCTAAAGTGAGTTCAGAACCACAGGTACCATCTTCCTTACTATATACCAAGTGTGTCTGTGCAGAATAAAGTCAATCAAAACTGAGAAACCGTGCAGTTTTCTGGATTAAGTTATACCTGAATATACATAGTCTTTCATTTTAACTACTGTGAGTTAGTTACTGGGAACCAAAAAAGTCCCGATCAATACATGCTTGTAGCCTTGAAATACATTGTTGCTTTGCTTGACCTGGCACAATTTGGTTTGTATTACTTGAAATCAAAGGCTGAAGAAACAATGCCTTCTAAGTCAGTCATCTGCCTCTTGACTAACATTTTCAGGTATGTCTTTCTCTAACTTAAGTCATTCCATTCCTTTTTTTTTTTTTTAACAACTTCCATGATTGTAAACAATATCCCATGTTAATGTCCTCCCTCCCCCCACTTTCCCCTTTGAAACTCCATTCTCCATCATAAACCCTCCCCCTCTCAACCAGTCTCTCTTTTATTTTGATGTCATGATCTTTTCCTCCTATTATGATGATCTTGTGTAGGCATTCCATTCTTTACTTCTGACACATAATAGTTGTGCATATTTATGGAGTACTGTGTTGTGTTTTGATCTAATTCTTTCAGGTGTGAAATAATATGGGGAAAATTAATTCACAAAATTATAAAGGGGCTCAATACAGTCCATCTTGACAGAACTGCTCCATATGAACCACACAGTGGTGAGTGGACTTTGACATTGTGGTGGAAAAGCAGAATGTTAGAAAACTGTGTTGTGTACAGTGTGATCCCTCCTCACTGACATCTCAAATCTTCTATTAAAAGATATGTTTTATTCAAGATTTTCTCATGGGCAGGAACAAAATAGAGAATAGCCGGGCGTGGTGGCACACGCCTTTAATCCCAGTACTTGGGAGGCAGAGGTAGGAGGATCGCTGTGAGTTCGAGGCCACCCTGAGACTCCATAGTGAATTCCAGGTCAGCCTGAGCTAGAGTGAGACCCTACCTCGAAAAACCAAAAAAATAAAAATGAAATAGAGAATAGCCACAAAAGTGAGAACAGTGTTGGTACTTATAAAGAAATAAAAGAAAGCCAGGCATGGTGGTGCATGCCTTTAATCCCAGCACTTGGGAGGCAGAGGTAGGAGGATCACTGTGAGTTTGAGGCTACCCTGAGACTACATAGTGAATTCCAGGTCAGCCTGGGCTTCAGCGAGACTCTACCACATAAAATCAAAAGTAAAAAAAAAAAAATAAAAGAGCTCACAGAAGTCTTGGAATACATCCCCATGTACTTTTAAAAATTTTTATTGATTTATTTACTTGAGAGAGAGAAAGCAAACATATGGGCATGCCAGCAGTGCCCCTTGTGGCTGAAAATTCCTTACGTGTGTGCCATATTAGGCATCTGGCTTTATGAGGGTACTGTGGCAGGCTTTGCAAGCAAGCACCTTTAACTACTGACCCATCTTCCCAGCCCATATGTAGCATAGGCTGTCCTCGAACTCCTGATCCTCCTGCCTCTGCCTCTGCCTCTGCCTCTTCAGCAATTTCCCACTGATGTATGCTACCACACCCAACCCCTGTACTTTTTTTTTTGAGGTAGGGTCTCACTTTAGCCCAGGATGACCTGGCATTCTAGTCCCAGGCCTCAAACTGAGCAATTTTTCTACCTCTGCCTCCTGAGTGCTAGGATTAAAAGTGTGTGACACAATGCCCAGCCCCCTGCACTTTTTTTGAGACAGGGTCTCATATAATCCAGGTTTGTCTCAAGCTTTGTGCCTGCCTTCTGAGCCACACCCCAATTTCCTATATTTCTGAGGATGAGGAGAGCTCTAGTTGATAACAGATCTATACATGATTTCACATATCCTTGTTTAACCCACTGAGTTGATGGAAAATTCAGTTTTCTGGGGACAATCTTCGTCCTAAAATTCCTACCTCCCAGTGGCTCTTGAACAGTGTTAGTAGAGGCTATTAGAAAAGTGGACGTAGCCAGGTATGGTGGTGCACACCTTTAATCCCAGCACTTGGGAGGAAGAGGTAAAAAGATCACTGTGAGTTCAAGGCCACCCTGAGACTACACAGTGAATTCCAGTTCAGCCTGGGCTAGAGTGAGACCCTCAAAATAAAAAAGGAGGAGGAGGAGGGTTAAGGAAGAAGGAGGAAGAGGAAGAAGAAAAAGGAAGAAGAAGGAAGGAAAAAGAAGGAGGAAGGAAGAAAGAAAGAAAGAAAGAAAGAAGAAGAAAAGTGGAGGTACAGAGGGCAAGCCACATTGAAGAATGGAACAAGAGACAGATGGTCAAAGAGAACATAAACAGACAGATTTCAAGCATTAGACAGAGAGACAAAAGTACTGGCAAATGACCTAAAGATAGATGAAATCAGTCCATGTGCTTGCTGTTACTGACACATTTTCCTTAAAAAAAAAAAAAAAAAAAAAAAAAAAGCTTTGGGGGACTGGCTTAGCAGTTAAGGCACTTGCCTGCAAAGTCAAAGGACTCAGGTTTAATTCCCCAGGACCCATGTAAGACAGATGCACAAGGTGGCACATGCGTCTAAAGTCTTTTGCAGTGTCTGGAGGTCCTGGTGTGCCCATTTCTCACTCTCTCTCTCTCTCAAATAAATAAATAAAAATTAAAAATTATTTTTTGAAGCCTGGTGTAGTGGCACATGCCTTTAATCCCAGTATTCAGGAGGCAGAGGTAGGAGGGATCACTGTGAGTTTGAGGCCACCCTGAGACGACCTAGTAAATTCCTGGTCAGCCTGGGCTAGTGTGAGACCCTACCTCGAGAAACTAAAAAAAATTTTTTTTTTGATCCATATATTTACTTTTTATTGAACTTGTTAATGATACAGAGTTCTTACACTGCCAAACTATGCCTAAGAATCCAAAGAAATGGTACAATGGACAGCCTCATCCATCTATCATAATAAAAATTATTTTTTTCTTTAGTTTGAGACATGGTCTCATGTATCTCAGGCTAGGTAGTTGAGAATGACCTTGAATTTCTGATCCTCCAGTCCTTACTTACTGAGTAGCTGGAATTACGGACATGCACCATCAGACCCAGTTTGTACAGGGCTGGGGATGGAACCAGGGATTTGTGCTTTTTCTTAGAAGCAAGCTTTCTACTAAATGAGCTACAGCCCTATCCCATAAAATCTTTTTTTTTTTCTATTCGAGGTAGGGTCTCACTCTCGCCCAAAATGAGCTGGAATTCACTATGTAGTCTCAGGTTGGCCTCGAACTCACAGCACTCCTCCTACCTTGGCCTCCCTAGTGCTGGGGTTAAAGGCATGCACCACCAAGCCCAGTTCCATAAAATCTTTATAATTGAGATATAATATACATCACGAAATTCACCATCATTAAAGATGCCAGCCAGTGGTCTAGTCTACTCATAAGGCTAAGAAGCTATCAGAACATTTTCATCACTCCAGAGAGAAATTTTATACTCATTAGCAGTCACCTCTATAGTCCTTTCCTCATAGCCTGTGATGGTCACTATAGATTTGCCTGCTCCAGACAGTTCCCACACACAGTCATCTAAGACTATGTCTGGCTTCTTTCCCTTACGTGTTTGCAAGGTTGGCTGAGGTTTTAGTATAAGACCCACAGTTCCCTTTATGTTTCCTTTTAGGCTCACTGACCTAAGGATTTCTCACTAGGCTCTATTTTTCGTTATGTAGGCAAAGTCTTGGTATGTTGCCCAAACAGTCTGAAACTTGGGACTCGCTTGTCTCAGCTCCTGAGAAACCAGGATTAAAGGCATGTAACTACTGTGCCTTTGGCCCACAATACATCCAAGTATTACCAGCCTCGGGGCTAGGCCTTTAATACATTAAACCTTCGGGGAGGTACTATTCAGACTTAAACTATAACACCAAGGCACAACCAGACACAATGAATAATAACCGTTAGTTGCAAAATGGGCTTTGGAGGGGTCCTAAGACTTATTAAAGTCTCCACTGCACAAATAGCCACTACAGTGCATCAGTGGAAGAATGGCTGCCTTTCCTTCAGCATCTGCCACAGGGAGTGCTGCTAAAGAAACTCAGGCAATGACACCAAGATTGTTCAAGTCATTCTAATTGCCATCATGAAAACAAACTGTTGTAGTTGAACAAAATCAATTTTTATGACATGTAACCTGAATTACTGTAAGTAGAATTCTATTTTTTACATATTATCAAAGCATTTGAATTTGGAAGAGACACACCGTCACTTTATTTTTTAAAAATACTTTATTTGCAAGTAAAGAGGGAAAGAAAGAGAGAGGGAGGGGGAGGGAGAGAGAGAGAATACGTGGCCAGGTGCTCTTGCCACTAAAAACGAACTGCAGACTCATGAGCCACCTTGTGCATCAGGCTTCATGTGGGTACTGGGGAATCAAACCCGGGCCATTAGGCTTTGCAAACAAGCACCATCAACCGCTGAACCATCTGCCTAGTCCCACACATACCTTCACTTTACAGTGGAAAGGAATGAAACATTTTCTTTAAAGACTTCAGAAAAGACCACTCAGCAGGTCTGCAACAGAGCCAAGTGTCTAAACGATTCACTGGTATCTCCAAAAGACATTCCGACTCATGATATAAATAAAACTTAAGCGACCCCAGACACTGGCCGAGGTTTTGGTTTCTAACTTTCTATGGTTCTCCTACTCCTTATTCCTGTAAATGCGATACACACTCCCATGTCCCTTTTCTTCCTATCACCCCGCACCCCCCACAAAAGCAAAACCAGGTCTAACTTGTAGAATCCAATGATGCTTCTTGGGGATGCAACTGAAGCTTGCACTTGTCACCCCGTGCCAGGGTCCCTGAAACCATCGCTGTGAGGACACGGGCCAGGTTTAGCTCACCGGTGCTGGCGCCGGCCAACCGCCGTCCGAACCGCACCTGCATCCTGGAAAGGCTAGCCCGGCGGGGTCCGCAGTACCCACGGGACAAGCCAAGTACCCTCAATGTTTTCCAGACCGCTTGGTTGCTCAGCAACGCCGCCGCCGGAAGTGACGCTGGCCGTCGCGTAGAGACGAGGAGCGCGCCGGAGTCAGCGGTTGGACTGAAGGCCGGAGCGGCGTGCTGCGCCTGCGCAGAGCGCGGGGCTGCGGCGGCGGCGTGCGGAGCGGCGCTCGCGGGCACGCGCCCCGGCCACCAGCGGCGACCCAACCGGCGGCGCCGGGCGCGCGGACGCCAGAACGGCTGCGGGCTGCGGGCGGCTGACCCCGGGCTTGGGTCAGTGAGCGGCCCTCGGCCCCGGCCGAGCCTGCGATTCCCACCCGCAGCTGGTGCGCTGCTCACGGGGGTGGACCCCCGGCGAGGTCCCCGACGCTTCCCTTGGGGTGGACCCTGCGGCAGGTGTGTGCGTGCGAGGCCTAGGTCTGGTCCGCGCGGGCGAATGGGGAGGACGGAGCCCTCTGGCCCGCGGAAACCCGGGCTTTCCTTGACATGAAAGCTCTGTTTTAAATTATTTCGTTTCCTAGCCAGGGTCAGGACCAGACGAGGCTTTGTTTGTTGCTTTTCAATAAGAATGTTGAAGCTTAGATGTCCCCAGAACATTCGTGTTAGGACCTTTAATATATATAATATATAAAAACTGCATGGTAAATAAATTATAAGTTGAGGGTTTGGAAGATGACACAAAAAAATCTGTTAAGAGTGGACATGTGCTCGGTATCAAAAGACCTTAACACATTAATGTACGAATGGTTTCATTAGGAACTATTTGGCTCCAACACACAATTAGTCATCAAATTGAAGTCATTCAAAATGAAAGCAACTAAGATTTTTTTAATAACAGAAGTTCACTAATGCATAGTTGTGTTATTTTCCTTCAGGTTTTCTGTCAGATGTTCTACTGTAATAATGCTGGTAAGTATTGAAGGATTGATTTAAAAATATCTGTACGCAGAACTTAGTTTGTGCACATACAATTCTAGTGACTAGGAAACTGCTTAAAACATGTCAAGAACTGGGGAAGGTGAGAGATTTTTATCATATAAGCAGGCTATGACAACCTCTCATTGTTTCCTGTGAGAGCCAACTCACTCACTGGGTCAGTGAGTTACAGCAGTAGCCACAACGTCAACCAATTTTGCCTCAGTTCTTCGGAGCCCCAGCCCCCACAGGGTGACGCAGAGTAGGCAAGAAGCCATGAGGATGTTGGTGTGTGTTGCATTACAAGGCAGGAACTCTGATCTGAGGCAACAGTGTACATGCCTTTCAAGACTGTTGACTGTACAAACATCCTTGAGACAGTAGTCTAGAGCGATGGGTTTAGTCAGTACATTGCTTGGAAAGCAGAAGTGCCATGGATTTTTCTGCCAACAAAAATCCTGTGGTGTTTTCACTCATAAGATACGATGGCAGTTATTTGCCAATTTGACATGGTCAGATATCATTTAACTTCAAAATCTTGTTGTTTATTTTTATTTGTTTAAGAGCAACAGACAGAGAGAGAAAGAGGTAGAGAGAGAGAAAGAATGGGCGCCCCAGGGCCTCCAGCCACTGCAAACGAACTCCAGATGCGTGCGCCCCCTTGTGCATCTGGCTAATGTGGGTCCTAGGGAACCGAGCCTCGAACCGGCGTCCTTAGGCTTCACAGGCCAGCGCTTAACCGCTAAGCCATCTCTCCAGCCCTTAACTTCAAAATCTTGATCACGACTCCAACCTACAGCTTTTGCAAACAAGTAGACCCAGAGTTATTTAGTCTTTGCCTTCACTCCTGTTTTCTGTTGTTGTGAATTTAAGAAGGTAACATTTGCACCCTGATCTAAAATATTTACAAAATCATTAGAGCTGGGTGAGGTGGTGCATGCCTTTAATCCCAGCACTCAGGAGGCAGAGGTAGGAAGATTGCTGTGAGTTCAAGGCAAGTCTGGGAATATGGAGCGAGTTCCAGGTCAGCCTGGGCTAGAATAAGACTCTACCTCAAAAACAAACAAACAAAAATCACCAGAAAGTTCAAATGACAATTGACCTATTCATCAAGACCCTGCCATTGCACATGCCAACATTTATTTATTTTTTTAAATTTTTTTGTTACTTCTTATTTATTTATTTGAGAGTGACAGAGAGAGAAAGAGGCAGATAGAGAGAGAGAATGGGTGTGCCAGGGCCTCCAGCCACTGCAAACGAACTCCAAATGCGTGTGCCCTCTTGTGCATCTGGCTAATGTGGGTCCTGGGGAATTGAGCCTCCAACCGGGGTCCTTAGGCTTCACAGGCAAGCGCTTAACTGCTAAGCCATCTCTCCAGCCCTATTTATTTATTTTTGAGACAAGGTCTTGCTTGTAGCTCAGACTTCAGCTTCCCAAGTCTGGTATTAAAGATTTGCACCACCATGCCCAGCTAAATATTTACTTTTAAAACAAAATAGGATATAAACACTATATTATAATTTTCTTGTAGAATTTATACTGAATATCTTAGCTTTTACTGGCTCAATAAATAAGCTATGGAAGGTGTAGTGGTGCACCTCTTTAATCCCAACAGAGGTAGGAGGATTGCTGAGAGTTTGAGGCCAGCCGGAGACTACATAGTGAATTCCAGGTCAGCCTGGGCTAGAGCAAGTCCCTACCTCAAAAAACCAAAAATAAATAAATAAGCTATTATATGCCTATAAATATACTTTATTTAACAAATCCACAATTCTTGGATGTCTGTGTAGTTTCTAGTTTTCATTACTATGAGAAGCATACACTCTGTTATTGTACTATGGGAACATTGCACACATATCAGATAGACAAGTGCTTGTGCCTTTGGAGAAAATAGTTAACTGTTTTGGGATTCCTTTCTTCCTCCTCCCTTCAATGTCCTGCTTTCTTTGGCTGTCCTCAAACTTGCAACAATACTCCAGCCTCAGCTACTGAATTCTGGTATTACGGGCATGAGCCGTCATGCCCTGCTTGGTACTGGAATTTTAACTAAAGTTTTAAAATAGATTCACATTGCTAAAAGTCAGTCTGTGCCCTTCCTTAATTTTTGGAGGCATTTTTATTTTATGCACATCATTAAGTCTTTGGATGTTTGTTGATAATAAGATGTGGTGCTTTTTTATCTTAACAAGTAGGAAAAACTGGAATGAAGAGATCTCAATCAGTTTAACACATGATTATATTCACTATATGAAAACATTTTCTTATAACATTCTGTGTTTTATGTTTATTTCAGATGTATATGTGTCATCAAAAGCTGTTTCTCCCATTGCCAGTAGATGCATTTTTGATACAAGGAATGCCAGCATAACACAAGTTTTAAGCTTTTAAAATACTTTTATTAATTTTAGGAGTTAAGAAGTTTCCATTCCTTTGCTCCAAATCAGAGCAGTTTGTTCTCTGCATACAGAAATGGATTGATGTTTAAAAAGAGCTGGCTCCTGGTAGATGTTTAAAACTGGATTGGAATGATCTAAGCTCTGTGCTGAAGTAAGGTCAGTTGCACTGCATATACTAATTTGGGTAAGTATTTTATGTTGACTGATTAGTGAGAAAAGACTATCAGAAAAAAATCTAAAGTTGAGAAAATTACTCTTAGCTCAACATTAAAAGTATGTTTAGTCTTGTACTATTTTTGATATCAATAGTTTAGAAATTTAAGTAATTTGTGACAAATTAAACCTAGCTTTGAGTTGTATTAGAAAAAAAAAAAGTTTTCTCTGTGGTTCTGGGTATCAAACCCAGGGCCTCACACATGCTGGTTTCTACTCTACCAGCTCTAGAAAACTTTTATAAGTACACATCCAGAATTATAAAACTCAATTAAAAATGTCCATAGGGGCGGGAGAGATGGCTTAGTGGTTAAGGTGCATGCCTGCGAAGCCCATGTAAGCCAGATGCACATGGTGGTGCATGCATCTGGAGTTCGTTTGCAGTGGCTAGAGGCCCTGGCGCACCCATTTTCTCCCTCCCTCCCTCCCTCTGCCTCCCTCTCCCTGCCCCCTCTGTCTCTAATAATAAAAAATAATGTCCATAGGAGCTGGGCATGTGGTGCACACCTTGAATCCCAGCACTTGGGAGGCAGAGGTAGGAGGATCGCCAAGTTCAAGGCCACCCTGAGACTACATAGTGAATTCCAGGTCAGCCTGAGCTAGAGTGAGACCCTACCTCGAAAAACCAACCAACCAACCAAACAACAACAAAAAAGTCCATAGGTACAGCACTAATGTAATCATCAACTATGCCTCATATTACATTGTTTACATGGGAAATTGAATTTTGGTGGTAGTGTTTTTGTTTTCTCAAGGTAGGGTCTTGCTGCAGCCTAGGCTGACCTGGAACTAACTGTAGTCCCAGGCTGGCCTCAAACTAACAGTGATCCTCCTATCTCTGCTCCCAAGTGCTAGGATTAAAGGTGTGCATCACCACGACTATCTTAAGGAATTGAACTTTGGGGCCAGGCATGGTGGTGCATATCTTTGATCCCAGCACTCGGGAGGCAGATGTAGGAGGATCACAGTGAGTTCAAGGCCACCCTGAGGCTACATAGTGAATTCCAGGTCAGCCTGGGCAAGAAGGAGACCCTACCTCAAAAAAAAAAAAAAAAAAAAAGAAAGAAATTGAACTTTGAACTTAACCTATGCCACTTGGATTCAGTATTTATAAATATAAGAATCCAGCAAATCAGAATATTACCTGCCATCTAAATTCATGTAATAGCTAGGTGTGATGGCTCACACCTGTAATCCCATCTTGCAGGAAGATGAGACAGGAGGATTGCCACAAGTTCAAGGCTAGTCTGGGCTACATAGTTGAAAGTAGCCTGGACTATGGGGTGAAAATCTGCCTCAAAAACTACTACTAAGAACATCAAAAACTAATAAATTTGGGCTGGAGAGATGGCTTAGCAGTTAAGGAGCTTGCCTGCAAAGCCAAAGGACCCAGGTTCGATTCCCCAGGACCCATGTAAGCCAAATACACACATGTGGCCCATGTGTCTGGAGGTTGTTTGCAGCAGCTGAAGGAAGTTCCTTAAAAAATTTTTAAAAATTACATGGGTGTGGTGGCGCATTCCTTTAATCCCAGCACTTGAGCGGCAGAGGTAGGAGGATTACAGTGAGTTTTAGGCCACCCTAAGAATTCCAGGTTAGCCTGAGCTACAGTGAGACCCTACCTCGAAAAGCCAAAAAAAAAAAAAAAAAAAAAAAATTAATAAATTCAGGGCTAGAGAGATGGCTCAGTGGTTAAGGCACTTGGCTACAAAGCTTAACAACCTATGTTTGATTCCCCAATAAAGCACACAAAGTGGTACATGCATCTGGAATTCACTTGTAGCAGCTAGAGGACCTGGTGTGACCATTTTATCCTTCCCTCCCTCCCTCCCTCCCTCTGTCTCTTTCTGATTGCAAATAAAAAAATTTTAAAAATAAATTCAAAAACTTAAAAAAAATAAACTGCAGGGCTGGAGAGATGGCTTAGCGGTTAAGCACTTGCCTGTGAAGCCTAAGGACCCTGGTTCGAGGACTAATTCCCCAGGACCCTCATTAGCCAGATGCACGAGGGGGGCACACACATCTGGAGTTCGTTTACAGAGGCTGGGAGCTCTGGCGCGCCCATTCTCTCTCTCTCTCTCTCTCTCTCTCTCTGCCTCCTTCTCTCTGTCGCTGTCAAATAAATAACAAAAAAAAAATTTTAAAAAACCTGCCAAGTGTTGTGGTACATACCTTTAATTCCAGCCCTCAAAAAGCAGAGGTAGGAAAATTGCTGTAAGTTTGAAGACAACCTGGGACTACAGAGTGAGTTCCAATTCTGCCTGGACTAGAATGAGACCCTATCTCAAAAAAGTGAGTAAATTCACATAATAAAAGATACCCTTCTAGGTTATTTGTTGTTTAAACACATAACAAATAACGGCCGGGGAAATGGCTAAATGGTTAAAGGTGGTTGCTCATAAATAAATATAATAAAGCTCTGAATTGAGAGACTCAAACACTTAAATGTTATATGTGTCAATGGCAAGGGTTCTGCTTTGTAGCTTTTGTAATAAAACAGAAAATCCATGTGGTTAAATGCCATATTCTTTGTTTTTAATTAATTTCTCCTTTTTGGTTGAGTTCTTACTTTTTAGGACTTCTCACTAAAACCTCAATAATACACACACATTTCTTGCATGTGTGCAACTAAACCTCAATAATCATAATATGGGTTACACTGTGTTTTGATTAGTATGTACTTTGAGACTAATGAATATTTTATGTAACTAGAGATCATTTTGTTAAAGTTACCTACTTAAACCAGGTGTTATGGTGCATACTTTTAATCCCAGCACTTGGAAGGCAGAGAGGTAGGGGAGTCACTAAGTTCAAGACTACCTTGGGGCTACAAAGTGAGTTCCTGGTCAGCCTGGGCTAGAGTGAAACCCTGCCTCCAAAAAAAAAAAAGCATGTACTTAGTATTTATTTATTTTAAAGTAGCTTTAATATTCTGTTTTTTAGACAGTAGAATGTTGTACCGAAAAAGCATGAGAGGAGACTGGGGTGATAACTCAGTGTATTATAGGAACAGAACCAATAGAATGAATATATATTATAAAGGGGACTTACTAGATTGGCTTACATGGTACCAGCTGGGCAGTCCAAAAATAGCTGTCCACAGATTGGACAATGAGAACCCAGTAGCTTCTCAGTCCACAAGGCTGGATGTCTCAGCAGTCCCAGTTTGGAGCTGAAGGCCTAGAGGATTTCTGAAGAGCCACTGGTCGCCAGTCCAAGTTGGAAGACTAAAGAAGCTGAGTTCCAGCATCTGTGAAGTTAGCAACAGAGTAGATGAATTCACCATCAAGTAGCAAATATAGTCAGGCAAAAAAAAAAAAAAAGACACTTGGACTGGAGAGATGGCTTAGTGGTTAAGGTGCTTGTCTGAAACACTTTTTCCTAGAACTTCATATATCTTAGAGAAAAGTCCTTAAGCCTAATCATGGGCTGGAGAGATGACTTAGTGGTTAAGGTGTTTGCCTGCAAAGCCAAAGGACCTCAGTTCGATTCCCCAGGACCCAACTAAGCCAGATGCACAATGTGGCGCATGCATCTGATCGGGAGTTCGTTTGCAGTGGTTGGAGGCCCTGGCCCCGTGGCATGCCCATTCCCTCAATCTCTCTCTCTCTCCCTCCCTCCCTCTCTCCCTCCCCCTCTCCCTTTCCCCCTGCCTCTTACTTTCTCAAATAAATAAAGTTTTGAAAAAAATGCTTAATCACTAGTTTATACTCTGTATTTTACCAGTTTTACTTGTTGTTTTCAAGGTAGGGTCTCACTCTAGTCTAGGCTGACCTGGAACTTACTCTGTAGTCCCAGGTTGGCCTTGAACTCTGCCTCCTGAGTGCTGGGATTCAAGACCCACCACCACCATGCCTGGCAGGTTTACTTTTTTTCTTTTTGGAGACAGGATCTCACTATGTAGGTAGTTTGGCTTCAAACTTGCTCTTTCTGCCTCAGCCTCTTAAGTGGTGGGATTACAAGGCATATGCTACCACATCCAGCTCTTAGCAGGTTAACATTCACTTCTGTTTTTAAATAGGTATAATAGACATGTAAACACAGTATGTTTATGGAATAATGTTTCTCCTTTTTCAGGGTTACCCAAATCCATTACTGAGACCATGAAAATTTTGTTGGTGTTTGACTTCGACAATACAATCATAGATGACAATAGTGACACCTGGATTGTGCAATGTGCTCCAGACAAAAAGCTTCCTGTTGAACTAGAAGATTCTTATGAAAAAGGATTTTGGACAGAATTTATGGGCAGAGTGTTTAAGTACTTGGGAGAAGAAGGTGTAAAGGCCGAAGAAATGAAGAGAGCAGTGACGTCGATGCCTTTCACTTCTGGGATGGCAGAACTCTTCAGCTTTATAAGGAAGAATAAGAACAGATTTGACTGTATCATTATTTCAGATTCAAATTCTGTCTTCATAAATTGGGCTTTAGAAGCTGCTAATTTTCATGATGTCTTTGATAAGGTGTTTACAAATCCAGCAGCATTTGATAGCAATGGTCATCTCACTGTGGAAAATTACCACGCTCATTCTTGTAATAGGTGCCCAAAGAATCTCTGCAAAAACGTAGTTTTGGAAGAATTTGTAGATAAACAGTTAAAAGAGGGAGTGAATTACACACAAGTTGTTTACATAGGTGATGGTGGAAATGACGTCTGTCCAGTAACCTTTCTGAAGAAGAATGATGTTGCCATGGCACGAAAAGGATACACTTTACATAAAACTCTTTCTAGAATGTCTCAAAATCTCCAGCCTACGGAATCTTCTGTTGTAGTCTGGTCTTCAGGTCTTGAAATAATTTCCCATTTACAATTTCTAATAAAAGAGTAATATGCCAACAACTGAAATATGTTGTAGTTAAAATTGGCTCAGCAGCACAAAACTAAAATCTCAAATGCTAGTGGCTTTAAAAAATGTGGGTTTAGAGCAGGGCGTGATGGTGCATGCCTTTAATCCCAGAGGAGGCAGAGGTAAGACATGTACAAGGTGGTGCACTAGTCTGGACTTCATTTGCAATGGCTAGAGGCCTTAATGCACCCATTCATATTCGTATTCATTTTCTCTCTCTCTCTCTCTCTCTCTCTCTCTCTCTCTCTCTCTCCCTCCCTCCCTCCCTCCCTCCCTCTCTCTCTCTCTCTCTCTCTCTTTCTCTTTCTGCTGGGCATGGAGGTGCATGCCTTTAATCCCAACATTCAGAGGGCCAAGGTAGGAAGATTGCTGTGAGTTGGAGGCCAGCCTGAGAAAACTGCATAGTGAATTCAGGACAGTCAGGGCTAGAGCAAGACCCTACCTCAAAAAACCAAAAGAGAGAAAAAGAAAAAAGATTGCTATTCAAGCTCTAGTCCTCACAGCAACATTCTGGCCAGCAATAATGGAGTGAGGTTGCAACACCTTAAGGATATTAACAAAAGTACTGGACCCAGGCTGGTCTCAATTCTGCTTTGGCATCCACAGTGCTGGGATTACATGTGTACCACCATTCCTGTCTGATTTAATCAGTATGTTCTTTGTGTTTGGAAATTATTTGTCTTCTGTTGAGGCCAATAAACGATTATGAAACTAAAAAGATAAGGCTTTAGGGCTGGAGAAATGGCTTAGCACTTAAGATGCTTGCCTGTAAAGCCCAAGGACACAGGTTCATTTCTTCAGTACCTACATAAAGCACAAGGTGGTACACACATCTGGAATTTCTTTGCAGTGCGTAGAGGCCCTGGCACTCCCATTCTCTCAAGAAGATATGTGCCCATTCTCTCAAAATATTTTTTAATTTTTTTTATTGACAACTTCCATAATTGTAGACAATAACCCATGGTAATTCCCTCCCTTCCCCCACTTTCCCCTTTGAAACTCCACTCTCTATCATATCCCCTCCCTCTCTCAATCAGTCTCTCTTTCATTTTGATGTCATGATCTTTTCCTCCTATTATGATGGTCTTGTGTAGGTAGTGTCAGGCACTGTGAGGTCATGGATATCCAGGCCATTTTGTGTCTGGAGGAGCACGTTGTAAGGAGTCCTACCCTTCCTTTGGCTCTTACATTCTTTCTGCCACCTCTTCCACAATGGGCCCTGAGCCTTGGAAGATGTGATAGAGATATTTCAGTGCTGAGCACTCCTCTGTCACTTCTTCCCAGCACCATGGTACCTTCTGAGTCATTCCACGGTCACTGCCATCTGAAAAGAAGTTTAACCAAAAGTGAGAGTAGCATTAATATATGGGTATTGTTGCAGTCAGGTTCTCATTGCTGGTAGAAATCATCCAAGAGCAGCTTGTGGGGAAAAAGAGGTTTATTTTGGCTCACAGTCTTGAGGAAGAAGCTCTATGATGACAGGGAAAATGACAACATGAGCAGAGGGTGGACATCACCCCCTGGCCAACATAAGGTGGACCATAGCAACAGGAGAGTGTGCCAAACACTGGCTTGGGGAAATGGGCTATAACATAAGCCCGTCCCAACAATATACTCCCTCCAGGAGGTGTTAATTCCCAAATCTCTATCATCTGGGAACTTAGCATTCAGAACACCTAAGTATATGGGGGACACCTAAATCAAACCACCACAGGTATGAACATTAAGAGAAGTGCTTACTGGGCAGTTGGTGAGGATAGTATATACATTTAGCCAGACAGCAGCAGACATTACACCCCTAGGGCTCGTGACTACCCTTGTAGGCTTTCAGTATCAGGGATATATTCCCTTCCCATGGAGCAGGCCTCCAGTCAAATTAGAGAGTAGTTGGTTTCCCTATAACAGACATGCCACTATTGCACCTGTTGACTCATTTGGCCTGGCTGGCCAAATATAAGGCTTGTAGTGTCCACCGTTCAGTATCTTCACTGGTGATTTCTTTCTCCCCCATTGAACTGCATACAGCATAGCTTTTTCCAGTTTTCTGTCAGATGGTCTATATGGAGGAGGTTTTCAGCTCAACTCCAGCAGGATTTCTCAGTGACCTTGCAGCCCAAGTATGTGGAATCTTCAGCAATAGGGTCTTACCATCTATTCCTGGTGGGAAACCAAAAGCCTTGGCAATGGCTTGTAATGTTTTGGGGGCATCAGGGACCTCCCTGGCCAACAACTCACTGGAAGGTATCCCATCCCTGGCACTGAAAATTTTCTAGCAACAATCTATGGCTTCTGGGTGTGCCATTTTCCAAAAAAAAAAAAAGTAGGTTTCCATATGACTTATTCATATCTTAGATTTGATTAGCCCTCCTCCACCTTTCCTTTACTCAATCTCTTCCCCTGACCTCAGTTACGCCTTTTCACCCTTGTTAATCTGTTCGTGTACTTACATAAATATAATACCATCCTATTAAGTCCACCCTCCCTCCATTTCCACTCCATGTATATCCCCTTTCTAGCTTACTGGCCTTTGCTACTGAGTTTTATTCCAACTCACATAGAAGTCCAATCATTTGTAGCTAGGATCCACATATGGCATTTGGCTTTCTGGGCCTGGGTTACCTCACTAAGCATAATCCTTTCCAGATCCATCCATTTTCCTTCAAATTTCATAATTCCATTTTTCTTTACCACTGAGTAGAACTCCATTTTATAAATATGCCACATCTTCATTATAAACTCATCAGTTGAGGGACATCTAAACTGGTTCCTTTTCCTAGATATTGTGAATAGAGCAGCAATAAACATGGCTGAGCAAGTATCTCTAAGGTAGTGAGACAAGTCTTAGGATATATGCCTAGCAGTGGTATAGGTGGGTCATATGGTAAATCTATTTTTGGCTGCCTCAGGAACCTCCATACTGATTTCCACAATGGCTGACCAGATTACATTCCCACCAACAGTGTAGAAGGGTTTCTGTTTTGCCGCATCCTCACCAGCATGTATTATCATTTCATGATGGTAGCCATTCTGACAGGAGTGAGATGGAACCTCAAGGTAGTTTTAATTTGTATTTCCCTGGTGGCTAGGGATGTGGATCTTTTTTTTTTTTTTTTTAGATGTTTATATGTCATCTGTATTTCCTCTTTTGAGAACTCTCTAGCTCCATAGCCCTCCCGCCCCCCACCCAAGGTAAGGTCTCACTCTTGCTCAGGCTAACCTGGAATTCACTATGTAGTCTCAGGATGGCCTTGAACTCTCAGCAATCCTCCTACCTCTGCCTCCCACATGCTGGGATTAAAGACCTGTGCCACCATGCCTGTCCATAGCCCGTTTTTTAATTGGATTGTTTGATTTCTTATTATTTAGTATTTTTAAGTTCTTTATATATCTTGGATATTAATCCTCTGTCAGATGTATAGCTGGCAAAGATTTTCTCCTATTCTGTAGCTTGCCTCTTTGCTCTATTCAGTGTCCTTTGCTGTACAAAAGCTTTGTAATTTCATGAGGTCCAAGCAGTTGATCTGTGGTTTTATTTCCTGAGCCAATGGTGTTATATTCAGAAAGCCTTTGCCAAGACCAATATGTTGAAGGGTTTCCCCTGCTTTTTCCTTTAGCAGTTTCAGAGTTTCAGGTCTGATATTAAGGTCTTTGATCCAGTTAGACTTAATTCTTGTACATGGAGAGAGATAAGGATCTATTTTCATCCTTCTACAGTTACATATCTAGTTTTCCAGCACTATTTGCTTTTCTCCAGTGAGTATTTTGCTTTTTTTTTTTTTTTTTTTAAGGGAAGGTCTCACTCTAGTTCAGGCTGACCTGGATTTCACTGTGCAGTCTCAGGGTGGCCTCGAACTCATGGCGATTGTTCTACCTCTGCCTCCCAAGTGCTGGGGTTAATGGCATACTTCACCACATCTGGCTATTTTTGTCAAAGATCAGGTGGCTGTAGCTACCCAGACTTACATCTGGGTCCTCTATTCTGTTCCATTGATCTACATGTCTGTTTTTGTGCCAGTACCATACTGTTTTTGTTACTATGGATCTGTAGTATAGGTTAAAATTAGGTATGGTAATACCACCAGCCTTATTTTTGTTGCTCAAAATTGTTTTAGTTATTTGAGGTATTTTGTGCTTCCAAATGAATTTTTGGATTGTTTTTTTCTATCTCCATGAAGAATGCCATTGGAATTTTTTTTTTTTTTTTTTTTTTTTTTTTTTTTTTTTTTGGTTTGCCATTGGAATTTTGATGGGGATTGCATTAAATGTGTAGATTGCTTTTGGTAAGATTGACATTTTCACAATATTGATTCTTCTGATCCAAGAACAAGGGATGTCTTTCCTTTTCCTAGTGTCTTCTGCAATTTCTGCCTTGAGTGTTTTAAAGTTTTCATTGTAGAGATCCTTCACTTCCTTGATTAGGTTTATTCCAAAGTACTTTATTTTTTTGAGGCACTTGTGAGTGGAGATGATTCTCTGATTTCATCTTCTGTGTGTTTATTGTTAGCATATAGGAAGGCTACTGATTTCTGTGTGTTTATTTTGTATCCTGCTACATGGCTATAAGTGTTTATCAGCTCTAAGTTTGCTGATAGAGTCTTTAGGGTCCTTTTTGTATAGAATCATATCTTCAAATAATGATAAATTGATCACTTCCTTTCCAATTTGTATCCTTTTTATTTGTGTCTCTTACTTATTGCTATGGCTAAGACTTCCGGTGCTATATTAATCCCAGCCTCCCGAGTGCTGGGATTAAAGGCGTGCCCACCACACCCAGCTAGAATCCTGCTTTTTAACAGTCTGTAAACCTGTGTCTTTTGGTTGGAGCATTAAGGCTGATGATATTGAGTTATTGCCAGGCATAGTGGTGCACACCTTTAATCCTAGCACTCAGGAGGCGAAGGTAGGAGGATCACCATGAGTTCGAGGTCACCCTGAGACCACAGAGTGAATTCCAGATCAGCCTGGGCTAGAGTGAGACCCTACTTTGCAAAACCAAAAAGAGAGAGAGAGAGAGAGAGAGAGAGAGAGATGTTATTAAAAGGTGTGTATTTATTTTTCTTGTTTTGTAGCTCTTCCAGTTTTACATTTGCTCTCTTGTATTAACTAGTATTTGGGTATTGTTTATTTTTCTCAGATTTCTTATATGTGTGCTTTTTTTTCCTCTTCAGCATGGAGAATCCTTTCAAGTATTTTCTGTAGAGCTGGCTTTGTCTTCAAATACTCCTTTAGCCTGCTTTTTGTTGTGGAATGTCCTTTTTTTCTCCCTCTATATGAGTGGATAGCTTTGCAGGATAAAGTAACCTTGGCTGACAGTTGTTATCGTTCAGAACTTGGAACACAGCATTCTAAGCCCTTTTGGCTTTTAAAGTTTGTGTTGAGTAATCTGCTGTGGTCCTGATGAGCTTGCCTTTGTATGTCACTTGATTTTTCTTGCTAACTGCTTTCAATATCTTTTCTTTGGTTTGTTTGTTTTGTAATTTAATTATAATATGATGGTGAGGGGTTATTTCCAGATTTTGTCTGTTTGTCATTCTATAGGCTTCCTGTATCTGTACTGGCATCACTTACCCTACTTGAGGGAAGTTTTCTTCTGTGATTTTGTTGCAAATACCTGTTATGCCTTTGGGGTGAATTTCTTCTCCTTCTACTATGCCTGCTATTCAAGTATTGTTGTAGCCTGGGTGAAGCAAATTACTGGCAAATTCTAAAATTCAAATGAGCTATAAAGACATTCAATCAAAACCAGCACAGAGTATTTTTATATAAGCATGGGGATTAGACTAAACAGATAATCTAGTAAAGACAAAATCCCTAAGGGTGTGTGTTGCCCCACACCCTTAATCCTGTCAACTTGGAGGTTGCAATTTCTAGTCTGAAATGGGTTCCAAATCAGCCTGTGGCCAGTCAGTCCCTGCCCCCAATAATGACAGAAGAAAAAGACAAAGGCCTTAAAAATCAGGAAACAGTAGTCAACAGCTTATTTGAGAAGGGTAAAGCCAATCAAGAATATATCATTCAATTCTAATACATAACCTTTCCTGACACGGAACGAGAGATAAGCACTTCTAGTTCAGGGTTGTGTATCTGGCTTTGTATAAGTAGGCCTTGTTACATTTTGGGATGGCTCCCAATCTCACCAATGCTGAGTGCCCACCTTGATCTCTCTTGGTGCCAGGTAGCCAGGGATGAATGAGTTCTCTGGACATTCATGGCCCTGTCGGTTGGGGGATGGGGGACTTTGTAGGGTACCTGGAGTCATACTGGAGCTGTTCAGCTGGTCCCTTTTGTATTCTCCTTCAGCAGCTGCTCAGCTGGTCTCTGCTGTCTTCCCTTTTAGGTTTCTTGCCTTTTTGAGGAGGGTGGTGGGAGTGGAAAATCCCCTCACCTTGTTCCTGCTCCTGCTGCCTGTGCTGCCCGCCAGGTGGGCTTGCGGATTGGGGCTGCTAGCCCTGGTGGCATTCTGGCCGGTTTCCTCCTTTCTGGAAGATCTTGGTCTCTCCTCCTTCTCTGCTGTGGTTGATAATAACCTTACACACCTCACTTTTCAGTAGAGGGGTATATTTTGCTGTGTTTCTGTTTATTTCCCTCCCTAGGCTGCCTTGGTGTAGCTAGTATGCTGCCGTCTTACCCAGAACTATCCATAAAATATTTTTTTATAAGGCTTATGGGATGCAGATACAGCTCAGCATTTAAGGCACTGGGCTGCAATGTATAACAACCTGGGTTTGATTCTCCAGTACTCACCTAAAGCCAGATAAATAAAGTGGCACATATATCTGGACTTTATTTGCAGTGGCTAGAGGCCCTGCTGCACACATTCTCTCTCTCTCCCCTTGCAAAGAAATAAAAAATATTTTCTAAAAATAAGGCTTTAGGGCCTGGAGAGATGGCTTAATGGTTAAGGCACAAAGTGGCGCATGCATTTGGAGTTCATTTGCAGTGGCTGGAGGCCCTGGAGCACCCATTCTCTCCCTCTCACTCACTCTCTCTCTCTCTCTCTCTCTCTCTGTGTGTGTGTGTCTGAATCTTTCTCTCTCTTAAATAAATAAATAATATATTTTTAAAAATAAGGCTTTAGAGGTTGGGGAGATGGCTCAGAGGTTAAAGATGGTTGCCTGCAAAGCCTACTGGTCTGGGTTCAATTCGCAGTATTCATATAAAACCAGAAAAACACACCTGGGGTTCATTTGCAGTGACAAGAGGCCCTGGTGCACCCATACTCTCTCTCAATCAATTAAAAATAAGACTTTAATTTTCTTTGATGTCTAACCAACTAGTTTAGACAACATCATCTACTGAGACTGTCTAGATAAGCCAAACAAAAAACATCAGCTGTTGGGGGCTGGAGAGATGGCTTAGTGGTTAAGGTACTTGCCAGCAAAGCCAAAGGACTCGGATTCAACTTCCCGGTACCCACATAAAGCCATATTCACAAGATGGCACATGCATCTGGAGTTTGCAGTGGATGAGGGTCCTGGCATGCCCATTATGTCTCTCTCTCTTCTCTCTCTGCCTCTCTGCCTCTTTCTCTCCCTCTCTTAAATAAATAACTAAACAAACATTAAAAAAAATAAAACATCAGCTGGCAACAATGAAGAATTTCTAAGGAAGCACAGAAACTAGAAGGTGGCCTGTATCCCTGTAAGTGGTGACCAGTCTTAAATTGTACTAAATGCTTATGTTGCTCTCCTCATGTGAGCAGAAGAGACAATGGAGTATGATTCCTGTTCTGGGAAGAATGATCCAGGAGTAAACAGACCTTTAAAGGGATAGCAGCTCAGTCTGGAATGCTCTCAGACTGCAGAGTTGGATTAAGGTTACCTAACATTGTTCCCAGGTGCCTGGTTTCTCAAAAGGAATAAACACTAGGTATGGCAGCTGGCTTTTAGGTGACCACTATGATTCCTGACTTTTGGTATTCCTCAGGGGGAAGGGGAGGACTTGCTTCAATAGAATACGTGAAGATAAGATACTTGATTGTATATACATGAATACGTTAATTTCTAGTCCTCTTGCTTTTCCTGTGTGTGGTTATGCATGCATGTGTGTATTCATTTTCATATGTGGGTGTGTGGATGCATGTGAGTGTGTATGCATGTCAGCATATTTTAAGGCCAGAAGATGGTATTATATCTTCTTCAATTGTTCTTGCCCCTTATATTTTTAAGACAGGGTCTCTCACTGAATCTGGGACTCATCAATTGGGCCAGACTAGCTAGCCAGCAAGCTGCTGGGATCTTGTCTCTGTCTCCTCGGTGCTGGGATTACAGGCCCAACTTTTACGTGGCTGCTAGGGTCCTCACGCTTGTGCAACAAGCACTTTACCCACTGAGCCATCTCCACAGCCTTTTAGGACCCTTGTTAGGAGACTGCCTTGTTCATTTTGAAGAAATAAGCTGCTATGTGGTATGGTGGACTTTGGAGAAGTCAACATGGCAAGCAACTGAAACTTGACAGTGGAACTAAATATAGGATTTTGTAAGTGATACTGTCCCGTGGAGCTTCACTTGAGCCCAGCTAAATACTGTGATTGCAACCTTAGACCATGAAGCAGAGGACCTAGCTAAGCTGTGCTTGGACTCCTAGACAACAGAACCTGTGAGAAAATAAGTTTGTGTTAAGACAGAAATTTATGGGCTACAGAGATGTCTTAGTGGTTAAAGGTACCTACTTGCAAAGCCTGATGGCCTGAGTTTGATTCCCCAGTATCCATTTAAAGCCAGATGCACAAAGTGGTGTATGCATCTGGAGTTCATTTGCAGTGGCAGGAGGCCCTGGTGCATGCTTGACTATTTCTCTTCCTCTCTCTTTCCATGTCTCAATATTTGATTTATTTTTATTTTTCCAAGGTAAAATCTTGCTCTAGCCCAGGCTGACCTGAAATTCACTATGTAGTCTCAGGGTGGCCTCAATTTCACAGCGATCCTCCTACCTCTGCCTCCCAAGTGCTGGGATTAAAGGCGTGCGCCACCATGCCCAGCCTCTCCCAGTATTTTTTTTTTAAAAAACAGGAAATTTGAGAATAGTTACATAGTACTAAGAAACCACTATAGTAGGCCTGCAAATCTAAAATCGTTTGCAAATACATTGTAGAATACAATACAAAATACCTAGGTGCACAATGAGACATGAGTGGAAATGAGCTAAAGATTCTATTCAAGCAGATCTGCAGGACCTCCAGATGGAGTTTTCAGAGAAAAACTTATGATAATATTGACAAAGAATTGAAAATTATATTAAAAACAAAGAGAGGTATGTGGGAAGATGCTCAGTGCTTAAAGGCACTTGATTGCAAAGCCTAAAGACCTGGTATTGGCTCTCCAGTATCCACATAAAGTCTGATGCACAAAATGGTTCATGAGTCTGGAGTTCATTTGCAGTATTGAGAGGCCCTGATGCACCCATATTTTCTCCCTCTTTTTTTCTCTCTTGCTCTTGTCCTCACTCTCTTTTTGCTCAAAATAAAATATTTTTAATGAGGATATGTTCTTTTTAATTTTATTTATTTATCAAGAGAGAGAGAATGAATGAGAATGGGCCCACCAGGGCCCCCAGCTTTTGCAAATGAACTACAGATGCATGTTGTGCATCTGGCTTTACATGGGCACTGGGGAATCAAACTTGGGTCCTCTGGCTTTGCCAGCAGGTGCATTAACTGCTTAGCCATCTCTCCAGCCCTTAAAATTTAAAAACAAATATTTTGGGGCTGGAGTAATGGCTCAGTGGTTAAGCTGCTTGCCTGCAAAGGCTAAGGACCCAGGTTCAGTTCCCCAGTACCCATGGAAACCAGATGAACAAGGTGGTGCATGCATCTGGAATTCGTTTACAGTGGCTTGAGACCCTGGCATGCCCATTCTCTCCCTCCCTCTCGCTCTCTCCCTCCCCTCTCTGCCTTCCTCTCTCAGATAAATAAATAAACATTTTTAAAATGTTTTGATTCCCCAGGTAAATCCTGATGCACAGTGTTGCACATATGTCTGGAGTTTGTTTGCAGAGGTCCTGCTGTGCCCATTCTGTCCCTGCCCCCCCTCCCTCTCCCTCTACCCCCCTTTCTCTTGCTCTCTCTGTCTCTTTCTCTATCAATTAATAAATAAATGACATTTAAAGTAAATAAATTTTAAGGGAAGGCTGGGGCGATGGCTCAGCAGGTAAGAGCACATGCTGCACGAGCATGAGGGCCTGAGAGGGGCTGACTCACCCCATGTTCAAATCCCCAGTACCCCTGCGAAAAGGCAGGTGTGGCCATGCATACCTATGACCCCAGTCCTATAGGGAGCAGAGACTGGAGAATTACTGGGGCTCACTGGACAGCCAGGCTGATGAAAAATAGCATCTCTGGGTTCAATGAGAGACTCCATCTCAAGGAAACACAGAGGTGAGAGAGGACACTTGATGTTCTCTTCTGGTCTGCAGGCACACAGACCACATGGCATGGGCATACACATGCACAAACACCACACAAACTTCACACATGGCATGATGGTGCAAACCTACCACCCTGCACTTGGTGTGCTCAAGCACAAGTTTGAGGCCAGCATTGTTGTGTAGTGAGCTCTAGACCAGCCTGAGCTACATTGTAAGATCACGTCCTAACAATAACAAAGAAGTATAAATACTAGAACTGAAAATGACAATGTACCAATCTTTTTTATTTGTTTTTTCCAGACAGGGTCTCCCTATGTAACCCAAGCTGACTTCAAATTACAGTCCTCCTCCCTCAGTCTCAAAGTCCTGGGATTACACCTTTAATCCCAGCACTCAGAAGGCAGAGGTAGGAGGATCAATCTGTGAGTTCAAGGCCAGCCTGGGACTACAGAGTGAGTCCCAGGTCAGCCTGGGTTGGAGCAAGACCCTACCTTGGGAAAACAAAACCAAAACAATAACAAAAGAATTGGTGAATGAACACAAGTTAGATGAAAATATTCAGAATAATGCAGAGAGAGAGAGAGAGAGAGAGAGAGAGAGAGAGAGAGAGAGAGAGAGAAAATAGAGGAAACATTGAGGCAAAGAGGTAACATAGAAAGTTAACATAGGTATTCCAGGGAGAAGAAAATTAAATAAGAACAATATGAGATAATGACAGAATTTTGCAAATTGAAGAAGACATCAAACTAGAGATTCAAGAACTCTTACGAACCAGATATAGTGGTACCTGCCTGTAGCCCCAGCTATACAGGAATCTTTAAAGCAAGCTGATTGCTTGAACATAGGAATTCTAAGCCAGCTTTGCCAACATGACTGAAATGAAAAAAAAATAATAGTACTTAGGATCCCCAAATTGAATAAGTAAAACAAAAACTGAGACTTGAAGTGTAGTCCAGTAGAAAAAATGCTTACTAATCTTTGAGGCCCTGGGTTACGTAGTTACCTACCACCATCCCCCACAAATAAAAATTCAAAAAAATAAATAAATAACATGAGACAATATCATTGTAAAACTGCTGATTACCACAGATGGAGTTTTATAAAAGCCCCCAAAATAATATTACATTGAAAGAAGCAACAAATGAAAGGGTGGCTGGTTATTTTTTCAATGCTTGCTAGAAAATTACAACATTCAGTCCTGGAATTCTCTTTGTTGGAAGGTTTTTAACTACTTATTCAATCTTTTTTGGGGTTTCACTTTGTTTCGTTTTTTCAAGGTAGGGTCTTAACTACTTACTCAATCTTTTTGGGGGTTTCACTTTGTTTCATTTTTTTGAGGTAGGGTCTTGCTATAGCCCAGGCTGACCTGGAATTCACTATGCAGTCTCAGGGTGGCCTCAAACTCACGGCGATCCTCCTACCTCTGCCTCCCAAGTGCTGGGATTAAAGACATGCACCACCACACCCTGCTCGATCTTTTAATAGATGAACTATTCAGGTTGTGTCGTTTTTCTTGAATACACTTTGGTAGTTTTAAAGTCTATGAATTATCTATTGCTGTACAATAAGTTGCCTGCTGACTCAAGTTCAATCCCTAGCACCCCGTGTAAAGCCTGGTGCAAAGTGGCACACACATGGCACACCCTTGCTTGTACACACCCACGTGCATATGCCTGCAGATATGCACACAAATAAACAGACTAACTCAGAACGTAACAGCATTAGTCAGAATCAGATATGGTGGCACACACCTGTGGTCCCAGCTACTGGGGAGGCATGCTGGCCAACAAAGCGAGACTCTCAGTAAGAACGAGTGAATTTAACAATGTGGATCATCTGAAGTCAGGAATTTAAAAGCAACTGGCTAAATGGTTCTGGCTCAGGATCAAAAAGGAACAAGTTCGGGCTGGAGAGATGGCTTACTGGTTAAGGTGCTTGCCTGTGAAGCTTAAGGGCCAGGTTTGATTCCCCAGGACCCACGTAAGCCAGATGCACAAGGTGGGGCATGCATCTGGAGTTCATTTGCAGTGGCTAGAGGCCCTGGCATGCCCATTCTCTCTCTCTCTCTCTCTCTCTCTCTCTCTCTCTATATATATATATATATATATATATATGTGTGTGTGTGTGTGTGTGTGTGTGTGTGTGTGTGTGTGTGTGTGTGTCTTAAAAATAAGTAGACAATTTTTTTTAAGGGATCAAGTTCTTGGCTCTGCTGTATTCAGAAGAAAGGTTGATGGGGACTAAAGGATACACTTCAAGGTGGGTCACTCATGCCCTTTTGGCAGGAGGCCTCACCCAGTTCCTCACTGTTTTTTTTTGGGGGGGGTGGTTTCGAGGTACGGGTACCACTGTAGCCCAGGCTGACCTGGAATTCACTCTGTAGTCTCAGGGTGGCCTCGAGCTCATGGTGATCCTCCTACCTCTGCTTCCCGAGTGCTGGGATTAAAGGCTTCCTCACTGATTTTTTTTTATCAGGAAGGCTCAGCTATTGCTGATGGTTGGCAGGAGGCTTCTGCTTCTAACCATGTGGGGCTTTTCAGGGCTGCCTGGGTGTCTTAAAACCATGCCAGTGCCTTCTAAGTGTTACGTGTATGCCCGTTGATCAGTGCTGCTTCTTTATGCGGTGGGCTGCGGCTACTGCAGTCTCACAACTGGTGACGGTGCTCAGAATAAGCGACTCTTGACTGCTCATCCCTAAGAAGCATCTATATGAAACCCTCCAAGGCTCAGAGAACATCACGGAAGAGGAGCTGGAAAGAATCTAAGAGCCAGAGGATGGGGAGGAGCGCTGTGGAATGCCGCTTTGCAGACGGGTCATGCGCATCACCGTGGCACGCATGAGCTCAGCAGCTGAGGCTTCCTGCAGAGGACCTGGACAAGACTGGCTCATCAGCATTTCATCATGGCTAGAGAAGCGCTCTTGGGCTTCCATCCCTCCTTGAGGAGTTATTGGCAGCTAATGGTTACTGGAGCAGAGGGATTTTCTTCAGTGGTGTAGCTACTGGTAAGTTGCCCATGCTCTGGTGTATGACTCCCCAATCTACGCTCATGTGAGTCGCTCTAAACTCAGTGCATCAAAGTAGAAGTTGGGAAGAAGGGTTTTCAGCAGTGGGAAGAAGGCAAGAGAAAGCAGGCAGGGGCGAATGTGAGCGAAATACATTATACACATCTATAAAATCTGTCAAAAATTGAATTAATTTTTAAGAACACGTTCCTGTTTTCTTGACAAGTGAGTGGGCCGAAGAAAAGGCAAAGAGGAGCTGTGGCTCAGCAGCTAAAGGCACTTGCTTTGAAAGCCTGTTGGCCCAGATGCGAATCTTTTTTATTTCCTCTTTAAATGTTGGGACACATGCTATTTACTCATTTATGTATAGGGCCTTGTGTACAGTTTATCTGTCAGAGTCTTCATATATACAGGATAATAATATTGCTATATCCAAAAATATTTTTTATGTTGTAGAAAAATCTTACGTTTATTCTTTTCCCTCAGAAAGTTTGCTAACTTTTTTATTTGTATCCCCTCTGATGTCCCCCTCTGCTTAAACCCTTCTTCTTTCCAACTAGACCCTCTTCTATTTTGTTCTTTAGAATATTTTTGTTTATCTGCAAGCAGAGAATGGGAGCTTCAGGGCCTCTTGCCATTACAAATACACTCCAGATGCAGTCGCCACTTTGTGCATCTGGCTTTACGGGGAGACTGGGGAGTCAAACCCAGGTCATCATCCTTTGCAAAACAAATTCCTTTAACTGTTGAGCCATCTCTCCAGCCCCTCTCTTGTGGTCTGATGCAGTTTTCTTGGGTGAGTTTTGAATCTCCCCAGTAGTCACTCCATCTGCAAAAAGAAGCTTCTCTGATCAAGAGTGAGAGCACCACTAACCTGTGGGCATAAAAATAAATACTTAGAGGTCAATTTTATGGGCAACATATATTCTTTTAGCCAAACAACAAAGTACTAGCTTCCCCATTAAGGCCATTCCCAGTTGTCAGTTTTTGACTAAGTGTTCCGTACCAGGCATGAATTCTCTCATATGGAGTGAGACTTGAATCCAATTAGAGAACAGTTACCTCCAAAACTGACATGCCACTATTGCACTAGTTGGCACATCTTGCCTGGCTGGGCAGTTGTATATCTTGCAGGGTCCACTGCTTGTTAAAACTGTTGGTGACTTTTCTTCCCCTAGCAGTCTGCATAGCACCTTCCAGAACTATGACAGCTAGCCATCAGGGAAGAAGCTTCCAGCTCAGTTCCAAATTGATTGGAACTGCAACCAAAATATGTTGTGTCTTCAACAATAGGGTCTTAACATCTAGTTCTAGTGGGGAACCAAGAGTATTGGCAATAGCCTGTATTATTTTAGGGGATTTATGGGCCTTGCTGATCAACTTACTGAGAGGTGTCCCACCCTTTGCAGTGGGATTTTCCTGTAACAACCTATAGCTTCTGGGAACAGTATTATTTATACCTGCAGAATACTTCTACCCAAAGCCCATTTTGTTTTAAATTATGTTTTGAATTAGCAAATGAATTAAGTTTACATATGTTTACATATGGCTTATTCATAATATCTTTAATTTTAGTTTGGGCTTGCTCTCATGCCAGCGCTCGGAGGCAGAGGTAGGAGGAGCCCTGTGATTTCAAGGCCAGCCTCAGAGTACAGAGTAAGTTACAGGTCAGCCTGGGCTGGAGTGAGACCCTACCTTAAAAAAAAAAAAAGAAAAGAAAAAAAGGACATGGGCTTAGGGACAGACTTGTACATCTGAGGGTAGGGGCATGTGGGAGGTTGAGAGGAAGTGGTACACAGTAAGATAGGGTTTTCATATTATTTATTTATTTATTTGAAAGAAGAGGGCAGAGCATGGTCACGCCAGGGCCTTCAACCACTGCAAACAAACTCCAGATGCATGCACTACCTTGTGCATCTGGCTTACATGGTTCCTCGGGGATTGAACCTGGGTCCTTTGGCTTTGCAGGCAAGCACCTTAACCACCAAGCCATCTCTCCAGCTTCATTTTTTAAATTTAAATTTAATTTTTTTTGAGGTAGGACTTCACTCTAGCTCAAGCTAACCTGGAATTCACTATGTAGTCTCATGGTGGCCTTGACCTCACAGTGATCCTCCTACCCCTACCTCCCAAGTGTTGAGATTAAAGGCATACACAACCATGTCCAGCTTTTTTATTTATTTAAAAATATTTTAGGGGCTGGAGAGATATTTTATTGGTTAAGGTGCTTGCCTGGGAAGCCTAAGGACTCATATTCGACTCTCCAGATCCCACATAAGCCAGATGCACAGTGACACAAGTGCACAATGTTGCATGTGTGCATAAGGGGGAACATACATCTGGAGTTCAATTGCAATGGTTTGAGACCCTGGTACACCAATTCTCTCTTCCTCTTTCTCTTTCTCATAAATAAAAAAGGCCAGTCTGTTGGGCTTGCCTCAAAAAATATTTTATTCATTTATTTATTTACTTATTTAGAGAGAGAGAGAGAGAAACCAAGCTAGGGCCTCCAGCCACTGCAAAAGAACTCCAGACACATGCACCACTATGTCTATCTGGCTTGAGTGGCATCAAGCCCTGGGTCTTAGACTTTCCAGGCAAGTGCCTTAACAGCTAGGCCATCACTCCAGCCCCATGGCCAATTTTTATCATGCTTAAATGTGCATTTATAAAATAGAGAACTTAAAGATCAATGTGAATTGAAAAGACTGTTCAATAAGCCATATGGAAACCTACTTCTTTGGATAATGACACAGAAGACAGAGATTGTTGTTAGAAAAATTTCAGTACCAGGGATGGGATACCTTCCAGTGAGTTATTGGCCAGGGAGGTCCCTGATGCCCCCAAAACATTACAGGCCATTGCCAAGGCTCTTGGTTTCCCATCAGGAATAGATGGTAAGACCCTATTGCTGAAGACTCCACATTACTGGGCTGCTGGTCACTGAGAAATCAAGCTGGAGCTGAGCTGAAAACTTCCTCCCTGAAGACCAGCTGACAGCTGGAAAAAACTATACTGCATGCAGCTCTATGGGAAAGAGAAGTCATCAATGGTGGTAAATAGCGGTAGACATTGTAAACCTTAAAATAGGCCAGCCAGGCCAAATATGCTAACTAGTGCAATAGTGCCATGTCTATTATGGGGGAAACCAAATGTTCTCTAATTGGACTGGAGGCCCACTCCATTGGTGAGAATACATGCCTGGTACTGAAAACCTAGTCAAAAGCTTATGGTGGGGAGGGTCAAGAACCATAGGGGAGTAACACCTGCTGTTGTTTGCCTAAATGCATGTATTATGCCCATCAAGCTGTCCTGTAAGAATTTTTCTTACTGTCTATACCCATATATTAATGCTACTCTCACTTTTGGTTAGAGAAGCTTCTCCTTTTAAAACTTTGTTCTATTTTATTTATGAGAGAGAGAGAGAGAGGGTGCACTAAGGCCTACAGCCACTGCAAATGAACTCCAGACATATGTACTACCTTGTGCATCTGGCTTGCGTGGATCCTGGGGAATTGAACCTAGGTCCTGGCACTGGCCATAGCAAAGAAATATTCAACCAATACAAGATTTGAAACAACCAGGGCAAACACCAAACTCTGTAGCTCTAAGTCCAACAACTCTAGTCAGTGGCAAATCTCCAAGTCCAATAATTCTAAACAGCAACAAGTCTCTGGAGTTCTAATTCCACCCCTCCAGCTAGGCTACTCACAGTCCTGGACAACTTCATCCAGGGCTGCCAACAATCTTGTGGTCACAGTATCTCCACTGGGTCTTCAATGCAACCCATGGTTCATCCTCACAGCTCTATCAGGTCTCCATGCAGGCATCCAGCAAACCTATTTCACACTGCCCATGGCCATTTCCAAAACACAAGACTATGTTGCAAATTCAATGACCCTCTCTTTCCTGCATTTCTTATACTTTATAATACCAGGTGGGGTGCCAATTTGTTAACACAGGGGGGATAAAGCAGACTTTGAAGAACAGGACACTCCTGTAGCACTCAGGCTCCTTCAAAAGACTCTGAATTCTTTTTGTTGTTCCAATGCAGGTCAGCTGGCCCAATCTCAATGGTTATACTCTCTCAATTGCAGCTGAACTGGCATCATTTTCAGCCTAAAGACTTCATTTTTTTTCTGTGCCATATCCCTCTGCACACACCAGTGCATTTCTGTGCAATGCAACCCTGCACAAGTTCTCAGGACACAGACATAACAGCAAGCCTCTCACATAAACTGCTTCTAGCCCAGTCCAAGCAAAGCTCTTTCTCACCCTCATAAGCCAAACCTCACAGTCCTTAGTTCTTACTGCATTCAGATCCTTCAACTCTGACCAGAATAGTCCATCAAGCTGTAGTTACAGCCCTGCAAGCTGTCACTTAGGCCAAGGTTTCAAATGCTTCCACATTCCTTCTGAAAATCAGCTCCAAAAGGCCAAAAGTCACACAGTCATGTTTCTAGCAGGAATGACCCCATTCTTGGTACCAACTTTACTGCTGCAGTCAGGTTTGCAATGCTGGAAGAAAACACCCAACAAAGAGGAGCTTGTGGGGAAAAAAAGGTTTATTTTGGCTTATGGACTCAAGGGGAAGTTCCATGATGGCAGGGGAAAACAATGGCATGAGCAGAGGGTGGACATCACCTCCTTGCCAACATCAGGTGGGCAACAGCAACAGGAGAGTGTGTCAAACACTGGCAAGGGGAAACTGGCTATAATATCCATAATCCTGCCCCCCAAAATACAATGCCTCCAGGAGGCACTAATTCCCAAATCTCCATCAGCTGGGAACTTAGCATTCAGAATACCTAAGTTTATGGGGGACATCTGAATCAAACCACCACAATGTGTTTTGAATGCTTGATTCCCAGTTGATGACAATTTGGGAGGTGGAGCCTTGCTGAGGGTATGTGTTGTTGGGCGTGGGTCTAAGGGAATCTGTAACCAGCTCCCCCTTGCTAGAATCAAGCTCATTCTCCTATTGTTTGCCTCCTGCTGTGGCCAGGAGGTGATGTACAGCCTCTGTTCTATCATGATTTCCCTGCCATCATGGAGCTTCTCCATGAGTCTGTAAGCCAAAATAAATCCTTTCCTCCATTAGCAGCTTTTGGTTGAGTGTTTTGTGCAAGTAACAGGAAGATGACTGTCACAACAACAACAACAACAACAACAAAAAAAAAATGGTACTAGTGAAGCGGTGTCATTACTGCCAGAAACCTGACTGTGTGGCTTTTAGCCTTTTGGAACTAATTTGTGAGAGGAATGTGGGAGGATTTAAAACCTTGTTCTATAAGATACCTTGCAGTACTGAAGGCAGTTTGATGAACTATTCCGGTCAGAATTTAGAGACCTAAATGCAGAAATTTCTATGAGCTGTTCAGGCTTGGTTTATGAGGGGAAGAAATAGCTTTGTCCAGGTTGGTCTAGAAGGAGTTTGTGTGAGAGGCTTACTGACTCTTCCTGTGTCCTGAGAACATGTGCAGGGTTCCATTGCATAGAAATGGACTCACATGAGCTGAAGGATATTGCATAGAAAAAAAATGAAAGTTTCAGGCTGGTGAAAGTGCCTATTCAGCTGCAATTGTTTGAGAGATCACCACCATTGAGATTGGGCCAGCTGTTCTGCATTGGAACCACAGAAGGAATGCTGACTCTTTTGAAAATAGGGGGATTGAAAGCTAAAGGAGAGCTGGGCGTGGTGACGCACGCCTTTAATCCCAGCACTCGGGAGGCAGAGGTAGGAGGATCGCCGTGAGTTCGAGGCCACCCTGAGACTCCATAGTGAATTCCAGGTCAGCCTGGGCTAGAGTGAGAGACCCTACCTCGAAAAACCAAAAAAAAAAAAAAAGAAAGAAAGAAAGAAAGAAAGCTAAAGGAGTGACTTGATCCTCAAAATCAGCTTTATTCTCCACTATAATAACAAATTTGGTAGCCCATCTGGTACTGTGGAGTACAACAAATGCAGGAAAGAAAGGTCATTGACTTTACAGCACAGTTCATTTTTTAGAAATGACCACTGGGCAAAGCAATGTAAGCCAGCTTTGTTCAAATGCCTATGTGGAGGCTCAATGGAGCTATGAGATCAAGTGGAGAGCTAAGGAGATGTTGGCTTCCCCTTGCTAGAGTCAGACTCATTCTCCTGCTTCTGCTGGCAACCTGCTGTGGAAGAGGTGATGTTGAGTCTCTTTTCTACCATGTTTTCTCTTGCCATAATGGAACTTCCCCTCAATTCTGTAAGCCACAACAAATCATTTCCTCCCATCAGCTTCTTTTGGTTGGGTATTTTGTGTCAGCAGAGAGGGTAACTGCAGTGATGCTGTTAAACCTCATTTGAAGCAAGATTTCTATTTCACTCTGCTGTTATTCTTTTTGCTATACTCAGCAAGAGGCTCAGAGAAATTCTTCTACCTTCATCTACAGTCTCATAATTCTGTTCTTCTTTGTAGTGGCTGGAGAGATGACTTACTGCTTAAGGCACTTGCTGGCAAAGCCTAATGACTCATGTTTGACTCTCCAGGTCCCATGTAAGCCAGATGCACAAGATGACACAAGCACACAGGGTTGCACATGCACACAAGATGGTGCATGTGTCTGGAGTTGGATTGTATTGGCTAGAGGCCCTGGTGTGCCAATTCTCTCTATCATAAAAAAAAAAACGATAAAAAGATTTTTAAAATATTAAAAATAAAACTCTGTTGTGTGGCTGGAGAGATGGCTCAGAAGTTAAAGTGTTTGCCTGCAAAGCCTAATGATCTGAGTTTGATTCCCCAGTACCCACATAAAGCCAGTTACACAATGTGGTGCATGCATCTGGAGTTTATTTGCAGCGGCTGGAGACCCTGGAACACCCATTTTCTCTCTCTCTCCTCTATCTTTCTCTGCTTGTATATATATATAAATAAATAAATAAACTCCATTGTGTTTATCTACCCTATTTTCTTCATCCACTCATCTGCTAATAAGCTATTGGGATAATTAATTAATTTGGCTTTTGTGAGTGTGCACCTAGTGAACATTAGTGTGCAGGTATCTCTAGTATATGCTCTCTTTGACTCCTTCAGGAATCAAATTCCCAAGAGTGGCCTACCACAACCATATGGTAGTTCTATTTTTAGTTTTGGAGAAACTTCTATACTTATTTTTATTTTATTTATTTTATAAAATTTATTTGGGAGACAGAGAGAGAATGGGCACACCAGGGCCTCCAGCCACTGCAAATGAACTCCAGATGCATGCACCACCTTGTGCATCTGGCTTACGTGGGTTCTGGGGAATTGAACTGAGGTCCTTTGGCTTTGCGGGCAAGCGCCTTAACTGCTAACCCATCTCTCCAGCCCCATACTGATTTTTGTATTGGCTGAACTAATTTACAATCTCTTCATCAGGATAGAAAGATTCCTTTGCCCCTCACATTCTAACCAGCATTTATTAGTGTTTGTTTTCTTGAATTATTTTTCTGGAATAAGACAGAATCTCAGTGTAGTTGTGGTTTAAATTCCTTTTGTCTGTGTGTGTGCAGGTGCACATGTGTGCAGGTATGTGCAAGCTTGTATGGAGTCTAGAGGATAACCTCAGGTGTCATTCCACATGTGCTGTCTACCTGTTTTTGTTGTGCTTTTTTCAAGGAAGGGTCTCACTCTAGCCCATGCTGACCAGGATCTCACTCTGCTGTCCAGGTTGGTCTCAAACTCACAGCTATTCTCCCTCTGCCTCCCAAGAGGATTAAAGGTGTGTACCATCATGTCCAGCATGCTGTCTACCTTTTTATTTATTTATTTATTATTATTATTTTACAAATTTTCAAGTTACTTCACGATCTGCAAAGCCATGTTTTCTGACTGCATAATACTCTATTCAGTACTTCTAAATATTTTTAGTTTTATTTGAGAGAGAGAGGGAAAAAAGAAGGAGGTAGAGAGATAGAGGGAGAAAATGGTCACACCAGGGCCTCTAGCCACTGCAAATGAGCTCTAATACATGTGCCACCATATACATCTGGCTTATGTGGGTTCTGGGGAATTGAACCTGGGTCCTTAGGGCTTGCAGATAAGTGCCTTAACCACTAAGCCACCTCTTAGACCCTGCCTACCTTTTTTTTTTCTTTTTCTTTTTTTTTTGAGAGTGACAGACAGAGAGAGAAAGAGGCAGATAGATAGAGATGGGCACACCAGGTCTCGCAGCCACTGCAAACAAACTCTAGATGCATGTGCCACTTTGTGCATCTGGCCTACGTGGGTCCTGGGGAATTGAGCCTCAAACCAGGGTCCTTAGGCTTCACAGGCAAGCGCTTAACCACTAAGCCATCTCTCCAGCCCCCCCCCCCCCGTTTTTTATTTGAGAGTGACAGAGAGAGAAAGAGGTAGATAGATAGAGCGAGAATGGGCACCTGTCTACCTTTTTTAAAAAATATATTTCATTTATTTATTTGAGAGAGAGAGAATGGGCATGCCAGGGCCTCTAGCCACTGCAAACGAACTCCAGATGCATGCGCCCCCTTGTGCATCTGGCTTAGGTGGGTCTTGGAGAATTGAACCGGGACCCTTTGGCTTTGCAGGCAAGCACCTTAACAGCTAAGCCATCTCTCCAGGCCCTGTCTACCTTTTTTGACACAAAGTCTTTCACTGAGTGTGAGCTCATCGAGTATGCTAGGCTGGCTGCCCAGCAAGTCCAAGGGAGCCACCTGTCTCCATGTCCTCAGTTCTGGGATTATAAGCATGTGCCACCATGCCTGATTTTTTTTTTAAAGTTTTAAAATACCACATTTTATTCAGATTTTACAAATGTAGTATATTAGCCAGGGTTCTCTAGAGGAACAAAACTGATAAAATGAATTATATTAAAAAGGGAATTTATTGGATTAGTTTATGGTAGTCCAATAGCAGGCCAGAGAATCAAGGAATCTGGTAACTGCTCAGTCCACGTGGCCAGATGCCTCAGCAGTCCCAATCAGGCACTGAAGGCCTAGAGGCGTCCTGAGGAGCCGCTGGTTTTCGATCCACACAGGTCTTCAGTTGATGCTGGTCTTCAGTCGCACTGGTCTTCAATCCACACTGGAAGGCAGCAAGCAGCTCCAGCAGCCGAGTGGAAAGAAGGAATGGGCTCTTTTCACCCAGAGTTTCCTCATATAAAGTCCCTACTCTGGGGGAAGGGCTCACTCTGGGGGAAGGACTTCCTCCTTCAGTTAATCCTTTCTGGAAGCAACCTGGGAGACCCATCCGAAAGGGATTTTTGTGGATTAGTAAACAGATCAAGTTGACAACTATCACAGCCCACCCCTTGTCAACCTGACACCAAACCATATCTCCTTATATCATACTTAAATTCCAAATGAAAACAGTAACAAGCTCACAATTCCGCCTAACATGATATAACTATCCCACGTACAACCAGAAGCACAAAATCTTCCCCCAACACAAAGCAAGGTTCCTTGAGGAATGCTTAGTCTCTAATATAATAGGTCTAATAAAAATTTAACAGTTAGCTAGTGATATAATCTTACTATTGGTGTAGACATGTACAAACACTTCATATTAAGGTAGGACAGAAACATTGCAATTACAGTCCAAGTTTCTGTAACTGGTCACGTGGCCTTAAGTGGTATTTGTAACTGCCTTCTTCTACTACCCGTTCTGTATTTTCTCCACCTTCAGCAAGCACCTCAGCAGGTCTTGGTTCTTTGCCTGGAGGGGTGACCCATACCTTCATTCCTGAAGGATCTCGCCTCTTGTCACACTACCTCTATTGGGCTGTTGCAGTCATCCATTGACTTTGACAGGGCATGGTAACACTAAGAGATGCCCTAAAGGATCTCCTGCACTCCAGGCATACTCTTCCTTACCTCCACTGTGGAGCAGCAGTCTGATTTCCCCCTGGTAGTCTGGATCAGTCACCCCTGCTACCACTGTAACTCCTTTCTCAGCCTGTTCACTCAAGGGCATTGGGAACCCAAAGTGGCCAGGGGGAAGTCTTAGCTTCCAGTTCAATGGAATGTTCTTCATGTCTCCTGGCCAAAGCACTCCCCCCTCTGGCACCAAGGGAAATTGTTTGAGAGATGGAGGTGGAATGTGGTGGTTTGATTCAGGTGTCCCCCATAAACTTAGGTATTCAATTGATGGCAATTGGAAATTAAAGCCTCCTGGAGACAGTGTATTGTTGGGGGTGGGCTTATGGGTGTTAAAGCCAGCTTCCCTTGCTAGTGTTTGGCACACTCTCCTGTTCCTATTGTCCACCTATGTGGGCCAAGGGGTGATGTCCACACTCTGCTCATGCCATAGTTTCCCCCTGCCAATGTGGAGCATCCCCTCAAGCCTGCAAGGCAAAATAAACCTCTTTTTCTCACAAGCTGCTCTTGGCTGGGTGATTTCTATTAGTAATGCAAACCTGACTGCAACATGTGGGGAAGAGAGAAACCTTGGGGTAAGGAAGGGAAGATAAAGTGGGGAGAAGAGAGGTGCACCACATGGAACCCAAAAGCCTGTGTAGGCCACATATATCCCAGAAGCCCACACAAACAAACATGGATCTTAGAAAAAAACCCATTAAAATGGATTTAAAAAATGTAAGCCAGGTGTGGTGGTGCATGCCTTTTAATCCCAGCACTTGGGAGGCAGAGGTAGGAGGATCACTGTGAGTTCAAGGCCACCCTGAGACTACATAGTGAATTCTAGGTCTACCTGGGTTAGAGTGAGACCCTATCTTGAAAAACAAACAAAAAAAAAAAATGCACTTCCAGGAAAAAAAAAAATTTTTTTTTTTTTTTTTTTGGTTTTTCGAGGTAGGTCTCACTCTAGCCCAGGCTGACCTGGAATTCACTATGGAGTCTCAAGGTGGTCTCGAACTCACGGCGATCCTCCTACCTCTGCCTCCCGAGTGCTGGGATTAAAGGCATGCGCCACCACGCCCAGCTTAACTTCCAGGAAATTTTTAAATGAAGACAATAATAAAAGACAAAAAGTGGGCTAGAGAGATGGCTTAGCGGTTAAGCGCTTGCCTGTGAAGCCTAAGGACCCCAGTTCGAGGCTCGACTCCCCAGGACCCACGTTAGCCAGATGCATACGTTTGCAGTCGCTGGAGGCCCTGGCGCGCCCATTCTCTCTTCCTCTCTTCCTATCTGCCTCTTTCTCTGTCTGTCACTCTCAAATAAATAAATAAAAATAACAAAAAAAAATTTTTTTAAAGACAAAAAGTGTCTCTTCCCACCCTGTCACAGCTGCCAGGGTGGGAAAGAAACCTTACCCATCTGAGAATCCAAGAACATTGCTTCCAGTTCCAGACAGAGCGAGAGAAAGAGAGATGCCCAACTCTCTCCATGGATCCAGGGGGGTTATACTTTAGAAGTTGTGCCACTATACCTAGACACACCTATAACAGGTGTCCCAGACAATTGGCGTGGCCTTAGAGGAGAAATCAACCCATACCTGGGCAGGGTGCACACTCAACAGAGATCTAATTGGATGGGATGCACAAGCACTAAATTCCATGTCTGACACAGGCAGGGCAAGGGTGTGATGTCTTAAGATCCCTCCCTTTAAGGGCCATCCTGGTCCTGCCTAATTAAACTGACTGCTCACTCTGGAACCCCAACATTTCCCCCTCTCATGAGAAGACACTCTAACTGCTGTTAGAGGAAAAGGGACAATGACATCAGAGCCTGAGTTACTTCCTGCTGAATGGGGCACAGAGATATGGCAGTTAGAGAATTTCCCAGAGAGGAGAACTATTCTAAAGGCCCAAGGGAGAAACCTATGAGTCAGACACCACATTACTTAGCTCTCTGGCCTGGTACACATATTATAAACATAAGTGACATAAGTATTGGGGCCTATCTCAGGCATTGAGGGTCTAGCATTGTGAGGTAGAGGGAATGGGTAGCTCCATCAGAAGAGGTGAGTGTTACGCTGTCAGTGGGTATTCAAGTGGACCCATATAGATGGAGCTAGATTGCTGTACAACCATCTGGGTGTGATCTGCCTGTAAGTGAACAGAGATAAAGTTCAAGCAACAGTTGAGTATACAAGAGCAAAAGACTAACAAAATGACTATGAAGATTAAAATGGGTATGATCTTCTTCTACCATAAAAAACTCGAGATCCACTCCCAGAACTGTTCAGTGAATAGCACCACAGCATCTGACATGGTCTGGATCTGCTTATGTATATCTTGTAAAGCAGATGAGAAATTAGCAGAGTTATTAGGAAGGTATCCACAACATTCAACCTTGATAATGGCACATTTGCCACCTTGGGCTGCAATGAGTATGCCTAGAGCCATGTGGTTCTGTCTGATGGCTTTTCTCTTCATCTGAACCTCAGAATTAAAAAGGGAGATTCCCTCAGCTGTGTCACTTAAATTCCTTTTTTAACATGGATTCTAGGGATTGAATTCAGTCCTCATGCTTGCATAGTAACACTTGAACAACTGAGCTATCTCTCCAGCCTCCACATTTCTTTTTTTTTTTTTTAATTTTTTGGTTCATTTTTATTTATTTATTTGAGAGCGACAGAGAGAGAAAGAGGCAGAGAGATAGAGAGAGAGAATGGGTGCGCCAGGGCTTCCAGCCACTGCATACGAACTCCAGATGCGTGCGCCCCTTGTGCATCTGGCCAACGTGGGTCCTGGGGAACCGAGCCTTGAACCGGGGTCCTGAGGCTTCACAGGCAAGCGCTTAACTGCTAAGCCATCTCTCCAGCCCTCTTTTATGGTTAAAGATGTGAGCATTTTTTTTTTTTTCTTTTTGTTTTTATCTAGGTAGGGTCTTACTCTGGCTCAGGCTGAACTGGAACTCTCTCTGCAGCCCCAGGCTGGCCTCGAACTCAGCAAGATCTTCCTACATCAGCATTCCAAGTGCTGGGATTAAAGGCATGAGTCACTAGGCCCAACTTCATTTTTTCATATTGATTGTCTGTTTGTACTTCTTGTGAGGTCTCTTCAATTCACTTGCCCATTCATTGATTGGGTTATTTGTTCTCTTGTTATTGTTAGATTTTACATGTGCTGTATATTAATTCCCTGTCAGATGAATAACTGACAAAGACTTTCTACCATTCTGTAGGCTATGTCTTCACTCAGGAAATTGTTTCCTCTGCTGTGTAGAACAGATTTAATTTCATGCAATCCTATTTGTCAATTCTTCCAACTATTTCCTGGAATCCTATGGAAAAAGTCATTGTCTATGCCTGTATCTTGAAGTGTTTTCCCCAAGTAGTTTCAAAGTTCCAGGCCTTACATTAAGATCTTTGATTTATTCTGAATTGATTTATATACAGAGGGAAAAATAGTGTTGTGGTTTGATTTAGGTGTCCTCCATAAACTTAGGTGTTCTGAATGCTAGGTTCGGTTCCATACTGATGGATATTTGGGAATTAACACCTCTTGGGGTCAGTGTATTATTAGGGGCGGGCTTATGGACATTATAGTCAGTTTCCCCTTGCCAGTGTTTGGCAAACTCTCTTGTTGCTACTGTCTACCTTATGTTGGTCAGGGGGTGATGTCCACCCTCTGCTCATGCCATTGTTTTCCCCTGCCATCATGGAGCTTCCCCTTGAGTCCATAAACCAAAATAAACCCTTTTTCCCCCAAAAGCTCCTCTTTGTTGGGTGTTTTCTGCCAGCAATGCAAACCTGACTACAATAGTAAAGTTGGTACCAAGAGTGGGGTCATTCCTGCTAAAAACATGACTATGGCTTTTGGCCTTTTGGAGCTTATTTTTAAGAGGAATATGGAAGGATTTGAAACCATGGCCTAACAGAAGCCTTGCAGTGCTATAAGTACGGCTTGATGGACTATTCTGGTCAGAGTTGAAAGATCTGAATGCAGTAAGAACTAAGGACTGTGATGTTTGGCTTATGGGATGAGAAAGAGCTTTGCTTGGATTGGGCTAGAAGCAGTTTATGTGAGAGGCTTGCTGTTATGTCTGTGTCCTGAGAACTTGTGCAGGGTTGCTTTGCATAGAAGCAAACTGATGTGAGCAGAGGGATATGGCACAGAAAAAAAAAAATGAAATCTTTGGGCCAAAACTGCTGCCTATTCAGCTGTAATTATATGAGAGATTGCAACTTTTGAGACTGGGCCAGGTGACCTGCACTGGGCCAACAGGAAGAATGTAGACTCTTTTGAAGGGGCCTGAGTGCTCAAGGAGTGTCCTGTCCTTCAAAGTCTGCCTTTGTCTCCCATGGATTAACAAACTGCCATCCCACCTGGTATTGTGGAGTATGAGAAATGCAGGAAAGAGGGATATTGAATTTGCAACATGGTTTTGTGTTTTGGAAATGGACATGGGCATTGTGAAGCAGGTTTGCTGGATGCCTGCATGGAGACCCTATGGATCCTTGAGCATGGACCATGGGTTGCAGTGGCGACCCAGTGGAGATGCTGGGACTACAAGCTGGCTGCTAAGGAGAGCTGCCAACTCCAGATGAAGTTTTCTAGGACTGTGAGTAGCCTAGCTGGAGGGGCGGAATTGAAACTCCAGAGACTTGTTGCTGGTTAGAATTATTGGTCTTGGAGATTTGTCACTGGCTAGAGTTGTTGGACTTGGAGCTACTTGCTCTGGTTGTTTTAAATCTTGTATTAGTTGAATATTTCTTTGCTATGCCCAATGCCATTTTTTGCAGTGTGAATGTTTATTCTGTGCCATTATGGGTTTGGAGGGATTTTTTTGGTATTATGGCTCAGTTATAAGATCTTGGAATATGGGGATGATTGAACATCATTAGGATTGATAAAAACTATGGGGGCTTTTAAAGTTGGATGAATGCATTGCATTTTAGATCATGTATGGTTATCAGTTTATGGGGGTCAGGGGCATAATGTGGCAGTTTGATTCAAGTGTCCCCCATAAATTAGGCATTCTGAATGCTAGGTTCTCAGCTGATGGAGACGCTTCCTGGAGGCAGTGTATTGTTGGGGGCAGGCTTATGGATATTATAGCCAGTTTCCCCGAGCCAGTGTTTGGCACCCTCTCCTGTTGCTATTGCCCACCTTATGTTGCTCAGGGGATGATGTCCACCCTCTGCTCATGCCATCATTTCCCCCTGCCATCATGGAGTTTCCCCTCGAGCCTATAAGCCAAAATAAACTTTTTTTTCTTTTTCCAGCTAGGTGTGGTGGTGCACACCTTTAATCCCAGCACTCCAGAGGCAGCTGTAAGAGATTCACTGCGAGTTCGAGGCCACCCTGAGACTACATAGTGAATTCCAGATCAGCCTGAGCTAGAGTGAGACCCTACCTCCAAAAAAAAAAAAAAAAAAAAAAAAAACTTTTCCCCAAAAGCTTCTCTTGGTCAGGTGATTTCTGTCAGCAATGGGAACCTGACTACAACAAGTAGAGATTTAATTTTAGTCTTCTACATGTGGATGTCCATTTTTTCCAGCACCATTTTGTGAAGAGGCTGTCTTCTCTTCCATATATGTTTTTGGGCAGCTTTGTCAAAAAGCGGAAGATTATAGCTAAATGGGTTAATTTTTGAGTCCTTTATTCAATTCCATTGTTTTATGTGGCTGTTTTTGTGTTAGTACCATGCTATTTCTACTGCAAAGACTCTTGTGGTGATGTCCAACATGTAGCCCACAGGCCACATGCAGCTGCTACGAATAGCTGTGAAGGCAGCCCAACACAAAATTGTAAACTTACTACAAACATTAAGAGTTTCTTTGTGATTTTTGTGTAACTCATTGCACAGTTCATGAGCATGAATGTTGTAGGTGATGACATTGGGTCATGGTGTCTAAGGGTTGGACATGCTGCATGGCATAAGTTGAAATCAAATATTGTAGTATCTTAGCATTGCTCTCTTTGTTCAGGATTACTTCTGCAATTAGAGGTGTGTGTGTGTGTGTGTGCGCGCGCACGTGTACCCAAATGACTTTTCGTTTTGTTTTGTTCTTTGAGGTAGGGTCTCGCTCTAGCCAAGGCTGACCTGGAATTCACTCTGTAGTCTCAGGGTGGCCTCAAGCTCACGGTGATCCTCCTACCTCTGCCTCCCGAGTGCTGGGATTAAAGGTGTGCGCCACCACGCCTGGTTTCTTCAAGGTTCTCTTTTTCCCCAAGTTAGGGTCTCACTCTAACCCAGGCTGACCTGGAACTCTGTAGCTCCAGGATGGACTCGAACTCACAGCAATCCTCCTACCTCTGCCTCCCAAGTGCTGGGACTAAAGGCATGGCCACCACACCCGGCCTTCTTTAAGGTTTTTCTCTTGAAGGAATACTGAACTTTGTCAAAGGACTTTCTGTATGGACTGACGTGGTCATCTAATTTCTGTACCTGAGTCTGTTTATTACTGCATTATGTTTGTTGACTTGTGCATGTTGAACCATCCTTGAATCTCTAAAATGAAAGTAACTTGATTATGGTGTATGATATTTTTTAAACCTTATTCAGGATTTTAATACTTAGTGGATAGCAAACTTTACATAAATATTTTTAGCTTTTTATTGTCAGCTTCCATAGACAGTAAAAGCATGATGATTCCCTCTCTATGATCCCATTACCCCTCTCAAATCCACCCTCCATCAAATAACTTCCCCTGTCCAATTAGTCTCTCTTTTGTTTTGGTGACATCATCTTTTCCTTCTATTATGAAGGTCTCATGTAGGTAGTGTCAGGCACTACAAGGTCATAAGTATTATGTTGTTAAATTCAGTTTTAGAGAAAATTTGAGGCTATGTTTATCAGGGAAAACGGGTTTGGGAGCTAGAGAGAGAGCTAAGCAGTTAAAGGCACTTGCTTGCACAAGCTGAAGGCCTACATTCTATTCCCCAGCACTCACCTAAAGCCAGATGCACAAAGTGGCCCATGCAGGTGTCTGGAGTTTGTTTGCAGTGGCAGAAGGCCCTGACATGCCCATTCTCTCTCTCTGTCTGCCTCTTTCTCTCTGTCTCAGTTTATTTATTTACTTATTCGAGAGGGAGAGAGAAAGGGCCTTTAGCTGCTGCAAACGAACTCCAGGCACATTCCTGGGGAATTGAGCCTGGGTCGTTAGGGTTTGCTGTCAAGCACCTTAAACACTAAGCCATCTCTCCAGCCCTAAATTTTTGTTTATCTGGGTTTTGTGCAAGATGTGGTGCCAAAAGCCTTTAATCCCAGCACTTGGGCAGCAGATATAGGAGTATCACTGTGAGTTCAAGGCCAACTTTAGACTGCATAGTGGCTTCCAGGTCAGCCTAAGCTAGAGTGAGACCCTACCTCAAGCAAAATAAAATAACAAAACCAAAATAACAAAAATAAATAAGTAAATAAAAAATTTAAAAACTGGGCTTTGGTATTGGTATTACCAGGTTGATACTGGCTTTGTAGAATAGGTTGAATAGCATGTCTTCCCTCTTTTATTTTATGGAATAGTCTAAGGAGCATTGGTGTTAGTTCTTTAAATGTCTGGTAGAGTTCAGCAGTGACTCTGGTACTGGGCTTTTCTTTATTGGGAGATTCTCTTATTGCTTCAAACTCATTTCTAATTATGGATCTTTTGAAGCTACTTATATCCTTTTCATTTAAGTTTGGTAGGTCTTATGTATTTAGATATTTATAGATTCCTCCTATATTTTCCAATTAACTAGAATGCAACTTTTAAGTAGTCGCAAATGATCCTCTAGATTTCATTGATTCCTATTGGAATCCTTTTTATCTCTAATTTCACTATTTTGGGCCTTTTCTCTCTTTCTTTTGGGGTTATGGGCATGTGCCACCGCCCTCAGCTGTCTGATTTTTTTCAATGGCCCACTGATTATTTGGGAGCTACTTGTTCAATCCCATGTGTTTCTCTTATTGATGTCTACTTTTATTCCATTATGATATAATGTGATAGAAGAAGTTATTTTGATAATTTGTATTTGTTAAGACTTGCTAGGGGCTGAGAATATGGCTCAATGCCTAAAGGCCCTGACTTACAAAGCCTGTCAGTCTCAATTCGATTTCCAAGCCACCCACATGAACCAGACACAGAAAGCAGTACAAGTGTCTGGTGTCTGTTTACAGTAGCCAAGAGGTCCTGGTGCACTCATACACCCACGTATATGCAAATAAATAAATATTTTTAAAGACTTACTTTATATTGTCTATTTTAGAGAAAGTTTCACAGACTACTGAGAATTATATTCTGTAGCAAATAGTAGAAATGCCATGTAGATGCCTAAAATGCCCATCCGATCTTTGATGCAGTTTAACTCTGAAGTTTCTTCATTAATTTTTTAAATATTTATTTATTTATTTATTTATTTATTTATTTATTTATTTGTTTGTTTATTTGACAGAGAAAGAGGGAGAGAGAGGGAAAGAGAATGGGCACTGCAAACGAATTCCAGATGCATGCACCCCCTTGTGCATCTGGCTAATGTGGGTCCTGGGGAATTGAACCTGGGTCCTTTGGCTTTGCAGGCAAATGACTTAACTGCTAAGTCATCCCTCCAGCCCTTCATTAATTTTTTTGTATCTCTTTATGACAGCAGGGTATTGAGGTAGGTTTTATTGTATCTGGATCCATCTGTCCCTTTATATCAGTAGTGTTTGTTTTATGAAATTGGGTGTACCAATGTTCGGTAAATTTACAATTGTGGTATCCTCCTGATGGATTGTTCCATTTATTAATATGTTGTGACCTTCTTTTCTAATATTTTATTTTATTTATTTATTTTGATTTTTTGAGGTAGGGTCTTGCTCTATCCGAGGCTGACCCTGGAATTCACTATGTAGTCTCAGGGTGGCCTCAAACTCATGGTGTTTCTCCTACCTCTGCCTTCTAATGCTGGAATTAAAGGCATGTGACCACAACTGGCCTTAATATTTTATTTTTATTTATTTATTTGAGAGAGATAAAAAAGAGGCAGAGAGAGAGAGAGAGAGAATGGGAGGGCCAGGGCCTCTAGCCACTGCAAACAAATTCCAGACACATGTGTCCCCTTGTGCATCTGGCTTACGTGGGCCCTGGTGAATTGAACCTGGGTCCTTTGGCTTTGCAGGCAAGTGCCTTAACCTCTAAGCCATTTCTCTAGTCCAGTTGTGACCTTCTTTATCTCTTCTAGTTTGGACTTAAATTCCTCTTTGTATGAATTTAGCTAGTCCTCTTGCTTCTGGATTCCTCTTGCATAGTATATTGCTTTCTATCCTTTTACTTATAGTCTGTGTGTGTCTTTGCCAATGATGTGTGCTTTTCTTAGATAACCAAGAGTTGAATCTTCTTCTTTTTTTAAATATTTTATTTTTATTTATTTGTTTATTTGACAGAGAAAGAGGGAGGGGGAGAGACATAGAGAGAGAGAATGGGCGAGCCAGGGTCTCCAGCCACTGCAGACGAACTCCAGACACGTGTGCCCCTTGTGCATCTGGCTAACGTGGGTCCTGGGGAATCGAACCTGGGTCCTTTGGCTTTGCAGACAAATACCTTAACTGCTAAGCCATCTCTCTAGCCCTTTTATTTGTTGTTGTTTGTTGGTTGGTTTTTTTTTGTTGTTGTTGTTTTGTTTTTTTTGAGGTAGGGTCCTGCTCTGGCCAGACAGACCTAGAATTTACTCTGTAGTTTCAGGGTGGCCTTCAATTTACAATAATCATCCTACCTCAGCCTCACGAGTGCTGGGATTAAACGTGTGAGCCACCACACCTGGCTTCACTTTAATCCGGTTGCTTTTAGAGTTATTATTAAGAGGTACTTGTTGATTTGCGTAATTTTTTTCCTGGTTAGCTTGAATGACACTTATTCTTTCTTTAACCTTTATCTATCTTAGGGGTTAGCTGGTTTACTGAACTGATATGTTTGGTTCTTCTCTAGCTGTCATTTATTCTATTTCTCTCTGTGTTTATGCTTATCCTTCTTCCTCCTTTGTGTATAGGATTTTTCTATTTAAAAATATTTTTTACATTTTTATTTATTCATCAGAGAGAGAGAGAGAGAATGGGCATACCAGGGCTTCCAGCCACTGAAAATGAACTCCAGATATGTGTGCCCCCTTGTGCATATGGATAATGTTGGTCCTGGGGAATTGAACCTGGGTCCTTTGGCTTTTCAGGCAAGCACCTTAACTGCTAAGCCATCCCCCTCCAGCCCCATTTAAAAATAGTTTATTGGGGTTGGAGAGATAGCTTAGCAGTTAAGGCTTTGCTTGCAAAGCCTAAGGACTCAGGTTCAATTCTCCAGTACCCATGTAAGGCAGATGCACAAGGTAGTACATGCATCTGGAGTTCATTTAGAGTGGCAGGAGACCCTGGTGGGCCCATTCTCTCTCTCTCTCTCTCTCTCTCTCTCTCTCTCTGTCTTTCTCTTTCTATCATCTATCTGCCTCTTCCTCTGTCTCTCTCAAATAAATAAATAAATAAATAAATAAAATAGTAAAAATATTTTATTTATTTATTTGCAAGAAGAGAGAAAGAAAGAGAGAGAGAGAATGGGCATGCCAGGGCCTCCAGCTACTGTAAACAACTCCAAATGCATATGCCCTTTGTGCAACTGGCTTTACATAGGTACTGGGGTCCTTAGGCCTTACAGGCAAACACCTTAACCACTGAGCCATCTCTTGAGCCCAGCATAGGATTCTTTTAGGTATCTTTTACAATGCTGGCTTGTGGTCATGAATTGTTTTAGTTTGCAATTACCTTGGAAGGAATGTATCTTTCCAGTGATTTTAAAAGATATTACTGAATGCACATCTTGGTTGGCAGTTGTTTTCCTCCATATTTGAAATATATTATCTATGTTTTTATGGACTTTTGGGTTTCTGCTATGAAGTACTGATATTATTCTGATGCTTGTCTTTGTAAGTGAGCTGGCATTTCTCTTGCAACCTTTAGTCTTGTTTCTTTGTTCTAGACCATATTAATGATTATGTGACATGATGTTCTTTTCTGGCCACATATTTGGAGTTCTAAGTGCTTCTTTTGCTTGGATAGCCATGTCTCTCCTAAGATTTGGGAATTTTTCTGGTATAATTTCATCTAATTGGTTTTATATGCTTCTAATTTATATCTCAGCTCCCTCTTTTACCCCATGGATTTTCAGGTATGTCCTAGGGATCTTGAATGTTGTGGTGATGTTTGTTTGTTTCTTTGTTTATTCCTATCAGAATGCAATTGTTCTTTGATCTTGTCTTCAACCCATGATCTTCTTTTTTTCTGCTTGGTCTAGTCTATTGGTGATGCTTTCTACTGTGTGTTTTTTTTTTTTTAATTTGATTTATTGAATTTCTCATTACCAACATTTCTGGTTTTGGGTTTTTTCCCTCAAAGCTTCAATTTCCTTGCTTAATTTTTCATTCATGATGCTTATTTTCTTGTCTAGATCCTGAAACCACTTCTTTACTTTATTCATCTGCTTATCTTCCTTTTCTTCTCAGAGCACAATCCCCAGTAAGACAGAAAGTACACACAGGGCAGAAAACAAACTGCCATAAGATCAAAAACCCTAAAACAGCAGGGCGTGGTGGTGCACGCCTTTAATTCCAGCACTCAGGAGGCTGAGGTAGGAGGATCACTGTGAGTTCAAGGCCAGCTTGAGACTCCATAGTAAATTCTAGGCCACCTAGGCTACAGTGAGACCCTACCTCAGGAAAAAACAACAATAAAAATAAATAAACTCTAAAACAAATCAGCTTTATAGAATTAGAACTAAAGGACTGGAGAGGGCTTAGCGCTTAAGGTGCTTGCTTGCGAAATCTGAGGACCCATATTCAATTCCCCAGTACCCACGTAGGCCAGATGCATGAGGTGGCACATACATCTGGAGTTCATTTACAGTGGCTGAAGGCCCTAGCGTGCCATTCTCTCCCTCTCTCTCCTTCTCTTTCTCTATCAATAAGTAAAATAGATAAATTAAATTTTAAAAAGAGAATTAGAAGTAAAATAATTAAAGCCAACTACTATGTCATTGGCAACCAAGGAAGTTAAAGTGACAAAAGTTATGTAGGATTAAATATTTAAGTTAAAAATTAAGATAAAGGGCTGGAGAGATGGCTTAGCAGTTAAGGTGCTTGCCTATGAAGCCTAAGGATCCATGTTGACTCTCCAGATCCCAGGTAAACCAGACGCACAAAGATGAGGCAAGCACAAGGTCGCACATGCCCACTAGGTGGCACAAACTGTCTGGAGTTCAGCTTCAGTGGCTGAGGTCCTGACATGCTAATTCTCTCTCTCTCTCTCTCTCTCTCTGTCTATCTCTAAAATTAAAAAAAAGAAAAAATTACAATAAAGGGCTGGAGAGATGACTTAGTGGTTAAGGCACTTAGCCTGCAAAGCCAAAGGACCCAGGTTTGATTCCCCAGGACCCATGTAAGCCAGATGCACAAGATGGCACATACATCTGGAGTTTGTTTGCAGTGGCTGGAGGCCCTGGAGTACCCATTCTCTCTCCTCTCTTTCCCCCTCTTTCTCTCTTTCTCTCTGCGTTTCTCTCTCTCAAATAAATAAATATGTATATATATGTATATACATGTATATATATATATATATATATGTCATGTATATATGACAACAAATAACAATAAATGAATAAAATAAAGCATGGAAAAGGAAAATGAAAGACAGGAGAGTCCAGATTGAATAAAATAAAAGGAGAATATATGGAAAGAAAGGAGAAATAAAAGATTTTCTAAAATCTGATAAAATAAAGAAAAATATATGTAAATAAAAGATGAAGAGCCAGGCGTGGTGGTACACGCCTTTAATCCCAGCACTCGGGGGGCAGAGGTAGGAGAATTACCATGAGTTCGAGGCCACCCTGAGACTCCATAGTGAATTTCAGGTCAGCCTGGGCTAGAGTGAGACCCTACCTCGAAAAACCAAAACAAAACAAACAAACAAACAAAAAAGATGAAGATCTGTACCAAGATGAAGCTGAATATCCTTCCCAGCCACCGGCTGTCAGAAACTCACTGAAGTGGCGGAGGAGCGCACAAATGGCTCAAAGTTGCTGCTGAGCTCTGAGAGCAGGGTGGAAGGGTTGTGGGGTCCCATCAGTAGCCAAACGCCACACAAGGTTTGCCCATGAAGCAAGGTGTTTTCACCAAGGGCCGAGTGTGTCTGTTACTGAATGAGCAAGGGCCTGTTATAGATCATGGCAAATCGGGGAGAAAGCCTGCAAATCTGCTCGGGGATACATTGTGAATGCCAATTTGAGTATGCTCAAGTTGGGGTTAAAAAAAGAAAAAGAAAAGAGAAGAAGAGCAGGGGGCTGGAGAGATGGCTTAGCGGTTAAGCACTTGCCTGTGAAGCCTAAGGACCCCGGTTCGAGGCTCGATTCCCCAGGACCCACGTTAGCCAGATGCACAAGGGGGCACACACATCTGGAGTTCCGTTTGCAGTGGCTGGAAGCCCTGGAGAGCCCATTTCCTCTCTCTGCCTCTTTCTCTGTGTCTGTCGCTCTCAAGTAAATAAATAAAAAAAGAAGAAGAAAAAAATTAAAAAAAAAAAAAAAAGAAGAAGAAGAGCAGGGCGTGGTGGCACATGCTTTTAATCCCAGTACTTGGGAGGCAGAGGTAGGAGGATCGCCATGAGTTCAAGGACACCCTGAGACTAGTGAATTCCAGGTCAGCCTGAGCTAGAGTGAGACCCTACTTCGAAAAAAAATAAAAATAAAAAATAAAAACAGAGAGAGAGCGAGAGAGAGAGAGAGAGAGAGAGAAGCATATTCCTGGAGTGACAGATACTTTACTTGCCTCATCAGCTGGGACTCAAAAGAGCTAGCAGAATCCGCAAACTGTTCAATCTCTCTAAAGATGCTGGGCTGGAGAGATGGCTTAGTGGTTAAGCACTTGCCTGTGAATCCTAAGGACCCTGCTTCAAGGCTCTATTCCCCAAGACCCACATAAGCCAGATGCACAAGGTGGCGCATGCATCTGGAATTTGGTTGCAGTGGCTGGAGGCCCAGGTGTGCCCATTCTCTCTCTCTACCTATCTGCCTCTTTCTCTCTCTGTTGCTCTCAAAAAATTTTTTTAAAGGCATAACTTAATCTACCAAATAAAATAAAATTTAAACAAAAAAAGAAGATGATGTTGTGACAAAGCCCCGAACAAAGGAGGTAAACAGCTGAGGACCAAAGCCCCAAGGTTTAGCGTCCTGTGATCCCACTTGTCCTCCGACGCCGCTGAAGAAACAAAGCACTACGAAGAACAAGGAAGAGGCCCTGAATATGCCCAACTTCTGGACCCGAGGATGAAGGAAGCCCAAGGAAAACAGACTGCCAAGAGATGCAGGCCGTCCCTCCTGAGAGCTTCCACTTCCGAGTCTGCACCTAGTCAAAAATAAGACCCTTGGGCTGGAGAGATGGCTTAGCAGTTAAGGTGCATGCCTACAAGACCTAAGGACCCAGGTTCAATTCAACAGGTCCCAAGTAAGCCAGATGCACATAATGGTGCATGCGTCTGGAGTTTGTCTGTAGTGGCTAGAAGCCTTGGTGAGCCCATTCTCACTCTGTCTCTCTCTCCCTCTGACTGTAATAAATAAATAAAAATAAAATCTTAAAAAAAAACAACACCCTTGAAGAGCAACAAAGCCATGATCGGACTAAATAAATCTGATAGAGCCGGGCGTGGTGGTGCATGCCTTTAATCCCAACATGCAGGAAGGCAGAGGTAGGAGGATTGCTGTGTGTTCGAGGCCACCCTGAGATGACAGAATTTCACATCAGCCTGGGCTAGAGTGAGACCCTACCTCAAAAAAAAAAAAAGAGCCTATAACATCAACACATAAAATTTATATTTGTTATTATTATTATTACATGGTTATTTGAGGAGGTAGGGTCTCACTCTACCCCAGGCTGACCTGGAATTCACTGTGTAGTCTCAGGGTGGCCTTGAACTCATAGCACTTCTCCTATCTCTGCTTTCCAAGTGCTGGGATTAAAGGCGCACCGCACCCAGCAATATTTTTAAAGATTTTAAAATTTTTTCAAAGCCGGGTGTGGTGGTGCACGCCTTTAATCCCAGCACTCAGGAGGCAGAGGTAGGAGGATCGCCATGAGTTCGAGGCCACCCTGAGACTACATAGTGAATTCCAGGTCAGCCTGGGCCAGAATGACACCCTACCTCAAAAAAATAACAACAAAAAAAAATTGCTTATTTATGAGAGAGAGAATGGGCATGCCAAGGCCTCGTGCCACTGCAAATAAACTCCAAATGCATGTACCACTTTGTAAATTTGGCTTTATGTGGGTACCAGAGAATCAAATTCATGCCATTAGGCTTTGCAAGCAAGTGTATTTAACTGCGGAGCCATCTGTCTAGCCCTTAGACCAACTCTTGATTGTCCATACCTCTGAGTCTAGCAACAGTTCAAATAGAAACAGTAAGAAGGGCTCAAGAGATGGCTTAGTGGTTAAGGTGCTTGCCTGCAAAACCTAAAGACTTGGGTTTGATTCCCCAGTACCTACATAAATACAGATGCACAAAGTGGCACATGCATCTGGAGTTCATTTGCAGTGGCTGAAGGCCTGGCATACCCATTCTCTTTCCATCTATTTCTCTTCTTTCTATCTCTCTCTTATTGCAAATAAATAAATAAAAATTTAAAAAAATAGCCAAGCATGGTGGTGCACACCTTTAATCCTAGCACTTGGGAGGCTGAGGTATGAGGATCACTGAGTTCGAGACCAGCTGAGACTATAGAGTGAGTTTCAGGTCAGCCTGGGCTAAAGCAAGACCCTACCTCAAAAAAAAAAAAAAAAAAAACACCCATTTTTCTCTCTGTCTTTCTCTCTATATGTCTGTCTCTCTCTGCTTACAAATAAATAAAAATATTAAAAGGGCTGGAGAGATTGCTCAGTGGTTAAGACACTTGCTTGCAAAACCTAATGACCCAAGTTTGATTCACCAGTTCCCATGTAAAGCCAGATGCACAAAGTGGTGCATGCATCTGGAGTTTGTTTGCAATGGCTGGAGGCCCTTTCATGCCCATTCTCTTTCTGTCTCTCTCTGCTTGAAAATAAATTTTAAAAATTATGAATTAATTAAAAACCAGTAAGAATCAGAAAGCATTCTTCACTGACCTTTACGTCAAGTGTAGTGTCATGGAAATAATCAGAAAGTCAATTCAGTCACCAAAACAAACCCAGGGCTGGGGAGATGGATTAGCAGTTAAGGCACTTGCCTGAAAGCCAAGGGACCCACGTTCTATTCCCCAGGACCCACATAAGCTAGATACACAAGGTGGCAAATGCATCTGGAGTTCATTTGTAGCGGCTGGAAGTCCTGGCGTGCCCATTCTCTCTATCTGCCCTCCTCTCTCTAATAAATAAATAAAAATAAAATTTAAAGATTAAAAAAAGGTCCAAGCCAGGCGTGGTGGCGCATGCCTTTAATCCCAGCACTCGGGAGGAGGCAGAGGTAGGAGGATTGACTTGAGTTTGAGGCCACCCTGAGACTCCATAGTGAATTCCAGGTCAGCCTGGGCTAGAGTGAGACCCTACCTTGAAAAACCAGAAAAAAAAAAAAAAAAGGTCCAACCTTTTTTTGGAATGTGATGACATTCAAGCATACATGTAATAATAATAATTTTTAAAACCCTGAAATGTCTCCAGTAAAATTGGTGTCAGGAATAGAAGGGAAGGTGCACAGGCGAGGTTAATCAGCAGCAAGCCAGAGGTTGAAAAAAAGAAAAGACCACTTAGGCCTGAGCTCAGTGCCTTGTGGCTGCTAGATTAGTACTCTAGCACAGAGCTGCATTCCCAGACCTCTCCCGTATGTTTTAAAACCTTCGCTCAATTCTGTAACAAGCTCTACAGTTCCACTGTATCCTGATTACAGTGCCTGGCCAACCCAGAGAAGCAAGGTTGCTTCTCTCTTGTGGACTGCCCTCCTAGTTCGAAGCCTTCTCTACCTTGGTCCTTGGTGTAGTCCTGCCCCTCTTATCTAAAATCAATGTAAGTTCAATGTAAATAGCATGCCTCTGTCCCCATCATAAAGTTCTCTGGCTTTTAAACTTAAACGTTGTTCAAACTTCTACCGGGTCTCACTGCTGGGGACTGTGGGACTTATCTCAGAGCCAGTTACTTCTTTCTGGTTAACATCTTTAAAGACTGAAACATTTTGTTTCGGGGATCTCTCATTCCCATGAGTTTTGGGTTAACACCTATCACAGAATAATTTATGCCAGTTCCTAGGCTCTTAAGCACCAAACAGGAATTACTAGATAGAGAAATATACTGCTGAACGGGGTCCTGGCATGGCTTAAGGCAGGTATTGGCACCGTGTACATTTTGGACCTGATAATTTCTTTGGGGGACACTTAAAGAAGCTCTAGGATACTTAACAGCCTTATTACATACCATTAGTAGCTGCTTCCCTCACCCCAAGTCCTGCTAACCAAGAATGGTTAAAAGTCCATGTCTTTTATGGGCTGATTGATTTGCTGGAGCTACACTCCCTAGCCCTTAGCTCATGTTTCTATTTGTAGGTCAAGTGCAGATATAGCAACTAATGCACGAAACGTACTAAGCACTGGTTTCTCTTAAAATCACAGATCGAGAACATTTTCCCTGTATAAAAATTTCCTCTCGGCATGGTGGCATATACCTTAAACACTACCACTAGAGAAGCTGAGATAGGAGTGTAGTGAATTCGAGGCCACATGGGCTATAGAGTGAGTTCCAAGACAGCTTGGGCTACAGTGAGACCCTACCTTGTAAAACAACAACAATAACAAGACTATTTTTTTCCTTACCACTGAGTCCTTGTCACAGGATAGTAATATCCCTCTAAGTGTTTAATGAATATTTTGTTACCTAATTCATTCACATACTTCCTTTTTTAAATAAAATATTTGTATTTACTTGCAAGCAGAGAGAGAATGGGTGCACTAGGGCCTCTAGCTGCTGCAAAGGAACTCCAGATGCATGGTCCACTTTATTCATCTGGCTTTACGTGAGTTCTGGGGAATCAAACCCGGGTTAGGCTTTGCAGGCAAGTGCCTTAACCACTGAGCCATCTCTCCAGCCCCTCAATCATATGCTTCTCTTTTCCCCCATTTTCTTTTTTAAATTTTTTTCAACTTTTTTTTATTGACAACTTCCATAATTATAGGCAATAAACCATGATAATTCTCTCCCCTCACCCATTTTCCCCTTTACAAATCCATTCTCCATCATATCCCTTCCCTCTCTCAATTATTCTCTCTTTTATTTTGATGTCATCATCTTTTCCTCCTATTATGAAAGTCCCATGTAGGTCATTGTGAGGTCATGGAGATCCAGGCCATTTTGTGTCTGGAAGAGTGCATTGTAAAAAAAAAAAATCTACCCATCCTTTGACTCAATCATATACTTCTTACTGTGGTAACAAAGTATAAGAACAAACTGTAGGAATGAACTATTGGAATGAACTATGGGAAAGAACTGGGAATATTCCTTATGAACCTTACAAATAGCTTTTGTGATATTATTGCTGTGAGATGCTAAATTCCTTACTTGTAACTTGCTGCCTTAAAAGTTAATCTTATGACGATGTAATCTACCCATATAAAGCAATGTGACTAGGTTTCCTCTGTCTTAGTGTACTTTTGGCCTGAACAGCACAGATGACCAATATTGACAAGGAATTTTTAGAGATGCTGACTGATCTTAAGATAAGCTCTTTGCCCAATTCCCTCAGAGGCCTGTCTAGCTCAGTTGGAAGAGCATGAAACTCTTAGTCTCAGGGATGTGGCTTTGTGTCCCACGTTGGGTGCCAGACCCACAAAAGGACACTGGACAGATGATTATTAGATTTATTTTATTCCCAAGTATTATATGTGTATTGTGACACATATCTATTAGCTTAAATATGCTTTTAAAGGTCATTGATACTGCAAGCTATAATTACACCCCAAGGGTGCTTTTTACATACTGTCTGAAATGCCACACATTCATTTATTTTTACAGCATCTAATTTTTATCTCCTTGTTTAACTGCTTCTAGGGGAGAGTTAATGATTTCTCTTTGGCATCTAACAAGCTGCTTCAAGTGACTGCCATTAGGTCAATAGGACAACAACAGGAAGTTATTGGATGAGGTGTAAAGGCTCTGTTAGTAGTGGGCTTGAGTGAGATTAGAATTTATAGTGACTTCTCTACTCAGTATCATATATTCTATTTTTCAGAGCATGGAAGGAACCATTTTTTATGTATCTGATAAGGCACAGCACATCTCAGATGAGAACCACCACAGGGTATGTCTAGTTAAATCATACTTGAACGAACCAAACTCTTTTCCCAGGGCCCTATCACTTTGGGTACCCTGTTGGATATAGATGCTCCATTGTAGCATATTTTAGATGTACTCTGTAAGGGCTTATGGAATAATAGATTCTGAGCCAAAAGTTAAATCCATTCTTGTTTATGTTGTACAAACTGATGACTGTGTGATGTAATGATGGTTCATATGGAAACAAAATATTATCATGAATGTTTCCTAACACAAAAATTCTTAGAAACTCCAATTGTTTATGGAAGATGTTCCTTAGGAAAAAAAAATAGTTTCTCTTTTATATCTAAATGATAGATTTTTCAGTTGTGTATGTAAACAGTAAAAATGTTTATGAAAGTAATACTGGTTGCTACATAGAATTTTATAGACAGTGCAAATTAGAATTCTTGCTTATTCACACATTTTCTACCACTCTACCGTTATATTCTGAATTTTGTTACATACCAAAATCACATTTTTCCCAACCAATACTTTATCTTCACTTCAATATGAAAATGCATTCTTTTTCTCTTGTTTTGGTTTTCTAACAAGTTTTTTTTTTTGTTTGTTTGTTTTTTGTTTTGTTAGGTAGTGTCTCACTCTAGCCCAGGCTGACCTGGAACTCACTATGTAGTCTCAGGGTGGCCTCAAACTCACGGTGATCCACCTACCTCTGTCTCCCGAGTGCTGGGATTAAAGGCATGCGCCACCACACCTGGCTTATATTTTTTATTTTTATTTATTTACTTGAGAGAGAGAGAAGGACAGATAGGGAGAGAATGGGCGCACCAGGGCCTCCAGCCGCTGCAAATGAACTCCAGATACATGCGCCACCTTGGGCATCTGGCTTATGTGGGTCCTGGGTAATCAAACCTGGGCCGTTTGGCTTGGCAGGCAAGCACCTTAACTGCTAAGCCATCTCCCAGCCTTTTTTAGGTAAGATCTCTCTCTAGCCCAGGCTGGCCTGGAATTCACTGTGTAGTCTCAGGGTGGTCTTGAACTCATGGCAATCCTCCTACCTCTGCCTCCCGAGTGCTGGGATTAAAGATGTGTGCCACCATGCATGGCTCCTTTTTTTTATTTTTGAGGTAGGGCCTTACTTTGCAGCCCGGGCTGACTTGGAACTTAATCTCCCCCTTCTGCTTTTTTCATGCATATTCCATTACCATTTCTGTTTTTCCTCCCTCCATCCTCTGCTGAGATCTCTTCCTCTCCTCTCATGGTCCCTTTTCTATTTTCATGACCTACACAACACACATACACTTAAATCTAGACTGTATAAATGAGAGAAAAGATGCAGTATTTGTTTTTGAGTCTGGTTCATTTCACCTAACATAAAGATCTCCAGATGGCATTCATTTCTTGTAATGCATAATTTCATTTTTCTTTACAGCCGAATAAAAATCCATTAAGCGCTTGCCTGTGAATCCTAAGGACCCCAGTTTGAGGCTTGATTCCCCAGGACCCACATAAGCCAGATGCACAAGGGGGCACATGTATCTGGAGTTCGTTTGCAGTGGCTGGAGGCCCTGGTGCACCCATTCTCTCACTATCTGCCTCTTTCTCTCTGTGTGTTGCTCTCAAATAAATAAATAAATAAATAAAAATAAACAAAAAAGAGTAGTTTAGCAGTAAACATGGCTGTGCCAGTATCTCTGTGCTGGTGGCATAAAGTCCTTCAGTGGTATAACTGGGTCATAAGATAGTTCTACTTTTTTTTTTTTTTTTTAACCTCAGCACTGACTTCCAGTGGCTACAGCAGTTTACAAGGGGTTAGAAGTTTTACTTTGCATTTCTTTGATATCTAAAGATGTTGAGCACTTTTTTCAAACATTTGTTGGCCATTTGTATTTCTTCTTTTAAGAACTGCCTATTCCATTCATTATCCCATTTACTAATTGGATGATTTGGAATTTGGGTATTTAATTTTTGTAGTAGTTTTTTTAGATTTTTATTTATTTATTTATTTGAGAGAGAGAAGGAGGCAAGGAGAAACAGAGAGAGAGAGAGAGAGAGAGAGAGAGAATGGGCACATCAGGGCCTCTGGCTACTGAAAATGCACTCCAGATGCATACACCACCTTGTGCATATGGTTTATGTGGGTACTGGAGAATTGAACCTGGGTCCTTAGGCTTCACAGGCAAGCAACTTATTTTACTTATTTATTTGCAAGGAGAGAGAGAGGTGCACCAGAATGAACTTCAGATACATTTGCCATTTTTTTATATTTATTTGAGAAAGAGGCAGATATAGAAAGAGAGAGAATGGGCATGCCAGGACCTCTAGTCACTACAAATGAACTCCAGATGCATGCATACCTTGTGCATCTGGCTTATGTGGGTACTGGGGAATTGAACCAGGGTCCTTAGGCTTTGTAGGCAAATGCCCTAACCTCTGAGCCATCTCTCCAGCCCCCACATTCACCATTTTATGCATCTGGCTTTATGTGGGTACTGGTGAATTGAAACTGGGCCGTTAGGCCTTGCAAGCAAGTGCCTTTGACTCCTGAGCCATCTCTTCAGACCTAATTTTTGTAGCTCTTTATGTATTCTAGATTTTTTTTTGTATTCCAGATATTAATCCCTGGCATGCTGTATGGTTGGCAAAGATGTTTTCCCATTCTAGAATGTCCAGAGTGTCTCTTCACTCTCATGATTGTTGCTTTGGCCATGTAGAAGCTTCTTAATTTCATGTAATCCTACTTGTCAATTCCTGGGATTATTTACAGAGCAATTAGAGTTCTTTTCAGAGATATTTTAACCTCTTACATGTGCCTCTAAGGTTTTCCTCTCAGTTTCGAAGTTTCAGGTCTTTTATTAAAATCAATTTATTTTAAAAAATATTTTATTTATGTATTTTCAAGGAGTGAGGGAGACAGAGAGAGAATGAGAATGGGCATGCCAGGGCCTCCAGCCACTGCAAATGAACCCCAAATGTGTGTGCAACTTTGTGCACCTAGGTTTATGTGGGTAATGGGGAATCAAACCCTGGTTGTTAGGCTTTGCAGGCAAATGACTTAACTGTGAACTATCTCTCCAGCCCCAAATCAATTTATTTTGAATTGCTTTTTGTTCAAAGTTATAGATATGAATCTAGTTTCATCCTTCTACATGTGGAAATCCACTTTTCCCAGCATCATTTCAATGTATAGTTTGGTTTGTTTTGGTTTGGTGTTTTGAGGTAAGGTCTTACTCTAGCCTAGGCTGACCTGGAATTCACTGTGTAGTTTCAAGTTGGCCTCAGACTCACAGTGATCCCCCTCCCTCTGCTCCGTGAGTGCCAGGATTAAAGGTGTGAGTCACCACGCCTGGCCTCAATGTATGTTTTTGACAGTTTTGTCAAAGTATTAGGCAATTGTATGTATCAGTTGTTGCTTTCTCATTGCTGGAACAAAACACCAGACTAGAAGCAGTTTAGGGAAGGACAAGGGTTTAATTCAGTTTAAAATTCCAGGGGGTAGAATCTATCATGGCCTCAAACTTGTGGAGATCCTACTGTTTCTGCCTCCTGAACCTGGTGGAGAACCAGGCATGCACCACCATAATTAGGATGTAGAATTTTTGTTTATTCATTTATTTATTACTGGCAAACAGAGGAGGGAGGCAGACAATGGGCACAGTAGGGCCTCCCACCATCATAAACAAACCCCAAGCCCATGGGCCGTCCTGTGAGTCTGGCTTTACCTGGGTATGGGGAAACTGAACCTGTGTCAGCAGGCTCCACAAATGTTTGCCTTTAACCATTGAGCCATCTCTCTAGCCCCAGGATGTGGAATTCAACTAAAATCACTGAAGGAGAACAAGCATCTGTTCAGTTTCCTTGGTAAGTGGGCGTCATCATCACCTGTTCTCCCAGAGGCTCAAAGCAGCCAGGGAAGTGAGAAGGGGTTATAAAAATGAAAAAGAGGAGCTGGGAAGATGGCTCCGTGGTTAAAGGTGCTTCGCAAGTCACCCACATAAGCCACATGCAAAAAGTGGTGCAAGTGCCCGGTGTTCCTTTGTAGCACAAGAGAACCTGGTGTGCCCATATACACAGACACACACACATGCAAACATATTTTAAAAATGTAAATGAGCCGGGCGTGGTGGCGCACGCCTTTAATCCCAGCACTCGGGAGGCAGAGGTAGGAGGATCGCCGTGAGTTCAAGGCCACCCTGAGACTCCATAGTGAATTCCAGGTCAGCCTGGACTAGAGTGAGACCCTACCTCGAAAAACCAAAAAAAAAAAAAAAAAGTAAATGAAAAGGAGCAGCCACCGCCAGTTCTGTCCTACTTGACTCCAGAGGTTGTGGGCACGGGGGGGGGGGGGGGGGGGAGCCAGAGGTGGGCTACCCGCATTAGTGACTGGTTTGGACATATTTGACTTTCTAGGTTGCTCCTGAGGTGGAAATAGGGGAAACAGAGGCTGGTGGGGGCTGGAGTGATGGCTCAGCGGTTAAGGTTGATTTCCCAGTATCCATGTAAAGCCAGATGCACAAAGTGGCTCACGTGTCTTGTCTGTAGAGACCATGGTGTGCCTGTTCTATCTATCTCTCTCTCTGTCCCCTCCCTCCCTCTTTCTCCTTGCAAATAAATAGATAAATAAATAAATATTTTTTTAAAAACCACGATGGCTCTCTGGTGGTGGTTCTTCCAACACTCAATTACCAGTCTCCAGCCGCGTGCAAATGACAGTTCAAATCTTGTGGATGAATGATAAAATGAAAGCATTTGATAGCGAAGTTTAGCTGGAAAAAGCAAACCAACTTTCTGGTGTTGCACACGCTCATCATTATGTGAAGACTGGCGGTCACCAAAGAGGCTGGAGATTGCTCCTTCCAACTACTTGTGTCACAGTGACAGGAATCCCAGCCCGGCGACTTAGCCTTAGCTTGGCCACCCCCAACCCCCAAGCTTCTAGGTTAACTCGTGCAGTGCCGCCCAGCCCAAAGGCTCCCTGCTGCGCGCTCTGCTGGAGGCAGGATGGGGCTTGTGGGGAAGTGGGGACGTCGCCACCCCAATTCCAGACCTTCAGTTTTGCCGCCTGCTCTTGGCACTTCCTTTCTCCCTCCCCACCCTTGGGGCCTGAGCTGGTGAGAGGTATTGCGAGGGAGGAAAGGTACGCGTGCCCACTCTCGCACGGTGTGCTTTTGGGGTCCGGGGAGTTGATCTAAATGTTCCAGTGAGTGTGTGTTGGAGGAGGGGGACCGACCCACCTGCTGCGGGGAGCTGGGGGCGTGCAGGGGGCGGTGGGGGTCCCCGCGCCCCGGGCTGCGCGGGGGGCTGTCCGGGTGGAGGCGGGGGAGCCGCCGGGGCACCAAAATAGGAGCCGCTTGTGGGCTGGAGCCGCGCTGGCAGGCAGCCTCCGCCGCCCGCGCCGCGCCGCTTCCAAAGATGGTCAGAGGGTCCGGAGGCGCCCCCGCCCCCGCTCGCCGCTAGCCCGGGGCCCGCAGCGCGTCCCGGGGCCGCCAGCCGAGGTAAGTGCGGGGCGGACCCGCCGCTCCGGGGCCCGCGCGCGGGCGGGAGGCGAGCCGGGCCGGGCGCGCGAGAGCGAGGCCGCGCCGCCTCCGGAGCCCGCCGCCCGCCCGCCCGCCCGCCAGCCCGCGGCCGCCGAGCGCAGACAATGGCCGCGAGGGCCGGGCCGAGCCGCGCGCCCCGACGCTCGTCCGCGCCGCCCTCCCCACACCTGCGCGCCCGGCCCGGAGAGGCCGCGGGCACCGGGCGGCGCCCCGGACACCCGTCCCTCGTGCCAGGCCCCGGGGCGGGGCGGGGCGCAGCGGGCAGCCGGCGGGAACGCGGCCCCGGGCCCAGGCACCCGGCGCCGAAACCCCTGCGGGCGTCGGACACAGGGCGCGGGGCTGCAGCGGCTGCACCCGGCCCGGGCCGCTCTCCCTGCTTTGAGGTTTCTCCTCCGCCGTCCCCGGAGTGGCATCTCGATGTGCTTGGAGAGGGACGTGGAGCTAGGGGAACATGCTGCATTGGGCCCGAGCCGAGGCGCTGGAGGCAATTGGGGTAACCACTCGGGACTCTTGGCTGGCCAAGTGTGGAGTCTCCTCCGGACTTGTCAGCCCAGAACAGATGGCAGGAAGATTGGGTGAATTGGTAGCTAGCTAGTCAGTATCTTTTCAAATGGATAGCCAGTAAAAAAAAAAAAAAAAAAATCCTGGAGCCTCATTTCCGGCTCCAGGCTTCCCTGAATTTAAGCAGACCACCATGTAAACTGTGTCAATCCCCCACCACGGTTTGCATTTGGTACCTGGAATGCTGAACTTAGTTTAGTTTTTGGGTATGTTGGATGCCAATCTCTTCTAGTGATGTAGAATACTTTGCATTGACTATTTGATGTGATGTGCAAAATTGAAAACACGTTTATTTATCTTTATCGCAGCCATGGCTCTAAAAGGACAAGAAGATTATATTTATCATTTCAAGGATTCGGCGCATCCAGTGGATTTTCTGGATGCATTCAGAACATTTTACTTGGATGGATTATTTACTGATATTACCCTTCAGAGCCCTTCGGGCATAATCTTCCATTGTCACAGAGCTGTTTTAGCTGCCTGCAGCAATTATTTTAAGGCCATGTTCACAGCTGACATGAAAGAAAAATTTAAAAATAAAATAAAACTCTCTGGCATCCATCATGATGTTTTGGAAGGCCTTGTGAATTATGCGTACACTTCACAAATTGAAATAACGAAAAGAAACGTTCAAAGTCTGCTAGAAGCAGCAGATCTGCTCCAGTTCCTCTCAGTAAAGAAGGCTTGCGAGCAGTTTTTGGTAAGGCACCTGGATATTGATAACTGTATTGGAATGCACTCCTTTGCAGAGTTTCATGTGTGTCCAGAACTAGAGAAGGAGTCTCGAAGAATTCTGTGCTCAAGGTTTAAGGAAGTCTGGCAACAAGAAGAGTTTCTGGAGATCAGCCTTGAGAAGTTCCTCTTTATCTTGTCCAGGAAGAACCTCAGTGTTTGGAAAGAAGAGGCTATCATAGAGCCGGTTATCAAGTGGACTGCTCATGATGTAGAAAATCGAATTGAATGCCTTTATAACCTCCTAAGTTATATCAACATAGATATAGATCCAGTGTACTTAAAAACAGCATTAGGCCTTCAAAGAAGCTGCATGCTAACTGAAAATAAGATACGCTCTTTAATATACAATGCATTGAATCCCATGCATAAAGAGATTTCCCAGAGGTCCACAGCCACCATGTATATCATTGGAGGCTATTACTGGCATCCTTTATCAGAGGTTCACATATGGGATCCTTTGACAAACGTTTGGATTCAGGGAGCAGAAATCCCAGATTATACCAGGGAGAGCTATGGTGTTACATGTTTAGGACCCAACATTTATGTAACTGGAGGCTACAGGACAGATAACATAGAAGCTCTTGACACAGTGTGGATCTACAACAGTGAAAGCGATGAGTGGACGGAAGGCTTGCCGATGCTCAATGCCAGGTATTACCACTGTGCAGTCACTTTAGGTGGCTGTGTCTATGCTCTAGGTGGTTACAGAAAAGGGGCTCCGGCCGAAGAGGCAGAGTTCTATGACCCATTGAAAGAGAAATGGCTTCCTATTGCAAACATGATTAAAGGTAAGTATGGATTTTGTTTCTTCTGTGTCTTTTAGATGCCTGGGGTTAGGTCAGCCATGTGATTTCTTTTGCAAGTAACTTTAAGAAGAATCTATTCCATTGTAATGTTCATGGGGGAGCTATGTACGTAGATTATATAAATCATGTTACACAGCATGATCCAGGTAAAAACGCAGCATTGTCCCCACCTTGTCTGAAAGTCATACCATTCAAGAAGGCTACTGATACGGCATAGCAGCTAAGTGCTTGCTTGTGAAGCCTAAGGACCCCAATTCAAGGTTCGAGTCCCCAGTACCCACGTAAGCCAGATGCACAAGGTGGCACATGCATCTGGAGTTTGCAGTGGCTGGAGGCCCTGGTGCGTCCATTCTCTCCCTCTGCCTCTTTCTCTGTTTGTCACTCTCAAATAAATAAATTAAAAAATAAAAGAAGAAGGCTATTCATAAGCTGTTTGGGGACTGAGGATAGAGCTCATTTGTTAGAGTGTTTGCCTAGTATGCAAGAGGCTCTTGGTTTGATCAACAGCACCACGTAATCTGGGTGTGGTGGAGCAAGCCTATAATCCCAGCACTTGGTAGGTGGAGACAGGAGGATCAGAAATTCAGTCTCATCCTTAACTACGGAGAGTTCAAGGCCAATGTGGCCTACATGAAATTTTGTTTCCAAAAAAGAAAGAAGGCCGGAGAGATGGCTTAGCGGTTAAGGCATTTCCCTGTGAAACCTAAGGACCCAGGTTTGATTCTCCAATACCCACGTAAGCCAGATGCACAAGGTGGCACATGCATCTGGAGTTCATTTGCAGTGGCTAGAGGCCCTGACACACCCATTCTCTCTCTCAGACAAATAAATAAATAATTTAAAAAGAAGAAAGAAAGGCCTGATATGGTGGTGCATGCCTGTAATCCTAGCCCTTGGGAGGCAGAGGTAGGTGGACTGCTGAGTTCAAGGCCAGTTTGGGACTACAGAATGAGTGCCAGGTCAGCTTGGGCTAGAGTGAGAGATCCTGTATGGAGGTGGGGGGGGGGAGGGAGAAAGGAAGAAGAGCCTAGTGTGGTGGTGCACACCTTTAATCCCAGCACTCAGGTAGAAGGATCAATGTGAGGTTGAGGCCACCCTGAGAATACATAGTGAATTCCAGGTCAGCCTGGGCTAGGACAAGATCCTACTTCGAAAAAACAAAAAAAAGGCTGGAGAGATGGCTTAGTGGTTAAGCGCTTGCCTGTGAAGCCTAAGGACCCTGGTTCGAGGCTTGATTCCCCAGTACCCATATAAGCCAGATGCACAAGGTGGCGCATGCATCTGGAGTTTGTTTGAAGTGGCTGGAGGTCCTGGTGTGCCCATTCTCAATCTCTCTCTCTCTCTCTCTCCCTCTTTTTCTTTCTCTCTCTGTCTGCCCCTCTCAAATAAATAAATAAAAAAATTTTTTTAAAGTTAAATAAAAGAAAAGGAAGAATGGTGTGCCAGGGTCTTCAGACACTGCACACAAACTCCAGGCGCATGTGCTACCACCTTGTGCATCTAGCTTACGTGGGTACTGGGGACTCAAACCTGGGTCTTTTGGCCTTGCAGACAAACGCACTAACTGCTAAGCCATCTCTTCATCCCCGATGATGTTTAATAAGTGAAGGCAAACATTTTATTAATTTTATTCATGTTTTAATTTTCTTACTTGCTCCTAAAATCTTTTTCAGTTATGTACATTTTGTTGTTGTTTTGTTTTTCACTTTATTTATTTATTTAAGAGAGAGAGAGAATGGGCATGACAGGACCTGTAGCCACTGCAAACAAATTCCAGACGCGTGTGCCACCTTGTGCATCTGGCTTTATGTGGGTTCTGGGGGATCGAACCTGTGTCCTTTGGCTTTGCTGGCAAGCACCTTAACAGCTAAGCCATCCCTCCAGCCCTGGTTTTTACTCTTTTGAGCCAAGACCTTGCTATGTAGCCCAGGCTGACCTCAAACTCACCATCCTCCTGCCACAGCATCCTGAGTGATGGAATTACAGGCATGCACTGCCACTCAACCTGGCACCTCAATTCTGCCCTTTAGTATTCAACCTTTCTCCCTCTCAACAATGGTGATTTCTGCCGGGCGTGGTGGCGCATGCCTTTAACCCCAGTACTCGGGAGGCAGAGGTAGGAGGATTGCGGTGAGTTCAAGGCCACCCTGAGACTCCATAGTGAGTTCCAGGTCAGCCTGGGCTAGAGTAAGACCCTACCTCGAAAAACCAAAAACAAAAAGGTGTTTTCTAAGCCGGGTGTGGTGGCGCACGCCTTTAACCCCAGCACTAGAGAGGCAGAGGTAGGAGGATTGCCATGAGTTCGAGGCCACCCTGAGACTCCATAGTGAATTCCAGGTCAGCCTGTGACTAGAGTGAGACCCTACCTCGAAAAACACACACACACACACAAACAAACAAAATAATGGTGATTTCTTCCTCCTCCTCCTCCTCCTCCTTCTCCTCCTTCTTTTTAAAGAGGTAGAGTCTCACTATAGCCCAGGCTGACCACTACACCCATCTCAAAAATAGTAATTTCTAAAAGGTTCTTCATCAAAACTTGGAATGAGGGCTAGAGAGATGACTTAGCAGAAGGCACTTGCCTATAAAGCCAAATGATCCAGGTTTGATTCCCCAGGGCCCATGTAGGCCAGATGGTGCATGCATCTGGAGTTTGCAGCAGCTGAAGGCCCTGGCAGGCCCATTCTCTCCCTCCCTCTCTTTCTCTCTGTTTCTTCTCTCTCACACACAAATAAATAAAATTAAAATTAAAAAAAAAAAACTTGGAAGGATTAGTCCCTTCAGCATGTGACAAAGTACATTTTCTGCAGAGCCAGAAACAAATAGCCTCTCTTTCTATGACACGGGCTTGTCTCAGAATAATGGAGAGGGGCATAGAACATACCTGGCCTCTTGTGGCCTACAGTCAAACACACTTCCAAGTCTCCATATCTGTCTAATAAGCATTGTATCTTCTCCTGTGTTCTCCTTCCCTCCCACTGGGGAAAAAAAGTTAATCTGGAATCTTCTCGTCCTTAACATTTATTCATTGGTGCTGTACAGTTGTACCAAAACAGCTGTTAGGTTGTTACCAAATTTATGTCATTTTGTTCCAGTGTTTCTTCCCAGGCTTTTCTGTTTCTTTTTTAACACTAGGGAGGGTGTGGGAATGTGACCTGGCCTGGAAACCTGACCTGGTGAGATCCTGATGACAGGCAGGAAGCCGCGGGGCAGGATGGTCCTGTGCTCAGACAGCCTGTACAGCTAAACTGCCTGTGTCCAAGTTCTAAGTTTCTGCTTGTAAACTGGTGACCTTGGGCCGATTATCCAACCCTTCTGTGCCCAGTTTTGCTGCCTGATTAGTGGGGGTGATGCATTACGTAGCTTGGGATCACTAAGAGTAGGAGATGAATGTGTGCTTGGCACAGTGTCTGGCATAAAGTAAGCTCTTAGTAAGCATTGAGCATGAGTGTAATGAACATCTTTCCAGAAGAACATGACAGCTTTGGCAGGGCAGAATTTTTTTTTGGTGTTAAATCAAGACACACCCATGGCAGGCTTGCAGGGACAGCAGAAGTAGTCGAAAGCCTTTGCTGTCTGGGTTTTGGCTCTGCCTAAGCATGACCAGCACTCACTGAATGGAGGGTGGTCCTGAATGTTGACTTCTCTCCTGCAGAAGAAATGATGTGAAGTGTTGTTTAGCAGCTGTTCTAAATTTGCATACATTCCTGCTTCTGTTTCTCAGTGATGAGATAACAATTTTGATGATTTTGTAGTTTACAGTATATTTCTTTCAGGATGGAAGTTTATTACTTCACTGAAAAAAAAATTTTTTTTTTTTTGAGGTAGGGTTTTGCTCTAGCCCAGACTGACCTGGAATTCACTATGTAGACTCAGAGTGGCCTTGAACTCATGACAATCCTCCTTACCTCTACCTTCCGAGTGCTGGGATTAAAGGCATGCACCACCACACCTGACCTGAAAATTTTTTTTAAGTATTTTTATTTCTGGGTATGGTGGATCATGCCTTTAATCTCAGCACTCAGGAGACAGAGGTAGGAGGATCACTGTGAGTTTGAGGCCTGCTGAAGAAAAAGGGCTAGAGAGATTGCTTAGTGGTTAAGGTGCCTGCCTGCAAAGCCTAAGGACCCAGGTTCAATTCCCCAGTACCCACATAAGCCAGATGCACAAGGTGGCACATGCGTCTGGAGTTTGTTTGCAATGGCTGGAGGCCCTGATGTGCCCATTCTCCACCCCCCTTGCAAATAATATATATTCTTATTTGTGAAAGAGGAAAAGGCAGAGAGAATGGGTGTACCAGGTCCTCCTGCCACTGCAGACGAACTCCAAACACGTGCCCCTTTGTGCATCTGGTTACATGGGTACTATGAAATCAAACCCAGGCCATCAGACTTTGCAAGCAAGTGTCTTTAACTGCTGAGCCTTCTCTCCAGTCCCTGAATTTCTTAAAAATATTTTTTTTTATTTATTTGAGAGAGAGAGAAGATGGGCACTTCAGGACCTCTAACCACTGCAAATCCAGATGCATTCATCCCCTTGTGCATCTGGCTTATGTAGGTTCTGGAGAATTGAACTGGGATCCTTTGGCTTTGCAGGCAAACACCTTAAACACTAAGCCATTTCTCCAGACCTATTTTTTTAAATATTAATTTATTTGCATATATGTATGTATACGCCAGGGTCTTTTGCTGCTGCAAATGAACACCCATCCAGCTTTACATGTGTTTGTAGGGAATTGAACCCTGGGCCAGTAGGCTTTGCAAGCAAGGACCTTTAACTACTGAGCCATCTCACCAGCCCCCTAATTTATTATTTTATTTTGAAGGAGTTTTTTGTTGTTGTTGGGTTTGGGTTTTTTCTTTTAATTTTTGAGGTAGAGTCTGACTGTAGCCCAGGTTGACCTGGAATTCACTAACTAGTCTCAGGCTAGCCTCAAACTCACAGCAATCCTCCTTCCTTGGCCTCCCGAGTGCTAAGATTAAAGACGTGCACCACCACATCGGCTTCTGTTTTGAAGTTTTGATTCTTGCTTATCTCTGGTTAACCCAGGGAAGGACATCACTCAGCCCAGTTATGTGCAGTTTTAACTTACACTGTTCTAATGGATGGACTCATACCAAAATTTTAGTTTCCCATTTTTCAGTAGAAAAAATAACATTCTTTTTTCTTAGTTGGTTTTATTTTGTACTCATGAAGTGAACTAGCAGCTTGCCTGGTAATGTGAGCTTAATTTGGGTAGAGTCAAATTTCAAATTCACTTCCTTTTTTGGTTTAGGGACATGATGTGCAGAGAATATACTCTGCTATTAGAAATGCTGCAGCCTTTCGCACTGTTAAGTATCCTCCCTATAAACCTCCTTTTGCTTTGATGTAGCCACGAACGTGGAGATCAAAATGCACTGGGCATTTAGCAGTGCTAATAAAAGTGAATTGAAAGATTTAAACTGGACATTTTCAACTAAAATGAGCTTCGTTGTTCTTGCTCTCCTCTTACCCTGCAGAACCAGTTTCTTCTTCTGGCTTTTCAGTAGTGTCAGGGTCTCCCAGTTTTCCCAGCTCAGGGCCTCAGAAGCAATCCCATTTGTTTTGTTACTAAAGCCTATTTGTTTGGCCTGTCTCCTACCTCTATGCTCATCCTTCACACCCAGATCCTCTGGTAAATGAGGCCCTTAGCCTGGCATGGTGGCACACACCTTTAATCCCAGCACTCTGGAAGCAGAGGTAGGAGAATCACCAGGAGTTCAAGACCACCCTGAGACTACTTAGTGAATTCCAGGTCAGCCTGAGCCTGGGCTAGAGTGAGACCCTTACTTGAAAAACAAACAAAAAGGAAAAAAAAATAACTAAACTAAATGAGGCCCTTGATGCTCTCCATCTGGGCAGCGACTACATTGGTTTTTGTTTTTTTTTTTTTTTTTTTTTTAGTCTCATCCTTTGGTTTCAAAAGCTGAATTAAGCCCAGAGTTTCAGCTGAAGATCAGGGTCCCTCGCCATGTAGTTTCAACTTACAATGCCATCCTTAATTCCCACGTGACAGCTCCCACAGTGTGCCACTGGTCAAACTGGATTACTTAACATTGTCCTATCAACTTTGGTGGGGCCTTTCCTCTGCTTCGATCAGGTTCCTTCAAGCTCTGTTTGCCAGAGTCCTACGTACCAGGCCCAGGTCCAAGTCAGCCACCTCCCGCTATGGTTTCTCTAGTACAAAGCAGAGTCGTCACTCTGGCAAATCACTGCAGCTTATCTCTCTTTCTTTTTGTGGTGCTTTGCCCATCCTATAACTATGTTTTAATTATTTGTGCTCCGTTGTTGTTGTTGTTACTTGGTTATTCGAGGTAGGGTTTTGCTCTAGCCCAGGTGACCTGGAATTCACTATGTAGTCTCAGGATGGGCTCAAATTGACAGTGATCCTCCTACCTCTGCCTCCCAAGTGCTTGGTTTAAAGGTGTGTGCCTGAGGCTGGAGAAATGACTTAGCAGTTAAGGCGCTTGCCTGTGAAGCCTAAGGATTCAGGTTCAATTCTCCAGCACCTACATAAGACAGATGCACAGAATGGAACGTGCATCTGGAGTTCATTTCAAAAATGAAAAAGGGGCCGGGCGTGGTGGCGCATGCCTTTAATCCCAGCACTTGGGAGGCAGATATAGGTGGATAACCGTGAGTTCGAGGGTACCCTGAGACTACATAGTGAGTTCCAGGTTAGTCTGGACTAGAGTGAAACCCTACCTCGCGAAACCAAAAAATAATAATAATAAATAAAATAAAATAAACAAAGGTCTGGAGAGATGGCTTAGTGGTTAAGGTGCTTGCCTGTGAATCCTAAGGACCCAGGTTCATTTCTCCAGGTCCCACATGAGCCAGATGCATAAGGTGGCGCATGTGTCTTGAGTTCGTTTGCAGTGGCTAGAGGCCCTGGCGGGCCCATTCTCTCTCCCCCTTTCTCTATGTCTCAAATAAAAATAAATAAATTTTAAAAATAATAAATAATAAACAAATAAGCTGGGCATGATGGTGCATGCTTTTTAAATATATTTTATTTATTTATTTGAAAGAGAGAGAGAGGGAGGGAGAGAGAAAGAGAGAATGGGCACACCAGGGCCTCCAGCCACTGCAAATGAACTCCAAATGTAGGCACCCCATTGTGTATCTGGCTTACATGGGTCCTGGAGAGTCAAACCGGTATCCTTTGGCTTTGTAGGCAAATGCCTTAACTGCTAAGCCATCTTTCCAGCCCTAGTGCATGCTTTTAATCCCAGCACTTGGGAGGCAGAGGTAGGATGACCACCATAAGTTCAAGGCTACCCTGAGACTACATAGTGAATTCTAGGTCAGCCTGAGTCAGAGTGAGAGCCTACCTTGAAAAACAAAAAACAACAACAAATAAAATAAACAAATAAAGGCATGCACCACTATGTCCCGCTAGCTGTACTCTTAAAAATGCTTAAGAAAGCCTGGCTAGAACTAGACCCTACCTTGAAAAAAATTTAAAATGCACAAGAAGCCTTCCTTTTTCATTCTTTTATCCCTCACAGCAAAACTAGAATGCCTGGCCGGGTGTGGTGGTGCACGCCTTTAATCCCAGCACTTGGGAGGCAGAGGTAGGAGGATCGCCGTGAGTTTGAGGCCACCCTGAGAATACATAGTGAGTTCCAGGTCAGCCTGGACTAGAGTGAGACCCTACCTCGAAAAACCACAAAAAAAAAAAAAAAAAAAACCTAGAATGCCTGGCAACTGTGATCAATAATAGCAATACAATATTTATTTGAGAGACAGAGAGAGAATGAGCACGCCAGGGCCTCTGGCCACTGCAAATGAACTCCAGATGCATGTGCCACTTTGTGCATCTGGCTTTATGTGGGTCCTGGGGCATCGTCCCAGGCTTCACAAGCAAGCATCTTTCACTGCTGAGCCATCTCTCCAGCCCCAGTAACGAAACAATAAAAAGCAGCTCAGTGTTCGCTGCAGAAAATGATCGTGTGATTTTAATTGACACACAGGTGTGGGAAACGCTACTGCCTGTGTCTTACATGAAATTATCTATGTCATTGGCGGCCACTGCGGCTACAGAGGGAGCTGCACGTATGACAAGGTGCAGAGCTACAATTCAGACATCAACGAATGGAGCCTGATTACCTCCAGTCCACACCCAGGTAACAGAAGCCCTTCTCAATAGCATATCTTACAGCTCATCAGCACACACATTTGAAGTCTGTCCTTTTTTATTTGTCTCTTATTCTTTTTTTGTTTCATTTCCCTTTGTTACATGCTTCCCCCCCCATTTACTGCATGAATTATTAAAAACACAATTTTTATAGATAGTTGAAAAGCACTAATATGACTGGGAGTAGTGGATCACACCTGTAATTCCAGCATTTGAAAAGTGGAGGCAGGTGAATCACGAGGACAAGACCGGGCCAGGCTACATGAAACCCTGTGTCCAGAACAAACAAAAGGGCTAGTCTGTCTGTCTATTAGATAGTTGGGGACAGTGCTGGAGAGTGAGGTTGGGCAGGGGGTGGTTTGCCTCCATTAGAAACATGTTCTCTCAGGGTTTGGATGACTGTTAAGCACTCGTTCCTGGACATGAGTGCTGCCTTCACTGTCGTACAGGAAGGTGTAGCCTGTCATCAAGAATGCCCTGCTTCTGGGATGATTTATTCTTTGGCTTGTCTCTTTGTGACAAGCTCATTGGGAAGCATAATTGTAGACCATTACAGGGGCTGGGCTGTCGCTCAGTAGCAGAGCACAGGCTTTGCCACACTGAGGCTCTGGGTTCAGCCTCCATGAGAGGGAGGAAGTTTTCATGTATTATGGTTATGCCGTATGTTTAAGATTTTGGCATTTGGGTGAATTCATACCCTCCTGTCCCTTTATCACTCTGAATCATTTTCCATAGAGCATGAGGCTTTCATGTTGGACACTGAAGAGGAAAATTAAAACTACAAGCTTGAAACATTTGTAACAGTATACTAGTACACTATATAGGTCAGGTATTGGCTAAGCACTTTGCATGTAATATGATCTTAAATTCTCACTACACATGAATAGGTGTCATTTATCACTGGTTTTCATAGTTAGAAACGGAGACTTAGTTACTTTAAAAAAGGGTATGTATAATCGCCAGACATGGTGGCACAAGTCTTTAATTCCAGCACTTGGGAGGCTGAGTTAGGAGGATCACCATGAGTTCGAGGCCAGCCAGGGCTACAGAGTGAGTTCCAGGTCACTCTGGCCTAGAGTGAGATCCTGCTTCAAAAATAAATAAATAGGGCTGGAGAGATGGCTGAGTGGTTAAGGCGCTTGCCTGCAAAACCAAAGGACCCTGCTTGGATTCTCCAGGACCCATGTAAGCCAGATGCACAAGGGGGCGCATGTATCTGGAGTTCGTTTGCAGTGGCTGGAGGCCCTGGTATGCCCATTCTCTCTCGCTCTCTCACTCTCTACCTCTTTCTCTCTCAAATAAATAAATAAAATATATTTTAAATAAATGAATAGCTGGAGAGATGGTTTAGCAGTTAAGGTGCTTGCCTGCAAAGCTTAATAATCCAGGTTTGATTCCCCAGGACCCACGTAAGCCAGATTCATAAAGTGGCACCTGCATCTGGAGTTCGTTTGCAGGGGCTGGAGGCCCTGACACACCCATTCTCTCCCTCTCCCTCTCCCCCCCCCCCACCTCTCTCTCTCTCTCTCTCTTTTCTCTCTCTCTCTCAAATAAAGAAATTAAGTTAAAAAAATTGTGCCAGGGCATGGTGGCACATGCCTTTAATCTCGGCACTTGGAAAGTGATGCACCAGGATTCACATTCTGCCAATCTTGATTCCATAATCTGTGCTGTGACCACTAAGCTGTCTGCTTTTTAAAAAATATTTTTAAAAATTTTTTAATGTATTTGAAAGAGGGAAGGAAGAAATGAGAGAGGGGGAGAGAAAGAGAGAGAGAATAGGCACACCAGGGCCTCTAACCACTGTATACAAACTCCAGATTCATGTGCCACTTTGTGCATCTGGCTTTACATGGATACTGGGGAACTGAGCCCAGGTCACTAGGCTTTGCAAGCAAGTGCCTTAGCCACTGAGCCATCTCTCCAGCCCTAAGCTGTCGGTGACCCAAGCAGCTACTTCCACCTCCTTCATCAGCCTCCTCATGTGGGTTCGGGTGAGGAACACCTGCATCTGTTGCTGCATCTCTACATCTAAAGGGCTTGCATAAGATGGAACTTCAGCTGGGCGTGGTGGCGCATGCCTTTAATGCCAGCACTCAGGAGGCAGAGGTAGGAGCATCACTGTGAGTTTGAGGCAAGCCTGAGACTACATAGTGAATTCCAGGTGAGCCTGGGCTAGAGTGAAACTACCTCAAAAAAAAAAAAAAAAAAGGAACTTTAGCTACAGGCTGCCCTGTCTCTGAAGATACAGAATGCATAGACTTTGGTCTCTCAGTAGTCCAGAGGTCTCATCCTAGACTCCCTGCCACTTTCTGTTGTAACCAACAAACCTATCATCAAAAGTAATAATAACAGTTCATTCTAAATAATAGCATTCATTATGTGCCAGGCAGATACTGCTAATCCAATAATTTTTATTAATCTGTTTATATTTGTCATTTTCACATTACTACCCTGAAATACATGAGGCAACTAGCCGATAAAAGGAAAAAGTTTATTTAGCTCCTAGCGTGGAGGTTCATATCCAAGACTGGCACATTGGTTTGGCCTCTGATGAGACCAGTGTGATGGTACCAGGTATATATGTTAGAGCAACCAGAAGCCTCCCAAGTGCTGGGATTAACACTCAGCACTACAGAAACTTTTAATGCCAACATCCTGAGGACTAAGTCTTTGGGAAGCATTACCAGTATTCAAACCACAGTACTGTTAAACCTCACAGTAATCCTGTGAACTAGGACAGTACTGTTATTAATTATTGCTACCTCATTTTACATGTTACCGAGGCATGGAGACATTAAATTAATTTCCCAGGGTCCAGCATCTAGAGCTTGTTAGAAGTGAAGTTTAACCCCAGGCAGACTGGCTTGACTTTTACATGCTTAGCTTCATTATTATCTCATTTTAAACCTCATATTATAATGAGTTAGATATTACTATGCCTAATTTTGTGTTCAGGCTTATCTTTCCAATGAAATCTAGTGTATAAAAAAAAAAATCAAAAGCTGGGCGTGGTGGCACACGCATTTAATCCCAGCACTCAGGAGGCAGAGGTAGGAGGATTGCCATGAGTTCAGGGCCACCCTGAGACTCCATAGTGAATTCCAGGTCAGCCTGGGCTAGAGTGAGACCCTACCTCGAAAAACCAAAATATATATATATATATCAGGGGCTGGAGAGATGGCTTAGCACTTAAGGCACTTGCCTGCAAAGCCAAAGGACCCAGGTTTGATTCCCCAGGACCCATGTAAGCCAGCAGCACAAGATGGTGCATGGGTCCAGAGTTCATTTGCAGTGGCTGGAGGCCCTGGTGTACCAGTTCTCCCTCCCTCCCTTTCTTCATCTCTCTCTCTCTCTCTCTTAAATAAGTAAATAAAAATAAAATATTTTTAAGAATAATCAGGGCTGGGGAGATGGCTCAGTGGTCAAAGGCATTTTCCTGCGAAGCCTAAGGACCCAGGTTCAATTTCCCAGTACTCACGTATGTATCTCTCTCTCCTTGCAAATAAATAAAATATTTTTAAATCAGATTAACAATTTAGAGGAGAGTTATTTACATTATACATTCAATAGGTATTTCATAAGAGGATTTTTTTAAGTGTCCTGAAACATCTATGAGTTGCATATAGCTTATTAGCTACTTGCAAAAGAACCTAAAAGAAGTGTGGCTTCCACCTAGTGTGATGGGTTATATTGATGGTCAGTGTGACAGCACCTAGAATCACCTGTGAGGGATTATCTAGGTTAGGTTAGCCTCTGGACATGCCTGTGAGAGTTTTTCTTGATTAGGATAATTGAGGTAGGAAAGTCCATGTTAAATGTGGACAGCAGTATTCCATGGGCTGGCGTCCTAGACTATATACCAAGGAGAAAGAAAGCTGAGCGCTGGTACTCATTGCTCTCTCCTTCCCCACTGTGGACTGAATGGGACGAGCTGTCTAAATCTTCTGCCACCATGCCTTCTCCAGCCATCGTGGACTGTAACCTCGACCTGTAAACTGAAATAAACTCTGCCTTCCTACATTGTTTCTTGACAGGTATTTGGTCACAGTAAGGAGAGGGTGACTCATACACCTGGTATTAGAAAGCATGAAGCAAAAAATCAATCCAAACCAATGGGAATGTGTGATTGTAAAATTTTACTTTACATTTAGCTTTTTCCTGATGAAATATCAACAGCACACATTAAATTAGCGCTTTATGGGATGTGTTCTGTTTTGCTTTCACAGTCCTTCAACTATTTTTGAACTGGCTTGTTAACAAAATTCTAAATTCGGGAGATTTCGAATAAAACTGTGACTCTGACCTTTAAAGAAAATGGAAGCTCTGACAAGCCAACACTATTCCTTCCTGGTAGCAATCACTGGAGCCAAGTAATAGCTGTTCTAGTTAGATGGGGATTATGTTCTTTGTTGCAGCCTGATCCTTCCAATTCTGGTCACATCCCAGATGAAGGGGGCCAGTGTGTTGTTTTTCTTACCCCTGGCCTGTTTAGCATAATGGTGCCTTAAAGAGCCAGCAACAGGAGGAGATTTAAAAACTGAAAGCACTAAGACAGTCTAGGAGCTGGGCCCCTTGGAGCAGACTTCCAACCACAGGGCCCAGATCCCCACCCCGGCCCTCTACCTGGGGTGCCGGTCACAGTGCCTGGGTGTAGTGGCCAAATGCCTCAGTAACTTGGGTGTGCGCATGCTCCGCTTGTTGCGGTGTGAGGGGAGCCTAGCCAGGCCATCCTATGGGGCTCGTTGTGGTAGCTGACACTTCACATTGTCAGCTCCTGGTTATAGGGACAGTTTCTGAGACACTGAGGAGTGTATACATACCTAGTGTGTGCTCCTGTAAGGAGGACTTGACTGCTGTCAAATGTCCAATAAAAGCTGTCTATGTTGGACAATTCCCAGAAAGGTGTCAGTCTGAGGGATGAGTTCTATCTTGTCATCATACACAGAGCCAGCTTACAAGTTGCCATGATCCCTAAGGGCTGATGGTAATTACACTCCTCAGGGCAGAAACAGGCCATCTGAATCAGGTGGCAGAGACTGGATTTTAAGCCTCAGGGTGCAGTCTTGTGTGACAGAATCAAAAGGTGACCACTGCTCAATTTTGTGCGTGCTAAATTGTAAAGGATTATTGTATCTTTACAGTGTGGGAGCGCTTTTTTCTGTTATCCTAATAAGCACTTGTTCTTTTTCTTTTTGAAAGAATACGGACTGTGCTCAGTTCCCTTTGAAAATAAGTTGTATTTAGTAGGCGGACAGACAACCATCACAGAGTGCTATGACCCTGAACAAAATGCATGGAGAGAGACCGCGCCCATGATGGAAAGGAGGATGGAGTGCGGTGCTGTCATCATGAATGGATGCATCTATGTCACCGGAGGCTACTCCTACTCAAAGGGGACGTACCTTCAGAGCATCGAGAAATACGATCCAGATCTTAATAAGTGGGAAATAGTGGGCAATCTTCCGAGTGCCATGCGGTCTCATGGATGTGTTTGTGTGTATAATGTCTGATTGAATCCACCGGAGTGAGCAGGTAATCACTGTTTGGGAGTATAGTGGATGAATGCAGGTTTGGGGGTCCCTCACTTGTTACTGTGGTTTGGCACGTGCTAGAGGATTAGTAAATTTTAATTCTTAACTCTACATCATTACCAAACCCAGTGATTAACGGCCAAGAAAACTCTTATGTATATACACAGTTGGATCAGTAGGGTTAAGCCCTATAATTTCTGCTTTTCAGAGGTAGTGTGGAATATCTGACACTTGGTGAAGGGTGAAAGACCTTTATAGTGAATCTTTTCCTCCTGGTAGCATCAACACTGGGCGTAGGTCAAAGTCATTCTATGTAATGCAATGTCTCTTAAGAGCCTAGGATGTAATAGAGTGTATATTAAAATCTCTTTAGCTCTTTAGCTGGCAGGAATCTGAAATGTATAGAGGGAATCTTGTCTACCTCTACAAAATCAACACTTAAATTTTTTCCCTTTAGAATGATCTAGAATGTGGATTTAAGTATAATTTCTTCCTCTGTAATGTATATAATTTATTGCTAGCATTCTTTATTTACTGACTACCAGAGCTATACAAAATACTGTGCAAAGGATTGTTATTGTTCAAAGCATTTACAAACTAAATTTAAAAGGTTAGCAAATCTGAAAAAAAAAAAAAAAAAAAAAAAAACCTTACAGAGAAAATAGTGAAATGTTTGCTGATGCTGAGGGCTGTGTTAATTTTCAGCTGGGATATAAACTGCTAGCTTAGATGTCTTTAGCTTAAGCATGTCAGAGATCCTCTATAAGTTAGAGTTACGTGTCTGCTTGAATTTGAGAGGCAGAAGGCCTGCAGAGGAATTTGACAAGAAGAAATTCACACTCATTTTCAGCTCTGCCACTAACCAGATTTTGTGACTCAATCACTGAACCTATCTGTGACTTCCTGATCCCCATATCCACGGGCTCATAGATGTGTCTATTCCAGATCTCCTCAGTCTTTGAGGCCAGAGGAGGCCTGGGTGGCTGGAGCCTCTGGGCAAGAAATGCCTTTGTTCCTCTTCCTCTGTGTGCCTACAGGGTCACTTCCCAAATGTGCCATAAAAGGTGGGAGGCGCTGCTGAAGTTAACTTATCTAAACAGTTAGCCTGGCATGGTAGAGCACACCTTTAATCCTAGCACTCAGGAGGCTGAGGTGGGAGGAAATCTGAGAGTTCCAAGCTAGCCTGGAGTTACAGAATACGTTCCTGGTCAGCCTGGGCTAGTGTGAGACCCTACCTCGAAAAAAATAAACTTTTAGTGATCTGTGAGACCATCTGTTCCATGCTGTTTTTCTAAAGAGATAATACTTATTTTTTACTTTAAGTGTCGAAGTACTTCTGGTTTAGAAAAAAAAAAAAACTTTTAAGAAAATACTATTTAATACATTGACTTCAGATGACATTTTAAATAGATGTTAACCCTTTGAGATTGTAGTGTGGTACTTTGTAACAAGAGCCATAAAAGCTTATCCTTTGCCCATGGACTCAAATTTTTAAATTTAAAAAACAACAACAGAACCAGGCGTGGTGGTGCACGCCTTTAATCCCAGCACTCGGGAGGCTGAGGTAGGAGGATCACTGTGGGTTCAAGGCCAGCCTGAGACCATATAGTGAATTCCAGGTCAGCCTGGGCTAGAGTGAGACCTTACCTGAGGAGAAAAAAAAAAAAAAGACAGCATTATAAATAATAGCAAAAATATTGGGGAAATCCACATGTCAAAGAAAGTGTGCTAATAAAAGAAGTGATGTACAGTGCCATGAAAATAACTATTTGAAAGACTGCATAGAAACATGGGTGTGTCTATAATAAGTAAAAGAAGCACAATACAAAACAGTATGCACGCTGTGATGTGACTTGAGTCTTCATGCATGTGGAAGGTAATGTGCAAAATAAATTCATTGTGTTAGTGCAAGGAGATATGGAGTGATTTTTAACTTATTTAATTTGTCTTTAATATTACTTTGTATTTTCAATAAAAACAAACAACACTGTGTACATTGTTAAGACTGCTTGATTTTGAGTCAACTGGGTTGAATTCATGAAACAACTGAATTATACAGTGTTTCAGTTTCTAATTGAAGTACAGACTGTTATTGTTCTCAAGAACATTTAACAGTTAATGCTGGGCTAATAATATGTTGCCCAGTAGTGTTTTAGAGCTGTGTTGTGGACAGCAGAGAACAATTGCAATCTCTTGCACCCTTCTGCCAGTTTATCTGGGTCCTATGAGCGCCTAACTCAACTCATCTTCCCTAGGATTCTTTCCTGCAAGTTTCAGCCCCAGTGAAACCCCATTGTCCCATTTAGAGATGTTATCATTTGTGAGTGCACAGTGGGTCTCTTGCCAGGTTTGAGATCTTGGACCACATCTTACTCTCAGTATCTCCGTATCTGGCCACATCATACACATATGTAGGGTACAAAAGTATCAGTTGTTTTTTCAAAAAAGCTTTCCGAAGTGCTTGAAGGATCTTGAAAGTAGTTTGCGATTGAGGGACTTAATTTGCAGCTTCTAAACATATTTCTTTTGCTAAAACATTTCTTTTTACTATGGTGTCTATACACAGAAAGAACTGACAAAATACACATGTTTCTGTCAGTTACCCCAAGTTTCACATTACTGCAATATGAATGAAAATATTTTAACAGGGCTGGGAAGATGGCTTAGAGGTTAAGATGCTTGCCTGCAAAGCCAAAGGACTCCAGTTTGACTCCCCAGGACCCACATAAGCCAGATGCACAAGGTGGTGCATGCATCTGGAGTTTGACTGCAGTGGAGGCCCTGGTGCACACCTATTCTCTGTCTCTCCCTGTTTGTCTCTAATAAATAAATTAATTAAATTTAAAAAATATTTTAAAATATTTACATTTAAAAGCTATTACTTAGAGAGGGCAAACACTAGTTTACACAATAAAGAAAATTGTGGAAGATGACTTTCAGCATGACTTAAGATGACGTTAAATATCCACATTTTAAAAATTGCTATTTTGGGCTTGAAAGATGGGTTAGCGGTTAAGAACCCTGGTTCAGTTTCCCCAGTATCCTCATAAAGCCAGATGCACGAGGTAGTTCATTTGCAGTGGCTAGAGCCCCCGGTGCACCCATTCTATCTCTCTCTCAATTAGATTTTTTTTAAAAAAATTAATTGCTATTTCTCACAAATTTTTGTTTTGTTTTAAAGGGTTTTTTAAATTTATCTTATTTACTTGAGGGAGAGGTAAAGAGAGGGAGATAATGGGCATGCCAGGGCTTTCAGCCACTACAAAAGAATTCCAGACGCATGTGCCACCTTGTGCATCTGGCATACATGGGTCCTGGGGAATCAAACCTGGGTTCTTTGGCTTTGCAGGCAAGTGCCTTAACTGCTAAGCCATCCCTCCAGCCCCTGTTTTGTTTTTTTAGTTTACTTTACCTTAGTTCCCCCCCCCCGCCCAAGGTAGGGTCTCACTTTAGCCCAGGCTGATCTAGAACTCATTCTGTAGTCCGAGGCTGGCCTCAAACTCACAGCGACCCTACCTCTACCTCCCGAGTGCTAGGATTAAAGGCGTGCACCATCACACCCAGTTCCTGTGTTTCCTGTGATTGATGTCAGCATGGTATGTATGCTTGTGGAGGTTTAAGTCAGATGTCCCCATAAATTCATGTGTTTTGAATGCTTGGTGCCCAGTTGATGGCAGTTTGGGAGGTAGAGCCTTGCTGGAGGAGTTGTGTTGGTGGGGTGGACCTTGAGGAATTTTAGACTTAGTTACACCTAGCACAGCTTTGATTTTTCTTTTCTTTTTTTTAAGTTTTTAAATATTTATTTCAGAGAGAAAGAGGCACATAGAGAGAGGAGAATGGGCTTGCCAAGGTCTCTAGCCACTGCAAACAAACTCCAGATGCACGTGCCACCTTGTGCATCTGCCTAACATGGGTACTGGGGAATTGAACCTGAGTCCTTTGGCTTTGCCAGCAAGCACCTTAACCACTAAGCCATCTCTCCAGCACCAGGTTTTATTTTTAATTGTTAAACTGTAATAAAGAAGATCTATATCAAGGGTGCTTGCTGCTTAGAGGCATAGTAACCTTTGTTTTCAAATTCATATCAGTATATCCTTGTTGTGAACTGAATGTTTGTGTTCTCCCAAAATTCTTCTGTTGAAACCCTAACTCTCAGTATGACTATAATTGAGACAGGACAAACACTCTGGAAGTAGTTAACTCAAAGTGACACCCATTGTATGGGCCTTCCTCCAATAGGATGTGTTGTTTCAAGCAGGGACACTGGAGAGCCTGTTTGCACTTGTGGGTGCTTTCAGCCCCCACCACCCCATCACCCACCACCCCACCACCCCACCACCCCACCCATCACCCACCTTGAACACCACCACCTGGGACTCTGTGAACAGATCAGGTTGCTTAAGTCACCCAGTCTCTAGGGTTTTGTTATTCCAGCCTAAGATGACTAATGTAACCTGCAAAGGATTTAGCCCTTCATATGCCGCAGTTTAGGTGCAGGATCAGCAAATAGTAGAGCGGCCATGACCCACACAGACCACACTTCTCACCCTGTCACGTGTACTAAGCAGCCAGCCTCACCTGTTGTATTAGCCTGAAGATATCCGAAACTAGAACTACAGCTTCACAGGTCACAGTGGACATAGCCTGGAGTTTCTGTCTGCCTTAGTGCAGTCCTCCCAAAAGTCATGCCTGCTGATGTCCTAACTCCCTCCTTATGTGACGCGCTTGGGATGTCATAGCTTCTCACCCCTAACCACAGCAAAGAGTCTAGAGCCATAGCTGACTAGATTCTCTGGTGGCTTGAGTGACAGCCTCTGGTAGATGCTTTAGTGACCAAGAGTGGGAGGTGGTGTTGATGTCTCGGCTTCTAGACCTTCTTGTAGTCTCATCCCTATCTTTTCCACAGTTCAGTTATGTGAGTCAGTAAGTCCATTTTTTTTGTTTTGTTTTGTTTTGAATTGGGATTCTGTCTCTTGCAAACAAGAAAGCATGGATTAATGGTCAAGCAAATTGGGCTAGTTGTAGTGCAATGGTAGAGCCCTTGCTTATAATTTGTGAAGCCTCAAATTCAATCTCTCAGTACCTCAAAGAAATAAAACTACTGCTCAGTGCTCCATATGATACACACACAACAAAAAGGCTTTGGCTCTTATTTTTATTTAATTGAATTAATTAATTTATTTATTTTATTTTGGTTTTTCGAGGTAGGGTCTCACTCTAGCCCAGGCTGATCTGGAATTCACTATGTAGTCTCAGGATGGCCTTGAACTCACAGCGATCCTCCTACCTCTGCCTTTCTCTTATTTTTAAAGTGTTGGGTTTGATTTTTCTTTGAGGTAGGGTCTTATTCTAGTCCAGGCTGACCTAGAACTCACTTTGTAGTCCCATGGCTGGCCTTGAACTCACAGTGATCCTCCTACTTCTGTCTCCTACCTCTGCTGGGATCAAAGGCATGCACCACCACAGTTTTTCAAGGTATGGTCTTGCTCTAGCCCAGACTGACCTGGAATTCACAACATAGTCTCATGGGGGTGGGGTATGGCCTTGAACTCATGGTGCTCCTCCTACCTCTGCCTCAAGCACTGGAATTAAAGATGTGTGCCACCATGCCTGGCCATGTTTCTTAGTTTTCTTATGTATGTGTCATCTATCCATCTCTTCTCTCAGCCCCTAGAGATGATATTTTTGAAAAAGCAGGATCATATATCCTACTTTCCCAACATGGGGATTTTCTAATTATGTTCCTGTTGTTTAGTTTAGCAAATTTCCCCTGTCCTCTGTATTTCCTGTAACTAGGAAGTTAAATCTACAGACTACTCAGATCCAAGTTTGATTCCTTTTTTTCTTTTTCTTTTAAGATTTTTTTTCAGTGTATAAGCTCTTCTTTTTTAATAATTGTATTTACTTGCAAACAGAGAGATAGAAGAGAGACCATTTTGCACATCTGGCTTTTTGTGGCTACTGGGGAATCAAACTCAGATCATTTGGCTGTGCAGGCAAGCATCTTAACCACTGAACCACCTCTCTAGCCCAAGCTCTTCTGTTTTTATTTTTATTTTTATTTTTTACTAACAACTTCCATGATTATAAACAATAACCCATGGTAATGCCCTCCCCCCCACTTTCCCCTTTGAAACTCCATTCTCGATCATATCCCCCCCCCTCAATTAGTCTCTCTTTTATTTTGATGTCATGATCTTTTCCTCCTATTATGATGGTCTTGTATAGGTAGTGTCAGGCCTATGAGGTCATGGATATCGAGGCCATTTTGTATCTGGGGGAGCACGTTGTAAGGAGTCCTACCCTTCCTTTGGCTCTTACATTCTTTCTGCCACCTTTTCCACAGTAGACCCTGAGCCTTGGAAGGTGTGATAGAGATATTGCAGTGCTGAGCACTCCTGTCACTTCTTTCCAGCACCATGATGCCTCTGAGTCATCCCAAGGTCATTGCTATCTGAAAAGAGAAGGTTCTCTACCAAAAGTGAGAGTAGCATTAATATATGGGTATGAACATTAAGAGAAGTGCTTACTGGGCAGTTTGATGAGCATAGTATATACATTTAGCCAGACAGCAGCAGACATTACACCCCTAGGGCTCATGACTACCCCTATTTTAAGTTTTCAGACCCAGGGATGTATTCCCTCCCATGGAGCAGGCCTCCAGTCCAATTGGAGGGCAGTTGGTTTCCACCATGACAGACGTGCCACTATTGTACCCGTTGGCTCATTTGGCCTGGCTGGCCAGATATAAGGCTTGCAGTGTCCACTGCTGGGTATCTTCACTGGTGATTTCCCTCTCTCCCATTGAACTGCATGCAAAATGGCTTTTTCCAGCTTTCTGTCAGCTGGTCTACATGGAGGAGGTTATCAGCTCAGTTCCAGCAGGATTTCTCAGTGGCCTTGCAGCCCAAGTATGTGGGGTCTTCAGGAATAGGGTCTCACCATCTATTTCTAGTGGGAAACCAACAGCCTCAGCAAAGACCTGTAATATTTTGGAGGCATCAGGGACCTCCCTGGTCAACAACTCAAATGAAGGTATCCCATCCCTGGCACTGAAAATATTCTAGCAAGTATCTACGGCTCCTGAGTGTTCCATTGTCCAAAAAAGTATGTTTCCATATGATTTATTTATATCCTCTTAGATTTTGATTAGCCCTCCCTCCACCTTTCCTTTACTCAATCTCTTCCCCTGACCTCACTTGGGCCTTTTCACCCCCATTAATCTATTCTTCTACTTACATATGTACAATACCATCCTACTAAGTAACCCCCTCCTGTCCTTTCTTTCCCCTTTATATCTCTTTTCTAGCTTACTGACCTTTGCTACTGAGTTTTCTTCCTACTCACACAGAAGTCCAATCATCTGTAGCTAGGATCTACATATGAGAGAGAACACACAATGCTTGCTTTCTGGGCCTGGGTTACCTCATTTAGTATAATCCTTTCCAGATCCATTCATTTTCCTGCAAATTTCATAACTTCACTTTTCTTTACTGCTGAGTAGAACTCCATTATATACATGTACAACATCTTCATTATCCATTCATCAGTTGAGGGACATCTAGGCTGGTTCCATTTCCCAGCTATTGTGAATTGAGTGGCAAAAATCATGATTGAGCAAGTATCTCTAAGGTAATGAGATGAGTCCTTAGGATATATACCTAGGAATGCTATAGCTGGGTCATATGGTAAATCTATTTTTATCTGTCTTAGGAATCTCCACATTGATTTCCACAAAGGCTAGACCAGATTGCATTCCCACCAACAGTGTAGAACGGTTCCTCTTTTTCCATATCCTCGCCAACATTTATGGTCATTTGTTTTCATGATGATAGCTAATCTGTCAGGAGATGGAATCTCAGTGTAGTTTTAATCTGCATTTCCCTGATGACTAGGGACATAGACATTTTTTAGATGCCATCCATGTTTCTTCTTTAGAGAACTCTCTATTCAGTTCCATAGTCCATTTTTAATTGGGTTGTTTGATTTCTTATTATTTAATTTTTTGAGCTCTTTGTATATCTTAGATATTAATCCTCTATCAGATGTATGGCTGGCACAATTTTTTCCCATTCTGTAGGTTGCCTCCTTACTTTATTCACAGTGTACTTTGCCATACGAAATCTTTGTAATTTTGTGAGGTCCCAGCAGTTAATCTGTGGTTTTATTGCCTGAGCAATTGGGGTTATATTCAGAAAGTCTTTGCCAAGACCAATATGTTAAAGGGTTTCCCCTACTTTTTCCTCTAGCAGCTTCAGAGTTTCAGGTCTGATGTTAAGGTCTTTAGTCCATTTGGACTTAATTCTTGTGCATGGAGAGAGAGAAGAATCTATTTTCATCCTTCTACAGATACATATCCAGTTTTCCCAGCATCATTTGCTGAAGAGGCTGTCTTTTCTCCAATGAGTATTTTTGGCATTTTTATTGAATATCAGGTGGCTATAGCTACCCAGACTTACATCTGGGTACTCTATTCTGTTCCATTGATCTACATGTCTGCTTTTGTGCCAGTACCATACTGTTTTTGTTACTATGGCTCAGTCTGTCTTTTAATTTTGATGTCATGATCTTTTCCTCCTCTTATGATGGTCTTATACAGGTAGTGTCAGGCACTGTGAGGCCATGGATATCCAGGCCATTTTGTGTCTGGAGGGAGCACATTGTATGGAGTTCTACCCTTCCTTTGGCTCTTACATTCTTTCCGCTACCTCTTCCGCATTAGACCCTGAGCCTTGGAAGGTGTGATCGAGATATTGCAGTACTGAGCACTGCGGTCACTTCTTTCCAGCACCATGATACCTTCTGAGTCATCCCAAGGTCACTGCCATCTGAAAAGAGAAGATTCTCTAACAAAAGTGAGAGTAGCATTAATATAAGCGTATGAACATTAACAGAAGTGCTTACTGGGCAGTTTGATAAGCATAGTATATACATTTAGCCAGACAACAGTAGACGTTACCCCCCTAGGGCTCATAACTACCCCTGTTTTAAGTTTTCAGTATCAGGGATGTATTCCCTCCCACGGAGCGGCCGTCCGGTTATTTTTGTCGAAGATCAGGTGGCTATAGCTACCTGGACTTACATGTGGGTCCTCTATTCTGTTCCATTGACCTACATATCTGCTTTTGTGCCAGTACCATGCTATTTCTGTTACTATGGCTCTGTAGTATAGGTTAAAATGAGGTATGGTGATACCACCAGCCTTATTTTTGTTGCTCAGTATTGTGTTAGATATTTGAGATTTTTTTATGCTTCCAAATAAATTTTTGGATTGTTTTTTTCTATTTGCATGAAGAATGTCATTGGAATTTTGATGGGGATTTCATTAAATATGTAGATTGCTTTTGGTAAGATTGCCATTTTCATAATATTGATTCTTCTGATCCAAGAACAAGGGATGTCTTTCCAATTCTTAGTGTCTTCTGTAATTTCTCACTTGAATGTTTTAAAGTTTTTATTGTAGAGTTCCTTCACTACCTTGGTTAGGTTTATTCCAAGGTACTTTATTTTTTTTATGCAATTGTGAATGGGAGTGATTCTCTGATTTCATGCTCTGTGTGTTTGTTGCTAGCATATAGGAATGCTACTGATTTCTATGTGTTTATTTTGTATACTGCTACATGGCTATAGGTGTTTATCAGCTCTAACAGTTTGCTGGTAGAGTCTTTAGGGTCCTTTATGTATAGAATCATGTCATCTGCAAGTAATGATAACTTGATCTCTTCCTTTCCAATTTGTATCCCTTTTATGTGCATCTCTTGCCTTATTGCTATGGCTAAGACTTCCAGTACTATATTAAATAAAAGTGGGGATGGTGGACACCCTTGTATTGTTCCTGATTTTAGTGGAAAAGCTTCCAGTTTTTCCCCATTTAGTAATATGTTCTCTGTAGGCTTGTCACAAATAGCCTTTATTATATTGAGATATGTTCCTTATATTCCCAGTCTCTGTAGGACTTGCATCATGAAGGGATGTTGGATTTTGTCAAATGCTTTCTCTGCATCTAATGAGATGATCTTGAGATTTTTGTCCTTCAGTCCATTTTTATAATGTATTACATTTATCAATTTACATATGTTGCACCATCTCTGCATCTCTGGGATAAAGCCTACGTGGTTGGGGTGAATGATCTTTCTGATATATTCTTGTATTCTGTTTGCCAATAGGTTGTAGAGAATTTTTGCATCTATGTTCATCAGGGAGATTGGTCTGTAATTTTCTCTTTTTGTCCTATTTTTGCCTGGTTTTGGTATCAGGGTGATGCTGGCTTCGTAGAAGGAGTTTGGTAGGATTCTTTCTTTTTCTATTTTATGAAAAAGCTTGCCGGGCGTGGTGGCACACGCCTTTAATCCCAGCACTAGGGAGGCAGAGGTAGGAGGATTGCCATGAGTTCAAGGCCACCCTGAGACTACATAGTGAATTCCAGGTCAGCCTGGACCAGAGTGAGACCCTACCTCGAAAAAACAAAAAAAAAAAAGAAAAAAGAAAAAGCTTAAGAAGCAATGGTGTTAGTTCTTCCCTGAAAGTCTGGTAAAATTCACTAGTGAATCCATCTGGGCCTGGACTTTTTAGTTGGGAGATTTTTGATAACTGCTTGGATCTGCATGCTTGTTATAGGTCTATTTAAGTGAGTAATCTCATCTTGATTTAATTTAGGTAGGTCATATAAATCAAGGAAATCATCCATTTCTTTCAGATTTTCATACTTAGTGGAGTATGTTTTTATAGTATGTCCCTATGATTTTTTTTTTTAATTTCTCTGGTATCTGTTGTGATGCTGCCTTTTTCACCTCTAATTTTATTAATTTGTGTCTCTTCTGTCTTTCTTTTAGTCAAATTTGCTAAGGGTTTATTAATCTAATATTTATCCTTTCAAAGAACCATCTCTTTGTTTCATTCATTCTTTGGATTGCTTTTTTGGTTTCTATTTCAATAATTTCTGCCCTAATCTTTATTATTTCTTCCTGTCTACTGATTTTCAGTTTGCCTTGTTCTTCTTTTTCCAAGTCTTTAAGGTGAAGCATTAGGTCATTTACTTGTGACCTTTCTAATTTCTTAATATAGGCACTTTAAAACTATAAATTTCCCTCTTAGGACTGCCTTCATTGTGTCCCAAAGGTTTTGGTATGTTGTGTTCTCATTATCATTGACTCTATGAATTTATTGATTTCCTTCTTGAATTCTTCATTGACCCATTCATCATTTAGTAGTGTGTTGTTTAGTTTCCATGATTTTGTGTATGCTCTATAGCTTTTCTTGCTTTTGATTTATAGTTTTATTCCATTGTGGTCAGATAAGAATGCAAGGAATTATTTCAGTTATCCTGTATTTGTTAAGATTTGCTTTGTGTCCTAATATATGGTCTATTTTAGAGAACGTTCCATGTGCTGCTGAAAAGAATGTATATTCTGCAACATTTGGATGAAATGTCCTATATATATCTGTTAGGTACATTTGTTCTATGACCTCATTTAATCCAGATGCCTCTCTTTATTTTTTGCCAGGATGACCTGTCAATTGATGAGTGGGGTGTTGAAGTCACCCACTACCACTGTGTTTGGTGTTATCTGTGACCTTAGTTCTAATACTGTTTGTTTAATGAATTTGGGGGCCCCCATGTTAGGTGCATATATGTTTAGGATTGTAATGTCCTCCTGTTGGAGTGTGCCTTTAATCAATATAATCCTTATCTTTCCTAACTAATGTTGGAGTGAAGTCTACCTTTTCAGATATTAGGATAGCAACCCCTGCTTGTTTTCTAGGTCCATTTGCTTGAAACACCCATTTTCCAACCTTTCACCCTAAGATAGTGTCCATCCTTTGTAGAAAGGTGAGTTTCTTGAAGGCAACAAATTGAAGGATCCTGCTGTTTAACCCAGTCTACAAACTTATGTCTTTTAGTTGGGGCATTGAGGCCACTGGTATTAAGATATATTATTGAGAGGTGTGTATTTATTTTTGCCATTTTTTTGTAGTTCTTCTGGTTTTAACTTTGCTGTACTGTATTAACTAGTATTTGAGTATTGTTTGTTTTATTGTTTTCCAGGTTCCTTATATGTGTGCTTTTCTTTCTCTTCAGCGTGGAGGATTCTTTCAAGTATTTTCTGTAGAGCTGGTTTTGTCTTCAAATACTCCTTTAGCATGCTTTTGTTGTGGAATGGCCTTATTTCTCCGTCTGTTAGAATGGATAGCTTTGCAGGATAACGTAACCTTGGTTGACAGTTGTTATCTTTCAGAACTTGGAATACATCACTCCAAGCCCTTCTGGCTTTTAAAGTTTATGTTGAGTAATCTCCTGTGATCCTGATGGGCTTGCCTTTGTATGTAACTTGATTTTTCTCTCTAACTGCTTTTCAGTATATTTTCTTTGGTTTGTATATTTGGCAGTTTAATTATAATATTGCAAGGAGAGGTTCTTTCCCAAGTTCTCTGGTTGATGTTCTAAAGGATTCCTGTATCTGCATTGGCACCTCTTTCCCAAATTGGGGGAAATTTTCTTCTATGATTTTGTTGAAAACGCCTACTATGCCTTTGGAGGAAATTCTTCTCCTTCTACTATATCCTGAATTCTTATGTTTGATCTTTTCATAGTGTCCCGAAGTATCTTGAAATTCCCATTCATACTTTCCTATTAGTTTGTCTTTCTCTTTGTTGGACTGTATTAGATCTGCCACCTGGTTTTCTAGTTTACATATTCTGTCCTCTCCTTCATTCATTCTACTGGTGAGATTTTCTACAGAGTTTTTTATTTTATTAACTGTGTTCTTCATTGCTAGTAATTCTGACTGGTTTTTCTTTATTATTTCTATTTCCTTATTCATGTCTTGTATTGACCTCTTTATTTCATTAAATTGGTTTCTTGTGTCTTCTTTGATTCCTTTGATTTCTTCTTTGACTTCTTTCAGCATATTTATAATCATTCTTTTGAAATCTTTCTCAGGCATTTCCTCTAACTCATTCTCTCTGGAGGTCATTTCTGATGCATTAATACTTTTTGGTGGATTTATATTGTCTTGATTTTTGGTGTTTCTTGTGTTATAATGTACATATTTTTGCATCTTGGATTAATTTAATGCTTGGATTTTCTAGTTAGCTGAGCTGCAGTGTTATTGGATGTATCAAATCAATCTGATGTTATATATCTTCAGGGTAGGAGCTTAAGGTGCTAGGTGTGGCTCTCAAGACTCTCAGAGTATCTACAAAAGTGACCCTTGATGTTGGGTTTGCCTGCTATGAGAGTATTCAAGTAGGCTGAGTGGAACAAAATACAGGCAGATTCTAAAATTTAACTAAACAATGTACACATTCAATGAAAAACAGCACAGAGTATTTATGCAAGAGTAGGTATTATGACAATCAGATCCTCTAACAAAGTCATAGTCCCTTGAGGAGTGTGTTGCCCCACATCCTTAATCCTGTCAACTAGGAGGTTAAGATTTCTGGTCTGTTGAGAGTTCCAAGTCAGCTTGTGATCAAGTGAGACCCTTCCCTAATGAACAACAGAAGAGGGAACAAAGCCACTATAAATCAGGAAGCAACAAATAACAAGCCCAAAATATAGCTTATTTAAGAATGGCAAATCTGACGATCCATCAGATTTAACATATAATTTATCCTGATATGGAAGGTGCAATTAGCACTTCCGATTCAAGCCTAAATACCAGGCTTATTTGGTGGGTACTGACCTGGTGTAATCCCAGTTACCTTTTGGGATGATTTTGGTCTCAGTTATGCTGTGCTCCTGCTTTGGTCCCTCTTTGGTGCACTGTGGGTTCAAGTATGCTGGCTGGGTTTCTGGATTGCTGCTCTGGTCACCAGTGCTGGATGCTGTGAGCTCCCTTCCCCAGGTCTCTGGTGCTTGCTGGTGCTTGTGCTGGTGGTGGGAGAGGGGAGGCTGTGGATGGTAGCTCTAATTCTCCCACTGGTCCACATGATCCTCTACCTCATGATCTGCTCCTCTATTGGCCACTGTGGTCCTCCCTTCATGTTTCTTGAGTTTATGAGGGGCTCTGGTATCTCCTCACCTGGCTTTTCCTGCAGCGCAAGCTGAGCCTTGCAGCTGTGGCCCTGCAGACCTGGTGCTGCTGCTGCTGGGGCCACTTCTGCCTGCCTAAGTGGGCTCTAGGTGCTCTGGATCTCTCCTACTTCACTGTGTGTTTTGCTGGTCTTTTTTTTTTTTTGGCTTTTTCTCCCCTAGGCTGCTTTGGCGTGGTTCCTATGCTGCCATCTTAACCAGAAGCCCAAGATTTATTTATTAGAGACAGAGAGGAAAGAGAGTGAGAATATGCATGCCAGGGCCTCTAGCCACTGGAAAAAGAGTTCCAGATACATGCACCACCATGTGCATCTGGCTTACGTGGGACCTGGGGAATCAAACCTGGGCCCTTAGGTTTCACAGGCCAGTGCCTTAACCGCTAAGCCATATCTCCAGCCCTTTTTTCTTTTTTCAGTGCTAGGGATTGATTCATTATTTATTTATTTATTTATTTAAGAGCTCAAAAGAGAGAGAAGGCAGATAGAGAGAGAGAGAGAATGGGCACATCATGGCTTCTACCACTGCAAACGAACTCCAGACACATGTGCCACCTTGTGTATTTGGCTTACATGGGTACTGGGGAATTGAAGCTGGGTCCTTAGGCTTCACAGACTATGCCATCTCTTTAGCCCTGATTCACTTTTTAAGCCAAGACTACTTCACAGGTGGTGATGTGTTTGTTAAAAGTTGCCTAATATGCTGATCGTGGTGGTGCATGCCTTTGATCCCAGCACTTAGGAGGCTGAGGTAGGAGGATCACCACGAGTTCAAGGCCAGAATGGGGCTACAGAGTGAGGTCCAGATCAGCCTATCTAATAAAATAAAATAAATAATAAAATATTAAGAAAGACACCTAATGTCCAACTGCCTCAGTGAGGCTGGTGGCTATACATGCTCTTGGAAGTAAGTTCTTAATTCTTCAGGGACTGGAAAGCAGTGATGTGCATTGGTAGCATATCTTTCTGTGGTATTTGCTAGAAAACTTCTGTGAAAAGCCTAAGTGAGGTCAAGGGAAGAGATTGAATAAAGGAAAGGTGGAGGGAGGACTAATCAAAATCTAAGAGGATATAAATAAGTCATATGGAAACCTACTTTTTTGGACAATTTGAATACACAGGAGCCATAGATTGTTACTAAAAAATTTTCAGTGCCAGGGATGGGATACCTTCCAGTGAGTTGTTGGCCAGGGAGGTCCCTGATACCCCCAAAACATTACAGGCCATTTCCAAGGCCCTTGGTTTCCCACCAGGAATATATGGTAAGATCCTATTGCTGGAGACTCCACATATTTGGGCTGCAAGGTCACTGAGAAACCCTGCTGGAGCTGAGCTGAAAATCTCCTCCATGTAGACCAGCTGACAGAAAGCTGGAGAAAGCCATGCTGCATGCAGTTCAATGGGAGAGAGAGAAATCACCAGTGGAGATAGTCAACAGTAGACACTGCAAGCCTTATATTTGGCCACCCAGGCCAAATGAGCCAACAGGTGCAATAGTCGCATATCTGTTATGGGGGAAAACAACAGCCCTCTAATTTGACTGGAGGCCCGCTTCATGGGAAGGGAATACATCCCTGATACTGAAAGCCTACAACAGGGGTAGTCATGAGCCCTAGGGGTATAACGTCTGCTGCTGTCTGGCTAAATGTATATACTATGCTTATCAAACTGCCCAGTAAGCACTTCTCTTAATATCCATACCCTTATATTAATGCTACTCTCACTTTTGGTAGAGAATCTTCTCTTTTCACATGGCAGTGACCTTGACTCAGAAAGCACCATGGCGCTGAGAAGAAGTGACAAAGGAGTTCTCAGCACTGAAACATCTCTATCACACCTTCCAAGGCTCAGGGCCCATTGCAGAACAGGTTTCAGAAAGAATGTAAGGGCCAGAGGAAGGGTAGGACTCCTTACAACATGCTCCCCCAGACACAAAAGGGCCTGGATATCCATGACCTCCCAGTGCCTGACACTACCTACTCAAAACCATCACAATAGGAGGAAAAGATGATGACATCAAAATAAAAGAGAGACTGATTGAGAGGGGAGGGAATGATGGAGAGTGGAGTTTCAAAGGGGAAAGTAGGGGGAGGAAGGGAATTACCATGGGATTTTGTTTACAATCATGGAAGTTGTTAATTTAAAAAATTGAAAGAAAACTTCTGTGAAAAGAAACTTTTCCTCATATGCTGCTTACCCAGGGGCACACTTATACAGGAGATGCTTGCTCTTGCCTTTGTTTGCCAATTTGGAAAATAAACAGTTTCTGGCATTCTCCATAGGTGACATAATATTGTTTTTTTTTTTAATTTTTCAATTTTAAATTGATACGCAAGGAGAAAGAAAAAGAGAATGGGTGCACCAGGCTTCCTGCTGCTGCAAAGGAACTCCACACACCTGCATCACTTTGTGTATCTGGCTTTACATGAACATTGGGGAATCAAACCAGGGCCTAAAGTCTTTGCAAGCAAGTGCCTTCAATCGCTGAGCCATCTCCCCAGCCCATACTAATTGTTTTTAAAATCACAAACTGACAAACCTGGCATTTTTCAGTCTGTTGTGATTACTCTTATCAGTGCTAGTTTATTCCATCTTGAGCCAGTGGTGTCTCTGCCAATTGTTTTGCAATCTTTTGTTTATTACCCTAATAGGGTTTTTCTGTGTTTTATTTGTTTGTTTGTTTTTTTTTTTTTTGTATGTGTGTATGTGTAAGGGTGGGCCAGAGCCTCTTGCCACTACAAGTGAATGCCAGATATTTATGCCACTTTTTTCATACAGTTTATGTGAGTGACTTGTGAATTGAATTCAGGCTGGTGGGCTTTTCATGTAAGCGCCCTTTACCACTGAGCCATCTTCCCACACACCTTCCGTTGCCTGTAAGGTTTTTGGTTGTTTTATTTATTTATTTTTGGTTTTGTTGTTTTGTTTTTATTTTTGTTTTGGTTTTGGTTTTGGTTTTTCAAGGTAGAGTTTCACTCTAGCCCAGGCTGACCTGGAATTCACTATGTAGTCTCAGGCTGGCCTTGAACTCACATCCTACCTTGGCCTCCCAAGTGCAGGGATTAAAGGTGTGTGCCCTCACACCCAGCCCTTCCTAACCTTTTCTGTCCCAACTTTTGTAGCACCTTTGCCCCACATGGAAGCATCTAGTTTCCATGGTCATCTGTGGTGATAGAATTAGGATATTGCATTATGACTCACTTGCTTTATTCTACCACACACATACATACCACTCTCAGAATAACAATATATGTAATATGGGTGTGAGTTCTTAATAATCCTGATCAATTCTGAACAGAAAGCAAATGAAAAGGTGAGTTTCAAACTGGCAAATTATTACCTGGGATTGGAGATTATTTCACTCAATAGAATAAAAAATTGAATCACTTTTCATCCCTTTGGCTAAGATCAAGTGAATACTAAATAGAATTAAAAAACTAAGCATACATTTCAAAAAAAAAAAAAAAAAAGGAAAGTGGGTCTGGAGAGATAGCTAAGTGGTTAAGGCACTTGCCTACAAAGCCTGACAACCCAGGTTAAATTCCCCAGTACCTACATAAAGCCAGAAGCACAAAATGACACATACATCTGGAGTTTGTTTGCAGTGACTAGAGACCCTGACATACCCATTCTCCCTCCCTCCCCCCACCTCTCTCTTTCTGTCCTTGCAAATAAATTAATTAATTAAAAAATAAAGTGTTAGGGCTGGAGAAGATGGCTTAGCAGTTAAGGCATTTGCCTGCAAAGCCAAAGGACCCTGGTTCAATTCCCCAGTACCCAAGTAAGCCAGATGCACAAGGAAGTGCATGCATCTGGAGTTTGTTTGCAGTGGCTGGACGCCCTGGTGTGCCCATTCTCTCTCTACCTCTTTCTTTCTCTCTCTCTCTCTCTCTCTCTCTCTCTCAAATAAATAAATAAATAAAATAGATTTTAAAAGTGTTAGACATTTCATTCTTCATAATTGTACAAGATATTTTTTAGGGAAAGTGCTTTCTGAGACAGGGTCTTGTTATTTAGCCAGGTTAGCCTTAAAATCATAATCTTCCTATTTTAGAGTTGGATTACAAGTGAGCATACCACACCCAGCTTGTGCACATCTTTAAATCTAATCTGTGTCAGACTTTTCTTCCAGTTTCCAACATAATTTATGAAGGTTCAGCCAAGAGCTTATTCAGGAAGATTCTTCCAACTAACATTTCCCATATAGATGGAGGACCAATTAAGCACAAAATAGAAATAAAATTATTTTCTAGTCTATTTAAGTATATAAGCCTGTGAGCCCAGTACTCAGAAGTCTGAAGCATGAGGATCTCAAGTTTAAGGCCACCCTGGGCTGAGTAGTGTGTTCCAGACCAGCCTAGGCTAAGCAGTGAGGTGTCTCAAGCAAACCTTTTTTTTTTTTTTTTTTTTTTTTTTTTGGCAAGGGGATTTGTTTTTTTGAGATAGGACCTCACTCTAGCCCAGGCTGACCTGGAATTCACTATGTAGTCTCAGGGTGGCCTCAAACTCACAGTGATCCTCCCACCTCTGCCTCCCACGTGCTGGGATTAAAGCAGACACCACCACGCCTAGCCAAACCGCTCTTTAAAAAAAGTTATTGATTGTTTTTAAATTAAATTATTATATTTATTTAGGGAAGTATAGAACCAAGGAAAGACACTCACATGGCTTGAGAGCCCACGTGGAAGGCCTAAAAAAAACCATAGAGAGGACAGAAAAGAAAGTTCAAAGAGCTCCTGCCATGTGGGAGCTAGAGGAGATAAAGGACCCATGTGGAGGGGAGGAAGTCACCAGCAGGTGGGGGTTCAGAAGAGGTCAGGAAGCACAGAGACCATGTTCTCCCCTCACAAACCTATTTATAACCTTATGGTGGTGGCCCTCAATTCTTTTTTAAAAATTACTTATTTATTTACAAGCAGAGAGAGAGAGAGAATGGGCATACCAAAGCCTCTTGCCACTGCATGCTCCAGATACATGCACCACTTTGTACATCTGGATCTGCATGGGTACTGGAGAATCAAACCCAGGTTGTTACACTTTGCAGGCAAGTGCCTTAACCACCGGGCCGTCTCTCTAGCCCTAATTCTTCTTTTCTTCATCTTTATTTATTTATGAGCAGAGGGAAAAGAAGGGGAGAGAAAGGAAGAGTACGGGTGCACCAGGGCCTCTTGCTACTGCAAATGAACTTCAGACGTATACACCACTTTGTGCATCTGGCTTTACATAGGTACTGGGGAATCGAACCCTGGCCAGCAGACTTTGCAAGAAAGCACCTTTAACTATTGAGCAATCTCCCCAGCCCAGAAGTTCTTGCTTGCCTTGGTGGCACATGCCTTTAATCCCAGCACTCAGGAGACAGAAGTAGGAGGATCATCATGAATTCAAGGCCAGCCTGAGATTACATAGCGAACTCCAGTGTGGCTACAGCGAGACCTTACCTCAAAAAAAAAAAAGTTATTGATTGTAACTGTAAAGCCTCTTTTAAAAAAATATATTTATTTTTCTTTATTTATTTGAGAGAGAGAAATAGACAGGGAGAGAAAGAGAGACATAGGCATGCCAGGGCCTCCAGACGCTGCTAATGAACTCCAGATGTGTGCACCCATCTGTGCATCTGGCTTACTTGGGTCCTGGGGAATTGAACCTGGGTCCTTTGGCTTTGCAGGCAAATGCCTTAACCACTAAGCCATCTCTCCAGCCCCTAAAACCTTTTTTGTTCTTCAGACTCCAGACACATGTGCCATATTGTGCATCTGGTTAACATGGGTACTGGGGAGTTGAACCTGGGTCCTTTGGCTTTGCAGTTAAGTGCACAGTCAAAGTGCAAGGCTTTTGAAATCACTAGAACGTTTAAACCAAAGTTGTGCCTAATAAAAATTATCAGCAATCTGTTGGCTAGATTCCCTATTTGAGTTTTTCATCTTGCATACTTGCAAGATTTTGAAAAGTGGTTCTAACTGGGCATCTTTCCACAGTGACATCCGCCTTCTGTGAACCTGTTTTTAATACATACGTTCTAAATAAAGATGTTTTTAGCCATTGCAGTGGAAGAGCCAAAACTTTGAAATATTTGTCAGTGAGGAAGCTCAAAGTTTAATGAGAAAACAACTGCAAAAGTATAACAAAATGTTTGGAGGTAACACAGCATCCTGTCTCATGCACTCAGGGTCATCAAGCATCAGGCTCCTTCCCCTTCCTCAGCTGCAAAACCAAACATTGAGAAGAATTTAGAGGCTGGAGAGGTAGCTTAGCAGTTAAGACACTTGCCTGCAAAGCCAAAGGACCCAGGTTCAATTCTCCAGGTCCCACAGAAGCCAGATACACATGGGGGCGCATGCTTCTGGAGTTCTTTGCAGTGGCTAGAGGCCCTGGCGTGCCACCATACTCTCTGTCTCTCTCTCTGTCTCTCTCTCTCTCTCTCTCTCTCTCCATCTCTAGTAATTAAAAAAAGAAAGAGAAAAAAAAATTTTAAGTGAGGGAGAGGAGAGCCACCTGCCCAGTCCTCCAGCGCCCTCAGCCCTCAACTTGCAGAGGACACTTCAAGGTCAGATCTCTGGAGAAGTGCTGTCCCGTCCAGCAGGACTCAGTTATTCGGGGAGCTCGAGGGGGACCAGGCCTGTGAAAAGATGGGTGAGAAAGAAGGAACGAGACCAAGCAAAGAGTTGTCAAGGTCTGTTTATTAGTCTCCAAACATCAGTTTTTAAGCATAGCGAAAAAGGATGAAGTAAGAGGGGATATTGCGCGGGGGACCAGGTCTTGTGTAAGTTCCCAGAACATTCTATGGTTTTTCTCGGAATGACCAGTGATTTCTCGGAATGACCAGTGATTTCTCGGAATGACCAGTGAAGCTTACAGTTCCAGGTGTTCTGCCATTAAGTATAGGTGAGTAAAGGTTACAATGTCTCCATGAAGGGTGTTTCCGCATACCAAGGTTTCTGCCCAAGTCTCCAACAAAGTGCTTTGCCTTTTACCAGGCTTTTCTCATGAGCTCATAACCAGAGTAGTCATTTAGTCTACAAGACACTGTAGTCTTGTCACTCAAGGTCCCGCAGTGACGCCTCATCTCACTCACAGTCCTGACAATCGTGCATACATGGGCTACAGCCAGCCGACACTGCTGATAGCCATTTGCCCAGAAAAGCTGAGTGTTGTTACAAGAAGGAAGGTGAGGTATGTGACTCCTGGGGTGATGGACAGTCTCAGCTAGACAGTTAATACTGGGAAGCTACAATAAGTAAAGTTCTGAAATATATACATATGTATATATATAATTCTTTTTCCCGGAGGTAGGGTCTCACTCTAGCTCAGGCTGACCTGGAATTCACTATGTAGTCTCAGGGTGGCCTTGAACTCACAGCTGGGATTAAAGGTATACGCCACCACACCCGGCAAAGTTCTGGTATATTATATTCTTAAAATAAAGAGGGAACATTAAAGAAAAACCTCTGTGGTACTAGGAATTAGGATGCACTCCATTTTCTTTGGAGGCAAGCACCGTAACTGCTGGGCCATCTCTACAGCCCCATTTTCTTTGGTGTTCAGGTCTATATGCTCACCTGAAGGACTGGAAATTGTTGTTTCTAATGAACAATGGAGAAAAAGGTATTAAAATGCAAACAAAAGGGCTGGAGAGATGGCTCAGCAGTTAGGGCACCTGCTTGCAAAACCTAAGGACCCAAGTTCAATTCCCCAGTACCCGTGTAAAGCCAGATGCACAAGGTGGCACATGTATCTGGAGTTCATTCCTTGCAGTGGCTAGAGGCTCTGGTGAACCCATTCTCTTTCTGTCTGCCTCTTTTACTCACTCTCTCCCTCTCTCAATCAAATAAATAAAATATATTTTTAAATATAAATGAAAAAAAGTCTTTTGAATGGGATGAGTACTTTGTGAAGATGGGAAGGCCCCTTCCCACCTCTTCACTGTCCTGGCAAGCCAGAGTAGCTGTTCTGGTGTAACTCCCCTGGCCTCTGCTCCTCTGGGGAGGAAAGGGTGTTGTGGTGTGAGTCAGGTGTCCCCCGTAAACTTAGGTGTTCTGAATGCTAGGTTCCCAGCTGATGGCAATTTGGAAACTAAAGTCCCCTGGAGGCAGTGTATTGTTGAGGGAGGGCTTGTGGGTATTATAACCAGCTTCCTCTTGCCAGTGTTTGGCACACTCTCCTGTTGCTATTACCCACCTGATGTTGGCCAGGAGATGTCCACGCTCTGCTCATGCCATCAATTTCCCCCGCCATTGTGGACTTTTTCCCTCGAGTCTGTAAGCCAAGATAAACCTTTTTCCCCCAAAGGCTGCTCTTGGTCGGGTGTTTTCTGCCAGCAATGTGAACCTGACTGCAACCGATGGCTTCTCAGTAATGATTCTATTTGTACAGAATAAGCTGTAAGCTTTCCACACGGGTTCTCCTTCGGCTCAAACCTACTCACAAGGCCTACGGTTGGCTAAAAGTGTCTGTGGTCAAATGGGAAAAAGAGTTAGGGTTAGGCAACTTTTGCTTGCTGGTGGAAGCCCATTCAACATCCGTTTTCAGCAGTAACAGAGGTGATACTGTGGTCAGCTATATGCGCAATTCTTCTATTCCCCACTTGGCTCAGCATTTGGGTGAGGATAAAAAAGTGTTATTAACTGCTCTAAAATTAAAGACACATCTCGGGATTTGGCCTACTTAGCCATCAGGTATAGGTTTCCTTAAGTCTGTGCACAGTTATGTGTATGAGGGCATTCCCTGCAGTGTTGATTGTAATAGCGAAATGGGCCAATGTCTCCTCAGTGTAGAAGACCGGTTCAACAAATTGAGACACTGTTGCACTGTGGAATACTATACAGCTGGAAATATTGAGTAAGCTTCACGATCTATCAAGTAAAAAGAAATAATAATAATAAGAGAAGTATAAGACTGGAACTGTGAGTATAGTGAGCTATTGTGTAAAAAAAAAGGAACTATTACCTAGAAAGATGGCTCAGTGTTTAAAGATGGCTGCTTGCAGCCGGGCGTGGTGGCACACACCTTTAAATACCAGCACTCGGGAGGCAGAGGTAGGAGGATTGCCATGAGTTCAAGGCCACCCTGAGACTACATAGTTAATTCTGGGTCATCCTAGACCAGAGTGAGAGCCTGCCTTGAAAAACCAAAAAAAGAAAGAAAGAAAAAGAAATAAAGATGGTTGCTTGCAAAGCCCGCTGGTCTGGGTTCCATTTCCCAGTACCCACGCAAAGCCAGAGCTACAAAGTGGTTCATGCATCTGGAGTTCCTTTGCAGTGAGTGCAAGAGACCCTGGAACACCCCTACACATACTCTCTATCTCTCTCAAATAAATATTTTTTAAAAAAAAAAGATGCTGGGCATGGTGGTGCACACCTTTAATCCCAGCACTTGGGAGGCAGGGGTGGGAGGATCACTGTGAGTTTGAGGCCACCCTGAGACTACATAGTGAATTCCAGGTCAGCCTAGGCTAGAGTAAGACCCTACCTCAAAAAAAAAAAAAAAAAAAGAAAGAAAGAGAGAAAATGAAAGGAAAGAAAAAGAAAGAAAGAAGCCTAAGGACCCCGGTTCGAGGCTCGATTCCCCAGGACCCACGTTAGCCAGATGCACAAGGGGGCGCACACGTCTGGAGTTTGTTTGCAGTGGCTGGAGGCCCTGGCACGCCCATTCTCTCTCTCTATCTCTCTCTCTCTCTGTCATTCTCAAATAAATAAAAAAAAATTTTAAAAAGGAAGAAAGAAGGGAAGGAAGGAAAGAAAATAGCTGGCGTGGTGGCGCATACCTTTAATCCAAGCACTTAGGAGGCAGAAGTAGGAGGATCATCATGAGTTCGAGGCCACCCTGAGATTACATAGCAAATTTCAGGTCAGCCTGGGCTAGAGTTAAGACCCCACCTCAAAAAAACAAAAAAAGAACAAAAGAAAGAAAGAAAGAAAGAAAGAAATTAAGAAAGAAAGAAGGAAAGAAAGAGAAAGAAAGAAAGAAAGAAAGAAAGAAAGAAAGAAAGAAAGAAAGAGAGAAAGAAAGAAATTAAACCAGAAGCTATGGGTAGTGACACATGCCTGCGTTCTCAGCACTTAAAAGGCTAAGACACTAGAATTATGCGCTCAAGACCAGCCTGTGCTATGTAACAAGACCCTGTCTACACACACACACACACACACACTCCAAAATGAAAATAAGCCATAGCCAAGAGAATAAACAGAGTTGGGGAGCTGGCTAGGTGCAAGCATGAGGACCTGAGTTTGAATCCCCAGAACCGAAGTAAAATGCTGCGCGCGGTAGTCTGAGCCTGTAATCCCAGCGCCGAGGATGTGGGGACACGGAAGCCCTGGGACTCACGGCTGACAAGTCTAGCTTATCTGGTGAGAGACCCTGTCGCTAAGAATAAGGTAAAGAGTGACTAAGGGGGCTGGAGAGATGGCTTAGCGGTTAAGTGCTTGCCTGTGAAGCCTAAGGACCCCGGTTCAAGGCTCGATTCCCCAGGACCCACGTTAGCCAGATGCACAAGGGGGCGCACGTCTGGAGTTCGTATGCAGTGGCTGAAAGCCCTGGCGTGCCCGTTCTCTCTCTCTCTCTCTCCTCTCTCTCTCCCTCTTTCTCTGTCTGTCACTCTCAAATGAATAAATAATAAACAAAAAAAAAATTTAAAAAAAAAAAGAGTGACTAAGGAAGACGGCCCCTCGCCATTTGACCTCCAGCACGTGTGCATACACACATACACACATATATGTACGTCCACCACACACATGCGCATGCCAAAACAAAAAGTGGCTGAAGTGGTAAAGGGATTATTTTGTTTCTCTAAGTTAATTTGGGAAGGGGACAAAGTTTATTGAGCAAGCATGTATATTATGCCCCTTTGTGCTTAGTATTGTGGGCACTGCGCAATAAAGCAGCAATGTAAGAAATACAGGCTCTTCTCTCAAGCTGAAGACATTGTATTGATGCAGCTGATGATGGACAGCCAAGTCGATGTCGCTGTGCTGCGCAGGAAGCGCTGGGGGTTGCTGAGGGCTGGGTCACAACTTAAGGATCAAGTGGAAGCAGATGGCAAGAGCTGTCTGTTCTTACATAAGCACTTCCGGTAAACTGTCTCCGGAAATCTAAGAGGAAAGAACTGAGTCGTCAAGGCTCCAGAAATTGGTGATGCTTTTGCATCCTGCTTAAATATTCATTTTATACTTACTTTTAAATTATTGTTTGTTTATCTGAAACAAAGTCTTGGTAAGATTGGCTTGGAATTTGCAATCCTACGGCCTCAGTCTCCCAACTGCTGGAATTACAGGTATGTACCATCATGCCTGGCTATATTTTAGTTCTTTAAAAAAAATTTTTTTAACTGGGCATGGTGGCACATGCTTTTAAATCTTAGCACTCAGGAGGCAGATGTAGGAGGATCGCCGTGAGTTCAAGGCCAGCCTGAGACTATAGTGAATTCCAGGCCAGCTTGGGCTGGAGAGAGACCCTCAAAAAAAAATAATTTTTTAAATGTATTTTTGAGGAGAAAAAGGCAGACAAAAAGAGTGGGCATGCAACAGGGCCTCTAACTGCTGCAAATGAACTCCAAATGCATGTGCCACCTTGTGCATCTGGTTTTATGTGTGTACTGGGGAATAAAACCACAGCCTGCAGGTTTTGCAAGGAAGGGCCTCTGACTACTGAGCCATCTCCTTAACCTAATATACTTTATTTCAGTTTTTAAAATTTTTGGCTATTCAAGGTAGGGTCTTGCTGATCTAGCTCAGGCTGACCTGGAATTCACTATGTAGTGTCAGGTTGGCCTTGAACTCATGGTGATCCTCCTACCTCTGCCTCCCAGGTGCTGAGATTAAAGGCATGCACCACCACACCTGGCAGAGAGAGAATGGGCATGCCAGGACCCCTGGCCCCTACGAACGAACTCCAGATGCATGCACCGTTTTGTGTATCTGGCTTTACATGAATACAGAGGAATCAAACTCTGGTTGTTAGACTTTGCAGTCTAACACCTTAACCACTGAGCAATCTCTCCAGCCCAAGAAAAATAATCAGGTTGGAGATGATGGACTGAGCTCATCATGAGGGAGGTACAGTTCACATACGGTGGTCAGCAAGAGCTGAGGACATTTGTGCCGAGGCACATTTAGAGCCTTAGAAACAGTAAGTACAAAGGTCCTGAGGCATATGTACTGTGAAACCTTTTGTACACTTGCTAGCTAAAGGGACTTTCCTAAATTTTTTTTTTTTTTTTTTTTTTTTTTGGTTTTTCGAGGTAGGGTCTCACTCTAGCTCAGGCTGACCTGGAATTCACTATGTAGTCTCAGGGTGGCCTCGAACTCATGGTGATCCTCCTAGCTCTGCCTCCCGAGTGCTGGGATTAAAGGCGTGCGCCACCACGCCCGGCTAAATTTTATCTTTCTTTTATTTTTTCCAAGGTAGGTTCTTACTCTACCACAGGATGACCTAGAATTCACTCGGTAGCTCCAGGCTAGCCTCAAACTTACAGTGACCCCCCCCCCCACACACACACACACCTCAGCCTCCCAAATGTTGGGATTAAAGGCATAGACCATCACACCTGGCTCTGAAATTTGTTCTTTATGAATATTTTTTAAATATTCTTTATTTATTTGGGAGAGAGAGAGAGAGTAAGAATGGGTGCACCAGGGCCTCCTACCACTGCAAACCAACTCCAGATTCATGTGCCATTTTGTTCATCTGGCTTTTTGTGGGTACTGGGGAATTGAACCCAGGCTGCCAGGTTTTGTAAGCAGGTACCTTTAAGTGCTAAGCCATCTCTCCAGCTCTCTTTATGAATATTTTATATTTACAAAAATTAAGGAGCAATTTCATTAATAAATGCATGCATTTATCAAACAAGCAATTCATAAGAAAGGCAAATTTTCATGAAAAGTTCCATTTTCTTCAAACTAATCTGGAATTGAGGATTGTGGGCTGGCAAACAGCCTCACTGCCTTTTGCAGTGATGATTCTACAACTCTAATGATTAAGGTATTTATTCTTCTATCAGTTGATCTTTCTAGCCCCCTCTTCACCCATCCCGGAAGTTCTGTAAAGTCTGCATTGCCCAGAACAGAAAGGCCTGGATGGGTGGGAAGAATGTTCCCATGGTGACTCCTAGCTGTCTTTACAGTAAACACATCCACTTCATGCAAACAGCCAATGTTGGTGCCCTGAGTTATCTTAATGGAAACAGCACAGAAAGGTAGGGACACATACACACAACTAGAAGAGATCAAAGGTTATTAAACAACCTGGAATTAATAATAACGTACTTCAAAGAAGAAGCTTTAAGCCACTGTATCCTGTTTCTTTCCTGTCTACCTGCTATGAAGAAGTGCTCCTTACAGAAGAGGCACAGGGCACAGCCTATGTTCTATGTGGGATCGGCAGGACCAGGCATAGAGAAGACACACCACATATGTCATGGAGTTAAAAACTAGTATTAAGGGCTAGAGAGATGGCTCAGTGTTTAAAGCACTTCCCCGCAAAACCCAATGACCCAAGGTCAATTCCTCTGTACCCACTTAAAGCCAGATGCACAAAGTAGGGCATGCATCTGGAGTTCATTTGCAGTGGTTAAAGGCCCTGCCACACCCATTCATATTCTCTCTCTCTCCGTGTGTGTGTGTGTGTGTGTCAAATAAAATAAATTTAAAAATAAAGAAGGCAGTTCTGTGTGAGAAGGAAAAAACTCAGTAGCAGAGGCCAGTAAGGGAAGAGAAAGGAAGGGAGGAGGGTACTTAATAGGTTGGTATTGCATATATGTAAGTAGAAGAATAGATTAACGGGGGTGAAAAAGGCCCAAAGTGAGATCAGGGGAAGAGATTGAGTAAAGGAAAGGTGGAGAGAGGGCTAATCAAAATCTAAGAGGATATAAATAAATCATATGGAATCCTCCGGTTTTGGATAATGGAACACTCAGGAGCCATAGATCGTTGTTAGAAAATTTTCAGTGCCAGGGATGGAATACCTTCCAGTGAGTTGTTGGCCAGGGAGGTCCCTGATGCCCCCAAAACATTATAGGCCACTGCCAAGGCCCTTGGTTTCCCACCAGGAATAGGCGGTAAGACCCTATTGATGAAGACTCCACATACTTGGGCTGCAGAGCCACTGAGAAATCCTGCTGGAACTGAGCTGATAACCTCCTCCATGTAGACCAGCTGACAGAAAGCTGGAAGAAGCCATTCTACATGCAGTTCAATGGGAGAAAGAGATATCACCAGTGAAGATACTCAACAGTGGACACTGCAAGTCTTATAATTGGCCAGCCAGGCCAAATGAGCCAACGGGTGCAATAGTGGCACGTCTATCATGGTGGAAACCAACTGCCCTCCAATTGGACTGGAGGCCCACTCCATGGGAGGGAATACATCCCTGATACTCAAAACTTAAAACAGGGGTAGTCATTAGGCTTTGCAGGCAAGCGCCTTAACTGCTGAGCCAACTCTCTAGCCCTTTACCACTTTTTTTTTTTTTTTTTTTTTTTTTTTTTTTTGTAGAGAGAGAAAGAAAGGGTGCACCAGGGCTTCTAGCCACTGCAAACAAACTGCAGACGCATGTGCCACCTTGTGCATCTGGCTTATGTGGATACTGGGGAATTGAACCTGGGTCTTTGAGCTTTGCATGCCAGTGCCTTAACCACTTAGCCGTCTCTCCAGCCCCCTTTACAACTTCTTAAAAACTGCTTATTGGAGATGGAGAAATGACTCAGTGGTTAAGGGCACTTGCTTGCAAAGCCAGCAGGCCTCAATTCAATTCCCCAGTACATCAAGCCAGATGCACAGAGTGCCACATGAAACTGGAGTTCCAGTTGCAGTGGAGAGAGGCCCTGGCATGCCCATTTTCTTCTCTCCCTCTCTCTTCCCTTTCCCTTTCTATTTTTAACAATATTTTATTTTGATTTATTTATTAGAGAGAGAATGGGCAGGGCCTCTAGCCACTGACAATAATCTCCAGATGCATGAGCCACCATGTGTATCTGGCTTACGTGGGTTCTGGGGAATTGAACCTCGGCCCTTAGGCTTCACAGGCAAGTGCCTTAACAGCTAAGCCATATCTCCAGTCCTCCTTCTCTACTTAAAAAAGGGGGGGCTGGAGGGATGGCTCAGCAGTTAAGGCGTTATCCTGCAAAGCCAAAGGACCCAGGTTCAATTCCCCAGGACCCACATAAACCAGATGCACAAGGTGACACATGTGTTTGGAGTTCATTTGCAGTGGCTGGAGGCCCTGGTACACCCATAAATATCTCTCTCTCTCTTTCTCTCTCTCTCTCTTTCTCTCTCCCCCCCCTCTCTCTATCCCTCTCTCTGTCTCTAATAAATGAATAAAAATAAATAATTTTTTTAAAAAATAAGCTGGTTGTGGTGACACAAGTCTTTAATCCCAGCACTCCAGAAATAGGAGGGTCGCCATGAGGTCAAGGCTACCTTGAGACTACATAGTGAACTCCAAGTCAGCCTAGACTAGAGTGAGACCCTACTTCGAAAAAAGGGGGGCTGGAGTGATGGCTTAGTGGTTAAAGCACTTGCCTGTGAAGCCTAAGGACCCAGGTTTGATTCTCCGGGTCCCACGCAAGCCAGATATACATGGTGGCACATGCATCTGGAGTTCATTTGCAGTGGCTAGAGGCCCTGGCATGCCCACTTTCTCTCTCTCTCTCCCTCCCCCCCTTTCTCTCTCTCTCTCTCCCCCTCTCTTTCAAGTACATAAATAAATAAAGATTTAAAAAATTAATCTGATTTAAAAAAATTTACTGTGTTCATCCTGTCTTCAATCTCCCCCTTACCTACGTGTGATTTCCTGGCTTCTTATCATGAAAAGCACCTTTGTTTCTTTCATATTCACCTGAGAGCTGAGTGTCATTGCAAACCTTCCCTGGGCCTGCAACAGAGCAGCTGGACCCTGGAATAGTGTTTTCAGTTTATGTTCACAGAGCTGAAGCAAATGCTTAGTTTCTGCTCTATAATCCTAAAACCCTCTGAGTCAACTATTTATATTTTCTTCCTTCCTTCCTTCCTTTTTTCCTCCCTTCCTTCCTTTTTTAAAAAAATATTTATTTGAGAGAGAGAGAGAGAGAGAGAAAAGCAGAGAGAGGGGAAGAGAGAAAGAATGGGTGCATCAGGGTGTCTAGCCACTACAAACAAACTCCAGATGCATGTGCCACCATGTGCATCTGGCTTACATGGGTACTGTGGAATCGAACCTGGGTCCTTAGGCTTTGCAGGCAAGTGCTTTAATCATTAAGCCATTTCTCCAACCACCCCCCCCTTTTTTGCCTTGAAAAATTTACTTCTTTTGACCACATTCTCACATACTTGACTAACGAAAAGAAAAAAACATAAACTAAGCAGAAACTCTATTCTATTCAAAATCTTACATCTACCAGTATCTACCACCTTTCTGTTCAGGATGATACAAGTGCAACCACTGTCTCAAAGGCAGCGTTTTCAGGCTTGTAATCCTGTTTCCTCTTGATTTCCAATGGATTACTGCTTTCTCCCTTTACTATATTGATTTTAACCTATATTACAGAGCCATAATGACAAAAACAGTATGGTACTGTCACAAAACCAGACATGTAGATCAATGGACCAGAATAGAGGACCCAGATGTATGTCTGGGCAGCTATAGCCAGCTATCTTTGACAAAATGCCAAAAGTATTCATTGGAGAAAAGACAGCCTCTTCAACAAATAGTACTGGGAAAACTGGGTATCTATATGTAGAAGGATGAAAATAGATTCTTATCTTCTCCATGCACAAGGATTAAGTCCAAATGGATCAAAGACCTCAATATCAGACCTGAAATTCTGAAACTGCTAAAGGAAAAAGTAGGGAAGCTGGGCATGGTGGTGCATGCCTTTAAACCCAGCACTTGGGAAGCAGAGGTAGGAGGATTGCCACATGTTCGAGGCCAGCCTGAGACTACATAGTGAATTCCATGTCGGCTTGGGCTAGAGTAAGACACTACCTTGAAAAACAAATCCTAAAAAGTAGGGGAAACCCTTCAACATATTGGCATAGGCAAAGACTTTCTGAATATAACCCCAGTTGCTCAGGAAGTAAAACCATGAATCAACCACTGGTATTTCATGTAATTACAAAGCTTTTGTACAGCAAAGGACACTGAATAGAGCAAAGAGGCAATCTACAGAATGGGACAAAATCTTTGCCAACTATACATCTGACCAGATTAATATCCAGGATATACAAAGAACTCAAAAAACTAAATAATAAGAAATCAAACAACCCAATTAAAAAATGAGCTATGGAGCTAAATAGTTCTCAGAAGCAGAAATACAGATGGCATATAAACATCTAAAACAGTGTTCTACATCCTTAGCCATCAGGGAAACGCAAATTAAAACTACTTTGAGATTCCATCTCACTCCTGTAAGAATGGCTACCATCAAGAGAACAAATGATAATAAATGCTGGTGAGGATGCAGAAAAAGAGGAACCCTTCTACACTCTTGGTGGGAATGTAGCCATTGTGGAGGTTCCTGAGATAGCAAAAAAAAAAAAAAAAAATAGATTTACCATATGATCCAGCTCTAGCACTCCTAGGCATATATCCTAAGGACTCATCACACTACCTTAGAGATACTTGCACATCCATGTTTATTGCTGCTGTATTTACAATAGCTAGAAAATGGAACCAGCCTAGATGTCCCTCAACTGATGAGTGAATAATGAAGATGTGGTGCATTTATACAATGGAGTTCTATTCAGTGATAAAGCAAAATGAAATTATGAAATTTGCAGGGAAATGGCTACTCATGGAAAGGATTCTACTTAGTAAGGTAATCCAGGCCCAGAAAGCCAAACACCACATGTTCTCTCTCATATGTGGATCCTAGCTACAAATGTTTGGACTTGTATGTGACTTGGAATCAAACTTGGTATAAAAGGCTATAAGGAAGGGAGGAGAGGGGAGGACTTTAAGGGGATGGTATTGTATATATGTAAGTAGAAGAACAGATTACTGGGGGGTGGAAAGGCCTAAGAGAAGTCAGGGAAAGAGACTGAGTAAAGGAAGGGTAGGGGGAGGGTTAATCAAAATCTAAGAGGGTATGAATACATCATATGGAAATGTACTTTTTTGGACAATGGCACATCCAGAAGCCATAGATTGTTACTAGAAAATTTTCAAAATCTGCAAGGGTATGAATAAGCCATATGGTAACCTACTTTTTAAATTTAAAAATATTTTTAATTTATTTTCAAGGTGAGAGAGAGAGCATGCCAGGGCCTCCAGCCACTGCTAATGGGCTCCATATACATGCTCCACTTTGTTCACCTGGCTTTATGTAGGTAACTGGAAAATTGAATCCAGCCCATCAGGCTTTCCAATGAAGCACCTTTAACCACTGAGCCATCTTTCCAGCCTGGTAATCCACCTTTTTGGACAATGGTGCACCCAGAAGCCATAGATTGTTACTGGAAAAATTTAAGTGCCAGGGATGAGATACCTTGCAGTGAGTTGTTGGCCAGGGAGGTCCCTGCTGTCCCCAAAACATTACAGGCCATTGCCGAGGCTCTTGGTTTCCCACCAGGAATAGATGGTAAGACCCTATTGCTGAAGACTCCACATGCCTGGGTGGCAAGGCCACTGAGAAATCCTGCTGGAGTTGAGCTGAAAACCTGCTCTATGTAGACCAGCTGACAGAAAGCTGGAAAAGGCTATGCTGCATGCAGTTCAATGGGATAGAGAGAGTAGTCATCAGTGGAGGTAAATAACAGTGGACACTGCTAGCCTTAAATTTGGCCAGCATGGCCAAATGAGCCAATGGATGCAATAGTGGCATGTTTGTTTTGGGGTACCAACCACTCTCTAGTTGGAGTGGAGGCCCACTCCATGGGAGGGAATACATCCCTGATACTGAAAAACCTATGACTATGAAAGTCATGAACCCTTGGGATATAACTCCTACTAGTGTCTGGCTAAATGCACATATTATGCTCACCAAACTACCCAGTAAGCACTTCTCTTAATGTTCATACCCATATTTTAATGCTACTCTCACTTTTGGTTAGAAAACCTTCTCTTTTCAGATGGCAGTAACCTCTGAGTTGACTCAAAAGGATAGTGCTGGGCTGGAGAGATGGCTTAGTTGTTAAGCACTTGCCTGTGAAGCCTAAGGACCCCAGTTTGAGGCTCAACTCCCCAGGACCCACGTTAGCCAGATGCACAAGGGGGCGCATGCATCTGGAATTCGTTTGCAGTGGCTGGAGGCCCTGGCGCGCCCATTCTCACTGTGTCTCTCTCTCTGCCTCTTTCTCGCTCTGTCTGTCACTCTCAAATAAATAAATAAATAAATAAATAAATAAATAAATAAATAAATAAATAACAAAAATAAAATTAAAAAAAAAAAGGATAGTGCTGAGAAGTGACAGAGGAGTGCTCACCACTGAACAATCTCTATCACACATTCCAAGGCTCAGGGTCCATTGTGGAAGAGGTGGTAGAAAGAATGTAAGAGCCAAAGGAAGGGTAGGACTCCTTACAACGTGCTCTTCCAGACACAAAATGGTCTGGATATCCATGACCTCACAGTACCTGACACTACCTACACAAGACCATCATAATAGGAGGAAAAGATGATAACAACAAAATAAAAGAGAGACTGATTGAGAGGGGGAGGGGATAGGATGGACAGTGGAGTTGGAAAGGGGAAAGTAAATGGGAAGGGAATTATCATTGTTTATTGTGTATTATTATGGAAGTTTCCAAGAAGAAATTATTTATGTATTTGAGAGACAGAGAGAGGAAGAGGCAGATAGAGAGAGACAGAGAGAATGGGCATGCTGCAAATGAACTACAGACACATGTGCCACCTTGTACATCTGGTTTACGTGGGTCCTGGGGAACTGAACCTTGGTCCTTTGGCTTTGCAGGCAAGCATCTTAACCACTAAGCTGTCTCTCCAGCCCTCAAAATTTTTTTTAAATAAGAAATGAAGTTTCAAATGATTTTCACATGTTGATTGCACTATTGACATAGGATATATACATACATACTTATGTACATACATACATACTTGATCTTAGCCAAAAGGTTAAGTGATAGCTTTTTTAACTAGGGACTAAACCTTGGGCATCATAAATGGGATTACAGGCTTGCAACGTAAGTCCTGGCTGATATGGCTCTTACATTTCTTTTTTTCATTTTTTGTTTTTTGAGGTAGGGTCTCACTCTAGTCCAGGCTGACCTGGAATTCACTGTGTAGTCTCAGGCTGGCCTCAAACTCAGGGCGATTCTCCTACCTCTCCCTCCCGGGTTCTGGGATTAAAGGTGTGTGCCACCACGCCCGGCTCTTTCTTTTTTTTAACTTTTTAATATATTGATTTATTTGCAAGCAGAGAGAAAGAGGAGATTGACAGATAGGGAGAAAATGGTTTTGCCAGGGCCTCTAGCTGCTACAAACAAACTCCAGATGTAGGCATCACTTTGTGTATCTGGCTTTGTGTGGGTACTAGGCAATTAAACTTGAGTCCTTAGGCTTTGCAGGCAAGTGTCTTAACCACTGGGCCATATCTCCAGCTGGTTCTTCCGTTTCTTTTTTGTTTCCTTTTTCTTTTGAGACAGGGTCTTGTGTCTTGTATTTCTTCTTTTTAAATATATTTTATTTATTTATTTGAGAGAGGAAGAGAGAAGCAGAAAGAAAGAGGGAGGGCACATCAGGGCATCCAGCCACTGTAAATGAACTGGGTTCTTAGGTTTTGCAGGCAAGCACCTGAACCACTAAGCCATCTCTCCAGCCATTATATTTCTTCTACTACATAGTATCTTTTGGTTTTCTTTCAGTTACTTGTTGATGAAATCAAGCCTTCTTTCTTTCTTTCTTTCTCTCTTTCCTTGTTCTTTTCTTTTTTTAATATTTTTATTTAGTTATTTATTTGAGAGAGAGATACAGAAATAGGCAGGGAGAGAGAGAGAGAGAGGAGAGAATGGGTATACCAGGGCCTCCAGCCACTGCAAACGAACTCAAGATGTGTGCACCCCTTGTGCATCTGGATTACATGGGTTCTGGCGAGTAGAACCTGGGTCCTTTGGCTTGGCAGGCAAGCACCTTAACTGCTAAGCCATCTCTCCAGCCCTTTTTTAAAAAAAATATTTTATTCTTTTCTTTTCTTTGCAAACAGAGAGAGGTAGAAGAGAGAGAATGGCACACCAGGACCTCCAGCCACTGCAAATAGACTCTAGATGCATGCACCACTTTGTGCATCTGGCTTTACGTGGGTACTAGGAAATTGAATTCGGGTTGCTAGGTTTTGCAGCCATCTCTCCAGCCCCTTGAGCCTTTTTTTTTTTAAAGCATTCCATTTATTTTTCACAAGGAAATAGCTTTAAAATGCCCTAAGTGGTGCTAAGCATCACTATATTATCTGTCAACACAGGAACAAACCCAATTTGTTGCCTTAGGGGACAGGATCTGTTATGACACAACACATGCAGTTCTGACACTGGCCACTAGATGACAATTTAGACAAGCACAAGAGGCTTGTAGCCTCAAAACACACCTCACTTTCCACATTTGAACAGGCTCTACATGTTATACATAGCTTTCTATTTAAAGCAACAGTATTTACATAAATACCAATTACATGTGTTTGCATATCAATTTAAGTAAAGGTGACAGAAAAGAAATTAGAACCAACTCTGTGAGTGTCCTCACCTTTCATTTCAACTGTCCCCTCGTGTCTCTGTGCCCAGTGTTGTCTTCTCTACAATAGGGAAAGATTCCCTCCTGTGAGGCCAACCTTAAGACCTTCCTACTATGGGACCTTTCCCTGCCTTTTCAATATGGGCTGATATCCAAACCCCCCACCTGCCCCCACATCTCCGAAGAGATCACACAGGGCTAGGAAAAAGGCTTGGGTGACTAGGTATCCCTTATGCCACAGCTCCCACTTGGAGTGAGGATGGGTTGTAGGAAGGACTGAGTGTGGGTCAAGAGTCCAGGGTCAGCTGTCCAGGTCATCATGCATAAGGAAACTGTGGCCAGCAGCCCTGGCCTCTCAGCTTGATCTGAGCACACTTCACAGGGCCTTTATAAGGATGTGGTCATGGCAGGTAGGACACACGCCCTCAGTAAGTACTACTTATCTGACATTTGCATGAAGTGCAAGAATCACTACTCATGCGAATCTCACAGCTTCCAGCTCCCACCATGGCTATTCTATTTCTTTTGATATTTTTTTCTCTCCCACATTGACATTTATTACATGAATAACATTTCTAGCAAAACAAGTTCAATACACAATACCATCCCCTAAGTCTGCCCCTCTCCTCCCTCCCCTATAGCACTTTTCTAGCTTACTGGCCTCTGCTACCGAGTTTTATTCTAACATTTGTAGCTAGGATCCACATATGAAAGAGCACATGCAGCTCTTGGCTTTCTGGGCCTAGGTTACCTCATTAAGTATAAGCCTTTCCAGGTCCATCCATTTCCCTGCAAATTTTATAATTTCAATTTTCTTTATTGCTGAATAGAACTCTGCTGTATCAATATACTACATCTTCATTATCCAGTTATCAGTTGAGGGGCATCTGGGCTGGTTTCATTTCCTAGCTATTGTGAATAGTGGCAATAAACATGGATGTGCAAGTAACTCTAAGGCAATAAGAAGAGTCCTTAGGATATATGCCCATGAGTGGTGTAGCTGGATCATATGGTAAATCTACTTTTAGCTGTCTCAGGAACCTCCACAGTGATTTCCACAATGGTTGTACCAGTTTACATTCCCACTAACAGTGTAAAAGGCTTCCTCTTTTTCTGCATCCTCACTAGCATTTATTGTCATTTGTTTTCTTGATGGTAGCCATTCTGACAGGAGTGAGATGGAATATCAAAGCAGTTTTAATTTGCATTTCCCTGATCCTCCTACCTCTGCCTCCCGAGTGCTGGGATTAAAGGCGTGCGCCACCACGCCCAGCTCGTAGAACATTTTTAGATGTTTATATGCCATCTGTATTTCTTCCTTTGAGAAGTCCTTAAATATAGAACTAAATAATTCCATAGCATATTTTAAAAAAATATTTTATTTTTATTTATTCACTTATTTGACAGAGAAAGAGGGAGAGAGAGAGGGGGAGGGAGGGAGAGAATGGGCGCACCAGAGCCTCCAGCCACTGCAAATGAACTCTAGACACGTGTGCCCCCTTGTGCATCTGGCTAACGTGGGTCCTGGGGAAGAACCTGAGTCCTTTGGCTTTGCAGGCAAATTCCTTAACCACAAAGCCATCCCTCCAGCCCCCATAGCCCATTTTTTAATTGGGCTGTTTGATTTCTTATTATTTGGGGGTTTTTCTTAGTTCTCTATATCCTGGATATTAATTCTCTGTCAGATGTATAGCTGGCAAAGATTTTCTCCCATTCTATAGGTTGCCTCTTTATTCACAGTGTCCTTTGCTATACAAAAGCTTTGTAATTTCATGAGGTCCCAGTACTTGATTAATGTTCTTATTTCCTGAGCAACTGGGGTTTTATAGTTGTTGCCTATGCCAAGATGTTGAAAGTCCTCCACCCCACACTTTTTCCTCTACCAGTTTCAGAATTACAGGTCTGATATTATGGTCTTTGATCCATTTGAATTTGATTCTTGTGCATGGAGGAGATAAGGATCTATTTTCATTCTTCTACATATAGATATCCTTATGATTTTTGAATTTCTCTGGTATCTGTTGTGCTGTTGCCTTTTTCATCTCTAATTTTATTAATTTTTGTCTCTTCTTTTTTAGTCAGATTTGCTAAGGGTTTATCAATCATGTTTATCCTTTGAAAGAACCAACTCTTTGTTTCATTGATTGTATTTTTTTTGTTGTTTGTTTCTATTTCATTAATTTCCACCGTAATCTTTTTTTTTTTTTTTTTTTTTTTTCCAGGTAGGGCCTTGCTCTAGCCCATGCTGACCTGAAATTCACTATGTGGTCTCAGGGTGACCTTGAACACAAGTTGATCCTTCCATGTCTGCCTCCAGAGTGCTGGAATTAAATGTGTGTGCCACCATGCCTGGCTGCCCTAATCTTCATTATTTATCCTTGTTTACTGATCTTTGGTTTGCCTTGTTCTTCTTTTGCCAAGGCCTTAGAGTGAAGCATTAAGTTGTTTAATTGGAACCTTTCTAATTTTGTTTGTTTGTTTTGTTTTTCAAGGTAGGGTCTCACTCTAGCCAAGGCTGACCTGGAATTCACTATATAGTCCTCACGGTGGCCTCGATCTCATGGTGATCCACCTACCTCTGCCTCCTGAGTGCTGGGATTAAAGGTGTGCACCATCATGCCCAGCCCTTTCTAATTTTTTAATATAGGCACTTAAAGCTATAAATTTCCCTCTTAGATGCCTTCATTGCATCTGAAATGTTTTAGTGTGCTGTGTTCACATTATCATTTGATTCTATTAATTTTTTATTTCCTTCTTCATTTTTTCTTTCTCCCATTCATCACTTAGTAGTGTATTGTTTAGTTTCCATCATTTTGTGTATGCTCTATAGCTTTTCTTGCTGATTATTTGCAGTTTAATCCCATTGTGATCAGATAGAGTGCAAGGAATTATTTCAATTTTCCTGTATTGGTTAAGGTTTGGTTTGTGTCCTAATATATGGTCTATTTTAGAGAATGTTCCATGTGCTGCTGAAAAGAATGTGTATTCTGCATCATTTGGGTGAAATGTTCTGTAGATATCTGTTAGGTACATTTGTTCTGTGACCTCATTTAATCCAGATGCTTCTTTGTTTGTTTTTTATTTATTTGTGTTGTTTTTTCGAGGTAGGGTCTCACTCTAGCCTAGGCTGACCTGGAACTCACTAGGTAGTCTCAGGGTGGCCTCGAACTCACGGCAATCCTCCTACTTCTGTCTCCCAAGTGCTGGGATTAAAGGCGTGCGCCACCATGCATGGCTTATTATTATTTTTTTAAGAACAAAAGCAGGTATATTTCTATGGACTACAAGACACAGAAGATAGTATGGTATGGATAGACAATATGAATGACTATGTGTATATATATATATAAACAAAAACTCTTGCTTGCCTGGATTACTGAGCAAAAACAAAGCTGAAAGAAAACACCCTTCTGTTTTGACATATATTTGGAGACAAGTAGGAAGATGCTACTTGTTTTTATTCCTCTGAGGCCTGGTCATAGAAGTGTAGACAATGTAAACGAATCTACCATTACCAGCTGTCATATCATATCTATGTTACCTGGGCATTTGGAGATCACACACACACCTGCCAATTTACCTAGGAATGATTGCTATATCACAGTTACATCTGACAGGCAGGACTGTCAGGGGAAGAGTGATTTGGAATGAGTTTTACACCCTATTTAATTCTCTTCAGTGACAGGCTACAGTAGAAAGATACTGCCTGGAAGTTTTCCTTTTCACTTTGGTTCATTTTCAGTTTTTGTGATGAACATAGTTGTTTGATCTGCCTGAAGAGCAATCCTGCAAGAAAGCATTAAAGCACAAGACACCTATTATTCCTTCAAAACCTGAATTTTTTCAAGTTTTATATTCTATCAACAGTATGTCAGCAGTTCTTGAATATTAAGCAGAAACACAAATGGGCAAGGCTCTTCTAAACTGCAGATGTGCATAACTAGAGCACAGTGGTACTGGGTGGGATGGAGGTAACGAGGGAAGGAGAGAAAGCGTGTTCATGTGCACGGAATGTGACTCAAGTCTTTGGACTTAAAAACAAGTTCCTCCAGGGCTGGAGAGATGGCTCAGCAGTTAAGGTGTTTGCCTGCAAAGCCAAAGGACCCAGATTCAATTCCCCAGGTCCCACATAAGCCAGATGCACAAGGTGACGCATGCATCTGGAGTTCCTTTGCAGTGGCTGGAGGCCCTGGTGCACCCATTCTCTCTCTCTCTCTCTCTAAAATAAATAAAAACTTAAAAAAAATAAAATATAGAAAAACAAGTTCCTCCAGAGCAGCTGGCCATTACAGTTTCCAGGGAACTTTCTGTATCTCTTAAAATGGACCCGAAAATGAACCACAATCCAGATTTTTGGAAACTACAGTTATGAGAGACTACAAAATATAAAGTATAATTGATCAAAGCAGTCAGAGGACGAAGAATGAATGTGTCTTCCATTCAGCTACACTTTGTAGCATAGCTTCTTTAGCAGTCAGTGGATCAGTTAAAAAAAAAAAAAAACACTGAAGTACCAGAAGTACTTTGAAGCACAAGGGTTCAAAAAAAGTACCGAGCAGATTATTTTCTGTATAAATTGGTAACAGGACTTCATGGCTAGGAAAATTTCCTAACAGGATGAATCTCTCCAATATTAAATGTAGCAGAGTTAACAACAACGAAAAGATTTACAAATATATATAGTGATAACAGAAAATTACAAGGCAAAGACCACAAAAAATATCAAGACAATGCTATAGGTTCAACAGTATTCCATGAGGCTAGAAAATCTGTTAACTTAGTTAATTAGCAAAATATCACTCTTGTTTATAAGTCACTTATTTATCATATGAGCACACTATGTTGAATCCTTCCATACACTGAAGACTCCTACAGTCAGCCTTTAAGCTTTCTGCCCTTTTTTCCAGTCTTGTAGCTGAGTGTCTTGTTCCAGTCGATTTTGGTGCAGTTAGCTGGAAGCTGCCGGCACAAGGCCTTAATGTGATGTCTGACATCATTTGATAGTTTTCACTAATGGCTGTCTGGTATTCATTTTCTGCACTCTCTATGACTTTAATAAACTCCCTGGCAGTTTGGAGTCCATTAGAGACAGTTACTGAATCTTGTACATCTTTATGACTAACCAACGGAACATTGCCATCTTCATAATAATGAACCAGAAGTTCTTGGGCTGAAACTGGTGGCTTTCAATAGATGCAGTAATGGTCTGCTGCCCATCTGCAGTTTTAGCATAAGCAGTACAGAACCCGTTGCAGTAATGATCTTTCATAGGCTTTCAACGCATGTCATGGAATTCTCTCCAAGATTTCAATCCCTCGTCTACATCTTCTGACTAGAGGTCACTTGCTCTTTTCAGAAGTGATCAAACTTAAAGGAAATTTTTGGTTCTTGGATCTAAAAGTCTGCTTTTACCCAAGTCACCATGCTCTGCAATTAAAACCTGATCTTCATATCCTTCTATCTTCACAGGTATGAACTGATCTATGTTATACTGGGAAAACTTATGTGCTGCCCCTTCCCTGAGAAGATTATCATTATTAACTAATAGCCGGACATCACTGAAAACATGATTAAATTCCCCGGGGGGGCATGCATGGGTGATGGAATTATCAGCTATGCAGACTTTCTCCTCATCTGATACCTGACCCTTGAAGTGGGCCATCTTGGGCTGCACTGGCCCAGTATTGAAGTCACCCACTACAATTGTGTTTGGTGTTATCTGTGACCTTAAATCTAATAGTGTTTGTTTGATGAAATTGGGAGCCCCCATGTTACATGCATATATATTTAGGATATTAATGTCCTCCTGTTGGAGTGTTCCTTCCATCAATATAAAGTGACTTTCTTTATCTTTCCTCACTAACGTTGGTTTGAAGACTACCCTGCCCGATATTAGGATAGTGACCCCTGCTTGTTTTCTAGGCCCATTTGCTTCAAATACGGTTTTCCATCCTTTTACCCAAGATAGTGTCCATCTTTTATGGAAAGGGGAGTTTCTTGGAGGCAACAAATAGAAGGTTCCTACTTTTTAACCCAGTCTGAAAACCTGTGTCTTTTGGTTGGGGCACTGAGGTCATTGATATTAAGAGTTATTTTTGAAAGGTGTGTATTTATTCTTGCCATTTTTCTTGTTTTGTGGTTTTTCCTTTACTTTTGTGTTAACTATTATTTGAGTATGGGTTATTTTTTCCTGTTTCCTTATGTATGCGCTTTTCTTTCTCTTCAATATGGAGGATTCTTTCAAGTATTTTCTGTAGAGCTGGTTTAGTGTTCATATACTCCTTTAGCCTACTTTTGTTGTGGAATGTCCTCATCCCTCCATTTGTTTTTTGTTTTTTTTTTTATTTTTTTTTGTTTTTATTTATTTATTTGAGAGTGACAGACAGAGGAAGAGGCAGAGAGAGAGACAGAGAGAGAGAATGGGCGCGCCAAGGCCTTCAGCCCCTGCAAACAAACCCCAGATGTGTGCGCCCCCTTGTGCATCTGGCTAACATGGGTCCTAGGGAATCGAGCCTCGAACCAGGGTCCTTAGGCTTCACAGGCAAGCGCTTAACCGCTAAGCCATCTCTCTAGCCCCCTCTCCATCTATTTGGATGGATAGCTTTGCTCAATAAAGTAATCTTCGTTGACAGTTGTTATTTTCATAACTTGGAATACATCATTCCAAGCTCTCCTGGCTTTAAACTTTGTATTGAGTAATCTGCTGTTATCCTGGTGGGCTTGTCTTTATATGTGACTTGCTTTCTCTCTCTAACTGCTTTCAATATGTTTTCTTTGGTTTGTGTGTTTTGTAGTTTAATTACAATATGGCAGTGAGAGGTTCTGTCCTGATTTTTTCTGTTTGGAATTCTAAAGGCTTCCTGTATCTGCATTGGAATCACTTTCCCAATACGGGGGAAACTTTCTTCTATGATTTTGTTGAAAATACCTACTATGCCTTTGGAGTGAAATTCTTCTCCTACTATGCCAAGAATTCTTATGTTTGATCTCTTCATGGTGCCCCAAATGTCTTGAAATTCCCATTCATGCCTTCCTATTAGTTTGTCTTTCTGTTTGTTGGACTGGATTAGATCTGCCACCTGGTATTCTAGTTTAGATATTCTGTCCTCTCCTGATCCATTCTACTGGTAAGACTTTCTACAGAGTTTTCTATTTGACTTGCTCTATTTTTTTTCATTTCTAGTATTTCTGATTGGTATTTTTTCATTATTTCTATTTCCTTATTCATGTTTTGTATTGACCTATTTAATTCATTAAGTTGGTTTCCTGTGTTCTCTTGGGATTCCTTCAAGAGTTTGTTTTCTTCTTTGATTCCTTTGGTTTCTTCTTTGACTTTTTTGAGCATAGATATAATCATTTTTTTTGAAATCTTTGTCAGGCATTTCATCTAAAACAGTCTCACTGGAGGTCATTTTTGATGGATTTATAATTTTTGGTGGAATTGTAGTGTCTTGACTTTTTGTGTTTCTTGTATTATAATGTAGAGAGTTTTGCATCTTGAATTAATCTGATGCTTGGGTTTTCTAATTATCTGCAGTGTTCTTAGCTGTGTGAATCTGACTTTATATATCTTCAGGGTAGGAGTTTGAGGTGCCAAGTGTAGCTCTTATACTCCAAGAGAAACAGTAGAAGTGACCCTAGGTGTTGAGTTTGCTATGCAAATATTCTAGTAGGCTGGGTGAAGTAAATTATTGGCAAATTCTAAAATTCAATTGAGTAGTACACAATTCAATCAAAACCAGCACAGAGTGGGGATTAAAACAAAAATAATCTAATAAAGCTAAAGTCCCTAAGGGTGTGTGTTGCCCCCACACCCTTAGTCCTGTCAACTAGGAGGCTGAGAATTCTGGTCTGAAATGCTGAATGCCCACCTCAATCTTCCTCTGTTGCTCTGTGTACTCAGGCTGCTTGGATCACTGGATCTGGTGTTCTGAGTGGCTGTGCTGGATGTCATGTGGCTGGGAGGGGGAGGTGAATGAGTTCTCTGGTTCTCAGGAGGTTCTCAGCACTGGTGGTTGGGGGATGGGAGGCTGTGCAGGATGCCTGGAGTTGAACAGGAGCTGCTCAGCTGGTCCTGTTCGTGCTCTCCTTTGGCAGCTGCTCAGTTGCTTCCTGCTCTCTTCCCCTTCAGGTCTCTTGACTTTGCGAGGAGGCTGGTGTGAGTGGAAAATGAAACTTTATCTAAATAAAGCAACTGAAAAGATATTTATGAGATAAGGGAAATGTGAAAACTGGCTGGATATTTGATGATGACATTAATCCCAGAACTTTGGAGGCAAAGTTAGGAGGATTACCATAAATTCAAGGCTGACACTACCTAGTGAATTCCAGGTCAGCCTGGGCTAGAGTGAGATCCTACCTCAAAAAAACAAAAATAAGCCGGGCGTGGTGGTGCACGCCTTTAATCCCAGCACTTGGGAGGCAGAGGGAGGAGGATCACTGTGAGTTCGAGACCACCCTGAGACTGCATAGTGAGTTCCAGGTCAGCCTGGGCTAGAGTGAGACCCTACCTCAAAAAAAGTAATTAATTAATTTTAAAAATAATAGAATAAGGTAATTTCTGTTAAATTTTATGTAACACAGGCTGACCTTAAGCTTGCTTTCCTCCTTCCTCAGCCTCTCAAGTGCTAGGATTACATGTGTGTGTCACAATGCCCAGCCTAATTTTTTTTTAATTTAATTTATTTTGTTTTGTACAGGTTATACTCTTTCATCCCTTGCCCCAGTTCCCATTACCCTGAGGGCCCTCCTCAGAGGGGTTATGGCATTCATTGTGGGGCATGAGGTCCCGAGTCGATCCCTGTAGGGTGTGGGGAGAGCATGCTGCAGGGTATTCCCACCCACTCTGTGGCTCTTACAGTCTTTCTGCCCCCTCTTCTGCAAAGTTCCCTGAGCCATGGCAGGCCTGCTGGCAGTCTGATCTAGCGTTCAGTTCCTCTGGATTTCTGCTTTGATAGCTTTTAAAAATATTTTACTTGGCCAGGCATGGTGGCGCATGCCTTTAATCCCAGTGTTTGGGAGGCAGAGGTAGGAGGATCACCATGAATTCGAGGCTACCCTGAGACTACACAGTGAATTCCAGGTCAGCCTGAGCTAGAGTGAGACCCTACCTCAGAAAAAAAAAAAAAAATATATATATATATATATATATATATATATATATATATATATTTTTAAGTGACAGAGAGAGGGCCTGTAGCCACTTCAATCTCCAGATGCATGTGCCACCTTGTATACCTGACATTATGTAGGTATTGGGGACCTGAACTCTGGTCCTTGGGCTTTGCAGGCAAGTGCTTTAACTACTGACCCATCTATCCAGCCCCTTTAACAGGTTTTGATTGATCACTGTACCTGTCACCATTACCTTGTAACTGGTTGTCAGGCTAGAAGTAAGAACTGTATTCATGTCACCATTTCCTAACAATTTCTCCAGGGCCCTGGCAGACTGTGGTAGAGGTAACAAGTCTTGAGGTAGGCAGTCAGCTATCTTCTTGTCCTATCGATGGATTTTAGTTCTCCTCTGTTTTCTCTGCTATCTGTAAAATAAAGCATATTCTCAAAAAAAAAAAAAAAAAAAGAATGAGAGCAGCTTGAATTCAAGAGAGTATGTAAATATACTCGAGAGATTTTTGGTTTTCGGTGTACAAGCCCACTCTTCCTCTGCATAGATCAGTGGAGGCTTCTTTCTGAAGTCCGATTTTCCAGACCATGGGATTCCGACTTGGTTTCCAGTACCAGATATAAATTTTCTCCCACTGTGCGGGCCTCATGTCCAATCAGAGAACAGTTGGTTACCCAGAGAGGCTGCGTACCACTATTGCACAAGTGTGTGCTTCTTGACAGGCTGGTTGATTTCTAGTCGGCAGGGTCTCCTGCTTATTGATGTTGTTGGTGACTGTTGTCCTCCAGTGGCTCTCATAGGACCCTCCAGCAGTATGAGGGCCAGCCAGGAGGAAACCAGCTTCCCTTTTGGTTCCAGCATGTTGTTCTGATTGTCTGGTGACCACAGCCAGTGGTGTCTTCAGCAACAGGGTCTTACCTTTTAGCTCCGGCAGGTAATCAAGTGTTTTGGCAATGGCCTGCATTGTTTTGGGGACCTCATGGGACTCAGCCTAATTGTTGTTAAGGCTTTAGAATTTGGCAAATATGGTTTTATAAAGGAGCCCTTATGCTTAAAGATACAGTCACAAATTTTACGTATAAAATCAAGATGGCCTATCATTTGCTTTAGAGCAGTCTTTTGAGAGCTCTGAGAAAGTGAGTACCGTCCTTTGCTGAAGAATGTGAAAGTTGGGTTATAGATATTCAGGGCCTTTTACTACTTATGTGTTATATTTTTGAAGCATGTTTGAAAATCTTCATAATAAAACAGGGTGGAAAAGTTTACAAGCTGAGTGTGGTGTTGCACACCTTTAATCCCAGCACTGAGGAGGCTGAGGTATAAGGATGGACATGACATTGAGGCCAGCCTGGTCTACAGAGTGAGTTCCAGATCAGTCTGGGCTACAGTGAGACCCTGCTTCAAAAAAAAAAAAAAAAAAAAAGCCACGGCATGGTGGCGCACGCCTTTAATCCCAGCACTTGGGAGGCAGAGGTAGGAGGATTCCCGTGAGTTCGAGGCCACCCTGAAATTACATAGTAAATTCCAGGTCAGCCTGAGCTAGAGTAAAACCCTACCTCGAAAAATCAAAAAAAAAAATAAATTATAGCCCCTGAGTTCTTTCTTTTGAGAATTATTTATAAGGTCTACAAATGAGTTTTGTTTTTGAAGCAGAATCTCACTCTAGCATAGGAACTTTGAATTTAACTGTAATCCAGGTTGACCTGCCCATCTCATTAGTAATCCCCCTACCTCAGCCTCCCCAGTGCTGGTATTAAAGGAGCAAGCCACCACACTCAAGTTTATAAATGGCTTACTAGTGATATCTTTACAATATTCCATCAGATATCTTTCCCTTGGGGACCTCTATCATGCTTTCAAAATTACTTTTACTTCTTTTGAATTAATTTATGGCTTCATTTCAGTGTTTGAATGATTAAAGTAGTATCTCTGCTGTTCTGCAGTGTGTGTATGAGAGCCGTCCTCCCAGTAGGAGGCGCTGTCCTCAAAGGATGATTCCAGTCTGTGGCTTAGAATGGCTCCCGCACGCTTGTCTTGACCTCTGCATCCTGGGGAGCTTCAAGTAAATCTGATTCTAAAAGAATTTTCCAATTCTTTGCTGCCAAAGTGCGGGCCAACATTTCCTCCACACTGAAACCAGTCCGTGTACTTCTGGTTCGCCTATCTTACTGGCCTATATATATATATATATTGTTGTTGTTGTTGTTTGTTTGTGTATTTGTCTGCAAAAAGAGAATGAATGGTCACAACAGTGGCCCCTTTGTGCATCTGGCTTTATGTGGGAACTAGGGAGTTGGACCCAGGCCGTCCAGGCTTTGCCATCAAGCACCTTTAACCATGTTTGTTTGTTTATTGAAGTAGAGTCCCGCTCTAGCTAGCCCAGGCTTATTGACACTTTTTTTTTTCGTCTTGCGGGGAGGGGGTGGGCGAGGGGAGGTGGGGGAGGCCAGGCGGGTAGGAGGAGTGGGGTGGAGGCCAGGCGGACTCGCAAGGGTAAAAGAAGAAAACTTTTTTTTTTTTTTAAATGAGAGAGAGAAACGGCACCACAGTTTCTAGCCACTGTAATAGAACTCCAGATGCATATGCCATCTTGTGCGCATGCACGACCTTGTGTGCATGTGGAACCTTATGCATCTGGTTTATGTGGATTCTGGGGAGCAGAACCTGGCTCCTTAGGCTTTGCAAGCAAGCACCTTAACAAATAAGCCATCTCTCCAGCCTCCTTACCACCCTTTCTTGATGAGGTTCTTAAACTTATTTGCATACCATAGATATACTAACATTCCACCCTAGGGAGGGTGAATCACTTTCCACATTCTTTGCCTTGCTGAATTTGGCCACGTCACAGCTGCAATTTGAGTTGGGGGCTCTTTGAGGAAAAAAAAAATCCGGAATTATGAATGCAAAAACAGGTGTCAAATTAAATACCTGTTTCTCTGCTAGAGGAAAAGGTGGGGGAAACCCTTCAGCATATTGGTATTGGCAAAGACTCTCTGAATATAACCCCAATTGCTCAGGAAATAAAACCACTGATCAGACTGGGAAAATGGCTTAGCGGTTAAGGCATATGCCTATGAAGCCTAAGGACCCTGGTTCGATTCCCCAGGACCCACAGGAACTCCAGATGTGTGTGCCCCCTTGTGCATCTGGCTAATGTGGGTCCTGGGGAATCAAGCCTCAAAACGGGATCTTTAGGCTTCACAGGCAAGCGCTTAACTGCTAAGCTATCTCTCCAGCCCTAAATAGAGAGTTCTTAAAAGAAGAAATACAGATGGCATATAAACATCTAAAAAAAATGTTCTACATCTCTAGTCATCAGGGAAATGCAGATTAAAACTACGTTGAGATTCCATATCACTCCTGTCAGATTGGCTACCATCATGAAAACAGATGACCATAAATGCTGGTGAGGATGCAGAAAAAGAGAAACCCTTCTACACTGTTGGTGGGAATGTAATCTGGTCCAGCTCCCATCATGGAAATCAGGGTGGAGGTTCCTGAGACAGCTAAAAATAGATCTACCATATGACCCAGCTATAGCACTCCTAGGCATATATCCTAAGGACTCATCTCACTACCTTAGAGATACTTGCTCAACTATGTTTGTTGCCGCTCTATTCACAATAGCTGGGAAATGGAACCAGCCTAGATGTCCCTCAACTGATGAGTGGATAATGAAGATGTGGCACATTTATACAATGGAGTTCTGCTCAGCGGTAAAGAAAAATGAAGTTATGAAATTTGCAGGAAAATGAATGGAGCTGGAAAGGATTATACTTAGGGAGGTAACCCAGGCCCAGAAAGCCAAGGTGACATGTTCTCTCTCATATGTGGATCCTAGCTACAAATGATTGGACTTCTATGTGAATAGGAATAAAACTCAGTAGCAGAGGCCAGTAAGCTAGCAAGGAGATAGAAAGGGAATAGAAAGGGAGGGAGGGAGAATTAATAGGATGGTACTGTATATATGTAAGTAGAAGAATAGATTAATGGGAGTGAAAAGGCCTAAGTGAGGTCAGGGGAAGGAAAGATGGAGGGAGGGCTAATCAAAATCTAAGAGGATATAAATAAATCATATGGAAACCTACTTTTTTGGACAATGAAACACTCAGGAGCTGTAGATTGTTACTAGAAAATTTTCAGTGCCAGGGATGGGATACCTTTCAGTGAGTTGTTGGCCTGATGCCCCCAAAACATTACAGGCGGTTGCAGTCTGGTTCACACTGCTGGTAGAAATCACCCAACCAAGAGCAGCTTCTGGGAAAAAGAGATTTATTTTGGCTTACAGGCTTGAGGGGAAGCTCCACGATGGCAGGGGAAAATGATGGCATGAGCAGAGGGTGGACATCACCCCCGGCCACCATAAGGTGGACCATAGCAACAGGAGGGTGTGCCAAACACTGGCATGGGGAAACTGGCTATAACACCCATAAGCCCGCCCCTAACAATACACTCCCTCCAGGAGGCATTAATTCCCAAATATCCATCAGCTGGGAACCTAGCATTCAGAACACCTAAGTTTATGGGGGACACCTGAATCAAACCACCACACAGGCCATTGCCGAGGCCCTGGGTTTCCCACGAGGAATAGATAGTATGATCCTATTGCTGAAGACTCCACATACTTGGGCTGCAAGGTCACTGAGAAATCCTGCTGGAACTGAGCTGAAAACCTCCTCCATGTAGACCAGCTAACAGAAAGCTGGGAAAAGCCACACTACATGAAGTTCAATGGGAGAGAGAGAAATCACCAGTGAAGATACTGAACAGTCGACACTGCAAGTCTTATATTTGGCCAGCCAGGCCAAATGAGCCAACGTGTGCAATAGTGGCATGTCTGTTATGGGGGAAAGCCAACCATACACTAATTTGACTGGAGGCCCACTCCATGGGAGGGAATACATCCCTGAAACTAAAAACCCACAACAGGGGTAGTCATGAGCCCTAGGGGTGTAACGTCTGCTGCTGTCTGGCTAAATGTATATTCTATGCTCACCAAACTGCTCAGTAAGAATTTCTCTTAATGTTCATATCCATATATTAATGCTACTTTTACTTTTGATTAGAGAAGCTTCTCTTTTCAGATGGCAGTGACCTTGGGATGACTCAGAAGGCACCATGGTGCTGAGAAGAGTGACAAAGGAGTGCTCAGCACTGCAATATCTCTATCACACCTTCCAAGGCTCAGGGTCCATTGCAGAAGAGGTGGCGGAAAGAATGTAAGATCCAAAGGAAGGGTAGGACTCCTTATAACGTGCTCCTTCAGACACAAAATGGCCTGGATATCCATGACCTCACAGTGCCTGACACCACCTACACAAGACCATCATAATAGGAAGAAAAGATCATGACATCAAAATAAAAAAGAGACTGATTGAGAGGGGTAGGGGATATGATGGAGAGTGGAGTTTCAAAGAGGGAAAGTGGGAGGAAGGAAGGAATTACCATGGGATATTGTTTACAAATATGGAAGTTGTCAATAAAAAAAATGAATACCTGTTTCAAATATATAGATAAGTAAGTTATAAGAAAGATAAATATCACAAACCACAAAATCTAGGGGGAAAAATTGCCCTCCCTTGCTGTTTTGGGTGGATGGAACCTATTATTGCCACTAATTTATACCTCTAGCCTGCCAATCCCATCTTTAGTTATCTAGCAGCCAGAAACATCTCATTATTAACCATTTCTAGCATTATAAACTGCATAGACTTTGATTATTCTTCATACAACAAAGTTGAGAATATAAGTGTGGTGGTTTGATTCAAGTGCCCCCCCAAAACTTAAGTGTTCTCAATTCTAGGTTCCCAGCTGATAGAAATTTGGGACTTAATGCCTCATGGAGGCAGTGCATTGTTGGGGGACAGGTTATGGGTATCATAACCAGGTCCCCTTGCCAGTGTTTGGCACACTCTCCTGTTCCTGTTGTCCACCTGATATTGGCCAGGAGGTGATGTCCACCCTCCACTCATATCATCATTTTCCTGCCATCATGGAACTTCCCCTTGAGTCTGTAAGCCAAACTATACATTTTTTTTTCCCCCAAAAAGCTGTTTTTGGTCAGTTCTGCCAGCCACGTGAACCTGACTGCAACAGTAATGTTGGTACCGAGGAGCAGTGTAATTTGCTGCTAGACACATGACTGTGTGGCTTTGGCCTTTTGGAGCTGATGTTCAAGAGGAATGTGGAAGGATTTGAAACCTTGTCCTAAGAGACACCTTGCAGTGCTGTAAGTACTTGATGAGCTATTGTGGTCAGAGTTGAATGACCTGAATGCAGTAAGAACTAAGGACTGTGAGGTTTGGCTTATGAGGGTGAGAAAGAGCTTTGACTGGACTGGACTGGGCTAGGAGCAGTTTGTGTGAGAGGCTTGCTGTTATACCCATCTCCTGAGAACTTGTGCAGGGTTGCATTGCATAGAAATGGACTGTTGTGAGCAGAGGGATATGGCACAGAAAAATGAAATCTTTGGGCCAAAACTGCTGCCTGTTCAGCTGAAACTGTATAAGAGATTACAACCATTGAGATTTGGCCAGCTGAACTACATTGAGACAACAGAAAGAATGCAGTCTTTTGAAGGGGCCTGAATGCTCCAGGAGTATCCTGTTCTTCAAAGTCTGCTTTATCCCCCCCCCCCCCCATTAACAAATTGGCACCCTACCTGGTATTGTGGAGTATAAGAAATGCAGGAAAGAGAGGGTCATTGAGTTTCTAATGAAGTCTTGTATTTTGGAAATGGCCATGGTCAGTGTGAAGCAGGTTTGCTGTATGCCTGCATGGAAACGCGATGGAGCCATGAGGATGAACCGTGGATTGCAGTGGAGACCCAGTGGAGATGCCAGGATCACAAGATGGCTGCCAAGGAGAGTTGCTGGCCCTGATGAAGTTTTCAGGACTGTGAGTAGCCTAGCTGGAGGGGTGAAATTGGAACTCCAGAGACTTGTTGCTGGTTAGAATTATCAGATTTGGAGATTTGTCATTGACTACAGTTGTTGGACTTGGAGCTAGAGTTTGACGTTTGCCCTGGTTGTTTTAAATCTTGTACTGGTTGAATATTTCTTTGCTATGCCCAATGCCAGCTTTTGAAGTATGAATGTTTATTCTATGCCATTATGGATTTTGAGTGGATTTTTTGGTGTTATAGCTCAGTTAAAAGACCTCGGGTTATGGGGATGTTTGAACATCATTAGGATTGATAAAAAATGTGGGGACTTTTAAAGTTGGACTGAATGCATTGCATTTTACATCATGGATGGTTATCAGTTTATGGGGGTCAGGGACAGAATGTGGTGGTTTGATTCAGGTGTCCCCCATAAACTTAGGCATTCTGAACCCTGGGCTCCCAGCTGATGGAGATTGGGAATTAACACCTCCTGGAGACAGTGTATTGTTGGGGGTGGGCTTATGGGTATTATAGCCAGTGTCCCTTTGCCAGTGTTTGGCACACTCTCCTGTTCCTGCTGTCCACCTGATATTGGCCAGGGGTTGATGTCCACCCTCTGCTCATGCTATCATTTTCCCCTCCCATCATGGAGCGTCCCCTCAAATCTGTAAGCCAAAATAAACCCTTTTTTCCCAAAAGCTGTTCTTGGTCAGGGTGATTTCTTCTAGCAATGTGAGCCTGACTGCAAAAATAAGGATAATGGAGTCTTTCCTCTAGAATTCTTCCAGAAAGATTTTGTAATGTTTTATTGACAAGTTTCATACATGTATGTAGTATATTTTGATCATAATCCCCTCCCATTATCTTCTTTTATTCCCCCTTCCATTGAAGCCCTTCTAGAAAGTTTTTTTTTTTTTTTTTTCCAGTGGTAGGGGAGAGTCTGACTCTAACCCAGGCTGACCTCAACTCACATGATCCTTCTACTTCAGTTTTCTGAGTCCTAGGACTAAAGGCAGGAGCCACCACACTGTGCTTTAAAAAGACTTTCTAAATTAGGTTTTATTGGTTGATTAGAAAATTGTCTGTTTATGCCAGGCGTGGTGGCGCACGCCTTTAATCCCAGCACTCGGGAGGCAGAGGTAGGAGGATTGCCATGAGTTCGAGGCCACCCTGAGACTCCATAGTGAATTCCAGGTCACCCTGGGCTAGATTGAGACTCTACCTCGAAAAACCAAAAAAGAAAAAAAAAGGAAAAAAGAAAAGAAAATTGTCTGTTTAGGGGCTGGAGAGATGGCTTAGCAGCTAAACCATTTGCCTGCGAAGTCTAAGGACCCAGGTTCAATTCCCCAGTATGGCAGTAAGGCAGATGCACAAGGTGGTGCATGTGTCTGGAGTTTGTTTGCAGTGGCTGGAGGCCCTGGCATGCCCATTCTCTCTCTGTCTCTCTCCCTCTCTCTCCCCCCCAAAAATAAATAAAAAATATTTTTTAAATATTTTATTTATTTATTTATTTATTTGACAGAGAAAGAGGGAAAGATAGAGAGAAAAAGAGAAAGGGGGGAGGGAATGGGCATGCTAGGGCTTCCAGCCACTGCAAACAAACTCCAGATGCATGCACCCCCTTGTGCATCTGGCTAACGTGGGTCCTGGGGAATCGAACCTGGCTCCTTTGGCTTTGCAGGAAAATGCTTTAACCACTAAGCCATCCCTCCACCCCAAATAAAATATTTTTTAAAAAAGAAAATTGTCTACTTTGAGATGGTATGTAACTATGACATTTTACCCCTTACAACTCTACAGATCTGTGACCATTTTTAATTCTGAAAAAAAGCTCATTTGGAACTGTGCCTAGTACCATCAGAGCCCTAGGGTCACTCAAACTCTAGCACCTCAAAATGACCACCATCATCATTATCTCAAGTTCATATGGACATGGAACATAAATAAAACAAGTACTGTCATATTAAATTTCTGACGATTAGGGCTGGAGAAATGGCTTAGTGGTTAAGGCACTTGCCTGCATAGCCAAAAGACCCAGGTTTGATTTCCCAAGACCCATGTAAGCTAGATACACAAGATGGCACATGCATCTGGAGTTCGTTTGCAGGACTAAAGGCCCAGACATGCCCATTCTCTTTCTCTCTCTGTCAAATAAATAAAAATTAAAAATTAAATTTTTTAAAGTTCTTACAATCTTAGCTGGAGAGATGCCTCAGTAGATAAAGGTGCTTGCTTTCAAAGCCTGATGGCCAGAGTTCAATTCCCCAGTACCCATGTAAAGCCAGATGTACAAAGTGGATTATGCATCTGGAGTTCATTTGGAGTGGCAGGAGGCCCTGGCATGCCTATTCTTTCTTCTCATTTATCTCTCTCAATTCAATCAATACAATTTTTTTTTTTTTTAATTTTGAGGTAGGATCTCATTCTACCCTAGGCTGATCTGTATAACTCACTCTGAAGTCTCAGGCTAGCCTCAGACTCATAGTGATCTTCCTGCTTCTGCTCCCAAATGCTGGGATCAAAGACGTGTCCCACCATTCCCAGCAACTATGCATATTTTAAACATTCAGTTTGTTCTCGAAAATGATGGTACTACTAGAGGTTTGCTGAGAATGAGGGTGTTTTAGTATGCTGACCTGTAAAGCTATGCTCCAGGGAAATAGCTAGGAGCACCAGGGAGCATCTACTCTGTGTTTGAACTTAACCATGAAACTTTTCCGGCAGCACAAGAACCCATTTTCCCCAAAGGGTAATAGCTACATAGAACTTGACCTCTGGAGATGACGACAGAAAAGGGAGACCACAGGACCAGGTTCCAACAGGACACTAATGGAGATTTGGTTTCTGATAATAGTTGGTACCTGCTATTTTACCCTCACTCTGTGGGGCATAAAGATGGCATTTCTTTGGGTGGCTCTGTCTCTAGGCAGGGTGGGTCTTTTTCTAGTCTTAGTGTCAAGCCCCATCCCAGGACATCAGTAATTAAGTCTGCTCAATGGATGAATGTCAGCATCCTGGCATTCAGATGATTCTGTTAAATACTTGTGTTCTCACTGACTGGATTAAATGGAGAACTGAAAATTTACCTGTACCTGGTACAAAGTAGGGACTTGAAAAACATTTATTGAGAGAATGAAAGAGAACCCAATTAATCTGAAAAAAAAAATTTTTTTTCTTGTTTTTTTGAGGCACTCCAGCCCAAGTTAACCTGGAACTTACTCTGTAGCCCAAGCTGGCTTCAAATTCATGGTGATCCTCTACCTCAGCTACCCAAGTGCTGGAATTATAGACACATGCCGCCACACCCAGCTCCCAATTAATATGAATTTGAAACCACCTGGTAGACTTCTGGGTAACATGGTGGCATAGGAGCCACACCAAAGCAGCTGAGGGGGGAACTAAGTAGAAAAACAATAAAATACACTGTATTACCAAAAAGTGAAGGTATATAAAAAAAATTACCAACCACAGCAGAGAAGTAGGAGTGACCAGGAGCTTCTAGAAACCACAGAAGCAGGCAGAAGCCACTGCAGCAGCGGTGGTGTGGGCCTGTGTGGCCGCCAGGCTCTGCTTGCACCACAGGAGAAAGCAGGTGAAGGATGTGCCACTCACACCAGCCTCCTCCTCGCAAACTCAAGAAACGTGAAGGAGAAGACAGCAGGAACCAGCTGAGCAGTTCATGAGGAAGAGGATCTCAGAGACCAGCCATGCAGCTCTGGGACAATTTCAGGCACCCTCCACAGCCTTCCCTCCCCAACCAGTGCCCGCAACCACCAGACCAGGGCAAGGGAACGCAGCTACACAGAACACAGCACAGGCGATGGGAACAGTGGCCCATGTACCCATTCAGCCTATGTGAGCCCACAGCACAGTAAAGAGGGACCCCAGTGGACATGCCACATAGATGAGACCAAAGCCATCCCTAAAGGTAACAGGGCCTACTTACCCCAGGTTAGTACCCACCAAAAAAAAAAAAAAAAAAAAAAAAAAAGTCTGGTACATAGTTCTGCATTGTAAGTGCTAATCACACTTTCTTTTTTTTTTTTTTTTTAAAGAACTGGATTTTTTTTTAAATTTTTTCGTTTATTGTTTTATTTATTTATTTGAGAGCTACAGGCAGAGAGAAGGAGGAAGGGAGAGAGAGAGAGAGAGCGAGAATGGGCACGCCAGGGCCTCCAGCCACGGCAAACAAACTCCAGACGCGTGCACCCCCTTGTGCATCTGGCTAACGTGGGTCCTGGGGAATCAAGCCTCGAACTGGGGTCCTTAGGCTTCACAGGCAAGCACTTAACCGCTAAGCCATCTCTCCAGCCCGCTAATCACACTTTCCATATCAGAGCAAGTTATGTGTTAAGTATGATGGATGGTCAGATTTGCCATTCTTAAATCAGCTATATTTTGGGGTTGTTCTTTGTTGCTTCCTGATTTATAGTGCTTCTGTCTCTTCTTCTGTCATTCATGGGAACAGGGTCACACTCAGCCACAGACTGATGTGGAGCCCTTTACAGACCAGAAATCCCAGCCTCCAAGGTGACAGGATTAAGGGTGTTGGGCAACTCACATTCTAAGGGAGTTTGGCTTTGTTAGATGATCTGTTTGTTTTAATACCCATTTTTACATAAATATGCCATGCTAGTTTTGTTTGAATGTGTACATTGTTCAGTTGAATTTTAGAATCTGCCTGTATTTTGCTACACCCAACCTATTAAAATACTCACATACCAGGCAAACCCAACACCTAGGTTCATTTTTGCTGTTACTCTGAGAGTCATTTAAGAGCCACACCTGACAACTTAAGCTCCTAGCCTGAAGATATATAATAGTTAAGAATACTGCACATAATTAGAAAACCCAAGCATCAAATTAACCGAAGATGCAAAAATCTCTACATTAAAATATAAGAAACATAAAAAATCTAGACAATATAGTTCCACCAAAAATTATAAATCCAAAAAAATTATAAATCCATCAGAAATGACCTCCACTGAGACTGATTTAGATGAAATACCTGAGAAAGATTTCAAAAGAATGATTATAACTATGTTCAAAGAAATCAAAGGAATCAAAGAAGGCACAGGAAACGAATTTAATGAAATAGAGAGGTCAATACAAGACATGAGTAAGGAAATAGAAATACTGAAGAAAAAACATTCAGAAATACAAGAAATGAAAAACAGTCTCACAAATAGAATGGATGAAAGATAGAACAGAATTTCTAAACTAGAAGATCAGGTTCGGATCTAATACAGTCCAAGAAAGAAAAAGACAAGCTAAAAGGAAGGTATGAATGGGAATTTCGAGATATCTGGGACACTATGAAGAGATCAAACCTAACAATCCAGGATAGAGTAGAAGAAGAATTTCACTCCAAAGGGAAAGTAGATGTTTTCAACAAAATCATAGAAGAAAATTTCCCCCAAATTGGGAAAGAAATGCCAATGCAGAAACAGGAAGCTTATAGAACACCAAATAGACAAAACCAGGAAAGAACCTCTCCTCGCCATGTTATAATTAAATGACAAAACACACAAACCAAAGAAAATATATTGAAAGCACTTAGGGAGAAAAGGTAAGTCACCTACAAAGGCAAGCCCATCAGAATAACAGCAGATTACTCAACACAAAATTTAAAAGCCAGAAGGGCTTGGAATGATGTATTCTGAGCTCTGAAAGATAACAACTGTCAACCAAGATGACTTTATCCAGTGAAGCTATCCATCCAAGTTAATGGAGAAATAAAGACATTCCACAACAAAAACAGGCTAAAGCAATATATGAACACTAAACCAGCTCTACAGAAAATACTTGAAGGGATCCTTTACACTGAAGAGAAAGCAAAGCACACACATGAGGTAACAGGACAAAATAAACCATACTCAAGTAACAGTTAAGACAAAAGAGTAAAGGGAAGACAGGAAACACTACAAAACAAGAAGAATAAATACATACCTTTCAACGATAACTCTTAATATCAATATCCTAAATGCCCCAACCAAAAGACTTGCAAATTGGATTAAAAGGCAGGATCCTGAGCCAGATGTATGGTGGCACATGCCTTTAGTCCCAGCACTTGGGAGGCAGAGGTAGGAGGATCGCCATAAGTTCAAGGCCACCCTGAGACTACATAGTGAATTACAGGTCAGCCTGGGCTAGAGTGAGACCCTACCTCAAAAAACAAAGGGGGGGGGCAGGATCCTTCTGTTTGTTGCCTCCAAGAAACTAACCCCTTCCTTAAAAGACAAACACTATCTTAGGGTGAAAGGATGGGAAACAGTTTTTCCAGTAAATGGGCCTAGGAAATAAGCAGGTGTTGCTATCTTAATATCTGACAGTATATACTTCAAACCAACATTAGTTAGGAAAGACAAAGAAGGTTACTTTACAGAGATTATGCTCTCCAGTGTCAAGCTCTCACTAGTCTTTGGCTAAAAGAGGGGTTACATACATCAAATTCTCCCTAAATTGATAATGTTTACCCCATTTAAACTATGCTGACTTCTCTCTCCATTGGAGAACCTGTTCTCCTTTTTCAGAAAGTAGCAAGACCCAAGGAGATAAACCACCCCTCTTACTTCAGCCAAACCACAGCTGAAACCACAGAGGAATGGAGAGACCAGCATGAGTTCTGCTTCCATGCTGAGCCTGATAATCAGAGCCAGGGCACAGGAGACAGACCCTGAGGACACTCAACACCTACCAAAGCAGAGATCCAGAGGCTCCTAAGAGCTCATCACTGAAGTAGACTTAAAACTCACCAGCAGCTGGGCATGGTGGCTCACACCTTTAATCCCAGCACTCAGGAGGCAGAGGTAGGAGGATCCCCATGAGTTCGAGGCCACCCTCAGACTACATAGTGAATTCCAGGTCAGCCTGGGCCAGTGAGACCCTACCTTGAAAAACAACCAAACAAACTCACCTGCTGCAGCTCAGGAAATTTTGGGGAAGAGGGGCCAGAAAGATTGTAAGAGCCACAGGTTGAGACATCATGCCCAGAGGCATTCCCTTGCCCCCCAAATTACTGACTACCACTCCCACAATGCATAAACCTTACAACCCCATGGGGAATATATGCAACCCCACTAAGGAGCATCTCCAATGGAATGGGGGCAGGGACGAGGGAAAAGAGGATACCAACACATGATGTATACATATGAAACATCTTGTTAATAATAATAATAATAATAATAAATATTTTAAAAGAAGGTCACTTTGTATTGATTAAATGAAAAATTCAACAGGAACACATTACAATTCTAACATATATGCACCTAACATGATTGCTCCCAACTTCATTAAACACTATTAGACTTAAGGTCACAGATAACACCAAGCACAGTTGTAGTGGATGACTTCAATACCCCACTCTCATCAACTGACAGGTCATCCCGGCAGAAAATAAACAGCAAGACATTTGGATTAAATGATGTTGTAGAACAAATGGACCTAACGGATATCTACAGAACATTTCATCCAAATTCTGTGGAACACATTTTTCTTAGCAGCACATGGAACATACTCTAAAATAGACCATATATTAGGACACAATGCAAATCTCAACCAACACAGGAAAATTAAAATAATTCCTTGTACTCTATCTGATCACAGTAGGACTAAACAACAAACCAGCAATAAGAAAAACTACAGAGCATATACAAAATCACAGAGACTAAACAGTACACTACTGAATGATGAATGGGTCATTGAAGAAATCAAAAAGGAAATTAAAAAATTCATAGACTCAAAACACTTTGGACACAATGAAGGCACTCCTAAGAGGGAAATTTAAGTGCTTTAAGTGCCTATGTGAAGAAATTAGAAAGGTCACAAGTAAACAAGTTAATGCTTCATGTTAAGGCCTTGGAAAAAGAAAAACAAGGCAAACCAAAAATCAGTAGATGGGAAGAAATAATAAAGATTAGGGCATATTGCGGAAGAGCTGGCGGAAAGAACGTAAGAGCCAAAGGAAGGGTAGGACTCCTTACAATGTGCTCCCCCCAGACACAAAATGGCCTGGATATCCATGACCTCACAGTGCCTGACACTACCTACACAAAACCATCATAATAGGAGGAAAAGATCATGACATCAAAATAAAAGAGAGACTGATTAAGAGGGGGAGGGGATATGATGGAGAATGGAGTTTCAAAGGGGAAGGTGGGGGGAGGGAGGGCATTACCATGGGATATTGTTTACAATCATGGAAGCTGTTAATAAAAAAAAAATTAGGGCAGAAATTAATGAAATAGAAACAACAACAAAAAAATACAAAGTATCAATGAAACAAAGAGTTGGTTCTTTGAAAGGATAAATAAGGTTAACAAACCCTTCGCAAATCTGACCAAAAGAAAGAGAAAAGAGAGCCAAGAATGGTGGCGCATGCCATACACTTGGGGAGGCAGAGGTGGGAGAATCGCCATGAGTTCGAGGCCACCATGAGACTACATAGTGAATTCCAGGTCAGCCTGAACTAGAGTGAGACCCTACCTCAAAAAATCAAAGCAAGAGCCGGGCGTGGTGGCGCACACCTTTAATCCCAGCACTTGGGAGGCAGAGGTAGGAGGATCGCCGTGAGTTCGAGGCCACCCTGAGACTCCATAGTGAATTCCAGGTCAGCCTGGGCTAGAGTGAGACCCTACCTCGAAAAACCAAAAAAAAAAAAAGAATACATACTTGCTAGGGATGATGGCGCACGCTTTTAATCCCAGCACTTAGGAGGCAGAGGTAGGAAGATTGCCATGAGTTCAGGACCATTCTGAGACTACATAGTGAATTCCAGGTCAGCCTGTGCTAGAGTGAAACCCTACTAGTGAAACTATGAAAAACTGAAAAACAAACAACAACAAAAGAAAAAGTGGAATATGTACTGTACTCCTCTAAAGTTCAAAATCTGAAAGACATGGATGATTTCCTTGACTAATATGACCAACCAAAATTAAATCAAGATGAGATAAACCACTTAAATAGACTTATAACAAGTACAGATATCCAAGTCAGAAGTCATCATCAGTGAAAACAGTAGACACTAGAATCCTCAACTTTGGCCAGCCAGGCCAAATGACCGAATGGGTGCAATAGTGGTATGTCTGTTATGGGGTAATCAACTGCTCTCTAATTGGACTGGAGGCCTGCTGTATGGGAGGACATACATACCTGATACTTAAAACTTAATCAAAAGCCCGTGGTGGGGAAGGTCATGAGCCTTAGAAGTGTAATGTCTGTTCTTGTCTGGCTAAATGCATATATTATGCTGACCAAAATGCCCTGTAAGGACTTTAACATACACATATATTGATGCTACTCTCACTTTTTTTTTTTTTCTTCTTTGAGGTAGGGTCTCACTCTAGCTCAGGCTGACCTGGAATTCACTCTGTAGTCTCAGAGTGGCCTCGAACTCATGGCAATCCTCCTACCTCTGCCTCTCGAGTTCTGGGATTAAAGGCATGCACCACCACTCCCGGCTTACTCTCACTTTTGGTTACAGAAGCTTCTCTTTTCAGATGGCAGTGACCACTGGGATGACCCAAAATGCACCATAATGCTGAGAAGAAGTGATGGAGGTGTGTTCAGCACTGACACATCTGTATCACACCTTCCAGGGCTTAGGGTCCATTGCAGAAGAGATGGTGGAAAGAAGCTGGATGTGGGGGCACATGGAAGTAGGAGGATCGCTGTGAGCTCCAGGCCAGCCTGAGATTACATAGTGAATTCCATGTCAGCCTGGACTGGAGTGAGACACTGCCTCAAAAAACCGATAAATAAATAAACAAACAAACAAACAAATAAGTGAATAAATAATGTAAGAGCCAGAGGAAGGGTAGGACTGCTTACAATGGAATTGTCCAGCTGGGCGTGGTGGCGCACGCCTTTAATCCCAGCACTCGGGAGGCAGAGGTAGGAGGATTGCTGTGAGTTCGAGGCCACCCTGAGACTCCATAGTGAATTCCAGGTCAGCCTGGGCTAGAGTGAAACCCTACCTCGAAAAACCAAAAAAAACAAAAAAAACAAAAAAAAAAAACAATGGAATTGTCCAGACAGAAATTGGCCTCGATATCTTTGACCTTGCAGTGGCTAGGATTACCTTCACAAGACCCTCATAATAGGAGGAAAGATGATGACATCAATATAAAAGACAGACTAACAGAGAGAGGGAGAGGATGTGATGGAGTGTAGATTTGTGAAGGGGACATAGGGGAGGGAAGGAATCATCATGATTCCCCTCCCATGATACCTGTAAGGAAGCTGTCGATATAAAAAAAAAAAAAAAAAACCAGCCGGGCGTGGTGGTGCACAGTTTTAATCCCAGCACTCGGGAGGCAGAGGTAGGAGGATCGCCATGAGTTCGAGGCCACCCTGAGACTCCATAGTGAATTCCAGATCAGCCTGGGCTACAGTGAGACCCTACCTCAAAAAACAAAAACAAAACAAAACAAAAAACCCTGAACATAATACTATTAATTTTTTCTCTTTGGCCACAGTTAATGTCAGCATTCAACCCATAACTGCATTTTAAAAAAATAAGTAGCTGGGGCTGGGTGTGTAGGCACATGCCTTTAATTTCAGCACTCAGAGAATCAATGTGAGTTCAAGGGCCAGCCTGGGACTATGGACTGAGTTCTAGGTCAGCCTGGTGAGACCCTATCTTGAAAGATCATAAATAAATAAATAAATAGCCAGGCATGGTGGCACATGACTTTTTTAAAAAAATAAAATCCTATATATATATATTTGTTAGGGAGAGGGGGGCAGATAGAGAGAATGGGTGCAACAGGACCTCCAACCACTGCAAGTGAACTCCAGACACATGCACCAACCTATGCATCTGGCTTATTGAACCTGGGGCCTTAGGCTTTGCAGGCAAGTGCCTTAATCACCAAGCCATCTCTCCAGCCCCCACATACCCTTTTAATTCCAGCATTCAGGAAACCTGTGAGTTCCAAGTCAGCCTGAGCTAGAGTGGGACCCTACCTTCAGAAAAGTGAATAAATAAAAAGAAGGAACTTTTGATATGTTTGAGGAGTGCCCAGGACTCTGAGATAATTTGACATGTTATTTTACTAGTATAATTTTAAACTTCCAAGAAAACCGAAGGGAAAATAAGATTGTCTTATCACAAGGGGAAGATGGCTTTAAATCATTAAAATTGTTTTGCAACAAAAAAGGGGGAGACCTGGAGAGATGGCTCAGCGGTTAAGGCACTTGCCTGCAGACCCTACTTACCAGGTTCAATTCCCTAGTACCCACATAGGGCCAGATGCACAAAGTGGCACATGTGTCTAGATTTTGTTTGCAGTGGCTAGAGGCCCTGGCATGCTCACTCTCTCTGTCTAGGCTTGCAAATAACTTTTTTAAAGATTGTTGTGCAATCTACCAAAGAAAATATTAGGTTTCAGGCCAGGCATGGTGGCTCACACCTTTAGTCCCACCACTGGCGAGGCAGAGGTAGGAGGGTGGCTGTGAGTTCAAGGCCAGCCTGAGACCACAGAGTGAATTCCAGGTCAGTCTGGGCTACAGCGAGCCCTACCTTGAAAACACAAAAGAAAAAAAAGAGAAAGAAAATATGGTCTCTGTACTAGTTGACCTCCTCTTATCATGCAAGAACAAGGAATTGAATAATTTGTCAAGGTCACCCAGTTTGCAAAGAACAAATGAATGTATACATCTAATTCCCGTGTCTTCCCTCTTAGAATATTCTGTAGCACTGGGATGGAGAGATGACTCAGCAGTTAAGGGCACTTTTTTACAAAGTCTGATGACCTGGGTTCAATTCCCCAGTGGTCACATATAGCCAGATGAACAAAAATGCACATTTCTGGTGAGTTTGTCCTCTGTCTCTCTCAAATAAATAAATAGATAAATAAACAAATAAATAAATAATATTCTATTGTATTGCTTTCTAACTCTAGGACTCCATGAAAACTTTATCTTGTTTTTAATATTTATTTATTTGAGAGAGAAGAAGAGATAGAGAGAGGGGATGGTTTGCCAGAACCTCTTGCCACTACACACAAACTGCAGACACATGTGCCACTCTGTGCATCTGGCTCTACATGGGCACTAGGGAATCAAACCCTGGCCATCAGGCTTTGCAAGCAAATGCCTCTAACTGCTGAGCCATCTTCCCAGCCTGAAACTTTTATTTTATTTTATTTTATTTATTGTTATTATTAGGGTTTCTGAGGGGAGGTAAAATAGGGTCTTGCTCTAACTCAAGCTGACCTGGAATTCACTATGTAGTTTCAGGCTGGCCTTGAACTTAACAGTGATCCTCCCACCTCGGTCTCCTAAGTGCTGGGACTAAAGGTGCATGCCACCACCTTCCCCCTACCCCCACCCCTGCTGAAACTTTGATTTTCAAAAACTTCTCTTGCTCCCTTGCCCACTTGTATTCCCAGCTCTGCAAAGTCTGAGGTAATAGGATCTAGTTTGAAACTAGCAAAAAGCCAGGTGATACCTGTTAAGCCCACAGCATTTGGGAGGCTGAGGCAGGAGTTTTGGCCAGCCTGTTGCATATCACAAATTCGCTTGTGTGTGGTTTTAAGAACTACATGTAGCTGAACCTTTAATCCCAGCACTTGGGAGACAGAGGTAGGAGGATCAAAGTGAGTTCTAGGCCACACTGAGACTAATTTCATGTCAGCCTGAGCTAGATGGAGACCCTGCCTCAAAAAACCAAAAAACCAAAAAAGAAAAAAGAAAAGAAAAGAAAAAAACACCGCGTAATTTAAATACATTAAAATATTTGAGGTCAGAGCCGGGCGTGGTGGCGCACGCCTTTAATCCCAGCACTCGGGAGGCAGAGGTAGGAGGATTGCTGTGAGTTCGAGGCCACCCTGAGACTCCATAGTGAATTCCAGGTCAGCCTGAGCTAGAGTGAGACCCTACCTCGAAAAAATATATATATATATTTGAGGTCAGTCAGAGGCTGGAAAGATGGCTCAGTGGTTAATAGCACTTTCTTGCAAAGCCTTCTGGCCAGGGTTCAATTCCCCAACACCCATGTAAGGCCAGCTTATGAAATGTGGAACAAGCTTCTAGTGTTCCTTTGCAATGGCAACAGCAAGAGACTCTGGTGCGCCTGTACCCACACATGCAAATAAATATTTTTTTAAATATATGTATATAGTTTTTGGTTTTTCTAGGTAAGGTCTCGCTGTAGCCCGGGTTGATTGGAAGTCACCATGTAGTCTCAGGGTGGCCTCGAACTCACAGCGATACTCCCACCTCTGCCTCCCAAATACTTGGATTAAAGGCGTGTACCACCACGCTCGGCTTAAAATATTTTTTTAAAAAGTCAAAACACTTCCTATGATGGAAAGGAAAGGATGGGACACAAATAAATACTATCTGTTGCAGTCAGGTTCGCCTTGCTGGTAATCACCCAAGAGCAGCTTGTGGAGAAAAAGAGGTTTATTTTGGTTTACAGACTCCAGGGGAAGCTCCATCATGACAGGGGAAAACGATGGCATGAGCAGAGGGTGGACATCACACCCTGGCCAACATCAGGTGGACAACAGGAGCAGGAGAGTGTGCCAAACACTGGCATGGGGAAACTGGCTACAGCATCCATAAGCCAGCCCCCAACAATACACTGCCTCCTGGAGGCGTTAATTCCCAAATCTCCATCAGCTGGGGAACCTAGCATTCAGAACACCTAAGGTTATGGGGGACATCTGAATCAAACCACTACACAATCCAAAAACACTTAAAAAGTACAATCTTATCCAAACACGGATTAGCAGCCAAATCCCGCGGAACAATTTAATCCAACCTCCCCTGGGAGAGGGTAGGACACTGCAGGCCGTGGGAGTCCGCGGCCAGGGCGCGTGCGCAGAGCGCCTACGTCCGCATCAGCTCGCCGGGGCCACGCCCATTCGAGCCGCAAGGGCTGCCGGGACGGCCCCCCATCTTTGAGCGCGTTAGGCTGGCCCGCGGCGCTCGGAAGTAGAGGCGCTTCCGTCGTTGTCGGGGAGCCCGTGGCGTATCTGCGGGATCTGGACCTTCAAGGTGAGCCCCTGGGGGGACACGAGAGCCCCAGAGAGCGCGGGGCGCGCTCCGCTCCAGCTCCTGGCCTCCCTCCCGTTCTGGCGGAGCGGAGCGCCGCGTGGGCCGCAGCCGGAGGCGGCGCGCTGGGCTGCGTGCGGGCCGAGGGGCTCCGGGCGGCGCCGAGCCGAGGCTGCCGAGCGGGCCCCGGCCTGGAATGCGGGCGCCCGGGGCTTCGCACGTGGCCGGGGGTCGGGCCGGCCGCTGTCGGGGGACGCGGCGGCTTTGGGCAGAGGCTGCCCGCATCCCCACTGCGTTCTTTCGGTTTATTGCCTCCACCCTCTACAGGCTCGCCGAAAGCAGACGTTTCGGACCATTTCTTTTAAGTTTCTGGGATGGTCGGTGCGGGGTAGACGCCAAGGGTGCCGTGGAGCCGGTGGGGGAACTGACTGGAGGCCAGAGAAGTTGGGGCCGCTGTCGTACTCGCCTCCCAGCGTCACTCTCTTGGGTTTTTAGAGTCCTCCCTTCAAAGCTGCTTCTGTGTGAAATTCTCGGGAAGTATCTGGTAAAACGAAGATCCATAATTGGGTAGGCCAAATAGTCTTGCAGGGACTAAATAGCTTTTTCCATGTCATTGCTTGCTTGCTTTTTTTTTTTTTTTTTTTAATCACTGTAGTAACTTGTGGTTGTAAATGATGGTAGACAATCCAGTGCCTAATACTGAGTAAATTTAATAATGGACTGTGTTCCATGTAGATCCACATTACAAGAGCTTCCAGTAAGTCTCCAGGTTATACACTAGTAATTTCAGGGTCTTGAACAGTCCCTCCCAGACGTGTACCAACAGTTAAGTCATCACTAGATTTAAATACTGAAGATATTCGTGGTGAGTTCTTACTACTTTTATACAATATGAATGACTGGTTCGTTCAGTAGAACACTGGAAGCAGGTCATTTGAAGCCAGAAATTTGGTTTGTGATTTCTAGCAAACCATCACCATAACCACCTCCCCTGTAGTTTCAAGCTGTGAAATATAAAACTAGCTATAACATATAAGGTACTAGTGAATGGACACGCTCTACGCTTGACAACCCCCTCCCCCCGCCCAATTTAAAGTGCTTTTTAAAAATAATTTGTTTATTTGTGAGAGAAAGAGGGAGGGAGGGAGGGAGAGAAAACATGGGCGCACCAGGGCCTTCAGCCACTGCAAACGAACTCCAGACACATGCGCCACCTTGTGCATCTGGTTTACTTGGAACCTGGGGAATCGAACCTAGGTTCTTTGGCTTTGCAGGCAAGTACCTTAACTGCTCAGCCATCTCCTCAGTCCCTAAAGTGTTTTTAGTACAACCATGCTCTCAAATTCCCACTTTCATACATTTCTGAATGTATGTATGTAACCCCTACAGATTTACTGTTTGAATTTTTTTTTACCTTTGCCAGCAAGTTTTTAGTAAGTCAGCTGTGACTAATTTTAAAAGGAATGCAACCCACACCAAACAAATAGCACTGAACAATAGGATATATGGCAGACTATACTGTTTATCTGTTTGGAACTGGAAATGGTTGGGAAGGGGTGGAAGGCTGTTTTCCTCCACCTCCCCAAGCATATTTTACTAACTTAAATGAAGATAAATAGGTACTTTGTACTAGAAAAGGAAGCAGATAACTGGCTGAATAGGCTTACAGATTGTTGGTAGTGCTTCGGTTGTCTATCACTTAACCCAAGCTGTTGCTTTGTTGAGATCTATGAGAATTCAGAAAAACAACCGGTACAATTAAAAATTCTTGACTTTTAAGAATGGTATATTAATTTTAAATCATTCTCTTTGTAGTATTGAATTTTATTTTAAAAAGAACCTCTTTCTGACAATTTGGGAAATTTTACAGATAGCCACAATGGCTGAAAATGGAGGTAGTGAAAAAAAGGCTGCTCTGGAGGCCAAAATCTGTCATCAAATTGAGGTATGACTCTATTACTATTCAACTGCAAAAGCAAGCCGCTTTAAAAGGAAAATTGGAGTCTTAAGACAAACCGCCAGAAAGCATTTAATGTCATTATATGGACCTATACAAACATTTAGGTTTATATTTGTTTTTTAGAATTAGATTAGCATGTAATAGAATACACTTTTATATTGGAGCCAGGTTCATAAACTTGAGAACTACAAACATTTCAGAGGTAATATTACAAACTAGTGTTGATTAACTTTTTTTGAGGTAGGGTTTTGCTCTAGCTTAGGCTGACCTGTAATTCACTATGTAGTCTCAGGGTGGCCTTGAACTCAGCGATCCTCCTACCTCAGCCTCCTGAGTGCTGGGATTAAAGGTACGTGCCACCACACCCAGTTATTTATTTATTTAATTTTAAACACAGGGTCTCACTTATGTAGCCCAAACAGGTTTCAAATACCAGATCCTCCTGTTTCAGTCTTGTGAGTGCTGTCATAAAAGTGTGGACCACAATCCCCAGCACTTAATAATTTCTTACTTAATAATATGCAAAATGGAAAACACTTAGAATGTCTGGTGCAAAATAAGATAGCATAAAGCACCAGTTGTGGTGGAACACATTGGTAGGGAATGGCTGAAGAGGCAGAAGCAGGAAGGTCAGGAGTTTGAGGCCTGCCTAAGCTACACATTTTAGCCAGACATGGCGGCACATGCCTTTAATCCCAGTGCTGGGGAGGCTGAGGTAGGAGAATTGCTGTGAGTTCAAGGCCAGCCTGGAGCTACAGAGTTAGTTCCAGGTCAGCCTAGGCTGAAGTGAGTCCCTACCTAAAAAAAAAAAAAAAAAAAAAAAAAAAAAAAAAAACTCCATAAAGCAATTTTCTTCTCAATACTTTAAAAATTCTTGAAGGTCCTAGAGACTTATTCTGTCCAATTAGGGTTTTTTTTTTTTATCATAACTTTAACAGAATATTTTCAAAGTCCTTTCAGTGTGTCAAATTTAGGTATTATGTATACATTGAAGAGTTATCAGGAACTGGCTACATGGGAAATTATTTCTAAATTATGTTCATACTGAGAAACAGTTATGTCTTTTTTATTTTTTTGTTTCTGTAGCTCCTAGAGAACTATTTTCTTTTAAGAGTTGTACCCCTTTTCCCTCTAAAATTTTGTTTTCCTTTTTCCCCAATACTGGGATCAAATGCAGTGCCTTAAGCATGCTAAGCAGGTACTTTACCAACGAGCAACATCCATAACCCATGTGCTAAGTTTTTGTTCTTCTTTTTCTAGAACTTACTCTGTAGCCCCAGACTGGTCTCAAACTCAAACATTATTCCTACCTACCTCAGCCTCCTGAGTGCTGGGGTTAGAGAGGCATGTGTCACGATGCTAGTCTTGTTTTACTGTTTTTTTGGTATTATAATTATAAAGAAAAATTATGTATTCTTTGTTCTATATTTAATGATTACAGCAGTGCAAAGATGCTTATAAAAAAGATTGATAATGTCTCTCCCACATCCTGCTACCCCTTAAATCCTATCCTTTTAGATTTCTTCTCCATGCGCACAATGATTTTTTAAATTAGTTACTCTTTTTGCATATGAGGGCTGGAGAGATGGCTCAGTGGTTAAAGGTGCTTGCTTGCAAAGCCTGATGGCCTAGGTTCAATTCTTCAGTACCCACATAAAGCCAGTTCTACAAACATATGCATCTTGAGTTTGTTTGCAGTGGCAGGAGGTCCAGCTGCGCTCATTCTCTCTCTTTGCAACTAAATAAATAAATACATTTATTTGCATGTGGGGGACATGTGTGCCTCAGCCCATGTGTGGAGATCAAAGGACAACCTTGAGGTGCTATGCCACTTTGCAGTCTCATTGCCTCATACCTTACAAATAAGCGCCTTTTATCACTGAGCCATCTCCCAGGCCCCTAATGTAACGGTTTTTAAAGGGGCTTTAATTTTTAGAGCAGTATGAGGTCCATAGTAAAAGTGCTAAGACAGACACAGAGATGTCCTAATATTCTCAGTGAAAGTGATACATAACTAATTTAATTTTATTTCCTTCCCCCCACCAAGCATGTGATTGGTTTGTTGGGAATAAAATTGTGTCAATAATTTATTCTTTCTTAATCTGAAGGGTCTTTTTATTTATTTATAAGAGAGAGAAAGAGAAATGGGCACACCAGGGCCTCTAGCTACTGCAAACAAACTCCAGACATATGTCTCCCCTTGAGCATCTGGCTTACATGGGTCCTGGAGAATTGAACTGGGGTCTTTTGGCTTTGCAGGCAAATGTCTTAATCACTAAGCCCTCTCTCCAGCCCCACAGGGTCTTTTTAATGACAAGAATTCTATGGTGAATATTCCTTATGTAAATCTTAGTAATGGGTCTTGTGGTGCTTTTAAGATAAATTCCTAAAAGGAGCTAGGTTGGCTCGAGCTGAAAAATTTAAAATTAGACTGTATTTATTACTTGTTGGCAGTTTATATCTCTGCCTGCCGGATCATTTCTCTGTGTTCAGGTCAAGGCTAGGTCTTCTTTTATTTATTTATTTTTTTAATTATTTATTTATTTCCAAGCAGAGAGAGAGAAAGAGACAGCGAAAATAGGTTGCCAGGGCCTCCAGCTCCTCAAAAGGACTCCATATGCGTGCACCACTTTGTACATCTGACTTTATGTGGGTACTGGGAAATCAAACTTGGTTTGTTAGGATCTGCAGGCAAATGCCTTAACCGTGGAGCCATCTCTGTAGCCTTAGGTATTTCTTTTAAAATGTTTATTATTTGCAAGGAGAGACACCAATAAATATGGGCACACCAGGCCCTCTTGTCACTGCACATGAATTCCAAATGCATGTGCCACTTTCTGCATCTGGCTTTACATGGGCACTACAGAATTGAACCTGGGCTGTCAGACTGCAAGCATGCACCTTTAACCACTGAGCCATCCCCTCAGCCCTGGATATGCTTGTTCACTCACATTCTCTTTCATTTTGCAGTAAGATGGAACCTTCATGCATGCTAGGCAAGTGCTCTACCACCAAGATACATTGCCTGTTCCTGTTCTTGTTTTTTACTCTAGAATTTTATATAACTTTTCTTTCGGTTTTTCAAAGTAAGGTCTTACACTAGCCTAGGCTGACCTGGAATTCACTATGTAGACTCAGGGTAGCCTTGAACTCACAATGATCCTCCTATCTCAGTTCCCTGAGTGCTGTGATTAAAGGCATGTGCCACTACACCGAGCAATTTCATATAGCTTTTTGTTTAAAAATAAAGTTTTATTTACTTATTTGAGGGGGGGATGGGGAGAGAGAATGGGCGTGCCAGGGCCTCCAGCTGCTGCAAACAAAGCACAGATGCATGTGCCACCTTGTGCATCTGGTTTATGTGAGTCCTGGGGAATATGAACCTGGGTCCTTAGGCTTTGTGGGCAAGTTCCTTAACTACTAAGTGATCTTTCCAGCTTTCATATAGCTTTTAAAATATCTTTTTCTTATTGTTTTGTTTTGATTTTTTTTTTCCAGGACAGGGTCCTAGTTTAGCTCAGCTGGATTGGATTATGCTTTGTACCCCAGGCTGGCCACAAATTTAGGGCAGACTTCCTGTTTCAGACTCCCAAACCTGAGATGACAAGTGTGAGCCCCCACATCTGGCTTCTCCTTTAATCTTAAAGGATGGATTTGCCTTTTCCTTTCACACTGGTTTTTGACATTCATTTATTTGTATTATACACTATATTATATTTAGGAAAAATGTTTCTCGCCTCTTGTAAATTAAGATAAGATGCCCTGGATTCACTGTGTAGTCTCAGGGTGGCCTCAAACTCATAGTGATCCTCCTACCTCTGCCTCCTGAGTGCTGGGATTAAAGGCATGCACCACCATGCCTGGCTTATTTATTTGAGAGAGAAAAATAGAAAGGCAGATAGAGAGAATAGGTGTATCAGAGCCTCTAGCCACTGCAAATGGACTCCATATGCATGCACCACCACGTGCATCTGGCTTATGTGGGTCCTGGGGAATTGAACCTGGGTCCTTAGGCTTTCTTTGCAGGCAAACTCCTTAACTGCTAAGCCATCTCTCTAGCCCTATGATAGGCATTTTTCAAAAATAGACCACTGGGCGCATGCCTTTAATCCTAGCACTCAGGGTGGAGAATTGCCGTGAGTTCAAGGCCAGCCTGAGAGTACATAGTGAATTCCAGGCCAGTTTGGGCTAGAGCGAGACCCTACCTTGGAAAACAAACAAAAAGGAATAGACCTTGGTTATATAATGGTAGTTAAAAAGAATCCAGAATTAGCCAGGCATTGTAGTGCACGCCTTTAATCCCAGCACTCAGGAGTCAGAGGTAGGAGGATTGCCATGAGTTCAGGGCCACCCTGAGACAGAATCCAGAATTGAACTCAATATTATGCAATGCTTTGAAATCTAAAACATATTATAATTATTTCACAGTATTATTTTGGAGACTTCAATTTGCCACGGGACAAATTTTTAAAAGAACAAATTAAATTGGATGAAGGCTGGGTACCTTTGGAAATAATGATAAAATTCAACAGGTAAAAAACCTCCTTTGTTTGCTTTTGTTTAGCAGTCAAACCCAGGAATTTGTGTGTTATTTCCAGCCCTCAAACCTAGTTTTCTGTTAATAATAGGTAGCAGTAAATTTTGCTTACAGTGTTTTTGTGCATTTATTGTTTAGGTTAAATCGTCTAACAACAGATTTTAAAGTAATAGTGGAAGCACTGAGCAAATCTAAGGCAAAACTCATGGAAATCAGTGCAGATAAAACTAAAATCAGACGGTCTCCAAGCAAACCCCTCCCTGAAGTGACTGATGAGTATAAAAATGATGTAAAAAACAGATCTGTTTATATTGTAAGTGGATCTTCCATGCATGTCATATCTTAACATTTATTTAGAAAGAAAATCTGTAGAATGGATAGAAACAGGAATAAAGCACTTTGTACTGTGTCAATGTTCTTACCTTCTAAGCTTTATCTTCATAAATGTGGATATTTTCTTTTTTACTATGTATGTGTATGAAGTATGTGTGTACATGGACATGCAATGTGGGGAGGGCTGAGGACAACTTTAGGGTGTTCATCCTCCTTCCATCTTGCTTGAGACAAGGTCTCTTGCTGTTTTTGTGGCCCATGAGCCGAGAACTTCCAGATTTGGCTCTTCCTCACATTTGCCTAGGCACATTGGGACTGTGCTACTTTACTCCAGCTCTACATGGGTCTGGGAAATTTAACCCAGGCAGGTGGGCAGGCTTGCTAACCGATGCCTTTGACTTCTGAACCATCTCCCCAGCCCCATAAACGTGTATATTTTCTACCTGATTCAATGACTAGAAGATCTAAGGGAGAAACCCCATATACCATTTGACAAAATCTTTGATATATTTTAAACCTCCCAATGCATAGCAGCTGTTCTCATCACCAGTTTAACTGTATGGTAATTTTCTCTGGCATGTTAATCTGTAAGTGCATTTTTGTTATAGAAAGTTTCAAACGTATAGAAGTAGATTGAATAGTGGGCTTCCTGTACCATCACCACTCTTCACAGGTTTTTTTTGTTGTTGTTGTTGTTGGTTGGTTGGTTTTGCAAGGTAGGGACTCACTCTAGCTCAGGCTGACCTGGAATTTACTGTGTAGTCTCAGGGTGGCCTCAAATTCAGTGATCCTCAAAAAAAAAAAAAAAAAAAGAAAAAAACATTTTTTTTATTTATTTATTTTTTCGAGGTAGGGTCTTACTCTAGCTCAGGCTGACCTGGAATCCTGGAATTTACCATGTAATCTCAAGGTAGCCTCAAGCTCTTGGTGATCCTCCTACCTCTCTCTCCCAAGTGCTGGGATTAAAGGCATGTGCCACCACACCTGGCTAAATGTTTTTGTTTCAAAATTTAACATAAATGATTTATTTGGAATTATTTTGGAGCAAATTTCAGGTGAGTCACTTTATTGTACTGGAGAATAAGACTGTTAAACAACCAAGAGGGAGGGAAGGAAGAGATAAGTTAAGTCCTGGCTTCATTTTCAAGGCAGAATGAATAAGAATTTTAAGTTTTTTACTTGAGTCATTATTTGTACGTCTTTCCACTTTTCCACAGAAAGGCTTTCCTACTGACGCAACCCTTGATGACATAAAAGAATGGCTGGAAGATAAAGGGCAAATACTAAATATTCAGATGAGAAGAACATTGCACAAAACATTTAAGGTATGATTATATGATGATACAGTCTTTATAGTTGTAAAAATATAACTTCTAAATTTTTTCCTTTTTTTTTTTTTAATAGGGATCAATATTTGCTGTGTTTGATAGCATTCACTCAGCCAGGAAGTTTGTAGAAACCCGTGGCCAGAAATACAAAGGCACAGACCTACTAATACTTTTTAAGTAAGTTTTTTTTATTATGTTTCTCTGGCCACTTACTTACATTGAATTGACATAAGGCATATGGGATAGCATCCCCTATAAGGCTAGTTTTTATTATAATAAAATTTAATATTGTAATTTTTATTTTGAGATAGTGTTTGGTGGGAACTGTACTAGTCTTTTCAGAATATGAAAGTATTTATTAGTACTTTTTCACTATTAGCAACTAATGAGAAAGATGTTTTAGTACTTTTCATCTAAAATTTGTATTAGAATACTGAAATGTGGGCTTTTTGTATGGTTGAAAAAAAGTCACTATTATTTTTACTTTATATAAGTCAAGTTTTGAGACTACCAGTTCAAACTGAAGCATTTTCCTAATAATGAAATTAGTCATAGGGCCATGGTATCCTACTTTCACAATATACTCTCTAACTGCTAGGTGCTGAAACCTGATTGTCTCTGGGTGTGAATTATGTTGAATTGGACTGTGTTAAATCTTCAGAAAAAAATATCTTTGTTTCATTTTTTGGGGCAAGAGTTTATATAGCCCATGTTAACCTTTGATCCTTTTTCCCTCAGTCTCCTGAATGCTGGGGTACACCATCATGCCTGGCTTCAAAACTACTTTGTAACATGAGTTGTATAATTGCTATTATTCTTGGGTCTGAAGGATATCAGATTTTTTTTTTTTTTTTTTTGGTGAAATTAGTGCCATAAAAAACTATGAAACTGTTCATATGCCCTGACTTTTTTTTTAGTTCATGAATGTTAAATGAAGACCATAAGACTACTAGTTTCTTTTTGGTATTTTAAAAGTGTTTTATAATTAGCAGTAGCAATTGGTCACAACTCTGAATATACTAAAACACTGTAGGTGTATTTTAAATAGGTGTGGGGTTTTTTTGTTGTTGTTGTTTTTGTTGTTTGTTTGTTATTCGAGGTAGGGTCTCACTCAAGCTCAGGCTGACCTGGAATCCTGGATTTCACTGTGTAGTCTCATGGTGGCCTTGAACTCATGGTGATCCTACCTCTGCCTCATCAGTGCTGGGATTAAAGCTGTGCACCACCAAAACCAGCTTAAATAGATGAGTTTTATGGCATGTACATTTTCCTAGAAAATTTTTGAAAAATGTAACTCCTTGACATAGTTTGAGTTTTTAGGTGATTGTGTTGACAGGAAACATGGAACAAGTATATGTGGTGACACACACCTGCATTCCCAGCACTTGAGAGGCTCAGGCAGGAGGATTGTGAGTTCAAGGCCAGTGTATGCTAAACAGTGAGACCCTGTCTCAAAACACATGCACATACAGATGTGAGAGATAGTGCTATGTTTAGAATCATTCAAAATAATTTTCAGGTAGCTAAAGAGATGGCTCACCAGTTAACGGCGGTTGTTTGCAAAACAATTATTAGTCTTATTTCTGTCCTCATGATACCTTTGTGTCTTGTTTTTTAGAGATGATTACTTTGCCAAAAAAAATGAAGAAAGAAAGCAAAATAAAGTGGATGCTAAATTAAGAGCCAGGCAGTAAGTCTGTTGAATTCATTGTGACATATTGGAATTTCTTAAAGCTTTGACAAGGTTAGAATTAGTGGCTCTGAGAAGAGCTAATGTAACTTTGAAATGAGTAATAACAGGTCTGTTATTAATGTTTTAGTCAATTTTACACATTGATATAATGTATTTTTATCATTCACACACACCCTTGTTCCTTACCTTCCCTTATATCCATCCCACTCCTCCTGATCCTCTTCTTCCCAGCTGGTCCTTCGTCTCTTGTAACACCTTTTGTTGTCTTGTGACTCGCTGACTTTAACTCTGTTTGTATTAGCATGATGGGAAATTATTCACCAGAGCATCACCTTGCCAGTGGCTACACCACTGAAGAAAATGTCTCCCTTTTCCCCAGAAATGGGTCTTAGTTGGTAGTGATAGGTTGGGTTGCCTTGATAATCTGGAAGCCATATTTCTTGGTAGTCTGGCATTGGATGATCACAAAATCCAGGATTGATTTTGATTATTAAGTGGTTTAGGGGTCATGATCAAAGTTATTAGAATTTAATTTTTATGTAGTTAAGTATAAACACATAGTTTCATTTATTTTTAGAGATCAAGAAGGAAGACATAAGTTAGGGCATGCTGAAATGGTAAGTATTTTGATATCTAATACATGGAATAATTTAAATTAGAATAACAGTATGAGAGAGAGAAAGAGAGAGAGAGAGAGAGAGAGAGAGAGAGTGAGTGTGTGTGTGTGTGTGTGTGTGTGTGTGTGTGTGTGTCCATGTTGACCATATTAAATACAGTACTGAGCTATAGCCTAGCCATGTCTGAGGACTTTTTTTTTTCCTTTTTAATGAGAGAGAGAGAGAATGGGCATGCCAGGGCCTCCTATCACTTCAAACAAATGCCAGACACACAGACACATGCACTACTCTGGTTTTTTGTGGGTACTAGGGAATTGAACCCCAGACTGGCAGACTTTGCAAGCAAATGTCTTTAACTACTGAACCATGTCTCCAGCTCCCCCCCACCCACACACACACACTTTTTTTTTTCTTTTCAATTTTTTTTTTTTTTTTTTTTGGTTTTTCGAGGTAGGGTTTCACTCTAGCCCAGGCTGACCTGGAATTCACTATGGAGTCTCAGGGTAGCCTCGAACTCACGGCAATCCTCCTACCTCTGCCTCCCGAGTGCTGGGATTAAAGGCGTGCGCCACCACGCCCGGCTTCTTTTCAATTTTTTTTATTAACAACTTCCATGATTGTAAACAATATCCCATGGTAAAGCCCTCTCTCCCCCCATTTTCCCCTTTGAAACTCCATTCTCCATCATGTCCTCTCCCCTTCTCAATCAGTCTCTCTTTTATTTTGATGTCATGATCTTTTCCTTCTATTATGATGGTCTTGTGTAGGTAGTGTCAGGCACTGTAAGGTCATGGCTATCCAGGCCATTTTGTGTCTGGGGGGAGCACATTGTAAGGAGTCCTACCCTTCATTTGGCTCTTACATTCTTTCTGCCACCTCTTCTGCAATAGACCCTGAGGCTTGGAAGGACACACTTTTTAAGAGCAAGACAGGGGGAGAGAGAGCTGGTGACCAGGGCCTCCTGTCATTGCAGAGGAACTCCAGGCACATGTACCACTTTGTGTGCCTGGCACATGCACCTGGAGTTTGTTTCCAGTGGCTACAAGCCCTACCATGCCTATTCTCTCTTTCTCTCTCTCTAATAAATAAAATAATTAAAAAAAAAATCAAGGTAGACATGGAGGCAGAGCTAAGTAGGAGGATTACCATGAGTTTGAGGCCAGCCTGAGAGACTACATAGTGAATCCCATCCAGGTTGGCCTGGCCTATAGTGAAACCCTACCTCGAAAAACAAACAAAAAATTTACATTGAAATTTTTTTTTTCATTATATAGGTATAGAGTGGTATTAGCCATTTTTGATATATGGTTGCTGTTAGACGTTTTGATTGTCTTGTATATTTTCATAGAGATCTCTAGAAGGAAAGATTGGATGCTTACTGAAGTTTTCAGGCGATCTAGATGATCAAACCTGTAGAGAAGATTTACACATCCTTTTCTCAAATCATGGTGAAATAAAATGGATCGACTTTGTCAGAGGAGCAAAAGAGGTTTGGAACTATTGATATTCTTCTTAGCAATTGGTTTAAAAGTCTGTTGAGTTGGGCATGGTGGCGCATGCCTTCAATCCCAGCAGAGATAGGAGGATCGCTGTAAGTTTGAGGCCAGACTACATAATGAATTCCAGGTGAGCCTAGGCTTAGAGCAAGACCCTACCTCAAAAAAAAAAAAAAAAAAGGTTGGGCATGGTGGCATAAACCTTAATTCCAGCACTTGTGAGCCAGAGGTAGGACTCTGTGAGTTCAAAGCCAGCTTTGGCTAGAGTGAGCCCCTACTTTGCAAAAAACAACTAAAGTCTAAGCCAAGCATGGTGGTGCACATCTTTAATCCCAGCCCTTGGGAGGCAGAGGTAGGAGGATCCCTGAGTTCAAGGTCAGCCTGGGCTAGAGCAAGACCCTACCTTGAAAAACAACAAAAAAAAGTCTATAGGGGCTGGAAAGATGAGTTAGTGGTTAAGGTACTTGCCTATGAAGCCTTAAGGACCCAGGTTCAATTCCCCAGTACCCATTGTAGGCCAGATGTACAAGTTGGCATTTGCATCTGGAGTAAGTCTATAGAAAGTTACTTAAGGAGATAAAATTAATTGGAAGTACTTTTTAGTTTTATTGATCAAAATAATTGGTCATTTATTTATGAGAAAGAGGCTGATAGAGAGTGGGTGTGCTAAGGCTTCCAGCCACTGCAAACAAACTCCAGATGCATGTGCCACCTTGTGCTGGCTTTTATGTGGGTACTGGGGAACTGAACCCCATTCCTTAGGGCTTTTGAGGCAAGTGCCTTAACCACTGAGCCATCTCCAGCCCACCTAATGTTTTAATGACAGATTTGCTATGTGGGACAAAAGTTACTTGGAGTAAAAAAATTGTGCGAACACAAAGTAAGATTGTGACTTTTGCCGGGCTTGGTGGCACACACCTTTAATCCCAGCACGCAGGAAGGCAGAGGTAGGAGAATCTATGTTTGAGGCTACCCTGAGACTATATAGTGAATTCCAGGTCAGCCTGAGCTAGAGTGAAACCCTACCTCGATCCCTCCCCCCCACAAAAAAAGATTGACTTTTGTTTTCTTTGCTCCATGTGTAGGGAATAATTCTTTTTAAAGAAAAAGCCAAGGATGCACTGGAGAAAGCCAAAAAGGCAAATAATGGTAGCCTACAATTAAGGAACAAAAAAGTGAGTTGGAAAGTACTAGAAGGACATGTGGAGAGAGATGCATTAAAAAAAATCATAGAGGATCAACAAGAATCCCTAAGCAAATGGAAGGCAAAAGGTCAATTATTCTTATTTTTCTTGATACTTTGGTTATTTTACCTCATTTTTTGAGTAAAAATTAAGTTCTCAAATTGTCTCTATAGGTCGCAGATTTAAAGGAAAAGGAAAGGGAAATAGAGGTGGCCACCCTGGGCCTGCTAAGGGAAAAGTACACTTTCAGGGCAGGAGAACAAGATTTGATAGTGATTCTGACCGTGGTAAGTTTTTCTGCAAGTCCTGTGGTAATTTCATGAGAAATTTGTTAAAAGAAACTATTTGCTAGAGAGAATAGGAAATGTTTTTCAAATTCCATATGAATGACATTCTTGGACCCACTGTAGTTTTACCTCAATTACATGTGGGAGAAAGGATATTTGAAAGAAAACTGGAGATCAGGAGGTTTATGTTAATGGAAAAGCCTTTTCTTCTTGGTAAAAGAAGCTTATTGCTAATTTATTTTTATGGGTCTCTTTTTTATTATTAGTAATCGTGCTCAGTATTACATGTTGAATTTAACACAGATTTGTTGTTGTATAGGACCAATGAAGAGAGGAAGAGATGACAGAGACAGAGGAGAGCCGGCATCAAAGTACCAGAAAACAGAAAATGGTTCTAGAGACAAGTAGTTTAGTAAATAAATTTTTTATTCATCTTAGTTAGATTTTAAGCTGCTTTTTGTCTTCGGAGGCTTTTGAAAAGAAAACCGAATTAGGTCCACATCAATGTCCACCTGTATAAAAGAAAAAAAATTGTTTTGTCTTTTTGTTGTTATTCAACTGAAAATTTTTTTAAATGTATAGTTCTGTTTGTGTTCAGATGATTCGAATATGAAAAGGAAGATTATTCCTCTTAATTGCCTTTGTAATATGAGAATGTATTAGTACAAACTTATAAAATATATACTGTATAAAAGTAGCAAAGACAAGTTATTTTCTCCTTTTTGCCCCCACCTCCACTCCCACAAAAACTAGATAAAGTATGGATCTCTTAGGTTGGCTTTCTTTCTACCCAGACAACTTGCAAAGAGTGGAAATGAAAATGTATTGCAAAGCTTTCTAATACTGAACTGTTCACAGGACAAAGTCAGAGACTTACTGATTTCTTTTTATGAAAGTTATATGATGCTGGCAGGTCATAACGAAGCTCTGTAAAGCAAAAGCCATGTCAAGATAAAGTTATCTGTAGATACTTATCACCCTTTAATCTAAGAAAGTGTTAAATGTTAGTATGCTTAACATTTTACATCTGTCACTTTAATTTCCAAGTGCTGACTTGACAAATTGGGGATGACATTTCTGTTTTGATCATTTATACCAAAATTTGAGGTTATAGGGAATTTTTAGAAAGATGGCAAATGAGTAAAAAGATGAATTTTATGAGAATGATAGGACCTTTCTATTTTTAATTTCCCAGTAATTTACACCTGACATAATCCCTCATTACCATGCCTATTTAATAATAAGTCCCTAATTATTTTTCCACTAAGCTCTTAAAATGAAAGCCCGTTTTTTGTATTTCTTTCTTGTAAATAATAATGTAAATACTCTTAACTACTGATCAGTTTTAGAAGGATTGCTATCAGCTACCGATCTTTCATATCTTGTAACATAAATTCTAACCCTATAGGTCACAGCTCTCAAATTCTAATGTGCAATCCAATCATCTGGCGATCTTGTTGAAATGTTTCTAATTCAGTAGGTCTGAGTGGAACCTATATTTATGTTTTTTAACAAGTTTCTAGGGATATTAAAAGCTCATGGTCTGAAGCCCAGATGTGGAGTGCCAAGGTTCTGGCTTGGTATACTACTGGGACTGTTCTAAAGTGCTTGATATACTGCATTCTGTTATACCTTATACTGCATAGGGGGACGACAGTACTGAATATGGGAAAGCCAACAGATCTTTATAAACAGTAAGTATATCTAGGTAAATGTTTTAATACCACAGAGCCAATTCCTGGTAAGTTTATGTCAAAAAAAAGTTCCCCTCATTGCACTGTTTTTTTTCTTCCCTTCTTGCCCTTAATGGCACTGGAGATTGAACCCAGAGCCTTGTGTATGCTAGGCAAGCACTCAACCACATCCCAGCCCTCGTGCTGTTTTATTTCAGGCTTTTCAAAATCATTTGGGTTATGTCTAGCTTCTAGTTATGTTTTTCCTGTTGTAATGTTTGTGAAATTACCCAATTTAGTAAAAAAAATATATATCATACATGAGTACAGTGTGGGTGTTTATATTCTCACCAAAAAAAAAAGTCAGGGGCTGGAGAGGTGGCTTAGTGGTTAAGTCCTTTGCCTGCAAAGCCAAAGGGCCTAGGTTCAGTTCCCTCAGGACCCACATAAGCCAGATGCACAAGGGGGTGCATATACCTGGAGTTTGTTTGCAGCAGCTGGAGGCCCTGGCATGCTCATTCTCTCAAGTAATTAAAAAAAAAAAAAGTCAATGTTTGACTCTAGTAGACACAGACTTGGTGACATTTCCCATGGTCTTAACAACTCTAAGCCCATGCTTACTGGTGATATGTAATCATTTCTTTTTTTTTTTTTTTTTTCAAGGTAGGGTCTCACTGTAGCCCAGGCTGACCTGGAATTTACTATGTAGTCTCAGGGTAGCCTTGAACTCACAGCAATCCTCCCACCTCTGCCTCCTGAGTGCTGGGATTAAAGGCGTGCACCACCACACCCAGCTTAAATCTGGACCTGGAATGGGCCAAAATGCCTGGTGGCTTTTAAAATTTTCAATAGTGTGCATAAATTGGGACATACATGGACAAACCTTGATAAATGGTAACCAGGTAAATACTGCCACGGTAAAAAACAATCTACGTAGTATTTTTTAGCTATTGTATAGAACTTTTCTCAGGGTAAAGCCTGTTGTCTTTTTAGATAATTAAGGTTGATTCTTACCTGCAATAATTTCTATCTTTATTTTCCATTCCGTGGCTTTCTTTTGAATATGCTAAACAAGAGATTTTCATATGAGTTAATGTTCAAGTGACTTTTTTTCAAGGTAGTCTCATTCTAGCCCGGACTGACCTTGAACTCACATCAATCCACCTACCTCTGCCTGGCTCAAATTATTTTTTTTAATTATTTATTTGAGAGAGGTAGAGTATTTATTTGCAAGCAGAAAGAGAAGACAGAAAATGGGCAAGCCAGGGTTCTCAGCCCCTAAAAGTGAACTCCTGATGCAGGCACCATGTTGTGTATCTGGCTTGATGTGGGTACTGGGGAACTGAACCAGGGTCATTAGGTTTTGTAGGCAAGCTCCTTAACTGCTGAGCCATCTGTCCAGAAAATTAAAAGACTGGGCATGGTGATGCACCCCTTTAGCCCAGCACTTGGCAGGCTGAGGTAGGAGGAACCCTGCAAGTTCCAGGTTTACTACCTGTATAACTCAGGGCAATTTATTCATTCTGTGCTTCAACATCCTTATCTGTTAGATGACTTGTAGACTGAGATGCACCTCAAACCTTGAACTATCTTTCCAGCCCTACTGGAGTGTTTTGAACACTGCTGCTACACAACATATTACTAAATTTCTTTCACCTAAGGTCTTATGTATGTCAGGCTAGCCTCAAACTCACTAGGTAGCTGAGGATGACCTTGAACTGATCTTTCTGCTTCTCCCCAAGTGCTGGGGTCACAAACATGCACCATCAAGCTTGCTGTGTGTGGTGGTAAGGATCAAGGGGCTTCCACATGCCAAGTAGGCACCCTACCCACTAAGCCACATGCCCAGCCCAAATTTCTAAAATACTGGAATCACTTAAAGAATTTTTAGTTTATAAAACTAAACTTAAGCTGGGGCTGGAGAGATGGCTTAGCAGTTAAGGTGCTTGCCTGCAGAGCCTAAGACTGCAAGTTCAAACCTCCAGGTCCCATGTAGCCAGATGCACAGTGATGCAATCATGCAATGTCACACATGTGCACAGGGGGGAGCACACGTCTGGAGTTTGTTCACATTGGCTAAAAGGTCCTGGCACACACTACACTCTCAAAATAATGGGCTGGAGAGATGGCTTTGTGGTTAAGGCATTTTCTTGCAAAGCCAATGGACCCAGGTTTGATTCCTCAGAACCCATGTAAGCCAGATACATAAGGTGGCACATAAAAATAAAACAATTAAAACTAAGTTGGCTGGAGAGCTGGCCTAGCAGTTAAAGTGTTTGCCTGGTAACCGGAGGACCTAGATTCAATTTTCCAGTACTGACGTAAGCTGGATGCACAAGGTGGCACACGTCTGAAGTTTGCAGTGATTAGAAGCCCTGGTGCACCCATTCTCTCATACTGCCTCTTTCTCCCTCAAAATAAAAAAACTAAATTGAGCTGAGCATGGTGATGCATGCCTTTAATCCCAGCACTTGGGTGGTAGAGGTGGGTGGATCACTGAGTTTGACAACACCTGATAATACATGGTGAATTCCAGGTCAGCTTGGGCTAGAGTGAGGCCCTACCCAAGAAAAAAAAAAAACATTCTTTTATATATTTGCAATCAGAAAGAACATGGGCATGCTAGGGCTTATTGCCACTGCAAATGTACTGAAGACTCAAATCCAGGCTGTTAGGCTTTGCAAGCAAGTGTCTTAACCACTCTACAACCCAAGAATCTATTTTTTCAATTTCAATTTTTTTTTTTTTAGAGAATTGGCACACCAGGGCCTCAGCCACTACAATCGAACTCCAGATGTTTGCACCACCTAGTGGGCATGTGCGACTTTGCACTCGCCTCACCTTTGTGCATCTGGCTTATGTGGAATCTGGAAGACAGATTGAACATGGGTCCTTATGCTTCGCAGGCAAGTGCCTTAACCACTAAGCCATCTCTCCAGCCCTTAATTTAGTTTCTACTCATTAAGAATGGGCATGCAGGCTGGAGAGATGGCTTAGCGGTTAAGCGCTTGCCTGTGAAGCCTAAGGACCCCGGTTTGAAGCTGGAATCTCCAGGACCCACGTTAGCCGGGTGCACGCATCTGGAGTTCATTTACAGTGGCTGGAAGCCCTGGCACGCCCATTCTCTCTGCCGCTTTCTCTCTGTCGCTCTCAAATAAACAAATATAAATGAAGAAAAAAAAAATTTAAAAAAAAAAGGGGGGGCATGCCAGGCCTCCAGCCACTGCAAACAAATTCCAGACACGTGCCACCATGGGTTTACATGGGATTTGGAGAATTGAACCTTTCTTTAGATTTCAGGCATGTGCCTGTAGCCACTGCAAACAAACTCCAGATGCGTGTGCCCCTTGTACATCTGGCTTACATGGGTCCTGGGGAATAGAACCTGGGTCCTTCGGCTTCACAGGCAAATGCCTTAACTGCTAAGCCACCTCTCCAGCCCCAAATCCACTTTAATGGAAAATAAAGGTTTGTCTGTGCTGATCTCTGTCCTGTGATCTTTGTCTGGTCACATGTAAGTCTGGCTTTCATCTATCCAGCCTGGCTGGGTAGGAGAGAGCAGAGCACTGTTTCTTGGCCTAGGTCGTTTCCTGTTTGCCTTCTATGTGCATTATGCCTTGAGGTACCTTCTCACTTTGATTACATGCATGATTTGTCTCCAATCTCTGAGTAACCACGTGTATTTCCTTTTAAACTCTGGATCTACCATGTGGGTATTTCCTCTAAAACTCTGGGTGTTACATGTGTGATTTTTCTAATCTTGGGATAAACATGGGTGTGATTGAAAAAAAATTTTTTTTCAATGTATTTGCAAGTAGAGAGAGAGAGAATGAGAATGCGCAACAGGGTTCTTGCCATTGCAGACAAACTCCATACACATGTGCCACTTGGTGCTTCTGGCTTTAGATGGGCACTGGGAAATCGAACCCAGGCCATTAGGTTTTGCAAGCAAACGCCTTAATGGCTGAGCCATCTCTCTAGCCCTGTAACTTTCTCTGCTGCTCATCTCTCATCTGAGTTTCCCAGTCTCTGCTTTGGTACTTTGCCTTTGCTATTCATCCTTAAGTCATCGCCACTTAATTTCTTAACTTTCTTCCATGTGAAGGCTCAAGGCAAATGCTATGTCTCCCACACGAGTATATGCTTCTAAATCTCCCCTACGTGAGCCCAGATCGTGCTGTCCACATGCTTGTGACTCTGCTCCAGCCTTTTCCTAGATCTCAATTTCCCCTTTATTTTTTATTTATTTACTTATTTATTTATTTATTTATTTTTTGAGGTAGGGTCTCGCTCTAGCCCAGGCTGACCAGGAATTCACTATGTAGTCTCAATGAGGCCTCAAACTCACAGCAATCCTCCTACCTCTGCTTCCTGAGTGCTGGGATTAAAGGCATTGTGCCATCATGTCCAGCCCCAATTTCCCTTAAATAAACCTCAAGATTCTAATTTCTCCCTAAATAAACTCAATTGGGGCTGGAGAGATGGTTTAGCAGTAAGGTGTTTGTGAAGCTAAAGGATCCAAGTTCAATTCTCCAGAACCCATGTAAGCCAGATGCACAAGGGGGCGCATGCATCTGGAGTTTGTTTGCAGTGGCTGGAGGCCATGGCTCTTTCCTTCCCTCTCTGCCTCTTTCTGAAATAAATAAAACATTAAAGAAAGAAAAGTACACTCAATAATTCATGATTTATCCTTTCTTGACAATAAAGACCCAAAAATTGTGGTTCATAAGTTTGGGAGACCCCCTTCCTTATCCTCAAAACCCTGCATAATTAGGATACTCTTATAAATATGTTTTTATAATTTACTTTGCAAGCAGAGACAGAATGAGAGAGAGAGCAAGAGACAGGGAATGGACCAGGGCCTCCAGCCACTGCAAACAAACTCCAGATGCCTGTGCTACTTTGTGCATCTGATTTTATGTGAGCAATGGGGAATCAAGCTTTGGCTTTTTAAGCAAGAGCCTTTAACTGCTAAGCCATGTGTCCAGCCCTCATAGGAATTTTTTTTTCTTTTCCTGAGGTAGGGCCTCACTGTACCCCAAACTGACCTGGAATTCACTATGTAGTCTCAAGATGGCCTCAAACTCACAGTGATCCGTCTACCTCTGCCTCCCGCGTGCTGGGATTAAAGGCATGCGCCACACCTGGCTCTTTGGTTTTTAAAGGTAGGGTCTTGCTCTAGCCCAGGTTGACCTAGAATTCACTATGTAGTCTCAGGGTAGCTTTGAGCTCACAGCGATCCTCCTACCTCTGCCTCCTGAATGCTGACATTAAGGTAGGCGCCACCACACCCATCTCCAGCCTTATTTGGTGAATCTATTTATCAAGCAATGGCTACATCAATTGTATCTATACTTTGAATAGCAAGCCAGGCACTTCTAATAAAGTGCCTAGTTAGGGGTCCTGCAGTAAACTTCAGACACAATGTATAAAGTGTACTACTGAAGCAAAATTTAAGTTTATAGTAGGTATATCTACAGCATGGAACAGTCAATGTCTTAATATTTAGAAGCATATTCCTCCATCCTAGTATGCATAGGTCCCACCAGTTTAATCTCTTATTGTTTTTTTATTTTTTTTTATTTGTTTGTTTTTTCAAGGTAGGGTTTCACTCTAGCCCAGGCTGACCTGAAATTCACTATGGATTCTCAGGGTGGCCTCGACCTCATGGCGATCCTCCTACCTCTGCCTCCCAAGTGCTGGGATTAAAGGCGTGTGTCACCACGCCCAGCTAATCTCTTATTTTTGCATATGTGTGTGGTGTGTGTGCATGTGTTTGTATATGTGTAGGTGCACATGCATATGGAAGCCAGAGGTTGATGAGTGTCTTACACAATCATCAGGGTCTCTCACTTGAACCCAGAGCTCACTGATTGCTACACAGCTAACAAGATTGCCCCAGGGAACCTGTCTCCACCTCTACAATGCAGAAATTACAGGTGGCCACCACACCTACCTAACATTACATTGGTGTTGGGGGTCTAAATTACAGTCTTCATACATGTGCAGCAAGTGCTTCCTGTGCTGGACCAGCCCTCAGATTAATCCCTTCAAACTAGCCACTGTGCTAATGGAAATTTTTTGTTTGTTTGTTTTTTGAGGAAGGGCTAGCCCAGGCTGACCTGGAATTCACTATGGAGTCTCAGGGTGGCCTCAAACTCAGCGATCCTCCTACCTATGCCTCCCGAATGCTGGGATTAAGGCGTGCACCACCATGCCCGGCTCTAATGGAAATATTTTTGCACTAAGTGAAAAACAGAAACTTGCCAGATGTTGTGGCACATGCCTTTAATCCCAGCACTTGGGAGGCAAAGGTAGGAGGATCGCCTTGAATTTGAGGCTACCCTGAGACTCCATAGTGAATTCCAGGTTATCCTGAACTTGAGCAAGACCCTACCTCAAAAAAAACTGAAAATAATAATAATAGAATTCAAAGCCAAAGGTCCCAAATACAATTCCCCAGAACCCGCATAAACCATAAACCAGATGCACAATGGGGCACATGCGTCTGGAGTTTGTTTGCAGTGGCTGGAGGCCCTGGTATGCCCATTCTCTGTCTCTTTTTTTTTTTTTTTCTTTGGTTTTTTGAGGTAGAGTCCCACTCTAGTCCAGGCTGACCTGGAATTCACTATGTAGTCTCAGGTGGACTCGAACTCTCCGCAATCCTCCTACCTCTGTCTCCCAAGTGCTGGGATTAATGGTGTGCCACCATGCCCAGCTAAATAAAATATTTTTGAAAAAAAAATGTGGTGACCAGGGCTGAATTCAGAGCCTGAGTTTTCATATTTGTGTGTGTGTGTGTGTGTGTGTGTGTGTGTGTGTATATATATATATATATATGTATGTATTTATGTATTTGACAGAAAGAGGGAGAGAGAAAGACAATGGGTGCACCAGGGCCTCCAGCCACTGCAAATGAACTCCAGATGTGTGCACCCTGGTGCATTTGGCTAATGTGGGTCCTGGGGAATCGAACCTGGGTCCTTTGGCTTTGCAGGCAAATGTCTTAACTGCTAAGCCATCACTCCAGCCCTACATTTTATATTTTTTATATTATACATATATATAAAATAGATGGCTTCTGAACTCAGGCCTGTTTTGCTTCAGCCTTAATGCCTAACTCGTTTAAATACTTGAGGCTACACAGCCACACTGGGACAAAAGGCATTAATTAACCAGGACTTACCCAGGCAAATGAGAACACACTGTAACCCTAGGTAGATCACACATCTCTACTCAAATTATAGTCCCTTTCTTGTCAACAGTTCTGCCTGAACAAATCTTTGGTGAAAGGCTTAACAAAAAAAAAAAAAGCTGATCTGAGTGTGGTGCCATACGCCTTTAATCCCAGCCTAGACTAGAGTGGGATCCTATCCTGAAAGAAAAGAAAAAAAAAAAAAAGCTAATCACAGATGCTAAAGATTAAAGGAAAAGCTGAGTACTACCTGTCTAAAAGCTGAGGAGAGATAGACATTGTGGTACTTAGCATTCACAGCAAACCTTGAAACTCACAATTTTTTTTTTTTTTTTTCAGGTTAGGGTCTCACTCTAGTCCAGGCTGACTTGGAATACACTATGTATTCTCAGGGTGGCCTGGAATTTATGGTGATTCTCCTACCTCTGCCTCCCAAGTGCTGGGATTAAAGGCATGCACCACCACACCCAGTGAAACTCACAAATTTTTAAAAATGACAATATTAGTCAGGCGTGATGATACACACTTTAATCCCCGGACTTGGGAGGCAGAGGTAGGAGGACTGCCGTGAGTTCGAGGCCACCCTGAGACTACATAGTGAATTCCAGGTCAGCCTGGCCTAGAGTGAGACCCTTGAAAAACAACAAATAAAAAGACAGTATTAAGATGACTTCAACTTACTTCTCTAGTTGAGGATTTGTGTAAAGAATATACTGCTGTTCTGGCCATATCCAAAGCTGTCTTTAGAAAAACCATATCCATCCCTGTGAAGAGTTAAAAAAAAAAAAAAGAGTACCTATTTATATTATGTATTTTTACCCAAGTGGACTAAATGAATAGGACTAAGAAACATTTTATTCCAAACTCCAAAATCACCATTTCAGTTAGTTATTTTCTTTTTTGGTTGTTTTTTGATTTTTCGAGGTAGAGTTTCACTGTAGCCCAGGCTGAACTGGAATTCACGATGTAGTCTCAGGGTGGCCTCAAACTCACACCAATCCTACCTCTGCCTCCCTAGTGCTGGGATTAAAGGCAGAGGTAGGAGGAGTGCCGTGAGTTCGAGGCCACCCTGAGACTACATCGTGAATTCCAGGTGAGCCTGGAAAAACCGAAAAAAAAAAAAAAAAAAAAAAAAAAAAGACAAAGCAGGCTGGAGAGATGGGATGGCTTAGTGGTTAAGGCACTTGCCTGTGAAACCAAAAGGACCTCGGCTGGATTCCCTAGTACCCACATAAGCCAGATGCACAAGGTGGCACATGCATCTGGAGTTCGTTTGCAGTGGCTGAAAGCCCTGATGTGCCCCCATTCTCTTTTTCTTTCAAATAAATAAGTAAATAGTAAAAACAGAAAAAATGGAAAAAAGATTTGGGAGGCAGAGGTAGGAGGATCACTATGAGTTCAAGGCCACCCTGAGACTATATAGTAAATTCCAGGTCAGTCTGGGCTAAAGCGAGACCCTACCTCAAAAACAAAACAAAATGGACAAAGGTAAACATTTTAAATGGACATTCAAAGAGAAAAGAGCCCATGTACAGTATTAGTCTTGATGGGGTGAGAGGTAGGATTGTAAACAAGGTCTCAGGCTAGCTTCAAACTCACCATGTAACCAAAAATGACCTTGTGGGTTTTTTTTTGTTTGTTTGTTTGTTTGTTTTTTTTTTGGTTTTTCGAGGTAGGGTTTCACTCTAGCCCAGGCTGACCTGGAATTCACTATGTAGTCTCAGGGTGGCCTCGAACTTTGGTGATCCTCCTACCTCTGCCTCCCGAGTGCTGGGATTAAAGGCGTGCGCCACCACGCCCAGCTCCAAGGATGACCTTGTACTTGCCATTCTCCTGCCTCCACCTTGCCAGTATGGGGACTGCAGGTGTGTACCACCACACCTGGTTTATGCTATAATGCTGACTGAAAACAGCCCTCACTCATGCCATGCAACTACTCTGTCCACTGAGCCAAATCCCCAACCCTGGGAGGTAGTTTTTAAACTGCATAATTTTTTTCTTCCTCTAACTTCCTACTCTTCCTGCACATAGTGCACAAAATTAATAGTCACTGTGGGCACATTTTGAAATCCTACAGTGTGTGAAGGCATTAAATACAGGTTTTAGGGCATTAGGTTATGACTCAGTAAGAATGACTGCTGGGATTAAAGGCATGCACCCCGTGCATTCCTATAAACCCAGTGCTGCGGGAGGTGAAGACAGGAGGATCATGGAGCTCACCGGACGGCCAGTCTAACCGAAAAAGGGCAAGCTCCAGGTTCAGGGAGAAACTGCCTTAAGAAACGAAGGTGAAAGAGTGGCCTATGCACATGGGGCACAGGCATCAGCATACACATACACCCCCAACACACATGAAAAATTCCAAGTAGGTTTTAGGGGCTAAGGGTATATGCCTCTGGGAGAATATGTGCCTAGTATGTGTGAGGCCCTGGGTTCAATCCCCAGGGAATAAAATCGGACTGGAGCAATGGCTCAGTGGTAAGGGCACTTGTTTGCAAAGTCTTAAGGCCTGGATTCAATTCCCCGGTACACCCATGTTAAGCCAGATAGATGTACAACGTGGTACATACATCTGAAGTTTGTTTGCAGCATCAGGAAGCCCTAGTGCACCCATCCATCCTACCTTCCTCCCCTGCCCAAATAAAAAGATATTTAAAAAATATAATAGTGTGGTGGCCTTTAATCCCAGCACTTGGGAGGCAGAGGTAATAGGATCGCTGTAAATTCAGGGACAGCCTGAGATTACATAGTGAGTTCCAGGTCAGCTTGGGTTACAGGAAGACCCTACCTTGGAAAAAATAAAAAATAAAAATAAAACACCTTTTTGTTTGTTTGTTTGTTTTCGAGGTAGGGTCTTACTCTAGCCCAGGCTAGACCTGGAATTCACTATGTAGTCTCAGGGTGGCCTCGAACTCCAGCGATCCTCCTACCTCTGCCTCCCGAGTGCTGGAATTAAAGGTGTGCGCCATCACACCCGGCAAAACACACCTTTTTAAAAAATTTTTATTTATTTATTTATTTATTTGAGAGAGGGAAAGAGAGAGAATGGGTGCACCAGGGCATCCAGCCATTGCAAACGAACCCTAGGTGCATGCACCACCTTGTGCATATGGCTTACATGGGTACTGGGGAATCGAACTGAGGTCCTTTGACTTTGCAGGCAAGTGCCTTAACCACTCAGCCATCTCTCCAGGCCCAAAACACACCTTTTATTCCCGCACTCATGAGGCTGAAGTAGGAGAATCTCCATGAGTTCAAAGCTAGCCTAGGCAGAGTGAGTTTCTGGTTAACCTGGACTAGACTTTGCCTCAGAAAATAAGTAAATAAATAAAATCCTTCATAAGATTTTATAGGCATAAGGACTGGGCAAATCATTCGGGTTATAAATCATAAATGACAACAAAGCATGTTAAGGGCTGGAGAGATGGCTTAGCAGTTAAGGCGTTTGCCTGCAAAGCCAAAGGACCCAGGTTTGACTCCCCAGGACCCACATAAGCCAGATGCACAAGGGGGTGCATGCATCTGGAGTTCGTTTGCAGTGGCTGGAGGCCCTGGCGCGCCCATTCTTTCTTTTTAAAAAGCATGTTAATAAAAATTTGTAAAAAAAGATTGAAAATTTCAATTCCTTAATCAAAATTAAATTGAAATTAACTATAAAAGTGATATGTGGGCCATAACAAAACCACAACCCAGTCACTGCTGAAATGATTTTGTGTTGTTTTTATTTATTTATTTTTGCTTTTTGAGGCAGGGCCTTACTTTAGTCATACTGACCTCATACTGACTCAGGCTGACTTCTAATACATGGTGATTCTCCTATCTCAGCCTTTTTGTAGCTGGGATTAAAGGCGTGAGCCACCACACCTAGCTTGAAATGATTTAAAAATTTTTTTTTTCTACAAATATGCCAGTATGTCTCATTTTTACTACTAACCTTTATTATTTTTGGTTCCAAAGGGAGGATTCATGATGACTGTATCAAATGACTTGGACATTCTGTTAGATAATGAGTGCACATCACACTGAACCATATCAACATTTGTTAACTCAAACTCTTCCACATTTCTATTAAATATTTCCAATGCATCTTCATCTATGTCAAATCCAATACACAACCTATAAATACAAAATATGCATAAGAGACGACATATTTCCCAGTTCAAAACAAAAATAGGTACTCTAACATGAATCTTTCAACCTAACTGACAAGGTCAAAGTGAATGCTATTTTTCAATAGCATTATTTCCCACCCTAGCAGGGATTGGAAACTCAGGTTTGCATAAATGAGACTATTGCTGTTACCATTTTTTTCTCTTTCATTTCTTTTCCAGGCAGGGTCTCACTCTAGGCCAGGCTGATATGGAACTCACTCTGTAGTCCCAGGCTGTGTCCCCCCCCCCCCCCCCGGGAGGTAGGGTTTCACTCTAGTCCAGGCTGACCTGGAATTCACTATATAGTCTCAGGGTGGCCTAGAACTCACATTGATCCTCCTACCTCTGTCTCCGCAGTGCTGAGACTAAAGGCGTGAGCCACCACACCCAGCTCTAGGCTGGTCTTTAACTCCTGGTGATCCTCCTATTTTGGCCTCCCTAGTGCTGGGACATTTAAAAAACCTGCACCACCCACCCATCTATTTCTTTCCAGTGTAAACTTTTTTTTTTTTTTCCGAGGTAGGGTCTCACTCTAGCTTAGGCTGACCTAGAATTCACTATATAGTCTCAGGGTGGCCTTGAACTTAGGGTGATCTTCCTACCTCTGCCTCCAGAATGCTGGAATTAAAGCCGTGCTCCACTACACGCCGCTCAACTCTTCCCCCACCCCCCCGCGAGGTACGGTCTCACTCTAGCCCAGGCTGACCTGGAATTTCACTATGTAGTCTCAGGGTGGCCTCAAATCACAGCGACCTCCTACCATTGCCTCCCTAGTGCTGGGATTAAAAACATGTGCCTCCACACCTAGTTTATGTAAACCTTTTGATCTTATTCAAAATATACTTAATATCAGATTATTGCTCCCCTCCTCCTCCCCAGTATAGTCCCCCGAATATAATCCTGTTGATTCTGTATATACTTATTGAAGGCACTGCATACCCAAATAGTATGAACTGGATCACCTACCCTGCTCCTAACACTGCAGCTCCGATGCTAAGTACTCCGCAACCACATCCTAGATCAGCGACCACTTTGTTCTCAATGTCGTCATATGTGTTATGGATTGTATAGAGCATGCATGCTGAAATATATATATACAGAGAGAAAGACGTTAGGGAATAAGTAAGCAAGCTGATGAAGAAAATCCAATGCAAATGACTAGAAAATAATTTATTGCTGGGTGTGGTGGTATGTGTAGTCTGGGGGGGGGGGTCGTGCTGAAGATGGAGAAGGTAACTTGAGAGCCTAACAACCCGGGTTCAATTCCCCAGGATCCACATAAAGCCAGATGCACAAGGTGCCACATGTGTCTGGAGTTTGTTTGCAGTGGCTACAGGCCCTGGCACGACCATTCTCTCAAATAAATATATGAAAAAAAAAAAAAAACATAAAAAGCGCTGCCCGAAGCCGGGCGTGGTGGCGCACGCCTTTAATCCCAGCACTCGGGAGGCAGAGGTAGGAGGATTGCCATGAGTTCGAGGCCACCCTGAGACTCCATAGTGAATTCCAGGGCAGCCTGGGCTAGAGTGAGACCCTACCTCGAAAAGACCAAAAAACAAACAAACAAAAAAAAGCGCTGCCCGACAGTGTCAGTGGGTACACAGAACATCAAACAGTAAAAGAAAATGTGTGCATTAGGGTGGACAGTGGGTCTGTCGTGGTGTCAAAGGCCCCTGTGACGTGACCCTTGGTCTTAGGGCAGAATTCCTCGAGAAGGTTTCTTTGCCTGGCGGAGTGGGCAGGGCTGAGCCCAGACGCCGGGGCACGGTGAACCAGCCGCCCTACCTGCAATGTGCGGCCTGGTCGGATACTGTTCTAGAAGCAGCTTGGGCTTTTCGAATCCATCCACTTGCTGCAGGCGACTCTCTAATTCCTTCAGCCTTAATTTCTTCATTTCTCCCCCTGCAGCCTCACAGGGCTTCACCGCACAGGACCCGCAGGGAGGTGAACGGAACACGAACAATATATACACTCCCTCCCACGCTCGGCACGAGGGCCCAGGGCGGGGCGCTGGAATCCCACCCGCCTGGCGGGGATTCCACGCTGCCCCTACTCGATGTGCACCGTCCCCACAGCTCCGGAGGCGCCGCTCACCGCCGCACCGGAAGCGCACGCGAGCATGCGCGCCTCCTGCACCCGGCGCCGAGCTGCAACCTCTACTCAGCCCCGAGGTTCCGCGGGACACGCTTTTTTTTTTTTTTTTTCTTTTTTTGGTACCCATCCAGGCTCCACTTGCCCAACCAGCTCTTCCTGCGATCCCCAGCTCAGCCTCATCATGTAGCCATTAGCAGTACCTGGAATATCTATTGACACTCACAGGATGAGGAACCAGATTGAGGAAGGGGGCTAGGAAGGTGGCTCAGCGGTTAAAGGTGCTTGCTTTACAAAGTTTGCCCGCCTGGGTTCAATTCCCCAGTGCTCACATAAATTCAGATGCACAAAGTGATGCATATGTGTGGGAGGCCCTGGCGTACTCTGTCTCACTAAAGTGAATTAAAAAGAAAAAAAAAAAAAAAACAGCTCGCACCCAGAGCTGGCTGATCACAGCTGCAAATTTTTTTTATCCAGATCATTTTACTGGTGACTTCAACTTCAGTTTGGGGCTCAAGGACTATGTCAACCAACATGGGGCCAGTTTTCCATTGCAGTGGTGAACTGTCAAATGCAATTTACAAGAAGTTATCATGAAAAGTTTTTAGATTACATGATTCCATATGCTGCAATTTACATTCTATTGCACATTTATCCCTTATGAAGGTATTTTGGTAGTGTTTTCCTTTGCTTATTGGCCTTACTTTTTTTGGTTGTTTTTTCGAGTAGGGTTTCTCTCTAGTTCTGGATGATCTGAATTCACTATGTAGGCTCAGGGTGGCCTCAAACTCAACATTGATCCTCCTACCTCTGCCTCCAGAGTGCTGGGATTAAAGACGTGCCCCACCACGCCTGGCTTCACTGTGGTTTTGATTAACTCTTGAGAGTTTGGTTCACCATGATACTGTGAGCAATGGAAATGGTCTCTCAGCCCTACTGTGTTATTACACACTGTGTCCTGCTAGAAAAGAGTAATTGTAGTAAAGAACTGTCAAACTTGAAGAAAGAAAACAGAATTTCAATGCCTATGATGCCACTTTGGTAGAGTCTAACCTAACGTGAATTGCTGGGCTGAAGTCTACTCAATAGGGGTTTCTTTTTACTCTATTTTGTGAGGTTATTTTAAAAATGCTGCAGTCATATTCAGTTTTATTCTTAGATCCAAAATATTGCTTATAAAGAAAGAAACCCAGCATTGGTCACTTACCTTGTTTCTCATATCTAACCAGATTAAAGGGATTTCACTGATGATAATATATATAAATATATACATATATGTGTTTTGTAGATAAGAACTAGTTGCATGTATGTAATGCTTTTTAAAAGTTCTGAAATAATTAGCAACTAAGATTCTCTTTTTGAAAATCTGGCTAAATCTGTTTTAATGTTAGCATGATTAAAAACTAATAGAAAGTGTCGGATGTGGTGGCGCAGCCTTTAATCCCAGCACTCGGGAGGCAGAGGTAGGAGGATGGCCGTGAGTTGGAGGCCACCCTGGGACTACCTAGTGAATTCCAGGTCAGCCTGGGCTAGAGTGAGACTCTACCTTGAAAAAAAAAAAAAAAAAAAAAACAAAAAACAAAACAAAAAACCAACCCTGACTGATTGAGAGGGGGAGGGTATATGATGGAGAGTGGAGTTTCAAAGGGGAAAGTGGGGGAAGGGACTGCATTACCATGGGATATTGCTTACAGTCATGGAAGTTGTTAATAAAAAATAAAGAAGCCTAAAAAATAATAAAACAAAATAAAATTAATAAATTAAGCTGGGTGTGGTGGTGCACGCCTTTAATCCTAGCACTTGGGAGGCAGAGATAGGAGGATTGCCAAGAGCTGGAGGCCACCCTGAAGCTACATAGTGAATTCTAGGTCAGCCTGGGCTAGAGTGAGACCCTGCCTGGGCAGGGAGGGGGGAGAAGAAATTAATTAATTAATCAGAAAAAACCTAATAGAAAGAAACTGAAATTCATTATCATCACCATGTAGAGCTGCTATTTTACTACTTGGAGAATGTGAAGTGAAAATTAGACCCTGGAGAATTTCCTTTCATTTTCATTGCTTCTCTTTTAGAGAAACGTTAAAGCAAAGTTGACTTTGTGTTTTAACAAGTTTTAGTTCTATTTTGCATTATCTCACATCTGCTTATTTAAAAAACTAACCCTTTGCTATTAATGGTTCAGTACAAGTAGGTATTTCAGCTTGATATTTGTGTGTTCTAAGTGTTCTTTTATTCCAGGTATGGTAAAGCAGTTAAGGCAACTATAATGGCAGGCTGAGGCAGGGAGGGAGGCGGAGACGTTGGTGCACACCTTTAATCCCAGCACTCAGGAGGGAGAGGTAGGAGAATTGCTGTGAGTTCGAGGCCACCCTGAGACTACATAGTGAATTCCAGGTCAGCCTAGAGTGAGACCCTACCTCAAAAACAACAACAAAAAATACTATAATGGCATTTTTGAAATATATTGTAAAATAATAAAAAGTAATAGTTAAAATTTTTAAAAATTAAAAAAGTAGAATTCAGAGTTATTGTAAATGATATCAAATTCATAAAGTTTTGGGCTAGAGCAATGATTTAGCGGTTAAGGTGCTTGCCTGCAAAGCCTAATGAGCCAAGTTCAATTCCACAGTACCTACATAAAGTCAGATGCACAAGGCGGTACATGTGTTGAGTTCCTTTGCAGGGGCTGGAGGCTCTGGTGTGCCCATTGATTCTCTTTCCCTCTCTCTCTCTCTACCAGGCATGGTAGCATAACCCTTAAATCCAACACTCAGGAGGCAGAGGTAGGAGGATCACTGTGAGTTTGAGGCCACCCTGGGACCCTACCTTGAAAAACTAAAAGAGAGAGAGAGAGAGAAGAGGTTTAAATTTGAATCTTATCCTCTTGATCTCAGACTCCAAACATAATTTTTTGTTTGTTTGTTTGTTTGTTTGTTTTTGTTTTCCGAGGTAGGGTCTCACTGTAGTTCAGGGTGACCAAACATAAAATTTAAGCCACGTCTCCTCCAGATCTTATCCAGAAACAAGAAGTCCAATTGGCTCTGACAAGGAAAAAGAGAATGACAAACAGAATATAGCTTTGGTTCTCTATAGTTCCTCTCTTCTGTTCACCTAAAGTCAACTCTGTCTGAATTTCTCACTACACAGGAAGATTAAATGGGTAAACTGAGTCAATGTATTTGATCAGTTTATAAACTCCTTAAGACAACCATTAGGCTTGCCTAGAGTTTATAGAAGACTACAAACAGGTATTAACACGGAGTGTCTCTTAAGGAAATCAGAAAAATTTTTGTGTTTTGTTTTGTTTTGTTTTTATTTTTTTAGAGGGAAAATTGGTGCTAGGGCCTCAGCCACTGAAATCAAACTTCAGACACTTGTGCCACCAAGTGGGCTTGTATGACCTTGCACTTGCTTCACCTATGTGCATCTAGCTTATGTGGGATCTGGGGAGAGATCCAACATGGGTCCTTAGGCTTCCCAGGCAAGTGCCTTAACGGCTAAGCCATATCTTCAGCCCTTTAAAAAATTTTTAATTTATTTGAGAGAGAAAGAGACAGATAGAAAGAGAAAGAGAATGGGCATGCTAGGACCTCTAGCCACTGCAAACAAACTCCAGACACATGCACCACCTTGTGCATCTGGCTTATGTGGGTCTTGGGGAATTGAACCTGGGTCCTTTGACTTTGCAGACCTTAAGTGCTAAGCCACCTCTCCAGCCTCTCTCCAGCCCATTTTTGTTTTTCTGAAGTAAGGTCTTGCTCTAGCAGAGGCTGACCTGGAACTCACTATTTAGTCTCAAGGTGGCCTCAAACTCATGACGATCCTCCACTACTTGCCTCCTGAGTGTTGGCAGGGATTAAAGACATGAGCCACCATGCAGGACTTCCAACTTTTCTTCTCACAGGCTACCCAATTATAAACCAAATAAAATCTAAGAAAAGGTCTCACTATAGAAGTAGCATGTCTGCCAGTGCTTATTAATCAGTGGTTATGAGTTAAGGTGGGTGAGTGAGTGAGCTGGTTTATGTCCAGTTTGCATTCCTGTGGAGAAAAGCAAGGACATTTGTTTTGCTTGCCCATAATGAAGCCTGCTGACAAACGCAGCCTTTCCGCATTCTGCAGTTGTCTCCACACAATCACAAATTTGTTCAAGATTCTACAAATTCCACCACTTGTTATTGATAGATATGACCTCAACTCTACAACAACAAAGTTCAAATGTGAGCTCCATTTTCAGTTGCATGAACATTGCAGTATATACAGAAAACTGGATATTCAGTAGATTTCTTGCTTATGCTACTCATGTTCCTGCCAGACCACATTAAATATAATCAACAGTAACATAAACACTTAGATTTCAACTGGAGAGATGGCTTAGTGGTTAAGGTGCTTTCCTGCAAAGCCAAAGGACCCAGTTTCGATTCCCCATGACCCATGTAAGCCAGATGCACAAGGTGGCACATATGTCTGGAGTTCGTTTGCAGTGGCTGGAGGCCCTGGCACACCCATTCTATCTGTCTCCTTCTCTCTCACACACTAATAAATAAATTTAAAAAAAAATTTTTTCAGCCAGGCGTGGTGGCGCACGCCTTTAATCCCAGCATTCGGGAGGCAGAGGTAGGAGGATCACCGTGAGTTCAAGGCCACCCTGAGACTACATAAAGAATTTCAGGTCAGCCTGAGCTAAAGTGAGACCCTACCTCGAAAAACCAAAAAAAAAAAAAAAAAATTTAAATACCTAGATTTAGCTGGGCATGGTGCATGCCTTTAATCCTAGTACTCAGGAGGCAGAGGTAGGAGGATCGCCATGAGTTCAAGGCCACCCTGAGACTATATAGTGAATTCCAGGTCAGCCTGGACTAAAGTGAAACCCTACTTCAACAACAACAACAACAAAACATAAATTGAGCAGGGCATGGTGGTGCATTGCCTCTAATCCCAGCACTCCGGAGGCAGAGGTAGGAGGATTGTCGTGAGTTCAAGGCCACCCTGAGACTCCATAGTGAATTCCAGGTCAGCCTGGGCTAAAATGAGACCCTATCTTGAAAAAAAAATTAAATAAAACAGCAAACATAAAAAAATAAATAAAATAGCAAATAGCAATCAAAATGAGCCAACAATGCAGCTTGGGGCTTTAAATTGGCTAAAAAGTACAAGGGTAAACTGGTAATAGTAAATATAGTTATCTGTATTCTCCTGGCCCACAGCTAAAAGATAAAAGCATGGTAATAAATTCCAGTAGGTATGTCCCCCCTCCCTCCCCCAAAAAAGTAGGCTCTTACTCTAGCTCAGGCTGACCTGGAATTCACTATGTGGTCTCAGGGTGACCTCAAGCTCACAATGATCCTCCTACCTCTGCTTCCCAAGTGCTGGGATTAAAGGTGTGCACCCTCATACCCAGCCTGTGTCTTTTTAAAACATATTTTGGGCTGGAGTGATGGCTTTAGTGGTTAAGAGACTTGCCTGCAAAGCCTAGGGACACAGGATCAACTCCCCAGTACCCATGTAAGCCAAATGCACAGGTGGCACATGCATCTGGAGTTTGTTTACACTGGCTAGAGACCCTGGCATACCCATTCTCTCTCTCTCTCTGTCTCAAAAAACAAACAAACAAACATATTTTTAGGGCTAGAGAGATAACTCGGTGGTTAAAGGCACTTGGCAAAACCTGACAGCCTGAATTCAATTCTCCTGTACCCACCACATAAAGCCAAATGCATAAAGTGGCCTATGCATCTGGAGTTTATTTGTAGCAACAGAAGGCCATGCGCACCCATATTCTTTCATTTTTCTCTCTTTTTCTTTCTTTCTCTCTCTCAAATAAATTTATAAAAATATATTAATTTATAGCCAAGCATGGTGGTGCCCTTTAATTCCAGTACCCGGGAGGCAGAGGTAGGAGGATTGCCATGAGTTCAAAGTCACCCTGAGACTACATAGTGAATTCCAGGTCAGCCTGGGCTAGAGTGAAACCCTACCTCAAACTCGCCCCGTTCCCCCAAAAAATATATGTGTGTGTGGGTGGGAGGGTCGGTGTTAATTTGAGAGAGAGAGAGAGAAACAGGAAGAAACAAAGAGCATGGTGTGCTAGGGCCTCTTGCCACTGCAAACAAACTCCAGATTCATGAGTCACTTTGTGCATCTGGTTTAATGTGGGTACTGAGTAATTGAACCCTGGCAGCAGGATTTGAAAACAAGTGCCTTTAACTGCTGAGCCATCTTTCCAGTACCTAGTAATTATCTCTGATCTCAAAAACCCATCCTGAGGTTTTCTTGTTTGTTTGTTGTGAGGTAGGGTCTCATTCTATTCCAGGTTGCCCTTGAACTCACAGCAATCCTCCTACCTCTGCCTCCCAAGTGCTGGGATTAAAGGCGTGTATCACCATGCCCTGCCCATCCTGACTTTTGGGCCAAAGAAAACACCCTTTAACTGACTACTGAATAAAAACCAACAGTAGGGCTGGAGATATGACTCAGCGGATAAGATGCTTTTCTGCAAAGCCTAAGCACCCAGGTTTGATTCCTCAGTACCCACGTAAAGCCAGATGCACAAGGTGGCACATGCATCTGGAGTTTCTTGGCAGTGGCTTGAGGCCCTGGAATACCCATTGTCTCCCTCCCTCTCTTAAATTAATAAAATATTTTTTACAAAACCAACAGTAATGTTCCATTAATCTCCATGTCTAGTTTTGTGCCAGTACCATGCTGTTTTTGTCACTATGCCTCTACAATATAGGTTAAAATCAGGTATGGTGATACCACCAGCCTTACTTTTGTTGCTCAAAATTGTTTTAGATATTTGAGACTTTTTTGTGCTTCCAAATGAATTTCTGGATTGTGTTTTCTATTTCTGTGAGGAATGCCATTGGAATTTTGACGGGGGTTGCATTGAATGTGTAGATTTCTTTTGGTAAGATTGCCATTTTCATAATATTGATTCTTCCAATCCAAGAACAAAGGATGTCTTTCCATTTCCTAGTGTCTTCTGCAATTTCTGTCTTGCGTGTTTTAAAGTTTTCATTGTAGAGATCCTTCACTTCCTTGGTTAGGTTTATTCCAAGGAACTTTTTTTTTTTTTTGGATGTAATTGTGAATGGGAGTGATTCTCTGATTTCATCCTCTGTGTGTTTGGTGTTAGCATATAGGAAGGCTGCTAATTACTGTGTGCTTATTTTGTATCCAGCTACATGGCTATAGGTGATTATTGGTTCTAATAGTTTGCTGGTAGAGTTTTTGGGTGCCTTATGTATAGAATCATATTATCTGCAAATAATGATAACTTGATCTCTTCCTTTTCAATTTGTATTCCTTTTATGTGTGTCTCTTGCTTTATTGCTATGGCCAATACTTCCAGTACTATATTAAATAAAAGTGGGAACAGTGAACACCCTTGTCTTGTTCCTGATTTTAGTGGAAAAGCTTCAAGTTTTTCTCTACTTAGTATTATGTTGGCTGTAGGTTTGTCATAAATAGACTTTATTATGTTGATATATCTTCCTTCTAGTCCCAATTTCTGTAGGACTTTTATAATGAAGGGAAGTTGGATTTTGATAAATGTCTTTTCTGCATCAATTGAGATTATCATGTGATTTTTGGCCTTCAGTCCATTTATATAATGTATTACATTTATCGATTTGCGTATGTTGAACCATCCCTGCATCTCTGGGATAAAGCCTACTTGGTCAGGGTGAATGATCTTTCTGATATATTCTTATATTGTTTGCCAATATTTTGTTGAGAATTTTTGCATCTATGTTCATGAGGGAGATTGGTCTGTATGGCCTAATACCTATATAATATATGGTCTATATTAGAGAATGTTCTAAGTGCTGCTGAAAATAATGTGTGTTCTGCAGCATTTGGCTGAAATGTTCTGTAGATATCTGTTAGGTCCATTTGTTCTATGACCTCATTTTTTTTTTTTTTTTTTTTTTTGGTTTTTCGAGGTAGGGTGTCACTCTAGCCCAGGCTGACCTGGAATTCACTATGGAGTCTCAGGGTAGCCTCAAACTCACAGCGATCCTCCTACCTCTGCCTCCCAAGTGCTGGGATTAAAGGCATGTGCCACCATGCCCGGCTCTATGACCTCATTTAAACCAGATGTCTCTCTGTTTTTTGCCAGGATGACCTGTCAATTGATGAGAAGTGGGTGTTGAAGTCACCCACTACAACTGTATTTGGTGTTACCTGTGACCTTAGTGCTAATAATGTTTATTTGATGAAATTGGGAGCCCCTATGCTAGGTGCATATATGTTTAGGATTGTAATGTCCTCATGTTGGAGTTTTCCTTTAATCGATATAAAGTGACCCTCCTTATCTTTCCTAACTAATGTTGGTTTGAAGTCTACCCTGTCTGATATTAGGATAGCAACACTTCCTTGTTTTCTAGACCCGTTTGCTTAAAACATCATTTTCCAACCTTTCACCCTAAGGTAGTAGGTAGTGTACATCTTTTTTTTTTTTTTTTTTTTTTTTTTTTTTTTTTCGAGGTAGGGTCTCACTCTAGCCCAGGCTGACCTGGAATTCACTATGGAGTCTCAGGGTGGCCTCGAACTCACGGCAATCCTCCTACCTCTGCCTCCCGAGTGCTGGGATTAAAGGCATGCGCCACCACGCCCGGCTCGATAGTGTACATCTTTTGTGGAAAGGTGGGTTTCTTGGAGTCAACAAACTGAAGGAACCTGCTTTTTACCCCAGTCTGCAAATCTGTGTCTTGGTTGGGGAATTGAGGCCATTGATATTAAGCGTTATTATTGAAAGATGTGTATCTATTTTTGTCATTTTTCTTGTTTTGTAGTTCCCCTGGTTTTACCTTTGCGCTCTTGTAATAACTAGTATTTGAGTGTGGTTTGTTTTTTTCCAGTTTCCTTATGTGTGTGCTTTTCTTTCTCTTCAGCATAGAGGATTCTTTCAAGTGTTTCTGTAGAGTTGGTTTGGTCTTCATATATTCCTTTAGTCTGCTTTTGTTGTGGAATGTCCTTATTTTTTTTCCTTTATCTATTTCTTTCTTTTTTATTTTTATTTTTATTTTTATTTTTTTTTGAGGTAGGGTCTCCCTCTGGTCAAAGCTGACCTGGAATTAACTATGTAGTCTCAGAGTGGCCCCGAACTCACGGCGATCCTCCTACCTCTGCTTCGTGAGTGCTGGGATTAAAGGCATGTGCCACGATGCCTGGCTTTCTTCGTCTATTTGAATGGGTAGCTTTGCAGGATAAAGTAATCTTGGTTGACAGTTGTTATCTTTCAAAACTTGGAATACATCATCCCAAGCCCTTCTGGCTTTTAAGGTTTGTGTTGAGTAATCTGCTGTTATTCTGATGGACTTGCCTTTGTATGTGACTTGATTTTTTTTTTTTTTTTTTGTAACTGCTTTCAACTGCTTTTTTTGCTTTGTGTGTTTTGTAGTTTAATTATAATATGACTGTAAGAGGTTCTTTCCTGATTTTGTCTGTTTGGCACTGTATAGGCTTCCTGTATCTGTATTGGCATCACTTTCCCTACTTGGAGGAAGTTTTCTTCTATGATTTTGTTGAAAATACCTGTTATGCCTTTGGAATGAATTTCTTCTCCTTCTACTATGCCCTGAATTCTTATGTTTGATCTCTTCATGGTATCCAGAATGTCTTGAAATTCCCATTCTTGCCTTCCTAATAGTTTGTCCTTCTCTTTGTTGGACTGTATTAGATCTGCCACCTGGTCTTCTAGTTTAGATATTCTGTCCTCTCCTTCATCCATTCTACTGGTAAGACTTCCTACAGAGTTTTCTATTTGGTTTACTCTGCTTTTCATTTCTAATATTTCTGATTGGTATTTTTTTATTATTTATATTTCCTTGCTCATGTTTTGTATTGACCTACTTATTTCATCAAGTTGGTTTCCTGTTTTCTCTTTGGATTCTTTCAGGAGTTGGTTTTCTTCTTTGATTCCTTTGATTTCTTTGAGTATAGATATAATAATTTTCTTGAAATATTTGTCAGGCATTTCATCTAAAACAATCTCACTGGAGGTAATTTCTAATGGATTTATAATTTTTGGTGGAATTGCATTGTCTTGATTTTTTGTATTTCTTATATTATAACGTAGAGATTTTTGCATTTTGAGTTAATTTGATGCTTGGATTTTCTAATTATCTGCAGTGTTCTCAGCCGTATAAAGCTGACTTTATAGATCATCAGTGTAGGAGTTTAAGGTGTCAGGTATAGCTTTTATACTCCAAGAGAAACAGCAGAAGTGACCCTAGGTGTTGAGTTTGCCAGCTATTCATGTGTTGTATTAGACTGGGTGAAGCAAATATACTGAAAAATTCTAAAATTCAACTAAGCAATGTAGACATTCAATCAAAACCATCACAGCATATTTATACAAGTGTGAGGATTAAACTAAACAGATAATTTAGTAAAGCCAACGTCCCTAAGGATGTGTATTGCCTCACACCCTTAATCCTGTCAACTGGGAGGTTTCCATTTTTAGTCTGAAACCAGTTCCAAGTCAGCCTGGGGCCAGTCAGTCCCTGCCTCCAGTAGTGACAGAAGAAAAAGACAAAGGCTCTGAAAATCATGAAACGTCAAAGGCAACAATAGTCAACACCAAAATACAGCTTATTTGAGAAGTGTAAAACCAACCAAGAACATATCAGTCAAATGTAACATATAACCTTTCCTAACATGGAAAGAGAGATTAGCACTTCCAGTGCAGGCATATGTATCTGGCTTTGTATAAGTAAGTCCTGTTACCTTTTGGGATGGTTTCTAATCTCACCAATGCTGAGTACCCACCTTGATCTCTGTCAGTGCTGGGCAGCCTGGGGTGAATGAGTTGTCTGGATATTCACAGCCCTAACGGGGTTGGGGAATGGGAGACTTTGCAGGGTACCTGGAGTCATACCAGAGCTGCTCAGCTGGGCCCCTTTGTATCTCCTTTAGCAGATACTCAGCTGGTCTCTGGTATCTTCCCTTTCAGGTTACTTGCCTTTTTGAGGGTCCTGATGTGAGTGGAAAATCCCCTCACCTTGTTTCTGCTCCTGCCTCTCTGCGCCACCTGCCGTGCAGGCTGGCAGATCAGGGCTGCTTGTGCCTCAGCGGGATTCTGGCCGATTTCCTCCTTTCTGGAAGATCTTGGTCTCTCCTTTTTTTTTTTTTTTTTTTTTTTTTTGCTGTAGTTGATAATAACTTATACACCTTCACTTTTCAGTAGTAATGTGTATTTGCTGAGTTTCTGTGTATTTCCCTCCCTAGGCTGCTTTGGTGTTGGTTACTATGCCACCATCTTACCCGGAAGTCTGAAAGAATTCCTGTTGCCCTCTGAAACCTCATGAACTAGGCCTCCAAAGCCCACAATTCCTCTTGACAGTCTGGTCTTCCTAATTCCTACCCAAATGACTCAGCAAGCTCTGCTTACAGCATTTTAAGGCTTTTTGAGTTCATTAGCGGTGGCTGGAAGCCCTGGCACACCCATTCTCTCAGTCTGTTTCTCTTCTCTCTATCTCTCTGCTTGCAAATGATAAATAAATAAATAAATAAATAAATAAAATCAGATTGGTTGTGTGGGCTGGAGAGTGAGAAAGGAAGTGATTGTTCATGGACACAAAGGATCTTTTTAAAGTGGTAGAAATATTCTAAGTTCAGATTGTAGTGAGAGTTGCACAAATAAATTTCTGAAATATTCAATTCTACTCTGAAATCAGTTAATACTGTTAGTAATCAGTAATACTGCTGAAAATGAGTGAAAAAATAAAGTTCTGTACAGACAGAAACAATTATACTGCTTTAGCTTTCAACATCAGCATGTTAGGCCTCAAATCTTTGCTCCTTCTAGGGCTCCAGGATTCCTGTCATTTGGACCCAGGAAGTCTGATGTTTTTCTTTCTTTTTTTTTTTTGAAGGCTTTTAAATTTATTTATTTATTTTGGTTTTTTGAGGTAGGCTTTTACTCTAGCTCAGGTTGACCTGGAATTTACTATGTAATCTCAGGGTGGCCTCGAACTCACAGTGATCCTTCTACCTCTGCCTCCCAAGTACTGGGATTAAAGGCGTGTGCCACCATGCTCGGCTCTAAATTTATTATTTTTTTTTAAATTTTTATTTTTTTGAGGTAGGGTTTCACTCTAGCTCAGGCTGACCTAGAATTTACTATGTAATCTCAGGGTGGCCTCGAACTCACGGTTATCCTCCTACCTTTGCCTCCCAAGTGCTTGGATTAAAGGTGTTCGCCACCACGGCTGGCTTAAAATTTATTTTTTAATAAATTATTTATTTGAGGGAGAGACAGAGAACGAGGCAAAGAGACGGAGAGAGAGTGAGTGTGCATATGTTAAGGTCTCCTGACACTGCAAACTCAAGATGGATGTGCCACACTGTGCATCTGGCTTTACTTGGATACTGGACAATTGAACCTGGGCCATGCCAAGGTTTATAAGCAAGGGCCTTTAACCACTGAGCCATCTCTCCAGCCCCTTTCATTTATTTATTTATTAAAAAAAATTAAAATTAAGTCGGGCATGGTGGTGCATGACTTTCATCTCAGCACTCAGGAGGCAGAGGTAGGAGGATCACTTTTGCAGTCAGATCCACATTGCTAGTAGAAATAACCCGACCAAGAGCAGCTTCTGGGAAAAAGAGGTTCATTGTGGCTTACAGGCTCGAGGGGAAGCTCCACAATGGCAGGGAAAACGGTGGCATGAGCAGAGGGTGGACATCACCCCCTGGCCAACATAAGTTGGACAATAGCAATAGGAGAGTGTGCCAAACCCTGGCAAGGGGACATTGGCTATAACACCCATAAGCCCGCCCCCAACAATACACTCCCTCCAGGAGGCATTAATTCCCAAATCTCCAGTAGCTGGGAACCTAGCATTTGGAACACCTAAGTTTATGGGGGACACCTGACTCAAACCACCACAATCACTGTGAGTTTGAGGCCACACTGAGACTACATAGTGAATTCTAGATCAGCCTGGGCTAGAGCAACATCCTATCTTGAAACCCTCCCCCCGCCAAAAGAAAAGAAAAGAAAAGAAGAAAAGAAAAGAAAAGAAAAGAAAAAAATCTTTCTAGTAGGGTCGCCGGGTGTGGTAGTGCACATCTTTAATTCCAGCACTTGGGAGGCAAAGGTAGGAGGATCGCCATGAGTTTCAGGCCATCCTGAGATTATATAGTGAATTCCAGGTAGGCCAAGTCTAGAAAAGAAAAAATGGTCATCACTGCAGTATCTTCAGGTGTCTGGGAAGTTTATTTTCACTGTGTTAATGGATCAAATATTTAATAATTTTAAAATGTTTTTATTTGGGGCTGGAGAGATGTCTCGACACCTCAAGGCACTTGCCTGCAAAGCCTAATGACCCAGCTTCAATTCCCCAGTACCCACGTAAACCCAGATGCACAAAGTGTCACATGCATCTAGAGTTTGTTTGCCATGGCAAAAAGCCCTGGCTTTTGTATTCACATACTCTCCTCTCTCATCTCTCTCCCCTCTCTTTCTCTGATTAAAAATATAAATAAGTTTAAACTTAAAAATTAAAAATATTTTTATGTTTACTTATTAGAAAGAGAGAGAGAGAGAGAGAAAGAATGGGCATGCCAGGGTGTCTAGCCACTGCAAATGAACTCCAGATGCACATCTGGCTTATAAGTGTTTTGGGGATTCAAACCTGGGTCTTTAGGTTTCACAGGCAAGCACCCTAACCATGAGCCATCTCTCCAGGCCTTTTATTTTATTTTAAAATATTTTTTATTTTTATTTATTTATTTGACAGAGAAAGAGGGGGGAGAGAGAGAGAGAGAGAGAGAGAGAGAGAGAGAGAATGGGCACACCAGGGCCTCCAGCCACTGCAAACGGACTCCAGATGCTTGTGCCCCCTTGTGTATCTGGCTAGCGTGGGTCCTGGGGAATGGAACCTGGGTCCTTTGGCTTTGCAGGCAAACGCCTCAACTGCTAAGCCATCCCTCCAGCCCTTTATTTTATTTTTTTAATTTTAATTTTTATTGACAACTTCTGTGATTTTAAACAATATCCCATGGCAATGCCCTCCCTCCCCCTACTTTCCCCTTTGAAACTCCACTTTCCATCATATCCCCTCCCCCTCTCAATCAGTCTCTCTTTTATTTTGATGTCATGATCTTTTCCTCATATTATGATGGTCTTGTGTAGGTAGTGTCAGACGCTGTGAAGTCATGGATATCCAGGTCATTTTTGTGTCTGGAGGAGCACGTTATAAGGAGTCCTGCCCTTCCTTTGGCTCTTACATTCTTTCTGCCACCTCTTCCGCAATGGACCCTGAACCTTGGAAGGTTTGATAGAGATACTGCAGTGCTGAGCAGTCCTCTGTCACATCTTCTCAGCACCATGGTGCCTTCTGAGTCATCCCAAGGTCACTGCTATCTGTAAAGAGAAGGTTCTGTAACCAAAAGTGAGAGTAGCATTAATATATGGGTATGAACATTAAGAGACCTCAAACTAGGATCCTTAGTCTTCACAGGCAAGCACTTAACTGCTAAGCCATCTCTCCAGCCCCTGGCCCTTTTTTAAAGAAATTATTATTATTATTATTATTATTTGTTGTTTTGAGGTAGGGTCTCACTCTAGCCCAGGCTGACCTGGAATTCACTATGGAGTCTCTCAGGGTGGCCTCGAACTCACAGCAATCCTCCTACCTCTGCCTCCCGAGTGCTGGGATTAAAGGCGTGCACCACCACGCCCAGTTTAAAAATTATTTATTTTGAGAGAGAAAGACAGATAGAGAATGGGGGTGCCAGGTCCTCTGGTTACTGCAAATGAACTATAGATGAATGTGGCCCCCCTGTGCATCAGGCTTACGTGGGTCCTGGGGAATTGAACCTGGGTCCTTAGGCTTTGCAGGCAAACACCTTAACCACTAAGCCATCTCGCTAGCCCTTACTAAATCTTTTTATGTCAAAGAACTAGAATGGTCTCTTTAACTGGGTGGATGGATGATCTTGAGATAATCCATTCTAGGAAGGTCACTTACTCCAACGTAATGGAGCCTATGCCCTTTGCACAATGATGGCAACACTGCCCGCACAGGTCCAGCTCGTATTTTGAGGTCAGACTGTGGTGGTTAGAGCAGGCGGGTAAGAGTCAGAACCCTGGCTGAATTTTTGTATGTGATTACAATAAAGCTACTGGTGACCCATCTTGCTTTCAGAAGTTCAATGAGGAAAAGGCCTGATGTATTTTCCTAGCCCAGGCTGACATGGAATTCACTATGTAGTCTCTGGGTGGCCTCGAACTCACATCAATCATCTTACCTCTGCCTCCTGAGTGCTGGGGAAAACTCAGTGTTTTTATGTATTCTTGCTTAATAAATGTAAAAATATATCTTGTGATATTTCTTACTTTTTCTTCTTCCTTCCTTCCCTTTCTTCTTCACTCCTTTCCTCTTTCTTTCTTCTTCTTCTTCTTTTTTTTTTTTTTTTTTTTTGAGACAGAGCAACACTATGTAGGTTGGCCTGGAACTCACTATGTAGTCCCGTCTGGCCTTGAACTCATGGTAAACCTCATGCCTTAGTTTCTCAAGTGCTGAGATTACAAGTATGTGACTATCACACTTGGCTAGAATCTAGATATTTATATCTTCCTTCTTTCCTGACTTCCTTGTCTTCTAACCCAAAATAAAACATTTTTAAGATAGGTGCTGTGCGTGGCACACGCTTTTAATCCCAGCACCCAGAGGCAGATATAGGAGGATTGTCATGAGTTTGAGGCCACCCTGAGACTACACAGTGAATTCCAGGTCATCCTGGGCTAGAGCGAAACCCTACCTTGAAAAAGAAAAACAAAAACAAAATTTTAATATTTTATTTTTATTTATTTGTTAGAGAGATAGAGAGAATGGGCATGCCAGGGCCTCCAGCCCCTGCAAATGAACTCCAGATGCATGTGTCACCTTGTGCATCTGGCTTACGTGGGTCCTGGACAATCGAACCAATGTCCTGTGACTTTGCAGGCAAACTTCCTAACTGCTAAGCCATCTCTCCATCTCCCCCCCTCCAAAATTTTCTTTTTGATTGAGTCTGTATTTATTAGAGCTCTCTCAGTTTCAAGAGTGAAAAAAAATCCTAACAATCCAAAAAACAAAACAAAACAAAGCAAAGCAAAACAAACAAACAAACAAACAAAAGCCTCAAAAGGATAATAGTCATCATATAAGCAGTGGAGGGAAGGGAGAGAAGTGACAGCATATTCATGTATTTTTGCTCTCACTCCATCAGTAACAATATCTCCAAAACAGCCTGTGTGCATGGACCTCTTCTAACTCCACCTCCAGATTAGACCCTCTACACTTTCACAACAAAGAAAAAGCCTCTTTTTCCTGCCCATTCCACTTAAGACTTTTTTAAAAATATTTTATTTTTATTTATTTTTTTATTTGACAGAGAAAAAGCAAGAGAGAGAGAGAGTGAAAGAATAGGCGCGCCAGGGCCTCCAGCCACTGCAAACGAACTCCAGATGTGTGTGCCCCATTGTGCATCTGGCTAACGTGGGTCCTGAGGAATTGAACCTGGGACCTTTGGCTTTACAGGCAAATGCCTTAACTGCTAAGCCATCCCTTCAGACCCCATTCCACTTTTAATCCTGGATGAGAACGGACCAATCTAGCAAGTGGCCAAGTCCCCTGTATGACCAGAAAGAGATAACTGTCTATGACCTAAACAGATAAGATGTTTTACCACAATAATAACTTCTCAAATTCTATTTGGCCTCCAAACACAGGTTAGATATTCTCCAAATCACAGTAGGTTAACCAATTCTAATGGGAATTGTTGAAATCACATCATGAAATCATTGTGCCTTGGACCCAGGATAATGACTCAGTTGGCAAGTGTGAGGGGCTGCATTTGGATCCCCAGCACCTATGTAAATGCCAGCTGTAGCATTCATGTGTAATCCCAGTTTTGTAATTTATGCTTGTATTTCAGTGCTCCAGAGATAAGGACAAGGAGATCCCTGGGACAAGCTGGCTAGCTAGATAGATCAGATGAATCTATGGGCTTTGGGTTCAGTGAGAGACTCTGTCTCAAAAATAAATAAATAAATAAATAAATAAATGAAGGGAATGGAGAGGTGGCTCAGTGGTTAAAGGCACTTGCTTGCTTACCAAGCCTGAAAGCCCAACAACATAGGTTCTATTCCCCAAGATCCACATAAAGCCAGGTGCTCAAAGTAGTGCATGTGTCTGGAATTCATTTAGAGTGGCAAGAGGCTTTGGGGCACCCATACTCACTCTTTTTGTCTGCCTCTTTCTGTCTCTGTTTCAAATAAATAAAATAAAATAGCGGGACATGGTGGCACATACCTTTAATCCCTTGAGGCCAGCCTGAGACTACATAGTGAATTCCAGGTCAGCCTAGACTAGAGTGAGACCCTACCTCAAAAAAAAAAAAAAAAAAAAAAAAAAGGGGGTGGAGAAATAAAATATTTAAAACAACAATGTGGAGGTCAGTTGAGTAGGACACCTGATATCAACCTCTGGCCTCCACACATGTGCATGTGTACACACATACAAACACACACATGCCTACTACATACAAGGTACTCTGACCGTTGATTCACAACAACCCTCAGAGGTAAATGCTATTGTTCCTACTTTATAAGCAGCAGTGATATCCTTCATTTCACACAACCTTTAAAACCTTCCTGCTCAGGCAGGCTTTTGAGGTAGGGTCTCACTCTAGCCCAGGCTGACCTGGAATTCACTATGTAGTCTCAGGATGGCCTTGAACTCACCATGATCCTCCTACCTCTGCCTCCCGAGTGCTGGGATTAAAGGTGTGCGCCATCACACCCAGCCATTTTTTTAAGTTTTAAAATTTTTTGTTTTTTGAGGTAGGGTCTTGTTCTAGCCCAGGCTGACCTGCAATTCACTATGTAGTCTCAGGGTGGCCTTGAACTCATAGTGATTCTCCTACTTCTGCCTCCTAGTGCCAGGATTAAAAACATGCACCACCCCGCCTGGTTTTTATTTATATTTTATTTGAGATGGACAGACAGAGAATGGGTATGGGCTCCCCAGGGCCTCCTGCCACTGCAGACGAGCTCCAGTAGCATATGCTACTTTGTGCATCTGACTTTACATGGGTCATCAGACTTTGCAAGCAAGTGCCTTTAAATGCTGAGCCAACTCTCCAGCCCTTATTTTTTTTTGTTTATTTTTATTTATTTATTTGAAAGTGATGGACAGAGAGAGAGAGAAAGAGGCAGATAGACAGAGAGAGAATGGGTGCGACAGGGCCTCTGGCCACTGCAAACGAATTCCAGACGCGTGCCCCCCTTGTGCCTTTGGCTAACGTGGGTCCTGAAGAATCGAGCCTTGAACTGGGGTCTTAGGCTTCAGAGGCAAGCACTTAACCGCTAAGCCATCTCTCCAGCCCTCCAGCCCTTATTTTTATTTTATTATTTTATTTTATTTGGCAAGGTCTCGTGCAGCCCAGGCTGGCCTTGAACTGGCTATGTAGCCAAGGATGACTCTGTGCTTCTGATCCTCCTACTTTCGCTTCCCAAGTGGTGGGATCATAGGCATATGCAACCCTGCCTGGCAGTTTATTCACTTTTGCTTCTCCTCCTCTTCCTCCTCCTTCTTTTTTCTCTTTTTATTTTTTTTGAGGTAGGGTCTCACTCTAGCCCAGGCTGACCTGGAATTCACTCTGCATTCTCAGGGTGGCCTCGAACTCATGGCGATCCTCCTACCTCTGCCTCCCAAGTGCTGGGATTAAAGGCATGTGTCATCACGCCTGGCTTCCTCTCCTTTTTTAAATTACTGAGTCCTTTAAGACCTTGCAGCTATACTTCTTGCAATTCTCTCATTTGTTTTATATTAAAGCAAGGGCATTTTTAGTAAGTTTCTCAACTCATGCTTTAAAAATATTTCTGAGAAAAACATGACAGTGCTTTTAGGTTTTGGCCTATATTAACTCCTAGGCAGATTTGTCTGTGGGACATTTTCAAGGTATAAATGCAATTCTCTGGAATTTTTCTTTTGTTATCACTTAATATCATTACCTGTCACAATTTTCCTTTCTTCCCTTAAAAAAAAATTCCAGGGCTGGAGAGATAGCTTAGCGGTTAAGGTGCTTGCCTGCGAAGCCTAAGGACCCAGGTTCAATTTCCCAGGACCCACGTAAGCCAGATATACAAGAGGGCACATGTATCTGGAGTTCTTTTGCAGTGGCTGGAGGCCTTGACAAGCCCATTCTCTCTCTATCTGCCTTTATATCTCAAATAAATAAATAAATAAATAAATAAATAAATAACTTTAAAAAATTCCAGGAAAGTTTCTTTTGCTGCATCTCTACTTAAGCCCAAATTCATGCAGCAAATTAGTTCAAATGTAGCAGCTGCTCTCTGGTTGAGCTGAGATTAGTACACAACAGATCCATTTCCTGCTATGTTTTGGGGCATACAAATCCCTTCTTAAGTCATTTATTTATTTAGTTTTTGGTTTTTCGAGGTAGAGTCTCACTCTAGCTCAAGCTGACTTGGAATTCAATATGTAGTCTTAAGGTGGTCTCGAACTCATGGCAATCCTCCTCCCTCTGCCTCCCAAGTGCTGGGATTAAAGGCATGCGCCACCATGCCCGGGCCCCTTCTTAAGTTTTTGTTTTCTTTACTAGTACCTACTTCATAGGCTTATTGAAAGAATTAAAATAAATAACAATAAAGAGTTGAGAAAGTCCAGATATTGAAATATTATATACCACAATCATTTCTCACAATAGCACTGAGACAGACATTTCAGTATTCATGGGTAATGATAATGAAAACTCATTCTTTGCCCACAAGAAGTTTGCCAGTTAGAGTTGTGGCACAGGCTTGTAATCCCAGTAACAGGGGAGCCTGAGGCAGGAGGGTCTGGTTTGACACCAACTTGGGTTATATAGTGATACTGTCTCAAAACACAAGCAAATAAGCAACACAACTCCCCACCAATAAATTTACCATTTAGTATTGTAGTGGGAATGAGAATTTTCTGTTTAAGGCAGTTGTCATCAATTAGGTCACAACCATTTTTTTGTTTTGTTTTGAGAATATGTATAAATGTATGTAAGTGTATTGCAAGTACGTGTATGTGTGTGCATGTGCATTGTGTGTAGGACAGAGGCTGATGTCAGATGTCTTTCTAAGTCGCTCTTCACCTTATTCTTTGATACAGAGTCTAGAACTCACTGATTCTGTTATACTAGCTAGCTAGCAAGCCCTAGGGGTCAAACCAGTGTCCCCACATCTCCAGTGGACTATCAGCATGCCTAACATTTTACGTGAGTACTGAGATTCAATCAAATTTTCTCAGTTTTTTTTTTTTTTTTTTTTTTTGAGGTAGGGTCTTGCCTCCAGCTCAGGCTGTCCTGGAATTCACTATATAGTCTCAGGGTGGCCTCGAACTCTAGAGATCCTCTACCTCTGCCTCCCAAGTGCTGGGATTAAAGGTGTGCACCACCACTCCTGGTTCAAATTTTCTCAATCTTGTGTGGCAAACACTTTACTCATGGAACCATTTCTCTAGATTGAAGTTTTGTTTTAAAGAAAGAAAATGAAAAAAAAAAATAAATAAAAGGGGCTGGAGAGATGGCTTAGTGGTTAAGGTGCATGCCTGTGAAGTCTAAGGACCCAGGTTGGATTTTCCAGGTCCCACGTAAGCCAGATGCACATGGTAGCGTATGCATCTGGAGTTCGTTTGCAGTGGCTAGAGGCCCTGGTGCGCCCATTCTCCCGCTCTCTCTCTCTGTCTGTCTCAAATAAATAAATAAAATCTTTAAAAAAATAAAAAAAGAAAGAAAGAATCTGGCTGGAGGAGATTGTTCAGTGGTTAAAGGCACTTGTTTGCAAAGCTTGCTGGCCTGGGATTTGATTCCCCAGTACCCACATAAAACCAGATGCACAAAGTGGTACATACACCTGGAGTTGGTTTGCAGTGGCCAGAGACCCCGGCACACCCATGTACACTCCCTCCCTCCCCCTCTCTCTCTCTCTCTCACACACACAAATAAGTAAATACAAATATTTCAAAAAGGGTGTAGTGGCACACGCCTTTAAACCCAGCTCTTGGGAAGCAGAGGTAGGAGGATTGCTGTGAATTTGAGGCCAGCCTAGGACCACAGAGTGAGAGCCAGGTCAGCCTGGGGTAGAGTGAGACCCTACCTCAAAAAAGTTGAGAGAAGCCAGGCATGGTGGCGCACGCCTTTAATTCCAGTACTTGGGAGGCAGAGGAAGGTGGGTCGCCGTGACTTTGAGGCCACCCTGAGATTACATAGTGAATTCCAGGTCAGCCTGGGCTAGAGTGAGATACTACCTTGAAAAACAGAAAAATGAAAAAAAAAAAAAAAAGTTGAGAGAGTGAGGGAGAGAGAAGTAACAAACTCATTTAGGTGGCAGCTTCAATAATAGTAAGAATTCAATAACAAGGCTTTCATTTTTTTTAATGCTACATGAGTAGCTCTTTTTAAATATATATATATATATATATATATATATATATATATATATATATTTATTACATACACAGAGAAAGAGGAAGAGGCAGATAGAGAAAGAATGAATGGGCATGCCAGGGCATCTAGCCACTGCATACGAACTCCAGATGCATGTACCACCTTATACAGCTGGCTTACGTGGGTACTGGGGAATCGAACCTGGGTCTTTAGGTTTTGCAGGCAGGTACCTTAACTGCTAAGCCATCTCTCCAGTCCTGACTTTTTTTTTTTTTTTTTTTGAGGTAGTGTCTCGCTCTAGCTCAGGCTGACCTGGGATTCACTATGTAGTCTCAGGCTGGCCTTGAACTCACAGTGATCCTCCTGCCTCTGCCTAAAGGCTTTGACTTTTTTATATCCATGTATTAATGCTACTCTTAGTTTTGGTTAGAGAAGCTTCTCTTTTCAGATGGGTGTAAACACTAGGGGTGACTCAAAACTATACTGCTGAGAAGAAGTGACGGAGTGAGTCTTCAGCACTGAGACATCTTTATTACACCCTCCAAGGCTCAGAGTCCACTGTGAAAGAGGTGGTGGAAAGAATGTAAGAACCAAAGGAAGGGTAGGACTGCTTACAATGAACCTTCCTGACACAAAATGACCTTGATACTCATGACCTCACAGTGCCTGACACTACCTACGCCAGACCTTCACAATGGGAGAAGATGATGACATAAACACAGAAGAGACACTAATTGGAAGGGGGAGGGGATTCGATGAAGCTTGGGTGGGCGGGTTGAGAGTGGTGGGAGGGAATTATCATGGTTTTATTGTCTATACTTATGAAGGCTGTCAATAAAAAGAAAGGACTGGAGTGATGGCTTAACGGCTAAGGGGCTTGCCTGCGAAGCCAAAGGACCCAGGTTCGATTTCCTGGTACCCATGTAAGTCAGATACATAAGGTTATGCATGCATCTGGAGTTCGTTTGCAGTTGCTAGAGGCACTGGCACGCCCATTCTCTCTCTCTCTCTCTCTCTTTGTATCTGCCTTTTTCTCTTTCTCTCTGTAATAAATAAAATATTTAGAAAAAATTAAGCTATTGATAACGGGCATCAACATCTGAAAAGGAAATGCAGATGCCTAACATACATCTGGAAACATCTGGTGGATGTTGTGCACAGGGCCAGGCAAATAGAGCCAAATAACAATTGCTCTTCACTAACGAGTTCCTTGAATGGAGTCCCTTGGTCAGTCAGTAGTTCTCAACTTTTGAGTTGTGAGCCCACAGGTGGGGGTCAGGAGGCGAGGCGGTGCCGGGGGATGGGGGTGGGGGTGGGAGAAGGGCGGGGGCGTGCACAGAGGCGGGGCAGCGGGCGGGAGGTGCTGGGCAGACAGGCAGGGAGGCCGGCAGCCCGGAGTCTCGTATCGCGAGAGTTGCGCGGGCCGAGCTATCGCAGCCGTGTATTCCCCCACCCTGCCGGGAGGAGCCGCCGGCCCTGGACTCCTCCGAATTCTGAGCTCTCATCATGGCGGCCTCGGCGGCCGTCGGGGGGTCGCAGGCGTCCCAGCCCGAGGTGTCGGCGCAGGCTCCGGCCCTGGACAAGGCGGCCACCGCGGCGCACCTGAAGGCCGCTCTCAGCCGGCCCGACAACCGTGCGGGCGCCGAGGAGCTGCGGGCGCTGCTGGAGCGGGTGCTGAGCGCCGAGCGGCCGCTGGCCTCGGCTGCGGGCGGCGAGGAGGCGGCGGCCGGCGGCGGCGGCGGGGCCGGGCCGGGGGCGGCGGAGGAGGAGGCCCTGGAGTGGTGTAAGTGCCTTCTGGCCGGCGGCGGCGGCTACGACGAGTTCTGCGCGGCCGTGCGGGCCTACGACCCCGCGGCGCTCTGCGGCCTGGTGTGGACGGCCAACTTCGTGGCCTACCGCTGCCGGACGTGCGGCATCTCCCCGTGCATGTCGCTGTGCGCCGAGTGTTTCCACCAGGGCGACCACACGGGACACGACTTCAACATGTTCCGCAGCCAGGCCGGGGGCGCCTGTGACTGCGGGGACAGCAACGTGATGCGGGAGAGTGGGTGAGTGGAGGGCCAGCGGGGGGGGGGGCTCCTCCCCCGGACGAGGCGACCGGGCCGAGGCCTTGGGGTGCTCGCGGAGGCCTCCCGGGGCTGGGGTGGGGGACGACGACGACTCGGGAGCCGACCCTGGGCTGTCACGGGAAGGGTGTGGGGGAGGGCGCCGCCACATGGGGCTGGAGGTGACTGAGCTGTCAGTGGTGGAAAGGGGGTGGGGAGGAACCGGGGAGCCGAGGGCCGGGGAAGCAGAGGCTGGGAATTTTCGGGAAGGCCAGGGCCGGGGAGTGATGGGGAGAAAAATAAGGGGAATCCGGTGTGGAGGCCGCACTTGTCTACTAGGTTGGCAAAGGATGTAAAACCTGGCTGCCTGGGTTCTTGGGACGAGACTTAGAAGTGATTTGGATTGACCCGGAGTGAGTGCGTTGGGACCTGAATTGGGTCACCGGATGACAGGAGCCGGGAAGATGGTCTTGTAAGTGCAGGGTAAGATCCTTGGGGTGGGGGTGGGGGGAGAGGCTTCTCTGCTGTCAGTGTGTCTGTCAGTAAGGAGGAAAGGAGCTCTCGAGCTGATGTAGGTTGAGGGAGGAGGGGAGGGGTGGGGCTTGCATAAAAAGTGACTGTTAAGCTGTCAGTGGAGTATTTGGTGTGCTCGACTGTGACATCTTGAATTGGGCTACTAGGCAGTTATAGAAAACCCTTCATATTAGAACAACAGACAAGACACTGAGTGAATTAGGAACCATGTGTGAGATCTCCAGTTAAGGGCCCTTTAATCACTAACTAATATAAGAGCCTCTGTCTAGAAGACGACGCTCAAATGCACCTTTCATAAAAGCATATGTTTTAAAAAATATATATTTGCAAGGGGAGGGGCATGAGAATGAATGAGAGCACCAGGACCTCTGGCCATTGTAAATGAACTTGAGCTGTAATGTGCCACTTTGTACATCTGGCTTTATGTGGATACTGGGGAATTGAACTGGGGACATCAGGCTTTGCAAGCAAGTGCCTATAACCACTGAGCCATTTATCTTGCCCAAATACATGTATTTTCTCAATTTATTTATTTGAGAGCGAAAGAGAATTGGGCACGCCAGGGCTTCCAGCCATTGCATATGAACTCCAGACGCATGTGCCATCTTGTGCATCTGGCTTATGTGGATTCTGGGGAATTGAACCTGGGTCCTTAGGCTTCACAGGTAAGCGCTTTAACCATTAAGCCATCTCTCCAGCCCCCACATACATGTATTTATTTATTTATTTATTTTAGAGTGACAGACAGAGAGAATGGGTGCATCATGGCCTCCAGCCACTGCAAATGAACTCCAGATGCATGCGCCACCTTGTGCATCTGGCTAATGTGGGTCCTGGGGAATTGAGCCTTGAACTGGGGTTCTTAGGCTTCACAATCAAGCGCTTAACCACTAAGCTGTCTCTCCAGTCCCCCAAATACATATATTTTTGATAGGCATGATGAACCTAGTGTTATCACTTCCTCTTAATCTCCTTACATTACAGTAGAAAAGGAAAAATACCTTAAATAGTAGTCAGGAGAGTTGAGAGAGAAAAGGTTTATTTAAAAAGGAGGTATTTGGAACTTAGTACTAATAATTACAACTAACATTTGCGATCTGGAAATTATGCTTGATATTTTTAACTTTTTTTGGGGGGGGTTTCAGGGTAGGGTCTCACTCTAGCCTAGCCTTACCTGGAACTCACTCTGTTTTTCAGGCTGTCCTGGAACTCACTGTGATCCTCCTACCTCTGCCTCTCAAGTACTGGAATTAAAGGTGTGCACCACCACACCTGGCTCGCTTTAGCCAGATGTGGGGGTGCACACCTTTAATCCCAGCACTTGGGAGGCAGAGGTAGGAGGATTGCTGTGAGTTCAATGCCACCGTGACACTATGGAGTGAATTCCAGATCAGCCTGGGCTAGAGTGAGACCCTACCTTGAAATTAGGGGGGGGAAATATATATATATATATATATATATATTGTAATAAAAGGATATGTAGTTTGAAGTTTTACTCATACCTGGTCTCTGTAAGGTTTGGGTGTGACCAAGACCATGCAAATCACTCTGAGGCAAAGATGAAAGCTTTTTATCTGGGGGGGGAGGGGCACAAGTTGCTAGGACTGACTCTCAAGAGTGGAGCACAGCCAATCTGAGATTCCAGACAGTGGGCTTTATAGGGCTCTTCAGGTAGGGGAAGGTGAGGAAGGGAAAAGTTGAATAAGAAAAAGTTTGCGCCAGGCGTGGTGGCACACACCTTTAATCCCAGCACTTGGGAGGCAGAGTTAGGAGGATCACTATGAGTTCGAGGCCACCCTGAGAATACATAGTGAATTCCAGGTCAGCCTGGGCTAGCATGAAACCCTACATTGAAAAAACAAAAAACAAACAAACAAAAGTCAAGGTGTGACACGAGAACAGTGACCAGGTGACTTACAAGATAGGGGGGCAGGAAATCATGACCTAGGGGGCATTGTTAGGCAAGGAAGGGTTCTTGAGGAATGTGGGTAAGACTTTGTCTCCATCTTGCTGTCCTCAGTGACTGCATTTTTGGGAGCCTGTCTTGATCTAACATTCCAGCCTTTTGTTAATGATAAGAGACAAAGGTTAATTTTTTCATGCTGACCATAAGGGCAATGAGTTCTTAGAGAGAGGCTAGATAATGCAGTCAGTGGGTCTCCCTTCAGGGCAGGTGATGAGGAGGCAGTTTCATGGTGGCTAGAGGTGGCAGAGTATTGAGATCAATAGCACCAGTGTAGCATGTTGTTATGACTTGGTCCTGAATGAAACAGAGACTTCTCTCATATATCCCTGTATTGAGTTGGCTTCTGGGCAGTGGCTGGCAGACACCTATTATAGAGAAGGTGAGGTAGATGTGCTCTGTGCATCCCATGAGAAGACAGAAGGGAGAATAAAAGAGCTTGTTACTCTTATCAACAGCTGTGACATCAAAACCCCAGTCGTAAAGGAAGCATGAACATTTCAGAGGCGAGGGATAGATGTCTTGGGGCAAGAGAGAGGAAGTAGAGGGGCATTTTGGGATCAGGCGAAGAGTAGGAAGACAAGAGAGTTTAAGTTTGAGAGTGCCCATTGGGGTGGCAGTGTACTTATCCATGGATGAGATAGGGTAAGGGCTAAGGAAGGAAGGGGCTCTGATTCTAGCTAAGGCAAGTGGGAGGAGCTGGAGTCAGGGTAGGTGGCGTTCAGAAGTAATCAGGGACAGGTAGAGGCAGAGGCATGAGTTAATGTTAGAGTTTAGTATTGTAAGTCAGCATCAGAGAGGGGAGCCTATTGGTCTGACTCATTGTTTATATTGTAATTGTATTTTTCTCATTGGGTGATTAAGACCATGTTGGCTGCCAGAATTAACTGTATATTTTGGAGGTCAATAATGGCACTGTAGGAGAGACTTTTAGGGACCTGTGAGGATTCTATGACTCTCAGCATTGTCATCTGCTAGGATAAGTGAAGGCTGTGTTGACCAAGTGGCCCTCCCTCTCTTGGGAAGCCTGGAGGACTGATTTTCCTCCGATGTGACTCTTCTATTGCAGATACACATCTCTGGGTCTCCATATCCTCTGATCAAGAAGATAGGTAACTATGTACCAGAAGCTAGAAGTTAGTACAGTCCCATCATCTTCTGTGGCCTTCTGACCCAGGAGCAGGAACCAAAATATTGGTTATCCTTTTAACTCAAGTGTTTCCAATTGATTTTGTCTTCTACATATGGTTATTACTCACTCAGAGAGACTGTATGTATCTGATTAGCAAAACAGATTAGTTAAAAAGGTGCAGAACATATCTTGTGAGAGAATGACACAATAGTTTTACATTCTGATTAGTAAGTATTTAAGTTTAGTTGTCAGGTGACAGTGTAATCTATATCTGGGACATAGAAAGCATACACATTCTATCTTAAGTATCTGTCAGTTATAAGTATAGGCAGTACATTTTAGTAGTCTGAAAACAATACTTTATCAATAACTTTAAGGCAGTTTGTTTAATCTAGAAATTGTATGCCAGGAAAAAGACAAGACAGTATAAAAACTTAGCATCTGTGTTTGAAAACAACTTGGGCTAGTCTGTATACCTATGCGGGTACCAATTACCACCAAAACTGGAAGTAGAACAGTAATTTAAGATTATTTTTCTAGGATAGGAAACATGTCTTAAGCATCCATATCTCTATAGGCAGCGAACTTAAGATACCAGAAATGAGACAATTTAGTTAAGTGAAACTTTGAGACTGATTATACATAGCTCAAGAATAAAATAAAACTTGGTCATTGTTGAGTTAAGCAAGCCTGATTTTAACATATGTTAGAGACAATATGACAGACACAAAGTAATTTCTTAAATAAGTACCTTTTATCATTGAACAATTTTAAGGCTTAATTAAAGAAATATGACTGTTATATGAAGCTTAGACAAACTATATTAATATTGTTTGTATACAGTGGGTTTTCCTAAGACATGGGTAGCTTCTTCAGTTTTCCTAAGAACAAAATCACAATAAGTCACTTTTTATAAGACTTAGATTATAACCTCAGTGATAATCAGCCAGCAAAACCAGCATGAAAAAGACAAGAACCATCTTAAAATTACAGAGTTTTAGCCAGGCATGGTGATGGATGCTTATTGATAGTCAAGCATCACAGACTTTGTATAAACCAAATTATAATATTCTGATATCTGGAAAAGTCTGATATTAACAAAAAGTACTGTTCACATATTTAAGGCACATGAGGCTACAGAGAGTAAACTATGAACAAAGGATCTGACAGAATTTAAAATAAACAGGAAACCTATATTATGTAGTAACATTTTTGGCTTAAATATGAAGACATGAAAAGTTTTTATAATTTTTAAAGTTCATCAGAATTGGGATACCTTTATATACTATATAAATATTTATGAGGAGATTTAGCACTTTTAAAAGCTAAATAACATGCCCATCCAATCTATAAGCCAGCTTCTGAAATTAATTTAGCTATATTTAACATACCCAAAGAATAGAGGAACTGGATTAAACTGCTATGATGTAATGAAGAAAGGAGACAAGTCTCATTGGAAAAGAGAGGAAATGGGCATGCCAGGACCACTTACCACTGCAAACAATTTCTAAATGTATGCTCCACTATGTGCATCTGGCTTTGCAAATAATCACCTTTAACTGCTGAGCTAAAAAGAAATATTTTTAATCTCTTCCAAATCAACTTTATAGAACTATACTGAACGCCAAACATACACAAAATTTTATGACACAATCTATAACCTTTGCACCTCAACCAACTCTCTAATTCTGTCTGTGGTACTTTGGAAAACTTGTTCAGTAATGACGTAAGTTAAATTAAAATATTAAGACTGATTGTTGGAGGAATTGAGGAATTACATCTTAAATCACAACATGACTTTGTTTAGAATTGTCTTTTACTGTTCACCATGAAGTAAATAGTTTTCAAGTGTGTGACAATAAATAATGTTTAATGTTTCAAATGTGGTCTATTTACCATATAAAATAGGATAAAAAAGAGTAAATAAATCCTCTGTGAGGTTTTCTTTTTTTTTTTTTTTTTGAGGCAGAGTTTTAGGTATAATAACCTGAGGAGAGGATTAAATATTAATGAGTCAATTTTAGCCTTAAGATTTAGTTAAAAGGTTGACAAATAGAGGAACCTAGTTAACTTGGTTGGGTGCTCTAAATTCAGTCTTTCATCACCATTATTATGACTGGATTAACATCAATGAGTTAAACTTAAGTTTACAACCTGAATATCATAGCAACCTGCTACCAGCCAGGGTCATACTTTGTTAGTCTGATGTAAGCCCTAGGTTTATAGTCATTTTATATCTCAAGAAGTCTGTAATCTGATTAAGTACTTTGTCTTTAACCTTCTGTTTAAGCTTACTCATATCTTCATCTACAGACTTTACTCGTCTCCATACTTAACAGTCTTTGTAACCACTCTGTAACAATCCTTTTCATTAGACATTTAACATCCAACACTTAAGGTTTCCTCTCCAGCTTATCTTCTCTAGTCAGTTCATCTCATAACTATCAACAAAAACTTTCATTGTTCTTACTATAAGACTTTAAAGATTTTTATTATTATTTATTTATTTATTAGGTTGGGGGGGGGGGAGAGAGAGAGAGAGTGAGAATGGGCGTGCCAGGGCCTCTAGCCACTGCAAATGAACTCCAGGAGCATGCACCACCATGTGCATCTGGCTTATGTGGGACCAGAGAATCGAATCAGGGTCCTTAGGCTTTGCAGGCATGTGCTGTAACTGCTAAGCCCACAGTAAGACATTTTTTTTTTTGAAGGTAGGCCCTTGCTCTAGCTCAGGCTGACTTGGAATTCATTATGTAGTCTCAGGGTGGCCTCGAACTCATGATGATCCTCCTAGCTTTGCCTCCCGAGTGCTGGGATTAGAGGTGTGCGCCACCACACCCAGCGCCGTAAGACTTTTAATATGACCATTTAAGTTTTTTTTTTTTTTTCTCAAAAGGCCTTTTGAAATAACCTTCTTATAAAAGAGTAGACCATACTTGACTTATACTATTTACCCAGAATAAACATTGAGCTTTGGAACTTTGTCTCTTATAATTTTCGTGAAACACATTTTTAAAAACTATGAAATCATATTCGAACATTAGTAGAAATTGTTTTTACAAACTCAGTATTGGGTACTTCTAAATTTAAGCATAAATTTTGAGGCTGTTGTTTGATAGACGTTTCATAGAAGCATAGAAAGATAAAATAAATGTAAAAACAGTTACAAATTTCTTTCTTTTCTTTTTTTTTTTGGTTTTACAAGGTACGGTCTCACTCTGGCCCAGGCTGACCTGGAATTTACTATGTAGTCTCAGGGTGGCCTTGAACTCATGGCGATCCTCCTACCTCTGCCTCCAGTGCTGGGATTAAAGGCCTGCGCCATCACGCCCAGTACAAATTTCTTGTAAGAAGTCCCCATCTGTTCATAGCGACATCATTATGCTGGGGCCAGGATCTGGAGGTTCCCTGTGCTTGCAGCCCCCTGGCTTTGCAAGGCAGGGAAGCTAAGAAAGAGCCATTTTTTTTTTTCTTCCTGAATTCCAGGGAGAGTTTTGGTCTTCCCTCAGGGCTACAAGGCAGCTTTCCGATCCTGCCATTTTACAATTTTTTTCTTTTAGTTTTCATTTAAAAAAAATTTATTTATTTATGAGAGAGAAAGAGACAGAAAGAGAGAATGGGCATGCCAGGGCCTCTAGCCACTGCATATGGACTCCAAACACATGTGCCCTCTTGTGCATCTGGCTTACGTGGGTCTTGGGGAATCGAACCCAGGTCCTTAAGCTCTGCAGGCAAATACCTTAACTGCAAAGCCATTTCCCCAGTCCGTAGTTTTCATTTTTTAAATTGACAACTTCCATAATTGTAAACAATATCCCATGATAACCCCCCCCCCACTTTCTCCTTTGAAACTCCACTCTCCATCATATCCCCTCCCCCTCTCAGTCAGTCTCTCTTTTGTTTTGATGTCATGATCCTTTCCTCCTATTATGATGGTCTTGTGTAGGTAGTGTCAGGCACTGTGAGATCATGGATATCCAGGCCATTTTGTGTCTGGAGGAGCACATTGTAAGGAATCCTACCCTTCCTTTGGCTCTTACATTCTTTCCGCCACCTCTTCCACAATAGACCCTGAGCCTTGGAAGGTATGATAGAGAGATTCAATACTGAGCACTCCGGTCACTTCTTTCCAGCACCATGATGCCTTCTGAATCATCCCAAGGTCACTGCCATCTGAAAAGAGAAGATTCTCTACCAAAAGTGAGAGTAGCATTAATGTATGTGTATGAACATTAAGAGAAGTGCTTACTGGGCAGTTTGATAAGCATAATATATACATTTTGCCAGACAGCAGCAGATGTTACACCCCTAGGGATCATGAATACCCCTGCTTTAAGTTTTCAGTATCAGGGATGTATTCCCTCCCATGGAGTGGGCCTCCAGTCCAATTAGAGGGCAGTTGGTTTCCACTATGATAGATGTGCCACTATTGCACCCATTGGCTCATTTGGCCTGGCTGGCCAAATATAAGGTTTGCAATGTCCACTGCTGGGTATCTTCACTGGTGATTTCTGTCTCTCCCATTGAACTGCATGCAGTGTGGCTTTTTCCAGCTTTTTGTCAGCTGGTCTGCATGGAGGAAGTTTTCAGCTCAGCTTCAGCAGGATTTTTCAGTGACCTTGCATCCCAAGTATGTGGAGTCTTCAGCAATAGGGTCTTACCATCTATTGCTGGTGGGAAACCAAGGGCCTTGGCAATGGCCTGTAATGTTTTGGGGGCATCAGAGACCTCCCTGGCCAACAACTCACTGGAAGGTATCCCATCCCTGGCACTGAAAATTTTGTAGTATAAATCTATGGCACCTGACTGTTCCATTGTCCAAAAAAGTAGGTTTCCATATGACTTATTTATATCCACTTAGATTTTGATTAGACCTCCCTCTACCTTTCCTTTACTCAATCTCTTCCCCTGACCTCACTTGGGCCTTTTCACCCCCATTAATCTGTTCTTCTACTTACATATATACAATACCATCCTGTTAAGTCCCCCCCGCCCCCATTTAATTATATCTTCTTTCTAGCTTACCGGCCTCATTTTACAACTCTTTAAGAGTAGGAGAATCTTTTTTTTTTTTTTTTTTTTTTTTTTGCTTGATCTTAATTACCTTTAGTGTTTCTTCTGAGGGACACTCAACAGTAAAAATTTGCTATACCGTCTAGTACAGTGGGCCTGGTGGAGAATATCCCCTACAATGAAATGGCACAGAACAGAAATCATTCTGCAGCTTTAGGGTTGTGAACCACATACATACTCATACACACACATTCCTTTTAAGTGCACTTTTTCATATAGACTCCAGACAACCATTTCCCTTTTACACATTCATTTATTCTTTTTTTATTTAGAAGATATGCATTCCCATTTTAAGTTTCTATTCTATTTATAACTCCGGAGACCAAAATCAATCCTTGTTACCAGGCAGGGGGTCAGGAGAGGCTGGAGGAGCCAGAGGAGCTACCCCTGTTTTAAGTTTTCAGTATCAGGGTTGTATTCCCTCCCATGGAGCGGGCCTGCAGTCCAATTGGAGGGCAGTTGGTTTCCACAATAATAGACGTGCCACTATTGCACCCGTTGGCTCATTTGGCCTGGCTGGCCAATTATAAGGCTTGCAATGTCCACTGTTGAGTATCTTCACTGGTGGTATCTCTTTTTCCCTTGAACTACATGTAGAATGGCTTCTTCCAGCTCTCTGTCAGCTATATATATAGATTTAAAAAATTTTTATTTTTATTTATTTATTTGAGAGAGAGAGAGAGAGAGAGAGAGAGAGAGAATGGGTACACCAGGGCCTTCAGCTATTGCAATCAAACTCCAGATGCATGTGCCCCCTTGTGCCTCTGGCTTACCTGGGTCCTGGGGAATTGAACCCAGGTCCTTTGGCTTTGCAGGCAAACACCTTAACCGCTAAGCCATCTTTCCAGCCCAGGTTTTTAACCTGTTAGTGGGCAAGGTGGACGACTGTGTTCTGAAAGGTGAAAGAGGCTGGCACTGAAAGATGAGAACTCAGGAGGGAGAGAAGGGAGGAGGAGAGTGACCTGAGATGATGCATCCAAACCAACAGGTGCCCCTCACGGTACAGCAGACCAGAGAGTGAGAGACTTGAGGTGTCAAGAGTGCGTCTTTCTTGAGACCTGGAGTTGGGGCCCAAAAGAGGCTGAGCAGTGTAGCCTGGCATGCCAGTAGCTTCCAGGAGGAGGGATTAAACCCAACAGCAGGCTAACCTGAGAGGGACACTTACCAAGGAGGAGGGAGTAGACTGAGAAGGGAAGGAGAGCGAGACCGAATTGTGGGGGATGTGAAAACTGGTACCAGGCATAGGTGGTCTGAAGCCTTCAGAGTGTCAAATGGCAGTCTGGTGGTCTCATCAGGGAGAGGAGGTCTGACTGCCCAAGAGGGCAACTGGAAGCCTCCCATCTGAGTCATGAGCACCAGATGTAAGGTTCGGGAGTGACCAAGACCATGCAAACCACTCTGAGGCAAAGATGAAAGCCAGGACTGACTCTCAAGGGCAAAGCACAGCCAACCTGAGGTTTCAGATAGTGGGCTTTATAGGGCTTTTCAGTTGGGAGAAGGTGAGGAAGGGAAAAGTTAAATTAAAGAAAGGTTTCTTTAGGGGAGATCTAAGATATCCAGGGCATAACACCAGAACAGTGATCGGATGACTTATAAGATAAGGGGGCAGGAAATCATGACTTGGGGGGGGTGGTGTTGTTAGGCAAGGAAGGGATAATGGCTGGAGTGTTTCTTGAGGAATGTGGATAAGTCTCTGTCGCCATCCTGCTGTCCTTGGCAATTCCATTTTTGGAGCCTGTCCCCTAACAGTCTCCTGCCAGTTTCTTCTCATTGTTACTATTTTGTCTTAGTGCAAAAGCAAATGAGGCTAAATATATTTCCTAATTTTGTTGTGTCCTTTATACGCAAGGTAACATACTATACATTGTTCTACATCTTGCATTTTTCACATAAATATCTTTTTTTTTTTCCTGGTTTTTCAAGGTGGCCTCTCACTCTAGCTCAGGCTGACCTGGAATTCACTATGTAGTCTCAGGGTGGCCGCGAACTCATGACAATCCTCCTACCTCTGCCTCCCAAGTGCTGGGATTAAAGGCATGTGCCACCATGTCCATCTACATAAATATCAATAAGTCACTGTCTTCATTCTATTCTGTAAAATTATACCGTTGGGGCTGGGGAGATGGCCCCGCAGTTATGCTTGTAAGAACTGCTACATAGTGTTCATGAATTTGTTGTACTTGATCTAATGTCTTTTGATGGGCAGGAAGAGTCCCATTGTGCGAGCTGGGATGATGGCTCAGCTGTTAATGGTGCTTGCTTGCAAAGCTTTCCCACCTGGGCTTGACTCCCTGGTACCCATGTAAAGCCACATGCAGAAAGTGCCACATGCACCTGGAATTTTTTTGTAGAAGCAAGAGGCCCTAGAACACCCTTTCTCATTCTTCCTCCCTCCCTCAAATAAATAAAAATACTAAAAAAAGATTCCCAGTACAATATAATAAACTTATATGCCTGCTTTGTTCTGCATGAAGAATATTAATGGGATGAATTTTCAAAAGTGGGATTTTTGTAGCCATGCGTGGTAATGTACTCCTTTAATCCCAAAACTCAAGAAGGCAGAGGTAGGAGGATTGTTGTGAGTTCAAGGGCACTCTGAGTCTTCATAGTGAATTCCAGGTCAGCTTAGGCTACAGTGAGACCCTACCTGGAAAAACAACAGCAGCAGCAACAACAATAACAAAACAAACAAAAAAAAGTGGGATTTTTTTTTTTTTTTTTACTTTTTCAAGGTAGGGTCTCATTCTAGTCCAGGCTGACTTGGCACTCACTCTGTAGTCTCAGGCTTGTTTCGAGCTCACGGCAATCCTACCACTGCCTCCCAAGAGCAGGGATTAGGTGTGTGCCACCACACCTGGCTAAAAGTGGGATTTTTAAATTGATCTCTACAAAGTTTATTGTAAGTAGTATGTTAATTTGCCTGTTTTCCAACAGCCTCATTGCCTTTGGATTTTCATCTGTCTATTTGGTGGAAGTGGTCAAATTTTAACTGCTTTTCAACAATTCTGAAATAGTTATTCCCAGTGTTCAGAGGAGAAGAGTAGGGCACAGAGTTTAAAAACTTGTTCATGATCAATCAGGGCGTACTATAAAGTGAGACCTCTAACCACTCTCTACAGCCTCTATTTTTTGTGCTTTTTTCTACCCCCTCCCTTCCCCCCCCCACCCCAAGGCAGGGTCTCACTCTGGCCCAGGCTGATCTGGAACTCATTCTGTAGGTCTTGACTGGCCTTGTACTCATAGCAATCCTCCTGCCTGTGCCTTCCAAGTGCTACGATTAAAGGTGTGAGCCACCATGCTTGACTTAGTTTATAATTCTTAAAAAAATATTTATTTATGTATTTAGTTATTTGAGAGATAGAGAAAGAGGCAGAGAGAGAGAGAGAAAGAGAGAGAATGGGTGTGCCAGGGCTTCTAGCCACTGCAAACGAACTCCAGACACATATGCCACCTTGTGCATCTGGCTTTACGTGGGTCCTGGGGAATTGAACTTGGGTCCTTTGGCTTTGCAGGCAAGCATCTTAACCACTAAGCCATCTCTCCAGCCCCTTATTTATGTATTTATATTTGTGGGGGGGGGGAGGGAAAGAGGCAGAATGGGCACACCAGGTTCTGTAGCCACTGCAAATGCATTCCAGACACATGTGCCGCCTTGTGCATCTGGCTTTACCTGGCTACTAGGGAGTCAAACCCATGTCATTAGGCTTTGCAACCAAGTTCCTTAAGTGCTGAGCCATCCCTCCAACCTCAGTTTATAATTTTTTTTTCTTTTGGGTGTTTGGAGGTGGGGTCTCATTGTACCTCAGGCTGTCCTGGAATTCCCCAATTTATAATTAAAAAATTATTTGTGTATTTTGTGTGTGCCTGTGTTCATGTGTTTATGTTTTTGTGTGTCGGCGTGTGTATATCACAGCATGTGTGTGGAGGTCAGAGAACAACTCTTCATGTTGGCTCTTGCCTTTCTACCATTTGAGGCAGTGTCTCTTGACTCTGTCTGCTTTTGTTCTTTACTGGACTTGCCAGTAGCTTCCAGGGAAGTTCTGTTTGTGCTCCTCACTTCACAGTCAGTGTGTTGGGATTAAAGAAGCCCATCTTGGCATCTAGCTTTCTAAAATGTATTTTAAAAAATTTATTTATTTATTTGAGGGGGGGGCAGACACAGAGAGAGTGAGTGTGAGCATGCCAGGATTTCCTGCCACTGTGAAAAACTCCAGATACATGTGTCACTCTGGCTTTACGTGGGTACTGGGGAATCAAACTTGGAAACTTTGGTCCTTTTACTTTGCAGGCAAGCACTTAGCCATCTCTCCAAACCAGCTTTTTTTTTTTTTTTTTTTTGAGGTGGGGTCTAGCTCTACCCCAGGCTGACCTGGAATTCACTATGTAGTTTCAGGGTGGCCTTGAATTCATGGAAATCCTCCTACCTCTGCCTCCTAAGTATTGGGATTAAAGGAATGTACCACCATGCCTGGCCTGGTCTCTGGCTTCTCTGGCTTTTTATGTAGGGTCTAGGACTTGGATACTCAAACTTGAGCAGTGAACACATTAGCCAATGAACTACCTCCCCAACCCTTTAATTTCTTTTAATTTCATATGTAATCATAATTTATTTACCTGTTTCTTTGCTTCCCAGTGGCTGAAGTGAACATCTTTCCTTTGTACAAAAGTATAGAAATATTGGGCGTGGGGGTGCATGCCTTTAATCTCAGCTCTCAGGAGGCAGAGATAGGAGGAATGCCACGAGTTCGAGGCCACTCTGAGACTACACAGTGAATTCCAAGTCCGCCTGGGCTACAAGACCCTACCTCCAACCCCCCGCTACAAAAAAGGATAGAATTTCTTTAGGAGAGATTCCTAGGAGAGGAGTTGGTGGACTATAGAATGGATTAATTTATTTACTTTTTTTTTTGTATTACTAGATAGTTAAGAATTGCCTTCCAGTTGTTGATACAGTTTACTCTTTTTTATTGTTTTGGTTTTTGAAGGCAGGCTGACCTGGGCTATGTTGTCTATGTCATTGTGTCGTCTCAGGGTGGCCTCAAACTCATGGTGATCCTCCTACCCCTGCCTCCCAAGTGCTGGGATTAAATGTGTACGCCACAACGCCCAACTCTTTTTTATCTTTATTTATTTATTAGAGAAAGAGAGAGAGAGAGAGAGAGAGAGAGAGAGAGAGAGAGAATGGGTGCACCAGGGCCTCTAGCTACTGTAAATGAACTTTAGATGCATGCACTACTTTGTGCATCTGGCTTTACACAGGTACTGGGTAATTGAACCTGGGTCGTTAGGCTTTGCAGGCAAGTGTCTTAAATGCTGAGCTATTTCTCCAGCCCATTTTACTTTTAATTGTATTGCCACCTTCAAATTTGCTTTCTTGTTTTTTCTACTTATGAAAAACAGTGTACATACGCATCACACATATTCTTTTTTTTTCCTGATCTACTGTTTATAAATGTTTTCATAAACACACACACACACACACACACACACACACACACACACATATTTATACTTTTTTTCTTTTCAATTGTTTTTTTTTTTCGAGGTAGGGTCTCACTCTAGCCCAGGCTGACCTGGAATTAACTATGTAGTCTCAGGGTGGCCTCGAACTCAAGGTGATCCTCCTACCTCTGCCTTCCGAGTGCTGGGATTAAAGGCATGCGCTACATGCCCCGCTCAATTTTTTTTATTAACAACTTCCGTGATTATGACAAACAATATCCCATGGTAATGCCCTCCCTCCCCCCACTTTCTCCTTTGAAACTCCATTCTCCATCATATCCCCTCCCCAAACTTTTATTTTCCTCTTAGTCAAATTGAACTTTTTTTTTTTTTTTTTTTTTTTTGGCTTTTCAAGGTAGAGTCTCACTCTAGTCCAGACTGACCTGGAACTCACTCTGTAGTCCCAGGCTGCCCTTGAACTCACAGCAGTCCTATCTCTGCCTCCCGAGTACTGGAATTAAAGGTCTGTGCCATCAAGCCTGGCTACTTAAATTTCTTTTTGGTTCATATTTTTAAAAGTACATTTATTTATTTATTTGAGAGAGAAAGGGGCAGATAGATAAAGACAGAGAGTGGGCATGCCAAGGCCTCTAGTCATTGCAAACGAACTCAAGCTGTTTGTGCCACCTTGTGAATCTGGCTTTACTTGGGTATTGGGGAATTGAACCTGGGTTCTTTGGCTTTGCAGGCAAGTGTCTTAACCACTAAGCCATCCTTCCAGTCCTGGTTTATAGTTTTTTTTTTTTTTTGCCCATTTTCTAGTGTTTTATTTACTTACTATTTTGCTGGGTTTTAAGTGTGCTCAGATACTGATTCTGGATTATATGGATTTCTAATTTCATCTACTAGTTTGTGGCTTTTTCCCTTCTAGTGCTTGTGCTGCTTTTGCAGTTCTTTTGTTGTGTTTTGGTGCTATTTGTAGTGGTTTTGATGTAGCTTGAATGTGCTCCCAGTGTTGCTGTGTTGAGAGGTGGTGGAACATTTAAGAGGTGAAGCATAGTAGAAAGTGATTAGTCACTGGAGGTGTTGTCCTTACAGTGTAGTTCTTGTGGGAGCTCATTAGTTCCTCTGAGAATGGAGCCAAACCTGGCTTCTTTTATTGCCATGTGATCTTTTATATATTTTCTTTCATCATTGAGATACCATCTGTCATGAGGTCCTCAACAGAAGCTGGACAGATGGAGCTCCCTGATCTGATCTTGGACCTGCATCCTCCAAAACTGAGCCAAGTAATCTCTTTTCTTCATAAGGTATCAGCATCAGGCTCACTCTTTCTTTTCTTTTCTTTTCTTTTCTTTTCTTTTCTTTTCTTTTCTTTTCTTTTCTTTTCTTTCTTTCTTTCTTTCTTTCTTTCTTTCTTTCTTTCTTTCTTCTTTCGGATTTTTTGAGATAGAGTCTTGCTCTAGCTCAGGCTAGAGCACCATTCTCTGTCTTTATCTGCCTCTCTCTCTCAAATAAATAAATTAATTAATTTAAAAATATGAACCATGAAGAAATTTAAATAGTCAGGCGTGATGGCACAGGCCTCTAATTCCACTCCGGAGGAAGAGATAGAAGGATTGCTAGAGACCTGGAATTCACTATGTAGTCTCAGGGTGGCCTCAAACTCATGGTGATCCTCCTACCTCTGCCTCCCAAGTGCTGGGATTAAAGGCGTGCACCGTCACACCTGGCAGGCATTTTCTGTAGTAACAGAATGTGGACTAAGTTTTGTTCTAAAAGGTTTTAAGTTAAAATCTAGTTTTTCAGCCAGGCATGGTGGTGCATGCTTTTAATCCTAGCACTCAGGAGGCAGAGGTGGGAGAATAGTCATGAGTTTGAGGCCAGCCTGGAACTACCTACCAGAGTGAGTTCTAGGTGACCTGGTCTAGAGTGAGACCCTACCTTGAAAAACTGAAAAAAGGGGGGAAAAAAAGACAGAAAAAAAAGAAAGTTGGTTTATAGTGGTGTTCAGATCTAAATTCTTTTTCTTTTATCTTTTTGTGGTGGTGGTTCACTTTAGCCAAGGCTGACGTGGAATTCACTGTTTCAGGGTGGCCTCAAATTTACGACGATTCTCCTACCTCTTCATCCCGAGTACTGGGATTAAAGTCAGTTGCCACTATGCCCAGCTCTAAATTCTTTCAAAACATTTTTTGGGGAGTGTTCAGAGGGCTCAGAAGGTTGTCTTGGTAAATTGAATCCTTTATTATTATGTATTGTATTTTTTCTTTAGTAATATTTCCTGTTCTCAAACTTACTTTGCCTGTCCTGATATTAATATCGTAACCCATATTTCTTTTGATTTGTGTCAGCTTGGTATGTATGTTTGTGGAGGTTTTAATCAGATGTCTCCCATGAACCCATGTGTTTTGAATGTTTGTTCCCCAGTTGATGACAGTTGGGGAGGTGGAGCCTTGTTGGAGAAGGTGTGTTGCTGGGGATGGACCTTGAGGTTTATTAGCCCTAGTTTGTGGCTTGCCAGTGTTAGTTGACTTATTTTATTTATTTATTTATTTATTTTGGAGGTAGGGTCTCACTCTAGCCCAGGCTGACCTGGAATTCACTATGTAATCTCAGGGTGGCCTCAAACTCATGGTGATTACTTTTGCCTCCCAAATGCTGGGATTAAAGGGACCACCATGCCTGGCTTTTTTATTTCTTTCAAGTTTTGACATTCCATTGGGACTTAATTTTTATTTTTTTTTTATTGGTAGTGTCTCACTCTAGCCCAGGCTAACTTGGCACTTACTCTGTAGTTCCAGGCTGGCCCCTACCTCACAGTGATCCTTCTACCTCTGCCTCCCTGCATGCTGGGATTAATAAATTCGGGGGAATTTCTTTTTTTTTTTTTTTTTTTTTTTGAGGTAGGGTTTCACTCTAGCTCAGACTGACCTGACCTGGAATTCACTCTGTAGTCAGGGTGGCCTTGAACTCATAGTGATTCTCCTACCTCTGCCAGTGCTGGGATTAAAGGCACGTGCCACCATGCCCAGCTAATTTCTTTGTTTTAAAAATAAAATCAAGGAAGGGGCTGGAGAGATGTCTTGGAGGGACAGTAAGAGCTCTTGACTTGCAAGGATTGGGATCTGAGAGGGTCTGATTCACCTTGAATTGTTTGCCAGCATCTATGTAAACAGCTGATCATGGCCATGCATACTAGTAACCCCATTCCTGTGGGGATTGAAGACTGAAGAATTTCTGGGGCTCACTGTGAGCCACTTGATCAAAAGCTGTGGGCTCAGTAAGAGACTCTTTCGAAGAGACAAGATGAATGAGCAATAAAGGTGAATGCCCGACATTCTTTTTTGGCTTCTGTATGTGTACACACAGTGTAGGTGCATCTGCACATGTGTGTGCATACATCGTACACCATATACATATACACATACATGACATACAAATGTGTATATGCAAAAAAAGAGGAAAGCAGTTTTTCTATTTAGGAATGCTCTTTTTCTGTTTATATTTTCAGTGTATTCTTTTTAGCTAAGATAATTTTTTTTTGAGGCAAGCCCAACAGACTGCCCCCCCGCCCCTTTTAATGAGAGGGAGAGAGAGAGAGAGAGAGAATTGGTGCACTAGGGCCTCCAGCCACTGCAATCGAATGCTAGACACTTGCGCCTTCTTGTGCGTATGTGCAGCCTTGTGCATTTGTGTCACCTTGCATGTATGGCTTCCATGGGTCCTTAGGCTTCTCAGGCAAGTGCTTTGACCACTAAGCCATCTTTTCAGCCCAGCTATGATAATAAAAAAATTTTTTTTAAAGATTTTATTTTATTTATTTATTAGAGACACAGAGAGAGAGAAGGGGGGAGAGAGAGAGAGAATAAGAATGGGCATGCCAGGGCCTCTAGCCACTGCAAACAAACTCCAGATGCATGCGCCACCATTGTGCATCTGGCTTATGTGGGACCTGGAGAATTGCACCTGGGTCCTTAGGCTTCACAGGCATGCACCTTAACCACTAAGCCATCTCTCCAGCCCTAAAACATTTTTTAAAAAGTTTATTTGAGAGAGAGAGAGAGAGAGACAGACCAAATGGATGGGCCTCTAGCCACTGCAGACGAACTCCAGATGCATGTGTCACCTTGTGCATCTGACTTACATGGGTCCTGGTGAATTGAACCTGGGTCCTTAACTGCTAAGTCATCTCCCCAGCCCTTTTAAAAATGAAAAAAGAAAACATTATTTACTTATTTATTAGAGAGAAGGGGGAGAGAGAATTCATGGACCAGGGCCTCTAGCCACTACAAACGAACTCCAGACACATGTGCCACCTTGTGCATATGGCTTATGTGGGATCTGGGGAATTGAACCTGGTTCTTAGACTTCACAGGCAAGTCCCTTAACCAGTAAGCCATCTTCCCAGTCCCCTAATTATTTTTAAAATTTATTTGAGAGACAGAGACAGAGACAGAGAGAGAGAGAGAGAGAGAGAAGGGGGGGAGGGAGGGAGGGAGGGAGAGAATGGCCAGCTAAGATAATTTTTGCACTCTTCCTATTACCTTCATCTCCTGGCAATTTATATATTTAATAATAATTTTGTATTTGGCAATGTGGTAAATTATTTGTGACTCTTTGGATTGTGACTGTAGAATACTTTGTCTTTTCTGTTCAGGTATACCAGTCTTTCTTTAAAATAAATCTAAGGAATATAGGGCAAGTACACACCTCAAAGTATTTATATCACTTGCATATTCATTAATGCAGTAAATTAATAATAGTTAAGCAATAGAAAATGTGCTTAGCATGGTGGCACAAGCCTTAAATTCCAGCACTCAGGAGGCAGAAAAAGGAGGGTCCCTTTGAGTTTGAGGCCAGCCTGGAACTACAGAGTGAGTTGTAGGTCAGCCTAGGCTAGAGCCAGACTCTGAGAAACCAAAAAAAAAAAAAAAAAAAAAAAAAAAAAAAAAAAAAGTGTGGGGGGGAGGATGCTGAGGAGATGGCTCAGCAATCTATGCAAGGTCTAACCACCTGGATTTGATTTCCCATTACCTACATAAAGCCAAATACACAAAGTGGTGCATGCATTTGGAGTTCATTTGCAGTGGCTAGAGGCCCTGGTGGACCATTTTTCTCCCTTTCTCTGCCTCTTTCTCTCTCTTAAATAAATAAATACATGCAATATTAAAGAAAAAAGAAAAGAAGGATTTAAAATGTGAATTTTTAGGTATGATGACTTTGTACTGAATGCTTTTTAAAAAAAAATTTATTTACTTATTTGAGAGAGAAAGAGGCAGAGAGAGAGAATGGGCTTTCCAGGGCCTCCAGCCACTGCAAATGAACTCCAGATGCATGTGCCCCCTGGTACATCTGGCTTACGTTGGTCCTGGGGAGTCATACCGGGGTCCTCAGGCTTTGCAGGCAAGTGCCTTAACTGCTAAGCCATTTCCCCAACCTGAATGTTTTATAAAGAGTGGAAGCAATAAAAAATAGTACTTGAAAGTAATATATTGCAGTTAAGAAAGTATATATGTCATGTTGAGTTACATTTTATATGTCATGTTGAGTTTTATTTTGTATTCTGTTTGGAACATGACTACTATGGCCTTTGCATGGGAAAATTCTCCCTGAGCAGAAATTTTAACTTAAAGGTCTATTAAAGTTATATATATATGTAAAACATGACCTTACTTAAAGGATTATGTTGGCTTAGGTTTTAGCCTGTGCTTTTTTATGAATATCGTAAATATGTTCTTGGATCGCTGGATTTCATTGTTAATTTTTTTCTTTTTCTTAGTTTTTTCTTTTCTTTTTCATTACAGGTTTTGTAAAAGGCATCAAATTAAATCAAGTTCAAATATCCCCTGTGTCCCCAAAGACTTGCTGATGATGTCTGAATTTGTTCTTCCAAGATTTATTTTTTGTCTTATTCAATACTTACGAGAAGGCTATAATGAACCAGGTATGTTTTAATCTGTTACTTGTTAATATTCTAAGTTACCAGTTAACAAACCTTTAGTATTAGTGGTGAAGTTTTTACTATGTCACTTGCTATTTTGCTTAACTTTTTAAGAATATTTTATTTACTTGAACCAGCTGTGGTAGGGCATGCCTTTAATCCTAGGATTTGGGAGGCAGAGGTAGGAGGATCGCTGTCAGTTTGAGGCTGCTCTGAGACTACATAGTGAATTTCAGGTCAGCTGGGGCTAGAGCAAGACCCTACCTCGAAAAACTAAAAAAAAAAAAAAAAAAAAAAAAGTTATTTACTAGGGAGAGAGAATGAATATATGTGTGCACCAGGACCTCTAGCTACTGCAAACAAACTCCAGTCACATGTGCCACCTTGTGTATCTGGCTTTATGTGGGTACTGGGCAATTGAATCTGGGTCCTTTGGCTTGTAGATATCTTGTACTAGGCATGATTTAGTGTTCTTTGCCTCAAAAAAAAAAAAAAAAAAAGATTTACAGTTATGGTAGGGTAAAATTAGGAAACCTTAGAAATGTTTGAATTTAATAAATCTGTAGAAGATAAACTGCTGTTCTTCCCCTCCCCCCTTCCTGCTACTTCCCTTTTTTCTTCACCCCTCCATATATTTTCTATAACATGTTATGTAGAGTCATATTGCTTACTTCCGAATTATTGGTAAAATGAATAGGTATATGCACATTATGCTAGTATTACAAAAAGAAAACAGTAGTCAAATTACAATTATTCTGTTAAGATTTAGTCATATGCTGGGCGTGGTGGCGCACGCCTTTAATCCCAGCACTCGGGAGGCAGAGGTAGGAGGGTCGCTGTTAAATTCAAGGCTACTCTGAGATTACCTAGTAAATTCCAGGTCAGCCTGGGCTAGAGTGAGACCTTACCTTGAAAAAACCAAAAAAGAAAAGACAAGATTTAGTTATAATCTTCAGTAATGTGCATTAAGTCATTGGATTTTGATGTCTACTAAGCTCCTAGTCTGACACTGTGAGTTAGAAATGTTAGTGGAAGCCGGGCGTGGTGGCACACGCCTTTAATCCCAGCACTCGGGAGGCAGAGGTAGGAGTATCGCTGTGAGTTCGAGGCCACCCTGAGACTCCATAGTGAATTCCAGGTCAGCTTGAGCTAGAGTGAGACCCTACCTTGAAAAACCAAAAAAAAAAAAAAAAAAAAAAAAGTTAGTGGAATTGATGCAGAGTTTTGGGGTTCAGAAGGGTTCTCCCAGAATTTATGAACCCCAAATTTTGGGTTCTGTTCTACCTTTAATAAAGATGAACTCAAGAAGGAAAAATTCTGAATTACTAAGTTTATTGAGGGGAAAAATCACAAATTGTGGGGTTTATTTAAGAGAAATTGAGTTTTTGGGGAAAAACTGGAGTAGAGCTGCAAGCATGTGGACTTAAGAGAAACTGAGGCTTTTATATGAGAGAGAGAGAGAGAGAGAGAGGTCAGATAGAGAGTGAGAAAGAATAGGTGCCCCAGGGCCTCTTGCTACTGTAATATGCATGGGTTACCTTGTACATCTGGCTTAGGTGGGTACTGAGGAATTGAACCTGGGTCCTTAATTTTTACAGGCAAGCGCCTTAACTGCTAAGCCATCTCTCCTCAGCCCCAACTGAGGCTTTTAAAGAGAAATTAGGGTAAAGCTGCAAGCACATGGACTTAAGAGAAACTGAGCAGCATGAAGGATCCCTTCAATTATTTTCTGTAGAGCTGCCTTAGTTGCCACATATTCTTTTAGCCTGTTTTTGTTGTGGAAAGCATTATTTCTCCATCAATTATGATAGTCATCTTGGTTGCCAGTTATCTTTCAGAACTTGGAATACATCATTCCAAGCCCTGTGGCTTTTAAACTTTGTGTTGAGTAATCATCTGTTATCCTGATGGGCTTGCCTTTATAGGTGACTTGCCTTTTCTAACTGCTTTCAATATATTTTCTTTGGTTTGTGTGTTTAGTAGTTTAATTATAATATAGCGAGGAGAGGTACTTTCCTGGTTTTGTCTGTTTGGTGTTCTAAATGCTTGCTATATCTGTATTGGCATCTCTCCCTATTTGGGGAGAATTTTCTTCTGTGATTTTTTTGAAAATACCTACTATGCCTTTGGATCAAAATTGTTCTCCTACTGTCCTCTGAATTCTTATGTTTGATCTTTTCATAGTATCCCAAATGTCTTGAAATTCCCATTCATGCCTTCCTATTAGTTTGTTTTTCTCTTTGTTGGACTGTTCTGTATCTGCCACCTTATCTTCTAGTTTAGATACTCTGATATCTCCTTGATCTATTCTATTGGTGAGACTTTCTACAGTGTTTTTCATTTCTAATTGGTATTTTTCAATATTTCTATTTCCTTACTTGTCTTGTATTGGCCTCCTTATTTCATTGGTTTCCTGTGTTCTCTTGGAATTCCTTCAGGGATTTTTCTTCTTTGTTTCCTTTGAACATGGTTATTATAATTCTTTTGAATTCTTTGTCAGGCATTTCATCTAAATCTCACTGGAGGTTATTTCTGACGGATTTGTATTTTTTGGTAGAATTATATTTTCTTGATTTTTTTATTTTCTTTTTTTTAAAATATATTTTATTTATTTGAGAAAGAGAAAGAGGCAGAGAGAGAAAGAGAGGGAGAGAGAATGGGCGCGCCAGGGCCTCCAGCCACTGCAAATGAACTCCAGATGCATGCGCCCCCTTGTGCATCTGGCTATGTGGGTCCTGGAGAGTCAAACTGGGATCCCTTGGCTTTGCAGGCAAACGCCTTAACCATTAAGCCATATCTCCAGCCTTTTTTTGCTTTTTATAATACAGAGATTTTTGCATCTTCAGTCAGTTTGATGCTCGGGGTTCCTAATTATCTGCTATATTCTTTCTTTTCTTGGTAGCATCTTGCTCAAGCCCAGGCTGACCTGGAATTCACTATGTAGTCTTAGGGTGGCCTTGAACTCAAGCAAAACTCCTACCTTTGTCTCCTGAGTGCTGGGATTAAAGGCGTGAGCCACCATGCCTGGCTAATTATCTGCTATATATTTTTTCCCCTGTTATATTCTTTTTTTTTTAAATAAAAATTTTAAACATATTTTATTTATCTATTTATTTAAGAGAGAGAGAGAGAATGGATGTGCCAGGGCCTCCAGCCACTGCAGATGAACTCCAGATGCATGCACCCCTTGTGCATCTGGCTTACGTGGGTCCTGGAGAATCGAACCGGGATCCTTTGGCTTTATAGGCAAACGCCTTAACTGCTAAGCCATCTCTCCAGCCCTGCTATATTCTTAAACATGCAAATCAGAAGTTCATATATCTTCAGGGTAGCAGCCCAAAGTGTTAGGTGTGGCTCTTACATTACTCCCAGAATAACAGCAGAAATGACCCTAGGTGTTGGATTTTCCTGCTATGCAGTTATTCTAGTTGGCCGAATGGAGCAAAATACAGGCAAATTGTAAAATCCAATTTAGTAATATATACTCTCAGTCAAAACCAGCAAGAAGTATTTATGCAAGAGTGGGGATTAAAACAAACAGATAATCTAACAAAGTCAAAGTCCCTAAGGATGTGTATTGACTCACACCCTTAATGCTGTTGACTGAGAAGTTAAGATTCCTGGTTTGTAATGGGTTCTAGGTCAGACTGGGCCCTAGTGAGACCCTGCCCCCAAGAAAAAAAGACATTATAAACCAGGAAATATCAAAAGCAACAAAAGTTGACCCCCAAACACAGCTTATTTAGGAATGGTAAAGCTCACAAAAAGTGTATGAATCAAGTTTAACATATAACCTGCCTTGACATGGAAGGTGTGGTTAGCACTTCTGCTGCAGGCCTATACACTTGGCTTTGGGTATGTGGGCCTCATGACCTTTTGGGATGGCCTCCATTTTCATCTGTCTGTGTGCCTTCCTGGTTCCCTCTTTGTTGTGCTGTGGGCTGTTAGGCTGGTTGGGGCAGGGGATCTGCTATGCTGGATGCTGGAATCTGGCTCAGGGGTGGCTGGGATTCCTTGGTGTCCTAATAGCTCCAGTGGTTCCTTGTGCTGATGGTTGGGAGAGAGGAGTCTGTATAGAGTGCCGGAAGTTGTTCAGGAGCTGCTCAGCTGGAGTGTAACTTTCTTTTTTCTTTCTTTTTGTTCTTTGAGGTGAGGTTTCACTGTAGCCCTGTAGTCTCAGGGTAGCTTTGAACTCATGGTGATCCTCCTACCTCTGCCTCCCGAGTGCTGGGATTAAAGGCGTGCGCCACCACGTCCGAACTTGGAGCGTAACTTTCATTACTCATTTCTCCTCTGAATTTCTTTTTTTTTTTTTGAGGTAGGGTCTCACTCTAGCCCAGGCTGACCTGGAATTCACTATGTAGTCTCAGGGTGGCCTCGAACTCATGGTGATCCTCCTACCTCTGCCTCCCGAGTGCTGGGATTAAAGGCGTGCGCCACCACGCCCAGCCTCTCCTCTGAATTTCTGCTTTGATATTTTCCCTCTTATTCTAACTTGAGCCTCACCATTTGCTCTCTTTTTTTTTTTTGAGGTAGAGTCTTGCTTTAGCCCAGGCTGACCTGAAATTCACTATGTAAGTCTCAGGGTGGCCTTGACCTCACGGCAGTCCTCTTCAAGAAACATTTTTATCTAAAGATGACCTTCATGAGTGCAGGTTCATAAAATCCCTCCCTTCTTCCCTCCCCCCGTCCCTCCCCCCATCCCTCCCTCCCTCCCTCCCTCTCTCCTCTATTCCTTCCTCCTCTCTCTCTCTCTTCTTTCCTTTTTTCATTTTTTTGAGGTGTAGGGTCTCACTGTAACCCAGGTTGATCTCGAAACTCACAGTGATCCTCCTCCCTCTGCCTCCTTTGTGCTGGGATTAAAGGCATGCACCACCATGCCCAGCAAATGTTTTTCTTTCTTTTGATTTGTGCTCAGCACTAATTTCTGACTGTAAAAAGAAAAACAACTTAAACCTAAAAACTGTATTAGTTTATGAGATAACTATAAATTCAGGCGCATGGATGCTCAGATATCTTTTGGGTTCATAGTTGCTTTAGGCTTTTTTTTTTTTTTCCTAATTATTAGAGCTTGTGTTGGAGCTCTTGGAAACCAAGAGCAAACATCAATTAAACATGTAGAGCCTTATAATCCAATCTGTGGGGAGAAGGTACGACTGTGTAGCACATAGAATTAGCTTTCTACTGAGGATGCAAGGTTTTAGAGTTGACTAGATATTAAATGAAATTGATGTTCTCTTTTCAGGACACATAGGTCCCTGAGCTCCTTTTTTTCTTTTTAAAATTTTTGTTAATTTTAATTTTATTTTTTAGGGAGAGAGAGAGCATTGGCATGCCAGGGCCTCAGCCACTGAAAATGAACTCTACACTTGCGCCACCTAGTGGGCATGTGCAACCTTGCATATGCCTCACTTTTGTACATCTGGCTTAGGTGGGATCTGGAGAGTTGAACATGGGTCCTTAGACTTCGCAGGCAAGCACCTTAACCGCTAAGCCATCTCTCCAGTCCTTTTCTTTTATCTTTTCTTTTCTTTTCTTTTTTTTTTTTTTTGGTTTTTTGAGGTAGGGTCTCACTCTAGCCCAGGCTGACCTGGAATTCACTATGGAGTCTCAGGGTGGCCTCGAACTCACGGCGATCCTCCTACCTCTGCCTCCCGAGTGCTGGGATTAAAGGCGTGCGCCACCACGCCCGGCTTATCTTTTCATTTTTTAAGGTAGGGTCTTGCTATAGTCCAGGCTGATCTGGAATTCACTATGTAATCTCAGGGTGGCATGCACCACCATGCCTGGCTTCTTTTTTCTTTTACTCAATCATGGATAAGCTCCCTTTCTGTGTACCTCTTTATTTGAACTCAGACCACCAGGCTTTGCAAGCAAGCACCTGTAACCACTAAACCATCTCAGTAGCCCACTTTCAGCTTCTTTAAAACATCTGTTATTCTTTCTTTCTTTTTTTTTTTGGTTTTTTGAGGTAGGGTTTCACTCTAGCTCAGGCTGACCTGGAATTCACTATGTAGTCTCAGGGTGGCCTCGAACTCACGGTGATCCTCCTACCTCTGCCTCCCGAGTGCTGGGATTACAGGCGTGTGCCACCACACCCGGCTATTCTTTCATTTTTAAAAAATATATTTTATTTATTTATTTGAGAGAGAGAAAGACATAGGGAGGGAGGGAGAGAGAGGGAGAGAGAGAATATGCGTGCCTGGGCCTCTAACCACTGCAAATGAACTCCAGATGCTTGCACCCCCTTGTGCATCTGGCTTATGTGAGTCCTGGAAAATCAAACTGGGATCCTTTGGCTTTGCAGGCAAACGCCTTAACCATTAAGCCATCTCTCCAGCCCTGTTCTTTCATTTTTTTAAAAAAATATTTATTTTATTTTATTTTTTAAAATTTGTTTGTTTGTTTATTTATTTGAGAGAGAGAGAATGGGTGCACCAGAGCTTCCAGCCTCTGTAAACGAACTCCAGATGCGTGCGCCCCCTTGTGCATCTGGCTAACGTGGGTCCTGGGGAATTGAACCTTGAAACGGGGTCCTTAGGCTTCACAGGCAAGCGCCTAACCGCTAAGCCATCTCTCCAGCTCGAAAAAATTATTTTTATGTTTTTCTTTATTTTATATTTTTTATAGGGATGCGAACTGGAAAATTTACCAGGTAATTTTGTTTATTAAATTTATTTGAGAGCGACAGAGAGAGAGAGAAAGAGGCAGAGAGAGAGAGAGAGAGAGAGAGAAAGAGAGATAAAGAGAGAGAAAGAATGGGCGCACCAGGGCCTCCAGCCACTGCAAACGAACTCCAGACGCGTGCGCCCCCTTGTGCATCTGGCTAACGTGGGTCCTGGGCAATCGAGCCTCAAACCACGGTCCTTCGGCTTCACAGGCAAGTGCTTAACCACTAAGCCATCTCTCCAGCCCAAATTATTTTATTTTTATTTATTGAGTGAGACACACACACACGTGCACGCATGCATTCAAAGAGAATGGGCACACCAGGGCCTCCAGCTACTGCAAATTCCAGATGCATGAGCCATCTTGTACATCTGGCTTACATGGGTCCTGAGGAATTGAACCTGGATTCTTTGGCTTTCCAGACAAGTGCATTAACTGCTAAGTCATCCCTCCAGCCCTTTTTCTTTCATTTTTAATATTTTTCTCAGTTACTGGACAAATATTCAAAAAACTTCCCTGCTTCTAGGCATATCTTGTTTCATAGTAGTTAAATTTTTAGTAAAAGTACTCTTGCTTACAAAGTACTTTGCCCTCATTTTGCTTGCTATGACCTTCAGCAACCAGGAATCTGTATTTTGGAATATGATAGGAGATGGCTTAATTTGCTGTACTGGTTTAAATACGGACTGGACATAATTTTGTCCTTTTTACTACTGTCTTTTACTGCTCTCAATATGTTGAATTTTATCTTGTTTTATTTTAGGAAGTAGTCTTTTTAATATGTCAGTTCTCTCTCTCTCTAAACTAAATTAAAATAAAATAGAAAACTTAAAAAACCTTTATAAAATTTTTACCGTATGATAACAGTTATATATCTGCAAGTGCATGACCCAAACTGTATAGAAATTAAATTCTGGGTTTTTTTTTGTTTGTTTGTTTTTTTATTTTTGGTTTTTCAGGGTAGGGTCTCACTCTAGCCCAGGCTGACCTGGAATTCACTCTGTAGCCTATTTCTGCCTCCAAAGTGCTCAGGTTAAAGGCATATGCCACCAGGCCAGGTGAAGTTCAATTCCTAATACCTATGGATCATATATTTTTAATCTTCTCCTTTTTTCATTTACTTTTAATTTTAATTCAAAATAAAAAAATTATATTTACAAACCGAGAGAGAGAAAATGGACGCACCAGGGCCTCCTGCCACTGCAAACGAACTTCAGACATATGCACCACATTGTGTATCTTGGTTTACGTGGGTACTGAGGAATTGAACACAGGACATCAGGCTTTGCAAGCAAGTGCATTTAACTACTTATTGATCCTCCTCTCCAGTCCCGCCCCCCTTTTAAAATGTATTCATTATTTGTAAACAGAGAGGGATAAAAAGAAGGGATACAGACAGAGAGAGTGGCCACCCCAGGCTTCAGTCCACTGCAAACAAACTCCAGATACACGCACCATTTTGAGAATGTGGCTTTACATGAGTTCTGGGAATCGAAGGTGGTTTGTTAGGCTTTGTAGGCAAGCACCTTAACCACTAAACCATTGTTTTGTTTTGTTTTTCCTTTCTTTCTTTCTTTTTTTTTTTTTTTGGAGGGACGGTCTCACTGTAGCCCAGGTTGGCCTGCATCTCACTGTGTACCCCAAACTGGCCTTGAAATAACTCATGGCAATCCTACTACCTCCATTTCCTGAGTCCTGAGATTAAAGGTGTATGCCACCATTCCTGGTTTCATCTTTTTTCTTTTTTTTAAAAGACTTTTATTTATCTATTTATTTATATTTATTAGAGACAGAGAGAGGGAGAGAGAGACAGAGAGAGTGAGAATGGGCATGCCAGGGGCTCTAGCCACTGCAAACGAACTCCAGACATATGTGCCACCATGTGTATCTGGCTTACATGGGACCTGGAGAATTGAACTGGGGTCCTTAGGCTTTCCAGGCATGCGCCTTAACCGCTAAGGCATCTCTCCAGCCCTTGTTTCTATTTTTTTTTTTTTTTTGTTGTTTTTTGAGGTAGGGTCTCATTTTAGCCCAGGCTGACCTGGAATTCACTATATAGTCTTAGAGTGGTCTCAAACTCTCGGCAATCCTCCTACCTCTGCCTCCCGAGTGCTGGGATCAAAGGCTGTGCCACCATGCCCGGCTCCCTTCTTTCTATTTTTTTGTTTTTTTTTTTTTGGTTTTTCGAGTTAGGGTCTCACTCTAGTTCAGGCTGACCTGGAGTTCACTCTGTAGTATAAGGGTAGCCTCGAACTCACAGCGATCCTCTTACCTCTGTCTCCCGAGTGCTGGGATTAAAGGCGTGCGCCACCACACCTGGCTCCTTCTTTCTATTTTTTAAAAAAATATTTTTAATTTTTTGAGAGAGAGAGAGAATGGGCACACCAGGGCATCCAGCCTCTGCAAACAAACTCCAGATGTGTGTGCCCCCTTGTGCATCTGACTAACGTGGGTCCTGGGGAACTGCACCTGGGTCCTTTGGCTTTGCAGGCAAACACCTTAACCGCTAAGCCATCCCTCCAGCCCTCTTTTTTTTTCTTTTTCTTTTTTTTGGGGGGGGGTTTGAGGTAGGGTTTCACACTAGCCCAGGCTGACCTGGAACTCACTATGTAGTCTCAGGATGGCCCTTGATCTCACGGCGATCCTCCTACCTCTGCCTCCTGAGTGCTGGGATTAAAGGCTTGTGCCACCATGCCCAGCCCTCATCATCTTTTTTCAAATGACTAAATTCCTGAGTAAATCAGCCATAGGCTGGGTGTTGGACAGATACTAATTTTGATTATAAAATATTACCATTTAAGCCAATACGATTTTTTTTTTTTTTTTGGTTTTTCAAAGTAGGGTCTTGCTCTAGCCCAGGACCAACACAATTAAAAAAAAATTTTTTTTTAAAATTTATTTGTTTGAAAGAGGGAAAGTGGGGAGGCAGGGAGAGAATGGGCACACTAGAGTCTCCAGCCACTGCAAATGAACTCCAGATGCATGTGCCACCTTGTGCATCTGGCTTACATGGGTACATAGGTTCTGGGAAATCAAGCTTGGGTCCTTTGGGTTTGTAGGCAAGTGCCTTAACTGTTAAGTTATCTCTCTAGCCCCAGTATAATTTGTTTTTTGAGGTAGGGTCTCTTTCTAGCCCAGGCTGAACTGAAATTCACTTTGTAGTGCTAGGCAGGTCTTGAACTCATGGTGATCCTCCTACCTCTGCCTCCTGAGTGGTGGGATTCAAGGCATGCACCACCATGCCCGGCTCAATACAATTTTTTAAAATATTTTGTTTTTTTATTTGAGAGAGAGAAAGAGGTACACAGAGAGACAGAATTGGCAGGCCAGGGCCTCCAGCCACTGCAAATGAACTTCAGATGCATGTGCCCCCTTGTGCATCTGGCTTACATAGGTCCTGGAGAAATGAACCAGGGTCCTTAGGCTTTGCAGGCAAACGCTATAAGTGCTAAGTCATTTCCCCAGCACCAATTTTTTTTTAAAAAATTATTTTTATTTATTTATTTATTTATTTATTTGACGGGGCGGGGGGAGAATGTGCACGCCAGGGCCTCCAGCCACTGCAAACGAATTCCAGACATGTGCGCCCCCTTGTGCATCTAGCTAACGTGGGTCCTGGGGAATTGAATGTGGGTCCTTTGGCTTTGCAGGCAAACACCTTAACCACTAAGCCATTCCTCCAGCCCATCAGTACAATTTTTTAAACACATTTTTATTGATTTATTTGAGAGTGACAGTGTGTATTGGTATGCCAGGGCTTCTTGCCTTTACAAATGAACTCTCTAGATGCATGCATCATTTTGTGTGTATGGCTTTACGTGGGTGCTGGGGAATTGAATCCATACTTGTGGACTTTGCAGGCAAGCAAAACTTTTAAGTGCTGAGCCATCTGTCCAGCTCCAAGGACAATATGATTAAAGGAATATGATTCTGAACAAAATATTTTATATTTATTTTTATTTATTTGAGAACAAGCGAGTGAGTGAGCGTGTGAGAGATAAACTGAATTGGCATGCCAAGGCCTCTAGCCACTGCAAACAGACTCCAGATGCATGCACCGCCTTGTGCATTCAACTATGTGGGTCCTGGGGAATTGAACCCAGGTCCTTTGACTTTGCAGGCAAGTGCCTTAACCACTAAACCATTTCTCCAGCCCAACAAAATATTTTTTATTTTTTTGGTTTTTGAGGCAGGGTCTCATTTTAGCCCTGGGTGACTTGGAATTCACTATGTAGTCTCATGCTGGCCTCAAACTCATGACACTTCATCTACCTCTGTCTCCTGAGTGCTGGGATTAAAGGTGTGCCCCACTACGCCCGGCTCAGAATATTTTAAATTAAGATAATCTTAGTGTTTGTGTAAGTATACATACATATGCATATATATGTGTGTGTCTATATGCACATTTACATATAAATACATTTTTGCTTTTAGCTGCTGATGTACCATCAGAAAAAGATCTGAACAAAGTCCTTCAGCTTTTGGAACCTCAAATTTCCTTTTTGGAAGACCTAACTAAAATGGGAGGAGCAATGAGGTCTGTTCTTACTCAGGTTTTAACAAACCAGCAAAACTATAAAGATCTAACTTCTGGTGAGTAAAATTTTGCAAGATATCTATAATTTACTACATTGCTTTATCAGTTGTTTTCTTGTTGGGGGAAAATACTTGGCCAGAAGCAGCTTAGGGAAGGAAAAGGTTTATTTTGGCTTACAACTTCCAGGGAAAGTCTATTATGGTGGGAAAAGCATGGTAGTAGTAGACAGCAGTCCTCACATTGTCATAGCAGGGAGGGAGTAGAGAGAAAACTAAACAGCAAGTTTGACTGGGTAGTAACCTTTCAGAAGCCCATCCCCAATGACATTGCCTCCAAGAAGGCTTTGCTTCTTCTTTTTTTTTTTTTCTTTCAAGGTAGGGTCTCACTCTAGCCCAGGCTGACCTGGAATTCACTAAATTTACTATGTAGTCTCAGGGTGGCCTCGAACTCACGGCGATCCTCCTATTTCTGCCTCCCGAGTGCTTGGATTAAAGGCGTGTGCCACCACACCCGGCCTCTCTTTTATTTTGATGTCATCATCTTTTCTTCCTTTTATGATGGTCTTGTGTAGGTAGTGTCAGGCACTGAGAGGTCATGGATATCCAGGCCATTTTATGTCTGGAGGAGCATGTTGTAAGGAGTCCTATCCTTCCTTTGGTTCTTACATTCTTTCCGCCACCTCTTCCACAATGGACCCTGAGCCCTGGAAGGTGTGATAGAGATATTGCAGTGCTGAGCACTCCTGTTACTTCTCAGCACCATGGTGCCTCCTGAGTCATCCCAAGGTCAATGCCATCTGAAAACAAATTTCTTATATATAAGGAAATAGCCCCAGAGAAATGAAAGGACTTGACTAAGATTTTTCAATCAATTTTAAGTTATATGCGCTACTTTCGAGCTACTAGGTCACAGACTTTTTGACTAATTTATGTTGTAGCAAACAGATCTCTTAACTTCGGGTATAGTATATTTATATTGTACCTGTTCATCCTCAAACAAAAGCAAAAATTATTTTTGTGTCTATATTTTTGGGCATTCTAACCTTTTACATTGTATGGTCTACAATTTTATTATAATACAAATTTTAAATTATAAATCTTGAAATTGTGCCTAGGACATTGCTGACAGAAAACATCTGATCAGGAGCAGCCTGTGGGAGGAAAGAGTTTATTTTGGCTTACCATCTCGAGGAGAAACCCCATGAAGGCAGGGGAAAATGATGGCATGAGCAGAGGGTGGACATTGCTTCCTGGCTAACATCAGGTGGACAACAACAGCAGGGGAGTGTGCCAAACACTGGCAAGGGGAAGATGGCTGTAACACCCATAAGCCTGTTATAACAATCCACTGCCTCTAGGAGGCTCTAATTCCCAAATTGCCACCAGCTATCATTCAGAACGCATATTTATGAGGGATACCTGAATCAAACCACTACAGATACTTTTGCACAAAATAGTTTGAATACCTTTAGTTTGCTTAAAAAAATCTTTTGTGCATGTGTGTGTATATATATATACAAGACCTGGGTATCAAACTCATAGTGATCCTCCTATATCTGCCTCCTAAGTGCTGGGACATGTGCCTACATGCCTGGCTAAATATTTTCATTTTCTCTGTGTGTGTTGGTAGCATATAGGAAGGGTAGTGATTTCTGTTTATTTATTTTGTATCCTGCTACATGGCTGTACGTGTTTATCAGCTCTAACAGTTTGCTGGTAGAGTCTTTAGGGTCCTTTATGTATAGAATCATGTCATCTGCAAATAATGATAACTTGATCTCTTCCTTTCCCATTTGTATCCCTTTTATGTGCATATCTTGCCTTGTTGCTATGGCTAAGACTTCCAGTACTATAATAAAAGTGGGGACAGTGGACACCCTTGTATAGTTTCTGATTTTAGTGGAAAAGCTTCCAGTTTTTCCCCATTTAGTAATATGTTGGCTGTAGGCTTGTCATAAATAGCCTTTCTTATATTGAGATATGATCCTTCTTTTTTTTTTTTTTTTTTTTTTTGTTTTTTGTTTTTTGTTTTTTGAGGTAGAGTCTCACTCTGGTCCAGGCTGACCTGGAATTAACTAGGTAGTCTCAGGGTGGCCTCGAACTCACAGCAATCCTCCTACCTCTGCCTCCCAAGTGCTGGGATTAAAGGCGTGCGCCACCACGCCCGGCTTGAGATATGATCCTTCTATTCCCAGTCTCTGTAGGACTTTTATCATGAAGGGTTGTTGGATTTTGTCAAATGCTTTTTCTCCATCTAATGAGATGATCTTGAGATTTTTGTCCTTCAGTCTATTTATATAATGTATTACATTTATTGATTTGAGTATGTTGAACCATCCCTGAATCTCTTGGAAAAAGCCTATTTGGTCAGGGTGAATTATCTTTCTGATATATTCTTGTATTCTGTTTGCCAATATTTTGTTGAGAAGTTTTGCATCTATGTTCATGAAGGAGATTGGTCTGTAATTTTCTTTTTTTGTTCTATCTTTGCTTGGTTTTGGTATCAGGGTGATGCTGGCTTTGTAGAAGGAGTTTGGTAGGATTCCTTCCTTTTCTATTTTATGGAAAAGCTTAAGAAGCAATGGTGTTAGTTCTTCCCTGAAGGTCTGGTAAAATTCACTAGTGAGTCTATCTGGGTCTGGACTTTTCTTAGTTGGGAGATTTTTGATAACTGCTTGGATCTCCATGCTTGTTATAGGTCTATTTAAATGATTAACCTCATCTTGATTTAATTTAGGTAGGTCATGTAAATCAAGGAAATCGTCCATTTCTTTCACATTTTCATACTTAGTGGAGTATATGTTTTTATAGTATGTCCCTATGATTTTTTTGAATTTCTCTGGTATCTGTTGTGATGTTGCCTTTTTCATCTCTAATTTTATTAATTTGTGTCTCTTCTGTCTTTCTTTTGGTCAGATTTGCTAACGGTTTATCAATCTTGTTTATCCTTTCAAAGAACCAACTCTTTGTTTCATTGATTCTTTGGATTTTTTTTTTTTTTTTGGTTTCTATTTCATTAATTTCTGCCCTAATCTTTATCATTTCTTCCCATGTACTGATTTTCGGTTTGCCTTGTTCTTTTTCCAAGTCTTTAAGGTGAAGCATTAGGTCGTTTACTTGAGACCTTTCTAATTTCTTAATATAGGCACTTAAAGCTATAAATTTACCTCTTAGAACTGCCTTCATTGTGTCCCAGAGATTTTTGGTGTGTTGTGTTCTCATTATCCTTTGACTCTATGAAATCTTTGATTTCCTTCTTGATTTCTTCCATGACTCATTCATCATTTAGTAGTGTGTTGTTAGTTTCCATGATTTTGTGTATGCTCTATAGCTTTTCTTGCTATTGATTTGTAGTTTGATTCCATTGTGGTCAGAAAGAATGCAAGGAATTATTTTCATTATCCTGTATTTGTTAAAATTTGCTTTGTGTCCTAATATATGGTCTATTTTAGAGAATGTTCCATGTGCTGCTGAAAAGAATGTATATTCTGCAGCATTTGGATAAAATATCCTGTATATATCTGTTAGGTCCATTCCTTCTATGACCTCATTTAATCTAGATGCCTCTCTGTTTATTTTTTCCTGGGATGACCTGTCAATTGATGAGAGTGGGGTGTTGAAGTCCTCCACTACCACTGTGTTTGGTGTTATTTGTGACCTTAGTTCTAATAGCATTTGTTTGATGAATTTGGGGCCCCCCATGTTAGGTGCATATATGTTTAGGATTGTAATGTCCTCCTGTTGGAGGGTACCTTTAATCAATATAAAGTGACCTTCCTTATTTTTCTTAACTAATGTTGGACTGAAGTCTACCTTGTCAGATATTAGGATAGCAACCCCTGCTTGTTTTCTAGGCCCATTTGCTTGAAACACCGTTTTCCAACCTTTCACTCTTAAGATAGTGTCCATCCTTTGTAGAAAGGTGAGTTTCTTGGAGACAACAAATTGAAGGATCCTGCTGTTTAACCCAGTCTGCAACCTATGTCTTTTGGTTGGGGCATCGAGGCCATTGATATTAAGAGATATTATTGAAAGGTTTGTATTCATTTTTCCATTTTTTTTTTTGTAGTTCTTCAGTTTTACCTTTGCTCTCTTGTGTTAACTAATATTGTTTGTTTTTTTCCTGGTTCCTTATATGTGTGCTTTTCTTTCTCTTCAGCATGGAGGATTCTTTCAAGTATTTTCTGTAGAGCTGGTTTTGTCTTCAAATACTCCTTTAGCCTGTTTTTGTCGTGGAATGTCCTTATTTCTTGTCTATTTGAATGGGTAGCTTTGCAGGATAAAGTAACCTTGGTTGACAGTTGTTATCTTTCAGAACTTGGAATATATCACTCCAAGCCCTTCTGGCTTTTAAAGTTTGTGTTGAGTAATCTGCTGTAATCCTGATGGGCTTGCTTTTGTAGGTAACTTGATTTTTCTCTCTAACTGCTTTCAATATTTTTTCTTTGGATTGTGTGTTTGGTAGTTTGATTAAAATATGGCGAGGAGAGGTTCTTTCCAGGATTTGTCTGGTTGGTGTTCTAAAGGATTCCTTTATCTGCATTGGCACCTCTTTCCCAATTTGGGGGAAGTTTTCTTCTTTGATTTTGTTGAAGACACCTACTGTGCCTTTGGAGTGAAATTCTTCTCCTTCTACTGTATCCTGAATTCTTATATTGATCTTTTCATAGTGTCACAAATATCTTGAAATTGCCATTCATATTTTCCTATTAGTTTGTCTTTCTCTTTGTTGGACTGTTTTAGATCTGCCACCTGGTCTTCTAGTTTAGATATTCTGTCCTGTCCTTCATCCATTCTACTGGTGAGATTTTCTACAGTTTTTTATTTCATTAACTGTGTTCTTCATTGCTAGTAATTCTGACTGGTTTTTCTGTATTATTTCTTTTTCCTTATTTATGTCTAGTATTGACCTCTTTATTTCATTAACTAGGTTTCCTATGTCTTCTTTTATTCCTTTGATTTCTTCGAGCATATTTATAATCATTCTTTTGAAATCTTTCACAGGGATTTCCTCTAACTCATTCTTACTGGAGGTCATTTCTGATGCATTAATACTTTTTGGTGGATTTATATTGTCTTGATTTTTGGTGTTTCTTGTGTTATAATGTATATATTTTTGCATCTTGGATTAATTTAATGCTTGGATTTTCTAGTTAGCTGCAGTATTATTAGATGTATCAATCAATCTGATGTTTTATATCTTAAGGTGCTAGGTGTGGCTGGCTCTTAAGACTCTCAGAGTTAACTACAAAAGTGACCCTTGATGTTGGGTTTGCCTGCTATGAGAGTAGGCTGAGTGGAACAAAATACAGGCAGATTCTAAAATTTAACTAAACAATGTACACATTCAATGAAAAACAGCACAGAGTATTTATGCAAGAGTAGGTATTATGACAACCAGATCCTCTAACTGTCCCTTAGGATGTGTGGTGCCCCACACACTTAATCCTGACAAGAAGGATGTTAAGATTTCTGGTCTGTAGAGGGTTCCAAGTCAGCTTGTGACCAAGTGAGACCCTTCCCTAATGCATAACAGAAGAGGAAACAAAGGCACTGTAAATCAGGAAGCAACAAATAACAAGCCCCAAATATAGCTTATTTAAGAATGGCAAATCTGACCATCCATCAGATTTAACCTACAGTTTATCCTGATATGGAAGGTGCAATTAGCACTTCTGGTTCAGGCCTATGTAGGAGGTTTAATTGACAGGTACTGACCTGGTGTAATCCCAGTTACCTTTTGGGATGATTTTGGTCTCAGTTATGCTGCGCACCTGCTTGGGTCCCTCTTTGGTGCACTGTGGGTTCAAGTAGGCTGGCTGTTTCGTTGGATCGCTGTTCTGGTTGCTGGTGCTGGGTGCTGTGATCTCCCTTCTGCTGGTTTCTGGTTCTTGTGCTGGTGGTGGGGGAGGGGAGGCCGTCAATGGTGGCTCTAGTTGGTTCTCGTGATCTGCTCCTCCGTTGTTAATTGTGGTTCTCCACGTTTCTTGAGTTTGGGAAGAGCTCCGGTGTGAGTGGAAAATCCCCTCACCTGGCTTTTCCTGCAGCTCAAGCCGAACCTGGCAGCTGTGGCCCTGCAGACCTGGTGCCGCTGCTGCTGGAGCCTGTTCTACCTGCCTGTGTGGGCTCTGGATGCTCTGGATCTCTCCTACTTCTCTGCTGCTGTTTTAATTTCTTATACACCTTGCTTTTTAGTAGAAGAGTGTACTTCGCTTGTGTTTTTTTTTTTTTTTTTTTTTTTTTTTTTTTTTTTTGGCTTTTCTCCCCTAGGCTGCCATCTTAACCAGAAGTCCTGGCTAAATATTTTAATTATTATTATTATTATTATTTTTTTTTTGAGAGAGAGAGAGACAGATAGAAATTGAGTACAGGCACATCAGGGTCTCTTGCCTTTGTAAATGCACTCCAGATGCATGCACCACTTTGTGTATCTGGTTTTACATGGGTACTGGGGAACTAAACCCAGTTGGTTAGCGTTTGCAAGCAAGCACCTTTATCCCTGACCCACCTCTCCAGCTTTCCTACCTTTGTTGAGACAGGATCTCACTTCAGGCTGACCCTGAACTCACTGAGTTGTCCATGCTGGCCTTGAATTTATGGCAATCCTCCTACTTCAGTGTCCTGAGTGCTGGGATTATAGGTGTAAACCATCACTTACTGTTAAAATCTTGTTATTTAAATTGGTTTTTCCTTAGACTGTCTCATGAACAACATGTTTTGAAAATTAATGCATTGTTTACCATATGTTGCAGTCCGGTTTGCATTGCTGGTAGAAATCACCTAACCAAGAGCAGCTTCTGGGGAAAAAAGAGATTTATTTTGGCTTTCAGGCTCAAGGGGAAGCTCCACAGTGGCAGGGGAAACGATGGCATGAGCAGAGGGAGGCCATCACCCCCTGGCCAACATAAGGTGGACCATAGCAACAGGAGAGTGTGCCAAACACTGACTCCAGGAAGCATTAATTTCCAATTGCCATCAGCTGGAGAACCTAGCATCCAGAACAACTAAGTTTATGGGGGACACCTGAATCAAACCACCACACCATATATTTTAGTCTTATCTGATGTATTTACTTCTTCAACAACTCCTTTCCACACTCTAGGCTGAGCATCAAACCCAGTGCCAAGCAAGTACTCTACCACTGAGCTTTATCACCAGTCGATTTTTTTTTGAGATAAGATCTCATTCTAGCCTAGTCTGACTTGGAATTCACCATGTAGTCTCAGGGTGGCCTCGAACTCATGGCAGTCTTCCTACTTTTGCCTCTCAAGTGCTGGAATAAAAGGCCCCTTTTTTTAAGATTTAAAAAAAATTTACTTTTATTTATTTGAGATATATATATATGTGTGTGTACACACACAAACACACACAGAAATAGAGAGAGAGAGAGAGAGAAAATGGGCATGCCAGGGCCTCCAGCCACTGCAAACAAACTCCAGATGCTTGTGCCCCCTTGTGCATCTGGCCTATGTGGGTCCTGGGGAGTTGAACCTGGGTCCTTTGGCTTTGCAAGCAAGCACCTTAACTGCTAAGCCATCTTTCCAGCCTTTCTTCATTTTTTTTTTTTTTTTGAGGTAGGGTTTCACTGTAGTCCAGGATGACCTGGAATTCACTATGTAGTCTCAGGGTGGCCTTGAACTCAAGGCAATCCTCCTACCTCTGCCTCCCGAGTGCTGGGATTAAAGGCGTGCTCCACCACACCCGGCCCGCTTGGTATTGTTTTATGAGAGATTGAGAGCAAGAGAGAGGAGAAGCTGGGCGTGGTGGCGCACGCCTTTTAATCTCAGCACTCAGGAGGCAGAGGTAGGAGGATTGCTGTGAGTTCGAGGTCACCCTGAGAATATAGGATGAATTCCAGGTCAGCCTAGACTAGAGGGAAACCCTACCTCAAAAAAAAAAAAAAAAAAAAGTGCGTGTGTGTGTGTGTGTGTGTGTGTGTGAGAGAGAGAGAGAGAGAGAGAGAGAGAGAGACTTGGTGTGTGTGGGCTTTCAGCTGCTGCAGTTGAACTCCAGATGCATGCACCATCTTGTGTGCTTGTGTAACCTGTGCGCTTGCTTCACTTTGTGCATCTGGCTCATGTGGGACCTGGAGAGTAGAAGTTGGGTCCTTAGGCTTCGCAGGCAAGTGCCTTAATGACTAAGCCATCTCTCCAGCCCCCTTACCCCATTTTTGAGGTAGGGGATCACTCTAGTCCAAGCTGGCCTCAAACCCATGGTGATCCTCCTACCTCTGCCTCCTGTGCACTGCCACACTTGTCACCACATTGTTATTATTTGTAGAGAGAGAATAAGTGTGCCAGGACTTCAGCCACCACAGTTGAACTCCAGATGCTTGTGCCACCTAATGGGCTTGTGTGGCTTTTCACTTGCCTTACCTTTGTGTGTCTGTCTGGCCTATCTGCGATCTGGAGAGTTGAACATGAGTCCTTAGGCTTTGCAGGCAAGCACCTTAACTGCTAAACTATCTCTATTCAGCCCACCAGTCCATTCTTTTTTTTTTTCTTCCCTTTTTTTGTGTTTTTCAAGGAATGTCTCACTTTAGCCCAGGCTGACCTGGAATTCACTCTGTATTTTCAGGGTGGCCTCAAACTCATGGTGATCCTCCTACCTCTGCCTCTCAAGTGCTGGTATTAAAGGCGTGTGCCACCACGCCTGGCTTTTTTTTTTTTTTTTTTTTTTTTTTTTTTTTTGAGGTAGGGGTTTTGCTCTCACCCAGGCTGACCTGGAATTTACTATGTACTCTCTCAGGCTGACCTCTAACTCATAGTGATCCTCCTACGTCTGCCTTCAGAGTCCATGAGGACTTCTAGCTTATTACATGGGTCTGGAATCAAACTTGGGTATTCCAGCTTGAGTGGTGAGTGCTTTGTCCATTGAGTCATCTCTCTAACCCTGTCCTTGGTTTTTTTTTTTTTTTTTTTTTTTTTTCTGAGAGGTGGTGTTATCAGCATGTACCATCATGTCTGGCTGCCTTCGGCACATTCTTTCTTTCTATCTGTCCTTTTCCTCCCTCCTCCCCTCCCTTCTTGCCTCTTTTTTTCCTCTGTGTCCTCTCCATCTCTGTTTTTATCTTCTCCTTCCTCTCTTTCTGCCTCTTTATCTTCTATGCCCCTTCTTTTTTTGAATTTATTATTATTAACAACATTTTTGTATGGATACATCATGTGTTTTCCCTTGTCTCTGCCCCTATTCTGCTGCAGATGCTCCTCAGTGGGGTTGCAGGTATTCCCCATGGGGTTGTGGTTTATGCGTTGTGGGAGCAGTAGTCAGTTATTTTGGGGGGAGGCAAAGCCTCTGGGCATGATGTCTCAACCTGTGGCTCTTACAGTCTTTCCTTCCCCTCTTCTGCAAAATTCCCTGAGTCGTGGTGGGTGAGTTTTAAGTTTACTTCAGTGATGAGCTCTTGGGAGCCTCTGGATCTCTGCTTTGCTAGGTGTCTTGAGTATCCTCAGGGTCTGTCTCCTTCACTCTGGCACTGATTATCAGGTTCAGCATGGAAGCAGTGCTCTTGTTGGTCTCCCTATTCCTCTGTAGTTTCAGCTGTGGCTTGGCTGAAGTGCGAGGGGTACTTTATCTCCTTGGATCTCCCTACCTTCTGAGAAAGAACAGATTCTCTAGTGGAGAGTGAAGCCAGCATAGTTTAACTGGGATCGGCATTATTAATATAGGGAGAATTTGATGTATGTAACCTCTCTTTTAGCCAAAGACTAATGAGAGTTTGGCACTAGAGAGCATAATCTTTGTCTCCATAGGATTCTGATCTGGTTCCCAATTCTAGATATGGGTTCCCTTACCCTGAGCTGATCTCTTGATCAATCTGAAAGCTGTTGGTTACCTTAACCACTAAGCCATCCCTCCAGCCCTTCTGTTACTTTTTGTTTTGTTTGTTATTCACGGTAGGGTTTCACTATAGCCCAGGCTGACCTGGAATTCACTATGTAGTCTCAGGGTGGCCTCAAACTCACAGCGATCCTCCTACCTCTGCCTCTCGAGAGTGCTGGGATTAAAAGTGTGCGCCACCAAGCCTGGCCCCTTCTGTTACTTTTTTTTTTTTTTTTTTGAGGTAGGGTCTCACTCTAGCCCAGGCTGACCTGGAATTCACTATGGAGTCTCAGGGTGGCCTCGAACTCACAGCGATCCTCCTACCTCTGCCTCCCGAGTGCTGGGATTAAAGGCATGCGCCACCACGCCCGGCCCCTTCTGTTACTTTTTAAAGGTGTTAATTTTTTTTTTTTTTTTTTTTTTTGAGAGAGAGAGAGAATGGCCTTTCACCTGTTGTGAACAAACTGCAGACTCGGGTGCCCCTTGTGGGCATGCATGGCATTGCACATGCTTGTATCACTGTACAAGCAGTATTTTTTAGGCTTTGCAGGCAAGCACATTAACTGCTAAGCCATCTTTTCAGCCCCCCTTTTTTTAACTTTTTAAAACTAGAAATTGTTCTTTATTTAGAATCTGTCAGATGTTGAGAAAGAGAACAAGCAGATTATTCGTAACCATTGAATATATGTATTCAGGAATGCTTTGTTTTGTCATCATTTATTTTTATTTTTATTTTTAATTTTTCTGCTTTCTGAGGTAGGGTCTCACTCTAGCTCAGGCTGACCTGGAATTCATTATGTAGATTCAGGGTGGCCAAGAACTCTAGGCGATCCTCCTACCTCTGCCTCCCAAGTGCTGGGATTAAAGGCATGCGCCACCATGCCTGGCCCATTTTTATGTTTTAAAATTGCTTCATTTCCAGAAAATAAACAATAGTAACAACAATCCTTAGGTAACTTTCAGTGATGGAAATCATATTAGATTTTGATTCCCCAGTTTGAAATTTCTGCTGAACCTGGTGGACAGGCTTGTGATCCCAGCCATTCTGGAGGCTGAGGCAGAAATATCACAAGTCCAGAGCCTGCCTGGGCTATAGAGTAGGTTCAAGGTCAACTTGGGCAACTTAATCTTGAGACCCTATATTAAATTATAAAGAAGAAACAATGATTTGGTATAGCACAGTAGTAGAGTTCCTCTGCCTAGCATTCATGGGGCCATTGGGTTAAATTCCCAATATAATAACAAAGTGTGAAACTTGCAGTCTAACTTTACTTTTTTTGCTTGCATACTCACTGGGTAGCTCTGTCATCTTTTTAAACTTCAGTTTCCTCACACACAAAAATGATGATAATGACATTTATTATTCAGGAGAACCCCAACCTTTCATGTGCTAGGTTTTATTACTGAGCTATAGGCCTATCTCTTACTCATTTCTTCTATGGGATCCTGTAGATTCTTTATTTTTTATAAACTAATTGTGGTTGTTTTCAATTTTGGACTTGAAAGGAAGAAAGTATACATCCCTGGTTATTTAATCTTTTTTTTCTTTAGAAACAAGGGAGAATAAAAAAACCCAGAGAAATATATTGTATTGGTTTTGAAGTTACCAAAGAAAGAAGAAAAACTCAGCACATACTAAACTCATGTGTATATTCATATAATCAGAAATATTTAGAGCTTAATCTTAAAATGGGTGGTCTACATAAGAGTGGGCCAAAATTTGGGTTTGACATAGAAAATAATTTTTTTCTTTGTTTTAATAAATAATATCTGTCAATGGGGGGCTTTGGCCTTCATGCTTTTCTTTTCTTTTTTCTCTTTTTCATTTTTTTTTTAAGAGAGAGAGAAAGAGGCAGATAGAGAGAGGGAGAATGGGCATGCCAGGACCTCCAGCTGCTGCAAACAAACTCCAGATGAATGTGTCACCTTGTGTATCTGGCTTACCTAGGTTCTGGGGAATTGAACCTGGGTCTGTAGGCTTTGCAGGCAAGTGCCTTAATTGCTAAGCCATCTCTCCAGTCCATTTTTTTAAAAAAATTTTTATTAACAACTTTCATGATTATAAAAAATACCCCATGGTATTACCCTCCCTCCCCCCACTTACCCCTTTGAAACTCCACTCTCCATCATACCCCCTCCCCATCTCAATCAGTCTCTCTTTTACTTTTGATATCTTGATCTTTTCCTCCTCTTATAATGGTCTTATGCAGGTAGTGTCAGGCACTGTGAGGCCATGGATATCCAGGCCATTTTGTGTCTGGAGGGAGCATGTTGTATGGAGTCCTGCCCTTCCTTTGGCTCTTACATTCTTTCCGCTACCTCTTCTGCATTAGACCCTGAGCCTTGGAAGGTGTGATAGAGATATTGCAGTACTGAGCATTGCGGTCATTTCTTTCCATCACCATGATACCTTCTGAGTCGTCCCAAGGTCACTGCCATCTGAAAAGAGAAGATTCTCTACCAAAAGTGAGAGTAGCATTAATATAAGGGTGTGAACATTAACAGAAGTGCTTACTGGGCAGTTTGATAAGCATAGTATATACATTTGGCTAGATAACAGCAGACGTTACCCCCCTAGGGCTCATGACTACCTCTGTTTTAAGTTTTCAGTATCGGGGATGTATTCCCTTCCCATGGAGCAGGCCTCCAGTCCAATTAGAGGGCAGTTGGTTTCCGCCATAACAGACGTGCCACTATTGCACCCGTTGGCTCATTTGGCCTGGCTGGCCAATTATAAGGCTTGCAGTGTCCACTGTTGAGTATCTTCACTGGTGATTTCTCTTTCTTCCATTGAACTGCATGCAGAATGGCTTCTTCCAGCTTTCTGTCAGCTGGTCTACATGGAGGAAGTTATCAGCTCAGATCCAGCAAGGTTTCTCAGTGGCCTTGCAGACCAAGTATATGGAGTCTTCAGCAATAGGGTCTTACCATCTATTCCTGGTGGGAAACCAAGGGCCTCGGCAATGGCCTATAATGTTTTGGGGGCATCAGGGATCTCCCTGGCCAACAACTCACTGGAAGATATCCCATCCCTGGCACTGAAAGTTTTCTAGCAACAATCTACGGCTCCTGAGTGTTCCATTGTCCAAAAAAGTAGGATTACATATGTTTTATTTATATCCTCTTAGATTTTGGTTAGCTGTCCCTCCACCTTTCCTTTACTCAATCTCTTCCCCAGACCTCATTTTGGGCCTTTTCACCCCCATTAATCTATTCTTCTACTTACATATATACAATACCATCCTATTAAGTACCCCCCCTCCCTTCCTTTCTCTTCCCTTTCTATCTCTTTTCTAGCTTACTGGCCTCTGCTACTGAGTTTTTTCCTTCTCACACAGAAGCCCAGTCATCTGTAGCTAGATCCACATAGGAGAGAGAACATGCGACACTTGGCTTTCTGGGCCTGGGTTACTTCACTTAGTATAATCCTTTCCAGATCCGTCCATTTTCCTGCAAATTTCATAACTTCATTTTTCTTTACCGCTGAGTAGAACTCCATTGTATAAATGTGCCATATCTTCATTATCCATTCATCAGTTGAGGGACATCTAGGCTGGTTTCATTTCCCAGCTGTTGTGAATTGAGCAGCAATAAACATGGTACAGCATGTACTTCTAAGGAAATGAAATGAGTCCTTAGGATATATGCCTAGGAGTGCTATAGCTGGGTCATATGGTAGATCAATATTTAGCTGTCTTAGGAACCTCCACACTGATTTCCACAATGGCTGGACCAGATTGCCTTCCCACCAACAGTGTAGAAGGGTTCCTCTTTTTCCACATCCTCGCCAGCATTTATGGTCATTTGTTTTCATGATGGTGGCCAATCTGATAGGAGTGAGATGGAATCTCAATGTAGTTTTAATCTGCATTTCCCTGATGACTAGTGATGTAGAACATTTTTTTAGATGCTTATGCGCCATTCGTATTTCTTATTTTGAGAACTCTCTAGTTCCATAGCCCATTTTGTAATTGGCTTGTTTGATTTCTTATTATTTATTTTTTTGAGTTCTTTGTATAGCCTAGATATTAATCCTCTATCAGATGTATAGCTGGCAAAGATTTTTTCCCATTCTGTAGGTTGCCTCTTTGCTTTATTCACAGTGTCCTTTGCTGTACAAAATCTTTGTAATTTCATGAGGTCCCAGCAGTTAATCTGTGGCTTTATTGGCTGAACAATTGGGGTTGTATTCAGAAAGTCTTTGCCAAGACCAATATGTTGAAGTGTTTCCCCTACTTTTTCCTCCAGCAGTTTCAGAGTTTCAGGTCTGATGTTAAGGTTTTTAATCCATTTGGACTTAATTCTTGTGCATGGAGAGAGAGAAGAATCTATTTTCATCCTTCTACAGATACATATCCAGTTTTCCCAGCACCATTTGCTGAAGAGGCTGTCTTTTCTCCAATGAGTATTTTTGGCATTTTTATCGAATATAAGGTGACAATAGCTACCTGGACTTGCATCTGAGTCCTCTATTCTGTTCCATTGATCTACATGTCTGCTTTTGTACCATGCTGTTTTTGTTACTATGGCTCTATAGTATAGGTTAAAATCAGGTATGGTGATACCACCAGCCTCATTTTTGTTGCTCAGTATTATTTTAGATATTCGAGAATTTTTGTGATTCCAAATGAATTTTTGGATTATTTTTTCTATTTCCATGAAGAATGCCATTGGAATTTTGATGGGGATTGCATTAAATGTATAGGTTGCTTTTGGTAAGATTGCCATTTTCACAATATTGATTCTTCTGATCCAGGAACAAGGGATGTTTTTCCATTTCCTAGTGTCCTCTGCAATTTCTCGCTTGAGTGTTTTATAGTTTTCATTGTAGAGATCCTTTACTTCCTTGGTTAGGTTTATTCTAAGGTACTTTATTTTCTTTGATGCAATTGTGAATGGGAGTGATTCTCTGATTTCATTCTCTGTGTGTTTGTTGTTAGCATATATGAAGGCTACTGATTTCTTTGTATTTATTTTGTATCATGCTACGTGGCTGTAGGTGTTTATCAGCTCTAACAGTTTGCTGGTAGAGTCTTTAGGGTCCTTTATATATAGAATCATGTCATCTGCAAATAATGATAACTTGATCTCTTCCTTTCCCATTATACCCCTTTTATGTGCATATCTTGCCTTATTGCTATGGCTAAGACTTCCAGTACTATATTAAATAAAAGTGGGGATAGTGGACACCCTTGTATTGTTTCTGATTTTAGTGGAAAAGCTTCCAGTTTTTCCCCATTTAGTAATATGTTGGCTGTAGGCTTGTCATAAATAGCCTTTCTTATATTGAGATATGATCCTTCTATTCCCAGTCTCTGTAGGACTTTTATCATGAAGGGTTGTTGGATTTTGTCAAATGCTTTTTCTCCATCTAATGAGATGATCTTGAGATTTTTGTCCTTCAGTCTATTTATATAATGTATTACATTTATTGATTTGAGTATGTTGAACCATCCCTGAATCTCTTGGAAAAAGCCTATTTGGTCAGGGTGAATTATCTTTCTGATATATTCTTGTATTCTGTTTGCCAATATTTTGTTGAGAAGTTTTGCATCTATGTTCATGAAGGAGATTGGTCTGTAATTTTCTTTTTTTGTTCTATCTGCTTGGTTTTGGTATCAGGGTGATGCAAGCTTCGTAGAAGGAGTTTGGTAGGATTCCTTCCTTTTCTATTTTATGGAAAAGCTTAAGAAGCAATGGTGTTAGTTCTTCCCTGAAGGTCTGGTAAAATTCACTAGTGAGTCTATCTGGGTCTGGACTTTTCTTAGTTGGGAGATTTTTGATAACTGCTTGGATCTCCATGCTTGTTATAGGTCTATTTAAGTGATTAACTTCATCTTGATTTAATTTAGGTAGGTCATGTAAATCAAGGAAATCGTCCATTTCTTTCACATTTTCATACTTAGTGGAGTATATGTTTTTATAGTATGTCCCTATGATTTTTTTGAATTTCTCTGGTATCTGTTGTGATGTTGCCTTTTTCATCTCTAATTTTATTAATTTGTGTCTCTTCTGTCTTTCTTTTGGTCAGATTTGCTAAGGGTTTATCAATCTTGTTTATCCTTTCAAAGAACCAACTCTTTGTTTCATTGATTCTTTGGATTTTTTTTTTTTTTTTGGTTTCTATTTCATTAATTTCTGCCCTAATCTTTATTATTTCTTCCCGTCTACTGATTTTGGTTTGCCTTGTTCTTCTTTTTCCAAGTCTTTAAGGTGAAGCATTAGGTCGTTTACTTGTGACCTTTCTAATTTCTTAATGTAGGCACTTAAAGCTATAAATTTACCTCTTAGAACTGCCTTCATTGTGTCCCAGAGATTTTTGGTGTGTTGTGTTCTCATTATCCTTTGACTCTATGAAATCTTTGATTTCCTTCTTGATTTCTTCATTGACCCATTCATCATTTAGTAGTGTGTTGTTTGGTTTCCATGATTTTGTGTATGCTCTATAGCTTTTCTTGCTATTGATTTGTAGTTTGATTCCATTGTGGTCAGATAGAATGCAAGCAGTTATTTCAATTTTCCTATGTGTGTTAAGATTTGCTTTGTGTCCTAATATATGGTCTATTTTAGAGAACGTTCTATGGGCTGCTGAAATGAATGCATATTCTGCAGCATTTGGATGAAATGTCTTGTATATGTCTGTTAGGTCCATTCCTTCTATGACCTCATTTAATCCAGATGCCTCTCTGTTTATTTTTTCCTGGGATGACCTGTCAATTGATGAGAGTGGGGTGTTGAAGTCCTCCACAACCACTGTGTTTGGTGTTATTTGTGACCTTAGTTCTAATAGCGTTTGTTTTATGAATTTGGGAGCCCCCATGTTAGGTGCATATATGTTTACGATCATAATGTCCTTATGTTGGAGGCTGCCCTTAATCAATATAAAGTGACCTTCCTTGTGATCTTTCTTGACTAATGTTGGACTGAAGTCTACCTTGTCAGATATTAGGATAGCAACCCCTGCTTGTTTTCTAGGCCCATTTGCTTGAAACACCCATTTTCCAACCTTTCACCCTAAGATAATGCCCATCCTTTGTAGAAAGGTGAGTTTCTTGGAGACAACAAATTGTAGGATCTTGCTTTTTAACCCAGTCTGCAGACCTATGTCGTTTTGTTGGGTCATTGAGGCTGTTGATATTAAGAGTTATTATTGAAAGGTGTGTATTTATGTTTGCCATTTTGTTTGTAGTTCTGGTTCTACCTTTGTTCTCTTGTGTTACCTAGTATTTGAGTATTGTTTGTTTTTTTCCAGATTCCTTATATGTGTGCTTTTCCTTCTCTTCGGCATGGAGGATTCTTTCAAGTATTTTCTGTAGAGCTGGTTTTGTCTTCAAATACTCCTTTAGCCTGCTTTTGTCGTGGAATGTCCTTATTTCTCTGTCTATTTGAATGGGTAGCTTTGCAGGATAAAGTAACCTTGGTTTACAGTTGTTATCTTTCAGAACTTGGAATACATCACTCCAAGCCCTTCTGGCTTTTAAAGTTTGTGTTGAGTAATCTGCTGTAATCCTGATGGGCTTGCCTTTGTAGGTAACTTGATTTTTCTCTCTAACTGCTTTCAATATTTTTTCTTTGGATTGTGTGTTTGGTAGTTTGATTAAAATATGGCGAGGAGAGGTTCTTTCCAGGATTTGTCTGGTTGGTGTTCTAAAGGCTTCCTGTATCTGCACTGGTATCTCTTTCCCAATTTGGGGGAAGTTTTCTTCTATGATTTTGTTGAAGACGCCTACTGTGCCTTTGGAGTGAAATGATCTTTTCATAGTGTCCTGAATATCTTGAAATTGCCATTCATACTTTTCTGTTAGTTTGTCTTTCTCTTTGTTGGACTGTATTAGATCTGCCACCTGGTCTTCTAGCTTAGATATTCTGTCCTGTCCTTCATCCATTGTACTGGTGAGATGTTCTACAGAGTTTTTTGTTTCATTAACTGTGTTCTTCATTGCTCGTAATTCTGACTGGTTTTTCTTTATTATTTCTATTTTCTTACTTATATCTGGTATTGACTTCTTTATTTCATTAAATTGGTGTCCTTTGTCTTCTTTGATTCCTTTGATTTTTTCTTTGACTTCTTTGAACATATTTGCAATCATTCTTTTGAAATCTTTCTCAGGCATTTCCTCTAATTTGTTCTCACTGGAGGTCATTTCTGATGCTTTAATACTTTTTTGTGGATTTATATTGTCTTGGTTTTTAGTGTTTGTTGTGTTATAATTTATATATTTTTGCATCTTGGGTTAAGTTAATGCTTGGATTTTCCAGTTAGCTGGGTATTCTTAGCTGTATCCATCGATCTCATGTTATATATCTTCAGGGTAGGAGCCTAAGGTATTAGGTGTGGCTCTTAAGACTCTCAGAGTATCTACAAAGGTGTTCCTAGGGGTTGGGTTTGCCTGCTATGGGAGTATTCAAGTAGGCTGAGTGTAACAAAATACAGATAGATTCTAAAATTTTACTAAACAATGTACACATTCAATGAAAAACAGCACAGAGTATTTATGCAAGAGTAGGTATTGTAACAACCTGATCCTCTATCAATGAAGAGGTTAAGATTTCTGTTCTGTTGAGGGTTCCAAGTCAGCTTGTGACCAAGTGAGACCCTTCCTTGGTGCAATCCCAGTTACCTTTTTGGATAAGTTTGGTCTCAGTTATGCTGCACTCTGCTTGCGTCCCTGTTTGGTGCCCTGTGGGTTCAAGTAGGCTGCCTGGATCGCTGGACCGCTGTTCTATTTTCTGGAGCTGGGCACTGGCTTTTCCTGTGGGGCAAACCGAGTCTGGCAGTTGTGGCCCCATAGACCTGGCACCACTGCTGCCGGAGCTGCGGCTGCTGGAGCCCCTGCTGCCGCTGTTGAAGCTGCTGCTGGAGCTGGAACTGCTGCTACCGTTGCTGGATCCGCCACTGCTGCTGCTGCTGCCGGAGCCAGAGCTGCCGCTGCTGGAGCCGCTGAGGCCTGCCTGTGTGGGCTCTGGATGCTCTAGATCTCTTCTACTTCTCTGCTGCCATTTTAATTTCTTATATACCTCACTTTTTAGTAAAAGTGTGTATTTTGCTGGGTATTCTTTGGCTTTCTCTCCCCTAGGCTGCTCTGGTGTGGTTCCTAAGCCGCCATCTTAACTGGAAGTCCTTTTTTTTTTTTTAAAAAAAAAGAAGTCTAAGTTAAAGATCAGTTTTTCTTTCAGTTTTTCTATTTTTGATAACATTTAAAAACAAAAGAATAATAGCAATAATGGGTGGAGTGAAATGTTTGAATGAAAGTTCTTTGTCTTTCCTAGGTTTTTAAAAAAATGTTTTTTAATTAACAACTTCCATGATATAAACAATATCCCATGGTAATGCCCTCCCTCCCCCACTTTCCCCTTTGAAACTCCATTCGCCTTCATATCCCTTCCTTCTCTCAACCAGTCTCTTATTTTGATGTCATGATCTTTTCCTCCTATTATGATGGTCTTGTGTAGGTAGTGTTAGGCACTGTGAGGTCATGGATATCCAGGCCATTTTGTGTCTGGAGGAGCACATTGTAAGGATTCCTACCTTCCTTTGGCTCTTACATTCTTTCCGCCACCTCTTCCACAATGGACCCTGAGCCTTGGAAGGTGTGATAGAGATATTGCCGTGCTGAGCACTCCTGTCACTTCTTCCCAGCACCATGATGCCTTCTGTGTCATTCCAAGGTCACTGACATCTGAAAAAAGAAGGTTCTCTACCAAAAGTGAGAGTAGCATTAATATATGGTTACGAACACTAAGAAAAGTGCTTACTGGGCAGTTTGATGAGCATAGTATATACATTTATCCAGAGAGCAGCAGACGTTACAATCCTAGGACTCATGACTACCCCTGTTGTAGGTTTTCAGTATCAGGGATGTAATCCCTCCCATGGAGCGGGCCTCCAGTCCAATTGGAGGGTAGTTGGTTTCCACCATGACATTTGTGCCACTGCTGCACCCGTTGGCTCATTTGGCCTGGCTGGCCAAATATGAGGCTTGGAATGTCCACTGTTGAGTATCTTCCCTGGTTATTTCTCTTTCTCGCATTGAACTGCATGCAGATTGGCTTCTTCCAGCTTTTTGTCAGCTGGTCTGCATGGAGGAGGTTATCAGCTCAGTTCCAGCAGGATTTCTCAGTGGCCTTCCAGCACAAGTATGTGGAGTCTTCAGCAGTAGGGTCTTACCATCTATTCCTGGTGGGAAACCAAGGGCCTTGGCAATGGCCTGTAATGTTTTGGGGGCATCAGGGACTTCCCTAGCCAACAACTCACTGGAAGGTATCCCATCCCTGGCACTGAAAATTTTCTAGTAATAATCTATGGCTCCTGAGTGTTCATTGTCCAAAAAAGTATCTTTCCTAGGTTTTTAATGAGGTTGCATCTCACTTTAGCCCAGGTTGCCCTCAAACTCAGAGTGATTCTCCTACCTCTGCCTCCCCAGTGCTGGAATGAGAGGTGTTTACCACTGTAGATTATAAACATTTCTGTTTTTGTAAACAAAGTGTCTTCAGTTGTATTTAATTCAAACTAATACTTTAATTCCTTAAAAAAAAAAAAAACTTTTAGGAGGAACGCTGTAAGTTTGAGGCCAGCCTGAGACTACATAGTGAATTTCAGGTCAGCCTGGGCTACTGTGAGACCCTACCTTGAAAAAAAAAAATTATTTTTTAGTCTGTTTGCAAGAGAGAAGAGAGACAGACAATGCCAGGGCCTCTAGCTGCTGCAAATAAACTCCAGATGCATGTATCCACTATGTGCATCTGGCTTTATGTGGTTTATTAGGGTTCTGTAGAGGAACAGAACTGATAGAATGAATCATATTAAAAGGGTTCTTGGATTAGATCATACAGTCCAAGCAGTTGCAGGCCTGGGAATCAAGGAACCCTTAAGTGTCTCAGTTCACATGGCTAGATGCCTCAGCAGTCCCAGTCCAGCACTGAGGGCCTGGAGGCTTCCTGAGGAACTGCTGGTCTAAAGTACATGCTGGAAAGCAGCAAGCAGCTCAGGCAGATGGAAGGGGTTTCTTTTCACCCAGAGCTTCCTTATATAAAGCCTCCCCTCTGAGAAGAGCCGTTCCCTCTAGGGGAAGGGTTCACTGTGGGGGAAGGACTTCCTCCTTCAGTTAATCCTTCCTGGAAGTAACCTCAGGGATCACCCAAAAGGAATGTCTATGGATTACTAAACAGATCAAGTTGACAACTTAACCATCACACCTGGCTACTGGGGAATCCAACCCAGGTCTTTTTTTTTTTTTTTAAATTTATTTATTTGATAGAGAAAGAGGGAGAGAGAGAGACAGACAGACAGAATGGGCACACCAGGGCCTCCAGCCACTGCAAACGAACTCTAGACGCATGTGCCACCTTGTGCATCTGGCTATTGTGGATCCTGGGGAATCGAACCTTGGTCCTTTGGCTTTGCAGGCAGACGCCTTAACCGCTAAGCCGTCCCTCCAGCCCAACCCAGGTCATCTTTAAGCTTTGCAGGAAAGCGCCTTAACTGCAGAGCCATCTTTCCAGCCCTACTTTTAATTTTTTAAATGTGGTAAAGTTCTTGAATTAGAAAGTCTTTTCTTTCTTTTAATATTTTATTATTTCTTTATTTATTTGAAAGCAGCAGAGAGAGGGAGAGGGAGAGAATGGGCACGCCAAAGCCTCCAGCCACTGGAAATGAACTCCAGATGCATGCACCACCTGTGTATCTGGTTTACATGGGTCCTGGGGAATTGAACCTCCATCCTCTGGCTTTGCAGGCAAGCACCTTAACTGCTAAGCCATCTCTGCAGCCCTGTTTTGTGGTTTTTCAAGGTATGGTCTCAGCCCAGGCGGACCTGGAATTTACTATGTAGTCTCAGGGTGGCCTTGTACACATGGCAATCCTCCTACCTCTGTGTCCTAGTGTAATACTTAATTTCTATTTATTTATGTGAGAGATAGTGAGGGAGGCATAGAAAGGGTGCTCCAAGGTCTCCAGGTGCTGCTGCATATGAACTCCAGATGCTTGTGCCACCTTGTGCATCTGGCATACTTGGGTCCTGAAGAATCGAACCTGGGTCCTTTGGCTTTGCAGGCAGGTACCTTAACCACTAAGCCATCTTTCCAGCCCCCATAGAAAGCCTTGTCTAAGTACTGTATGTTAAATAAGTTTTGAATGCTTGGTGTTGCCTGAGCAGACTTTACGACCAAGTGGTGACATTTGCCTAATATTTTTTTTAAATATTTTTTACTTTTATTTATTTTACTTATTTATTTGAGAGCGACAGAGAGAAAGAGGGAGAGAGAGAGAGAGAGAATGAGAGAGAATGAGAGAGAATGGGCGCGCCAGGGCCTCCAGCCACTGCAAACGAACTCCAGATGTGTGTACCCCCTTGTACATCTGGCTAACGTGGGTCCTGGAGATTCCAGCTTCGAACCGGGGTCCTTAGGCTTCACAGGCAAGAGCTTAACCGCTAAGCCATCTCTCCAGCCCTTGCCTAATATTTTTATCTACAGCATTTCCTTGACTTTCAAGTTATTGGAAGCTTAGGATCTCATGCCTAACCATGTCTTGCATAACGTCCCCCACATTTTTTTTTTTTTTTTTTAGTTTTTTCAGGTATGTTCTCACTCTAGCTCAGGCTGACCTGGAATTCGCTACGTAGTCTCAGGCTGTCCTTGAACTCACAGCAATCCTCCTACCTCTGCCTCCTGAGTGCTGGGATTAAAGGAGTGCACCACCATGCCTGGCTTCCCTTACATATTTTTTTTTCAGTTTTTTTTATTTTTTATTTTTTTTATTAGTCAGTTTTGTATTCAGCAAATACAGTCAGTTTGGTACCATTATTAGGCTCATCCGTGACCTACCCCCTCCCCTTGGCCCCACCTTGTTGAGGTATACGGGTCATGCATTGTGGAGTTAGCCCACAGTTATGGGTAAGCTAAATGTCTCTGCATATCATGACCCAACATGTGACTCTGACATTCTTTCCGCCCCCTCTTCCGCAAAATTTCCCTGAGCCATGTTGGGTTCATTTTTGGTCTGCTTCAGTGATGAGGTGTTGGGGGCCTCTGAGGCTCTGGCTCTCTGGTTTGGTAGGAGTTGATTTTTCTCTGTGCTGATCTCCTTCCCCCTTGTGCTGGTATCCTGTTCATCAGGAAAACAGCCCCCTTGCTTGTTTCTCCAATTTTTTTTAGTTTCAGCTGGGGCCCTTTTGAGGTATGATGGGGTGGCTCTCTCCTTAGGATCTACATCTATCTGAAAAAGAGAAGCAGATTCTCCAATGGAGAGTAAGTTAGCACCAGGACAAATGAGATAACCCTTACTTTTTTTTTTTTTATAGAGAATTTAATAGGTGTAGGCCCTCTTGTAGCCCACAATTGATGGTAGCTTGATATTGGAGAGTGGGCTTCTGTTTGGATCTGGTTCTGACTTGTTTCCCAGCTCCAGCTATGGGTCCCGTACCAGTGAGGGGATCAGTTAGCCAAATTGAGAGCAGTTGGTTCCCCACCATGGCTGTGTGCCACCACTGCACTTGTGTGGGCATCACAACAAGTTATTTGCTGCTAAGTAGGTTAGACCATGCGTTGCTTCGATAGATGTTAACAGATTTTACTTTATTTACTTATTTATTTGCTTTTTCGAGGTAGGGTCTCACTCTAGCTCAGGCTGACTCTGTAGTCTCAGGGTGACCTTGAACTCATGGCAATCCTCCTACTATCTGCCACTATGCCCAGCAGATTTTACTTTATTATAACTGCGCTACGCATTGTGCGATTGTGGTTAATGTCAAACATAAGCATAAAATGTTGTCTAACCTATTTAATGTTTATTGTAGATTTTTATCTGTTATTAGAATATTTACTGATTTTATTTGTGTATATATTAGTTAATGGGATGACTGAACTTAGATACTGAATTGAATATTTTCTTCTAACTTTAATTTTGTTTTGAATATTAGGTCTTGGAGAAAATTCTTGTGCAAAGAAAAGTCATGAAAAGTACCTTATAGCTTTGAAGAGTTCTGGACTCACATATCCAGAGGATAAGCTTGTATATGGTATGCAGGACCCATCTGCTGCTACGAGCACTCTGGCAGTTCAAGGTTTGCCCAAGTATTTAATTTCAGTAGTGGTGACTTTTCTTTCTCTTCTTTTGCATGTCTGTAGTATGTGGGGAGTATGTGGTATATGTATGTGCATCTACTGATGTAGTACCTGGTATGCTCACCTGCTGCAGCCAGAGAACATTGATGGTCCCTCTCTATCACTTTTCTGCCTGTTTTTTTTTTTTTTTTTTTTTTTTCCTTGTGATTGAGTCTCTTACTGATTCTGGAGCTTGCCTTCCTGAGCCCCCAGTTCTCCAGACTTCTCTCCAGACCACAGGACTAGGGTTACAGAGGTGTGTGTGGCTATTTCAGTGGGTTCTGGAGATTTGAACTTGGGAAGTTTCAGGCACACCGAAGCTTTCACTTAACTCCTGAGCCATCTCTCCAACCCCAGTACTGACTTTTCTTTTGGTTTTTTGAGGTTGGGTCTCATAGCTCAGGCTGACCTGGGATTCACTATGTAGTCTCAGGGTAACCTTGAATTTATGGCAATCCTCCTACCTCTGCCTCCGAAGTGCTGGGATTAAAGGCATGCACCACCATGCCTGGCAGCCCTCTTTTTTTTTTTTTTTAAATATATTTTATTTATTTGAGAGACAGAAACAGGGAGGGAGGGAGGGAGGGAGAGAAAGAGAGAGAGAGAGAATGGGCACACCAGGGCCTCTAGCCACTGCAAATGAATTCCAGATGCATATGCCCCCTTGTGCATCTGGCTTAGGTGGGTCCTGGAGAATTGAACCTGGACCCTTTGACTTTGCAGGCAAGTGTCTTAACCACTAAGCCATCTCTCCAGCCCCTTAAACCCATTTTTTTTTGGTTTTTCAAGGTAGGGTCTCGCTCTAGCCCAGGCTGACCTGGAATTCACTATGGAGTCTCAGGGTGGCCTCGAACTCACGGCAATCCTCCTACCTCTGCCTCCCGAGTGCTGGGATTAAAGGCGTGCGCCACCATGCCCGGCCCTTAAACCCTATTTTGAAAAACAACACAAAACAAAGCAAAGATATATTTAGGGCTGGAGAAATGGCTTAGTGGTTAATGGCTTAGGTACTGGCTGCAATGCCTAAGGACCCAGGTTCAATTCCCCAGTACCCCTGTAAGCATATGTACATGGTGGTGCATGCGTCTGGAGTTCATTTGAAGTGACTAGAGGCCCTGGTGTGTTCCCATATTCTTGTTCTCTCTCTCACTGTATCTCATAAATAAAACAATTTAAATAAAAATTATTTATTATTGTCAAGGAGGAGGAAGGGAGGGAGGTAGGAAAGGAGGGAGAGAGAAAGAAAAAAAAAAAGAAAAAAATTTGCATCTGGCTTTACATGGTTTCTAGGGAATTGAATCCAGGCCATCTGATTTTGCAAGTAAGCGCCTTTAACCACCAAGCCATTTGTTTAGCCCCTAAATTTAACTTTTTGATGGTCTTTTTTTGTTGTTGTTAATTTTTTTTGTTTTTTTTTGAAGTAGGGTTTCACTCTGGTCCAGGCTGACCTGGAATTAACTATATAGTCTCAGGGTGGCCTCAAACTCAAGGTGATCCTCCTACCTCTCTGCCTCCCAAGTGCTGGGATTAAAGTCGTCAATCAACACGCCTGGCCGATGTTCTTATTTTTCAGAATAATTTAAGGTAAATCAGTATATGTAAGTTATGATGGACAGCTTTTTTTTCTTCCTTCTGAAGGTTTTGCAAGTGGTACAGGAGCATTGGGACAAGTAGATTCTTCAGATGAGGTGAGATGTAAAATTTAAAACTTTATGTAGTGTGTGTACATATATGTGTTCATATGTGTGTGCTTACATGTATGTGTGAAGGTGCATTTAGATATGTTTACAAATGAATGCTTATGCACACATTTGTGTGGAGGCCAGAAGTAGATATTATGTATATTCAGTTGCTCCCCATTTTTATTCTTTTAGACGGTCTCTTGCTGAACCCAGTCCTCACTGTTTCTAATAGACTAGCTAGTCAGTGAGCCACAGGGATTCTTGCTTGGCTGCTGTTTCTGCTTAGCTCTCTGTGAGCTTTCAGGAAATTCTGCTGTCTTCACTTCCTATCTTGCTGTTTGTGTGCTAGGATTACAGAAGCCCTCATTAGCTTATAGCTTTTTACATGGGGTTTGGGGATTGTTGAACTGTGGTACTCTAGCTTGAGCAGTGAGTGCTCTATACACTAATATGGCTTAGCAGTTAAGACGTTTGTCTTTGAAACCTAAGAACCCAGGTTCAGTTCGCCAGTACCCATGTGTTGCAGTCAGGTTCATATTGCTGGCAGAAAATACTGACCAAGAGCAGCTTGTAAGATAAAAGGTTTGTTTGGCTTACAGTGTCGAGGGGAAGCTCCATGTTGGCAGAGGAAAATGATGGCGTGAGAGCAGAGGGTGGACATCACCTCCTGGCCAACATCAGGTGGACAAAATCAGCAGGAGAATGTGCCAAACACTGGCAAGAGGAAGCTCGTTATTACACCCATAATCCCGCCGCCAACAATATACTGCCTCCAAGAGGCGTTAATTCCTAAATCTTCATCAGCTGGGAACCGAGCATTCAGAACACATAAGTTTATTGGGGACATCTCAATCAAAACACTACAATCCGTCCCTGGCCTCCATAAGCTGGTAACCATCATGATGTAAATTGCAATGCATTCAGACCAACTTCAAGAGTCCCCATAGTTTTTACCAATCCCAAGGATGTTCAAATACCCTCATAGTGAACCAACAAAACCCTCAAAAAACTGATAATCGCACAGGATCAACATTCATACTGCAAAAGATGGCATTGGGTATAGCAAAGAAATAATCAGCCAATACAAGATTCAAAACAACCAGGGCAAACATCAAACTTTGTAGCTCCAAGTCCAACAACTAGCCAGTGACAAGTCTCCAAGTCTGATAATTCTAACCAGCAACAAGTCTCTGGAGTTGCAATTCCATCCCTCCAGCTAGGGTACTCACAGTCCTGAAAAACTTTGTCTGGGGCCGGAAGATCTCTTTGGCTTGTGGTCCTGGCATCTCCACTGGGTCTCCACTGCAACCCACACACAGTCCATCCTCATGGCTCCATTCGGTCCCCATGCAGGCAATCCAGCAAACCTACTTTAAACTGCCCATGGTTGTTTCCAAAACACAAGACTGTGTTGAAAATTCAATGACCCTCTTTTTCTTGTATTTCTTATTTTATTTATTTGACAGAGAAAGAGGGTGGGGGGAGAGAGAGAGAGAGAATATGGGTGTGCCAGGGCCTCCAGCCACTGCAGACCAACTCCAGACACGTGCGCCCCTTGTGCATCTGGCTAATGTGGGTCCTAGGGAATCGAACCTGCGTCCTTTGTCTTTGCAGGCAAACACCTTAACTGCTAAGCCATCCCTCTAGCCCTCTTTCTTGCATTTCTTATACTCCATAATTCCAGGTAGGGTGCCAATTTGTTAATCCAGGGGCGAATAAAGCAGACTTTGAAGAATAGGACATTCCTTCAGCATTCAGGCCCCTTCAAATGACTCTGCATTTTTCCTGTTGTCCCAGTGCAGGTCAGCTGGCCCAATCTCATTGGTTATAATCTCTCATACAATTGCAGCCGAACAGCAGCATTTTCAGCCCAAGGATTGAATTTTTTTCTGTGCCATATCCCCCTGCTCACACCAGTTCATTTCTACGCAATGCAACCCTGCATAAATTCTCAGGACAGAGGCATAACAGCAGGCTTCTCACAGAAACTGCTTCTAGTCCTGTCTGGGCAAAGCTCTTTTGCCCCCTCATAAGCCAAACCTCCTAGTTCTTAGACTATATTCAGGTCTTTCAACTCTGACCAGAATAGTCCATCAAGAAGTACTTAACAGCATTTCAATGTGTCCTTAGGCCAAGATTTCAAATTCTACATTCCTCTTGAAAATCAGCTCCAAAGGCCAGAGCCAGAGCCAGAGCCGTACAGTCAGGTTTCAAGCAGCAGCACCACTCTTGGTACCAGCTTTACTGTTGCAGTCAGGTTTGCATTGCTGGCAGAAAACACCTGACCAAGAGCAGCTTGTGGGAAAAAAGGTTTATTTTGGTTTACAGACTTGAGGAGAAGCTCCATGATGGCAGGGAAAAACGATGGCATGAGCAGAGGGTTGACATCACCTCCTGGCCAACATCAGGTGGACAACAGCAATAAGAGAGTGTGCCAAACACTGGCAAGAGGAAGCTGGCTATAATACCCATAAGCCTGCCCCCAACAATACACTGCCTCCAGGAGGCGTTAGTTCCCAAATCTCCATCAGCTGGGAACCTAGCATACAGAACACCTAAATTTATGGGGGGCACCTGAATCAGACCACCACACCATGTAAGCCAGATAGATGTATAAGGTGGTGCATGCATCTAGAGTTCATTTGCAGTAGCTGGAGGCTCTGGAGCACCCATTTTCTCTTCCTCTCTCACTCTTTTTCTCCAATAAATATATGTGTGTGTATAGATGATATGCATGTGCCAGGGCCTCTTGATGCTGCAGGTAAATGCTTGCCACACACCTTGTAATGGTTTTTGAAGTATGAAAAATGCAGGAAAGCGGGTCATGAAGTGCACATAGGTCCAGGAGCTGCATGTGAAGCAGGGTGAAGTCCCTGGGTAGAGGCTCAGTAAGGCTGTTGTATGGAACTGTGAAGATGGACTGTGGGTTGCAGTGGAGACCTAAAGATGTGATGTTTTGAATATACTGGGATTGTGCAATGGCTGCTATGTAGAGCTGATGGCTCAGGATGGGATGTTTGCTCAGGCTATGACCAGCCCAGCTGGAGGAGTGGAATTGGAATCCAGATACTTTGATCACTCGTTAAGGATGTTGGAATTGGAACTGCAGGTTTTTGATGTTTGTCTGCTGGTTATTAGTTTCATTGGTTCTTTTTACAATGGAAATGTCTATGCTGTGCCATTATGTGTTGAAATGTATATAACTTGTGTTTTGATTTTATGGGGCTCACAGTTAAGACACAGTCTTAAATCTCAGATGAGACTTGAGACACTTGAACAGTGTTAAAGTTGATAAAGGCTGTGGGGACCTTTGAAGTTGGTCTGAATGCAGTTTGCATTGTGAGATGATCATGAGTCTATGGGTGCTAGGAGTGGAATGTGATGTCTTGAACGTATGACCCCTGACTCAGATGTTTTATTAAAATTGAGCTTGTGGCTGGGCATGGTAGCACACACCTTCAATCCCAGCACTTGGGAGGCAGAGGTAGGAGGATCACCATGAGTTCAAGGCCAGTTTGGGACTATATAGTGAGTTCCAGGTCAACCTGGGCTAGAGTGAGACCCTACCTCGAAAAACAAAACAAAACAAAACAAAACAATAAAATTGAGCTTGTAACTTGAGCCCCTAGCAGGCAGATCCCTGCCACAGGTGGTTTGTCACTGAAGACAGATCTTGGTCTAGCCCTAAGGTGTGTAGAGAGCACTTTGGAGCTCTGGCTCTTTGGTGTTTGCCGGCTGCTTGATAATGTCCCTCTGCTATGCATCTACGGAAGTGAGCTAGTTTCTTTTGCCATTGATGGTATTTCTCTGGATTTTTTTTTTTTTTTTTTTTTGGTTTCTTGATTTTTTTTCAAGGGGTCTCACTTTAGCCCAGGCTGGCCTCAGACTCACAGTGATCTTCCTACCTCAGCCTCCCATGTGCTGGGGTTAAAGGTATGTGCCCCCATGCCCTGCTTAGTTGAATGTTTTAAACCTGGAATAAATCCTTTCCTCTCATAAGCTTGATTCTGATTGGGTGTTTGTCTAGCAACAAGAAACTGATTGCAACAATTATATTTCTTTCTTTTTTTTTTTTTTTGAGGTAGGGTTTCAGTCTAGCTCAGGCTGACCTGGAATTTACTATGTAATCTCAGGGTGGCTTCAAACTCACGGCGATCCTCCTACCTCTGCCTCCCAAGTGCTGGGATTAAAGGCGTGTGCCACCATGTCCAGCAACAATTATTTCTTTCTTTCTTTCTTTCTTTCTTTTATTTTTTTTTTTGGTTTTTCGAGGTAGGGTCTCACTCTAGCCCAGGCTGACCTGGAATTCACTATGGAGTCTCAGGGTGGCCTCAAACTCAAGGTGATCCTCCTACCTCTGCCTCCCCAGTGCTGGGATTAAAGGCGTGCACCACCACGCCTGGCGGCAACAATTATATTTCTTAAAATGATTAAAAATGTAAGAACTGGGCTGTAGATGTGCTTGTTTGTAAAGCTTGCTGGCCCAGGTTCATTTCCCAGCATCCACATAAAACCAGATGCACAAAGTTGCACATGCAGCCTGAAGTTAGTTTGCAGTGGCAAGAGACTTTTTGCCATGCCCATCCTTTACAACTAAATAAATAAATAGTCAGGCATGGTGGCTTTTTTCTTTCTCTTTTTTAATTTTGTGAAGAAAGGTCTCACTCTAGCTCAGGCTGACCTGGAATTCACTATGTAGTCTCAGGATGGCCTCAAATTCACAGTGATCCTCCTACCTCTGCTTCTCGAGTGCTAGGACTGAAGGCTTGTACCACCATGCCCAGCCATTCTGTTTTCTTTTTGGCAACTGTAGGCATGCATGGCAGGTTTGATTTAGTATTTATAATGAAGTGAATTTGGTTTGAGAAACACAAGTTCTGTTCCTTTATCCTGTAGGTGCATAGTACATAGGCCCACCCCCTTTTTGATTTCTGTCTTGTAATTCAACAAGTTATAAATAAAGGAAGATAGGAGAAGAAGACACTGGTATCTTAATTACCACTATTGAGAGGTAGTTGTAGCAATATATACTATATTTTAAAGGCTGGCGCTGTAGCAAACTGGTAGAGGATCTGTTTAGCATGTATAGTACTCTCTGTGTTTGATACTTAGGGCCACAAGAACAAACAAACACCCTAACAAACCCAAACACTGTAAAACAGCATAAAGAAATCCAGAAGTTCAAATTGTAAGACATGTTATATATAATCTAATTCGCCATTTCATTTTAATAGTGAAGAAACAGATTTGAAACTGCAACAGTAGCGAATTTCTTTCTATTTTGCAGTTTTATATGAATGAGCATATATTTTGCAGTATAAATTTTGTTCATATTGGTGTGTCATATATTTGTCTGCTGTGCTAGAGTAACAGAACATGTGCTCAGCAGAGCTATTTATACACAGGGTGTCCTTCATGATGCTACTTCTTAGCCTTCATTTGTGTAGCTCATTTGAAATAAGAAAAAGTATGTTATATTGACTTTAAAATTAAGACCACACATTAACTTTATGAACTTTAAAAAAATTACAAATCTAGTTTATATTTATAACATCAGATAATTCAGCTTACAAGAAAATTATTAGCAGTATTATGTGTAAGTGGGTCTAATTATAGAGAGTTGTGCAGAAGGAATAATATCTCTTAGGTAAAGAGATGCCCACCCCTCTTATTATGTGTATTCTGTATTAGATACTTTGAGTTTTGTTTTAGCTAGCCATGAATTTACTTGACTTTTTGTAAAAGTAAATTTTTTCATTTAGTAAATCCATAGAGAGCAAAGGACTAATTTGAGTTGAGAAACTATCCATAGATTTTGCAGAATGGTTGTTGAATCTTTTTTGTTTTTCAAGGTAGGGTCTTGCTGTAGCCTAGGCTAACCTGGAATTCACTATGTAGTCTCAGGCTGGCCTCAAACTCATGGTGATCTTCCTACCTCTGCCTCCTGAGTGCTGGGATTAAAGGCATGTACCACCATGCCCAGCTGTTCTTTATTTTTATGTTTTATTTATTTGCAAGCAGAGAGAGAGGCAGACACACAGAGAGAATGGGCATGCCAGGGCCTCTAGCTACTACAAACAAACTTCAGATGTGTGAGCTACTTTGTGCATCTGGCTTTATGTGGGTACTGGGGAATTGGACCTGAGTTGTTAGCCTTTGCAGGCAATGGCCTTAATCACTGAATCTTCGCTCTAGTCTCAGTCTGTTCTCTTTCTTCCCCAGGTAAGGTCTCACTGTAGCTTAAGCTGACTTGGAACTCTGCAGTCCCAGGCTGGCCTTAAGCTCACAGTGGTCCTCCTACCTCTGCCTTCCAAGTGCGATACCACACCCTGCGAGTCTGTTTTTCTAGGGCTTCTTTTTCTCCTTAGGTGTAATTATTTCTTGTCCACTGTGTTCATATATTTGTGTTGGAAGTACAAGTAGCCTTGGTACCTGATGAAAGACTGAAATCTGGAAGTGGTTATGAGGGCTATGTAAGTTCACTGTCAGTGCATTTCCACCTGTTTCCTTGTGGAGAAATAGGAGGAGCCTTAATTCCTTATGAATTTGAAGAGGTTGATTTCCATCATTGAATTATTTCCATTTGTTAACAGTATTGTTTCTCAACATAAAAAATTTAGATTTTTATTACAATAACCAGTAGTAATCCATTATATGTAGATCAGCTTGTTACAATTAGAATTGCAATTAGACTAAATATTTTGTTTTTTATTTTTTATTTTTTTGGTTTTTCAAGGTGGGGTCTTGCTGTAGTCCAGGCTGACCTGGAATTCACTATGTAGTCTCAGGATGGCCCTAAACTCATGGCGATCCTCCTACCTGTGCCTTCCAAGTGCTGGGATTAAAGGCGTGCACCACCATACCTGGCTAGACTAAATATTTTTAAAAATATTTGGTTACTTAAAACTATAAGCTAGGCATGAAGTCTCAGCTGCTCTTGAGGCTGAGGCAGATAGATCACTTGAGCCCTCAGGTTCAAGACCAGCCTGGAAAAGCAAATTATAATTCATATTCATTGTTGAATAATTAGAATGTGTTGAGAAAAATAGAATAAAATGACCTATAATTCTTAGAGATGACTCACTTTAAACATTAGTATTCTAACAGATTTTATACATGTTGTATTTTAATGGTATTATAATATTGCTCTTATAAGTAGTTTTTAAATATTAGAGAGAGAGAAAGAAGGAGGAGGAGGAAGGAGGGGGAGATAAGGATGAATTTTCATTCTACTATATGTAGATAACTAGTTTTCCCAGCACCATTTGTTGGAGATGCTGCCTTTTCTCCAGTGAGTATTTTTGTCAAAAGATAGCTGTAGCTGCTTGGAATTACATCTGGGCCCTCTATTCCATTCATCTACATGTCTGTTTTTATGCCATTACCATGCTATTTTTGTTACTATGGCTTTGTAATATAGCTTAAAATACAATATGATGATACCGCCAGCCTTATTTTTGTTGCTTAAAAAAATTTTTTTTTTGTTCTTTTCTTTTGAGGTCGGGTCTCACTCTAGCCCAGGCTAACCTGGAATTCACTATGTAGTCTCAGGGTGGCCTTGAACTCATGGTGATCCTGCTACCTCTGCCTCCTGAGTGCTGGGATTAAAGGCATGCAACCACCATGCCTGGCCTCAAAATAGTTTTTGCTATTCAAGGATTTTTTTTCCATATTCGAGGGTTTTTTGTGCTTCTAGATGAATTTTAGGATTGGTTTTTCTTTTCTTTGGTTTTTTGAGGTAAGGTCTTGCTCTAGCCCAGACTGACCTGTATTTCACTATGTAGTCTCAGGGTGGCCTTGAACTCTCTGCGATCCTCCTACCTCTGCCTCTGGAGTGCTGGGATTAAAGGCATGCACCACCATGCCTGACTTGTTTTTTCTATTTCTGTGAAGAATGCCATTGGAATTTTAATGGGGATTGCATTAAATGTATAGAGTGTTTTTGGTAAAGATTGACATCTTCACAATATTGGTTCTTTCAAATCAAGAACATTGGATGTCTTTCCATTTCCTAATGTCTTCTGTAATTTCTCTCATGAGTATTTTAAAGTTTTCTTTGTGGAGATCCTTTACTTCCTTTGTTATGTTTATTCCAAGGTACTTTATTTATTTATTTTTGATTTATTTTTATTTATTTGAGAGCGACAGGCAGAGAGAGAAAGGGGGGGGGGGAGAGAGAGACAGACAGATAGACAGACAGACAGACAGAATGGGCGCACCAGGGCCTTCAGCCACTGCAAACGAACTCCAGATGCATGTGCCCCCTTGTGCATCTGGCTAACGCGGGTCCTGGGGAATTGAGCCTTGAACCGGGGTCCTTAGGCTTCACAGGCAATCGCTTAACCACTAAGCCATCTTTCTAGCCCTATTTATTATTTTTTTGAGGCAATTGTGAATGGGAGAGATTCCCTGATTTCATCCTCTGCATGTTTGTTGGTAGTATATAGGAAAGCTATACTGATTTTTGTGTATTTATTTTGTATCCAGCTATGTTGCTAAAAGTGTTTATCAGCTTTAACAGTTTGCTAGTAGAGTATTTAGGGTCCTTTATATATAGAATCATATCATCTGCAAATAATGATAATTTGGTCTCTTCCTTTCCAATTTGTATCCCTTTTATGAGTGTCTCTTGGGACAGTGGACACCCTTGTCTTGTTCCTGATTTTTTCCCCATTTAGTATTATGTTGGCTCTAAGTTTGTCCTAAATAGCCTTTATTATGCTGAGGTATGTTCCTTCTATTCCCAGTTTTTGTAGGACTTTTACCTTGAAGGTATGTTGTATTTTGTCAAATGCCTTTTTTACATCTATTGAGATGATCATGTGACTTGTCCTTCAGTCCATTTATATAGTGCATTACATTTTTCAATTTGCATATGTTGAACTGCCCCTGCATTTCTGGGATAAAGCCTGTTTGGTTGGGGTGAATGATCTTTTTCATATATTCTTTTATATTGTTTGCCGGTAACTTGTTGAGAAATTTTGCACCTATGTTCATGATGAGTGTTGCTCTGTAATTCTCCTTTTTAGTCCTGTCTTTTGTTTTGGTATCAGGGTGATGCTGGCTTCATAGAAGGTGTTTGGTAGAATTCCTTCCTTTCCTGTTTTATCAAAAAGTTTGAGAAGCATTGGTGTTAGTTCTTCCATGAAGGTCTGGTAAAATTCACCAGTGAATCCCTCTGGGCCTGGACTTTCTTTAGTTGGAAGATTTTTTTAATATGTACCTGCTTGGATCTCTGTACTTGTTATACGTCTATTTAAATGGTTTATTTCATCTTGATTTAATTCTAGTAGGTCATAAAAATCTAGAAAATTGCCAGGTGTAGTGGCGCACACCTTTAATCCCAGAATTTGGGAGGCAGAAGTAGGAGGATTGCCCTGAGTTCAAGGCCAGCCTGAGATTCCATAGTGAATTCCAGGTCAGCCTGGGCTAGAGTAAGACCCTACCTAAAAAAAAAAAAAAAAAAAGTCTAGGAAATCATCCATTTCTTTCAGAGTTTCAAATTTAGAGGAGTGTATATATAATGTTCTTAAAGTATGTCCTTATGATTTTCTGAATTTCTTTGTTATCTTTTGTAGTGATGTATTTTTCATCTCAACTTTCTTCTGGTCAGATTTGCTAAGGGTTTATCAATCTTGTTTATTCTTTCAAAAAACCAACTCTTTGTTTCATTGATTCTTTTTATTATATTTTGGTTTCTATTTCATTGATTTCTACCCTAATATATATATATATTTTAGGTAGGGTCTTGCTCTAGCCCAGGATGACATGGAATTCACTCTGTGGTCTCAGGGTGGCCTTGAGCTCTCAGTGATTCTCCTATGTCTGCTTCCTGAGTGCTGAGATTAGTGGCTTTTGCCACCATGCCCAGCTGTCCTAATCATTTTATTTTTAATATATTTTTTTTCTATAATAGTTGTGTACATACTCACTGTGTAAACAGCCATGTTGGGACCATCACTAGCCTCCTAAGGACCGTTCTTATTGGGGATTGTGGGTTGTGCATTGTGGGGGTAGCCATCAGTTATGAGGAAGAGGCAATGTCTCTGTGCACAAAGTTCCAACTTATGGCTCTAACAATCTTTCTGCCCCCTCTTCTGTGAGTTTCCCTGAGCCATGTTGAGTTCCTTTTAGGTCTATTTCAGTGATGAGGTCTTGGGAGTCTCTCTGTCTCTGGATATCTGGTTTGGAAGGAGTTCAGTGTTCTCTGTGTCTATCTCCTTCACCCTTATACTGATACTGGCTTCACCAAGAAAGCAGCACTCTTGCTCATTTCCTCAATTCCTTTATGGTTTTAGCTGGGGCCCTGGTGAGGTACGATGGGCTCATTCTCTCCTCAGGTTCTGTATCCATCTTTCCTTCCTCGAGATGTAAGGTATGGTTAGGCGGATGCCATGTTGGCTGGAAGTCCCCTGATCTTCATTATTTCTTCTTGTCTCCTGATTATTTATTTACAACTTCCATAATTGTAAATAATATCCCATGGTAATTCCCTCCCTCCTACCACTTTCCCCTTTGAAACTCTACTATCCATCATATCCCCTCCCCCTCTTAATCATTCTTTTATTTTGATGTCATGATCTTTTCCTCCTATTATGATAGGCTTGTGTAGGTAGTGTCAGGCACTGTGAGGTCATGGATATCAAGGCCATTTTGTATATAGAGGAGCATGTGGTAAAGGAGTCCTACCTCTCCTTTGGCTCTTACATTCTTTTTTATTTTTTATTTTATTTTATTTTTTGAGGTAGGGTTTCACTCTAGCTCAGGCTGACGTGGAATTCACTATGTAGTCTCGGGGGCCTTGAACTCATGGCGATCCTCCTACCTCTGCCTCCCGAGTGTTGGGATTAAAGCCAAGTGTTGGGATGAAAGGCTTGCGCCCCCACACCCGGCTCTTACTTTCTTTTCGCCACCTCTTCTGTGATGGAACCTGAGCCTTGGAAGGTGTGATAGAGATATTTCAGTGCTGAACACTCTTCTGTCCCTTCTTCTCAGCACCATGGTGCCTTTTGAGTCATCCCAAGGTCACTGCCATCTGAAAAGAGAAGCTTCTCCAACCAAAAGTGAGGGTAGCATTAATATATGGATATGAACATTAAGAGAAGTGCTTACTGGAAAGTTTGATGAGCATAGTATATACATTTAGCCAGGCACCAGTTAGGCATGACCCCTGGGGCTCATGACTACCCCTTTTGTAGGTTTTCAGTATCAGGGATATATTCCCTCCCATGGAGCAGGCCTCCAGTCCAATTAGAGAGTGTTTGGTTTCCCCCATGATAGACATGCCACTATTGTACCTGTTAGCTCATTTGTCCTGGCTGGCCAAATTTAAGGCTTGCACTGTCCACTGTTGAGAATCTTCATTGGTGATTTCTGTTTCCCATTGAACTGCATGCAGTGTAGCTTTTTCCAGCTTTCTGTCAGCTGGTCTACATGGAGGAGTTTTCAGCTCAGTTCCAGCAGGATTTCCCAGTGGCTTTGCAGCCCAAGTATGTGGAGTCTTCAGCAATAGAGTCTTACCATCTATTCCTGGTGGGAAACCAAGGGCCTTGGCAATGGCCTGTGATGTTTTGGGGGCATCAGGGCCATCCCTGGTCAACAACTCACTGGAAGGTATCCCATCCCTGGCACTGAAAATTTTCTAGTAATAATCTATGGTTTCTGAGTGTTCTGTTGTCCCAAAAAGTAGGTTTCCATGTGACTTAGTTATGTCCTCTTAGATTTTGACTAGCCCTCCCTCCACCTTTCCTTTACTCAGTCTCTTCCCCTGACCTCACTTCGGCCTTTACACCCCCATTAATCTGTTCTTCTACTTAAGTATATACAATACCATCCTATTAGGTCCCCCCTTCTTTTTATTCCCTTTATATCTCCTTTCTAGCTTACTGACCTCTGCTACTGAGTTTTATTACAACTTACATAGAAGTCCAATCATCTGTAGCTAGGATTCACATATGAGAGAGAACATGCGATGCTTAGATTTCTGGGCCTGGGTTACCTCACTTAGTATAATCCTTTCCAGATTCATCTATTTCCCTGCAAATTTCATAACTTTGTTTTTATTTACCGCTGAGTAGAACTCCATTGTGTAAATGTGCCATATCTTCATTATCCACTCATCAGTTGAGGACATCTAGGCTCGTTCTATTTCCTGTCTATTGTGAATAGAGCAGCAAAAATATGGTTGAGCAAGTATCTCTAAGGTAGTGAGATGAGTCCTTAGGATATATGCCTGGGTCATATGGTGGATCTATTTTTAGCTGTCTCAGGAGCCTCCACACTGATTTCCACAATGGCTGGATCAGATTGCATTCCCACGTACAGTGTAGAAGGGTTCCTCTTTTTCCACATCCTCGCCAGCATTTATGGTCATTTGTTTTCAAGATAGTAGCCAATCTGACAGGAGTGATATGGAATCTCAACGTTGTTTTAATCTGCATTTTCCTGATGACTAGGGATGTAGAACATTTTCTTTAGATGTTTATATGCCATCTATATTTCTTCTTTTGAGAACTCTATTTAGTTCCATGACCCATTTTTTTTTAACTGGGTTGTTTGATTTCTTATTATTTAATTTTTTGGGTTCTTTGTATATCCTAGTTATTAATCCTCTGCTGGATGTATAGCTGGCAAAGATTTTCTCCTGTTCTGTAGGTTGCCTCTTTGCTTTATTCACAGTGTCTTTTTTTAAAATTTAGTTTGTTTATTTTTATTTATTTATTTGAGAGTGACAGACAGAGAGAAAGAGGGAGAGAGAAAGAGAGAGGATGGGCGTGCCAGGGCCTCCAGCCATTGCAAACGAACTCCAGACGCGTGCGCCCCCTTGTGCATCTGGCTAACGTGGGTCCTGGGGAATCAAGCCTCGAACCGGGGTCCTTAGGCTTCACAGGCAAGTGCTTAACTGCTAAGCCATCTCTCCAGCCCTTCACAGTGTCTTTTGCCATGCAATAACTTTCTAATTTCATGAGGTGCCAGTGTTTGATCTGTTGTTTTATTGCCTGAGCATTTGGGGTTATATTCAGAGAGTCTTTGCCAAGACCAATATGTTGAATAGTTTCCTGTAGCAGTTTCAGAGTTTCAGGTCTGATACTAAGGTCTTTGATCCATTTGGCCTTAATTCTTGTGTATGGAGAGAGATAAGGATCTATTTTCATCCCTCTACAGATACATATCGTTTTCCCAGCACCATTTGCTGAAGAGGCTGTCTTTTCTCCAATGAATATTTTAGCATTCTTGTCGAAGATCAGGTGGCTATAGCTACCTGGACTTACAGCTGGGTCCTCTATTCTGTTTCATTGATCTACATGTTTGCTTTTGTGCCAGTACCATGCTGTTTTTGTTACTGTAGCTCTGTAATATCAGTTAAAACTAGGTATAGTGATAACACCAGCCTTACTTTTGTTGCTCAAAATTGTTCTAGATATTCCAGGTTTTTTGCTCTTCCAAATGAATTTTTGGATTGCTTTTTCTATTTCTGTGAAGAATGCCAGTGGATTTTTTTTTTTTGTTTGTTTGTTTGCTTTTGTTTTTCATGGTATTTTCTCACTCCAGCTCAGGCTGACCTGGAATTCACTATGTAGTCTCAGGGTGGCCTTGAACTCATGATGATCCTCCTACCTTTGCCTCCCAAGTGCTGAGATTAAAGGCATGCACCACCATGCCCAGCTGCCATTGGAATTTGATGGGAATTGCATAAATGTGTAGATTGCTTTTGGTAAGATTGCCATTTTCACAATATTGATTCTTCCAATCCAAGAACAAGGGATGTCTTTCCATTTCCCAGTGTTTTCTGCAATTTCTCTCTCTTTAGTGTTTTAAAGTTTTCATTGTAGAGATCCTTCACTTCCTTGGTTAGGTTTATTCCAAGGTACTTTCTTCTTCTTCTTTTTTTTTAAATGCAGTTGTGAATGGGAGTGATTCTCTGATTTTATTCTGTGTGTGTTTGTTGTTAGTATATAGGAAGGCTATTGATTTCTGTGTGCTTATTTTGTATCCTGCTATATGGCTATAGGGGTTTATCAACTCTAACAGTTTGCTAGTAGAGTCTTTAGGGTTCTTTATGTATAGAATCATGCCATCTGCAAATAATGAAGCATGTGGCACTTTGTGCATTTTGGCCATTGATTTTTGAAAACGATTCACTGAAGCCAGTTGTGGTAGTGCACACCTTTAATCTCAGCACACAGGAAGCAGAGGTAGGAGGATCACCATGAATTTGAGGCTACCCTGGGATTACATAGTGAATTACAGGTCAGCCTGGGCTTGAGTGAGACCCTACCTCCAAGAACAACAAACAAACAAACAAAAACACACACACACACACACACACACACACACACACACACACACACATTTTTGTTCATTCCCAGCGGCTGGAGGCCCTGGCGCTCCCATTCTCTCCTCTCTGTATCTGCCTCTTTCTCTCTCTGGAGTTCGTTTGCAGTGGCTGGCATGCCCATTCTCTTTCTTTCTCTCTCTGCCTCTTCCTCTCTCTATCTGTCGCTCTCAAATAAATAAATAAAAATAAACAAAAATTAAAAAATAGTTAAAAATATTTTATTTATTCATTTTCAAGCAGAGATAGATTGATAGATAGATAGATGGATATATATAGAGAGAAAATGGGCACTCCAGGGCCTCTAGCCCTGCAGCTATATGTGCTAATTTGTGCCTTTGGTTTTATGTGGGTACTGGAGAATTGGACCCAGGTTGTGAGGCTTTGCAGCAAATGCCTTAATTTCTTAGCCGTCTCTCCAGCTCAAATTATGAAGGAATTCTAACTTAGGATATGCCATAGTTTTCCAAGTTTATCTTTTAAAACAGTTTAATTAACAGCTATTAGCTAACATTGTAAACTTTCAAACCCTCTGGGCTTTGTGGCATGATCTTTACATTCTTTCATCCATATTATTATTATTTTTTTGTTCCAAATTTCATTTTGGTGAGTTTCTCCTGAGGCAAGATGAGAGTGGCAGAGGAGGAGGAGGGAGGAGGGGGCCAGAGGGTATAGTTTGACAATGATTCCTGGTGCCAGCTGGATGGCACAGAAGCCTGGCAAAAGGGCATTAACAAAGAAGTTGTACTGGAGAGTTCAGTAAATGCTGAGTGATGGAGGTAAGTGTAGCTCTGCAAAACCCTAGAGAATGCCCCTGAGGTCAGATGTTGGAGTTGACAGAAACCTGCTAAGGCTGTGTATGATGTGTAGGCCAAAGATTCTGCTCCAGTAAATTGAGCTGCAGCATGAAGTCAAGACTTCTTTTCTGCTCTGGAGGGTTGATCGTATCTAATTGACAAAGCGTCTGGAAATTTATATTCCAGTTCTGACCTGCCACCAACACTATTTTTAGCATAGCCGAGTATACACCAAATTACTATTACATGTCTTATAATACCAGTTGGCCCATATGTATTTGAAAAATTGGAAAAGGTTATATAAGTCAGTATAGTCTACAAGTTGTTGATTTGTGTTTAGTATTTCCTGGTTTATGAAAGTGGAATCGTACCATACCTAGTATTTAGTTGGTGAGGAAAAAACCCTTTGTTCCACTATGAGAATAATAGGAACCTTTCCATCTTTTTTTTTTTTTTTTTTTTTTTTTTTTGTGTGTGTGTGTGTGTGTGTTTTTCAAGGTAGGGTCTCACTCTAGCTCAGGCTGACCTGGAATTCACTCTGTAGTCTCAGGCTGTCCTTGAACTCACAGTGATCCTCCTACCTCTGCCTCCCGAATGCTGGGATTAAGGGCGTGCGCCACCACGTGCGGCTCTCCATCAGTATTTTAAGAAAATTCAAAGTAAGTACTTGCGGCAAGGGCTCCTTCTCTAAGGGAAACACTGCCGCAGTTTTGCTTTGCCTGGCTTTCACAGTGGCAGGCTCCGCCCTCCATTCTTCTCTGGGTAGTGTCTCAGTTAGCTAGTTCTCCCATCTATTGTATAATGTCAGGCCCTCTGGGACAATCTGAACTACTCCAGGATGTTTGCTTGGTATACAGACTGTATCCCCAGGTGCCAGGTATTGCTTTTGTTACATATGTGGTTGCAAACTTGAATGGATTCAAAGTAGCTTGCCCCTTAACCTTTTTCTCCTATAATCTATGTTATCTACAGTATGAGGGTTTTTAAGAATGTAGTCTTGGGCTGGAGAGATGGCTTAGCAGTTAAGGTATTTGCCTGCAAAGCCAAAGAACCTAGGTTTGGTTCCCCAGGACCCACGTAAACCAGATGCACAAGGTGGCGCATGGATCTGGAGTTCGTTTGCAGTGGCTGAAGGCCATGGTGCACCCATTCTCTCTATATCTGCCTCTTTCTTTCTCTGTCTCAAATAAATAAAAAAATTAAAAAAAAAGAGAAAAAGAGAGTGTATTCTTCACAAGTGAGCAGAAATGCCTGCATTCTTAAGATATTTTCCTAAGCATATTTTAATTTATTATTTTGAAAGTGTCAATTCCAACTTTAATATTTTTCAAAATTGGATTTGTTGAACTCATTTGGTCTCAGACTCTATGAAACCTGTCCTCTATTGTTTTTTTTTTTTTTTTCCCTTCAAGGTAGGGTCTCACTCTGGTCCAGGCTGACCTGGAGTTAACTCTGTAGTCTCAGGGTGGCTTTGAACTCATGGCAATCCTCCTACCTCTGCCTCCTGATTGCTGGGATTAAAGGCGTGCGCCACCACACCGAGTTTCTTCTTCTTCTTCTTTTTTTTTAAGGCAGGGTGTCACTCTGGCTCAGGCTGACCTGTAACTCACTTGGTTGTCCCAGCCTGCCTTTGAACTCATAGCGATCAACCTACCTCTACCTCCCAAGTGCTGGGATTGCATGTGCCATCACGTCCAGCTACAATTATTATTATTATTATTTTGGAAGGGGATAGTTTTCGAGGTAGGGTCTCACTGTAGCCCAGGCCAAATTGGAATTCACTATGTAGTCTCAGTGTGACCTCTAACTCGTGGTAATCCTACCTCTACTTCCCAAGTTCTGGGATTAAAGGCATGTGTCCTGGCCCTACAATTCTTTAAAAAAAAAAAAAAATATATATATATATATATATATATATATATATATATTTTTATGAATGAGAGAAGACAGAATAAGTGGAAAGACAGAATATATGGAAATGTCAGGCCTCTTACCTCTGCAAGCAAACTCCAGATACTTGTGCCATTTTGTGCGTCTGGCTTTACGTGGGTACTGGGGAAATGAACCTGAGCCATTAGGCTTTGGAAGCAAGCGTCTTTAGCCATTGAGCCATCTTCCCAACTCCTATTCTTTTGTTTTAGTCCTTTCTCTTTCTTTTCTCTCCTCTTCTTCAAAACTCTTCCCTAATCTTTTGCCTTAATGTTATATATTTAAGGTAAGGAAAAATTTTGTTTTAGCATTTTGGGATGATTAAGAGTCTTTCCTAGCTGGTTGTGGTGGTACACGCCTTTAATCCCAGCACTTGGGAGGCAGAGGTAGAAGGATTGCTGTGAGTTTGAGGCCACTCTGAGTTTACATAGTGAATTCCAGGTCAGCCTGGGCTAAGAGACCCTACCCTGAAAAACTTAAAAAAAAAAAAAAAGTGTTTCCTTAGAAATACAGAGTAAGAACTCTCTTGTGTTTTAGTTTTAAGGATATTTCAGTATTAAAATACTATAGTACATACATAACAGTGAACATTTTAGTAATAGTATGTAAGCATGTATTTATTATGTTTGATATAATTTGTAAAGATATTTATATACCATGCATGCCTTTATGAATATGACTATGTATAATGCTGATTTTGTTTTCCTCTAGGAGGATCAGGATGGGAGTCAAGGCCTGGGCAAGAGAAAAAGGGTAAAGCTGAGCAGTGGTACCAAAGGTATTTGTATTTTGTTTTGTGTCCCCTCCCCCCATGGGATAGGGTTTTAGTATATAGCCTAGGCTGGCTTGAACTCACTGCCTTGCTCATGCTGGCCTTGAACTCAAAATTCTTTTTTTTTTTTTTTAGAGAAAAGCTTTAAAAATATTTATTTGCAAGCAGAGAGAGAGAGAGAGAGAGAGGGAGAGAAAGAGAAGAGGGAGAGAAAGAGGAGAGGAGAGGAGAGGAGAGACAGAGAGAATGGGTATGCCAGGGATTTTAGCTGCTACAAAGAGACTCCAGATGCATGTGCCACTTTGTGCATCTGGCTTTATGTGGGAACTGGGGAATCAAACTTGGTCGTTAGGCTTTTCAGGCAAAGCAGCTTAATCACTAAGCCATCTCTCCAGCCCCCCCCCTGACATTGATAGCTTCCATAATTATGGACAATAAACCATGATAATTCCCACCCCTGTTCTTTCCCTCTCAAATCCACCCTCCATTGAATCCCTTCTTCTTTCCAATCAGTCTCTCTTCTATTTTGATGTCATTGTCTTTTCCTCCTGTTATGAAGGGCTTGCATAGGTAGTGTCAGGCACTGTGTGGTCATGAATATCCAGGCCATTTTGTGTCTGGAAGAGTATTGTAAGCAGTTCTACCCTTCCTTTGGTTCTTATATTCTTTCTGTCACCTCTTCTGCAACAGACCCTGAACCTTGGAGGGTGTGATAGAGATGTCTCAGTGCTGAACACTTTGATGTCACTTCTTCTCAGCACTATAGTGAATTTTGAGTCATCCCAGTGGTGTCTGCCTTCTGCAAAGAGAAGCACCTCTAACCAAAAATGAGAATACATATGGGTATAAAACACAAAAAAGTGATTAGAGGGCAGTTTGCTGGGCATAATATATGCATTTAGTAGGCATTTTTGCTGGGCATAATATATGCATTTAGTAGGCTAGAGTGAGACCCTACCTCGAAAACCTCCCCTAGGGCTCATTATCTCCCCAGCCATAGGCTTTTGACAGAGGCGGAGACACAGTGGGAATGAACAAGTGGCACTTACTAGTAAGGGCTCATGAAGGACTCATACATCTTTACTCAACAGAAATGGAGTAGATACAAGCCTATAGTAAAGAAATAGATTAGTAATAATAATGAACACTGCTTATTGAACCTGTTGTATGTGTTACTCTAAACACTACAATTAACCGTGTGATATCTGAAGTTTAGGAAATAGTATATATTTTTTCCTTTTTATTTTTTATTTTTTTCTCAGTTTTTATTAATAGTATAGTTTTAATAAGGGTTTGGCTTAACAGTTTGAAATTGAGCTGAAAATAAGCGATTCTCCTACCTCTGCCTCCTGATTGGTGGGATTAAAGGCATGCGCCACCACACCCAGCTCATACTCTGAATTTTTTTTTTTATCTGCGAAAAAACATTTATTCAGAAAATCTAAAATCTGGATCATACTCTGAATTTTAAGAATGAAGATACTGAAGTTTAGCGGTCAAGATCTTTGTGCTAGTGAGGTGCAGAGCTTGTCCTGCTCTCTAAACCTTTGCCTTAGTCATAATATGGTGATTCTTCAAAAACCTCTTTTTACTATTTAAGTAATAACTAAATAAACTTTAACACAAAAGTCATAGTGCCAGTTTCAGAGCGAATTTAATGTATAAATAACCAAAATGAAGCATGATGCCAAGTAAGAGAACACAGAGGACTGTACACATGTAGGTAGAAGTAGTTCTGTTCATTTTTATTTATTTATTTTGAGAGTGACACACAGAGAGAGAGAGAGAGAGAGAGAGAGAGAGAGAGAGAGAGAGAGAGAGAGAGAATGGGCGTGTCAGGGCCTCCAGCCACTGCAAACGAACTCCAGATGCATGCGCCCCCTTATGCATCTGGCTAACGTGGGTCCTGGGGAATCGAGCCTCGAACCGGGGTCCTTAGGCTTCACAGGCAAGAGCTTAACCGCTAAGCCATCTCTCCAGCCCTAGAAGTAGTTCTGAATCCTGGCTTTCCACTGACAAGCATGTGACCTTAAGCAAATTGCTTAGACCATCCTTGCCCATTTCCTTGTCTTTAAAATGAGAATAACACCTCAAGGGTTGCCAATTAGGATAAAAGGATTAATCCGTGGGAAGGTCTTGGGCCACTAACCTAACCTCTAACACATACCAGGTAAGTGTTGGCAATATAGTTTCCTCAGAGCCTGACAAGTAATTAGTCTGGTTATGTATGATTGTGTGGTGTACGGTGTTTGCATGTGTGAGTGCAGATCTTCATGTCCTAAGCCTGTGCATGCAGAGGCCAGAGAAGAATGTGAGGTGTCGTTCCCTTATTGCTCATCAGTGTATTTCTTGAGTTGGGGTCTCTCCTTCAACCTCAAGCAATTTTCTGATTTCCATCCCCTTTGGACTGAAATTATAGACATATGAGGCTGTGCCCATCTTTTTACATAAGTTCTAGGGAGTTGAATTTGGTAATCTCAGGCTCCCTCATGATTAAGTGACAAGCATTCTTAACCACTGAGCCATCTCCCTATCCCAGGTTTCATGCAACCCAAGCTGACCTTAAGTTCCATATGTGACAGAGGATGATTTTAAATTCATCATCTTGCCTCTACTTATGAATGCTGGGATTATAGGCATGTGCTACCATGTTTGGTTTTAGTATTTAGGTTTTTACAAATATTTCTATTTATTTATTTATTTATTTGCAATCAGAGAGACACACAGAGAGAATGGCATGCCAGAATCTCTAGCTGCTGCAAACAAACTTGCATCCCTTTGTGCATCTGGCTTTACATGGGTACTGGGGAATTGAACTTGGGTCTTTAGGTTTTGCAGGCAAATAAATGCCTTTAACTGAACTGTTTCTCCAGTTGTAGTTTTTAGGTTTTATGAACAGTAATAATTACTTTAAGTTGAGGTACTTAGCCAGGTATGGTGACATGCCACACACTTGACACCTTCGGAGGTTCAGGCTTGAGATTTACTTGAGCCCAGAAATTAGGGGAGAGGGGAAACCTGGGCAGCACAGCTAAACTCTGTCCAAAAAAAAGCCCCCCAAACCAAGAAGTGCTGGGGTTATAGTTCAGTGGTAAAGTGTTTAGTCTCAGAAGAGTAAAACATATACAGACATACCAAAACCAAACAAAAATCATATATAACCAGTAGAAGCCAACCAACCTTCCTTCCCCTTCCTTTTCCTTCCTTCCTTTTCCTTCCTTTCTTCCTTTTCCTTCCTTCCTTCCTTTTCCTTCCTTTTCCTTCCTTTTCCTTCCTTCCTTCCTTCCTTCCTTCCTTCCTTCCTTCCTTCCTTCCTTCCTTCCTTCCTTCCTTCCTTCCTTCCTTCCGTCCTTCCTTCCTTCCCTCCTTCTTTCTTTCTTTCTTTCCAAATCTATTTCACCTATAGCCTCTGTATAACAGTGTCATAGAACATCCTGTTCACAAGTGACAGTTGCTATATTATCTTGGCATCCTTACCTTGTTTTCAAGAAAAAAGATTACTGAATTATATCAGTAAGAGAAAATGAGAGAGAGTAAAAAATACTAAGAATATACAGTTCATTATATGGATGCGGGACTTACTGCAGTCAACCATTCTACCTGATCTATACTCCCAAACTATGGGTCATGCCAAAGATGCAGAGATGTATAAGAGATTGCCTAGACCCAAGAGAGTGGTCACTGGCCTTAGAAATAGGCTTTATGAGCCAGGTGTAGTGGCACATGCCTTTAATTCCAGCATTTGGGTGGCAGAGAAAGGAGGTCAGCCTGGGCTAGAGTGAGACCTACCTCTAAAAAAATAAAAAATAGGCCTTTTGGCAGATAATCTCTCTCCTTCAAACATGAACTTAGAGGGAACATGGCTTTTCTCTTTCCCTGTGAATGAAGAAGGCATCTTGAGATCAGTGCAAATAAGATGTCTAAAACTCTATTGTTTCTTGGCTATATTTTTATCCTCCTCCCCACCTCAAAAGAAGTATACCACTACTTTAGTAATTGCCTCTAGTGCAATTAATACTTCACTTATGTAGGATTTTATTTTTTAAACATTTTCCTTTTGTTTATTTATTTATTCATTTGACAGAGAAAGAGGGAGGGAAGGGGAGAGAGAGAGAGAGAGGGGGGGGGGGGAGAGCGCCAGGGCCTCCAGCCACTTCAGAGGAACTCCAGACGTGTGCGCCCCCTTGTGCATCTGGGTAACATGGGTCCTGGGGAATAGAACCTGGGTCCTTTGGCTTTGCAGGCAAATACCTTAACTGCTAAGCCATCCCTCCAGCCCAGGATTTTCTTTTTTTCTTTTTATTTTTGAGACAGGGTCTCAGGTTGGTGAGTACACCAGTGACATCCCATGCCTGGTTTGTTTAGTGCTTGGGATCAAATTCAAGACTTTGTGCACGCTAAGCAAGCAATCTACTAGCCGAGATACATTTCCTAGCTCTATTGTCACCAGCAGTTAGGATATAGGCACAGTTCTACTCTGTCCTTCCTGCAGCAGCTCAAAGAGTTCCTTTATGCGCTTTGGACTTCAAGAATTCGAGGATGAGTCAGCGTGAAGCAGAATTAAGTTTATTTAAAAAAAAAGTGTGTGTCTGTGTCTGTGTGTCTGTGTGTGTCTATGTGTATAATTCTTTTTTGTTTTTTGTTTTTTGAGCTGGAGTCTCGTTCTATCTCAGGCTGACCTGGAATTCACTATGTAGTCTCAGGGTGGTCTCAAACTCACAGCGATCCTCCTATCTTTGCCTCCCAAGTGCTGGGGTTAAAGGTGTGCACCACCCTACCTGGCACCCTCCTACCTCTGTTTGGGATTAAAAGCATGCACCACCACGCTTGGCTAAATGTATATTTACAGTAGATAGAACTTAAGCACAGAGGTTAATAGAAAGAAACACGTAGGAAAGGAATAAGATATACCATGTGTAGTTTTGGGCTTCTCAAGGGAGAATTTCAATCAAGTGTCTTTGTAATGGGTATCTGTGGGCATTTGGTGGCTCTGAAGTTACATCTCTAAATGTTGCTAAGAAACTACCCTTGCTTCTTTGTTTTTAATGTTGTTGAGTAATCATTGGTTCTTTTGTTTGTAATATTGTTCAGTAATCACTGGTTGCAATAAAGTTAGAGGTTAAAGAATTTTTTTGTAAACAAAGTTTATGATTTATGAGCGCACTATCCAGACTTAGTTTTAGGCAAGAGTGGTGGACACTTAAGGTAATACCTCATCTTGGCCTCAAGTGAGCACGATTTCTTTACTGCCCTTTACTGTGAGTGCATCACCCGACCCTGTGTTAGTACTATCTGTTGTCTGTTTCCAGGTGCCTTTGGAGAACACACATTATCTCTGTGGACTGTTTATGCTTTTTCAGTGGTGCCCAAAATTTCCTGCCTTTTTCAGAAGAAAAAGCAGATCAGGTCCAGAGAACAGCCTAATTTCCTATCTTTCTATCCTATGACAAATACTTTAAAGAATGGATAAGTTGTTGAATCCTACAGATTTCTGTTCTTCCTAGAAGTAAAAAAGTTTAGATAATTTTGGACTTTATGTGTTTTCAGAAGTATTTAGTTATAGCTTAAAATTATTACTGTTTTAAATTAAGTACTGTGGATATTGTTTTTTGCAAGATGCTTATAGGTTAAATTTTCATCATCTGTCATGTTTGAGACTAGTGTCAGATTTTAGTTTTCAGACTTTTAAATATTTACATTGAATTTACTAATCATGTTCTGAAAACATTTTATATTTTAGGGCACTTTGATTTTAGAACTTCAAAATTTTTTTTTAATTTTTAAAATTTATTTATGAGAGAGAAAGAAAGAGTAAGAATGAGCACACCAGGCCCTCTAGCCACTGAAGATGAACTCCAGATGTGTGCACCACCATGTGCATCTGGCTTATGTGGGGTCTGGGGAATTGAACCTGAGTCCTTAGGCTTTGCAGGCAAGCACTTTAACCTTCAAGCCATCTCTCCAGCCTTAATTTTTTTTTTTTTTTTTTTTTTTTTGGTTTTTTGAGGTAGGGTTTCACTCTAGCCCAGGCTGACCTGGAATTCACTATGTAGTCTTAGGGCAGCCTTGAACTCATGGTGATCCTCCTACTTCAGCCTCCCAAGTGCTGGGATTAAAGGTGTGCTCCACCATGCCCGGCTCAATTTCTTTCTTTCTTTTTTTTTTTAGATTTCATTTTTATTTATATTTGAGAAAGAGGCAGAGAGAGAGAGTGGGTGCTCTAGGGCCTTCAGCTGTTGCAAACGAACTCCAGAAGCATGAGCCACCTTGTGCATCTGGCTTATGTGGGTCCTGAGGAATTGAACCTGGGTCCTTTAGCTTTGCAGGCAAGCGCCTTAACCACTACAACATCCCTCCAGCCTTACTCTGATTTTAGATTAGGGATAATAAACCTATATTTTGAATCTTAGAAATTTTACATAAATGGTTAATTTTTGAGTAACTGCTTTATATTATAATCTAAGGATTAATTTTTTTTTCAAGGTGGGGTATCACTCTAGCCAAAGCTGAGCTGAACTCACTCTGTAGTCTCCTACCTCTGCCTCCCAAGTGCCTGATTAGAGGCTTGTGCCACCACTCCCAGCTTGTTATTTACATAAAACTAGCTGGTTGGTGATATCATTGCATTATGGAATTTTATTTTATTTTATTTTTGGTTTTTCAAGGTAGGGTTCCACTCTAACCCAGGCTGACCTGAAATTCACTATGTAGTCCCAGGGTGGCCTTGAACTCACAGCAGTCCTCCTACCTCTGCCTCCCAAGTGCTGGGATTAAAGGTGCGCGCCACCATGTCTAGTTGCATCATGGAATTAAAAAAAATATATTCATTTATTTGCGGGGGGGGTGTTAGAAAGAAAGGAAGTGAAAGAGAAAATGGAAGTGTATAGGCACACTAGGGCCTCCTGCCACTGCAAACTAAATGCATATGCCACTTTGTGTGTCTGGCTTTACATGGGTACTGGGAAATTAGAACTCAAGCTGGCAGGCTTTGCAAACACATGCCTTTAACCACCAAGTGGTCTCTTCAGCCTTGCTTTTTCCCTTTCCTTTGCTCTTTCCTGTTTTCTTTCCTTTCCTCTTTCCTTTCCTCTTTCCTCTTCCCTTTCCTCTTCCCTTTCCTTTCCTCTTCCCTTTCCTCTTCCCTTTCCTCTTCCCTTTCCTCTTCCCTTTCCTCTTCCCTTTCCTCTTCCCTTTCCTCTTCCCTTTCCTCTTCCCTTTCCTCTTCCCTTTCCTCTTCCCTTTCCTCTTCCCTTTCCTCTTCCCTTTCCTCTTCCCTTTCCTCTTCCCTTTCCTCTTCCCTTTCCTCTTCCCTTTCCTCTTCCCTTTCCCCTTCCCTTCCCTTCCCCTCCTTCCCCTCCTTCCCCTTCCTCTTTCCCCTTTCCTTTCCCTTCCCCTTCTTCTACTTCCTCTTTCCCTTGTTCCACTTCCCCTTGTTCCCCTTTCCCTCCCTTCCCCTTCTTCCCCTTCTTCCTCTCCTTCTCCTCCTTCCCCTCCTTCCCCTCCTTCCCTCCCTCCCCTCTCCTCCCCTCTCCTCCCCTCCCCTCCCCTCCCCTCCCTTCCCCTCTCCTTTCCTTTCCTTTCCTTTCCTTTCCTTCTCTCTCTTTCTTTTTAGAAGCAGTCTCAGTCTAGACTTGAGACTCATTTTGTAGTCAGGCTGGCCTTGAACTCATAGTGATCCTCCTATCTCAGCCTCCCAAGAGCTAGAAATAAAGACATGTGCCATTACACCAAGCTCATTGCATTATTGAAAGGGTATACTTTATTTGTAGATTCTTTCATATATTTGTGCTTGATGGATTCTTACATGGTAAGGTTTAAATGAGATGACTTTCTTCTCTTGTGCAGATCAATCCATAATGGATGTTTTGAAACATAAAAGTTTTCTAGAAGAACTATTGTTTTGGACAATAAAGTATGAATTTCCCCAGAAGATGGTAACTTTCTTACTCAATATGCTTCCAGATCAAGAGTATAAGGTATCTATATTTTTCCTTTCTTTTTGAATTTTGCTTTCATTGTTTCTTTGTTACTAAATATTTTTGTTGTATTTCTCAGCTTAGGCTTATGTTGTAAATTTGAAGATCTAACACTATGAGAGAGCATGAGGTTACTCTCTGCCAGCACAGGGTCTGCACTCAAAGAGAATCTCAGCTGCTGCAAAGCAACATTTCTCAGCAACACTTGCAGCATTGAATTTAGTCTGAAGGGAATGGCCAGGGGATAAACAATAATAAAACAATTGAAGCAAATATGAACTTCAAAAATGTCCTCTCAGTTGGACATGGTGGCACACACTTTGAATCCCAGCACCAGGGAGGCAGAGGTAGGAGGATCAATGAGAGTTTGAGGCCACCTTGAGACTACATAATGAATTCCAGGTAAGCCTGGGCTAGAGCGAGACCTTACCTCAAACACACAAACACACAAACACCCCCCCCCCCACACACACACCCTCCCTCTCTCTCTCTCTCTCTCTCTCTCTCAAGCAGAAGTACAGGATGCTATGACAAAGTCTAATGGGGCAGTTGACTTTGGAATGTGGGGCTAGCATGGGAAAAGCATGAGGTTAGTAGCTGCTGGTCATAGTTGTTAATGAGAGACTAGTTACTGGTTCAGGTGCAAATATATGTAGGTGATGTGTCTCATCCCAAAGAGTGTGGACTCCCCTCAGAGTATCATGGCAAAGTGACGCACAGGTCAGTGTCCAAAAAACATAAAGAATGTTGTAGTATTGTATATATTAGGAGCAATACTTTTTTTCAACTATTTAAAAATTAAAAATTTATTTATTTATTTATTTATTTATTTATATTTATTTATTTATTTGAGTCAGAGAGAGAGAGACAGACAGACACAGACAGACAGACAGACATCATGGAGAATGGGCACACCAGGGCCTCCAGCCACTCCAAATGAACTCCAGATGCATGCACCAACTTGTGCATCTGGCTTATGTGGGTCCTGGGGAATCGAGCCTGGGTCCTTTGGCTTTGCAGGCAAACACCTTAACTGCTAAGCCATCCCTCCTGCCCAGGAGCAATACTTCTAACAGTACTGTGATGTTGTATGCCCTTATATTTGCTAAGAAGTGCCCCAGCAAGTATATATGTCATTTAGAAAGGAAGAAAACTGGGAAATCCCCAAGGACATTTGACATTAATAAATTGATACAAGTGTAAGCAAATAAAATTTGATATGCTTAAATCACAGCATTTAAAATTTCTTTAAAATTTAAGTGATGGGTGTAGGGAGATGGATCAATGGGTAAAGCGCTTACTATGTGTTGCAGTCAGATTTGCATTGCTGGCAGAAAGCACCCAACCAAGAGCACCTTGTGGGAAAAAAGGTTTATTTTGGCTTACAGGCTCCAGGAGAAGCTCCATGGTGGCAGGGGAAAGTGATGACATGAGCAGAGGGTGGACATTATCAGATGGACAACATCAGCAGGAGAGTGTGCCAAACACTGACAAAAGGAAGCTGGCTATAACACCCATACTCCTGCCCCCAACAATATTCTGCTTCCAGAAGGCATTAATTTCCAAATTGCCACCAGCTGAGGACCTAGAATTCGGAACACATAAATTTATGGGGGGCATCTGACTCACACCACCACATCATGTAAGGATGAGGTCTGAAGTGTGGATCCAGTACCCATGTAAAATGTCAGATGGGGGCTGCACCTGGCCTGTAATCCCAAAAGGAGAAGATGGGATTCCCAGGGTAAGCTGGGTAGCTTAGACTAACCAACTTGATGAGCTCTGGGTTTAAGTGAAAGACCCTCCATTTTAGTGGAGAACGATGGAAGAAAGCACCCTCCTTTAATCTCTGGCTTCCACACTGACATGAGCATTGCATATATACCCACCTTTACATATGTGAACATGTATGCACACACAACATATACACATATGCTTGAGAAAAAACCCTTGTTAAAATGTTTAGTTACTATTTTAACCACCAAAGTATTTTGTTAATGTTCCAAAAAGGCAAAATATGACGTAATTATAATAATTATTATTACTTTTGTTTTTCGAGGTAGGGTCTCACTCTAGCCCAGGCTGACCTGGAATTCACTTGGTAGTCTTGCAGTGGCCCTGAACTCATGGTGATCCTCCTACCTCTCTGCCTTCCAAGTGCTGGGATTAAAGGTGTGTGCCACCACGCCTGGCTTAAAATTATCATTATTGAATTACCTTTTCAGTTACCTGGGACTTCATCATAAAATACTAATAGCTTTTTTCTTTTCTTTTCTTTTGGATTTTCGAGATAGGGTCTCGCTGTAGCCCAGGCTGACTAGGAATTCACTATGCAGTCTCAGGCTGGCCTTGAACTCAGTGATCCCACTACCTAAGCTTCCCAACTAATAGTTTTAAAAAGCTGACATTAATATAATATAGTATGATAGGATATAATATAATGTAGAATAATTTTTGCATTTTATATTCAGAGTTCAACTCACATTTCCTTCCTATTTATAAATTTTTACAGGTTGCTTTTACAAAAACTTTTGTTCAGCATTATGCTTTCATTATGAAAACACTGAAGAAAAGTCATGAATCAGATACGATGTCTAACAGAATTGTACATATTAGTGTTCAGTTGTTCAGCAATGAGGAGCTAGCGAGACAGGTAACAGAAGAATGTCAGCTCCTGGATATTATGGTCACTGTGCTGTTGTACATGATGGAAAGTTGCCTTATTAAAAGTGAGCTGCAAGGTAAGCTTTGAATTATATTCATTAGTTCGGTTATTAGTATACTTTGTCTAATGAGTCCTAAGGACACCTTATATGCTTAAAATAACTTTACAAAGAGTATAAAATATTTGGATTTAGGAAATAATCTCTGCCCCCTGCCCCTCAATGCTAAGGACCAAACCCAGGACTTTGTGCTTGCCTTATCCTCTGAGCTAAATCCCCAACCCAGAAATAAAGTATTGAAAATTTGTAATTTAAAAGAAAAATAACTAAGATTATAACCTGGTAATCCCCAGACAACTTTTATTAATAGTTTGCTGTATTTCCTTTCTATATTTTTGTGATATGACTGTATTCACAGATACAAGTATATACTTTAAAAAGTATCACCATAGTGTATATATATGTAAGCATGTTTTTTAATAATTGCTGATGTTAATATCATGGTTAATACCATACTTTATTTAGCCATTTCCTTATTAGCTAAGTTCCTTTTTTATCATAATTTTTTTCTATCAGCCTTTGATATTTTTATACACTTATACTTTTATAATTTGCAAATTGTAAGTTTTCCTTTTCTGTGTACCGTTGGTATGGTAAGAAACTTTTTTCTTTTCCTTCCCCCCCCTCTCCTTTTTCTCCTCCCCTCCACTTTCTTCCTTTCCCAGTGGCTTCGTATTGAACTGCTGAAGTGGCTTATAACGCCCCATTGCCTCATTTGGATTACTCATCCTTTACATTATTTGTCCAAGTGATTCCAATCTTCTCACACATTCTCCTTTATTTAGTTTAGATATCACTCAAGAGATTTAGCTTTTGAATTTTAGATTAGCTCTATTTGTTCTTAAGACACCCTGTACTTTTCTTATTATAACTCTTATCACACTGTCTTCTTAGGTGTTAATCTGACTGGTGGGGTAAAGAAGGAAGAAGTGAGAAAGACAGAAAAATGAAAAGAAAGGATAGGAGAGGGGGAGTGGGAAGGAGAAGGAACATATTTATCTTATCACTTTATTTTTAGAGATTACTAGAATACCTAACCCTAGGTGTTCAATAAATATGTTGAATGAATTTCATTTAACCCTGCATTATTGCTTTTTATGTCCATAATGAGTAAAGTACCAGCTTGGATAAAAATAGAAGTCGTAATTGTTTTATTTCTTTAAAGATTGCAAGGCATATTTTCACACGAACAGTAGTATTTAAAGCAGTGTTAATCATATTCTGCTATTCATCCTCTGGTTACAGTTAAATAGTTTCAGATAAAAAAAAAAAAAAAGGGCTGGAGAGATGGCTTAGCAGTTAAAATGTTTGCCTGCAAAGCCTAAAGACCTGGGTTTGATTCCGCAGGACCCATGTAAGCCAGTTGCACACGGGGGTGCATGCAATTGTGCATCTGGAGTTCATTTGCAGTGGCTAGAAGCCTTGGTGCACTCATTCTCTCCTTCGCTTCCTCCTTCTCTCTCTCTTAAGTAAATAAATAAATAAAAAAGTTTTAGATAAAATTATTTCTCCCTCTCAAATAAATAAAAAAATAAAATTTAAACTTCTCAATTTTTAATATAATTTTTATTTTGTTAATCCTAACATCCTACAACACTGTCTCCTTATTGTCACTTTCTTTTTTTAAAATATTTATTTATTTACTTAAGAGAGAATGGGGAGCGCCGGGGCCTCCAGCATGCACCACCTTGTGCATCTGGCTTACGTGTGTCTTGGGGAATTGAACCAAGGTTCTTTGGCTTTGCAGGCAAAGGCCTTAACCACTAAGCCGTCTTTCGAGCCCCCCCCTTTTTTTAATACTCTATTTATTTGCAAGGAAAGGGGGGGGATATACGGGTATGCCAGGGCCTCTAGCCACTGCAAAGGAACTCCAGATGCATGCACCACTTTGTGCATCTGGTTTTATATGAGTACTAGGAATTAAACCTGGGTTATTAGGCTTTGCAGGCAATTGCTTTAACCACAGAGTCATCTCTCTAGCCCCCACATTATCACCTTTCATAGGCAGGCATTGGCAGTCTGGGATGCTCTTTAGAATTTTGGCTGTACATAATTTAATGAAGGCCCTGCATCCCTCCTCCTGCATTGAGTCATTTAGTTTTCCTTCTTCTAACCATTGAGGAACAGGGAAAAACAAGCACACTTAATTTTAATGGATCCTGTTTTTAAAAATTTATTTGAGAGCAGGGAGAGATAGAGAAGATGATAGATAGATAGATGAATGGATGGATTGATGGAAGGAAGGTAAGAAAGAAAGAGAGAGAGAGAAAGAAAGAAAAAGGATTCATGCAAAGGCCTCTAGCTACTGCTAATGAACTCCAGACGCATGTGCCACCTTGTGAATCTGGCTTTACGTGGTGGTGCAGTCAGGTTCACATTGCTGGCAGAAATCACCCAACCAAGAGCAGCTTGTGGGAAAAAAGGTTTATTTTGGCTTACAGACTCAAGGGGAAGTTCCATGATGGCAGGGGAAAACGATGGCATGAGCAGAGGGTGGACTTCACCCCCTGGCCAAAATAAGATGGACAATAGCAACAGGAGAGTGTGCTGAACACTGGCAAGAGGAAACTGGCTTTAACACCCATAAACCTGCCCCCAACAATACTCTGCCTCCAGGAGGTGTTAATTCTCAAATCTCTATCAGCTGGGAACCTACCATTCAGAACACCTATTTTTATGGGGTACACCTGAATCAAACCACCACACGTGGGTACTGGGGAATTGAACCCAGGCCAGAAGCCTTTGCAGGCAAGGGCCTTAACCGCTGAGCCATCTTGCAAGCCTGGATCCTGGTTTTATATACTACTAAACTTAGAGTTAGATAAGGGCTGGGGAGATGGCTTAGTGGTTAACACGCTTGCCTGTGGAACCTAAGGACCCAGGTTCTATTCCCCAGTACCCACATAAGCCAGATGCACATGCTAGTGCATGTGTCTGAAGTTTGTTTGTAGTGGCTGGAGTCCCTGGCACACCCATTCTCTATCTACCTCTTTCTCTCAGATTAGTAAATAAAAATGAAATAAAAAGAGATAAAAGCTGGGCATGGTGGCAAACGCCTTTAAATCCCAGCACTTGGGAGGCAGAGGTAGGAGGATCACTGTGAGTTTGAGGCCACCTAGAGATTACATAGTAAGTTCCAGGTCAGCCTGAGCTAGAGTGAGACCCTACCACGATAAAAGAAAAAAAAAAAAAAAGATAAAATGATTCCATAGACTAAAGCATAAGCATAAGTTCAGTGTGTGGAAATGAAAAAGAAGATGTTTAGCTGGAAAAAGTTTGTTAAAGAATCATTTAAAAATGGTATGTTGTATAGAGAAATGCAATCTCTTAATTGTGGGCAAAATATTTTCAGGATAGTATTTCTTCAATTGAATTTCATCCCATCTTGTATATACCATTACCTGTAAATTATAGTTTCAATTTGTTTAATGTTAGAATATCTTTGTGAAGCAATATGAATGTAAATTTATTTTAGGCCTTTATGGCTTTCCTACTATGAACTTTTTTAGTTTGTATCCTTGTACACTTACTTTTTTTTGCCTTTCAAAGCATATCCAGTTTCTGTAATACCTCTCCATATGTTTTCATGTTTCATTATTTTGTATATATGTATTTTCTTTTGTTTTTTATGATGTAGGGGCTCACTGTAGCCTAGGCTTTACTGGGACTCACTCTGTAGTCCTAGTCTGGCCTTGAACTCACAGCGATACTCCTACCTCTGTTTCCAGAGTTCTGGGATTCAAGATCTGTGCTACTATGCCTGGCTACTTTGTATCTTTTTATTTAAATTTTATAATTGTGATCAAAAGAACACTTAACATGAACAGAAACAAAAAGTGACTCTAGAACACTATATCCCTAGTGCTAGCATTGAGCAGTCTCTGTGTTGTAGGTATTTATATGTTTATAGTGGGACCGAAGGCTCCTCTAGGAGTCCAGTGAGTCAGTTAAATTGGAATAGGTTAACAGAACTAGTTCATATGTACTAAAAATCAGGTTTTTTGAGGTAGGGTATCACTCTAGCCTAGGCTGACCTGAAATTCACTATGTAGTCTCAGGCTGGCCTTATCTCACAGCAGTCCTCCTACTTTTGCCTCTTGAGTGCTAGGATTTAAGGCATGTACCACCACATTGGACAAATGTCCTTTTTTTTGTGTGTGGTTTTTTGAGGCAAGGTCTTGCTGTAGCCCAGGCTGACCTGGAATTCACTATGTAGTCTCAGGGTGGCCTCGAACTCACCATGATCCTCCTACCTCTGCCTCCGAAGTGCTGAGATTACAGGCTTGCACCACTATTCCCGGCTAAAAGTCAGTTTTAATGATACAAGTTTTTTTATTGCCTATTTTCTCTCTACCCAATAACATTTAAACTTTGAGGGTTTTTTCTTAGAATTTAAGAAGGTTATGTGCTTTTTGTTCTTTATCTGTGAAATACACTGTTTCCTAAAATTTACATTTACATATTCTTTGATTATAAGTGAGTATTATTATACAATTTGAAATCAAGCAAATTTGAATGATAAGATAAAATAAGAATAATCTAGGGATAAAATCTTTTACTGATTGTAACTAAAAATGTATCATTAGAAGCAAGAAAATGAAGCTAGCGCGGGTCATGGTAGTGCACAGCTTTAATCCTACCACGTGGGAGGCAGAGGTAGGAGGAGGATCGCTGTAAGATCAAGGCCATCCTAGGATTAAAGAGTAAGTTCCAGATCAGCCTGAGCTAGAGAGAAACCTTACCTTGAAAAAAAAAAAACAAGAAATGAAAAGAAAACGAGGCTTTTAAAGCATATAGCTAGCTCAGTATCATGTAATGTTGTGCAGTACACATGGTAATTACTGTAATAATGTGCTCAGTAGTTTACAGTAGTATCTTATTTAATTCCTTGACATTAAATTCTCCCATTTTAAGGGTGAGGATACGGACAGTGTAAACAACATGCCTGGGGTCAGATAGATTTTTATTATTTATTTATTTGAGAATGAGAGAGAGAGAGAATGAGAGAATATGAATGGGTGTGCCAGGGCCTCCAGCCACTGCAAATGAACTCTAGGCACATGTGCCACCTTGTACATCTGGCTTTATGTGGGTACTGGGGAATTGAACTTGGGTCCTTAGGCTTTGCAGGCAAGTGCCTTTTCTCCAGCCCACAGCCATTCACGGCTATACAGTTTTGTGGTCCCCCCCCCCCCCCCCCCGAGATAGGGTCTCTCTCTAGCCCAGGCTGACTGAAATTCACTTTGTATTTTTATTTAAATTTTATAATTGTGATCAAAAGAACACTTAATATGAACAGAAACAACTTAGAACACTTTGTGAATTTCACATAACTGAATGTCTTTAAATAAGAAAGTCAAAACAATTTTAACTGATAGTAGCCAAAATTTTTATGAACACTGGGTTGGAAGGATGGCTTAGTGGTTAAGGCACTTGCCTGCGAAGCATAAGGACCCAGGCTCGATTATACAATACCCACATAAGCCAGATGTACAAGGTGGCACAGGATGACCTCGAACTTATGATGATCCTCCTACCTCTGCCTCCAAAGTGCTAGGATTAAAGGTGTATGCCAACATGCCTGGCTCCCATACAGATTTTGAATGATCTCCTAGAGTTAGGATTTAGGTATTTCTGTTTCTATAGTATGTAATATTTTATGTCATTGGTGATGTTTCTTTCAAGTTCTTTAATTTGAGCTGTGTGTGTCCCTTTTAGATGAAGAAAATAGTTTACATGTGGTGGTGAACTGTGGAGAAGCATTACTGAAGAATAACACTTATTGGCCTCTCGTTAGTGATTTTATTAATATTCTTTCTCATCAAAGTGTGGCTAAGAGATTTTTGGAGGACCATGGTTTATTAGTTACATGGATGAACTTTGTATCTTTCTTTCAAGGTATGAATTTGACCACTCTTAATATTTTTGGTTCACAAATTGGCTAATACTACATTATTAAATACTAGCTGAAAACCATAATGCACAATTCTTACATGAAGTGTTTCATTATATTAATTAGTTATTATTTGTAAAAAAATGAATTAGTTGTTCATAAAAGCATAGTGGGGAATTACTAAACGGAAGTAAGTATAATTTTTTGCTGGCATGTAACACTATTAGTCTAGAAAGGAAATATTTATTTTGCCAGGCAGGTTTACATGTTCATAAATTGTTTATTTATTTATTTATTTGTCTTGAGAGAGAGGGAGTGAGGGAGGGAGGTGGGGGGGGGGGAGGGAGGAAAAGGCAGATAGAGAATGGACACACTAGGGCCCTCCAGCTATTACAAATGAATTCCAGATGCATGTGCCACCTTGTACATCTGGCTTATGTGGGTATTGTATAATCGAGCCTGGGTCCTTATGCTTCGCAGGCAAGTGCCTTAACCACTAAGCCATCCTTCCAACCCAGTGTTCATAAAAATTTTGGCTACTATCAGTTAAAATTGTTTTGACTTTCTTATTTAAAGATATTCAGTTATGTGAAATTCACAAAGTGTTCTAAGAAATCCTAGTTTGTAAAAACTTCTAAAAGGACTAGGTCATTTCATCTTTTGTCTTAAATTATTTACATATATATAATATATATACACAATATGTACAATACATGCTGTTTGCATAAAACTGTTGAATACTGAGAAATGTTGTACTTCATTTAAATTGAATAATTGCTTCCATTTGACAAAGTCCATTTATGCTTTCATTTTGCAAGGTATGAACTTAAACAAGCGAGAGCTCAATGAACATGTAGAATTTGAGTCTCAGACCTACTATGCTGCCTTTGCTGCTGAGCTGGAGGCCTGTGCACAGCCTATGTGGGGACTTTTATCACACTGTAAAGTTAGGGTATGTTGGAAATTTTTTGTTAATTTCTGCATTTTAAAAATGATTTAAGAAAAAGAGTTTGAAAACATTGGTATTTTTACTTATGTGTAATGTGCAGTATGTAATTCTGTTTCAAATTGAATTCAGCTTTGTGGAAGCTGAACTGAGTGTATTTTATTCTTAGGTTGAAGTTGATTTATATCATCAGATCTTCCTAGCCCGTCCCTATTTTGAACACTTCCTTTGGAACTTAGTAATACTTTACTTTCAACATTATTGTTTCATTTGATCCATTACCTCTTGTCAAATACTTCTTGGCTTTTGTTGACCTGGAGCTCACTATGTAGTCTCAGGGTAGCCTTGAACTCATGGCGATCCTCCTACCTCTGCCTTCTGAGTGCTGGGATTAAAGGCGTGTACCACCACGCCCGGCTACTTCTTGACTTTTAAGGGGTAAGAATAGCCCTCAAAATTTTTTGTAACATTTTTTGGACACAAGGTTTTCCTATGTACTGTGGGCTGGCCTCCATCTTGCAATCCTCCTGTCTCATCCTCCCAACTGATGGGGTTAAAGATGTGTGCTAACATACCTGGCTTAGAGTTTATAATTTTAAGATCTAACCACAAATTAAATTTCACAATTCCAGTTATTGATATTATCAAAACATTGATTTGATGGGTCTCCGGAAACCTTGGGCAATCCAGACAAATGGAATCCCATAACTGTTTTTTTATTTTTATTTTTTGTATTTTTCGAGGTAGGGTCTCACTTTAGTCCAGGCTGGTCTCAAACTCTGCTTTCTGTGTACTGGGATTAAAGACATGTACCACTGCATACAGCTCTCTCACCCTTTTTGTTGTAGTTTCCTTCTTGCTGCTGGCAAAAAGCAATATACCAAAAGCATCTAATGGGAGCAAAGTTGTTTAGTTTGGCTTACAGTCTCAAGGGAAAACTGTATAATGGCATGAACAGAGGCTGGACATCACCTCTGCCACAGCAGGCAGAAACAGCAGGAAGAGAGTAAGCTGAGTTCTGGCAAGGGGGAGCCCACCCCCAACAACACACTTCTCCAGCAAGGCTCTACCTGCCAAATTGCCATCAGCTGGGGACCAAGCATTATTTTATGAGGATATCTTATTCGAACCACCACACTGTTGAACTATGGACTTGGCTAAGACTTTGCTAAATGATAGCAGAAATTCAAACCTGTTAGTGTGCATCAATTAGAATTTTGGGTAAGATTTTATAGTGGAAATATTTTTTAAAAATTTATTTATTTGCAAGGAGAGAGAGAATGAGAACAAGAGTGAATGAGTAAACGAGCATGGGCATGCCAGAGCCTCTAGCTACAGTAAACAAACTCCAAATGCTTATGCCACTTTGTGTGTCTGGTCCTATGTGGGCACTGGGGAGTTGAATCTCAGATGGTAGGATTTTTTTTTTTTTTAGGTTTCCATATGATTTATTTATATCCTCTTAGATTTTGATAGACCCTCCCTCTACCTTTCCTTTACTCAGTCTCTTCCCCTGACCTCACTTAGGCCTTTTCACTCCCATTAATCTATTCTTCTACTTACATATATACAATATCAGATGGTAGGCTTTGGTAGCAAGTGTCTTTAACTGCTGAGCCACCCCCAAGCCCTGTAGTGGAAATATTTTGAAACCCTTTGTTCTAGCCATGGTTTTACCTGTCTTAGCTTGTGCAACTTGGTCAACTTGTGTAAAACTAGATGAACTTTTCAGTTAGTTTTCTTATCCTTTTATGAATAAAGCAAAACAAAAGAACAACAACAACAAAAAAATCCCAAACAAAATAAATAGAGATAGGACAGTAAGATGAGCTCTTCCTCACAGGTGACTTAAGAGGCTCTTTTCCATAAATTTAGAATAGTTCCTTAGAATAGTTCCATAATTTCTTCCATGAATTCAGCTATTGTTTTAAAAAACATTTTATTTTTATTTATTTATTTGAGAGAGAGAGATATAGAAATAGGCAGGTAGAGAGAGAGAAAGAAGGAGAGAAAATGGGTGTGTGTTAGGGCCTCCGAACTCCAGATGCGTGCACCCCCTTGTGCATCTGGCTTACATGGGAACTGGTGAATGGAACCTGGGTCCTTTGGCTTTGCAGGCAAGCGCCGCTAAGCCATCTTTGCAGCCCTTATTTATTTATTTATTTATTTATTTATTTATTTATTTATTTTAGGTAGGATCTCGCTTTAGCTCATGGTGGCCTTGAACTCTTGGTGATCCTCCTGCCTCTGCCTCCAGGCGTGTACCACCATGCCTGGCATAAATTCAGCTATTCTGTTTTTTTTTTTTTTTTTTCTTTTTTTGAGGTAGGGTCTCACTCTAGCCCAGGCTGACCTGGAATTCACTCTGTATTCTCAGGGTGGCCTCAAACTCATGGCGATCCTCCTACCTCTGCCTCCCGAGTGCTGGGATTAAAGGTGTGCACCACCATGCCTGGCAAACAAATGATCTTTTAAAATCTGGACCCAATTCAACTACACCAAAGTTGTGAGGCATCTGCATTTAAAGAATAGCTGAATATAGCCAGGCGTGGTGGTGCACACCTTTAATCCCAGCACTCGGGAGGCAGAGGTAGGAGGATTGCTATGAGTTTGAGGCCACCCTGAGAATACAGAGTGAATTCCAGGTCAGCCTGGGCTAGATTTGAGACCCTACCTCCATAACCCAAGCCAAACCAAACCAACATACACAAAGCACCTGGCACTGGAGAGATGGCTCAGCTGTTAAAGGCCCTTGCTTGCAGAGGCTGATGGCCTGAGTTTTGATTTCCCAGTATCCACATAAAGCCAGCTGCACAAAGTGGTGCATGCACTTAGAGTCTGTTTGCAGTGGCAAGAGGCCCTGATGTGCCCCCCCCCCCGACACTCACTCTCTCTCTCTCTGTCTCTATCTCAAATAAATAAATAGTATTAAAAGAACTGTCAAAGTGTAAGGTTTGTTTGCTCATTTACTCAAAAAATATTTGTTCTGCATTAGACACCGTCTACATCTTAGGTATTTCGCATTGAACCAAAAAGATGTGGTTCTTTTCTGTTTGCTCACTTAAATTAACTAATTAATTTTGAGGTAGGGCCCACTATAGTCCAGACTGAACTTGAACTTATTCTGTAGCTCTAGGCTGGCCTTGAACTCATAGCGATTGTTGTCAGCTTCATGCTGCTGAGATGAACTTCCAAATCAGATACATTTTATGGGAGGAGGGGATTTATTTGAAGCTTACAGATTCTGGAGAAGTTCTGTTGATGGCAGAAGTTGGCCCTCTTTCACAGATCTAAACAGAGAGCAAAAGACACCACTAGCCAGTAGTACAAACAAGCAAGCACACAACAGCAAAACAGCAAGTACCCAGATAGAGATCAAGTGCTCTGCATACCTTTGGGCTAGAAATCAGATTCACCCCTAATGACACCTCCTCTATATAGCCACGTGGTTGGAGACAAGCTTTTTATTTTTTTAAATTTATTTTATTTGAAAGAGAGAGAGAGAGAGGAGAGAGAGAGAGAATGGTCATTCCAGGGCCTCCAGCCACTTCAAGTGAACAGACACATGCAATACCTTGTGCATCTGGCTTACGTGAGTCCTGGAGAATCGAGCCTGGGCCCTTAGGCTGCACAGGCAAGTGCCTTAACCACTAATCCATCTCCTCAGCCCCGGAGACAAGCTTTTTAATAAAAACAGCCTGGGCTGGAGAGATGGCTTAGTGGTTAAGGAGCATGTCTGACAAGGTTAATGACTAGGGTTCAAATACCCAGTACCCATGTAAAGCCAGATGCAGTGGCGCATGCATCTGGAGTTACTTTGCAATGGCTGGAGGCTCTGGCATCACCATTCTCTCTTAGTCTCTCTTCACTCTATCTCTTTCTGCTTGAAAATAAATAAACCCCCATAAACCTATGTGTTCTGAGTGCCTGGTCCCCAGCTGGTAGCAGTATGGGAATTGGAGCCTCCTGGAGGTGATGTATTGTTTGGGGTGGGCTTATGGGTATTATAGCCAGCTTTTTCTTGCCAGTGTTTGGCACACTTTCGTGCTGCTGTTGTCCATCTGCTGTTGGCCAGGAGGTGATGTCCACCCTTTGCTAATGCCATCATTTTCCCCTCCATCATGGAGCTTCCCCTTGAGTCTGTAAGCCAAAACAAACCCTTTGCTTTCTCAGGCTGCTGCTCTTAATCAGGTCCTTTGTGCAACAACTTGAAATACTTTGCAGTAACTATGTATCAGATAATATGTTTAAAGATAAACAGTGATAGCAAAGGGAGTTTAAAGAAAGATCAGAGTTATGGCTGTGAATGTGGCTCCGTGATAGAATACTTTCCTAACATATGTAAGGCCCTGGGTTTGATCCACAACACTAACACACACACACACTCTCTCAGTGATAGATGATAGATTACATAGATGATAGATAAATAGAGATTGATCAGAGTTAGAGGTCTTGTTTGACATGTCTATAAACTTTCCAAGTGTAAATAGTGAAAAGGCAGTTGGGTATATGAATCTTGTGCTCAAAAGAAAAATCTGGATTGAGGTTATAAGCTCAAGACCTTTGGTAATGTAAGTGGTATTTATCATTAAAGGATGGGATGAAATCAAGGAGGGAGTGAGCTATGAGCTATGAAAGAAGAACTCACATTCTGGGAAAGGGAGAGGAGAAAACCAGCAGAGTAAGATGCCTCATAAGGTAGTTATATATGAGGAGACTGTTGTTTTAGGCAGATTGTTCTGATAACTGTGCTTAGGAGGAGATGGAGTATGAGGCTGGGTTTATATCTGTCTCTCTATTAATGAAAACTAGTTTCCAGGCAGTAGTTTACTTTCAGTTCTTCAAGCCAGGATTGCAGTATGCTTGGTTCCGTTAACCTAAGAAGTAAAGAGGACAGGAAGAAAAACAGGCTCTTTTTTTAGATAAAAATGTTCCTTCCACCCCTCTGGTTTTTTGAGGTAAGGTCTCACTCTAGCCTGGGTTGATTTAGAATTCACTATGTAGTCTCAGGGTGGACTCAAACTCAGTGATCGTCCTGCCTCAATCTCCTGAGTGCTGGGATTAAAGGCATGCACCAACATGCCTAGCAAAAATGTTCTCTGGTGAGCTTCACTGCTGTCCCAGACATCGTGCTGTTCATGTTTTCTCATCTGATTTTCATAGCATCTCTTATGAAGTACATAGCATCATCTATTTTCTTCAGAGGTGAGACAGTTTCCCACGTATACACTGCTACAAATAGAAGATAAATTTAAAAATCTGATTCCAGACCTGGTGTTCTTTAACACTTATCTCTATGGGTTTCTCAGCAAGAATGTCCAGAGATTTTTTTTTTTTTTCTTTTTTAAAATAGCAGCAGTGCAGACATGTTTTAGAAATGGAAACCAGAAGAGACCTTATTATTATATAACGTTAAGATAACTTTTTGGTTTTCTAAGGTTGGGTCTCACTCTAGTTCAAGCTGATGTGGAATTCACTATGTAGCCTTAGGATGGCCTCGAACACACAGCAGTCCTCCTACTTCTGCCTCCCAAGTGCTGGAATTAAAGGCATGTGCCACCATGCCCGGCAAGACAACTATTTCTATATCTACATTCTCTACCATAAAATAAAAAACAAAATGATTAAGCAGTATATAATGAGGTGTCAGTGATTTATTGTCAATTGCCCCGAATGCTTTATGATTTTTAAAAGCATTAAGGGCTACTTTAAAAACACAGTACTACTAATATAAGTTAGGAGACCATCAGACTTTAAATAATAGACTAATAACTGGTAGATTGTATAAAGGAGTGATACTTTCTAGAATTTTAACTTTGGCTCTCTGAGAGAAACAAGATAGGCTATAAAACTTCCTTCTAAGTGGCAAAACTTAGGCAGATATGATCACCATTGAGTCTAGCTTTAACTCTTATCAACATGTAACTACTTGCTAATAAGGCATAAAGGCAAACTGGCATCAAACATTCTATGTGCATATTTTTTTTGTAAGTTTTTATGAGAGAGAGAATTGGCATGCCAGGGCCTCCAGCCACTGCAGTCAAACTCCAGACACATGTGCCACCTTGTGCACATGTACAACTTGCGCGCTTGTGTCACCATGTGCATCTGGGTTATGTGTGACCTGGAGAGTCAAACATGGGTCCTTAGGTGTCACAGACAAGTACCTTATCTGCTATGCCATTTCTCCAGCCCTGTGCATATTTTATTTTTATATTTATATGTGCGTTATGTCCATCTTAGGCAGAAAGTGAGACTCAAAATTTACATAATTTGCTGAAGTTCACAAAACTAGTGAGGTATCAGTAAACATACCAGATACTTTGTTAGGGGGATGGAGAAGGTAGTGGTAGGCAGATGAAAGAGAGTTAATCTGAACACAGTTTTAAAATGCACTATATTTAAAAGTGGAATTATTATCTCTTACTTAAAATATACTTGTATTTGCAAGCTATGTTGTTTTCCAGGAAGTATGTAGTATTTATTCTTGTGATAAGATCATATAATATAGATTCTTGTTTGCCAAACCCTTCAAAATGGAATATTTAATTTTCAAAGTTATTTACATACAAATTACCTGTCACTTTAGTTGATTCAAAAAGATTATTTGTTAACTTCAAAGTGCCATTCAATTTTTTTCTTTAGTGAAAAAGATGGGGTAATAGAATGTATAAGATAATATTTTATAAAGATAAATCTTGTACAGGATAGATGGGGACAGAGTGAGACTGTTGGCAAGTTGACCAGATAAGTGAAGCTTGGACTGGGTGGTGGCAGCAAAACAGGTGGGACCTGCATGATCTTGTTGTGGAGTCATTGACAGGACGTTGGTAAGAGCAAGGTAAAGAAGAGATCAGGAATGAATGGGTGTGCTATGGTGGCTCAGGCCTGTCTTCTCAGCATCTAGGGGAAGCAAGCTGAGTGTGGTGGCTCACATTTGACATCCCAACACTCAGGAGGTAGAGCAGGAGGATAAGGATTTCAAGGCCCACCTCAGCTGCATAGTAAGTTTGAGTATGAAACCCTACCAAAAAGAAGAATAAGAAAAGGGGGGGGGGAACGATGAATGTAAGACTTTTTTTTGAAGTCACAGAATAATTCATACAGGTAGCTGCAGTTTTTTTTTTTTTTTTTTTTTTTTTTTTTTTTTTTGTTGTTTTTTGAGGTAGGGTCTCGCTCTAGCCCAGGCTGACCTGGAATTCACTATGGAGTCTCAGGGTGGCCTCGAACTCTCGGAGATCCTCCTGCCTCTGCCTCCCGAGTGCTGGGATTAAAGGCGTGCGCCACCACGCCTGGCTAAAGCTGCAGTTTTTTAATTTGTCATTTTGTTATGTTATACATTGATATCCAAAATACCTTTAAAATTGTTTACCTTGGATATATTTACCATTTTGGCCACTTTAAGGCATATAATTCAGTGGCTTGAAATGTATTCCTAAGGTTGTGCATCCAGCTACTTTCTAATTTGACATTTATATTACCTCCAAAAGAAAACCACACACCTCCCAATTCCAACTTCTCATACCCTGGGAAAAGTTGTTCTTTGTGTGTGTGTGTATAATTTTAATTCAAATTATTTGCTTATATATTTTTTACAAGAGACTTCTCTTGATTATATTTTTCATTTAGCTTAAAACAACTAAAAAATGGACCCATTTTACCATATAACATAGTAATTGCCTTTCACACTACTGTTACTTCTATTTTCAAAAATTATTTATTTGCCGGAGGGGAGGGGTTGAGGATGGGTGCGCCAGAGCCTCTAGCTGCTGCAAACTGACTACTGCATTTGGCTTTATGTGGGTACTGGAGAATTGAACCAGGTCATTAGGTTTTGCAGGCAAGTGTCTTAGCCTAAGCCACCTCTCCAGCCCACACTACTGTTACTTCAAATGGCCCACACTTGCCAATTCTTTTTTCAAATTGTATTGCAAGCAAAGATATCACAGGGGAATTGCAGCACTTACATGTTCTGCCCTCCATTTAAAATTTGCATATAATAGCCACAACAAAACGTACCTTTAACCATTTTTAGATGTACAATTCAATGATACTAAGTACATTTACAATATTATGCAGCCATCATCATATGTATTTTCAGTACTTTTTCTTCAGCCCCAAAAGACATTAAATAGGGCATTAAGGAATTTATAATATATTTTTTTTGGGGGGGTGGTTTCCAGGTAGTGTCTCACTCTAGCTCAGGCTGACCTAGAATTTACTATGTAGTCTCAGGGTGGTTTTGAACTCATGGTAATCCTCCTACCTCTGCCTCCCAAGTGCTAGGATTAAAGGTGTGCACCGGCTTGGAGAGATGGCTTAGTGGTTAAGGTGCTTGCCTGCAAAGCCAAAGGATGCAGGTCCAACTCCCCAGGACCCATGTAAGCCATATGCACCAGGGGGCGCATGCATCTGGAGTTCGTTTGCATTGGCTGGAGGCCCTGGCACGCTCATTCTCTCTCTCTCTCTCTGCCTATTTCTGTATCTCTTTCTCAAATAAATAAACAAAAATAAAATATTTTTTTAAAAAAGGTGTGTGCCGCCACACCCAGCAGGAATTTATTATATATATTTGATGGGGGAGCTCTTGATTTACATCTATTTTAAATGTTTTCCAGGGACGGGGGACAGGGGACAGGGGAAATGGCTTACTTGCAAAGGCTGCCAGCTCAGCCTCAGTTCCCCAGCACCCATGTAAAGCCAGATACAAAAACTGGAGCATGTGTCTAGTGTTCATCACAGTAAGAGGCTTGGCATGCCCACATGCACACATACATGCGTGCATGCAAACACACACATATACATAAATAAAATAAAATATTAAAATTTCCAACTTAGATTCATTGTTAGGAATATAATTATGTAAAAAGATTCTTTCTCTATTTTCCTCTTTCTCTCTCTCGAATAAATAAATTAGAAAAATATTTTAAAAACCAGGCTGCAGAGATGGCTTAGAGGTTAAGGTGCTTGCTTGCAAAGCTAAAGGACCCAGGTTTGATTCCCCAGGACTCACTTAAGCCAGTTATACAAGGTGGTGCATGCCTTCATTTGCAGGAGGGCTAGAGACCCTAGCACATTCATTCATTCTTTCTCTATCTACCTCTCTCTCAAATAAATAAAAATGAAAAAAATACTAGAAAAAATATGTTGTATTCTGAAAATTTTGTATTTGTCAATGGTTGTTACTTTTTTCTTGAAGTAGAAAATATAGTGATATCTTGAATATGTATGCTGCCATTATATATGCATGTATGTAATTATTATTATACATAATTTGATGTTAAAACTGCATACATTTTTATTATAAATTTTACGTAATTTACTATTTTAGGAAACTCAAGAATATACCCGAAATGTTGTGAGATACTGCCTTGAAGCTCTTCAAGACTGGTTTGATGCTATTAACTTTGTAGATGAGGTATGTATATATGTGTGCGTGTGTGTGTGTATATATATGTATGTATGCATTTTTTTCAATTGTGGTGTTGGGGATTGAACCCAGGGCCTTGATGCTAGCCAGTTGCTCTAATACTGAGCTGTATCATCAATCTGTTTAAGTTTGTATATTTTTGACATTTGATAAATCATCTTGAAAATTATGAGTATATTTTTCATAGGGCAAAGGGAAATAAGAACTAATATTATAAGAGCTTTCAAAAATGATGTTAAAAGCCGGGCATGGTGGTGCACACATTTAATCCCAGCACTAGGGAGGCAGAGGTAGGAGGATCGCCGTGAGTTCAAGGCCACCCTGAGACTACATAGTGAATGCCAGGTCAGCCTGGGCTAGAGTGAAACCCTACCTCATAAAACCAAAAAACAATTAAAAAAAAAAAGATGTTAAAAAGGACAACTAGTTCTTTAACATGTAAGACATTTCTTTTTTCCTAGAAAAGAAAGGCATAATTCTTTTTCCATTTAATGTACATGTGTCATTGTTTTTCATGAGTGAAAATTTTGAAGAATTTAGAAGTATTGGTAAAAATGTTAATAGGATGGGGAGATTAAATTTACATTTTTTAAAATTTCTTTTTTTTTTTTTCTCGAGATGGGGTCTCACTGTAGCCCAAGCTGACCTGGAACTCACTCTGTAGTCTCAGGCTGGCCTTAAACTCATAGTGATCCTCCTACCCGTGCCTCTTGAGTACTGGGATCAAAGGCATGTGTCACCATGCCTGGCTTATAGTTTTATTATTTGGACAATGATCTTGTTAGAGAATATGAAAAGATGAGCTTGAAGAAAGATGATTTCTTTTAAAACTTTTTATTTATTTGTTTGAGAGAACAAGAGAGAAAGGAGGGAGGAAGGAAAGGAGGGAGGGAGGGAAGGAGGGAGGGAGGGAGGGAGGGAGAGAGAGAGAGAGAGAGAGAGAGAGAGAGAGAGAGAGAGAAAATGGGTGTACCAGGGCCTCCAGCCACTGCAAACAAACTCCAGACATACTACCTTGTGTATCTGGCTTATGTGGGTCCTGGGGAATTGAACTGAAGTCCTTTGGCTTTGCAGGCAAATGCCTTAACCACTAAGCCATCTCTCTAGCCCCAAATGATTTTTATTAATAATAAATGGAGAAAAGTTGACAACATAGTATGCTGGAATAGTTAGAAGATGCCATAGGTAGCTGGAAGACCATGTTTCACACACAGTGCTTTCCTCCCTAGTCCCCCAATCTGAATTTTGAATCTTGGGCAGGAGGATCTGTGTGTGTATGTGTGTTGGATTGTCTGTTTTTTTTCCTTAAAAATATTTTTAAAAGCCAGGTGTGGTGGCTCACATCTTTAATAGCAGTACTCAGGAGGCTAAGATAGGATTGCTGTTGAGTTCAAGGCCAGCCTGTGCTCAAGTGAGACCCTGCTTAAAACTTAAAATTTTTTTTTTACTTACTCATTTGCAAGTGGAAGGGTGGAGAGAAATATATGAATGCATGCCAAGGGGTGTCTTGCCACTGCAAATGATGCATATGCCACTTTGTGCATCTGGCTTTTTCTTTTTTTTCCGAGGTAGGGTTTCACTGTAGTCCAGGCTGACTTGGGATTAAAGGCGTGCGCCACCACACCCGGCTCTCCCCTCCAGTGCCTTTTTTTTTTTTTAATTACCTTTTAGTTTAGTATACAAAGTAGTAGGTTTCATTATAGCATCTTCAAACATGGTTTCCTACTTTAGAAAACATTTTTTTTTTTTTTAATGAGAGATAGATAGTGAGAGAAAATATGAGAATTGGCACGCCAGGGCCTCCAGCCACTGCAGTTGAATTCCAGACGTGTGTACCATCTTATGTGCATGTGCAACCTTGCGTGCTTGTGTTATCATGTGTGTCTGGCTTAGGTGGGACCTGGAGAGTCATGGGTCCTTGGGCTTCACAGAGAAGTGCCTTAACCACTAAGCCATCTCTCCAGCCCTAGAAAACATTTTGACACAGCCACAAGTTTACTAAAAAATGTTGGGAATGCAAAGACCTTTTTTTATGTGTGGATGTGTGTATGGTTTGCATACCTGTATGTATTCATGTTTGTGTGTGTAGGCTAGACTACACTAGCTAGTCAACAAGTCCTAAGCATCCTCATGTCTCCATTTCATCAGCACTGGATTGTAGGAGAGTATCATCATGCCCTGTTTTTATATGTGTGTTGGGGTTCCAAAATCAGGTTCTCATGCTTGTGTAGCAAGCGCTTTACTGACTGAGTCATCTGTCCAACCCCAAGGGCAAATGTACTTATAAAAGCAATTTTCTATAGCTTTCACATATTGAAGAGAATGGCTCATACTTATTTTGAAAAATAATTATTTTGGAGATATGACATATTGTGACTTCTTATGCTCCTTACAATGTTACCACAATAGAATAATTGCTTGAATCTTTTGGATAAAAATTTTAAACAGGAAAGTATTTATTAAAAACTTATAAAAGTAAATCTGGGGCTGGAGAGGTGGCTCAGTGGTTAAGGCACTTGCCTGCAAAGCCTAAGGACCTAAGTTCACTTTCCCAGTAACCACGTAAAGCCAGATGCACAACGAGGAACATGCATCTGGAGTTCATTTGCAATGGCTAGAGGCCCTTGCATTCCTATTCTTTCTCTTTTTATCTTTCCTCTCCCCTCCTTCCCTCTCCGTTCTCTTCGCCTCCCCTCCCCTCTTAAATAAATAAATATTAAAAGAAATTGTAAAACTGGGCATGATAGCATATATGACTTTAGTCCCAGCACTCAGGAGGCTGTGGTGGAAGGATTACCGTGAGTTTGAGGCCAGCCTGGGGCTACATGTGAGTTCTAGGTCAGCTTTGGTTAGAGTGAACCCCTACCTGGAAAAAACCCATAGCCCAAAACAAAAACAAACAAATACTTAAAAATATTTTAGAGCCGGGTGTGATGGTGCACGCCTTTAATCCCAGCACTCGGGAAGCAGAGGTAGGAGGATCGCCATGAGTTCAAGGCCACCCTGAGATGACAGAGTTAATTCCAGGTCAGCCTGGACCAGAGTGAGACCCTATCCTGGGAAAAAAAAAAAAAAATTAGGACCAAATAGAAACTTTTCAATTTTTCAGTTTGCCTAGGAAGGACAAGAGTGATAATACTTTTGCTTTGCAGTGATAACCATGATTCCTTGTATTTAAAGTACAATTTTTGTAATATTCACAAGGCTGCTTTAGGTCTCTGACATATTTTCTGAGTTTTTTTTTATGGTGTCATATATGTTTGGCACTGGTATGATGGCCATCTCACTGAGCTATTTAAGGAATCTAAGGATGCTCTTAGGTTATATTTCAGTTTGAAGCTACAGTCCTTTTACCACTCTGAATATAATGGTGGAGTCCTTACTATGGCCTCAGCTCATCACCTTTAAACTTTGAGAAGTTACTTAAGTTTTTCAAGTTTGAATTTCCCTAAATATAAAAGGGACTATTGATAGCTCTTGCTACAAAGGGTTCTTATGAAAATTAAATGAAGTATTGCAGATGAAATGTTTAGTCGTTTAGTCTGGTGACTAATTTTCAGAAAGCACTTAGTGAATGTGAACTGCAATTATTAGTATCATGTTGGGTATGCAAGTCTTTGCAGAGTCTCAAATGGACTACTGTAGAAGGAAATCTATTGCATTCTTTGTTTCTGTGGTGATTGTTTGCTTTAGGTTAAGTTTTTAAAATGTTCATCTGTGCTGGAAGCTTCAGAGGTTTCAAAGATTAGTAGTATTTAATTCTGGCCTTCAAGGAACTTTCACTTAAGGCATTGGGATAATTCTATCTGTAGTGATTCTTTCCCCTCTTTTTTTTTTTTTTTTTTTTGTTTGAGGCAAGCCCAACAGAGTGGCTTTTCTTTTAAATGAGAGAGAGAGAGAGAGAGAGAGAGAGAGAGAGAGAGAGAATATGAATGAATATGAATGAGAATATGAATATTAGCCAGGGCTTCCAGCCATCATAATCAAACTCCAGATGTGTGCACCACCTTGTGTGCATGTGTGACCTTGCATGCTTTCATCACCTTGTGCTTCTGGCTTACATAGAACCTGGAGAATAGAACATGGGCCATTAGGCTTTGCAGGCAAGCACCTTAACCGCAAAGCCATCTGTCTAGCCCTTCTTCACCCTTTCAAAAAAAATTTTAAAAACCATTTGTTTATTTGAGAGAGCAAGAGAGAGAAAGAGGCAGAGAGAGAGAGAGAGAGAGAGAGAGAGAGAGAATGGGCATGCCAGGCCTCCAGCCACTGCAAACGAATTCCAGACGCATGCGCCAACTTATGCATCTGGCTAATGTGGGTTCTGGGGAATCAAACTGAGGTCCTTTGGCTTTGCAGGCAAATGCCTTAACTGCTAAGCCATCTCTCAAACCCCTAAAATTTATTTGCAAGCAGAGAGAGAGGAGACACACACACATACACACACACACACAGAATGAGAGAGAGAGAGAAAAAAAAAATGGGTGTGCCAAGGCCTTTAGCCACTGCATACGAACTCCAGATACGTGCGCCCCTTATGCATCTGGCTTATGTACCTGGCTTATGTGGGTCCTGGGGGAATCGAACCTGGGTCCTTTGGCTTTGCAGGCAAGTGCCTTAACTGCTAAGCCATCTCTCCAGCCCCCTTTTCACCCTTTTTTAAAAAAACACTTTTTACTGACAACCTCCATACCTATAAGTAGTACCATGATCACAATCCCCTCCTACCATCCTTCCTTTTCCCTCTCCCCAGACACCTCTCCACTGAATCCCATATTCTTTCCAACAAGTCTTTTCTAGTTTGATATCATCATTTTACCCCTCTTAGTTTGCAGGTCTTGTGTAGGTGTATCATCCACTGGGAGGTCATGAACAGTGATTTTTTTTAAAGCTATATCTTCTAAAATTTTAAGTGTTGACAAAATAAAGAATAAATTCAGGTTGGAGTATGTTTTCAATGCTTAAAATCTTCCTGGAATGTCTGAAGTTCTTTGTGGATTTTGTTCACTCTAGCCTGCACCTAACCAAGTCACCTTTCACCTGCCACTGCACCGCTACTATGCTATGTTTGTGAGTAAGGTAAGATAGTTATTAGCTCATTCTGTTTTGTTTTATAAATTTTGGAAAAAATATTGAATTATTGACTTTTTATCATTATTGTAGGCTGTGAAATGTCAAGAATTAGATTTGGATTCTGTTTTACCAGATCAGGAAATGCTAATGAAACTAATGATTCACCCACTCCAAATTCAAGTACGTATTCAGGCTTTAAAAAAGGTTGGACTTGGCCTCCTTCGGTAGGTGATTCTTCCTTTATTTTGTGTGCCTTATGATTGTTACTATGGCCCAAATTCTTCAATGATTAAAAAAGTTGAATTCTTACATTTTAAATTAGATTATAATTTTTTCTTTACGATGTAGTTTTCATTTCCCGAGTAGTTTGTTAGTCGCGCTTACTCATGGGGAAGTCTGAGCATGTCTAGCCCTACTCGGGGAGTACGAGATTTAGCAGGTTCTACTAGATTGACTTCCACAAGTTTGGTGGGGTGGTATTCACTACTTTGCTGTAAATTTCTTCATCTGTAATATGAGAAGGGTAAGAGAAGAAGAGAGAGTTAAGTTGAACAAGCACCACAGTTCCTTTCATTTCTCACAGTATGATTTTGTGGGCTAATTTTTTATGTATAGTTGAGAGGCATTTCAGTTTATTTTTTCTATCCATTTTGGATTATTAATTATTACTGAACTTCAATTCTAGGGTTGGGAAACAGCAAATGATAAAGGCTTTTCTGCTTACATTTTTTTTGAGGTGGGGTCTCACTCTAGCCCAGGCTGATCTGGAAGTCACTATATAGTCTCAGGGTACCCTCAAACTCATGGTGATCCTCCTATGTCAGCCTCCCCAGTGCTGGGATCAAAGGTGTGTGCCACCATGCCTGGCTCTACTTAGTTTTTTAAATTGATGCTGGACATGAAGAATTAAATTGAACAATTTTCTTTATGCTTATGTATTTATTGTATTTATTTATTTGTAATGAGAGAGAGACACACACAGGGAGAGACAGAGGGAGAGAAAAAGAGAGACTGTGTGTGTGTATGTGAGACAGGGCCTCTAGCCACCTCAAACAAACTCTAGGTGCATGCACCATTTTGTGCAGTTGGCTTTATGTGGATACTGGGGAATTGAACCCAGGTTGTTAGGCTTTGCAAGCAGGCAAGCACCATTTCTGAGCCATCTCTCTAGCTCTGAATTTTTTTATTTACTTGTTTATTTATTTATTTTTTGAGGTAGGATCTTACTCTAGCCCAGGTTGGAATTCACTTTGTAGTCTTAGGGTGACCTTGAACTCATGGTGATCCTTCTGCCTCAGCTTCCCGAGTGCTGGGATTTAATGCATGTGCCACCATGCTGGCCTTTTCTATTTTTAATGAAGAGAGCGACAGAGAGTGTGTGAGAGAGAGGAGAGGGAGAATGGCCTCCAGCCACTGCAAATGAACTCCAGACGCATGCACAACCTTATGCATCTGGCTTACGTGGGTCCTGGGGAATCGATTCAAGGTCCTTTGGCTTTGCAGGCAAGTGCCTTAACCGCTGAGCCATCTCTCCAGCCCCCATATTTATTTTTTTAATGGTGATTTGAAGGAGCCATCCATTGAAAATGAGCACTAGCCTGGAGAGATGGCTCAGCAGTTTAAGATGCTTGTTTGCAAAGCCTTGTAGTCTGGTTTCAATTCCCTAGTTCCCATGTAAAGCCAAATGTAGAAAGTGATACATATTTCTGGAACTTGTTTGTAGGAGCAAGAGGCTCTAGTGTGCCTATTCTCTTTCTTTCCTTGTAAATAAATATTTAAAAGAAAACTAAGTACCAGTTGCTCCAAAACAGATTTCAGTGAAAACGAATTTAATGAAATAATTATAATTGTATCCAGAGGCCATCCTGAAAATTAACTCTTATATAAACTCCAAAGAAAATGGCTATATACAATATAGTGATTATTTTGAAAATGTACAAATAGGCCTAATATGGTGTGGCAGAGGTCAGGCCAGGCTAGGCTGTATGGTGAATTTGTGACTAGCCTCTAGCCTATACTACATAGACTCAGATACAAACAAAAATTTAAATGTACATTTGAATTAAACATCTTTAACATTGGATAGAATGGCAAATCTCACATTATGATTGTAATAAAATACCCTAAAATTATTGTTTAATATAGTATGATTTTATTGAATTTATGTGATTTATCCATTTTTAATTAGGCCAGTCTTGCCGAAATCCACAGCAACATGTGGGTAAGAAATGGTCTGCAAATCAAAGGGCAAGCCATGACTTACGTCCAGTCTCATTTCTGTAATTCTATGATTGATCCTGACATTTACCTATTACAGGTAAGTCATCTTGTTAATCCACATGTTGTACTCTAGAAGTGCCTCATTTGTATCCATGGAATTTTAATTTTATAGAGTTGACTGAGTAGTGACATGAAGAGGTCAGTGCATTGAGTAAAGAATGTGTTCCATTTCCCTTAGGAAGAAGGATTCATGCTATACCACATGAGCCAAGAGGGGGACATCAGATTTTGGTCAGGAGGCAGTAGTGGGAGCCAGGAGAAAGCCACCAGCAACCTCTAGAGGGTGGGAAACAAGGCAATGAAAGGCAGGGCAGAACAGGGGAAGCAGTTTTAGACTGGCTGGTTTGAATAATTGTGGAAAGCTATGTGCAGAGGCATAGTACCTATTTGTGTCTCAGTTGGCCTTGTGTTGAAAGAGGGTCTCATACAGGAGACTTAGATAAAGGAGGAGGTTGGCTTGTGTGAGGGCTATGTTCCCAAGTAAGTTTCTTCTGTCTTTGATTTGCTGTTCCTGGCTGTAATTTGTATCTTTCACTTTTCCCTAATTCTCTTCCTAGTCTATGTGGTTCTCAACATGTAGAAATACTACAAGATACATCAAACAAACATGATTGGTACATGAAATAAACTTCAGCATTGAGAAGTAATGTCTTTATTCCTCTGGCTTTTATAGGTTTGTGCTTCTAGACTTGACCCAGATTATTTTATATCATCTGTCTTTGAAAGGTAAGCACATTTTTATTAAGACAGACACTAGGAAGTATCTGGAATTTAGTCTAACTTTGTTCAATATTGTAAAAATCTGTTTCAAATATTTTTTTCTTGTAGATTTAAGGTGGTAGATTTATTGACAATGGCTTCCCAACATCAAAATACAGTACTTGATGCTGAGCACGAGCGATCAATGTTAGAAGGCGCTCTTACATTTCTTGTGATTCTTTTAAGTCTTCGTTTACATTTAGGTAAACCATTAATACTTATATTAGCTATTCTCTCTCTTCCCCTGTCCCTCAATTAGTAGCTGGTTTATGGAAAAAGGAAAGGATGTAGATATATTTAAACATAGTTGTTAATTCTTGACCTGTACAGTTAATGCCCATTTTAGAATAAGTATTTAAAGAGTCTTTACTTACAACAACTGCTAATAGCAAGCTCTTAAAATTGCAGTTAAATTTGGGGCCCTGAATTCTTCATCCTCCAATTTGATGCATCTCATTTGGTAAAACACCCTAATATAATGTATGGCAAATTCTTTATAATTTATATCTACATATATAGGATAATTCTGTTTTTAATAATTTTAGGAATGTCTGATGATGAGATTCTCAGGGCAGAGATGGTAGCCCAGCTGTGCATGAATGACAGGACACATAGCTCATTGCTGGACCTCATATCCTTTAAAAATGTGATTTTGTCTTAGTGGTAAGAACTAAAAACAAATTATTCTTATGGATTAAAAGTATCTCAATGTTTAAAGATTTTCTTTCTTTCTGTTTTTTTTTGGGGGAGGTGTGGCAGGTTTGAGGTAGGGTCTCATTCTAGCCCAGGCAGACCTGGAAGCACTGTGTAGTCTCAGGCTGGTCTTGAACTCACAGCGATCCTCCTACCTCTGCTGGGATTAAAGGTGTGCACCACCACGTCTGGCAGGTTTACTTAACTTTAAAAATAATACAGATAAAGGAGAATATCCATTGTTTGCTCTTGTGTATGTTCAGGACAGGGGAAGGGAATTTTTATCTTCTATTATCTCTCAGGAAATTCTCCTTATGTTCAGGATTTACCTCAGGACTGATGGTGCTGGACACCCAGGAGCTGACCTTCTAAGGACAGGATTAGTGAAAGGAAGCTTGACATATTGTAAAAGATATCTAGGTTTCCTTTCATTGTGTAGCCAGGCTAGAATAGATGGTTAATATTTATAAATATCATTACCAAGATTTTAAACATTTGGATGATTTTTTTCTTCCATTTGCTTATTAGTTATGGACATACTTAGTATGGAAATGTCATGAGTTGATACCATCCTTTCCCTTGTCCCTACTCCCCACTTTGCTGGGGGCCCTCCTAGTGGGGATGCAGGTATTCCCCATGGGGTTGTGGGTTATGATGTTGGGAGCAGCAGTCAGTTGTTGGGGGAAGGCAGTGCCTCTGGGCATGATGTCCCAACCTGTGGCTCTTATTATGAATTACTTCATTACTTCAGTGATGAGCTCTTAGGAGCCTCTGGATCTTTGCTTTAGTAAGTGTTAATTATCCTTAGTATCTGTCTCCTTTACCCTGGTACTGATTGTCAGGCTCACCATGGAAGCTGCATTTTTGTTCATCTCCCCAATTTCTCTGTGGTTTCATCTGGGGCTTAGCTGAAGTGCGAGGGGTAGTTTCTCTCCTCAGGTTTCACTACCTTCTGAAAGAGTAGAGGAAAAAAAACCCAGATTCTCCAATGGAGAGTGAAGTCAGCACAGGTTAAATGTAAGCCTTATTAATTTAGGAAGAATTTGATCGATGTAGCCCCTATTTTAGCCAAAGATTAGTGGGAGCTTGGCATTGGAGAGCATAATCTTTGTCTCCATGGGATTGTGACCTGGTTCCCACTTCCAGCTATGGGTTTCTTTCACTGTGCAGATATCTTAGCTAATCAGAACACTATTAGTTACCCACCAAAGCTGTATACTACCATTGTACTTGTGTGTACACTTGTCAGGGTGTTTTTTTTCTGAGTAGCTTAGACCCCTGGTTGCTCAGACCGATGTTGGCCACTTTCTCCCAATAGCTCTAGTACTTTCCAGCACTAGATGGGCTAACTGTCTGGGGACTGGCTCCTTTCTGGATTCTTGCCAGGTCACTCTGTGTTCTATGCTGGCAGTATGGTGTCTTCAGCAATAGGATCTTACCTTTACCTCAGTAGGGTAATCAAGTGCTTTGACAGAAGCCTGTCTTGTTTTGGGGACCTTATAGGTCTTTTAGATCAAATGTGGAGAATTAAAAAATATTATATTTTTATTTATTCAGGAGGGAGGGAGGGAGGGTGGGGAAGAGAATGGACACTCCAGGGCCTCCAGCCACTGCAAATGAACTCCAGATGCATGTGCCACTTTGGTTACGTGGGTACTGGGGAATTGAACCTGGATCTTTAGTCTTTGCAGGCAAGTGCCTTAACTACTAAGCCATCTCTCTAGCTCCACCCCCCCCCCCCCCCCAAGGTAGGGTCTCCCTCTAGCCCAGGCTGACCTGGAATTCACTGTGTAGTCTCACGGTAGCCTTGAACTCACGATGATCCTCCTACCTTTTTCTCCTGAGTGCTGGGACTAAAGGTGTGTGTCACCACACCCAGTGTTGTTACAAAGCACAAAATCTCTTTTAAACTTCAAATTTGAGAATTACATACCTTAATATGGAATGTGCATGAGAGAGTCTTTGTGGTTTGCTTTCCTTTTGCTTAAACCCACTTCTTTTTATTTGGTTGAAATTTTGTTTTTAGAAAAAATAATTTTTACTCATAAAAATCTTTGCTGATTTTGTAGCCCACTCCTGTTTTCTTGAGGAAGGTGCTGTAGCTTTATGGTGCAGTGATAGATAAGGATCAGTGAAAATGCTTCTTGTATTTACTGAAGTTTGATGATGAACCTGTTTGTGGGGAAGTATACATTGCGACTACTTTTTCATATGGTTTATTAGCTATCTCCTAGATTTAAATTATTAAAAAAGAAGTCACAATGAAAAGTTATTACTTCACTATTATGTAGCCCTCTTGTGGCAGTCTTGTATATTACAGCCATTCTTGTAGAATCAGAAACTAGAGTGCTTTGAAAAGGCTCATCAAACTGGCTTTCAACCATTAATGTTTTTTTCTTGACGTATATATCATATTCCAGAAAACCCCAACCCCAAAAGTGGCATTATCCCTGGAAGTTATAGCTTTGAATCAGTTTTATCAGCTGTAGCTGACTTTAAAGCTCCTGTTTTTGAACCTGGAGGTTCTATGCAACAAGGCATGTACACTCCCAAAGGTACGTTTATATACGTAGTTGCATTCTGTCAACTGTCAGTTTTGTGAAGGTAACTTCTTGTATGTATTGAAAGAAATGTTTATCTTTTATTAATTCAGTTTTTAAAGAATATTTAATTGATTGGGTGCCCCAGATGCATTGTGCCCCTTTGTGCATCTGGCTTTACTGGGAATTGAACCTAAGCTTTCGGGCTTTGCAAACAAGCACCTTTAACTGCTGAGCCATCTCTCCAGCCCCAGTTTGTTTTTCTGTCAGTTTACTTAGAAATTTATGTCTTTGATGGGGAACAGTGATACAATAATATTGAGCTGTTTATCCTTTATTCAGTTTTTCAATAATATTTATTTTTTTATGATTGGGTGCCCCATATGTGTTGTGCCCCTTTGTGCATCTGGCTTTATATGGGTGCTGAAGAATTGAACCCAAGCCTTCAAGCTTTGCAAGCAAACACCTTTAACTGCTGAGCCATCTCTCCAGCCCCAGGTTGTTTTTTTTTTGGGGGGGGGGTTGAGGTAGGGTTCCATTCTAGTCCAGGCTGATCTGGAATTTATTATGTAGTCTCAGGGTGGCCTCGAATTGATGGTGATCCTCTTAACCTTTGCCTCCTGAGTGCTGGGATTAAAGATGTGTGCTACCACACCTGGCCCCAGGTTTTTTTTTTCTATCAGTTTTCTTAGAAATTTATATCCTTTATGAGGAACAGTGATAATGTTTTTGCTTACTTAAAAATGTATAGTTTGTTATAATACACCTTTCTCAAGGACCAAATTGTAAAAGGAATTTCAGATATGAACCCTAATTTATTTTAATAAGTAACCATGCCAGGTGTGGTGTTGCATGCCTTTAATTCTAGCACTCAGGAGGCAGAGGTAGGAGGATCGCCATGAGTTCGAGGCCACCCTGAGACTACTCGCTGGGCTACAGCGAGACCCCGCCTTGAAAAACCAAAAAAAAAAAAAAAAAAAAAGTAACCATAATATAAATAATGAATTATAAAATAAAAAAAAATCTTTATTTGAATTTGAAATTGATGTTGCTATCCAATTTTTAACTTGAGGACTCAAGTTAAAGTTGTCTAGAATGCTGGTAGCAGTTATGATAAATACATGGAAGCTTTTCTCTTTAATGGTTGGTTTTCTAAGATTTCCTTAGATGATTTGCTTGTCATGAGAGAAATAGATGAGATTTTGATTCACACAGTTTTTGTCTTTTTTTAAAAAGATTTTTAACTTAAAAGTTTGAAAATGATATTTGTTTCTTGATCCCCTCTACATTTATTGTCTAAATGACAATCCATTGTGCATTCTGAAGTTGTATATAAGCATGTTCTCTGTTTGGTAAGCCACAGAAGACATGCCTTATCATTTGGGATTTTTTGTGTAGTTCTCAAGTAGTAGGGACAATCAGGAGGAGACTCTGATTAGAAGATATGCTATTAAAAGAAAAGCAAAATGTTTTCTTAATATGTAAGAAGTACTTTGCACCTGAAATTAGGCAAATTTAGGAATGAGTTGGTGTTCTTGTGGGATGCCATGTTTACCAATGTGTGATAGAAGGATTACCTCTGCCAGCCTCACTGCAAGCCTTGTTAAAGAACACACCTTCTTCTTTCTCTATTGCCTGTCTGCTCTCATCAGAAGCTCTGAAAATGGTTATACCAACTGTTGCAGTCAGGTTCACATTGCTGGCAGAAATCACCTGGCCAAGAGAGGCTTGTGGGAAAAAAAAAAAGGTTTATTTTGGCTTACAAACTTGAAGGGAAGCTCCATGATGGCTGGGAAAATGACGACATGAGCAGAGGGTGGACATCTCTCCCTCACCAACATCAGGTGGACAACAGCAATAGGAGAGTGTGCCAAACACTGGCAAGGAGAAACTGGCTATAATGTATCCATAAGCCCTCCCCCCAACAATACACTATCTCTAAGAGGTGTTAATTCCCAAATTTGCATCAGCTAGGAACCTAGCATTCAGAACACCTAAGTTTATGGGGGACATCTGAATCAAACCACCACATGCCACCCCTGCCCCCATAAATTGAAAGCCATCCATGATATAAAATGTAATGCATTCAGTCTAACTTTAAAAGTCCCCATAGTTTTATCAATGATGTTCAAACATCCCCATAATCCAAGGTCTTTTAACTGAGCCATAATATAAAAAAGAAAATCCCCCTAAAGCCCACAATGGTACAGAATAAACATTCACACTGCAAAAGATGGCATTGGGCATAGCAAAGAAATATTCAACCAATACAAGATTTAAAACAACCAGGGCAAACATCAAACTCTGTAGCTCCAAGTCCAACATCTGTAGTCAATGAAAGTCTCCAAGTCTGATAATCCTCTGTAGTTCCAATTCTACCCCTCCAGCTAGGCTATTCACAATCCTGGGAAACTTCATCAGGGCCGGCAGCTCTCCTTAGCAGTCATTCCGTGGTCTCGGCATCTCCACTGGGTCTCTACTGAAACCCATGGTCCATACTCATGGCTCCATCGGGTCTTCATGCAGGTATCCAGCAAACCTGCTTTACATTGCCCATGGCCATTTCTAAAACACAAGACCGTGTTGCAAATTCAGTGACTCTCTTCTTCCTATGCTTCTTATACTCCATAGTACCAGGTAGGGTGCCAATTTGTTAATCTTGGGGGGGGGGTTAAAGCAGTCTTTGAAGAACAGGATACTCTTTGAGTATTCAGGCCCCTTCAAAAGAGTCTGCATTCTTTCTGTTGCTCCAATCTCAAAGGTTGTAATCCCTCATATAATTGCAGCTGAATGGGCAGCAGTTTTAGTCCAAAGATTTTATTTTTTCTGTGCCATATCCCTCTGCTTACAGCAGTCCATTTCTATGCAATGCAGTCCTGCACAAATTCTCAGGACTTGGGCACAACAGCAAGCTCACACAAACTGCTTCTAGCCCAGTCCAGGCAAAGCTCTTTCTCACCCTCATAAGCCAAACCTCACAGTCCATAGTTCTTAGTGCATTCAGGTCTTGTGACTCTGACCAGAATAGTCCATCAAGCTGTACTTACAGCACTGTAAAGTGTCTCTTAGGCCAAGGTTTCAAATCCTTCTACATTCTTCTTGAAAATCAGCTCCAAAAGGCTAAAGCCACACAGTCAGGTGTCTAGCATCAAATGACCCCACTCTTGGTACAAACTGTACTGTTGTAGTCAGGTTCACATTGCTGGCAGAAATCACCTGACCAAGAGCAGCTTGTGGGGAAAAAAAGGTTTATTTTGGCTTACAGACTTGATGGGAAGCTCCATGATGGCAGGGAAAATGACGATATGAACAGAGGGTGGACATCACCCCCTGGCCAACATCAGGTAGACAACATCAATAGGAGAGTGTGTCAAACACTGGCAAGGGGAAACTGGCTATAACACCCATAACCTCATCCCCAACAAGACATTGCTTCCAAGAGGCATTAATTCTTAAATCTCTGTCATCTGGGAACCTAGCATTCAGAACACCTAAGATTATGGGAGCACCTGAATCAAACCACTACACCAACTATTATAAATAATAAATTTAGAGGCAAATTAGGAACCATAGTTAGTAGTTTATTGTGCTAGAAAGATGAAATTAGCTTAAGCTCATTATCTAAATGGTTTCACTTGCTAAGACTTTTGCTAGAGAGAATGAGAAGTGAAGAAAACAAACCAAACTTAGCCACTTAACCTAGGAAAGAAACACTTATTTATTTATTTATTTATTTTGGGTTTTGAGGTAGGGGCTCACTCTAGCCCAGGCTGACTTGGAATTCACTCTATATTCTTACGGTGGCCTTGAACTCACAGTGATCCTACCTCTGCCTCCCGAGTGCTGGGAGTAAAGGTGTGCGCCATCACACCTGGCTCTATTTATTTATATTTTTATAAAAGGTTATACTCTAATATCCCCCCACCTCCTCCCTTTTCCCTTAGGGTCCTCCTCAGTGGTGTTATTGGTAGTCACTGTGGGGTCATGAAAGTCTCAGTCATTGAGGGACCATGCCTCAGGGTAGGTATTCCTACCCAGCCTGTAGCTCTTATAATTTTTCTGCGTCCTCTTCTGCACTGTTCCCTGAGCCATGGAGGGCCTATTAGCAGTCTGATTCAGGTTGAATTCTCTGTAGCCTCTAGCTTTCTCTGGGTTTCCTGGGCTTTGTTTAACCACATTGTCTGTTATTATGTCCCTGGACCTGATTGTCCGGCAGCAGTGAGAGCAGTGTTCCTATCGCTGTTTCCTCTGCAGTTTCTCCTGTGCCTGGGCTGATGTGGTAGAGGTGGCACCAAGAGACACTATTTCAGTGGTGTCTAAAATCGTTCTTAGGCCACATTTTGAATTTTTGCCACATTTAAACATCATTTCTACTATTACATACTTACTATTTCAGTGTTTTCTTGATTGAGTTAATTTTTTTTTTTCAAAAACTTCATCCTCTCCGGATGTAGTGGCGTTTGCCTTTAATCCCAGTACTCAGGAGGCAGAGGTGGGAGGACCGCCAGGAGTTCAAGGCCATCCTGAGACTACATAGTGAATTCTAGGTCAGCCAGGGCTAGAGTGAGACCCTACCTCAGGAAAATAAATAATAATAATAAACAAACTTCATTCTAAACACAATTTAGTGTGGTTATGAGTTTTATTTACACCTTACAATTTTCTAATATACATTAAAATAATTACACAATTATAGTAATATAAACTTATACCCTTAATATTTAAAATCATCTTCTTTTTGTTTATTTATTTATTTGAGAGTGACAGAGAGAAGGAGGCAGAGAGAGAGAGAGAAAGAGAGAGGGAGAAAGGGAGAATGGGCGCGCCAGAGCTTCCAGCCTCTGTAAACGAACTCCAGATGCAGAAGGCAAGGAGAATGAGTCTTCATTTTATCTGAAGGGTAGAAAACAAGTTCATAGGTAAAACTTAAAATCAACTGCACACTAAGTTTTTAGTCTAGTCTTTTTTTAATTATTTATTTATTTTTTGGCTTTTTGAGATAGGGTCTCGCTCTAGCCCAGGCTGACCTGGAATTCACTATGTAGTCTCAGGGTGGCCTTGAACTCACAACTATCCTCCTACCTGTGCCTCCCAAGTGCCGGGATTAAAGGTGTGCGCCACCATGCCAGGCTAGTTTTAATTTTTTGTTTATTTTTATTTATTTATTTGACAGTGACAGACAGAGAGAGAGAAAGAGGCAGAGAGAGAGAGAGAGAGATGGGCATGCCAGGGCCTCCAGCCACTGCAAACGAACTCCAGATGCATGCGCCCCCTTGTGCATCTGGCTAATGTGGGTTGTAGGGAATGGAGACTCAAACCGGGGTCCTTAGGCTTCACAGGCAAGTGCTTAACCACTGAGCCATCTCTCCAGCCTCAGTCTAGTTTTTATATTTTTACCTTTGAATACTTTTTCACCTTTAGTATATTTATTTATTTGTAAGCAGAGAGCGACAGACTGATCAACAGAGAACGGGCATGCCAGGGCCTCTAATTGCTGCAAATGAATTCTAGATGCATGTGATACTTCGTGCATCTGCCTTTATGTGGGTACTAGAGAACTGAACCTGGGTTGTTAGGATTGCAGGCAAGAGCCTTAAACACTGAGTCATCTCTCCAGCCCACCTTTGAATACTTTTAAGAGTGTTACTTTCTTTCTTATTTTCTAATAGGCATCTTACCAAACAACAACAACAACAACCCCCCCCCCCAAAATAAAAAACAGAATGGTGAACTAAGTGCTGGAGCATTATTATAAAACTTTTGCTCTGGTGCTTGTGAAACTTAAGAGAAAATCTTATTGATGAAATTATGGGTTTTGATAAATAACAGTAGTCAAGAGCTCATTCAAACAATTAAGTTTTTTCTTGAGGTTGAAATGTAATTAATAAATGTAATAAATAATTCGAGATTAGCTTTATTTCTCAGAAGTCAGTGTTCTGTTTCTATTTTCTCTTGCATAAAAGCTGAAGTTTGGGATGAGGAGTTTGACCCTGTCATGGTCATTCTTCGAACAGTTTACCGCAGAGATGTGCAGTCTGCAATGGACAGATACACAGCATTGTAAGTCCATTACATTGTAGTATCATTATGTAGTAGTTTGTGTTTATATAGAAAAGTTTCAATCATCATACCTATTTACTCTCATTAAAGTGTATTTCATCTTAGAGGAGAAAATAATATGAAGTCAATCTGGCTGAGATTTATGTTCTCAAAATACCAAAATTTGATGTTAAGTTGGGTGTAGTGGCACGTGCCTATAATGCCAGCACTCCACGTGGGGCGGGGGAGGGACTACATAGCAAGATTCTGTGTCTGAAAACAAAACAAAACATAAATTGGTTGTTAATGTGATAAAATAAGTTTTATAAAGCATGATCACTAAATCAAAACATAGATATTGTTGCTGTATGATCTGTTGAATTTGAGGCGTATTTTTGTGTTTTTCTGCTTTTGAGCCAGTAGAGGAGGCACACGTTTAAGAAAATAAAGTTGTCTGACATCAAAGCTGATGAGTGTCTACAAAAGTGTGAAAATACTGCTGGTTTTGACAGTTGAGAAAATAGTCAAAGCAAAGTGAAAAATTTTTTTATTAATATGCAAGAAAATAAAATGTTGATCATAGAAAATGAAGGTTTTGAAAGGGTATCTTGTGTTTCATTCTTTATTGTATTTTTAAATATATTTCTATCTCTTTGTAAACCTTAGTAATTATTATATTGTTAAATATTATTAGCAGCTTTTATTTGTGCTTTTTAAAACTTTGTATATAATTTTTTAAAAAGTATTTTCAAGGTAGGGTCTCATTTTAGCTCAGGCTGACTCAGCACTCACTCTGTAGTCCCAAGCTGGTCTTGAACTCACAGTGATCCTCCTACCTCTGACTCCTGAGTACTGGGATTAAGGGTGTGTGCTATTATACCCAGCTCCTAAATATATTTTTAAAATACTTCTTTTATTTTTAAAAATATTTTATTTTAATTAATTTATTTGACAGAGAGAGAGAGAGGGGGGGGGGAGGGAGGGAGGGAGGGGAGGGGAATATGGGTGCGCCAGGGCCTCCAGCCACTGCAAAGGAACTCCAGATGCATGAGCCCCCTTGTGCATCTGGCTAACGTGGGGCCTGGGGAATTGAACCTGGGTCCTTTGGCTTTGCATGCAAACGCCTTAACCACTAAGCAATCCCTCCAGCCTATATATATTTTTAAATAGACTATTCTACCTCCACAAGATCAAACAACCTACTCCTGTGAGCCTCTTGGAGATCTCCATCTCTTCTTTGGATGAGCCCCAGGTGAATTCCATCCACAAACGCCTCCAGACTCTAAGGAGGAGCCCAAATTCCTTCTCTTGCCTTTCTGGCTTCTATGATATAATCTTACAAGCTCTTTTTTTCCCTAGTCCCTCAATATTCTCTAGGACCCAACCCATTTCAAGGAATTCATCTTGGGCCTGTTCCTCTAGGAGGCCCTCTTTAACTATTCCTGTGCTGAAATAATTACTAATTAGAGTTATGACACCTAACTAAAGCTTAAATATATTTTTTAAAGATTTATTTTTATTTATTAGAGACAGAGAGGAAGGGAGGGCAGGAGAGAGGGAGAGAGTGAGGATGGGTGCACCAGGGCCTCCAGCCACTGCAAATGAACTCCAGATGCATGCGCCACCATGTGCATCTGGCTTATGTGGGACCTGGAGAATCGAACCTGGGTCTTTAGGCTGTGCAGGCATGCGCCTTAACCACTAAGCCATCTCTTCAGCCCAAGCTTAAGTATTTTTAAACCAGTTTAAAGTGTTGCAGTCTTGAGAAATGTCTATCTAGATAACTATCAGAGTGTAATTATAGATACTAGTTATAATTGAAACTTCCTTTTTTGTCAAGAATTTTTAGTAATACATATGCACAGACAACTACTTGGAGAAAGTTTGTAATAAGGAATTTTAGCATACTTCTCTTCCTCCAAACAAAACAAAATTCTTTGAAATAACAACAGCAGCAACAATAACAACAGAAATAAAAGTCAGCCACTCTTTCAGCCTTTCTGTAGAACTTTTGGAGGAGATGGTTTGAATTGAGACTCTCTTTCCTGTGTTTACTGATCCATCTCTTTATGCATTCATGTGAGTTTTTAACAATTGGTTTTCTTGAAGAGTTATTAAACACTTACCTCTTTGAAGGAAGATTGTTTTTGTCTTTCTTATTCATACTCATTGTGTCTTTCTTATTCATACTCATTGTCTATTAGCACCATCACCTAGTAGGGATTCAGAATATGCTTGTTGAATGAATAGATTTGAATAGTACATGTTGAAAAGCTGAAAAATGGGTAGGAGGAAACATTTGTATGGAAAACCTAGCAGTGGAGTTCATCAAATAAACATTGTTGTCTTAAGTTGTTCTGCTTATTTTTCAGGGTGGTTATGATTCTTAGTCACTGAGTATATGAAAATCAAATATATAATAAATTTAATAAATATTCTCTCTTGGTAACTAATAGAAATTTGTACTAGGATTGGACTGAAACTTTCAAACTTTGAAGCACTTTGCTTATGTTAAATTACTTAACTAGTTCTGCTAGGCGTGGTGGCACATGCCTTTAATCCCAGCACTTGGGAGGCAGAGGTAGGAGGATCACGGTGAGTTCGAGGCCACCCTGAGAATACAGAGTGAATTCCAGGTCAGCCTAGACTAGAGTGAAACCCTACCTTGAAACCCCTCCCCCCCCCAAAAAAAAATACTTAACTAGTTCTAAAGGGGAAGTTTTTGACAGTGCACATTTATTTGGTGTCTATTATGCCAGTCTGAAAGTAAAACAGAATTGTTTCTTTTTATTTTATTATTTATTTATTTAAGAGAGAATGAATGAATGAATATGACAATATGCATGCTAGGGCATTGTGCCACTGCAAAGGAAGCCCAAACATATGCACCACTTTACATGGCTTAACATGGGTTGTGGGGAATTGAATCTGGGCAAGCAGGCTTTGCAAACAAGTGCCTTTAACTGCTCAGACATCTCCCCAGCCTAAGTTGTTTCTGTTATTTTCACTTAGCAAACTTATCATTTAATTCTGAGCTGTTCATTTCTTTGTGCAATAGTGTTCAACTAAGGTACAATTTTTGTCTCCCAGTGAAGCACTGGGCATTGCCTAAAGATTGGTATGGTTGTTGCTGACATTTACTAAAGCCCAGGTTTGTCTCCTGCAAATTATCTTGCCCCAAATGTCATTGATGCCAATGTTGAGCAGCCTATTTAAACACATATGGTCATTAAAAAATTCCTCTTTGGAGGAGTAATACATTTTAAAAATATTTTATTCGCCGGGCGTGGTGGCACATGCCTTTAATCCTGGCACTCGGGAGGCAGAGGTAGGAGGATTGCCTTGAGTTCGAGGCCACCCTGAGACTCCGTAGTGAATTCCAGGTCAGCCCAGGCTAGAGTGAGACCCCACCTCGAAAAACAAAAAAACAAAAAAAAATATTTTTATTTATTTGAGAGAGAGAGAAAGAGGGAACGTGAGAGAGAGGGAGGGAGGGAGTGAATGGGCATGCCAGGACCTCTAGCCACTGCAAATGAACTCCGGACACGTACACCACCATGTGCATCTGGCTTACGTGTGTACTGGGAATTAAGCCTGGGTCCTTAGGCTTCACAGGCAAGCACCTTAACCAGTAAGCCATCTCTCCAGCCTTTTTTAAAAATTATTTTGAGCCAGGTATGGTAGTGCACACCTTTAATCCCAGCACTCAGGAGGCAGAGGTGGGAGGATTGTCGTGAGTTCAAGGCCACCCTGAGACTACATAGTGAATTCCAGGTCAGCCTGGGCTAGAGCGAGACCCTACTTCAAAAAACCTAAATAAATAAATAAATAAATAAATAAAATACTGTGTTTTTATTTATTTGAGAGAGAAGGGGCAAATAGAGTACATTTGTTTTTAAAAATATTTATTGGTGATTTTTGTACATTCATATAATGTATTTTGACCCTAATCATCTACCATTAACTTATCTCTTTGTCTCCCTCCCAGTTAAACTCCTTCCAAGTTAGTTCTTTTTCTACTTTGATGTCTTGTGTATGTGTAATCCCTGAGTTCAGTTAGGGGTGCTTGCATGAGCATGGGTGAGAAGCTATTTGCCAGAGCACATATAATTTACCAGTGGCTACACCATTGAAAATAAAGTATCTGCCTGCTTTACCCTCCAACCATTAACTATCAATAACTCCTCATGGAGAGATGGGACACAGATGCTGTCTCCACCATTCACGACAGAACATGATAGCCTAGTATAGTGAAGTCTTGTGTAGATAACAACAGCTTCTGTGAGGTCAGGAATGCAGTGGTCATGTACTATCCAGAAAACAGTCTTCCACAGCACTCTTCTCTATCTTCTAGCTCTTAAATGTTTTCTACCCTTTTTCTATAATGTTCCCTAAGCATTGGAGGGGGTAATACAGGTTACCCATTTATTTTCAGTACTTTTACAAGCTTTCAGTCATCTATGTAGTTACTGGCAACTGCAAAAAGAAGCTTCTCTGATCATAGTTGAGAGCAGCATAAGCATAAATATGTAGGGGGCAATTTGATGGACACAACATATACATTTAGCTAAGTAGCTACCAGTAGTAGCTTTCCATACATGGGCCTATGACCTTCTTTGCCATGGACTTTTGACTAGGTTTTTGGTAACTGACATGAAGTCTTTCCATGGGTCAGGCCTCAAATCCAACCGAAGAGCCGTTGATTACCCCTATAACAGTCATACCACTATTGTACCAGTGGGCACATCTTGCCTGGTTGTTTGGTTGTGTATCACAGATTGTCCACAGCTGGGTAATAAGGCTGTTGATCAGTTTTCTTTCCCAGCAGCATGTATATTGCCTTCTTGGACTGTGAAAGCTACCCAATAGGAGGGAGGCAGCTCAGTTCCAACTTGATTAATGTGTATGCTGCAACCGAAGCATGTGGTATCTTCAGCAGAAGGTTTGCATCTAGTTTAAGAGCAGTGGCAATTAAAAAGTAAAATTCCACAAAAAAAAACAACAAAAAAAGCTTTTAAAGGGTTAGAGAGATGGCTTAGCAGTTAAGGTGCTTGCCTACGAAGCCTAAGGACCCATGTTCAACTCTCCAGATCCCATGTAAGCCAGACGCACAAAGGTGAGGCAAGTGCAAGGTCATACATACCTCCTAGGTGGCACAAGTGTCTGAGTTCGATTGTAGTGGCTGAGGCCCTGACATACCAATTCTCTCTCCCCGTCTCTCTCATTCTCTCTAAAATAAAAAAATACATATTTCAAAAATTTTTTGTTTATTTTTATTTATTTATTTGAGAGCGACAGAGAGAGAAAGGGGCAGAGAGACAGAGAGAGAGAATGGGTGCGCCAGGGCCTCCAGCCACTGCAAACGAGAGCGCCCCCTTGTGCATCTGGCTAACGTGGGTCCAGGGGAGTCCAGCCTTGAACCGGGGTCCTTAGGCTTCACAGGCAAGTGCTTAACCACTAAGCCATCTCTGCAGCCCCCCAAAATACATATTTTAAAAAAGAGCAGTGGCAATTGCCTATAATGTTTTGGGAGCCTCAGGAATCTCCGTGACAACTAGCAGGGCTATATCCCTTTCCTGACACTAGAATTTTCTAGAATGATATGTTTTCTAATCAATCTTGTATCATTATTTGAATCTTTATCTGATTATTATTATTATTTTTGTCATTTTTGAGGTAGAATCTCACTGTAGCCCAAGCTGATCTGGAATTCACTCTGTAGTACCAGATTGGACTTGAACTCACAGTGATCCTCCTACCTCTGCCTCCCAAATACTGGGATTAAGGCTGTGTGCCACCACACCTGGTCCACATCTTTTTTAAAGTTATTATTATTATTATTATTATTATTATTAACTTTATGAGACAGAGAGAGAAGGAGGGCCTCTGGCCACTGCAGTTGAATTCCAAATGTTTGTGCCATCTTGTGTGCATGTGTGACCTTTTGTGTAGGTTATAGAGAGTTGAACCTGGGTCCTTAGGCTTTGCAGGCAAGCACCTTAATGGTGAAGCCATCTTTCCAGCCCCCATATCTTTTTTTTTTTTTTAATAAGTCTTTACGGTCAAATGAAACTCTTATCTTAAAGCCGTTTTTATCATTTTTTTTCTAATTTCCTATTTTATTCTTTGTTCCTCCTAATTCTCCACGTTCTTTTCTCTTATCTTTTCAGTTTCTGTTATTTTATTTTATTTTTTTTGAACCAAGGTGTCTTGTAATTTAGCTAGCCCCAAACTCACTATGTAACTGAGAATAGACTTCAATTACTGCATTCTCTTGGGTACTGAGATTATAGGCAGGTGCCACCATGCCTGGCCCTCCTGCACAGCTTTTTATAGTTTCATAGAAAAAAAATATGTACATACATACATATATTGCATATGTACATATATACATATGTATATACACATATAGTTTTTTTTTTTTTTTCGAGGTAGGGTCTCACTGTAGCCCAGGCTGACCTAGAATGCACTATGGAGCCTCAGGGTGGCCTCGAACTCATGGCGATCCTCCTACCTCTGCCTCCTGAGTGCTGGGATTAAAGGCATGCGCCACCATGCCCGGCTCACATATAATTTTTACAAAGAATTTTTTTTCAAGGTAGAGTTTAACTCTAGCCCAGGCTGACCTGGAATTCACTGTGTAGTCTCAGGGTGGCCTTGAACTCACAGTAATCCTCCTACATCTGCCTTTCAAGTGGTGGGATTAAAGGTGTGCACCATAATGCCAGGCTTTTAAAACTTTTAATTCATTTATTTCAGAGAAAGAGTCAGAGAGAGACATCGAGAATATGAATGGGTGTGCCAGGGCCTAAACTCACTGCAGCAAACTCCAGAAGCATGTGCTACCTTCTGCATCTGGCTTACATGGGTCCTGGGGAATTGAACCTGGGTCCTTAGGTTTTGCAGGGAAGCATCTTAACTGCTAAGCCATTTCTCCAGCCCCTATTTTAGTTTTTTAAAAAATATTTTATTTATTTACAATGAGAGAGAGAGAGAAGAGCGATAGACAGAATAGGCTACAAATGAACTCCAGATGCATGCATGCACCGCTTTGTGTTCCTGGCTTTAAGTGGGTACTGGGGAATCAAACTTGAGTCCTTTGGCTTTGCAGGCAAGCACCTTACCTGTCAAGCCATCTCTCTAGCCCCCTATTTTTCATTTTCAAGGTAGGGTCTTGCTGTAGCCCCGGCTCATCTGGAATTGACTATGTAGTCACAGGGTGGCCTTTAACTCATGGGGATCCTCCTATCTCTACCTCCAAGGTGCTGGGATTAAAGACATGAGCCACCACACCCCATGCTCTTTTTGGATTTTTCCCTCCCTCCTTCCCTTTCTTCAGTCTTTGCATTTCAAACACTCATAGTATTTGTAAAAGAATATTTTTTAGGGCTGGAGAGATGGCTAAGCAGTTAAGGCACTTGCCTGCAAAGCCTGATGATCTGGGTTTGATTTCCTAGTATACATGTAAAACCAGACCCACAATGTGGAACATGCATCTGGAGTGAATTTATAGCTGCTAGAGTCCCTGGTGCACCCATTCTTCCCCCTCTCTGCTTGCAAATAAATATTTTTCAAATATTTGTGTGTGTGTGTGTGTGTGTGTAGAGAGGGGGGGGGGCGAGAGAGAGAGGTGGGAGTTAAGAGGATGGGGAGGAAAAAGAGAAAGGAATATGGTCACTTTCCAGATGAATGTGCCCAGTTTGTGCACCTGGCCTTACCCAAGTGGGAAGGCTTTGCAAGCAAGTTCGTTTAACCATTGAGCAATCTCCCCAGCCCTCACTATGTTTTTAAATATATCTGCATGTCTATAATTTTGGTTTATTTTTTGAAGTTGGTTTCTTGTTTTATTTGATATTTGATCTGCATGTAGATTCTTTTAGTAAGTGTTGAAATTTACTTTGCTCCCTATTATTTAACCATTTTTTTTTTCAGGTATGTGTGTGTAGGAGGGCAAGAGGCTGATGGGAGACAGGGTCTCTGTGGAACCCAGCTGGCCTTGAGCTTGCTATCTAGTTGAGAATGACCTTGAACTTCTTTTTTTTTTAATTTATATATATATATATATATATATATATATATATATTATTGACAACTTCTATACTTACAGACAACAAACCATGGTATTTCCCTCCCCACCCCCACTTTCCCCTTCATAACTCTGCTCTCCATCATATCCCCTCCCTTTCTCCATTAGTCTCTCTTTTAATTTGATGAGAATGACCTTGAACTTCTAATCTTCTTGCCTGTACTTTCTGAATGCTGGGCTTATAGTATAGATGTGTCCCAACCTATCTGGTTTTATGTGGTGTTAGGGGTCAAACCCAGAGTTTAGTATATTTGATGAATTAACTACTACTACTTGTTCACTACTACTTCTTATCCTTCTTCATGCTTGTTGATATTTGATATTGTTAAAACGTTTCCAATTTGTTTTTCTTGTGCTCTCATATAGCAGGTGCAACAGCTGTGGATTTGTCAGAGTCTATGTGTAATTCTCTCAAATTTGACATTTTGTGCTTTTAGTCTGCAATATTTTTATGCAAGATTGTAATGATTATCTGCTTGGGAGTTCATCATTCTTCTGTCCCAGAAGCTACAAATGACTTATTTTTTTCTCATTGTTGGTCAGCCTCTTCACTGAGGCCAAAGACTAGAGTCTCAGCATTAAGAAGACCTCAGTGTTTCATAAGTGCTTGTAGGACCAAAGCTTTTTGCTCTGTCTGCCCAAAGATTAAATCCATTCATACAGTGTTCATGCTTATAACTTACCCTCGCTCCATACCCGGAGACTTCCATTTTAAAATTTTTATTTATTTGCAAGAAGAGAGAAGAGAGACAGAAAGAATGGGCATACCACGGCCTCTAGCTGCTGCAAATGAACTCCAGATGCGTGTGCCACTTTGTGCATCTGGCTTTACATGGGTACTGGGGAATGGAACTTGGAGACTTTTTTTTTTTTCTAGGTAGGGTCTTGCTCTTCTAGCTCTGGCTGACCTGGACTTTACTATGTACACTCAGGGTGGTCTTGAACTCATGGTGATACTCCTATCTCTGCCTCCCAAGTTCTGGGATTAAAGGCGTGCACCACCATACCTGGCTGGAGACACCATTTTTTTTTGTTGTTTCTGCTGTTTTTTTTTTTTTTGTTGTTGTTGTTTTTGTTTTTGTTTGTTTTGAGGTAAGGTTTCACTGTAGCCTAGGCTGACCTGGAATTCAGTATGTCATCTCAAGCTGGCCTTGAACTCACAACCATCCTCCTAACTCTGCCTCCGGAGTGCTAGGATTAAAGGCGTGCGTCACTATGCCCGGCTTTCCATTTTGTGTTTGAGCTCAACTATGCATTAAAAAGATACTCCATTCTACTTTTCCAGCTATTAGTGATGGGAGAACTTTAAGATTATTCTGATCAGTCATTAGCACAGGAGACTAATTTCCTGAGTACATGTGTTCTTTTTGTTTGCGTTTTTACATTCATATTCCTAATTTTCAGTTTAGCTCTTTTAACTAACTTTAAAAAAAATGCTCTCTCATCTTTGAGACAGGTTCTTTGCTGCTGCAGGTTAACTACTGGACTCCAAATGGATGTCCTGCTAGCTGGCATCTGAGCTTCAGATTATCCTGGCTTTACCTTCTGTTGTTGTAGGCAGGTTGGGATCACAGATGTGTGTACCACTTTACCTCCAGGTTTACACTGGTGCTGGGGAATTGAACAAGGCCAGCAGACTTTTCAAGCAAGTTTCTTTAGTCTCTGAGCTCTCTCTCTAGCCCCTTGACTATATTTATCCAAGAGAAAAGGAAAAAGTAATACTATGTGGAGAGTAGTTGACTATTTGGCATCTTGAAGCAATTATGATTAAAAATAGTAATACTTAAATGACAGAAATTTATGTGTTTAAATCACAGCTTAAATTTGAGTGTATCATATAATTTTGGTTTTCTTTTATTTTTACAGTTTAAAACAGAGTGGAAAATTCCCTGGTAATCCCTGGCCTCCTTATAAGAAAAGGACACCACTCCACCCTAGCTATAAAGGTCTCATGAGACTGCTACACTGTAAAACTTTACACATTGTGTTATTCACTCTGCTTTACAAGGTACAGTATTAATTTGAATAGAAAGACTTAGATTACAATTTATTTTCAAATTAAAATGCTAAAAGATATTTATATGAAAGTACTACATATAAAGCAAAGTGTATTTATACATTTAGAATGTATAGGGATAATCATATGTATGTGAATTCCAAGTTGAAAATAACCAAGTAGCTCCACCATTCTTTTCAGAAGAGTATTTATTTTTAGCTTCAGATGTATTTATACTTATTTATATTTATAAATATGTATAAATATTTGTGGAATATTTATGGAAATATTTATAGAACAAAAAGTGAAATGTAGAGCTGTAGGAACCATGGCATGAACTAAGGGTCCAAGTAGCCACCAGAGCCACTGTGTGACCAAAGTAGGGTGGCAGCTGTTGAGAGCAGTTGCCTTACGTTAGAGTGGTTGTCTTTGCTCCTCACCCCTCCCTCAGAAGCTGGAGGGATTTGAGTTGTTTCTGTGGGAAAACATTGAAACTTGCCTTTAATTTTTGGTAAACTTCTTGAGAAACTCAATCCTTTATTTTCCTATTACCTGGGGTATTTTTTCACAGAACTTACATATTTGACAAATACTAATTGTATACTAAAAATTGTATGAAATATATTGTGGAATATATGTATATATATACTGGGATTTTAATGATCTGATCTGTATGAGATGAAATATAAAGTAATATATCTATGTTATGTAGATAAAATAACAGCAGAGGTAAATATGCAATTGGAAACAAAGAAGATGCATACTCTTCCTCTTTAGTTTAAAAATTACTAATAAAAGAAATTCAGTGAAAACTAAGCATATTTGGTATATATGTTTTCAATGACTATATACAGATAATTAACTATTTAAGAAAGTACACATTAATTTAGTTAAGAAGACATCTTATGGGCTGGAGAGATGGCTTAGCGGTTAAGTTGCTTGCCTGCGAAGCCTAAAAACACTTTTTCAAATCTCCAGGTTCCACAGAACCAGACACAAAAGTGATGCAAGTGTGCAATGTCGTTCATGTGCACAAGGGGGCACACGCATCTGGAGTTTGCTCACAGTGGCTGAAAGGCCCTGGCACTCCCATTCTTTTGCTCTCTGCCTCTCTTTCTCTTTCTCTCTCTGCCTCTCTTTCTCAAAAAATAAATAAACAAATAAATGTAAAAAGAAAGAAAGTACACATTAATTAAGTAGAAATCTTATTATTGTCTCTAGTGTTGGCCATGTAGTGAAATAATGCTTTTAGAGTTCTACACCTTTCTTCCTTTCAGCTTTACCCAACACCAGTTTTTTATTTTACATGTAAAAGATACTACTTTGGCTAAAATTTTAGACTAGTGTCTCAAAAAAAAAAAGCTTTAAAACATTTGTTTTTACTACTAAGAGGATTATTTGAAAAAGTGATCTTAAGTGTCTCCTTTCATTAAAATATTACATATTTTATTTTTTTGAACTCAAAAGCAGTTTGTACTTACTTTACAAATAGCAGGCATCATTTGAAGGATTCCTTAGAGTGAGGGTTTCTTCTGGTTGCTATATTTGTACTTGTACTGTGTTTAATTCTGACAATAGTCTATATGAGTGACATTTTGTTGATCTCAGTTTTCATTATGAAAATTGAGCTTTAGTGGTTCAATAGCTTATTAGTAGTACTTAATAATTCATAAGAAATTAAGCCTTATTCCAAATCACTTACTGACTTTCAAGTTATATGTTTCAACGTTTTAAATTGATTTAATGTAATATAAAATGGTGTTATCAAAAACAAAAACAGTGTTTTAAGAGTTATGAACAAATTTAAAAATTTTTCAAATTTATATGAGTTTTTCTGATTTTAACAACTATATAAAAAAGTTCTCTAAGTTACTCGGTTAGAGCTAATACCACAGGATTATAAGTCAGAATTTATTTGAATTTAGCTAGTAGGGTTTGATCGAGAGAAAGCAGTATAGCAATGCTTGGTGGTTTGAAGTCTGTGTTTATTTTGTGTTGCTTAGATAAGTTGGCTATATGGGTGAATCTGTGATGTGGTGAATTAGAAAGAATGAGCCCTCCTGCTGCTTCTACTTTTCATCTTCACACCATCAGCATCACACACCTTTTGTTTGTTTGTTTTCTTTTCTCCCTTTTCCCTTTACTTTTTTCGAGGCAGCATCTCACTCTAGTCCAGTTTGACCTAAAACTTACTCTGTAGCTTGGGGCTGGCCTCAAACTCACAGCCATCATCCTACCTTAGCCTTCAGTGTGGAGTGCTGGGATTAAGGGTGTGTGCCAGCACACCCAGCTTCCACTTTCTATTTGTTGGACAGCAGTTGCTAGGCACAATGTAGAGCAAATGACCAGTAGTAATTGATTTTATTCTCAAACATTCGGACCGATTTCTAGACTTAAAGATGGCAAAACTAAGTCCAAAGTCCTTTGCTACAGGTCAAGTGGTATAGACAGAATGTGTTAAAACTGAGTGTTTGTTTTTTAACTTTTTAGTTTTTTAAGGTAGGGTTTCACTCTAGCTCAGGCTGACCTGGAATTCACTATGTAGTCTCAGGGTGGCCTCGAACTCATGGTGAGCTTCCTACTTCTGCCTCCTGAGTGCTGGGATTAAAGGTGTGAGCCACCACGCCTGGCAAAACTGAGGTTTTAAAATGATTTGAAAGTCTTGCTATTCCCCCCTGTGGCTACACAAGCGATGGAGAAACCTTCTCAGTTGTCAAAATAAATATATTAGGAAGTTAGTCAGTGAATGTCTTTTTTTCACTAGTTACAGTAAATTAGGTCTTTGGTGAATATTTCTTCCCTAGTCCCATCAGCTATTTGTACAGTTTCTGTAAGGTTTAGATGTCTACCCCCAACCCCATTTTCCATAGTTGACATGGCCACTCCTTGAAGAATCTCTTCCTTTGACCCCTACTATCATTTGTCCTGATGGCTTTTTTTTTTTTTAATAAGAACAAAATGATAGTTGCTATGTCATTTTGTTCTCATAGTAGTTTAGGCTTCTTTTACTTATTGATCTTATCTGATGCATCATATTAAATGAGTAGGACTGGTGCAGGTAGCCCTGAAATTCTGTGTAGGATGAATAACACTTATACTGTATAACTCACATATAAGACCAAGTTTATCAGATTTTCCTTACAGAAGCCTCTCTCCTAACCACTTGTATCCCTTGTTCCTTTCTCGTTTTATAAACTACATTGGCATACACATTTATATTGTTAAACACAATATTCAGAAGCACAGAACTTTGACTTTAAAGATAGATTTTAAGATCATTATCTTTTTTTCAATGCAAAGTAATTTTTGATTAGCTTACTAAGTATTGGATTTCTTTATGGCTTTTCACACATCATTAGTTTTTTTATTGACAATTTCCATGATTATAGACAATAACCCATGGTATTTCCATTCCTTTCCCCACGTTCCCCTTTGAAACTCCACCCTCTGTCATATCCCCTCCCCCTCTCAGTCTCTCTTTTATTTTGATGTCATGATCTTTTCCTTCTATTATGATGGTCTTGTATAGGTAGTGTCAGGCACTACAAGATCAGGCCATTTTGTGTCTGGAGGAGCACACTGTAAGGACCCTGAGACTTGGAAGATATAATAGAGTTATTTCAGTGCTAAGCACTCCTCTGTCACATCTTAGCACTGTTGTGCCTTCTGAGTCATCCCAAGGTCACTGCCATCTGAAAAGAGAAGCTTCTCTAACCAAAAGTAAGAGTAGCATTAATATGTGGGTATGAACATTAAGAGAAGTGCTTACTGGCCAGTTTGGTGAGCATAGTGTATACTTTTAGCCAGGCACCAACAGGCACCACTAGGGCTCATGACTACCCTTCTTGTAGGTATCAGGAAGTATCAGGAAGGCCCATGGAGTAGGCCTCCAGCCCAATTAGAGAGCATTTGGTTTCCCCCTTAACAGACATGCCACGATTGCACCCGTTGGCTCTTTTGGCCTCTAGCCAAATTTAAGGCTTGCAGTGTCCACTGTTGAGTATCTCCACTGGTGATCCCCCCCCCCATTGGACTGCATACAGCATAGCTTTTTCTAGCTTTCTGTCAGATGGTCTACATGGAGGAGATTTTCAACTCAGTTCCAGCAGGATTTCTCAGTGACCTTGCAGCCCAAGTATGTGGAATCTTCAGCAGTATGGTCTTACCATCTATTCCTTGTGGGAAACCAAGAGCCTTGACAATGGCCTGTAATGTTTTGGGGGTATCAGGGACCTCCCTGGCCAACAACTCACTGGAAGGTAACCCATCTCTGGCATTGAATATTTTCTAGCAACAATCTATGGCTTCTGGGTGTGCCATTGTCCAAAAAAGGACTTAATTCATATCTTCTTAGATTTTGATTAGCCCTCCCTTTACCTTTCCTTTATTCAATCTCTTCCCTTGACCTCACTTAGGCCTTTTCACCCCTATTAATCTGTTCTTCTACTTACATATATATAATACGATCCTATTAAGTCCCCCTCCCTCCCTTCCTATTCCCTTTGTATCCCCTTTCTAGCTTACTGTCCTCTCCTACAGAGTTTCATTCCTACTCACAAAGAAGTCCAATCATTTGTAGCTAGGATCCACATATGAGAGAGAACATGTGACATTTGACTTTCTGGGCCTGGGTTACCTCACTAAGTATAATCCTTTCCAGATCCACCCATTTTCCTACAATTTTCATAACTTCATTTTCCTTTTTCGCTGAGTAGAACTCCATTGTATAAATGTGCCACATCTTAATTATCCACTCATCAGTTGAGGGACATCTATGCTGGTTCCATTTCCTAGCTATGGTGAATAGAGGAGCAATAAACATGGTTGAGCAAGTATCTCTAAGGTAGTAAGACGAGTCTTTAGGATATTTGCCTAGGAGTGCTATAGCTGGATCATATGGTAGATCTATTTTTAGCTGTCTCAGGAACCTCAACATTGTTTTCCCCAATGACTGGACCAGATTGCATTCCCACCAACAGTGTAGAAGGGTTCTTCTTTTTCTACATCCTCACCAGCATTTATGGTTATTTGTTTTCAAGATGATAGCCATCTGATAGGAGTGAGACGGAATCTCAATGTAGTTTTAATTTGCATTTCCCTGATGGCTAGGTATGTAGAACATTTATTTTAGATGTCTGTATGCCATCTGTATTTCTTCTTGTGAGAACTCTCTATTAAGTTCCATAGCCCATTAAAATTTTTTTTTGTTTATTTTTATTTATTTATTTGAGAGCAACAGACACAGAAAGAGGCAAATAGAGAGAGAGAGAGAGAGAGAGAGAGAGAGAGAATGGGCACTCCTGGGCCTCCAGCCACTGCAAACAAACTCCAGATGCATGTGCCACCTTGTGCATCTGGTTACGTGGGTCCTGGGGAATCGAGCCTCGAACCGGGGTTCTTAGGCTTCACAGGCAAGCGCTTAACCACTAAGCCGTCTGTCCAGCCCCCCATAGCTCATTTTTTTAACTGGGTTGTTTGATTTCTTATTATTTAATTTTTTGAGTTCTTTATTTTGGATATTAATCCTGTCAGATGTATAGCTGGCAAAGATTTTCTCCCATTTTGTAGGTTGCCTGTTTGCTCTATTCAGTGTCCTTTGCAGTACAAAAGCTTTGTAATTTCATGAGGTCACAGAAATTGATCCATGGTTTTATTTCCTTTGCCAAAACCAATATGTTGAAGGGTTTCCCCTACTTTTCCCTCTAGCAGTTTCAGAGCTTCAGGTCTGATATTAAGGTCTTTGTTCCATTTGGACTTAATTCTTGTGCATGGAGAGAGATAAGGATCTGTTTTCATCCTTCTACAGATACATATCCAGTTTTCCCAGCACCATTTGGTGAAGAGACTGTCTTTTCTCTAATGAATATATTTGGTATTTTTGTCGAAGATCAGGTGCCCAGACTTATAACTGGGTCCTCTATTGTGTTTCATTGATCTACATGTCCCTTTTTGTGCCATTACCATGTGGTTTTTGTTACTATGGCTCTGTAATATAGGTTAAAATCTGGTATGATGATAACACCTTGTGCCTTATTTTTGTTGCTCAAAATTGTTTAGATATTCAAGGACATTTTTTTTTTGTGCTTCCAAATGAATTTTTGGATGTTTTTTCCTCTCTCCATGAAGAATGCCATTGGATTTTGATGGAGATAGCATTACATGTGTACATTGCTTTTGGTAAGATTGCCATTTTCATAATATTGATTCTTGCAATCCAAGAACAAGGGGTGTCTTTCCATTTCCTAGAGTCTTCTGCAATTTCTGTCTTGAGTGTTTTAAAGTTTTCATTGTAGAGATCCTTCACTTCCTTGGTTAGGTTTATTCTAAGGTCTGTCCTTTTCTTTTCTTTTCCTTTCTTTTCTTTCTTTTCTTTTCTTTTCTTTTCTTTTCTTTTCTTTTCTTTTCTTTTCTTTTCTTTTCTTTTCTTTCGGCAATTGTGAATGGGAGTGATTCTCTGATTTCATCCTCTTTGTCGTTAGCATATAGGAAGGCTACTGATTTCTGTATGTTTATTTTGTATCCTGCTTCATTGCTATAAGTGGATTTTTTTTTTTCAAGGTAGTGTCTTACTGTAGCCCAGGCTGACCTGGAATTCACTATGTAGTCTCAGGGTGGCCTTGAACTAATGGTGATCCTCCTACCTCTGCCTCCTGAGTGCTGGGATTAAAGGCATGTGCCACCATGCCCGGCTGCTATAAGTGTTCATCAGCTCTAACACTTTGCTGGTAGAGTCTTTAGGGTTCTTTATGTATAGAATGATATCAACTGCAAATAATAATGACTTGATCTCTTCCTTTCCAATTTGTATCCCTTTTATGTGTATCTCTTGCCTTATTGCTATGGCTAAGACGTCTAGTACTGTTTTAAGTAAAAGTGGGGACAGTAGACACCCTTGTCTTGTTCCCGATTTTAGTAGAAAAGCTTCAAGTTTTTCTCCATGTAGTATTATGTTGGGTGTAGGTTTGTCATACATAGCCTTTATTATGTTGAGATATATTCCTTTTATTCCCAGCTTCTGTAGGACTTTCATCATTAAGGGATGTTAGGTTTCCCTTCTTGAGGGAAGTTTTCTTCTATGATTTTGTTGAAAATACCTGTTATGCCTTTGGAGTGAATTTCTTCTTCTACTATGTCCTGAATTCTTATGTTTGATCTCTTCATAATGTCCTGACGAATGTTTTGAAATTCCTGTTTATGCCTTCTTATTAGTTTGTCTTTCTCTTTGTTGGCCTGTATTAGTAGATCTGCCACCTGGTCTTCTAGTTTAGCATGTCCTCTCCTTTTCCATTCTGTTGGTGAGACTTTCTACAGAGTTTTCTATTTGACTTACTCTGTTTTTCATTTCTATTATTTCTGATTGGGTTTTTTTTTTTCATTATATCTATTTCCATACTTATGTTCTGTATTGACCTGTATTGTTTCATTAAGTTTTTTCCTGTATTTTCTTGTGTGTGTTGCCCCACACCCTTAATCCTGTCAACTCAGAGGTTGAGATTTCTAGTCTGAAATAGGTTCCAAATCAGCCTGGGGCCAGTCAGTCCCTGCCCCCAATAGTGAGTGACTTCAGAAAAAGACAAAGGCCTTAAAATCAGGAAACGTCAAAGGCAGCAATAGCCAACACCAAAATACAGCTTATTTGAGAAGGGTAAAGCCAACCGAGAATATATCATTGAAATGTAATACATAACCTTTCCTGACATGGAAAGGAAGATTAGCACTCCCAGTGCAGGGTTGTGTATCTGGCTTTGTGTAAGTAGGCCCTGTTACCTTTTGGGATGGCTTCCAATCTCACCAACACTGAGTGTGTACCTCTCAGTGCTGGGTGGCTAGGAGTGAATGAGTTCTCAGGAAGTTCAAGGCCCTGACGGTTGGGGGGTGGGAGACTTTGTGGGGTGCCTGGAATGCTGCTCAGCTGATCCCATTTGTATTCCTCTTCAGCAGCTGCTCAGCTAGTCTCTGCTGTCTTCCCTTTCAGGTTTCTTGCCTTTGTGAGGGGGCTGATGTGAGTGGAAAATCCCCTCACTTTGTTTCTGTTGCTTCAGCCTGTGCTGCCAGCAGTGCTGGTTTGCAGATCTGGGCTGCTAGCACCTTGGAGGGATTCTGTCTAGTTTCCTCCTTTCTGGAAGATCTTGGTTTCTCCTGCTTCTCTGCTGTGGTTGATAATAACTTACACACCTTCACTTTTCAGTAGAGGAGTGTATTTTGCTGTGTTTCTGTTTATTTCCCTCCCTAGGCTGCTTTGGTGTGGCTAGTATGTTGCCGTCTTACCTGAAAGTCCTTCCATTAATGTTTTTTATAAGTGTTTATTGTTCTCCTAATTATATACTCAGTGCTCTGTTCAGCACATTTTTATTTTCATAAAGTGTCCTGGTTTGCCAACTTGTTTATCTGGTACCTTAGCCTTCAAGAGGTCAGCAAACTAGGATGTAAAGTATTCTTGTTAAATTATTTCATTAAATACTGTTATATTTACATTCATGATCTTTGTGGGCTATTTAATGTGTTATCCTTTAGGAGATCTTTAAACTGCTATTTTTTAAAATTTTTATTTATTTATTTATTTATTTGAGAGCAACAGACAGAGAGAGAAAGAGGCAGATAGATAGAGAATGGGCACGCCAGGGCCTCTAGCTACTGCAAAGGACCTCCAGACGCGTGCGCCCCTTGTGCATCTGGCTAATGGTGGGTCCTGGGGAATCAAGCCTCAAACCGGGGTCCTTAGGCTTGACAGGCAAGCGCTTAACCACTAAGCCATCTCTCCAGCCCTAAACTGCTATTTTTACATGTTGTTTAAAAGTCCTATACAATTAAAAGAAGGAATATTAGGTGTTTTGATTTTAGTTTGTATTTTCATCAAGATGCAGCTTCCCTTATGCATCTTAATTTCATATATCTGATTGTGGTTTTCATCTTTATTGAAATGTTCGTTGATCTTTAAGTGAAATGTATTTCATGGAAATTAGTAATTATGAGGTATTTTGTTCCCTTTTCAAAGATTCTGATGGATCATCAAAATCTTTCAGAACATGTGCTCTGCATGGTTTTATATCTGATTGAATTAGGACTTGAAAATTCTACTGAAGATGAATCAGATGAAGAGGCAAGTAGTTTCTTTTCTCTTCGAATTTTTAGATAGGAAGCAACTTCTATCTTTCTTTAGGTGATTTTTGCCAAGCCAGTGTATATTTACGGGTCAGTCTTGAAGTATATTATGTGTTCTTCATTCCTATGAGAGATTTAAAGAGCTACCAGTGTGGCTGGCAGATGGCTGATCAGTTAAAGATACTTGCTTGCAAAGCCTGTTGGCCTGGGTTCAGTGCCTCAGCCACCCAAGTGAAGCTGGATGTAAAAAGTGGCACAAGTGTCCCGTATTTGTTTGTAACATGGGGGGGGGGGGAGGGAGAGAGAGACACACACAATAATTTTAAAAAGTAAAGAGCTACCAGAAGAGGCACATTGTTTTTAAAATATATATGGTCCTGTAGAGCTTTCATAAATACTTCAAGAGTTAATTTTCTTATGCAAGTATTACAATTTGAGATTTAGTAGTCACATGACAACAGTTAATCTAAGGAACATTTTATGCATTTGTGGTGTGATGGAAACAGCAATCATTAAGTTAGAATTTTGTTTTAGACATTTGAATACTTGGATTAGGAAATTTGTTTAATTATTTGCACATGTGTTTGTTTGTATGGGGCATTCTAGGGTCTCTTGATACCGCATATGAATGGCAGACACTTGTGCCACCTTTTATTTTATTTTATTTTTGAGGTAGGTTCTTGCTGTAGTGCAGGCTGACCTACAATTCACTATGTAGTCTCAGGGTGGCCTCAAACTCACTGTGATCCTCCTCTACCTCTGCTTCCCAAGTGCTGGGATTAAAGGCATGTGTCACCATACCAGGCTCTTGGGCCACCTTTAAAAAAAATGTTTTTAAAAAAGTTTTTTTGGGCTGGAGAGATGGCTTAGCAGTTAAGGTGCTAGCCTGCAAAGCCTAAGGACCCAGGTTTTATTCCCCAGTACCCACATAACCCGGATAGACAAGTTGGCATATGTGTATGGAGTTCATTTGCAGTGGATAAAGGCCCTGGCACACCTGCTTTTCTCTCTGTCTCCAATAAATAAATCAAATAAATAAATAAAATAACCAAAGAAAGAGCGAAAGAAAGAAAATATTAGAAATGTATTTGCAAGCAAAGAAATGGAGGTGGGATAGAGAGAGAATGCCTGTACCAGGGCCTCTAGCTACAGCAAACAAATTCCAGGTGCATTACTTTGTGCATTTGGCTGTATGTGGGTACTGGGGAATTGAACCTGGACTGACAGGCTCCAACAGGCTTTACAAGCAAGTACTTCTAACTGGTGAGCCATCTTCCTAGCCATGTGCCACCTTTTATATCTAGTTTACATAGGTGCTGGGAAATTGAACCCCAGGCTGGCAGACTTTGCAAGCAAGCACCTTTAACTGTTGAGTCATCTCCCCAGGTCCACTGGAATTACTTTTGAGTAGCATGTTCTTTCTGTAAATATTTTAACATAATGGAATGGATGTTGTTATATAGGAGAATGTCCAAAATGGAAATATTTTTATAGTCAGTTGTTAAAGCAAATGAATTTTACAGAGGTTAGATTCTTTTCATCTGTTCCCTCCAATAAGAGAAAATACTACATAGTGTAACACCCCCCCCCCCCAGTCAGCATGTATTCTTTTATAGGTATCATTAATATTCCCTCTAAGACTGGGTCATACTTTTGGATGATTTTTCAGTCTTCCATCATTAGTCCAAATTAGCATTATATGACTTTATTGTGAATTATTACTAGTGGGTGATAAATATTCTGTATTTCTAGATTGAAAGATGCATTTTTTTAAGGAAATTTTTTCCTAATTCCACTAGACTTAGCCATATTTCTACTGAGAACTTTATTCCTATATTTTGTGCCTGAATTTGGCTATTATTTAGATTTAAATTTATCTACATTATAGTTTGTGGGTGAGATTCTAAGGGAGATTATAAGAGATTCAGAACTGTGCCAGTGGATGTTTATTTTAGCTTGTTACTTCATTGTACCTCAGACTTGAATTGACAGCCTTTTTTCCCTCCCTCCCTCCCTCCCTCCCTCTTTCTTTTCTTTTCTTTTCTTTTCTTTTCTTTTCTTTTCTTTTCTTTCTTTTCTTTTCTTTTCTTTTCTTTTCTTTTCTTTTCTTTTCTTTTCTTTTCTTTTCTTTTCTTTCATTCATTTTAGGCATCAGTGGGTGGGCCAGAACGCTGTCATGACAGTTGGTTTCCTGGCACTAACTTGGTATCAAACATGCGGCACTTTATAAACTATGTTAGAGTGAGAGTTCCAGAGACTGCTCCTGAAGTGAAGAGAGACTCACCTGCAAGTACCAGCTCTGATAGCTTGGGCTCTTTACAAGTAAGTGTAAACGTGAATAAGACAAGAAAGGAAAAAGTTCATACTATGTTGGGGTATATTATTTATATTCTATGGTAGCCAAAAGAAAAAAAATATGGTTACATGTGTCTTTCAATTATCTTTTTTATTTTCTCTGATATATCTAAGCAACTCTGCCTCACCAATCTCTTTCCTTTAACCTGCCAGAGTACACGACGGCCTAAAGTTCTTCAAAGAGAGGTAGCTGTATATATTTGCATTAACTAGCAACATGGCTTCACTGGAAATGGGGGAAAAAAACACTGAAGTATTTGTGTGTGTGTGTTTAATATGGTCAAATTTTAAAAAGTTTGTGTGATTTTAAAAGTTTTAATAAAGCGATTTAGGTTTCATTAAAAATTTCATATTATTGATCCCCAAAATAATGCTGAGTGTTTATTGGGGATTCTTCTTATGCTTGGACCAATTCCAAGTGGCTCATTTGAACCTGTTTACATTTAGCTTTGCACCTGTTTACTAACATCTTAAAAATGACTGCTTCCTAAATCAAAGTAAACTTAATTGCTGGCAGCATGTCCATTAAATTTTTTTTTGCTTTTATGATAATTAATTTACTGATGAAATAGGTCCATAAATACCTTAAACTGTATTGTGTTCTGTTTTAGGACTCATTTTGAAAAACAGCTCTATCATTGCATGTAGCTTAATTAATTTTAATGTAGAAATGAAAAATATTAAAATAACATGACAAATAATGAAGCAGGTTTTGTTTCTACAAGCTATATTTCTTGGGGTTAGAGAGAATTGAATCAGTCATTCATTTCATGTAGTAAAGTCTTATGTGTAAGAAAATTCCGTGTTTTTGACAACATTTTTGTCATGAACACTTTAAAAGGTTTTACTTAAAAATTTTGAACTTTATCAGAGACAGCTGTTACCCCCAATGCTATTGAAGAGTGCTTTAAGAAGTAGTTTGAATGTTAACACTAGTGTATACTGTAATTTAATTCATAGTATGCCCACTTTAGAAAAACAAATGAGGGAGCTGGAGAAATAGCTTTGTGGGTAAGAGTGTTTGCAAAGCAAGCATGAGGGCCTAAGAGGACCTGAGACTGCCTGACTTTGATTCCATAGCATCCCTGTACACCTGGGTATGACCATGCACATATGTAACACTAGTCCTGTGAGGAGCAGAGATTGGAGAATCACTGGGGTTCATGAAAATAGCAAGCTCCAAAATCAGTGAGAAACATGTAGAAGAGTGATAGATTTCTCCTCTGGCCTTCACATGCATATACACAGGATGCATGCATGTGCACACACACGTCACAGCACACATACAACACACATGCTGAGAAAAAGGAGTGAAATCCATTAAACTGATCCATATCTTAATTAAAAGATGATTTCTAAGAGCCCAATGCAGCTGTTTAGAAGATGGGTTACTGAGAAAAACGCTTGGTTGAAAAAGCAAAGAACTATTGAAATAACAAATCACAGTAACATTCAGATGTGAAATCAATCAATTTAGCCTTTCATCCTTATATATTTTAAAAAATTTATTTATTTATTTATTTATTTATTTATTTATTTATGAGAGAGAGAGAGAGAGAGAAAGAATGGGCACGCCAGGGCCTGTAGCCACTGCAAACTAACTCCAGACACCTGTGCCACCTTGTGCATCTGGCTTATGTGGGTCCTGGGGAATTAAGCCTTAGTCCTTAGGCTTTGCAGGCAAGCGCCTTAACTGTTAAGCCATCTCCCCAGCCTTGTCCTTATATTTTAATAACTAAATTTTTATTTGCAAGTTTTGATGTTCCTGAGAAGTAAGATTATCAGGCAAGATCAGGCATATTCAGGGTGGTATGACCATAGAAAGAAGTAAAATTATCCGTTCAGACTCATTCATTATTATTATTATTTTGTTATTGTTGTTGTACCTCTATTTGAGATAGGATCCCATGTAGTCCAGGTTGGTCTTGAACTAGTGATTTCCCAGCCTCTACTTCTAAAGTACTAGGATTACAGACATGTACCATCATGAGAATTTTATGTGGTGTTGGAGATTGAACCCAAGGCATATATATGCTGGTAGGCACTCATGATATCTGAGCTATATCTCTAGCCCCAGTTAAAATCCATTAGCTTAGAAAATGGAAATAAAACACTTATTTATTAATTTTTTTAATTTTTTTTTTTTGAGGTAGGGTCTCACTCTGGTCCAGGCTGACCTGGAATTAACTATGTAGTCTCTGGGTGGCCTCAAACTCATGGTGATCCTCCTCCCTCTGCCTCCCTAGTGCTGGGATTAAAGGTGTGCATGACAGTGCCTGGCCACTTTTTTTTTTTTTTTTTTTTTTTAACTGAAAGCTCATCAGACTTCCAAAAGTTAGTAAAGAACATATGTAGTTTTCTTGATGAACAGTGGTGCTTGCTTCGGCAGCACATATACTAAAATTGACAAATAGTGAATAGAACAACTTTGCCTTCTTTAAGGAGAAATTTAGTATATGATTTCTCTCCAATATGGCTGTAGATCTGTGGAAGCTTTGTTTTCTATGGTAGATAGGCTCAGGAGATCTCCAAAGAGATGATAATAGTGGTAATCTTTCCTCATTGCTGTTTCCAGATGGAGTAGTACAAACCACTGATAAGAAAAGAGACAGGTGTATTTAAAGAGCAAACCTCCTGAATAGATCTTTGGATGAAACGTGAACATTCCCTTTGGAAGAGTTGCTATTGAATAATTTCTTGATTTCCCCCCCCCCCCTCTTATTTTTTACCGGTAGAATTCTGGAACAGCTCAAGTCTTCAGTTTAGTAGCAGAGCGTAGAAAGAAATTTCAAGAGATCATCAATCGAAGTAGCAGTGAAGCAAATCAGGTGGTTCGTCCAAAAACTTCAAGTAAATGGTCAGCTCCTGGTTCAGCTCCCCAGTTAACAACAGCCATTTTGGAAATTAAAGAAAGCATATTATCTTTGCTAATTAAACTTCACCACAAACTCTCAGGAAAACAAAACTCCTTCTATCCTCCTTGGCTTGATGACATAGAAGTTTTAATCCAGCCAGAAATCCCCAAATACAATCATGGAGATGGCATAACTGCAGTAGAAAGAATCTTGTTAAAAGCTGCATTGCAAAGCAGAATGAACAAACGTATCATTGAAGAGATATGTAGAAAAGTGACCCCTCCTGTGCCACCCAAAAAAATCACTTCAGCAGAGAAGAAAACTCTGGACAAGGAAGAAAGGTAATTTCTATGTTAAAAGTTTAGATATTCATGTTTCAGTTGAAGATTTGACTTGATTTTCTTCTTTTTGGTTATCCAAGCTAATTTCCTGGATGTTTTAGAACCAACAACTATAGCTGTGTAGTTGGTGAGGAAAACACGTTTGAATGTAGCCAGTGTTTATTTGTGCAGTATGCTGAGTTGCTTGGGGGTGAGAAGATAAAGAGTTACTAAACTTTGTAGGCATTGTCAGAAAAATTGCTGTTATTGTTATTGTTATAGGGATCTAAGAGTTCTTATTATTTTAAAATAAAGTCATCAACTTTAAATGAATATAAAAATTGGAAGTATTTAAATATTAAAGTACAAATACAAGTACTTCAATTCTTTTTCATACATAATTAACATTATTATTGTTTTGTTGTTTTTTCAAGGTAGGGTCTCACTCTAGCTCAAGCTGACCTGGAACTCACTCTGTAGTTCCAGATTGGCCTCGAACTCACTTCTGTCTCCCAAGTGCTGGGGTTAAAGGCATGTACCACATGCTTGGCCATACTTTGTTATTTGTATCGATATATGGCTGCTGATTATTTAAAAAAATTTTTTTGAAAAACACCCTAGCAAGCTTCTACCTTTGAGTTTTACGTTGCTTCTAAGTTGTTGTTAAATCATGTATATATTAAATTTCCTTCCTCAATTCTGACTTCTTTAAAAAATATTTATTTACTTATTTATATGAGAGAGAGAGAGAGAAAATGAATGGATGAATGAGAATATGAGTACGCCAGGGCCTCCTGCCACTTGCAAACAAAGTCCATACTCATATACCATATGTACATTTGGTTTTACCTGGGAATTTGACCCAGTTCATCAGGCTTTGCAAGCAGGTACCTTTAATTGCTAAGTTGCCTCTCCAGCCGCATTTTAAGTATATGGCTCTAAGCATATGTTGCTGAGCTGTGAACAGTGTATGGGTCTTAGTATATATTGCTAAGAATTAGAGTTGTTTGTATTATTACAATACAGTTTCCCAGAAACTTTGTTTTGTCTCATAAACACCACAAGATGAGCCTTGAGAGATTCAGTGTTGTCAAATTCTTGGGACAAGGCTACTGTTCATGAAGGTTAATAAATCTAATGAATATACATAAGGCTAAAAGATGAAGGATATAAAATATTTTTCTATATGAAACTCAAGATTGCCATTGCTCAGTTCTCAGAGGTTAAAAATAATATGCATACATTTAATTTCTCTAAAACAAATTTATCTACTTAGGCAGGAGTTATTTGGTAGGAGGGCAAGTGTTGGAAGGATCTGATATAGATGTTGATAACAAGGAGAGGAGGAGATATATGAAATATTTTATAGGACTTGTTTTTTTAAAAGCTTTTTTTCCCCCGAGGTAGGGTCTCACTCTAGCCCAGACTAACCTGGAATTCACTTTGTAGTCTCAGGGTGGCCTCAAACTCATGGTGATCCTTCTACCTCTGCCTTCCAAGTGCTGGGATTAAAGGCATGTGCCACTATGCCTGGCTTTTAAAAGCTTTTTTATTCACAACTTCTATACATATAGGCAATATAGCATAAATAGTTCTGATTTGGATAATATTCCTGTTTAACTTAGTAAAGGGATTATCAAGGGGGCTAAGGGTCAGAAATAAATTCTTTGGCTCAGTTCTTCACAAACTTTAAGGGGGACATCTGATTGAAGATGACTAGTCAGGTATAGGCTTTGTGTCTTACGGGAAAAATCTTAAAGCTACAGATTGCTTTTATTTATTTATTTTTTCAAGTTAAGCAAAGTTTTATTCTTAGAAAGTAAAACACAAGGCTCCAAAGCTGGGAGAGACCCCTAGTGGGTAACCCTACAGATTTTTTTATATGGATAATAGTGGAAGCCTGTATATGCACTCATATGTACAGTAAGCAGATGAGAAATTAAACATAGAAGGAAAAACTATTAAAGGCAATGACTGGTACACAGTGGTCTGAAAAGGGATACTGGAATGGAGGGGGTGGAAAACTGGAACAAGTGGTCTGTAGAGAAGACATAAGAAGAATGAGGCCGGAAATATCCAGGTTGTTCAGTGTCTCAAGGATTCAGGAAGTTTGATTTGCTAGTTAGGAGATCATCCTTTGATAACATTGAGAAGCCATTTTAGTCACATACATGGTTGTACTTCATCTATGATGCAAATAAAAACTTATTACAGAAAATATACATTAGAAATGTGCATAAAAGCTGGCCACAAAAAGGTGGCATAAGCATCTGGGGTTCATTTACAGCATCAAGAGACCCTGGCTTGTCCTTACACATGCACACACATACATGTATGTGCACATGCACAAATAAATAGATAATGAAATGTTTGAAGATGTATGTAAAGCCAGGCATGGTGGCACACACCTTTAATTCCTGCACTCAGGAAGCAAAGGTAAGAGGATTGTTGTGAGTTCAAGGCCAGTGTGAGACTACATAGTGAATTCCAGGTCAGCCTGGGCTAGAGCAAAACCCTACCTCGCAAAACCAAAAAGGAAAAAAAAAAGTATGTAAAAATCTAGAGTAAAACTTTAGAAGCATTTAGATGGCAGTTGATTAGTTTTTTAGTAACTACCTAGAATTAAATGTACCTGCTGATCAAAGTAAAAGGTTGAAAATGAGATAAGAATTATTTTTGTTGGAGCTTCCAGTCAAGATGGTGTCTGCCTAACTGTGAGATAGACGCAGATCCTAATGAGAGAACCACCCCATCATATCTCAAAAGGGCCCCAGCTGAAACTAAGAATAGTTGGAGAAACAAGCAAGAATGCTGTTCTTCTTGGCTAACCAGGAACCAGCACAACGGTGAAGGAGATAGACACAGAGAACAATCAACCCCTACCACACCAGATATCCAGAGACACAGAGGCTCCCAAGATCTCAACAGGGAAGCAGACCTAATATGAACCCAGTGTGGCTCAGGGAAATTTGCAGAAGAGGGGGCGGAAAGAATGTCAGAGCCACACATTGGGTCATGACACAAAGAGACAGTTCCTCCTACCCGAAACTAAAGGCTAACCCCACAATGTATATGACCCATATAACCCAACAAGGAGGGTCCCTGTAGAAGAGGGAGAACAGGGAAGAGACTAACAATGGTACCAACTTGACTGTATTCACTGACTACAAAAATTAAAAAAAAAAAAGCAAAAAAAGATTTTTTATTAATCTTTTCTAAATCAGCGCTCTTGCCTTCTGATTATATAATAGTGCCCGCCCCCCCCCCCCCCCGGGTAGTGTCTCACTTTAGTCCAGGCTGACATGGAATTCATTGTGTAGTCGCAGGGCCTTGAACTCCCAGCAATCCTGCCTCTGCCTCCTGAGTGTGGGGATTAAAGTCATGTGCTACCATGCCTGATGTAATAGTGCTTTTTTTTTTTTTTTTAAGGAAGGTAAACATTTAGAATCAAGGTTTATTGGCAAAAGGTATTTTATAATTGTTGCTCATAATAGATGTGGACATAGAGGACATAGTTTAGATGCTATTTTTACAAAGATCCTAATGCTCTAAATAATAACCTAAAATTTTATAGAATTTCCTCATGGTAGGCTTTATTTCTTTCAGCAGTGATGATATTGTCAAGCACTTGAAACTAATTCTGTAACAGACAGTTGAGGATTAGGATGAATTTGAACTTGCTGTCCATTTCACTCATCTGTTCTCTATTTTGGATTAAGTTTCACAATAAAGATAGAATAGCTCATAAACAATTAATGATGATTCATTTCCATGTATCTTACCTGTAGAAAACTTGGCATCACTTTCATAAGAGATTAATTCATTAGAAAAGATACCAAACAGTAAGTCTTAGATGGTTTTAATAATTTACAGCTTCGGTATCCTCAACCTCCAAGATAATAATAGTGGAAAATTACTGACTCTACTAGAACTTGTTTGTATTTTGTTAATGGCTCCTGTTTACATTTATGCCCAATTTAGTAAAAGAATAATGTGGGCTAAGAAGAAAGTTACAATGACCTTCTATTTCTGGTTATGTAGGTGGTAGAGAAATACATTTGAATTCTAGTGTCAAGCAGTTGCATTTGAAATTTCCTATGTATGATGTATCGATTTGGTATTTGAAATATTCTTTTGTGGGCATATTTATTCTGAATGTAAAAGTACATATTTATATATTTTATTTATTTATTTGACAGAGAAAGAGGGAGAGAGAGAGAGAGAATGGGCATGCCAGGGCCTTCAGCCACTGCAAACGAACTCCAGATGCATGCATACCCTTGTGCATCTGGCTAACGTGGGTCCTGGGGACTTATACCTGGGTCCTTTGCTTTGTAGACAAATGCCTTAACTGCTAAGCCATCCCTCCAGCTTTAAATGTACATATTTACAGGTGAATGGTAAAGTGGGATTAGTTAAAGAAGCATACCAAAACCTAACAATTGATCAAACAGTGGCATAGGAGACCACACATGTATTCTATAAATATTTTTGTCCTTCAAAACATTCTTGGAGTTCTCTTAGGGTCCTTTGAACATCTATAGCATATTTTGTTTATATCTTTTCCTTCCTTCCCTCTATCCTTTCTCACCCCCACCCCTCTTCTTTTTCTCCTTGAAGTAGGGTCTCACTCTAGCCTCTGTAGTCCCAGGCTGGCCTTAAATTCACAGTGATCCTCCTACCTCGGCCCCCTAAGTGCTGAGATTAAAAGCATGCACTACCACACCTGCTGTTTTTTCTTTTTTTTAAAAAAAAATTATATTTTATTTATTAGAGAGAGAAAGAAAGATGGAGAGAGAAAGAGAGAGAGAGAGAGAGAGGTGTCATACCAGCTCTTCTAGCTACTGCAGATGTACTCCAGACACATGCGCCACCTTGTGCATCTGGCTTATGTGGGTCCTGGGGAATTACACCTGGGTCCTTAGGCTTCACAGGCAAGCACCTTAACCACTATACCATCTCTCCAGCCCTATATTGTTTCTTTTTGATAAGTATTTGTTCTTTGAAGATGACTTGAAAGTTTTAATGAACTTTTTAATTTAAAATTTTTAAAAATTTTTTATTTATTTGTGAGAGGGAATGAGGCAGAGAGAGAAAGAGACACAGCTATAATGGGTGCACCAAGGCTTCTAGCCACTGCAAAGAATTCCAGATGTATGCACCAACTTGTGCATCTGGCTTTCTGGGGAATCGAAACAAGGTCCTTTGGCTTTGTAGGCAAGTGCCTTAACTGCTAAGCCATCTCTCCAGCCCTGAACTTTTTATTTTAAAATAACCTTAAACGTACAGAAAAGTTTTGGGGACAATACAGGAAAGTCTTGAAGACTTCAGAGTAAGTTGCTGGCATAGTACCCTTCACTCTGGAAAATTTTAGTATATATATCCTAGAAATAAAGATTTTTCCATATATAACAACAATAAAACTATCAAAACCTTAGTTTAGATGTTGTTCAAATGATATTTCTTAGAACAAAAAGGTCTAGTCTGTAATTTCTCATTGCATTTAACTCTCACAGCTTTTTGTTCTCTTTCAATATAGAATAGTTTTCTTAGACTTTCTATTTTCATGAATTTAGAACCTTTCGGGATTGCAGGATAATAGTTGATTGTGGGTTGGCCCTCAATTTGGGCTTTTCTGCTGCCCCTTTCTGTTTACATTTAGATTTTGTTCCTCTGACAGGACTGTCGAGATGTTGCATCCATTTCTTTGATTAGTGATGTTTAAATTTGATGACTTGATTAAGGAGTTATCGCCACACTTTTTCACTGTCAAATTGCCCTTTTCCAGAATTTGTAGAGAGATACTTTGAGATTCTGTAATATCCCATTTCTTATCTTCCATATGCTATTAATATTAGTTACTTTTCCTTTTTAAATAATTATTTAAAAAATATTTTTTTTTATTTATTTGAGAGAGAGGGAGAGAGAGAAAATGGTCATGCCAGGGCCTCCAGTCAGTGCAGAGGAACTCCAGATGCATGCACCACCTTGTACATCTGGCTTACTTGGGTCCTGGGGAATTGAGCCTGCGTCCTTAGGCTTCGTAGGCAAGCGTCCTAACTGCTAAGCCATCTCTCTATCCCTGGTTACTTTTCTCAATGCTGTGACCATTTATACTCTGACAGAAACAACTTAAGCAAGACAGGGTTTATTTGGGCTCATAGTTTGCAGTTATAGTCCATCATGATGACCAGTGTCATGTGAGCAGGAGCTGGAAGCAGCTGTGCTCCACAGTCCAGAAGCAGAGAAGAACCAGTCCTGGCCAGCTCATTCTATCTTCAAACAGTTCAGGACTCCATGGAATAGCACTGCCCATAGTTATGGTGGGCATTCTTACCCCAGTTAACATAATCTAGAAACTCCCTTTACAGACAAGCTTTCATTGTGATTTTAAATCTCATCAAGTTGACAAGATTGACCCTCCCACTATATTCATTTATTTGTTTAGTTATGGACTTGATGTCCAAATTGTTTCAGGTTTAGTCACTGAGAGCTCCTTAAAGCTGGCTTCCATGTCCTTTCTGATCTATCATTATCACTCTTGAACATACTCTTATTTTGGGTCAGTAAAATTTTCCAGGTCCATCTTGCACTTAGCCATTATCCATAGAGTACTTGTTGCTCTTAGTAGAGAACCAAATCCATATGTTTATTCTAATGAGGTATAGCTTCTTTCAGGTCCTCCTAGTGGACAGAGGTGAGGGAAATTGTGCATGCACGTGTGTGTATCTTTTTTGGGGGGTTTTCAAGGTAGGGTTTCACTCTAGCCGAGGCTGACCTGGAATTCACTGTGTAGTCTCAGGGTGGCCTTGAACTCTCAGCAATCCTACCTCTGCCTCCCAAGTGCTGGGATTAAAGTTGTGTGCCACCACGCCCGGCCTTTGTGTGTGTGTGGGGGGGGGTCAGGAGGGGAGGGGGGGAAAGGGTTGTTTTTATATCTACCTGTATTCATTAACAATTTTTATTATTATACTTCTAATTTGATACCATACAAATCATTCTTGTTTTCTCACTTTACATATTTCTTATGAGGGCAAGAGAATTGGTGTGTCTGGGCCTCTAGCCACTGCAGTTGAACTCCAGACACGTATGCCACCTTGTACACACGAGTCACCTTGTGCACATGTATCACTTTGTGCTTCTGGCTTATGCAATTTCTGGGGAGTCGAACCTGGGTCCTTAGGCTTTGCAAGCAAGTGCCTTAACTGCTAAGCCATCTCTCAGCCCCTCCCCCTTTGCATATTTTTAACTCATTCTTGCAGTGAAAAATGTGGCACCTATATTCCTCAGTATGGGTATTTTTAAAATCATTACCTGTGCATAGCCTTTATTATTATTATTATTATTTGCAATCTTTCACCACACAAATGCCATCTTATGCTAGGTTATTCATTTCTGGCAACTGTATTCTTCTTTCTTGTCCAGGAAGGGAAGTGGGGATAGATTTAATTATTTGAAATAATCACTGTCTTTGAGAATTACATTTGATGAATGAATGATCAACTTACATAAAATTTTGGTTCAGAAACAATGTGAAAGAGCTGTAGCTATAAAATAATAAAGCAAGTTTTCTTTATTTTTCCTTTTTAAAAAAAAATTATTTATTTATTTATTATAGAGAGAAAGAGAGAGAGAATGGGCGTGCCAGGGCCTCTAGCCACTGAAAACAAACACCAGATGCATGTGCCACTACGTGCATCTGGCTTACATGGGTTCTGGGGAGTTGAACCTAGGTCCTTAGGCTTCACAGGCACCTTAACCAATAAGCCATCTCTCCAGCCCCAAGCAAGTTTACTTATGTGGGTCATAAATTATTTGTTTTTTGTTTTTTGTTTTTTTTTTTTTTTTGGTTTTTTGAGGTAGGGTCTCACTCTGGCCCAGGCTGACCTGGAATTAACTATGTAGTCACAGGGTGGCCTTGAACTCATGCAATCCTCCTACTGCTGCCTCCTGAGTACTGGGATTAAAGGTGTATGGCACCACGCCCGGCTGGGTCATAAATTATTTATAACGTAAGTGCTGTAGATGTTAGAACATTTTTGGCAAGAATAAATAATGTTTTAAGTACCATAGTCCTTGTGTTTGTAGTTGCTCCTGATTACCTCCATTAATTTATAGGGTCAGGTATGTGAGTAATCTAAAAATTATTTGGTAGTATTTTTCTCTTCTTAATTCTACATGTTAGATCTTTGTATCATTTTAGATTAATAGTAAAATACTTAAAAAAAAACTATTTACACACACACACACACACACACACACACACACACACACACAGAGAGAGAGAGAGAGAGAGAGAGAGAGAGAGAGAGAGAGAGAATGGGTGTGCCAGGGCCTCTAGGCACTGCAAACAAACTCCAGATACATGTGCCACTTTGTACATCTGGTTTTATGTGGACACTGGGGAATTAAACTCGGATCTTAGGCTTTATGGGAAAGTGCCTTATCTGCTTAGCAATCTCTCCAGCCCAGTAAAATACCTTTAAGGTAGCCAGCAATTATTATCAAATCTGTCAGGGTTTTTTTGTTTGGTAGGTTTTGAGGTAGTGTCCCACTCTAGTCCAGGCTGATCTGAAGTTCACTTTGTAGTCCCAGACTGGCCTCAAACTCGAACACAGTGACCCTCCTACCTTTGCCTCTTGAGTGTTGAGATTAAAGGTGTGTCACCACACCTGGTGAATCTTTCAGGTTATTTATGCACACATGCAGAAAGACACCCCCCACACACATTATTGCCTTTTTAAAAAAGGATTTATTTTTATTTATTAGAGAGGGAGAGAGAGTGAGAATGGGCGCACCAGGGCTTCCAGCCACTGCAAACGTGCTCCAGATGCAGGTGTCACCATGTGCATCTAGCTTACATGGGACCTGGAGAATCAAACCTGGATCCTTAGGCTTTGCAGGCATATGCCTTAACTGCTAAGCCATCTCTCCAGCCCTTTGCCTTTTATAGCAACCAATTACTGTCATTTGTGCCTGGGGTTAAATTGTTAGTCCTGAGCCGACAATGACTTCTTGTTCTTGCTGCCACCTGACATACTCTTATAAAATTGTGTTGCTGGAAATCCACATTTTTTCTATTTACCTTAATTATTAGTTCACACTTTAATGTAAATATTGGCTTTTATTTTACGTACAGAATTGGTGAGTTTGAAGCCTTTTGGAATCCATAGACTCCTTTCAAGGATATTCAAGTCTAATATGAAATGTAATATGTATTATAGAAAATCACTCCTCACTGTAGTAGGGGCTTTTCATATGTACTCCTGAGAGACTGTAGATCAATCTTAAATACATCTTATACTTAAAGCTTTATTTCTCCTTAATCTAGGCGACAAAAGGCTAGAGAGAGGCAGCAGAAATTGCTTGCAGAGTTTGCTTCACGACAGAAAAGCTTTATGGAAACTGCAATGGATGTTGGTAAGTCAAAATCTTGTACACTTATTCTTTTTTGGGGGAGGGGTGTAGTCATTGGTTACTTTGCTCTCTAGCTCAGTAATATGTTCAAGTCTTCTCTGTTAGTTCTAATTCAGTAGTTTTGAACTTTGGCTGCACATTAGAACTATTCTAGCCCCTTTACTATTCATGCTTGCATTTTACCATGGACTTGCTATAAAGAATCTTTGGGAGTGGGGCTCAGGCTTGGTGTTCTTTTGAAAGTTCCCAGCTGATTGTAATGTCCAGCCAACCAGGGTTGAAAATCAATGCTCTTTAATTCTTTGTTGTTGTTCTTTTTTTCTTTTTATCTTGGGGGAGGGAGGAAAAGCTATTAACAATCTATAGTGAAGTGTTTATTTCACCAAATCTTATTGGATATTCAGTTAGTTCTTTTAAATATTATGCTACAATAAATAATACTGCAGTAAAAAGGCAACCTAATTTTCTAAAACTTGGATATCACTATACCTGTGCTTTAATCGCCTCTAAGTAAGGATTAATGTTTGTTAGCTAGGAAAGTATATGCATCCATTTACAGTGATATGAATCTGATATTAACTCAGATATTTTTAATGTGTTGCCAGTTAAAAATGCAAATAGTTTTTGGACTAATGAAAATTTCTAATTTGGAAATTTGTTACTTATATCAGTTACTTTCTCATTGCTGGAACCAAATGTCTGACCAGAAACTTAAGAATGGCAGGGTTTCTTTCAGCTTACAGTTTGAGGTTACAGTCCATCATATGGATGGAGGCAGGAAGCATGAAGCAGAGCTGTTCACATTGCATCCACACTCAGAAACTAGAGAGTGATGAATGCTGGTGTTCAGCTAGCTCTCTCCTTTTTATCCAGTCTAACTGGAATGATGCCACCCACAATTAAGGTGGTTCTTTCCAGCTCAGTCAACCTAATCAAGATAATGTCTCATAGGCATGCCCAGAGGCTTGTCTTCTCACGCGATTCTAGGTCAAGTTGACTGTCAGTATAAACCATCCCAACATCTTTATTGGTTAATTATTAGTCTTCTGTAAAGTTTTATGTTTAATAAAATTGAGTTAGAAAATGTTTTGATGACTTATGAATGAAAGATGCTATTGCCTTACAGTTAATGCACTACCTACCTATTTGAAAAATAGTTATATTAATTAACTTATTTCAAACATAATCACATGTGCCCCCCTGTTTAGGATAGCTGAACTAAAAGTAGAGTTCGTGTTTAAAAGCTTTAGTTCCAGTAGGGGAGAGAAGGTAAAAGAGTTCTGATATGATGGTCTGAGGAGATGGCACCAGTTGTTTGGTAAGCAGAATTTAGGTGTCTGTTTCAATCAGGGAGGGAGAGAGAGAAGTACTAAGAAAATTTCTCAGAAGTAAGTATATCTGACAATAGTAAATGTCCTCTCTCTAGTACCACCACAACAGCTGTAGTATAACAGCTAGGTTCACTACTCAGGACCTGTTGTAGGAGATACTTTGTGATAGCTGGCTGCCGAATATTCTCTACTCTGTAAAGTTTCTTCTGTTAGTACTATTTTTATATTGAAGTAAAGTTTACATGTAATAAAATACATACATTTAGTACATGGAGTGTCTAGCCTTTTAACATTGTGACATGACCTTCCCATCTAAAAATATGTTGGGCCCTATTCATGGCTGTCCTGGGATGCATATGGCCTGCAGGGTGAACATGCCTGATAAAGTATGTAGTGAAGTTCCCCGCACCCCCCAAAGTGGGGGGTCTCACTTTAGCCCAGGCTGACCTGGAACTTATTCTGTGTTCCAGGCTGATCTCAAACTCAGTGATCCTCCTACCTCTGCCTACCGAGTGCTGGGATTAAAGGTATACACCACCACACCCAGCCTGTAGTGAGTTTTGATAAGTGTATCAACTCACGTGAGACTTTTAATCATAACATAGAATGTTCCTATCTTTCCCAAAAGCTCTCTTGTCTCATTTTCTGATATTAGCCCACTTAAGCACATGGAGGACCTTGAGGTTCACTCATTTCCTAGTGAAATGGAAGAATTAGGACCAAAGTAAATCAGTTCAAGTATGAACTTGAAAATTATGTATTATAAAATGATGTATTATATAGATAAGCCCATTCTTTTTGTCCTCCCCCCTCTCTTCTTTTTTGTTTTCTGAGTCTTATGTAGTTCAGACTAGCCTCAAACTTTCTATGTAGTTGAGGTTGGCCTTAAACTCCTGATTCTTCTGCCTCCATCTCCAAAGTGTTGATATTACAGGCATATATTACCATACCTTGCTCCCAGCAACTCTTATGTTCATGCTGTAGTAAATTGTAAGTTCTCCAAGTAGCACATATATTCCAGTAACATGTTACAAATAAAATTTTATTCATAAGAAAGCTTTTTGTGGCTACTGTTATAGAAATAGTGGCTTTAATGGTTTATTATTGGAGCCAATGCATGCATGTCTTATAGTTAGAGGAATATAGCACACAATATAATTATAAATACTCATTTTATACTGTATGACAACCAGCTAAGTTTATAAAGATGATATAATCCAGTATTCATTTAAAATTTAAAACAATACACACAAAAACTTATTCAGAATAGATCACAGACTTACATATATAGTAAAAATATTATTAATCTTCCATGAGAACATATAGGAGAGATCTGTGTGACTTGATTTGGTGATGAGTTTTTAGGCTGACCTTGAACTCCTGATCTCCTACCTCTGCCTCTTCAGGAATTTCCTGCCAGTGTGCATTACCACAGCTGGCTGTGATGAGTTTTTAGATGTAACATCAAATGCATGATTGAAAGAGGAAAATGGATTAGTTGGACTTCATGAAGAGTAAGCTCTAACACACTGTTAAGAGACTCACATGATAACTCATGCATTGAGGGAAAAATATTTGCAAAACACACATCTGGTGAAGGACTGGTATCCAAAATATATAACGAATTCAACAATAAGGAAACAACCCAATTAACATATGGGCAAAAGAACTAAATGGGACTTTCCAAAAATAATGTGTAGGAAATAAGCATATCAAATATGGTCAGCATTTGTCATTAGGGAAATATAAATTAAAACAGTAGGAACCCTCTGCACAGTTGTGGCACAAATCTAAAAATCTGACATTCAGTTGTTTGTAGAACGTAGATCAAAATTAATATGTTGTGAAGTCCGTGGCAGTTGCTTCTTAGAAAAGAGGACTGTAGTTATGTAATTAATTTACGAATAGGTTATAAAGAGTATTACATGTTCCTAAAGACTAAATTAAAATTTTGCATCAGTTTAAACAACGTAGTTCTTTCTGGTCAGGCATGGTGGCGCATGCCTTTAATCCCAGTACTTGGCAGGCAGAGGTAGGAGGGTCGCCCTAATTCGAGGCTACCCTGAGACTACGTAGTGAATTCCAGGTTAGCCTGGGCTAGAGTGAGACCCTGCCTTGAAAGAGAAAAGCAAAAAAAGAGAGAAAATTCTTTCTGCATACCTCTGGGCTACAGGCCACACTTTATCCAGTGCTAATGGTGTTTTGCTATTGACTAATATTCCCCAGGGGCAGCTTAATGATTTGAACAAAAGTTCCATCTCACATTATTGGAGGGTATAATCCCTATCTCATTTACCCATTCTTTCTTTAATTTAACCAGAAAACCTCATAAATATGAAAGCAAAACATGCAGCAGCAAGAATTTTAATTGTTTTACAAATACTTATTTTACCTCAGTCTAATGAAGTTATAAGTATAAAAGTTAAAAGTAAAGGCAAAGGCTATTTGTAAATAAATCTGTGCTAGAGGGCTTTTAAGTAATTTTAACCAATGTTAAAAAATTTGTAACAATGTTAACTCATAAGTACAACTCAGATGTTCATGAATACTTAGGCTTCTACACAGATGCATATATTGTAAGCTAACTTTAAATATTAGGTTTCATTATCTATATTTTTTTTCTTTTCAAAATTTTTTTATTAACAACTTCCATGATTATAAAAAATATCGCATGGTAATACCCTCCCTCGCCCCATTTTCACCTCTGAAACTCCATTCTCCATCATATCCTCTCACCATCTCAATCAATCTCTCTCTCTCTTTTTTTTTTCAATTTTTTATTAACAACTTCCATGATTATAAAAAATACCCCATGGTAATACCCTCCTTTCTCCCACTTTTGCCTTTGAAACTCCATTCTTCATCATATCCCCTCCCTTTCTCAATCAGTCTCTCTTTTATTTTGATGTCATCATCTTTTTCTCTTCTTATGATGGTCTTGTGTAGGTAGTGTCGGGCACTGTGAGGTCATGGATATCCAGGCCATTTTGTGTGTGGAGGGAGCATGTTGTAAGGAGTCCTACCCTTCCTTTGGCTCTTACATTCTTTCCACCACCTCTTCCGCATTAGACCCTGAGCCTTGGAAGGTGTGATAGAGATATTAGAGTACTGAGCACTCCTGTCACTTCTTTCCAGCACCATGATACCTTCTGAGTCATCCCAAGGTCGTTGCCATCTGAAAAGAGAAGATTCTCTACCCAAAGTGAGAGTAGCATTAATGTAAGGGTATGAGCATTAAGAGAAGTGCTTACTGGGCAGTTTGATAAGCATAGTATATACATTTAGCCAGACAGCAGCAGACGTTACACCCCTAGGGCTCATGACTACTGTTTTAAGTTTTCAGTATCAGGGATGTATTCCCTCCCATGGAGCGGGCCTCCAGTCCAGTTAGAGGGCAGTTCGTTTCTACCATGATAGACGTGCCACTGTTGCACCCGTTGGCTCATTTGGCCTGGCTGGCCAAATATAAGGCTTGCAGTGTCCACTGTTGAGTATCTTCACTGGTGATTTCTCTTTCTTCCATTGAACTACATGCAGAATGGCTTCTTCCAGCTTTCTATCAGCTGGTCTACATGAGGAGGTTATTATTATCTATATTTTTATCTGTGTATCCATCCCTTCTTCTCTTTCCTACTCCTCCTTCCCCCCTTTCCTTCCCTTTCTCCCCTTCTTTTCCTACCTTCTTTCCCCAGCCTTCCTGATAGGGTCTCACTGTGTGGCCCAAGCTGGTCTTAAGCTATTGAGCTCTTGCTTCAGCCTCCCCAGTGCTGGGATCATAGGCATGTGCCACCATGCGCAGCTTTCAAAGTATTCAATTCTGTGTTGTAACTAACAAACAGTAGAATCATTATATCACTTAGCAGTTTCTATATAACAAAACTTCCTGAATTTAGTGATTTAGGAACAACCTCTTGATATTTCTCATAAGGCAGTAGATTGGCTAAATCTGCTAATTTGGACCAAAATTTTCTGTAGAAGGTTTACCTAATCTCATATGAGTCTGTGATCTGCTGATTATTTAAATGGAGGCTGCCTTCAGCTGAGCTTGTGGGAACCCTTAACTCTGCTCAATGTTGTCTCCTCTTCTCCAGCAAGGTAGCTTAGACTTAGTCTCATGGAGATGGCAGAGTTGAGAAAGAGTGAGAGCAACAGAAAAAGAAAATATGCAAGATCAATTCAGCCTAGTTTTGGATAGGCACACTATTTCTGTTACATTGCTGAAAAGTGTGGGAAAATAAACTTTTTTTTTTCTTCTCCTGGTTTGTGCTGGGCATCAAACCCAGGGCCTCAGAAATGCTAAGCAATACTCTACTACTGGGCTAGCCCCTAACCTCTATAATTTTATGAGAGGAGGAGTTGCAAAGCGACATTATGACTTCTTCCAATAGCAGAGAATTACTGCTGGAGTTGGAAGAAGCAGAGAATTAGGGCCATTTTGCAGTCACTTTAACAGTGTTTGTAAACAGAACTTTAGCAAAGTGAATTAGCATTAAGAGGAATCATCTGCTTAATACAGATAGATTCTTTTTTATAATATATTCTGTTTTTTGAAAATATTATTTATTTATTTATTTATTTGAGAGAGGAAAAGAGGCAGAGTGAGTGAGGGGGAGAGAGAGAGGATGGGCGCTCCAGGGCTTCCAGCCACTACAAACGAACTCTAGATGCATGCACCACCTTGCACATTTGGCTTACATGAGTACTGGGGAATCGAACCGAGGTCCTATGGCTTTGCAGGCAAGCGCCTTAATCACTAAGCCATTTCTCCAACCAGATTCTTTTTTCTATTGATACAAAACCACACAAATTAACTATTCATCCTTTTTGCTTTTATTATAGTAGCAGCAATTATGGTAACTTTAAATAGGAACTTTGTTCTAAAGGATATTAGTTTTACCCAGGAACACAAAATTTTAATTATACTGAAAAGTAGAGTTACTTAGCAATAAGAACATTTTAATTATGAGTCTTCTTGTTTTTCTTTTTTGTTGTTGTTGTTGCAATCTCAGTTTCACATCTGCATTCATGCACTCAGTTTAGTAGATTGTAGGTCATTATAATTTCTGTTGAACCATTTTATAGAAGTATATAATCTTTACATTTTTGTGAAGAGGGATGTAGAAAATAAATGCAGATATTGATGTATATATGTAGGTGGCAGAATTAAGTATTTTTATTATACTCATTACAGACTGTACTCAGTTATTCATTTAGAGCAGGGATCATTGAACTTTTACAAACAATATAACTGCATATTCAGCATGCCCTGTATCCTCTTGTGTGTGGTTGTGTGTGTGTGTGTGTGTGTGTGTGTGTGTGTGTGTATAGGCCTTCTTCTCTCCCTGTCCACCTTAGTCTGAAACAGTGTCTCTCACTAAACATGGAGCTCACTGATGTGGCTGCACAGACTAATATAGACAGGTCTGTTTCCATTTTCCCACCACTGGGATAATAGGCACGAGCCACCAGGCCTGGCATTTTATATGGGTGATAGGGATCTGGACTCAGGTCTTCATACTTTCATTAGAAGTACTTTACCCACTAAGGTATCTTCTTACTTTCTAATAAACCCTTTAATGTTCTCTTTCTTTTAACTATTTATTCAAAGAGTAACAGCTATTCCTTCTTAAAAATTTTTTTGTTTATTTTTATTTATTTATTTGAGAGAGAGAGAGAGAGAGAGAATGGGCTCACCCAGACCTCCAGCCACTGCAAACGAACTCTAGACACATGTGCCCCCTTGTGCATCTGGCTTACATGGGAATCAAGCCTCGAACTGGGGTCCTTAGGCTTCACAGGCAAGCGCTTAATCGTTAAGCCATATCTCCAGCTCCAGCTATTCCTTTTTTAAGAAATTAGACAATTTCATAAATGTGCATATGCTGAACATATTCAACCTGTTACCCTCTCTTGGCCCTCCCACTGAACCCCTTCCTCTTCCCAGCTAGCCCCCCTTTTTCATGTTTTCTTTTTGGGGTATCCAATGAATTTAATTAGAGTTGCTTGCATGAGGAAAGGCGGAAGGTTGTTTACTGGAGCATGGGCAACTTATCAGTATATATACTGCAAAGAAAATGTCTCCCCTTCTCTGGAAAGGGTAGGACCTCATGAACCCCTTCCTCATCCGTGACTGAATGTTGATGAGGCCTCATCTTGTGTGGGTCTTGTACAAGTTCCCACAACTGCTGCATGTTCATGAGTGCAGTGCTGTGCTAAGTCTGGAAGACTGTGGTCCATGGCAATCTTCCCCTTCTTCTGGCTCTTACATTCTTTCTGTCCCCTCCTCCACAAGGTGTTATCTGAGCCTTGGAAGGGGTGATGTGAATGCTGAGCTGAAATAGGGCTGAGCAGTCAATAGTCACTTACTCTTCAGCACATGAGTTTTTGCTGTAACTCCCATCCATTGCAGAGAGAAGCTTCATTGACCCAAGCTGAGAGCAGCACTATGGGCATAAACATAATAAATTCTTAGAAGGCCCTTTGGTGTGAACATCGTGTACATTTTGCAGAACAATAGTAGTAGCTTCCCCAGTAGGGCCTATGACCTCTCCAGCCATGGGCTCGAATTCTGTCCTGTGGAGCAGGCCTTAAGTCTAATCAGAATATGGTTGGTTGAGCCCACAACAGTTACCTCACTATTACAGAGTAGCATGTCTGACCTGGCAGATTGGTATCAGGGTCTTCAACTTGAGTAAGACCATTGCTGACTTTTCTTCCTTAGTAGCCTACATACAACCTTCTAGAACTATAAAAGCCTATGTAGTCTCAGGGTGGCCTCCAACTCATGGTGATCCCTCCTTACCTCTTATAGAGAGAGAGAGATATTTTGTTTTTTTGAGGTAAGGTCTCGCTCTAGCTTAGGCTGACTTGGAGTTCACTATGTAGTCTCAGGGTGGCCTCAATGGCCTCAAACTCATGGTGATCCCCCTACCTCTGCCTCCTGAGTGCTGGGATTAAAGGTGTGTGCCACTACCACCCAGCTTGTTAAAATATATATTTTTTAAATTTAAAAAAATTTTTAAATATTTTATTTTTATTTATTTATTTGAGAGAAGAAAGAGGCACAGTGAGAGCGAGAGGGAGAGAGAGAGAGAGAGGGAGGAAGGGAGAGAATGGGCGTGCCAGGGCCTCCAGCCACTGTAAACGAACTGCAGATGCATGTGCCACCTTGTGCATCTGGCTACGTGGATCCTTTAGCTTTGCAGGCAAGCACCTTAACCGCTAAGCTATCTCTCCAGCCCTAAAAATTTATTTTGAAAGAGAGAGATAGTTTGGGCATGGTAGGGTCTCGCCACTGCAAACACCTCCAGATACATGTGCCACTTTGTGCATATGGCTTTATGTGTGTACTGGGGAATTGAACCCAGGCTGTTAGTCTTTGCAAGAAAGCTTTAATGACTGAGTCATTTCTCCAGCCTTCTGGGAAAAGCTTCAAATTCAGTTCCATCTTGATTTCTCTCCTTTGCAACCAAAGTGTGTCATGTCTTCAGGAACAGGGTCATTTGGTTCTGGTGAGCAACTAAGAGCAGTGGTAACAGCTTGTGTTGTTTTGGGGGCTCGAGGGGCCTCCCTGACCAACAAAGCAGTAGCCAGTATTCTTACTTTTAATCCTACACATTACTTTTTTGTTTCTGGTCTTCATGTGACTGTATACAATATGCATTTTCTTGACCCTCATTTTATTTATTTTATTTTTATTTATTTATTTATTTATTTCTGGTTTTTCGAGGTAGAGTTTCACTCTAGCTCAGGCTGACCTGAAATTCACTATGTAATCTCAGGGTGGCCTCGAACTCATGGTGATCCTCCCGAGTGCTAGGATTAAAGGCATGTGCCACCACACCCGGCTTGACCCTCATTTTAGTTCAGAATCGAGTGTTTTCCATTTTTCCATATTTGTAGAGGTGAAAAGCAGTAATCACATTTAATTTTTTGTTTGTTTATTTATTTGTTTGAGAGCAACAGAGAGAAGGAAGCAGAGAGAGAGAGAGAGAGAGAGAGAGAGAGAGAGAGAGAGAATGGGCGCGCCAGAGCTTCCAGCCTCTGTAAACGAACTCCAGATGCATGCGCCCTCTTGTGCATCTGGCTAAAGTGGGTCCTGGGGAATTGAGCCTCGAACCGGGGTCCTTAGGCTTCACAGAGAAGTGCTTAACCGCTAAGCCATCTCTCCAGCCCAGTAATCACATTTAATTAAACACAAGCATTTAACTTGGTCATAGGTCCTTTTTAAAATTTTTATCAAGATGTCAAAATTGGAACTTGAATGATAAAATCAATAAATTATGTGTGCACGCACACACACGTACACACGCTTTGCTTGTTTGTTTTTGAGATACTGCCTTCATATATATGTAGCCTCGAACCCATGAGATACCTCCTGCCTCAGCCTCTCAAGCGCTGGAATTTCAGGCATATGCCACCACTTCCGACTCCAATAATATTTTAATGCATTATAGAACATGAAAAGGCAGTGACCTTTCTCTTGTTTAAGGAAATAAACCATGGCTTTTTTTTTTTTTTTTTTTTTTTTGAGTTAGGGTCTCACTATAACTCAGGTTAAGCTGAAACTCACTCTGTAGCCTTGGCTGGCCTTAAACTCACAGTGATCCTCCTACTTCAGCCTTCAGTGCTGGGATTAAAGGTGTGAGCCACCATGCCCAGCCCCTCCCTCTTTTTTATAATGAATTTTCTCTCTAACACATCTAAATGGAGTTTTGTTTTTATTTTTGAGGTAGGGTCTCGCTCTAACCACAGGCTGTATACAATATGTATTTTCTTGATCGTCATGTTATGTTATGTTATGTTATGTTATGTTATGTTATGTTATGTTATGTTATTTGATTTTTTTGAGGTAGGGTCTCACTCTAGCTCAGGCTGACCTGGAATTCACTATGTAGTCTCAGGATGACCTCGAACTCATGGTGATTCTTCTAACTCTGCCTCCCAGGTGCTGGGATTAAAGAAGTCTGCCACCATGCCCGGCATCTAAATGTAATTTTATGTCAAATCTTAATGACCTATGGTACTTTCTTTCTTTTGAAGTGTTCTTTTCATTTGGTCCATTTATTTACACAAACAACATACTTTCTGGCTTGATCTCTTCATGTACTATTTTCTTATTTCTTTGTTGACTTCTTTTTAGTTCCATTAATACTAGGTATGTCCAGACATTTATTTAGATTATTGTCCCCTTTCCTCCTTATAACCTTTTTTTTGGTTTGTTTTGTTTTATTTTGTTTTGTTTTGTTTTTGAGGCAAGCCCAACAGAATGTTCCCCTTTTTTTATGAGAGGGAAAGGGGGAGAGAGAGAGAGAGGCTTGCAGACACATGCAGCACCTTGTGTGCATGTGCCACCTCACTCTTTTGCATTTTGTGTCTGGCTTATGTGGGATCTGGAGAGTCAAACATGGGTCCTCAGGCTTCACAGGCAAGTACCTTAACCACTAAGCCAGCCCCTCCCCCCCTTTTCCCCTGAGGTAGAATTTTGCACTGACCCAGGCAGACCTGGAATTCATTATGTAGTTTCAGGCTGTGATCCTCCTACCTCTGCCTCCGGAGTGCTGGGATTAAAGGTGTGTGCTGCCAGGCGTGGTGACACACGCCTTTTAATCCCAGCAATTGGGAGGCACAGATAGGAGGATTGCCTTGAGTTCAGGGCCACCCTGAGACTACATAGTGAATTCCAGGTCAGCCTGAGCTAGAGTGAGACCCTACCTCGGAAAAAAAAAAAAAAAAAAAAAAAAAAAAAAAAGGTGTGTGCTAACTTTAAAGGCCCAGTGTGATCTTTTTTTTGCGTGTGCACTTGTATGTGCTTACATGTTTGTGTGGGCACACACAGGTGCCTCTATGTGGAGACCAGAGGTTGATATTGAGTGTCTTCCTCAGTCACTCTCCACCTTATTCTTTAAGACAGGGTCTGTTGCTGAGCCTAGAGATCACCAATTTGTCTATATTAACTAGCCAGTAATCCTCAAGGATTCCCTTGTTTCTGCCTCCGAGTGGTGAAATTATAGGCATATGCCACTACACCTGCCATTTTGTATGGTTTCTGGGCATCTGAACTCAAGTCCTTATGTATGCATGGCAAGCACTTTAACCATTGAGCCATTTCTCCAGCTTCTTAGTTACTCTAATGAAATATGAGCTATGTTTATCTGTGAGTCTTCATTAAAAATATCAAAACTTGGGCTGGAGAGATGGCTTAGCAGTTAAGGTACTTACTTGCATGTGAAGCCTAAAAACCCATGTTTGACTCTCCAGGACCCACGTAACCAGATGCACGTGGTGACACAAGCGCACAATGTCACACATGTGCATAAGGTGGTGCATGTGTCTGGAGTTTGATTTCAGTGGCTTGAGGCCCTGCTGTGCCACTTCTCTCTCATGCACACTTTCTCTCTCTCATAAAAATTTACAAAAAAATATCAAAACTTGACATTTTTCTTCAGTTTTACTGACATATAATTAATTTTACATACAAATCTATACCTTCACCTTTTTTTTGTTGTTGTTGTTGAAGTAGGGTTTCACTCTAGCCCAGGCTGGCATGGAATTCACTATGTAGTCTCAGGGTAGCCTTGAACTCACAGTGATCTTCCTACCTCTGTCTCCTAAGTGCTGCCATTAAAGGCATGTGTCAACACGCCCAGCTATACCTTCACTTATTTAAACATCTTACTGAACACTTCTGCTTCCCTGGTCTTCTAGTTCCCTCCATCTCTTTGCCACTATGGGCAGCCTAACTGACACTTAAGAATTTAAATTTTTATTTAGAAATTATGGTTATTCTCATATTTCATTTCTTGGTGCTAATGGCATATCATCAGAAGATTATTGTCATTTTTATAACATTTACTTTTATTTTTATTTTTTTGAATTTTAAAATTATTTTATTATTTTCTAATACATATTTTTCATTGACAACTTTTATACCTACAGACAAGAAATCATAGTATTTCCCTCCCCTTCCCCACATTTCCCTTCATAACTCTGCTCTCCGTCATAGCCCCTTCCCCTCTCCATTAGTCTCTCTTTTAATTTGATGTCATAATCTCTTTCTCCTATTATGAGGATCTTTTGTAGGTATTGCTAGGCACTGCGAAGTCTTGGATATTGAGGCCAAATTCTCTCTGGACAGTTGTATGTAAGGAGTGGTACCCTTCCTTTGGCTCTTAAATTCTTTCTGCCACCTCTTGCACAATGGATCCTGAGCTTTGGAGGGTGTGAGATGTTTCATTGCTGGACACTATTTTTGCTTTATTAACATGTAATAAGGTGATCTGTAATTATTTCCACATATGATCATATTGGTAACTATTATTTCTGAGGTATCACTAAAATTCAGAGTAAGGAAGCAGTCTTATTTATTTATCTGCAAGCAGAGAGAGAGAGAGAAGAGAGACAGAGAGAATGGGTGTGACAGGGCCCCAGCCACTGCATGCTAACTCCAGATGCATGCATTACTTTGTGCATCTAGCTTTATGTGGGTACTGGAGAATCAAACTCAGGTCATAAGGCCCTGAAAGCAAGCGCCTTAACTACTGAGTCATCTCTCCAGCCCTCTTTTCCTTTTATCCTCTAGTATATATTTATATATTACCTTTTTTTTTCCTTATTAGCTGCCATCTTGTGGTAAATTTCCTTTCTGAGGGAGTTCTTATGTTTATTACTTGTTGCCAAGACAAAGTACCTTACCAGAAACAACTTAAGGAAGGAAGGAAAGGGTTTATTCAGACTTGCAGCTTGGAGGGACACATTCCATCATGGCAGAGAAGGAGCAGGAGACCACTGGTCAAATTGCCACAATCAGGAAGCAAAGGATGAACAGGAAGTGGGGCCATGCTATAAAACCACAAGGCCTGCCCCCTTGACGCACTTACTGCAGCAATGTTTGTACACCACCTAGTGCTTCCACAACCTTCCACGCAGTGCCACCAGCTGGGGACATTTAACATTCAAACTACAGCAGTGCCTCAGAGTAAATTAAACAACCTTCTCCTTTTTTCCTTAAACTGTTATGTTAAAGTTTTTTTCTCTGATAGAAATATTTTTGCTTCTGTGTTTATCGTGTCAATTCTTACTGGTGTAACATCAGAAGTATATTTAGCCATAGATTATTTAATGTCATTGTATCTGTACTTTACCTTTTTTGTCTAACTTTTACTGTTTTTTGTTTGTTTGTTTGTTTGTTTGTTTGTTTGAGGCAGGGTCTCACTCTAGCCCAGGCTGACCTGGAATTCACTATGTAGTCTTGGGATGGCCTCGAACTCAGGGCAATCCTATCTCTGCCTCCCAAGTGCTGGGATTAAAGGTGTGCGCCACTACGCCCAGCTTTTGTCTAACTTTTATTGAGTAAAATTTAACTTGAACAGTTTCAATAATACTATGTACTTTATTGATATTTAAGTGCAGAATTATTTGAAATAGATTTTTCTGCATTTTATTTGAAAGAGTCTTTTAAGAGTTATAGTTTCTCCCATCTCCCCAGATTCTCCTGAAAATGACATACCTATGGAGATCACCACAGCAGAACCACCAGTTTCTGAGGCTGTTTATGACTGTGTTATTTGTGGACAGAGTGGCCCTTCCTCTGAAGACCGACCTACAGGATTGGTTGTACTGTTACAAGCATCATCAGGTAAGGTCGAGTAGATTTTGAGTAGGAATTTTTAAAATTTTTATTAAGAGCATACTTTGTATGGTTATATCACGTGTTGGTACCATCTTTTCCCTCCTGTTTGCCCCCATTTCACTGGTGGCTCTCCTCATTGGGGTTGCTGGGATTCCCCTTGGGATTGTGGGTTATGCATTGTGGGAGTTATTCGGGGAGGCAATGCCTCTGGGCTCAATGTCCCAACCTGTGGCTCTCATATTCCTTCTGCCTCCTCTTCTGCAAAATTCCCTGAGCCTTGGTGGGTGAGTTTTAAGTCTGCTTCAGCTCTTACGAGCCTCTGGATCTTTGCTTTGGTAAGTATTGAGTATCCTTAGGGTCTGTCTCCTTCACCCTGGTGCTGATTGTGAGGTTTGCCATGAAAGTGGCACTCTTGCTCATCTCCCCAGTTCCTCTGTGGTTTCATCTGGGGCTTGGCTGAAGTGTGAGGGGTGGTTGATCTCCTAAGGCCTTGCTACATTCTGAAAAAGAAAAACAGATACTCTAGTAGAGGGTAAAGTCAGTATAGGTTAAATTGGATAAGCATTGTTAATTTAGGGAGATTTTGATGGCTGTAGCCCCTCCTTTAGCCAAAGACTAGTGGGAGCTTGACATTGGAAGGCATAATCTTTGTCTCCATAGGAATCAGACCCGGTTCCCAGTTCCAGATCTGGATTTCTTTCCACTGAGCAAATCTCTCGGCCAATCAGAAAGCCACTGGTTACCCACCAAGCCTGTGTGCCACCATTGCAGTAGTGTGTACTTCTTGACAGGCTGCTTGCTTCTGAGCAGCTTAGACTCCTGCTTGCTTACACCATTGTTGGTCTAGTCAGCACTACATGTGCTGTCTGGGGACCGGCTGTCTTTAGTAGGAAAGTTTTTGATGAAGGTACCCATAATATATGGCTAAATATCTGTATTAGATGAAGTTACATCCTTTTTGTTATAACTAAATACTTAGAGCAAAGATTGATTTAAATCCAAGTAGCAAATACTGTTTTTATAAAAATTTGTGTGTGTGTGTGTGTGTTCATGTGGGCTCACACATGCCATGATGCTCATGTGGAAATCTGAGAACAACCTCAGTGGTTGATGAGTGGTTAATTTCCTGAGCAACTGGGGTTATATTCAGAAAGGCATTGCCTATGGCAATATGTTAAAGGGTTTTCCCTACTTTTTCCTCTAGCAGTGTCAGAGTTTCGGGTCTGATATTAAGGTCCCCGATCCATTTGGGTTTGATTCTTTTGCATGGAGAGGGACAAGGGTCTATTTTCATCCTTCTACATATAGATACCCAGTTTTCCCAGTACCACTTGTTGAAGAGGATGTCTTTTTCTCCAATGAACTTTTGGCATTTTTGTCAAAAATCAGATGATTGTAGCTGCCTGAATTAACATCTGGGGCCTCTATTCTGCTCCATTGACTTACGTGTCTGTCTTTGTGCCAGTACCATGCTGTTTTGTTACTATGGGTTTATTTTTAAAAAATGGGTTATGGTGATACCGCCAGCCTTTTGTTGCTCAAAGTTGTTTTGGCTATTTGAGGTTTTTTTGAGAACAACCTCAGTGTCAGTCCTCACCTTCCATCACCTTGTTTGAGGCGCTGTCTTTTCTTGGCTGTTGCTGCATTCCAAGATCCATGAGCTTGTCTCTGCCTTCAATCTTGCCATAGATGTTCTGGGATTATAGACATATACTATAGTGCCTGGCTTTTTATAGGTTGTGAGGATCCAAACTGAGCCATTTTCTTGGCCTACAAAGACTCTGCTTTTTAAATTTCTATTTGTTTTTGGGTGTGCATGCCAGGTTGACCGTGTGGAGATCAGAGGGCAGCTCCGAGGTGTGTGTACAGGTTCTACTTTCTTTGTAACAGGCTGTCTTGCCAGTGCAACTAAACTGCCAGACTGCAAACAAATGTCAGATTAGCTGCCCTATGGGCTGCAGATTCTCCTGCCTCATTGGCATTGGCATCCCATTGTCATAGATACAGTGGTATAACACATACATCTGTCACTTTGCATCAGCTTTTTGTGGGTGCTGGAGAATTGAACCTGGGATGGCAGGCTTTGCAAGCAAGCCCCTTTAACTACTTAGCCATCCTCCCAGCCCTACAAAGATTATTTTCTTGGTTTTTATATTTCTGTCTGGGGCATGAGTATTAGAATAAAGCTTTAGCAGAGAAACTATGTATTACACATTTCCCTTCCCCCTAAAGTGTGTAGAGCTAGGTGATGGAGTTCAATTTTCTTGGTAATTTAATTGTTCTAAAATCTAGAAGCTTCTTTTTTTTTGGAGGGGGGGGCTGTTCTTTTTTCGAGGTAGGGTCTCACTCTAGCCCAGGCTGACCTGGAATTCCCTATGTAGTCTCAGAGTGGCTTCAAACTCATGGCGGTCCTTCCACCTCTGCCTCCTGAGTGCTGGGATTAAAGGTGTGCACCACCACACTCAGCATAGAAGCAAAGAGTCTGTTTATTTGAATAATATCCATCCTCCCATTCTGAAGTATTTTGAAATAGTGATGCACATTGTAGTCCTATGGATTATTTTTCAACCAGTGTTTGTATGAAGAAATTAAATCTGGAAAGAACTATATGTCTTGATTTTTAAACCACATATCAATGTTCTTTTATGTAGAAGAATGCAGGTGTTCAGATAAAAACCTAAAGGGGATGATTTAGAGTAGAACAGTAAAGGAGCCAGAGGTTTTGTATGTTATTAAAACTAAATAGGTAGCAATTCAAACTTGATTTTAGTCACAAAGTGATGATATTAATTGCATCCCCTAGGATAATCACTAAAACAGACATTTCCCTCCCAATCCAATAAGAAAACTAATACCAATAACAGAAATGAGAAGGAAATTAAAGTGATGCTCTAGAAGGCAGTAATATATAATTAGATGTGTTAAGGAACACATAGAAAACATATAGCAAAGCTACCAAATTATGTCCTTCCTTATTAATAATTGTTCAAAATATTATGTATTGTCTAGATCAAAGGTAGAGATTGACAGAATGAAGTAAAAAATTTGATCATTCTATATCTATGTATAAGATATTCTCTTCATTCATTCATTCTTGAGGTAGAGTCTGACTCTATTCAGGTTGACCTGGAACTCACTAGGCTGGCCTCAAACTCAGAGCCATCCTCCTACCTCAGCCTCCTGAATGCTGTGATTAAATATGCGCACCACCATGCCTGGCTAGATATTCACCTTAGATCTAAATGTATTAGTAGATTAAAAGTGAAAGGCTGGAGATGTAGCTCAGTTAATTGGGTACTTGCCCAGCATGGATGAAGCCCTGGGTTCCATCTCCAGGATCACATGACTTCAGCATGATGGCATACCATGTAATCCTAGCACTTGCAAGGTATGAAGTCAGGAGGATCAGAAATTCAAGGCCATCCTCAGCTACATAGTGAGTTTGAGGTTACATGAGACCTTGTCTCAAGAAACAAAACAAAACAAAACACAACACCCAAATCCTCCAAGACAAAACAAAAAAACCAAAAATGTGATAAGATGAGACGATAGTCCATGTGATAGTAATTAAAAGTAGGCTAAAGTAACTATACTAATATGAGACAAATTAGATTAAAGTTGTGTTAAGACACAAAGAAGGACATTAAATGTTGAGAAATATGTTACTCCACCCAGAAACTCCCAATTATATGAAATAATCATTAATAGAACTAAAGTAGAAATGTACATAGTTCTACAGAAATAGTTGCAAACTTCAGTAGGTAAAATAAATAGAAGATGCAAAGGAATCCAAACATTTGAGCAACACTGTAAAGCAATTAGACTCAAAAGAGATTTATTTATTTATTTCTTGTTTTGGTTTTTCTGAGATAGGGTCTCAATTGAACCCAGGCTAATTTGGCACTCCCTCTGTAGTTGCAGGCTGGCCTCAACCTCACAGCAATCTTCCTACCTCTGCCTCTTGAATGCTAGGATTAAAGGCATGTGCCACCACTCTTGGCCTCAGAAGAGATTTTTATGAACAGTGAATAAAAGTAGCTTACACAGTTTTCTCAAGTACACATAGAACATTTTCCCAGATAGACCATAGGTTAGGTCAAAAAAAACAAGAGCCAATAAAATTTACAAGATTAAAATCAACCAAAGAATCTTCTTTGACCACAATGGAATGAAACAAACAAATAAACTTCAAAAATGGAAGGAAAATTCATAAGTAATGTGGAAATGAAACAACATACTTGTGAAATTATAAGGTATTTTAAGATCAATTAAAATAAAACATGGGCTAGAGAGATGGCTTAGCAGTTAAGGCACTTGCCTGCAAAGCCATAGAACCCAAGTTCAATTCCCCAGGACCCATGTAAGTCAGCTGCACAAGGTGACACATGCATCTGGAATTTGTAGCAGCTGGAGGCCCTGATGTTCCTATTCTTTCTCTCAAATAAATAAATAAATAAATAAATAATATTTAAAAGAAACATACTGAAACTAAACCAGGGAAGTTGATAATAAATAAATAAATAAATAATATTTAAAAGAAACATACTGAAACTAAACCAGGGAAGTTGATAGCCAAAAATGCTTTTATTAAAAAAGAAGATCTCGCCAGGCTTGGTGGTGCACGCCTTTAATCCTAGCACTCGGGAGGCAGAGGTAGGAGGATTGCCTTGAGTTTGAGGCCACCCTGAGGCTACATAGAGAGCTAGAGTGAGACCTTACCTTGAAAAACAAAACAACAAAAAATTAATAATAATAATAATAGACGACGTAGATGAAAGAAATGATTTCTCAAAAACACACAGACTACCAAAAGTCACTCAAGAAAAAAAAAATTACTATTGTATTTACTGTTGAATTAGCAAAAATAAAACAAAGAAAATTGCAGGATTGAATGGCTTTACTGTGAATTCTATCAATATTTAAAGAATTAATAGTAAATCCTCAAGCTCATCCAGAAAATAAAGAAAAAAAAAAAAAAAACAGTTCCTAAACCAGTATGTCAGATTAGCATTATCTTTATACCACAGCCAAAGAAAGCTAAAATCCTCAACATGTCCTAGGAAATCAAATCCAGAAGTATGTGAGAAGATTATACATCATGTTCATTATGACTGAGCTATTAGCATTCACCTGGTTCTGTTTTATTTCTGCAGTGAGTACTATAAATTGCTCCAAATGCCAGGCCTTCAGTGATGTACCCATTTTTCTTTCCTTAGAAGCAGCTCTTCCTGTGCTTATTTAAGCTTTTAATATATCATTTAAAAATATTTTATTAAGCCGGGTGTGGTGGCGCACGCCTTTAATCCCAGTACTCGGGAGGCAGAGGTAGGAGGATCGCCGTGAGTTCGAGGCCACCCTGAGACTACATAGTGAATTCCAGGTCAGCCTGGGCCAGAGTGAGACCCTACCTCGAAAAACCAAAAGAACAACAAAAAAACAAAATAAAAATATTTTATTTGTTTGCATAGAGAGAGAGAAAGAGAAAGAAAATGGGCATGCTAGGGTCCCCAGCTGCAACTCCAGATGCATGCACTACTTTGTGCATTTGGCTTTACATGGCTTATTTTGAGCTTTATTTATGCTACAAAAGAAAATTAAAGTGTCATTTTCTTTTTAACAGTTGTTAAAATATTTTAGTAGTGGGAAACATAATACCATTTGTGAAAAGTAACCTGGCATATTATGGTAAATCAGATTTAGGTGCTAGTTATTTAATAAACTTTTGTCTCTGTTGTTAATGTAGTTTTGGGACAGTGCCGTGACAATGTTGAACCAAAAAAGTTGCCAATCACTGAAGAAGAGCAGATCTACCCTTGGGACACATGTGCAGCTGTTCATGATGTGAGGCTTTCATTATTACAGCGTTATTTTAAGGATGTAAGTACTTTTTATTTTATTATTGAATAGTTTTTTTTTTTTTTTTTTTTTTTTGTTAGGAATTGATCCTGGTACCTCCTGGATGCTAGGTAGCACTGTACCATAGACCAATGTTCCTGGCCTTTGAATAGTTTTTGAGTGTAAGATTGGTGGTGATTGTCCTCTAGAATTTCATTTTACATAGATTTTTCTTTTTACTATGTCTGTCTGATTTCAAACCTGAAAGTTTATTAGAACAGAATTAATATATTGATAGTAATAAAATGAAATCTGTTAATAAATAAAATTTTCAAGTAATAAATGTGATACTTGTTTTATTTATTTTGACGTGTGTGTAGTGTGGCATATTAATGTGTGTCATATGACTGTGTGTGTGCAGATGTGTGCATGCCTTGCACGTGTATGTACAGGCTAAAGGAGAACTTTGGATGTCCTTCCTTACCTCTCATTCTCATACTCATACTTCTTTAAAAATTTTTTTTATTATTTTTATTTACTTGAGAGGGAAAGAGAGAGAGGCAGATAGAGACAAAGAGAGAATGGGAGTGCCAGGGTATTCAACCACTGCAAATGAACTCCAGAAGCATGCATCACGTTGTGCATCTGGCTTAGATGGGTCCTGGGGAATTAAACCTGGTTCCTTTGGCTTTATAGGTGAACCTCTTAACTGCTAAGCCATTCTTCTAGCCTTCATTCTCATACTCCTTTGAGATATGGTCTCTTCCTCAAACCAGCCTGTCATTTTGGATCAGCAAGCCCCAGCTCTGGTCTCTGTCCACCATGGACTGGGGTTATAGATGTCCATGGCCATATCCAGCTTTTAATTTTTTTAAGTGCATTTATTTATTTAAGAAAAAGAGAGCTAGAGAGGATGGGAGATAGATAGAGTGGGGCGGGGGGATTGGCATGCCAGGGCCTCTAGCCACTGCAAACAAATTCCAGATGCATGTGCCACCTTATGCATCTGGCTTACTGGGTACTGAGGAATCAAACCTGCATCCTTAGGGTTTGCAGGAAAGTGCCAAGCCATCTCTCCAGCACACATCCAGCTTTTGAATGGGTTTCTGGGGAATCAAACTCAGGAGGTCTCAAGACCTCCCAGATCCTTATGCTTAAGTGTCAAGTGCTCTTAACTGCTGAGCCTTCTCCCTAGCCCTGATAAATGTTTTAAATGTTGTTTATTGTGAAATACATACAATTTAGCTCAATGGAATAATTAGCATTAATTATAAAATCTTTTAGTTCAGGTATAAATGTTTTATCTAGAGTTTTACTTTCATGTAAAGATACTCTGTAGAAACCCATTATGATACTTTCAAAATGTAAAGAGAAATAGGCTTAAATAACTATATCAGGCTGGGGATGTAGCTCAGAGGTAGACTTGTCTTCCTGCAATGTCTGAGCACATGGGTTTAATATATAGCACTGGAGCAAAAAGTGTGTAAGCCTGGCAGCCGAGTTTGCTTCCCCTGTACCCATGTAAAGTCAGATGTGTAAAGTGGTGTATCCATTTTCTCTCTACCCCCTCTCTCTTTGGAAATAAATAATAAATAAAATATTCTTTAAAAATATGAAATTGTTGTATATCATTTGTGATGTTGGAATGGATTATTCAGTAGGCTTTCCTTCCTTCAGTTTATTTTTACTTATTTATGCATTTATTTATTTATTCGTGGTTTTTCAAGGTAGGGTCTTGCTCTAACCCAGGCTGACCTGGAATTTACTATGTAGTCTCAGGGTGGCCTTGAACTCACAGCAGTCCTCCTGCCTCTGCCTCCCAAATGCTAGGATTAAAGGCATGCACCACCACACCTGGCTTTATTTTTATTTTTATCTTTTTATGAGGCAGGGTCTCACTCTAGCTCAAGCTGACTTGGAACTCACTCTGTAGTCCCAGGCTGGCCTCAAACTCATAGTGGTTGTCCTACTTCTGCCTCTTGAGTGCTGGGATTAAAGGAGTGCATCCCCATGCCTGACTCTACTGTTTTAGAAGCCCAGTACTGACCAGATGTGCTGGCACATGCCTGTAATCTCTACACAAGGAAGATGGAAGCAGGAGGATCAGGAATTCAAGGTTAGCCTCTACTGTATAATGAGATTGATGCCAGTTTGGGCTACTTGAGATCCTGACTCAACTGAAAACTAAACCAACTAACCAAACAAACAATGTCAAAGAGAGTAGCTTATTTATTTGATATTAACTATTCTAATCTGATTTAGCCCAAAATCTGCTTCTATTTCAAGCAACTCCAAAATGTCAACTAGAGATGAGCAGGCCGATGGTTATTTTCTGTTTTTAACAGCAGAAGTGTGCTCACCTGCTGTATTTCATTTATGCTGCTGCACATCTTTAAGTTAGCTGAGAGGACATTGCACTGGTCAGTATTTTCAGTGTTCATATATTCATCAAGTCTTGATTTCATTTTGGAACTTTATTCCCTGTCATTTAAAGGTCACTTGGTTATCGTACATTATAATATATAAATTGCTTTCAGGATAAAAATAAATTGAGATGATTACTCAGGTTTTTTTTTTTTTTTGGCTTATATATGTAGAGTGTGTGTGTGTGTGTGTGTGGTGTGGTGTGGTACTTCATATGCTCCCCTGTGGTGGTAGGACTCACCTATGACTGGGGGGAACTTCAGGTGTCCTGCTCCAGCACTCTTCAGCCAGTCTCTTTGCTGATTAAGCAGCTTGCAGGGTTCCAATGATTCGAGGTCTCTGCTTTCCTGTGATACTGTGGATACAGATGCATGAGGCCACACCCAGTTCTTTAAGTGGGATCTGAATTGTAGCAGCCTCAGGTCCTCTCAGGTCCTCATGCTTGCCCAGGAAGTGCACTTAGTAGCCGAGCCATTTCTCCAGCCCTTACTCAGTCTTTTAAGCATATAGAACATCTTATTAAAAAAAAAAAAAACTTTAAAAAATATTTTACTTATTTGAGAGAGAAGGAGAGAGGTAGGTAGAGAGAAAGAGAGAGAACAGGCACAGCAGGGCCTCTAGCCACTGGAAATGAACTCCAAATGCTTGCACCACTTTGTGCGTGGGTACTGGAGTATTGAACCTTGGTCATTAGGCTTCACAGGCAAGTGCCTTTACCGCTAAGCCATCTCTCCAGTCCAGAACATTCTTATTTGATAGCTCTCAAATTGATCATGAGATTAGCACTCATACTAGCCATTGTGCCTTATATTGCTCTGATCTTTCCATCTATTAACTATAGATTCTAAAGGGAAAATCCAAGTTCAGTCCCACATGCTATTTGTTGGAGGTTTGATGATGAAAATTTTAAAACAGAGATTTTGAAAATTTGGTTTATAGGATGAGAGGGTTTTTAGGAACTAATATTGTAGTATAAAGATAAGTAAGAACTGACATATATTGATCCTGAGCTTTCTGATGGTGATGACTTGGCTGTGGAATTTGTAGATCAAGAGGAAGGAAAAGATTCAGGGAGAGGAAGACAGGGTTTTGACATAGTAATTTAATATTAACTGAGCGATGTTGAACTGGATAGAATGGTGTCCACTAAATAAATGTACTTATGAGTATATATACTCAACACAGTACCCAGGCTTGCAGGATGGGTGAAATTACTAAGTCTATGGAAAGAGCAGTTTTTAAAAAATATTTAATTTATTTATTTATTTGAAAGAGAGAGAGAGGGAGAGAGAGAGAATGGGTGCATCAGGGCCTCTAGCCACTGCAAATGAACTCCAGACGTATGCACTACCTTGTGCATCTGGCTTATGTGGGTACTGGGGAATTGAACCTAGCTTCTTTGGCTTTGCAGGCAAGTGCCTTAACCGCTAAGTCACTTCTCCAACCCTGGAAAGAGTAGTTTTAATGATAAGAAAATATTGCTAAGAATAGAACCTTGAAGGGGCAGAAAGAAAAACAAGGGAAGAAAACTGTGGAGAGAGATTGGTGTTATATAAAGCCAGAGGGAAATAGGCATTTCAAGGAAGAAATTGCTAGTGTCAGATATGAAGAGGTTAAATGTCGCACAGAGCATATAAAATAATCACAACAGTGTAATTCACATGGAACTGTAATATCAAGCTTTTATTTATACTATGGAGAAAGACTTGTTCATAATATATATATATATATATATATATATATATATATATATATATATATATATATATGTTTTTTCATTGTGAGAATAGCTATTTGGGGGCTGGGAAGATGGCTCAGCAGTGAAAGGCACTTGCTTGCAAAGCCTGCTGGTCCAGGCACATACATTTGGAGTTTGTTTGCAGTGGCAAAAGGTCCTGGCGTGTGCACTTTCTCATTCTCAAATGAAATAAGATAAAATAATAAAAACAGAATAGATATTTGGACTATTTGAGGTAATACATGTGTTCTGATTTTAATCTTGCCTTAGGGCTGTCTAGTCAGAAGTTAATTTGTATCACAAAGCTACAAACTCCACATTAGTATACAGATGTGAAAATGTAAAAGGATTTGTGTGAATGTATTTAAATATGCTCATAATTCTTTAAAACTTACCTTTTATCTTTTTCTTTTTTGTCTCTGAAGAGTTCTTGCCTTTTGGCAGTATCAGTTGGCTGGGAAGGCGGTGTTTATGTACAAACCTGTGGCCACACATTACATATAGATTGTCATAAATCGTATATGGAGTCATTGCGGGTAAGTTGATTTAAAGGTGCTTGTATCTTTTCAGGTGTTAAATCTTTTTACAGCAGATGTATTCCAGTTCTACCCTTCAATTTTAGGGTTTCTTCTTTTCTTTTTTCTCCCCCTCCCCTTTCTTCTTTTTTTGTTTTTGTTTATTATTATTATATATGTATTTTCTTATTTTTTCAAGGTAGGGTCTTGCTCTAGACCAGGCTAATCTGGAATTCACTATGCAGTTTCAGGGTAGCCTTGAACTCACAGCAGTCCTCCTATGTTGGCCTCCAGAGTGCTGGGATTAAAAGAGTACACCACCACATCTGACTGCAATTTTCATTTTATACCTCATTTTAGCAGCTGACTTCCATTACTGTACTTTAGACTTTACTATTCTAGCTCAGAAATACTAAGCTTTGTTATCCTACCATATCATCTTATTGTAGGGTGATTTTCATCTTATTTTCACAGTCATTATTAGCATTCTAATCTTTTTACGTTTTCTTATTTATTAGCTCTTTTCCTTTTCTAACTACATTTCCCCCCTTTTTATTGACAGCTTCCATACTTACAGATAATAAACCATGATAATTCTCTCCCTCCCCCCACTTTCCCCTTCACAAATCTGTATTCCATTATATCCCCTCCCTCTCTCTATTAGTCTCTCTTTTAATTTGATGTCATCATCTTTTCCTCCTATTATGAGGGTCTTGTGAAGATAGTGCTAGGCACTGCGAGGTCATGGATATCAAGGCCAATTTCTGTCTGGTTGTTTGCACTGTAAGCAGTCCTACCCTTCCTTCAGCTCTTACATTCTTTCTGCCACCTCTTCTGCAATGGACCCTAAGTCTTGGAAGGTGTGAGAATGATGTTTTAGTGTTGAACATTCCTCTGTCATGTCTTCTCAGCACTATGGTGAAGTGCTTACAGGGCAGTTTGGTGAGCATAATATATACATTTAGCCGGGCAAGAGCAGACATTACACTCCTAATGCTCATGACCTCCCCTACCATAGGCTTTTGATTAGGTTTTCAGTACTAGGCATGTATTCCCTCCTATAGAGTGGGTCTCCAGTGTCACTATTGCACCCATTGGCTTATTTGGCCTGGCTGGCCAAACTTGAGGCTTGCAGTGTCTACTGTTTTCACCATTGATGGCTCTGTCTTCCATAAGACTATATGCAGTACAGCTTTTTCCAGTCTTTTTTGTCAGCTGGTCTATTGGAAGAAGGTTTTCAGCTTAGCTCCAGTTTGATTTCTTGGTGGCCTTGCAGCCCAGGCACGTGGGGTCTTTAGCAATAGGGTCTTATCCTGGTGGGAAACCAAGAACCTTGGCAATAGCCTATAATGTTTTGGGGGTATTAGCGTCCTCCCTGGCTAACAGCTCACTGGAAAGTATCCCATCCCTGGCACTGAAATTTTTCTAATAACAGTTTATGGCTGCCATTATCCAAAAAAAGTAGGTTATCATGTGGCTTATTTACAATATTCTGAATTTTGAGTGCACCTCCCCCCCACTCCTTTCTAACCTCATTTTGTATAATGTCTATTTTGCTTTTCTTCCCAGATTTTCAGTCTGCCCTCCTTGTTTTTAGACCTAGTCATGACACAAATCATGCTAGAAAAATCATGATACTAAGAGAACTGTTATCACAAACTTGTGGTTTCCTGTAACTAACAGTGGCTTAGACAAGTACCTGCTTTGATCAGTTTCAACTTCTGTTTGCTTCAGCAGCTATTCTAGCTCCTGCCTCCCCCATGCCAGATACTCCACTAAGTTCCAAGAATTTCCCCCCTTTTAAAATATCAGATTGTTTCTCTTATGTCACCAAGAAAACAGTATCTCTTTTGTATCGTACCTTTTAGATTCCTATGTTTTAAAAATAAATTCCAAAGTAAATGATCTCAACCCATCCTCAACCCATCCTCAACCCTTCCTTCCTTCTTTCCTTTTCCTTCCTTCCTTCCTTCCTTCCCTTCCTCCCTCCCTCCCTTCCTCTTTCCTTCCTTCCTTCCTTTTTCAAGGCAGGGTCTCATTCTGGCTCAGGCTGACCTGGAATTCACTATGTAGTCTCAGGGTGGCCTCGAACTCATAGCAATCCTCCAACCTCTGCGTCCTGAGTGCTGGGATTATAGGCATGTGCCACCCCACCCAGCTTTAACCCATCCTTTCTTTTCTACTCTTAGAGACCATAGTATTCCTGCTTCTGTTCAGAACATTTTTTCTTTGTTTCATTTTTTTTTAAATTATGTGTGTGTGTTTGCACGCGTGCATGTACATGTTTGTGTATGTACACATGCCAGGATATTTTACAACTGCAAACACACATCAGATACTTGTGCTACATTTTGCATCTGGCTTTACATGGGTGACTGGGGAGTTAAACCTATGCTAGTAGGCTTTGCAAGCAAATGCCTTTAATTGCTGAGCCATTTCCCCAGGCCCAAGAATAACTTTTCTGTCTGTACTCTAGGATTCCTTTCTTCCCAACATTGCAGATGCCTTTACCTATTGGAAGGTAACCTCTTTTTCTTTATACCTTGTTTTATTGCCTCTTCTGTCCCTTTTTAGCTCACAGAGACATCTAGGTGTCCATTCTGAATGCTTATCTTGGTCTTGCATTCCCATGTGGCTAAAGTCTTTTTTTTCCTCTAGCTTAACTTCTTAAAAATATTTCTTTTATGAAAGCAGATTTGCTATTTCGTACATTCCTAATTCAGAAGCATTTTTCTTTTTTCTATTCTATTCCTCCCTCTGACATTCAATCACTAGCCAAAGTTCCATTGATTCTTCATTATGCCCACTGATGCTTTGTGTGTATAATACCTTCTTTTAAAAAAATTAATTTTATTTATTTATTTATTTATTTAACAGAGAAAGAGGGAGAGAGAAAGAGAGAGAGAGAATAGGTGCTCCAGGGCCTCCAGCTACTGCAGATGAACTTCCGACATGTGCGCCCCCTTGTGCATCTGGCTAACATGGGTCCTGGGGAATCAAACCTGGGTCCTTTGGCTTTGCAGGCAAAAGCCTTAACCGCTAAGCCATCCCTCCAGCCCTACAATACCGCTAAGCCTTCCCTTCAGCCCTACAATACCTTTTTTTGTCTTGACTATTAGAGTTGCTTTCACATTGATTTCCTTATTCCAAGTCTAATTTATTGAGTGCCTTGATCTTCTGAACATGTAAATTTCATGACATATGTCATTGTTTGTTGATTTTTCTCCTGACATTGTAAAGTTCACTTTCCTATGAATGGAATTCAGATATTCTGTGGTCTTACTTGCCCATTGCTTTCTCTGTATCTTTTGTCAGCTCAGGATTAACAAGCTAATTGATATTTCCTTAAGCACATTATGCATTTTTATACATTCAACAATATTTCAGTGTCTACAATATTTCATATACTTTGATGTCAAACAACAATAAGGCATTGTTTACTATGTAGGTTACTTTCTTGTTGCTGTGATAAAGTTACTGATAAGGAGTTTTAAGGAAGGGAGGGTTGGTTTATTTGGGCTCATAGTTTGAAATACAGTCCATCATGGCTGGGAAGAAGTGATGTCAGGAACATGATCTGGCTGGTCACATTGTGCCTGCAGTCAGGAAGCAAAGGATAAATGCTGGTGCTGTCCCTCCTTTCTCATTTTTGTTCAGTCAAGGAGTCCAGCTCATGGAATGGTGCTGCCCATATTTATGCCTCTTCTTCCCACTTTAGTTAAATCAATGTAGAAACTCCCTCAAAGACACACCTAGAGGTTTTCCTCCGATGTGATTTTAAATTTGTCTAGTTGATAATCAAGATTAACCATCACACTATGTACTCAGTAGACAGAGTGCCCTAAATATTTTGAGATATCCCCAGGGTCTTACTGAAACATCTGTGATACACTAGAACATTTGATGAAGCACTTGAAGTCGTGAAGGTGCTTGGAGTTGTGAGAGCTGTGCCTGGAAAAGTAACCAGAGGCAGGTTGTAAAGGGTTTTGTGGATCATGTAAAGAATTTGGTTCTTAGATAGCTTCCTTAGGGAAAAATATCAAAGGCTCCTACATAGAGATTGTCCAAAACATTGTTAGAAAGATCACTGTGGCAGTTGTTTAGAGACACGCTCACAGGGAAATAAGAAAGAGTGCTATGCTATCATTTGGGAAGTAAGAATATGGTGGCATGGATATGGTTATGGCAGTGGAGATAGAGAAAAGGGTATTCTGGACTTGTGAGAGATTCTGTATAGAGCTTGAGGAGAAGGAAGAAATCAAGATGAGAGATGATGGTTGGAGTAGACAGTTCCACAATAAGCATCCAACTACACACAGTTTTATGGAAGGAAGGGATTTAGTTCAAACTTACAGATCCAGGGGAAGTATCATCAATGGCACAGAGTACATTCGATCATGCAATAGTGTGGTTGGAAGACTAGAGAGATTAACAAAGGGTGTTGAAGTAGTAAGGTAAAGGGGAGGATTTATATAACTTATTGCTTGTGTACTTGTGGGGTCAGAAGGCAGGAAGCTGAAGGAGTACTATGGCTTGTCTTTGAGGTAGGAGATGGAGCTTTATACTCCTTTAGTAAAGGAGCAGAGGTAGACTAGATTAAGGGAAAAATAAGGAAGTTGTTTGGAAAAAATACCTCTTTGGAATTGGGTGAGAGAATGCTTCCAAGGGTATTAGACTGCCAAGCAGTATTAATGACTTTGTAGCAAGAAGTAGTTTATTGTTAAGATGGTTTTTTTGTTTTGTTTTGTTTTTGTTTGTTTGTTTTTTAATGGTAGGGCTGGGATTCAAAACTAGAACTTTGCACCTTTACCCTGAACTACACTCCCAGCCCTGCCTAGAGGTAGTGTGTAGGTTCCAACAGATAGGCCTGAGAAGAAGGGACTAGGAAAGAATAGAATTTGGATCCAGAGTGTAAGATATCTGAATTTAATATTCACATATGGAATAACTTTGGGTCATACATGACTGGGATGTAGTCAATGATAACAGTTATAGCATCTGATAAAGTCAAGGAGCTACTGGTCTAGGGTACATGTATATAACCAAAGTTGCATAGGAGGATAGCAAATTTTAGAGTAAGAAAAAAAAAAGTAACTCTTCAGTGATCAGGACAGTGGGTGACAATGAAAAAGAAAGAAAAGGATGGTATCACTAAATGCCATAAGGCACAGACAAAAGAATGCAAGAGTAGCTGTTTCACACTGGCTCTGTAGATGAGGATTCTGAGGTGAAAATGAGCTAGGAGGGTGTTATAGTCACCTCTGCATTACTGGGACAAAACTCCTGACCAAAGCAGCTAAGAAGAGGAAAGAGCTTATTTGGCTTACAATCTTGGGAAGGGAAACTTCATGAGGCAGGGGAAAACATAGCATGAGCAGAGGCTGGACATCACTTCTGCTACATCAGTTAGAAAACAGCAAGAGTGAGCCGAGCTCTGGCAAGGGGGAGCTGGCTATAACACTCCAAAAGCCCATTCCAGGAACACACCTCCTCTTCTAACAAGGCCACCAGCTGGGAACCAAGTATTCAAACCACATGAATGTGTAGGGGACAGTTGATTCAAACCACCAGGAGTTACCTGGGAAACTTGAAGAAAGAACCTAATTTCAATTACAACAAGGAAGAGGACCAAGTACTCTGTGGAATTAACCCTACAGGAAAGCTTATCACAGAATGTCCTTCTATAACCAGGATCCTTGCTTCAACCTTCTAATATACTCTTGTGTATCTATAAACTTAGCTCACAATTCACCTTTTCTGGAAATCTTTTTTTCTTGTATTCATCACACTATATTTTATTTAATTTTACTTTAAACTTTTGAGTACCTTAAGAAAATATGTTGAGTCTCTTTAAAATATATTTTATTTATTTATGTTAGAGAGAGAGGGAGAGAGAGATTATTTATGTTAGAGAGAGAGGGAGAGAGAGAGAGAGAGAGAGAGAGAGAGAGAGAGAGAGAGAGAGAGAGAATGGGTGTGCCAGGACCTCCAGCCACCACATATGAATTCCAGACCCATATACCACCTTGTGCATCTGGCTTATGTGGGTACTAGGGAATAGAACCTGGGTCCTTAGGCTTTGCAGGCAAGCATCTTAACTGCTAAGTGATCTCTCTAGCCCTGACTTGATTCTTTATGCTATCATCCAGCACATTTGACACATAGTAGGAACCTAATGTTTGTAGAATTAGATTTAAGAACATATGTTGTCATCATTTTTTTTTTCTCCCCTCGAGGTATGGTCTCACTCTAGCCAAGGCTGACCTGAAATTCACTATGTAGTCTCAGGCTGGCCTGGAATTCATAGTGATCCTCCTACCTTGGCCTCCCAAATGCTGGGATTAAGGGTGTGTGCCACTATGCCCAGCTATTGGCATGATTTTAAAGACTTAAAGGAATCAATGGCAAATTTAAAAAAATATGTAATTCAGTCCTTTTTAAGTGAGCACTAAGTCAGTTGTCTAACGACTTTACTTCAACGGTTAGAAACCTTAGGGGATATATCATACCTTTTTGAGTTTATTTTCTTTCAAATGCTATCTATCCTGTCTCAAAGCACATGAATATTGAGATAATCTTCCCAGTTTTCCCCTATAGGTTATAAAGATGGATGTGGAGAGCCAGGAAAGTGATAATTTTAATGTGGACTGCTTTTTTTAAAAAAAAAAATCCTAAATCCAAAATTTGATTGGCTGCATCATTATTCAAATGCAGGATACAGAGAGGAAGTCAGATATGTATTTTTTTGGATAGGGCAAATGATATATAATTACTCTAGATTAAGACGTGATTTGGTAAGCTTTAGCAGTTAAACCAGAGATTTTGTTTCTTCATAACATTTGAGAGATGTTTTTCTTTGTATGGCATATTAGTTTATTGTAAAATGTTGGTGTAATTTTTGTTTTCTGTATATGTGTGCATCATCTGTATGTTTATTTCATATTTCAGAATGACCAAGTTCTTCAGGGCTTCTCAGTGGACAAAGGAGAATTCACATGTCCCCTCTGTAGACAGTTTGCTAATAGCGTTCTTCCATGTTATCCTGGAAGCAATGTGGAAAAGAATGTTTGGCAACGTCCTAGTAACAAAAGCGTACAAGATCTCATAAAGGAAGTGGAGGAGCTGCAGGGGCGGCCAGGAGCTTTTCCTGTAAGCATCCGTGTAAGGCAGAAATATTCTGATTAATTTAGTTCTGCTTTTCAGTCCCCCCTCCCTCGTATCTAAATTATTCTGGACTGTTTTATATATAGTAAAAATTGCTTCCCCCCTCTTCTGCTTGTTTTATTAAAAATGAAATAAAAATAATAGAATAAATTATGAAGGGGTGTACTTTTCCTTAGTCTAAATCATTATAATTTTAATGTACTATCTTTCGGATCATGAGCTCCTATAAGTTTAAATAGGATTAGGCTCTTTTAAGATGTTGAAATATTTTAAAACAAAATGAAACAAATTCTATATAGACATACTGTTTAGCAATGGGGATATATTATGAAAACTGCTTCTTTATTTTTTTTTTTTTTAAGGTAGGGTCTCTCTCTAGCCTAGGCTGACCTGGAATTCTCAATACTCTCAGGGTGGCCTTAAACTCATGACAGTCCTCCTACCTCTGCCTCCCGAGTGCTGGGATTAAAGGTGTGCACTATCACGCCTGGCTCAGATAATTTTGCTATTGTATGAACTTCATAAAGTGTAGAAGGTGACTGTGATGTTATCTTAAGGTACCACCACTGTATATGTTACCCATCGTTGACTAAAATGTTACATGGTACATGACTGTGTGTGTGAGTACAAATAAATACTAATGTGGAATGTAGTCATTTAAAAATATGCCCATTAGTTATGTTAAGATATTTACATACCTGCACACATACACACATAATTACTATATATATATCTTAAAGAAAATTCTGGGTGACAATTTGCTACAAGGCAGTCTGCTTTGCTGTGAACTTTGAATTTAATAAATATTTTTTATCCCATCTAGTAGATTTTCTATAGTTTCTTTTTAAAAATGATGTTAAAAGTATTTATTAATATTTAGGCGAGGGCGGGGGCAGAATTGGCACACCAGGGCCTCTAGCCACCGCAAACAAACTCCAGACGCAGGCACTACCTTGTGCATCTGGCTTTATGTGGGTCCTGGATAATTGAACCTGGGGCCTTGGCTTTTTCGGCAAGCACCTTAGCTGCTAAGCCATCTCTCTAGGCCTGGTTTAATTCTTAAAGTAGTATTGTAAGTTTATGATATGGTCCCTAAGAGAAATAACAACTGTGCTTTATATATATGAATTTTTGAAAATTGTGGACCTTTGGGTTATAATACAAATTTGTACATTAATTTACTCAGAAAGATTAATCTTTTGGCAGTTTGATTTTTAAAAAAAATATATTTGTTTTATTTGCAAGCAGAGAGAGACAGAGAAAGAAAGAGAGAGAGACAGAGAGAATGGGTACACCAGGGCCTCTAGTCACTGCAAATGAACTCCAGATGTGTGTTCATCTTGTGCATTTGGCTGTATGTAGGTACTGGGGAATTGAATCCAAATCATAGCCTAATGGCTTTGCAGTAAGTGCCTTAACTGCTGAGCCATCTCTCCAACCCCAGTTTGCTTTCTTAGATGAAGACTAACTTTCTAATCCATGATTTTTTTCTCCCTTAAATCCAGATTTTTATGTGCTTAAAGTATTCTTAAAGTAAGGGACGTTTATACTATATTTTTTTTGAAAATTGAACTTTATTGAAAGGCAGGGTTTTTTTTACAAACATGAAAACCTTTGCTCTAAAACATGTTATTGTCTTGTGCTCATTGGTTTGTAATACAGTTTGTGTGGTTAATTCATAGCTGGATTATAGTGTTATTAGTTACTATGTAGAATTATAAGAAAAGTCATCATGCGTGGTGGCACATGCCTTTAATCCCAGCACTTGAGAGGCAGAGGTAGGAGGATCACCGTGAGTTCGAGGCCATCCTGAGATTGCATAGTTAATTCCAGGTCAGCCTGGGCCAGAGTGGGACCCTACCTCGAATTGAAAAAAAAAAAAAAAAGATCCTAAGAGAAAGTAGATTTTGATTGGTTTTATTTTTGTTCTCTAAACGTTTATAGTCAGTTGCCAATGTTTTATCTATTTTGACATTAATTTCCTAGTATGTTCATATGATGCGTACTCTTAATTTTATGTTGTTATAAAAGAAAATGAATATAAATTTTATTGTGTGTTTGTATTTTTTATAGTCAGAAACCAACTTAAGTAAAGAAATGGAATCTGTAATGAAAGATATAAAAAATGCTACTCAGAAGAAATATAGAGACTATAGCAAGACTCCAGGCTCACCAGACAATGATTTTCTCTTTATGTATTCTGTTGCTAGGTGGGTAAATATAATATCTACAGTAGTATTTACATACTGCTAATTGTTCATTTTATTTTAGTGATTTCTAAAATTTGTTACCTTTTATATTTATTTTTAAAAGAATGTATTTTTAATGTTGCTTGGCATTAGGGCTAATTTTAAAGCCTCCCAGGAGGTCTTCATGTGTATACTTTGATTTCCTGAAGAATGTTAAAAATATTTATTTTTAATTGAGTATTTGGATGTTCATGAACATTATAGGAAATATGGAAATAATAAAATATTATTATTATTTTGGGACAGATAAGTACCTCAACACATTGAGTTTTACATATAATGAAGTCCTGTCACAAACTGCTGGTGCTGAGAGCTGATACATTATACTATGCTAAACCTTTTGATTTGTGGAAACATCTTAAGTAAGAGTTGAAGAACTTGTTTTGTTTGTTTGCTTTAACCTAGTGAAAGATCTAGTTATATGTTAGAAAATGACAGATACTTCAAAAAACCAGCCAAGGAGAAGGAAGCAAGAGAGTCTTTCTTTAGTTAGTAGGAGGCTCAAGAAAGCAATAAGAAGTTTTTCTCATCTTCCCAATGAGGAAGAACTAGTTTAATTGATTGAATAGGTGTTCAGCAACCAAAGAACAGATCTACACAGAAATTTCAGAGAACTGAAGTGAGTGAAAGTGGAGAGCTATAAAGGAAATTATATATATATGAGAGGCAGACACAAGTAGGAACTTGTAAACACATTCCATCCAAAGGCATACCTAGATGTCTGCATGTATTGGAAGCACGCTCTTGTTCTGTTCTTGTAGTGTTGGAACAAGTAAGATTTAGTGAGATACTGTGACTGGAATCATTCAACAAATTACTTGTAAAGTAGGACTAGAACTAAGATCTCAAGAGTTAGTGGTTTTTTTTTTTTTTTTTTCCCAGTTAGTCATCTTTTTTCCTCTCTTGTATACTGCTTTCATAGTTCGTGATATGCTTACTATTTTCTTTGTCCCACTCACAGTGTAGTATATAACAAAGGAGTAAATGAAAGAGTACATGTAGCTCTTAAAGCTCAGTTTAAAAAAAAAAATGAAAGCAGATTTAGAAAAATTGCATCAAGCAAATTAGAGTTCAAGACAAGGAACATTAGTCTTTGATCTGAAAATCCAGATGCTAGACACAGGCTGACTGAAATAAAAGGATGTAATGGAGAGAAAATGACTTTATAGTCTGCATATTTAGGCTCCAGGCTGCTTTTTGGTTAAAATATAATAATGTTAAATTTAATATAATTTCACTTCACTGAGGTGCTCGGAAGCTACAGAGTTCCTGTACAATATGTAACAGCATTGTAAAAGATTGGATTGAATGTACAACTCATCTCTGCTTATACACAAACACCATATATATATATATATATATATATATATATATATATATATATATACATATATATATATATATATACATACATACATTTATGTCATTTATGACTTATGCATTTGAATTTGGTAGAGTTGACTTTATAAGAACATGCTGATTGAGTGGGAATGATCAATACATAGAATTTTCCTCTAGCTATCTAAATTTTACTCTAACATTTATAGCAACTGACTATAAATATTTAGAGTACAAAAATAAATTTGATTTAAGTATAATTTAGTTGATAGTTCAGATTGTTGTTTCTTGCTTTAAAATAGAAAATAGCATGAAATAAAGATTAAAATAAAAATCAGAGAATTTTTTCATCTATTCATTTTTGCTTTTCTATTTTATTAGAGAAGCAGGGACAGACGTAAAATGCTTTACACTAAGGGTATAGGTAGACATGCAGTCATTCCCATTTTCTCTGCTCCTTAATGAACAGCTCTAATGCAGTGAGACAGTGATTCGTTGGAATTACCAAGGACATTGCAAACTTCTCACAGAGATTGCCGTGCTCTCCCTTAAGCTTTACTTAGTCTTGACAGGGGAAACAAAAATCAAAGTGACTCAAAAATTAGAACACGAAGGGGAAGAGTGTATTGTATTCTATGAGTAGGAAGTAATCTTAAGATAGGATACCAGATCTTATATTAATCTAACATACAATTTATTTCAAAAATATTTACACTTATGGAAATATTTATACTTAAAAGGTAGGAATTAAAATATTTAGTAGGGCTAGGGAAATGGCTCAGTTGATAAAGCACTTGGTCAAGCAAGTGTGAGGATCTGAGCTTGGATTTCCAGCACCCATGCAAATAACAAGTGTGGCACTGTGCAGTGTGTGGCAGTAATCCTAACACTCTGGAGGTAGAGACAAGCTGGCTAGCAAGCCCTGGATTCATGCTGTCTGAATTAATAAGGTGGAGAACAATTGAGGATCACCTGATGTTGACCTCTGGCCTCAACATGCATGTGCATATGAACACATATATACATACATGCATACCACATATACACACCCACAATTATTTAGTAGTATTTAAGTAAAATATTTAGCAATAAATTGAGTTATTTAATTTCTGAATAAAATTATGGTGACCCTTACAACTTGCAGACTTGTTTGTATTTGATAATTTGAATGAAACGATCCTAGTTTCTGAGAGCTGGATTTCTCTCAGTTGGATAAATGAATTTATTTTTATTTTATTTATTTGAGAGAGAGAGAGAGAAAGAAGAAAGAAAGAGGCAGAGAAGAGAGAGAGAGAGAGAGAGAGAGAGAGAGAGAGAAAGGGCACGCCAGGGCCTCCAGCCACTTCAAACAAACTCCAGATGCATTTGCCCCCTTGTGCATCTGGCTTACGAGGGTCCTTTGGCTTTGCAGGCAAATGCCTTAAACCATTAAGCTATCTCTCCAGCCCTGAATAAATGAATTTTTTAAAAAATATTTTTATTTATTTATTTGAGAGAGATAGAAAGAGGCGGGGCGAATGGGTACACCAGGGCCTCCAGCTGCTGCAAACATGTGTGCCACCTTGTGCATCTGGCTTACGTGGGTCCTGGGGAATTGAACAGAGGTCCTTTGGCTTTGCAGGCAAATGCCTTAACCAGTAATCCATCTCTCCAGCCCTGAATAAATGAATTTTGTTTGCTCGTTAGGAAGCTTAAAATTTTGATGTATAGATGTTTAGGAAGAGAATATTTCTTTTAAAGCTCTTTCCTTAATGGTTGCTTGACAGCTTCTTTCTTTGAAGGACAAGGTGTCTCTTTTAAATGTTATTTGCATGAGGGCAACAGAAGAAATTGTTGGAATATCTTTTTTTCAATTAAGTGAATTTTAAAATTAACTCTATCACTTTATTCAAGGTTTAACCCATTTCTAATGATTTTATTTATTTGGCTTTTTTGAGGTAGGGTTTCACTCTAGCCAAGGCTGACCTGGAACTCATTCTATAGTCCCAGGCTGGCCTCAATCTCACAGTGATCCTCCTTACTCTGCCTCCCGAGTACTGGGGTTAAAGGTGTGTGCCACTATGTATGGCTATTTCTAAAATTTTTATTCTTTGCAAATACTAGTCATACAAATGAGTTACAGAAAATGAATTATGGGGCAGGGGATTCTCCTTACATCAACCACCAGTTCATTATTTCATTATTGTAATAATGAGTGACATGACTTTCAGTAGTTGATTTTTTTTCCAAGGCTATTGGGTCCAAGTTATAAATAGACTAGAGATATTGGTGAATAGTTCTAGACATCAATATTGTGACAAAAGGAAATGAAAAAAATCGATGAAACAGTATCTGAGATGCAAGTGGACATATTATGAGTACATATACACTAGAGTGAATAAACCGACCCTCATGTGCTATTTGTATTATGTCTAAGCAGTTAAAACTGATGTTTAACAAAAAAGGAATGCTTCCTAGCATGCCAAATTCTGAATTTACTAACTTATGATATGAAGTCTTGCTATGCTGTACAAGCTGTTGTAATTTGTGAGCTTAAGCAGTCCTTCTACCTTAGCTTCATGAGTAGCTGGGACTACAAGACAAGAGCCACCATGTTCAGTTCCAAATTATGAATCTTTTTTTCTTTTTTGGTCTTTATTTCATTAACCTTTCTTAAAATAAAAAAAAAAAAACACTGAAATAATCCCTGTCCTCTCCTATTCCTCTTCTTCTCTCCTTGACCCTCCACTTCCCTTGTTCCTCTTTCCCATTCCTCATTTCTCCTCCCCCCTCCCCCGTTGCTGCTTCATTTAAAGAATATAAGGGTCAGCAAAAGAAAGATAATAAATTACATGACTAAAGATAATCTTGTAATGGGCCATATAGCAAACAGAGAGGTTGTTAGTCCCATGAATTCTTCTTAGCATGCTATTCAACACCGTTGCGAATTAGGTACTGTGTGACACACTCCCTGTTCTCCAGGAATTTATAAAGTAGGTAGAGAGCCAAAACTAATAAACACTGTATATAAAGCAGAATGTATTTTTTGTTGTTGTTGTTGTTTTTTGAGGTTCACTCTAGTCCAGGCTGACCTGGAATTCACTATGTAGTCTCAGGGTGGCCTCAAACTCATGGCGATCCTCCTACCTCTGCCTCCCAAGTGCTGGGATTAAAGGCGTGCGCCACCACACCTGGCTCCAAAATGTATTTTTTAATGTCACATAGATGGAGTACTGTAGAACTTCAGAAGAGATGATAAAGACATTAAAACATACAGTATGTGGAAGTGTTTTGTTCCTGTCTCAGGAAGGCTTTCTGGAAGAGCTATAAGTTGATGTTTTGTATGATGTAGCCTATGTAATGGATGGATGTTTCATCTCTCCATCTGAGAGGAATTGAATAATGTGGTCAGTGAGTAAAGTGGTGTGGGTTCAGGCCTTTAATTCAGATCTTCCTCTAGAGCCTTTTTTTGTCCTGTCTACTATACCAGTATAGGTTTGAATCTCTGTGTGTGCATACATTTGTTTTTTAAAGTATAGCTCTAAAAATAATTGCAAGTGAGATGCTGGGTAGAGGGAGTAAAGACATTGGTCATGGTGTGCAGTTAAGAGATTCTTGTTTTATATATCCACTGTACCTAGGAGGCCATTGTGATAGGCATTCAGCAGGTTTTCTCATCATTCTTTTAAATGTAAAGATTTTGTTAGAAAATGTAGAAGATAAAATCTGCTTTTCTCCAAGAAAAAAAAACATAGAAAATTTATTTCCAGCATATCTTTCCTTTGTATCATCCATTCTGGAAGGTAGAAATGAGGATTGTGATTTTTCAGCAGTGCTGTGTGACCTGTTTCTGTGTTTTTACTCTAACAAGGCTTAAATGGCCAATTAAGCAAGAAAAAGTTGAAGGTTAGCACCTCTTATTTTTAAAACTTTAGCTCTTACTACACATTAACACTTTGTTTCTGTCTAATGGAATAGAAATGTTGCATAGGAGATCTTCCAGCCATAAATTGAACTAATAAGTCAGATTTAGTAGTTCTATTTCAAATGTCCTTTAAACTGAAATTCCAAGAAACATATTTGTCATCCTTTTAAAGTATCATATCTGATGATTCAATAAATGGAGTTATCCTTATAACTTGAATATTTTTGCAAATAGTGAAATAAAAGTTGACATTCTTGTTACATTCATTTGTAAGAAATGCTCGTGTTGTTGTTAGCACTTTTAAAAGTACTATCTAGGAAATCTTAGTTTTTATAAGAGAATATAGCCATTAATTTTTTTCTACAGATTAGGCAACAGAAGATTTGTGAAAACAAAATGTATTGATCTCATTTATATTCCCTTGATGAAGGAACACATGCTGGTCTCCACGCTCGCTTTCTGTCCACTAATATGAAATCCTTGTCCCTGCTTCCTTGCTGGTAGGTTTTTAGAAGTTCAGTGAGCATTGCAAATCGCCTGAAGGGTGGAAAATTCCCTTGTCACCAGATGCCCTTATCAGCAGCGACCAGATGGAGCTTTGAGCCAGGAACATTATCAATGTTAAATTGCTTCCTCCACCATTCTGAGAAGAGGATTAAAGCATACCTTTAGAAATGAGCATCCAATGTACAGACTTAGGAATTCTCATATTTTTGAGTTTGCATTTATAAACAAATTTATGAAAATATCATTACAAAACTTTTTGTGTTTAAAAGACAACCAAAACTACTTTAAATGTTTTATTTTTAAATAAATAAGGATATAGTCTTGAATTCACTTTGCCTATAGTCATAGGATATAGTCTTGAATTCACTTTGCCTTCTTTAATAGGTGGGGGTATCTCACTGTTAGTATCAAACGCTTATCTTGGGTATACATACAGTATGTATATATATATTATTTCAAAGATATATTTGTATTGATTTCAAATCAGAGGACTGATAAAAATAAACAAGTTAATTCAGTTTTAGATGTACAGAATAAAAAATTCAGTTTTAGATGTGCAGAATAAAAGTATGTTTAAGTTGATACATGCTGTTGGAGCATATGTCACAGTTTAAGTTGATTTTTTTAAATTTGGGTATAATTCTTTTACAGTTATTTTTCTTGAGTAAACATTTAGATTCTGAATAAGTTTGCCTTTTGAAATGTTAATTTCATAACTGTTGCTATTCCGTAAGCTAATAAATGCTACATATCATGTAATTTTAGACCTTTATGAACAGTACCTATGTTTAGCAATGTCAGTAATTGCACAAGGCATTTTAATAAAAATGTGTTTATAGAAGACCATTATAGAGACTGCTGTTAATTATATGTTGTTCATAATCACTTCAGGATTGGTGGTTTTGTTTCTTAATACTGTTTTCCAGACACCATCTGAGCTCCAATAAATGATAACCATTTCTCTGGTAGAAAAAATAGTATGCCCTTGTGTTCTTTTTTAAAATATTTTTATTTATTTATTTGCAAGGAGAAAGAAAATATGGGTGTGTCAGGGCCTATAGCCACTGCAAATGAACTCCAGATGCATGTACCACTTTGTGCATCTGGCTTTATATGGGTATTGGGGGATCAAACTCTAGTCATTAGGCTTTGCAGGCAAGTGCCTTAATTGCTGAGCCATCTCTCCAGCCCCCTTGTGTTCTTATGACAGTAACTGTAAATCCAGTGGCTAACAGTTGAAATATAAATTTATTGATCACATTCATATATAGCTTTATGAAATATGTTGCAGGGTTTGGGTTTTTTTTTTTTTTTTTTAATGAACTCCTAAGTTGGGCTTGGTGGTGTGCACCTTTAATCCCAGCTCTCAGGAGGCAGAGGTAGGAGGATCACTATGAGCTCAAGGCCTGGGACTACAGAGTGAGTACCAGGTCAGTCTGGGCTAAGGTGAGACTCTACCTTGAGAAAAAAAATAAAGCCTGGTTCTTTTTAAAAAAATATTTTAATTTTAATTTTTATGTATTTATTTGAGAGAGAGAGAGCCGGGGGGGGGGGGGGTGGTCCCCAGGAAAGAGGAAGAGGGAATGGGTGTGTGCCAGGGCCTTCAGCCGATGTAAACAAATTCTAGACACATGCATCACCTTGTACATCTGGCTTATGCGGGTCCTGGGTAAGCAAACCTGGGTCCTTTGGCTTTGCAGGCAAGTGTCTTAACTGTTAAGCCGTCCCTCCAGCCCAAGCCTAGTTCTTAATACTTGCCAACAGTTGAGAATTTGCAACAGTTACATGGTAGTGTGTACATTTACTTTGCAGGTATAAATTTGATCACATGACTAAGGATGGATGATTTTTTTCTTTTTAAAATCAGATAAAACATAACGATTACAAATCCTGCATAAACTGTGCATTTACAAATACTGAAGCTGAAGAATTTTATGGTTTAGGTTCATTCAGGCTTATCAATAAAGCAAATGAAAAATAATTTTCTTAGCTTAATGACTGGGATATATTTTAATACTTTATTTATAGAACCAACTTGGAACTGGAGTTGATTCATCGAGGAGGCAATCTGTGTTTAGGTGGTGCAAGCACAGCTGGTAAAAGATCATGTTTAAGTAAGTATTAAACTGTGGTGGATTTTTAGAAAATGTCATTTTTGAAAGTATATATAAGCAAAGTGGTCTTTTAGTGTATTTTCAAATTCTGTTTATGTTATATAAGTTCAGTTTTGATGCTAACAAATATTTTAATGGCTAATTATATGTGTGTGTGTGTGTATATATATAATATATATTTGTTGTTGTTGTTTTTATTTTTGAGGTAGGGTCTTACTTTAGCCCAGGCTGACCTGGAACTCACTCTAGTCTCAGCCTGGCCTCAAACTCACAGTGATCCTCCTATCTCTGCCTTCTGATTGCTGGAATTAAAGGAGTGTGCCACCATGCCTGGCTGTTAATTTTATATTTAGAATTATATTAACAAAGTTCTTTTAATACTAAGATTTCTCAGTTACATAAATGTCGTACTAGTTCAGTTTTACATTAATTCTAAACTTTGAAATACATTATTCTCAGGTACAAAAAATATATATCCAAGCTGGGCGTGATGGTGTATACCTTTAATCCTAGCACTTGGGAGGCAGAGGTAGGAGGACTGCTGTGAGTTCAAGGCCAGCCCGAGACTACATAGTTCAGGTCAGTCTGGGCTAGAGCAAGATTTTACCTTGAAAAAATAAAAACAAACAAAACTCTCAAATTTTCAAAAGAATTTTACATTGAGTTGATTTAGAAAATCTTTTTATCTTTTATTGAGGTAGGGTTTCACTGTAGCTCAGGCTGACCTGGAATTCACTATGTAGTCCCAGGGTGGCGTTGAACCCACAGCAATCCTCCTACCTGTGCCTCCCAAGTGCTGAAATTAAAGGTGTATGCCACCACACCTGGCTAAGAAAATCTTTTAATAAAGATAATTATGTTGCCTGTAAAGTCCTATTATATTGTTACTGTTAATGGAGATACTGTGCTATACAGTAAACTGGTAGAGGATCTATTTGAGACCTTTCTGGGCTACATAGTGAAAACAAAAGGAGGGAGGGAGGAAGAGATAGTGGTTGTTTTGATACTTTTGTTGTTGTTTTATATTTTGCTGTCAGTGCAGTTGCATACTAAATAGAATTAGAGGGCTGGAGAGATGGCTTAGTAGTTAAGCGCTTGCCTGTGAAGCCTAAGGACCCCGGTTCGAGGCTCAACTCCCCAGGACCCATGTTAGCCAGATGCACAAGGGGACGCACGCGTCTGGAGTTTGTTTGCAGTGGCTGGAGGCCCTGGCGCGCCCATTCTCTCTGTGTCTCTCTCTCTCTGCCTCTTTCTCGCTCTGTCTGCCGCTCTCAAATAAATAAATAAATAAATAAATAAATAAATAAAAAATAGACAAAAAAAATTCAAAAAAAATAAATAGAATCAGAGTCTCTGAGCTAAAAGTTATCAAGAGGTCATCTAGCTTAGGCATCAGTACCCACTGTTCTGTTCTTCTGTGCTTGTATTGTTGCAGTGTTTGGAAAGGACTTGGTATGGATAGTAAAGATTGGTGCAATGTCTAGAGTGCTGGTAAGACTTAGTACAAAGTACTGGGGTTTAGCCCTCACTCCATTCTGTGCTAGTGGACAAATGGTTTAGGACAACTTATTTAACCTCTTTGATTCTGTTCCTCATAATACTATGGAATTACTGTCATATGTACAAGTCATCATATGTCTTGGCATTACTATTTCTATTAGGGTGCAGCACTATTTAAAAAAAAACGAGTATTTAGTAAGGAGATAGAACCAAGGAACAGTTAATTTTTATCTTGCTTTTTGTGCTAGCCCACTTAGACAGCAATGGAAAAATACCAAATAGTAGATAGTTTGTACCTAGTAGAAAGTTCTCATATTTCTGAAAGTCCGGGATAAAAGCACTAGCAGATTGAATGGTATGAACCTGCTTTCTTATAGACAGCCATCACTATAACCTCACGTGGTAGAAGGAGAAAGGATTCCTTCGGATTCTTCTTCCTCTTTTTTTTTTTTTTCCCCCTTAATCAAGGCAGCGTCTCGCTGTAGCCCAGGCTAACCTGAAATTCACTCTGTAGTCTCAGGGTGGCTTCAAACTTATGGGGATCCTCCTACTTCTGCCTCCTCGTATACCACCACACCCGTCTTGGAGTCTCTTTTTATAAATGCCATTGATGAGTTTTCTGCCCTTATGACCTAATTACCCCCTAAAACCATCTCCCATATCATCAGAGGGTTGTAGGATTTCACTATTTAAACAGGAGGCATATTAAACAGCCCACTGTATTTTTATGTTTTGTTTTTTTGAGGTAGGGTTTGCTCTAGCACAGGCTGACCTGGAATTCACTATGTAGTCTCAGGATGGCCTCAAACTAATGGCAATCCTCCTACCTCAGCCTTCTGAGTGCTGGGATTAAAAGCATGTGCCACCATGCCCAGCTCCCACTGTATTTTTTAATATTTTATTTTTATTATGGACATACTTAGTGTGTTAACAGGATATGTTGGTACCATCCTTTCCCTCATCCCTGCCCCTTTTCCAAAGGGACCCTCCTCGTTGGGGATGCAGGTCATCCCGATGGGGATTGTGTGTCATGCATTGTCCCACTGTATTTTTTTTTAAAGGCATTTAATCAACATTCTATTGACCAGTTAAAAAATGAAGTTAGGAGGAGAGAATGAGACTTTCTCCCGTCATGTAGTTTATTGCTATGAACAGAACACATTGCTAATTTGGGGTATAGTGATAAGATTGTGATATGAAATTTTGAATTAGAGATGTTGCTTTAACTATTCCTTAAGTTTTTCTGAAGGTTCTGTGACTTGTGGACATGGTTTTTCTCCATTTTTAATTTGAATATTTCAGAAGTTAGTACCACATATAATAACTTTTGCTGTCAGGGAATAAGAATCTGCAGATCCTTCTTGGCCTTAGGGCAGAGAAACACTTTTATTTTGCCTGAGATCACAATCTAGCCCACCACTTCCATTACCAGCTTCTATTTAAATAAGACCCAGATTCATGGAGTGTGACCTCTAGAGTAAGGAGAAAATTAGGAGTCGTAAGGACCAGGGTTTTTTTTTTGGGGGGGGGGGGCGTTTTGAGGTAGGGTCTCAACTCTAGTCCAGGCTGACCTGGAAGAACGAGTTTTTCTGTTCCCTTTGTAGAACTACTTAGGCTTGGAAGAAGAATTGTGTTCCCCTTTTTATCATCACTTGGACAAGTGAAAAGAGAGCTATGGAGTCTCAGGGTGGCCTCGAACTCACAGCGATCCTCCTACCTCTGCCTCCTGAGTGCTGTAATTAAAGGCGTGTGCCACCACGCCTGGCTAATAAGTAGAACTTTTGAGAACATTTCGTTCTGAAAGAATTATGTATGTATACTCGTTGTGTTTTGTTATTCAGACCAGCTCTTCCATGTGTTGGCCTTGCACATGCGGCTATATACCATTGACTCTGAGTATAACCCCTGGAAGAAGCTCACCCACTTGGTAGAAGATAGAAGCTCACAGTAAGTGTTACTGAAAGTTTAAATCAGTTAAAACTCTTTTTGAAACATGGTTGTTAAATTTAAAAATAGGATTGAAATTTCTATGAGTACATTGTCCTTACCAAACATGTAAATGTATAATAAAAATTCAAAACAACTTACCATTTTGTTTTGTAAAAATTATGCAAAAAATGCTACCAACTGATAAGGTCTTTTAAAGAATCCATGGGGGTCCAGGCATGGTGGCGCATGACCTTTAATCTCAGCACTCGCGGAAGGCAGAGGTAGGAGGATCACTCTGAGTTTGAGGCCACCCTGAGACTACATAGTGAATTTCAGGTCAGCCTGGGCCAGAATGAGACCCTACTTCGAAAAACAAAAAGAAAAACAAAGAAAAGAAAAAGAATCCATTGGCTTTTATGCAGATCAAATATTGACATTGGAGGTACATACTGTCAGGTTTTCCTTTTTTTTTTTGGTTGTTGTTTTGGTTTGGTTTGGTTTTTTTGAGGTAGGGTCTCACTCTGGTCCAGGCTGACCTGGAATTAACTATATAGTTTCAGGGTGGCCTCGAACTCATGGCGATCCTTCTACCTCTGCCTCCCGAGTGCTGGAATTAAAGGTGTGCACCACCACGCCCGGCTCAGGTTTTCCTTTTTAATGTTAGAAATGATTAGTAGGTTCATCTAACTTCTTTCTCCCTCCCTTTAAAGTTCCACATTAGTTTTTGCCTAATGATTTGGCAACTCCTGATGATCCTTGCTAAATTCATTCTTTCATTAGGTGCTACAAAATATTAATTGAAAAAAAAACATCTGTCCTGATTTATTAGCAGGATAGTTTCTATAGAAAAGAGTTTTAGCCGGTCGTGGTGGCGCACGCCTTTAATCCCAGCACTTGGGAGGCAGAGGTAGGAGGATCGCCATGAGTTCGAGGCCACCCTGAGACTACATAGTGAATTCCAGGTCAGCCTGAACTAGAGTGAGACCCTACCTCGAAAAAACAAAAAACAAACAAACAAAAAAAGAGTATTATTTATATCATCTGTTTGTTGACTCTGAAGTATAGCTTAGAACAGGATAACTGCTTTGTTCTTTCCTAGTTTATAAATTTTGAAAGTAACAAGTTGATGTCCTAGCAACTTTCAGTAATGACCAACAAATTGTAGTTACTTGTTTATTTTATAATTTCATGGATATATTTAGTACATTTCATTCCATTTCAGTCATTCTTTTCAATGAAAATTGTTCCCTTTTAGGTTAGTGAGAATCCTTCCAGTTTGGCTATTGCACTTTTGACATGAGTTAAGTAGTCTTTCGTAATATCCTTATTTTCTGATAATGATCATTTTGAACATATTTTGTTGTCCCTGGAATCATCCATGGATGGCTGTATATAATTCCATTCAATGGGAAATGATGTGTAGAAACCAGCTGTGTACTAGGGGAGCAAACATAGCTACTAGGTTATCATTATTTGTAGGCCATTCCTGTCTGTCTTATCTGTCTGCCATCAGCTGTCCATTTATTGTCATCTGTATCTACCTACCTATTTTTTATGAAGGATCTTGAGTTCTCACTGGAATTTCTTTTTTTACAAAAAAAAAATATTTGATTTATTTATTTGAGAGACAGAATTTTCTTATTCAAGCATAGACTATCCCTTCCCCCCCTCTCCCCCCCCCCCCCCCCCCCCCGCTGCCACCTGCCACCTGGGCCTAGGTAGGGTCTCACTCTAGCCCAGGCTGACCTGGAACTCACTTTGTAGTTTCAGGCGGGCCTTGAACTCACAGCAATCCTCCTACCTCTGCTTCCCAAGTGCTGGGATTAAAGGTGTGCTACCACACCTGACTTCAAGCATAGACTGTAAGATTCCAACTTTTTTTTTTTTTCAATTTTAACTCTTTATTTGAAACAATTCCAGAGAGATTGCAACATTTTGATTGTTGTAAGTTTTTTGCTATGTGCATCCTTTTTGGGGTGTGTGCATGTGTCTTCCTCAACCATTCTCCCTCCTTATTTTTTTTAAGACAGGGTCTCTCACTGAACTTGCAGCTAGCCAGTTGGGCTCAACTAGCTACCAGCAAATCCCAGGGATCCTTCCACCTCCCTCCCCCTCTTGTGCTGGTATTATAGGTACATGCCATCAGGTCCAGCTTTTATATGGGTGCTGGGAATTTGCACTCAGGTCCTTATGCTTGTGCTGCAAGTGCTTTGCCCACTTAGCCATCTCCTCAGGCCCATTGTCTTTACATATTATTTATTCTGAAAACCCTTGTCTTTCATTTTAACACAGTTACTCATTTGCATCACTACCCCTATTTGTTTTAAATAGTATTACTACTACTACCTACAAGTTCTCTTTGTTCTTTTTTTTTTTTTTTTTTTTTGGTTTTTCGAGGTAGGGTCTCACTCTAGCCTAGGCTGACCTGGAATTCACTATGGAGTCTCAGGGTGGCCTCGAACTCACGGCGATCCTCCTACCTCTGCCTCCTGAGTGCTGGGATTAAAGGCGTGCGCCACCACACCCGGCTTCTCTTTGTTCTTACTACACACGCACGCACACACACACAGACACACACACACACACACACACACGGCACTGGAATGTAAAGTGAAAAACCCGTGTTTAAGTAACTTCCCTGTGTCATTATACCATTAGTTTTGTTTATAGTTTGGCTCATTTTTTACTTCAACATTTAAAAATACTAAATATGTTAAAATGTTAAATAAAAAATATTTAAAGCTCTGTGTGATGGTGCATGCCTTTAATCCCAGCACTTGGGAGGCAGAGGTAGGAGGATCACCATGAGTTTGAGGCCACCTGGAGACTATAGAGTGAATTTCAGGTCAGCCTGGGCTAGGGTGAGACCCTACCTGGAAAACAAAAAATTAATAAATATTTGCCTCCTTGATATTTTTATTATGTAAAACATGTTCTAGGAGCTGGGGAGATGATACAATGGTTAAAGGTGCTTGCTTGCAATCCTGCCCACCTGAATTCAATTCCCCAGCACCCACATAAAAGCCAGACGCTAAGAGGTGCATGCATCTACAATACCAGTGCACAAAGGTAATGGGAGAATGCTAAAGTTCATGGGCCAGCCAGCCTGGCCTGTGCAGCAGGAAAACAACTACAAGAGAAATTCTGTCTCAGAACGAGAGGACTGACACCCACTGTTATCCTCTGACCTCCACACATGCCCACCCATGGCATGTATACAACACATAGACACAAAAAATAAACATTGAATGAAGTAAAATCTCAATAATGAATTCAGATAAATATAACTATCAAACACCTGTGTCTAGTGAGGTAAATAGATGTATAGTTTCATTCTGAAGTCCTAATTAAAATTATTTCCCTTGTGTTTTTGTTTTTTCGAGTTAGGATCTTGCTCTATCCCAGGCTGACCTGGAATTCACTATGTAGACTCAGGCTGGCCTTGAACTCACAGCACCCTTCCTACCTCTGTCTCCCAGTGCCAGGATTAAAAGCATATGCCAGTACTTTCGGTTTTTTTATTTTTACTTTTTTAATTTTTAAAAAAAAAATTATTTTTTATTTAGTTTTTAAAAATTTTTGTTTTATTTATTTGAGAGTGACAGACAGAGAGAGAATGAGGCCGATAGAGAGAGAGAGAGAATGGGCGTGCCAGGGCCTCCAGCCACTGCAAACGAACTCCAGACGCATGCGCCCCCTTGTGCATCTGGCTAACGTGGGTCCTGGGGAATGGAGCCTTGAACCGGGGTCCTTAGGCTTCACAGGCAAGCGCTTAACCGCTAAGCCATCTCTCCAGCCCAATTTTTTATTTTTTTATTAATTAGTTTTGTATTCAGCAAATACAGTCAGTTTGGTACCATTATTAGGCTCATCCGTGACCTACCCCCTCCCCTTGGACTCTCCTTGTTGAGGTATATGGGTCATGCATTGTGGAGTTAGCCCACAGTTATGGGTAAGCTAAATGTCTCTGCATATCATGACCCAACATGTGGCTCTGACATTCTTTCCGCCCCTCTTCCGCAAAATTTCCCTGAGCCATGTTGGGTTCATTTTTGGTCTGCTTCAGTGATGAGGTGTTGGGGGCCTCTGGGTCTCTGGCTCTCTGATTTGGTAGGAGTTGATTTTTCTCTGTGTTGATCTCCTTCACCCTTGTGCTGGTACCCGGTTCACCAGGAAAACAGCACCCTTGCTTGTTTCGCCATTTTTTTCTTAGTTTCAGCCGGGGCCCTTTTGAGGTATGATGGGGTGGCTCTCTCCTTAGGATCTATATCTATCTGCAAAAGAGAAGCAGATTCTCCAACGGAGAGTAAGTTAGCATCAGGACAAATGAGATAACCTTACTTTTTTTTTTTTTTATAGAGAATGTAATAGGTGTAGGCCCTCTTGTAGACCACGATTGATGGTAGCTTGATAATGGAGAGTGGGCTTATGTTTGGATATGGTTCTGACTTGTTTCCCAGCTCCAGCTATGGGTTTCGTACCACTGAGGGGATCAATTAGCCAAATCAAAAGCAGTTGGTACCCCACCATGGCTGTGTGCCACTATTGCACTTGTGTGGGCATCACAACAGGTTATTTGCTGCTAAGTAGGTTAGACCATGAGTTACTTGGACAGATATTGGTCATTTTCCCCCAGTCGCCCATGTAGCACCTTCTGGCACTAGACGCACTGACTGTCTGGGGACTGACTCTCTTCCAGCTTCCAGCCATGCTATTCCATTTTACGTGTCGACCACATAAGGTGTCTTCAGCAGTAGGGTCTTACCACTAACCTTTGGTGGGTCATCAAGTACTCTGACAGAAATCTGTCTTTCTTTTACGAAACCTTGTAGGTCTCTCTGATCAAAAGCTCATTGTGGATGATAGCCACATGCTGGTACTGGGAGTTACAGGTCAGTGCCCACTAAGAAAAGGAGGAAAAAGATGAGATATTTGAGGAAAAATGGTTGAACCTGGACATTCTCAGTGAACTTACCCAATCACAGAAAAAAAATCGCCACATAGTCTCACTCATCTACAGCACCTAACCTGAATCTACCCAAGATACCGTACATACCCAGCAAGCATCTCATGGACTAGACAATAGGATGGGTGGGGACGGAGGGGAGGGCAACGGAGGGGTGGGAAACACAAATCTAGACCCAAATGGCAATGGTACCATAAAATTCTACTTCCTAAAAGGCAGACCAATGGCTGAACCTTCACCAGGCCCTTAGAGGGAACACCTGAACCACAAGACACTGGAGAGGGTATGATGAAGACTAACCTTAATCTTCTACAGCTTCCCTCCCTCCCTCCCTCCCTCCCCCCCTCCGTCCCTCCCTCCCTCTCTCTCTCTTCTCTCTAACTCTTGTATATTGTTTTTTTTTATTTTTAATGTCTTTTTTGGGGGGGGGCAGGGATTCAAGGTAGGTTATCATTCTAACCCAGGCTGACCTGGAATTCACTCTGTAGTCTCAGGGTGTTCTCAAACTCACAGTGATCCTCCGTGCCTCCTGAGTGCTGGGATTAAGGCATGCACCACCACACCTGGCTTAATGTCATTTTATTAAAAATATGTTGGGGCTGGAGAAATGGCTTAGCAGTTAAGACCCTTTCTTCAAAGCCAAAGGACCCAAGTTCAATTCCCTAGGATCCACATTAGCCAGATGCACAAGGTGGCACATGAGTCTGGAGTTTGTTTGCAATGGCTACAGACCCTGCCATGCCTGTTTTTTTAATCTGTCTCTATCTGCCCCTCTCGCTATCTCTCAATTAAAGAAAAATAACATATTAAGAAATATGTTATTTTTATTTATTTGGGAGAGAGAAAAAAGAAAGAATGGGTTTGCCAGGACCTCTAAACCATTGCAAATGAACTCCAGATGCATGTACCACCTTGTACATCTGGCTCACATGGATACTATGGAATTGAATCTGGGTCCTTTGTCTTTGCAGGCAAGCTCCTTCACCACTAATCCATTTCTCCATCCCTTTAATGTCATTTTAAATAAAGAATATTTATTTTTTTTCGTGTCATTTTAATATCATTGTGTTAATAACTGAGGAATTTTTAAATGGGAAAGTTACTCCTTTCAATTGTGTTCTACTTATCTTTTTAATCATCCTTAATAGCATCTAATTTTTATATTTTGAATTTGGAAGACTTTCTAAATATGGTGGCTTAGAAAAACAGTTGCAATAGAACTATACCCCCCCCCCCCCGAGGTAGGGTCTCACTGGAGCCCAGGCTGACCTGGAATTCACTATGGAGTCTCAGGGTGGCCTTGAACACACAGCAGTCCTCCTACCTCTGCCTCTCCAGTGCTGGGATTAAAGGTGTGCACCACCACATCCGGCTAGAACAATTATTTTTTAAAGACCTCTCCTCTCTTCCCCTTCCCCCTCCTCTCCCCTCCCCTCCCCTCCTCTTCCTCTCCCTCGTCTCCCCTAAACAGGGTTTTACTGTAGCCCAGGCTGATCTGGACCTCACTCTGTACCCTAGTCTCAGACTCATGGCAGTCCTACAGACCTTTGTAAAGAGTAGGTTTAGAGGACATATAGAGTTTTAAAAAATATTTTTTTATTTATTTGCAAGGAGAGAGACAGACAATGAGAATGAACACTCCAGGGCCTCTAGACACTCCAAATGAACTTTAGATGCATGCACCCCCTTGGATAGCTGCCTTTACGGGAGTACTGGTGAATTGAACCTGGGTCTTTAGACTTTGTGGGCAAGTGCCTTAACTTCTGAGTCATCTCTCCAGCCCAATATAGAGAGATTTTTTTATATGTCCCTTACTCCCACAGAGCTCCCTTAGGTGTCAACATTTGCCACCAGAGTGATGAACAACCATTTAACACATCATGAAATCAATGAGAGATGTCTCATTTAGTGGTGTGTACTCAACTGTCACTTCCCAGCATTTTGTCGATTTTTGGGTCTCCCCAGAAGTCATTGCCATCTGAAAAGAGAAGCTTCTTTAACCAAAAGTGAGAGAAGTATTACTATATGCAGATACATGTATGTATGTATATATAAACTTTTTTTTTTTTTTTTTTTTTTTTTGGTTTTTCGAAGTAGGGTCTCACTCTGGCTCAGGCTGACATGGAATTCACCATGTAGTCTCAGGGTGGCCTCAAACTCATGGTGTTCCTACCTCTGTCTCCTGAGTGCTGGAATTAAAGGTGTGTACCACCATGCCCAGTATAAAACTATATTAGACTTTTACTGGCAATATAAGAGGGTCATCATTTCTCTCAATCTTGAATACTTTTACTTAAACTGATTTTGGCAAATATGATTTCTGGTGATATTTACTATTTTAAAACTTATTAGCTATTTATTTATTTATGCTTTTTTCCCTTTCATTTCTTTTTCAGTCAGAGTCTCACAGTGGAGCCTCATCAGCCCTCAAACTCATAGTCTTCCTGCTTCAGCTTCCTAAAGCTGAAGGGTTAAGGGTGTACATCCCACGCCTGGCTGAACATGCTCTTTATTAATTATTTTTCTGGGACCTATTTTTCTTTTGGCATCTTATTTTTTAAAATTATATATTTTTAAAAGTATGAAGATTCCTTATGGTTTAAGATGCTGAATTTTATTTTGTCATTGTTGGGTCAGGAGGTACAAGTCTGATTTACTTTTTCTTTTGTCCTGGTTGTCCAAACTTTGCCCCAAAGTGTGTTTGCTCTTTACTATGCTTGACATCTTAAAATCTGAAATTCGTATGTGGACAATTCAGACTTTTTCTTAATTTTTTTTTATTGCTTTCATACTTAAAATCTTCATCCTATCCAAGATCTGACGTGCACTTTTATAACTAGTAATACAGTCTGTTCCTACTCTTAAGATTTGCAATGTCTACCTCTATTTTCTTCTGAGAGTTTTCTTGTGGAATGAGATACACACACACACCCACACATATAAACGTAGTGTACTTGTAACTTATTTTCACCTGCAGTGTTAGATAAGAATAAAAATTTCTAGGCAGCAGTGTTTAGGTATATCTGAAGTCAAGGGTCAGTAAGATGAGAATTTAGAAATGTCCACTAAATTTTATAATTAGGAGATCATTATCTTTTTTTTTTTTTTAATTTTTTGTTCATTTTTTATTTATTTATTTGAGAGTGACAGAGAGAGAAAGAGGCAGAGAAGAGAGAGAGAGAAAGAGAGAGAGAGAGAATGGGCTTGCCAGGGCTTCCAGCCACTGCAAATGAACTCCAGATGCGTGCGCCCCCTTGTGCATCTGGCTAATATGGGTTCTGGAGAATCAAGCCTCGAACCGGGGTCCTTAGGCTTCACAGGCAAGTGCTTAACCACTAAGCCATCTCTCCAGCCCCATGGAGATCATTATCAATGGATCATATGGAAAACATTTTCCATGAAGGATTTGAATAATCAAATGGTGCCCCTGCATTTTTTATTCTTCCCTTCTGATCTCCCCTTTTCTTTCTGTGTTACAGTACTTGTCTGGCATGTGTGATGCTCTAGGTTCAGTTCTAGCACCCATCACATGTGCACACAAACTAACCTAAAAGTGCCAAACAAATTCTTTTAGAATAAGCTGTATTTTATATTTACATTTTTCATAATATTGCACATTACTAGTACTTGCTGCCCTATCTGTTATAGTATTTTAAAGTTCTGTTTTTATTATCCATTTTTGAAAATGATCATGTGTTAAAGATTTTAGTTGAATTTTATGCTAGTCATAAAGTTGAAAAATTTTTTCCTTCCTTCCTTCCTTCCCTCCTTCCTTCCTTCCTTCCTTCCTTCCTTCCTTCCTTCCTTCCTTCCTTCCTTCCTTCCTTTCTTTCATTCGTTTTTTTAAGGTAGGGTCTCACTCTAGCCCAGGCTGACCTGGAATTCACTGCGTATTCTCAGGGTGGCCACGAACTCATGGTGATCCTCCTACCTCTGTTTCCTGAGTACTGGGATGAAAGGCATGTGCCACTACGCCCGGCTGAAATACTTTTTAGTAAGAGATAACAAGGTCTTCTTTATGTGACTTGATTTATAAACTATAGCTGTATTTTTTGTTTGTTTGTTTTTGAGGTAGGGTCTCACTCTAGCCCAGGCTGACCTGGAACCCACTATATAGTCTCAGGGTGGCCTCGAATTCACAGCAATCCTCCTACCTCTGCCTCCCGAGTGCTGGGATTAAAGGCGTCCTCCACCACGCCCAGTGATAGCTGTATTTTTATATAATGTGGACATTTATTCTTTTGTGCTTAATTTGTGATAGTAAATACCCTATGAGTCACATCATTTATATCAAAGCAAAATGTTCTACTTGATGCCTTATTTAATTTCTATAACTTAAGACATCAGAAAGATTTGTAATCACATTAATGTAGCATACTTGTTTACTTTTATTAAGACTTGCTAGAACTTTTGTGTAATTTTCAAATCAGAAAAAATAAATATATGTTTCCTAAATAATCATATTTTTATAGTAAAAAATATGACCTTCAGTTATTTTGAGACTTATTATTTATGAAGATTTTATTTCTGTTTTCTAGACATAATTAGAAAAACTATACCATACTTTTGAAAGTGATTCTGTCCTTTTCTTTTAGGCCAGGCAATGAAGAGCAGCAGCCTGAAGTTCCAATTCTTTATCATGATGTGACATCCCTTTTGCTCATCCAGATTTTAATGATGCCTCAACCTTTATGCAAAGGTAGTTCTTTAAATTCAGGTGCTTAGATTATGTTTTAACTGTTCTAAAGATTATAGGGACAAATAGAGTATTCAGTCTATTGGAAAATTTTCAGCTTTTTAGTCACTACAAGGCAAATACATGGGGGAGACACTCTGAAAACCTTTGTTCTTAAAATGTGAAGTGATAAACTGAAAAACAAAAGTGTCAGTTTTAATGAGTCTTCTCAGTCTGTGTGTATACTGTAGTTAACTGTGAGTCTGCTGACTGGAGCTATTAAAAGTGTGAAATCCTGTCACTTAAAGCTAGTGTTATAATTATAAAATTGTGTTAACAACTCTGATGTTAACACTGTTTTTTTTTAATTTTTATTTATTTATTTGCAAGTAAGGAGACAGAGAGAGAGAGAGAGAGAGAGAGAGAGAGAGAGAGAGAAGAAGAAGAAGAGAGAACACAGAGACAGACAGAGAGCTGCTACAAATGAACTCCAGATGCATGTGCCACTTTGTACATCTGGCTTCATGTGGGTACTGTAGAATCAAAACCAAGTCATTGGGCTTCGCAGCAAGCACCTTAATTGCTGAGCCATCTCTCCAGCCCCATTAACTGTTTTAATTATTACTCCATGTCTTCGTAGAATTATATTCTTCTGTTTTGAAAGACATTTCTTTCTTGTTCTTGTATTGTTTTGTTATTATAAGTTACAATGTAATGAATACCTATGGGTATGTAAAGATCTTCTCCCTGAGGAAGACATTCTTCAGCTTGCTCATTTAAGAAAATCTTTTGCATATGGTCAGGAAAGGGAACATTTATTTTCAATAGAGACAAATTATATTTCATGAAAATTGTGATATGATACTCTATAAAAGGGTAAAGATAAAGAGTCAACTAATATCACTAATATGTAAAAATTTGTAGTAGCTTTGATTTTTGAATTAATAATTATAATTATAAAATTTATATAAAATATGCTATATTGGTGGTATTAATGTGTGTTATTGCGGTAGCATTTGGTATAGGCACAATACTATATGGCCATCACCAACCATTATTTAGTTCTAGAAATTTTTTTTCACACCAAAAGAAATTACAAACATTTATTTTTCATTTCCCTCTTCATATATATAATTTTTCTGTTGAAGTAGGGTCTTGTGGTAGCCCAGGCTGATCTGGAATTTACTATGTTGTCTCAGGGTGGCTTTGAACTCATGGTAATCCTCCTACCTCTGCCTCCAAAGTGCTGGGACTAAAGGCATATGCCACCACACCCGGCTTTCAGATATTTTTTGAGTAGGGTATTTTTGAGGAGGTTGGTTGTGTCTGTGAATTCAATCATTCATGTTTGTAGACTTTAGGATCTAAGTACTGGGGAGGCTGAGGTAGGAGGATAAGAGGATTGCTGTGAGTTTAATGCTAGCCTGAGACTACATTGTGAATTCAAGTCAGCCTAGGCTAAAATGAGACCCTACCTTGACCCCTCTCCCTGAAACAAAAGATCTAAAACAAAAGATCTTGTGAAATACTATCATTGAATTAATTTCATTTCAGAATTTTAATCTTTTTTAGGGTTGTGTATTTAGACTTTGGTTATTTCTCATTTTTTAGGGAAGTAGTTATCTGGGGGTCATGGTGGTTTACTCCGAATGGTGTGTAGTTATACAAGATGTATTACATTTTGACATTAAAATATTTACTTTTTTACATTTTAAAAATATTTAAATATCTTATTTAAATCTACCTTTTACTGATTGACAGTTTTCATATAAGCTTAAAAAGCTAAAAGGGAAGAAACTTGATATATAGAAAGAATTATATTTTCATAATCAGTATTTATTCTGAAGAAAAATATTTCAATTAAGAGTACATTAAGTGTTCTCTGAGTATCTAAGACCTGCAGCTGATCCATCAGTGTTAGAGACTATCGTTCTTAGCTTTTAAGCAAGGGTAAAGTTAATTTTAGAAAGAGATAACTAAAATATTATAATAATATAAAATATTATTAAAATATAAAAATATAATAATATAAAATATTATTAAAATATAAAAATATAATAAAATATAATACAGATTTTAATATTTTTATTTATTTATTTGACAGAGAAAGAGGGAGGAAGGGAGAAAGAGAGAGAGAATGAATGGGCACTCAAGGGCCCCTAGCCACTGCAACCCAACTCCAGACACGTGCTCCCCCTTGTGCATCTGTCTAATGTGGGTCCTGGGGAATTGAATCTGGGTCCTTTGGCTTTGCAGGTAAACGCCTTAACTGCTAAGCCATCCCTCCAGCCTGAACCTACAGATTTTAATTCGGTAGGAACAGAGTCTAAAATTATGATGTAAAACAAGTCAAGAAAACTGATCTCCTTAATTTAGTAATGATTAAATAAGTGGAACAGCTGAATAAAAATTTGTAATGTTGTTAGTAAGCATGCTTTAAAAATAAAGCATTTAAAGAGTAGTTTTGTAGACAGATTTTATGAGCAAATATTTATTCATGGCTTAATAATTGCCTGATTTAGTTTAAGAAATTTAATTAGTGCCTACTATGTACCAGCTTGATACATTTTTGCCATATTTGTAGGATCATGGAAATACAATGACAAATAAAAAACCAGATAACTGAACATTTAGCAGTCATTAAATTTACCTATAGTTTAAATTACTTTTAAAACCTATGCTTTATTTCTAAACTTTCACAATAATTCATGGGGAGGGTTTCAGTGTTAGTCATCTTTCTATCACTGACAAATACTCAGTTCCCTAAAAGGAGGAAAGGTTTATTAGAGCCTATTGTTTGAGAGATTTCAGTCTGTGATTGTTTGGACTCATAGTTTTTGGGCCTGTGGTAAGGAAGAGCATCATGGTGGAAGGCTGTGGTAGAAGAAACTGCTTACTTTATTGTGCTCAGGAAAAGAGAAAGGAAGGGGCCAGAGTCCCAGCATCCCTCCCAAGGGTATACCCCAGTGACCTAATTTATTTCCATAAGGCCCTGCCTCTTAAAGGTTCTACCATCTCCCACTACTGCCACAGGTTTATTACTAAGCCTGTTGCATATGGAACTTTGGGAGATACTTGAGATCCAAAATATACTACTATTCTGTGAAAGTACTGTCAAGAAAATAAAGTTGTGGGCAGAAGGGATGGCTTAGTGGTTTAAGGCATTTGCCTGCAAAGCCAAAGGATTCAGGTTCGATTCCCCAGGACCCACGTCAGCCAGATACACAGGGGGCCGCATGCATCTAGAGTTCGTTTGCAGAGGCTGGAGGCCCTGGTGCACCATATTCTCTCTCTCTGTCTCCCCCTCCCTGCCTCCCTCCCTCCCGTTCCTCTTTCTCTGTCAAATAAATAAAATTAAAAAAAAAGAGAAAGTTTTGTTTTTTTTTCTTTTCCAGGTAGGGTCTTTCTCTAGCCAGGCTGATCTGGAATTTACTCTGTAGTCTCAGTCTGGCCTTGAACTCATGGTGATCCTCCTACCTCTGCCTCCTGAGTACTGGGATTAAAGTCCAATATTTATTCATTTCTCTGATTTCCCACCAAGTTTTCATGCCTTACCCAATAAAGCAATCTGGTTTACTCACATTTTGTTGTGTCATTTTAGAGTCAAGCCTTTATGTTGATCAATGTCTGTATCTTTTGAACTGTTATTTAGGATTTCATCTTGTTGAAAGAAATAGGAAATATGTAGCTGGGGAGATGGCTCAGTGAGTAAGAGTGCTTGCCATACAAGCTTGAGGACCTGAATGGGACCAATGTGCCCTGAGTTCGATGCCCAGCGCCCATGCAAACATCTAGGCATGGTGACTCACACCTGTAACCCTAGTCCTATGGAGATTAGAGACTAGAAATCAGCTGGTCTGACTGAAAATGGCAGCTCTGTGTTCAGTGAGAGAAAGGAAACATGCAGATGAATGCTATAGAGGAGGACGCTTTACATTCTCCTCTGGCCGCCACATGTCCCCGCTTAGGGTGTGTGCATGTGTGTGTGTGTGTGTGTGTTTGTACACACACAGGAATGCTGCATTCTTTATGAATAATTTATGTTCCTTTTCTCTTGTAGACCACTTCACCTGCATTGTGAAGGTACTTTTTACCTTGCTGTATACGCAGGCTCTTGCAGCACTTTCAATTAAATGCAGTGAAGAAGATAGGTCAGCCTGGAAACACATTGGTGCTCTTAAAAAGGTCAGTCTCTTTTCTGAATTTGCCATTTAATATTTTGGGGAATTTGTTTAATGTGATAAGAACAGATATCTTGGGTAGAGTAAGATCCTACCTTGAAAAATATGAATGAGAGAGCAGGAGAGATGACTTAGTGGTTAAGATGTTTGCCTGCAAAGCCAAAGGATCCCAGTTTGACTCTCCAGGACCCATGTAAGCCAGATGCACAAGAGTTTGTTTGCAGTGGCTGGAGGCCCTGGCACGCTCATTCTCCCTCCCTTTCTCTTTCTCTCTCTCTCAAATAAAATATTTTAAAAAATATGAATGAGAGTATGTCTTTGTATGCTTTTGTGAATTTTTTGTTTTTGTGATGCTAGGGATGAATACAGGGCCTCATGCTTACAAAACCAGTGCTCTAGCACAGAGCTACATCCCTAGCCCAGGAGTAGGCATTTGAGAGACAGAATAAGCTAAGATTGTTTTAATTGAGAATGGAACACCTTCAGGGTAAAAAAAAAATTTTTTTTTTCTAAATGTATCCTTGCATAATTAGGTCGTCTGTATCTGTTTCTAAACTTGAACTTTATCAACTTAAATTTGGGCACTTTTGTTTGGCCTTTGTTGTAAGCCTTAAACTTAGAGAAGTTTTTGGAAATGTACCAGTGCAGTAAACAGAATAATAAAATATTTGCAGACTTCTGTATTTTATTTATCTCTCATTTTTTCTTTGTCCCTGCCCCAAATTAGAGCCTAAAGATGACCCTTTGGTTTACTAATCCTAAATTGAAAAACCTTTACACTTTCTTAATTTTTTGTATTTATTTATTAGAGAGAGAAAGAAGCAGTATTAGAGAGCAAAAGAAGCAGTGAGAGAGAGAGAGAGAGAGAATGAGGGAGGGAGAGGGAGAGAATGGGTATGCCAGGGCCTGCAGCCATTGCAAACAAACTCCAGATATATGTGCCACCTTGTGCATCTTGCTTGTGTGAGTACTGGGGAATCAAACCTGGGTCCTTAGGCTTCGCAGGCAAGCATATTAACCGCTAAGCAATCTCTCCAACCCATAAACACACTTTCAATAGACTCTTTTTACATTGTAAATATTTACCATATGCTTCAAATTTGTCATATTCATTGCCTATAAGATGTTCCTTTGGTTTGGTACTTCCCAATTGCAAGTAATTACATGCCTCAGTTTTGTTGGTCTTTTTTTTTTTTTTTTTTTGCTGTTGTTCTGTGATGAATGTGTTATGTTTATAGCTCCATTTTTCTTTTTGTTTAAACTTTTATTGACAACTTCCAGAAATATAAATAATATACCATAATAACCCCCTCCTAGTACCTTCCCTTTCTCCCTCGCAAATTTCCCCACTGAATCCCTTTTTTTTGTTTTGTTTTGTTTTGTTTTGTTTTGTTTTTCGAGGTAGGGTTTCACTCCAGCTCAGGCTGACCTGAAATTTACTGTATAGTCTCAGCGTGGCCTTGAACTCACAGCGATCCTCCTACCTCTGCCTACCAAGTGTTGGGATTAAAGGCGTGCACCCCTATGCCTGGCTTGAATCCCTTCTTTCCAGCTAGTCTCTCTTCTATTTTGATGTCATCTATTTTTTTTGTTCCTGGCTCTCATCATTTATTTTTCACCCTAGTATGCTAGTCTTGTGTAGGTAGCATCAGCCACTGTGAGGTCATAAATATCTAGGCCACTTTTTGTGTGGAATACAGTATTGTAAACACTCCTCACTTTCCTTTAGCTCTTAATTTTTTTTGTACTACCTCTTCTGCAATGGTCCCTGAGCACTGGAGGGAGTGATACATATGTCTCATTTAATGCTCAATACTCCATTGTCACTTCTCAGTACTTTTAAGATTTTTTTTTTTTTTCGAGGTAGGGTCTCACTCTAGCCCAGGCTGACCTGGAACTCATTCTGTAGTCTCAGGCTGCCCTCGAACTCTTGGTGATCCTCCTATCCTGGCCTACCAAGTGCTGTAATTAAGGTGTGCACCACCACACCCAACTTTGATGAGTTTTGAGTCACCCTAGTGGTCACTACTATCGAAAAAGTAAAGCTCCTCTAATCAAAAGTGAGAATAGCATTAACATAAGTATTTATAGGGCAGTTTGGTGGACATAATATACCCATTTAGCCAGACAACAGTAGTAGTATTCCCCCTAGGGTTTATGACCTGCCATGCCATAGGCTTTTGATTAGATTTTCAGTACCAGGCAGAATTACCTCCCACTGAGTAGACCACAAATCTAGTCAGGGAGTAGTTGGTTTCCCCCATAACAGACAAGCCACCATTGCACCAGTTGGTATATTTGGCTTGGTTGGCCAGCTATAAAGCTTGCAGGGTCCACTCCTAGATAACACCACTGATGACTTTTCTCCCCTAACAGCCTGCATAGGTCTTTTCAGCATCCTGACAGCTAGTCAGCAGGGAGGAGGCTTCCCACTCGGCTCCAGCCCAGTTTTCTTAAAATTAAAAAAAAAAAAAAATCTCAGGAGTGGAAATTACTGGGTCAAAAGGCCTGATTTACATGTTTGGATATCCATTATATAATTTATATTGTATCTTCTAAAAGAGATATTGAAATAGCTTTGACCACCTACCTACTCAACTTCATTGTGAATCCAGGGGTGTATAGCTTAATCTAGATTTAGAAGAATTGTTTTTCACATGCTTGAAAAATACTGATTTTTGGAGTGTATGTGCACATGCTCGTGTGTGTGTGTGCGCACACACACATGAACACAGATGTGGAGGCTAGATGACTATCAGGTGCCCTCTGATTGCTCTTTCGTCCTACATTCTGAGACACAGGGTCTCTCACTGAACTTGAAACTTGCCATTTTTCCAGAAAGACTGGCTGAACAGTAAGTCCCAGCAATCATCCTGTCTTTGCCCACCTTAGCTGGGTTTACTGGCATGTACAGCTATGCCTGTCTTTTTTATGTGGGTGCTGGGATTGAACTTAGGTCCTCAAACTTGCATATCAAGCACTCTTACCCACTCAGCCATCCCCTCAACCCTTTGAAAAATAACAATTATAGTTTTACTATATTAAAAGGTTTTATTTCAAATGAACTGTATTTTGTAATTTTTGGTGACCAGTGCAACTAATTTAATTTTTCTCAGAGTACGTGTGATGCAGAAAAGTCTTATGAAGTGCTATTGAGCTTTGTTATAAGTGAACTATCTAAAGGAAAATTATACCATGAAGAAGGAACTCAGGAGTATGCAATGGTATGTGTACATTAAGTTCAGATCTTTGGTTAATAAAAATATTTGATATTGTTACTAATAGGAACATAAGTTTTAAAAGGTACATCTAATATAGAATGAATTGTTCAAATTTTCTTTTTTAACTTTAGGTTAGTCCTATTGCTTGGTCTCCTGAGTCCATGGAAAAATACTTACAGGACTTCTGCTTACCTTTCCTCAGAATCACCAGCCTTCTTCAGCACCACCTTTTTGGGGAAGATTTACCTAGTTGCCAGGTATAATTTGGGGTGTAGTATAGGGGGCCTTGATTTGATGACAACATTTTGAAGATCACACTGATACATAGAATACTTACGTCTGTCTATAAATGTAAAACTATCCTATGAGTATATGTTTGTCTAGCTCAAAATAAATATTTAGAATATTTACTGTTATTAGCATCCTCTCATTTTTATGACAGTATTTATCTGGTTGGATATTTAAGCAGTTTTGATAAAATTAGTCATAATTCATGCTTAGTACTTGAGTAAGGTCATATTTAGTTTATTAATATTTTATCACAAACTTCATTTGTTTTAATACCCTTTTAAAATTATGATAGGTAGGCAACTGTTTAAATATATGACAGGATTTATATGATTTTATAGCAGTAAAATGTTTGTTTTATAGCCAGTTGTGTTAAAGTTGGATGATTGAGTTATTGCTGGTTTAATATATTTCATAGAACTGTGAGTAAATTAGTAAGCAAGAAGGTAGGGTGGGAGAGATTGCTTAGTGGTTAAGGTGCTTGCCTGTGAAGCATAAGGACCCAGGTTTGATTCCCCAGTACCCATGTAAGCCAGATGCATAATGTGGCACATGCATCTAGAGTTCATTTGCTGTAGTTGCAGGCCCTGGTATACCCATATTGTCAGATTCTTTCTCTCTCTCTCTCTCAAATAAATAAATAGATAAGAAAGTAACAGAGTAGGAAAGCAGAAGGCTAGTAGAAGGTTAGTACATTCAAATTGTGCTTATAGAATATGATCTTGACATTTTATGTTATTCAATTCCAAGGAATGTGATGTACGAATTCTATAGTTTTACATGTATTGCCTTTGGAGCCTGAACAGTATCAGAATTAAGCATTTTTGTTGTTGTTCCTTCTATCTTAACTGACTGTTGTGCTAAATTGTAAGCTCTTCAAGGTAAACTGTGCATTTTTTTTCAATACATTGTATTTAAGTTATAAGATATTGGCCAAGTTAAAAATATTTACCTAGTAGGGGCTGGAGGGATGGCTTAGTGGTTAAGGTGTTTGCCTTCAAAGCCAAAGGACCCAGGTTCGATTCCCCAGGGCCCATGTTAGCCATATGCACAAGGGGGTGCAAGCATCTGGAGTTCATTTGCAGTGGCTAGAGGCCCTGACACACCCATTCTCTCTCTCTCTCTCTCTCTTTCTGTGTGTGTGTGTCTCTTTCTCTCCCTCTTTCTCTGTTGGACTGTGAAAGCATATGAAACAAAGTCAGTTTAAGAAGGGCATGTGGGGCTGGAGAGATGGCTTAGCTGTTAAGGCCTATGCCTGAGAAGCCTAAGGACCCTCGATTTTCCAGGTCCCACGTAAGCCAGATGTGCATGGTGGTGCATGCATCTGGGGTTTTTGTTTTTTGAGATTTTTGGTTTCTTAAAATACTTTATTTTATTTATTTTTAAATTTATTTTTATTTACTTATTAGAGAGAGAATGGGTGCACCAGGGCCTCCAGCCACTGCAAACGAACTCCAGACACATGTATCACAATGTGCATCTGGCTTACCTGGACCTGGAGAATCAAACCTGGGTCCTTAGGCTTCACAGGCAAAGCGCCTTAACCACTAAGCCATCTCTCCAACCCTGAGATTTCTGTTTTTAAGAATCTTAATTTTTTTAAAAAAGCTTTTGGTATGTGGAACATTTTAAACATGAAGATTACCTAAACAAAATCAACATCTCCTTTATCAACTGTGCTGTCTTTACCTTTCTGTACTTGCTACCTACTGTTGCCTTTTGTTGTTATTGGTGTGGGTGTGGGTATGTGTGTACATGTTTGTGCACGTGCAGATGTGCATATAGAGCACAGTACTAGGGTACTTAAATCAGAGTGGGAAATGCCTCTCGAGTTTCTTCCTCTCCTGTCTTTAAGAGCTATCTGAGGAGATTTCAGTTCAGGGCCCTAAATAAAGAAAACTAGTAATAAAGGCACTGGGGCTAGAAATGTAAGAATGTGAAAGAGTATAGAGCTACCAAGGTGGTCTGAGGCCTTAGCTGCAGTTCCCTTCAGAGGCAGCAGTGTATTGGCCAAACACCACATCTGGGGGAGGGAGGGCTACCATGAGACCTCTCGGGTCTTTATAAAGAAGGGCCTTTATAATTGCTTCTAGTTAGGCCAGATGAATCACTACCAAAAGAAAAAAATCTAGTTGATGACACCATACTAGATTTATAAGGACAGGAAAAAAGTACAAATTAGCAATGTCAACATTGAAAGAGGTAGAATCCATATAGATCCATAAGAGAATATTATAACATTTCCCAATAATCTGAGAACTTAGATGAACTAGACAAATTCTTTGATTAAAAGCATAGAAATTCTAAAAGTGACTTAATAAGAAATAGCCTGAGTATGTAGTTCAGTGGTAGAGCACTTGTTTTAGCATGTACAACAATCCCCATTCTGTCCCTGCCCAAAAAATGAAGGAAAAATCAAACATTGAATGTACCTACATTGAATTTAAAAATTGATTTAGTTTTTCAGCATATATAATATTCATCCTTTCAAAAAAGGGATTCAACAGCTTTATACCAGTAAAGAGAACATCATGGTGAGTTCTGTGACATCTGTGGAAGAAATCTTACTAGTTCTATGCCAGCTCTTCATAAAATAGAAGAAGAAAGAACATTTCTGATCTCATTTTATGAAACCAGTTTTGTCCTGATATCCAAACCATCCATCACAAGAAAAGGAATTGACATAGCTCCATAAACATGTAGAAGAAGGCTTTAATATTATCAGTTGAAAAGTAAGACCGATGACCAAATGGATTTGTTTTTTGCTGTGTGTGCATGTATGTGTGCTTATGTGTACACCCCATATATACGTGTATGGAGGCCAGAGTGGGACATCAGGTATTCCTTATCAATCTTCCATCTTATTTCCTTGAGGCAGAACCTCTCACTGAAATTTGTGTTCCTTCTGCTTCAGTTTCCCTGGTGCTAGGTGTTCAGTTCATGCAGTTAGGCAAGGAAAATACAAGACATCTAGATTAGAATGAAGGTAAAATTATCTCTTCCAAACTAGGTGATTTGATATGTAGAAAATCATGAGAAATTTTTAAAAATTATTAGAGAGTAAGTAGGTTCCAGCAAAGTTACAGACTATAAGATAAATGTATTAAAATTCATTGCATTTTATACTATAGGAATAATAAATCTAAAGACGAAATTAAGTAATTTCAGTATAATAAGAAGATATAAAGTGATTCTAGAGTTAAATTGTTTCACTGTTGCCCTATGTTACATGTTTTTAAAAATTTAGTTTAGTTTTATTTATTTATTTAAAGTGACAAAGAAAGAGGCAGATAGAGAGAGAAAATGAGTGCACCAGGGCCTCCAGCCACTGCAAACAAACTCCAGATGCGTGCTCCCCCTTGTGCATCTGGCTAACGTGGGTCCTGGGGAAATGAGCCTCGAACTGGGGTCCTTAGGCTTCACAGGCAAGTGCTTAACCGCTAAGTCATCTCTCTAGCCCCCTATGTTACATTTTTAAAGGGTGATTATTAATGGAGTATGAGGTACATCTCAAGCTTTTAAAAAATGTGTGTGACAAAACACTTTTATCCAAAATATACCAAAAAATCTTGTAACTAATAAAATACCAGAAAAATCAGCCTCCCCCCAAAAAGAGCAGCAGATACTTCATGAAAGATTATTTAGAGATGACAAGTAGATGAAAAGTGTTCAACATGTTGCTCATTAGAGAAGTACAAGTTAGCATCACATTATGATACCAAGTACTGTTGGGGATTTGGAGTAACTAAAATGGTCTTTCATTGCTTGTAGGAATGCAAAATGGTGTAGTCCGTTTGGAACGTTTATCAGTTTTTCTTTAAAATTAAGCATGTGTTTGCTTTACAGCTCAGCAGTTCTACTCCTAGGGATTTACCTAAAGAAATGAAAACATACAGCCACATAAAGACTTTCAAGTCCATGTTCATAACAGCCTAATTCATTATGTGAAAAACTGATCTAGACATCTATGAATAAAATGTAATACAGCTGTACAGCTACTCACCAATTTAAACGAATGAGATGCTGATATATGCAATAATATGAATGAATCTGACAGTTACTCTTTTTTTTTAAATTTTTTTTTCTCCATTTTTATTAATATTTTCCATGATAACAAAAAAAATCCCATGGTATTACCCTCCCCCCTTTCCCCTTTGAAATTCCATTCTCCATCATATCCCCTCCCCATCTCAATCTTTCTACTTACATATATACAATACCAACCTAATAAAAGCCCTCCTCCCTTTCTTTCTCTTCCCTTTCTATCTCCTTTTTTAATTTACTGGCCTCTGCTACTGAGTTTTTTCCTTCTCACACAGAAGCCCAATCATCTCTAGCTAAGATCCACATATGAGGGAGAACATGTGGCGCTTGGCTTTCTGGGCCTGGGTTACCTCACTTAGTATAATTCTTTCCAGATCCATCCACTTTTCTGCAAATTTCATAACTTCATTTCTCTTTACTGCTGAGTAAAACTCCATTGTATAAATGTGCCATATCTTCATTATCCACTCATCAGTTGAGGGACATCTAGGCTGGTTCCATTTCCCAGCTATTATAAATTGAGCAGCAATAAACATAGTTGAGCAAGTATCTCTTAGGTAATGCGATGAGTCCTTAGGATATATGCCTAGGAGAGCTATAGCTGGGTCATATGGTAGATCAATCTTTAGCTGTTTTAGGAACCTCCACACTGATTTCCACAATGGCTGGACCAGATTGCCTTCCCACCAACAGTGTAGAAGGGTTCCTCTTTTTCCACATCCCCGCCAACATTTATGATCATTTGTTTTCATGATGGTAGCCAATCTGACAGGGGTGAGATGGAATCTCAATGTAGTCTTAATCTGCATTTCCCTGATGACTAGGGATGTAGAACATTTTTTTAGATGCGTATATGCCATTCGTATTTCTTCCTTTGAGAATTCTCTATTTAGCTCCATTTCCCATTTTTTGATTGGTTTGTTTGATTCCTTATTATTTAACTTCTTGAGTTCTTTGTATATCTTAGATATTAATCCTCTATCAGATATATAGCTGGTGAAGATTTTTTCCCATTCTGTAGGTTGCCTCTTTGCTTTCTTCACTGTGTCCTTTGCAGTGCAAAATCTTTGTATTTTCATGAGGTCCCAGTGGTTAATCTGTGGTTTTATTGCCTGAGCAATTGGGGTTGTATTCAGAAAGTCTTTGCCAAGACCAATATGTTGAAGGGTTTCCCCTACTTTTTCCTCTAGCAGTTTCAGAGTTTCAGGTCTGATGTTAAGGTCCTTAATCCATTTGGACTTAATTCTTGTGCACGGAGAAAGAGAAGAATCTATTTTCATCCTTCTACAGATATATATCCAGTTTTCCCAACACCATTTGCTGAAGAGGCTGTCCTTTCTCCAATGAGTATTTTTGGCATTTTTATCAAATATCAGGTGGCTATAACTACATGGGGTTACATTTGGGTCCTCTATTCTGTTCCATTGATCTACGAGTCTGCTTTTGTGCCAGTACCATGCTGTTTTTGTTACTATGGCTCTGTAGTATAGGTTAAAATCAGGTATGGTGATACCACCAGCCTTATTTTTGTTGCTCAGTATTATTTTAGATATTCGAAGTTTTTTGTGATTCCATATGAATTTTTGGATTGTTTTTTCTATTTCCGTGAAGAATGCCTTTGGAATTTTGATGGGGATTGCGTTAAATGTGTAGATTGCTTTTGGTAAGATTGCCATTTTCACAATATTGATTCTTCCAATCCAGGAACAAGGGATGTTTTTCCACTTCCTAGTGTCTTCTGCAATTTCTCGCTTGAGTGTTTTAAAGTTCTCATTGTATAGATTCTTTACTTCCTTAGTAAGGTTTATTCCAAGGTACTTTATTTTTTTTGATGCAATTGTGAATGGGAGTGATTCTCTGATCTCATCCTCTGTGTGTTTGTTGTTAGCATATATGAAGGCTACTGATTTCTGTGTATTTATTTTGTATCCTGCTACAGCCACATAAAGACTTTCAAGTCCATGTTCATAACAGCCTAATTCATTATGTGAAAAACTGATCTAGACATCTATGAATAAAATGTAATACAGCTGTACAGCTACTCACCAATTTAAACGAATGAGATGCTGATATATGCAATAATATGAATGAATCTGACAGTTACTCTTTTTTTTTTAATTTTTTGTTCATTTTTTATTTATTTATTTGAGAGCGACAGACAGAGAGAGAAAGAGGCAGAGAGAGAGAGAGAATGGGCGCGCCAGGGCCTCCAGCCACTGCAAACAAACTCCAGATGCGTGCGCCCCCTTGTGCATCTGGCTAACGTGGGTCCTGGGGAGTTGAGCCTCGAACCGGGGTCCTTAGGCGTCAAAGGCAGGCGCTTAACCGCTAAGCCATCTCTCCAGCCCTACAGTTACTCTTAAGTGAAAGATGCCAAGCATATAAGACTTTGCTGTATGATTGCATATATATGAAAAATGAAAAGCTAAAACTATATTAGTATAAAACATATGAGTGGTTGCTTGTGGCCAGGAATAGGAACCAGGATTAACTGAATGAATATTGAGGGTGACATAGTTGCTCTAAAATTTTGTCATGGCACTTACATGACTATGAATATATGAATATTCACATTATTCATAGAATGGGTGAATTTTATGATACATATATTATACCTCAACAAAGTGGCATTTTAAAAAAGCCATTTCATTGTATAGTTGTATGAAATGGAGGGCTTATAGCTTTATTTCCAGAGATTTTAAAAATTGACATCTTGGGCTGGAGAGATGGTTACTTGTGAAGCCTAAGGACACAGGTTTGATTCCCCAGTACCCATGTAATCCAGATGCACAAGGTGGTGCATGTGTGGAGTTCCTTTGCAGTGACTGGAGGCTCTGGTGTGCCCATTCTCTCTCTCAAATAAATCAGTTGACATCTTTTTCAGCTTGGATTTTTTTTTTTTTTTTTGAGGTAGGGTCTTCCTCTAACCCAGGCTGACTTGGAATTCACTATGTAGTCTTAAGGGTGGTCTCAAGCATATAGTGATCCTCCTACCTCTGCTTCCCGAGTGCTTGGATTAAAGGTGTGTGCCACCATGCCTGGCCTGATTTTTCTTTATGATTTAGTTCAGAATTTTGTACTTCCTATGAAAAATTATTTTTATAAATTTTTGTTAAGTGTCTACTATGTGCCAAGCACTGGAAGGGCACAGTCCCTACTTCCATGCAACTCAGTCTTATAGGGAAAACAAAATTATTATTAAAGTTAGTAGAAAACACACATACAAGAATTGAAGCATTTACAAGGCCATAGGAGGATTGATTTTGTCTGAATGGGGCTGGGTAGTGTGAGGTCTCATTGATTCCAACTTGGAGAACTGGAATTGATCCAGTGAACAATGGAAAGGAGACCTACTCGCATCCCATGGCCTTTGATTACATAAAGAATGGCTGGGGAATCTGTTGGTATTTATAAGACTAATTTCTTTTCAAAATCAACTTAGAGGATATATAAGTTCTTAATTCTTGTTTCTGTGGTTCTTCTGTTAGTATTACTCATTATATACCTTGACTTGCTTTTAGACCTTTCTGTGGTGTTTCCAAAATTGCACATGTCCTTTTTATTTTATATTTTTTAACATTTTATTTGTCTATTTTATTTATTTATTTGAGAAAGAGGGTTGGGGGGGAGAAAGAGTGAGAATGGGCACGCCAGGGCCTCCAGCCACTGCAGACGAACCCCAGACGCATGAGCCACCATGTACATCTGGCTTACGTGGGACCTGGAAAATCGAGGGTCCTTAGGCTTCTCAGGCATAGGCCTTAACAGCTAAGCCATCTCTCCAGCCCCACATGCCCTTCTTAAACTGACTTTGTTTCATATGCTTTCACAGTCCAAGCAAATTATTTAGTATTTTTTTTTTTTTTTTGTGAATTCTGTGTTTTTCTTGTTCCTTATCTATCCTGAAAACCAATCCTCCCCCACCTATCTCCTGGGCTGGTGATCAAACCCAGGGCCTCAGACATGGTAAGCAAGCACCCTGCCACTGAGCTACGTCCCCAGCCCTTGTTTTTATTTATTTATTTTTAATTTCTTTATTTGAGAGTGACAGACAGAGAGAGAAAAGAGGCAAGGGGTGCGGAGAGAATGGGCATGCCAGGGCCTCCAGCCACTGTGAACGGACTCCAGATGGCATGCGCCACTTTGTATATCTGGCTTATGTGGGTCTGGGGACTCGAGCCTCGAACTGGGGTCCTTAGGCTTCACGGGCAAGCGTTTAACCGCTAAGCCATCTTTCCAGCCCACCAGCCCTTGTTTTTTGAGACAGGCTGTTACAATCCAAGCTGTCTTTAAACTCACTGTGATCTCCGGCCAGTTTCAGACATTTGCCTCTTGCCTCCACTTTCTGAGGGCTGGGATTACAAGTATGTATGTACCACCATACCAGCTCACATTATGTCTTTTTAACCAAAAGTTGCTTTCTTTTTACTCTAAATTACCTCCCTCCATGTGTGACAACTGTATTTTTAAAGTATATAAAAGAAGCAGATCCTATGACATTTACGAGTTAAATTTGAAAGAAAAATAGTTTGAGGATATTAGGGTAAAACTATAGAACCTTATTCTCCATTACATCACTACTCCTACTCCATTTTTTTTTTTTCAGTTGACTTGAAGTTTTCCTACTCTCCCAAGGTATTCAGTGAGGACAACAGTTAAAATATGTATAATAGTAAATGTTTCAGATGAAATATCCTGAGAATTTTCTATTTTTTGTCTAAAGGAAGAAGAAGAATTTTCAGTTCTTGCCAGCTGCCTGGGACTTCTGCCAGCATTTTACCAAACAGAACATCCATTCATCAGTGCCTCCTGTCTGGATTGGCCAGTTCCAGCATTTGATATTATAACTCAATGGTGTCTTGAGATAAAATCATTTACTGAGAGACATGTAGAACAAGGGAAGGTATGTAAAAAGAGTAATTACTCACTTGGTGATATGTTAATAGGTAAGAGAATAATGAAAAATTTAAACTTGAAGTTCTCTGTTCCTGGCAGCAGCTCTCAGATACACTTACTGAGTACAAAAACAGAAATAGTTAACACAGATGAACAATTCGTTGTTGCTTTGAGTCAAGGTCCTTAGGCAATCATAGCACACTAGTCTTGGAAGATGCAAAGGAGTTTAAAGGTAAATAACTTACATTCTTATTTGTAGGGTAATTGTCTCATAGTAAAACTTTGAACTGGCAAATCAGAGCAATCTTGCCTTTCAAAATGTGGTAGGTTTGAGGTACCAGCGAGGTTGGTGAGAGTTGGTGCTAGAGATAGTGAGCCAGGAGTGGAGGAGGCAGGTGTTAAGGCTATGAATGCCTTGGTACATAGACTGCTATAGCTAGGAACAGGGTAATATAATGAAAATAATATTTCAGGAGGGTAATTCTGCTCATTCTTTTTTTTTTCTCAAGAGTAATTTTATTAACCAAAGTAGAGGAATAATATGTTCATGAAATGTATAGCATTCCAGAAACCTGACTTAAACTAAGTAAAAAATGTGCTGTGTTAATGAGATTGACTCTCATTTCACTAAAACCTTGTGACAGTCCTTGGTACATAAGGCATAAAATACAAAGCCATCACTATTTTGATTATAATTTCAGAACAACTTTGACCAAACCTGGAAAAAATAAATACAATCTATTTTTAGAACTTTGTATAAGTACTGAGCACTGGTATTTGCAGGATAGTCATCTGATTTTAAATGATGCTGTATGTAGCTTTGTGGAAGTCTTCCTCTGACTCTAGTTAAATAGGTTGAAATTCATAAACTGATTGCCAGAAATATCATTCATTCTTGTGAACTAGGCAGATTGCTCTCTTTCCTCTGCCTGTCCTAATCTCACTGTAAACCAAAGCCACTGGCATTCTCTAGACATGGGGCATCTTTAAGATGCATCTTTAGGGCTGGAGGGATGGCTTAGCGGTTAAGGCATTTGCCTGCAAAGCCAAAGGACCCAGGTTTGGTTCCCCAGGACCCATGTTAGCCACATGCACAAGGGGCCACAAACATGTGGAGTTCGTTTACAGTGGCTGGAAGCCCTGGCGCACCCATTCATCCTCCCCCCACCCCCATCTCTCTCTCTCTCTCTCCCCCCTCCCCTCTTCCCCTCCCTCCCTCCCTCCCTCTTTCTCTGTCAAATAAATAAATATAAAATATAAAAATGTTTTTAAAAAGATGCATCTTTATACTCTTTAATAGAAACTGAAGAATAATTGTCCACTGCGTTTTGATTTCAATAAGTAAACAGGCAAATAAAAACTACATTGGTGAGGGCCTGGGGCATTCTTTTTAGTAGGTAAAGAGGAAAGGAAGTTAGAAGTTGCTTCAATGGTAAAAATATGGACTTTTTCTGGTAATAAAAATTAGAAAGTAGGGCTGGAGAGATGGCTTAGCGGTTAAGCGCTTGCCTGTGAAGCCTAAGGACCCCGGTTCGAGGCTCGATTCCCCAGGACCCGCGTTAGCCAGATGCACAAGGGGGCGCACGCATCTGGAGTTCCGTTTGCACTGGCTGGAAGCCCTGGCGCGCCCATTCCCTCTCTCTCTCTATCTGCCTCTTTCTATGTGTCTGTCACTCTCAAATAAATAAAGAAAAAATGAAGAAAAAAAAATTAGAAAGTAACTAAGACAGGAGACCTTTGTGAAGAATCTATGGGACTTGGTGACCAGGTACAGATGTACTTCCAGATCTAAAATCATTAGAATCTTAGAATTCTGATAAGAACATGCTGCTGCTTAAATATCACTGATGGTACCCCACTGCATAGTAAGGAAATTAGACTCTTTATGACAATCAAGTGCTTTCAACTCCTTGTTTATGTTTTCATTTATATTTAATAACACTCCTCTACTACTGTCTTGCTCAAATCACAAAAGAATGTTTCACAAATGTGCTATGCAATTTCAAACTTCTGTATACTTTCATCTATAGCAACCATCTACCTTTGAGGCTTTGCAAATGTCTTTTCCATGAAGACTGGTCTGATAGTCCATCTTTCCTGAACAGTATTCTCTATATGTATTTGCGTGTATGCTTAGAGATACAGCATTTCTCTTAAAGTAATAAGCTTATATATTTTAAGATGCTTAATCTGAAATTTTATATCTATTGTAATTGAAATATATATGAAAATAGAGAATAATAATTGCTAAAGTACTATATTATTTTTGGAAATAAACATGTGGAAATGAATGGAAAATGGAAAAGAATTGAGTGTTAATAGAGAAAATAAGTCACATTCTTGAAGGCAGATTTTTTTTTTAAATAATTTTTTTAATTTTTTGTTTATTTGTATTTATTAGCTAGCGAGCAAGAGAGAGAGAGAGAGAATGGGCACACCAGGGCTTCCATTCACTGCAAACGAACTCCAGACGCTTGTGCCCCCTTGTGCATCTGGCTAACGTAGGTCCTGGGGAATCGAGCCTTGAACCGGGGTCCTTAGGCTTCACAGGCTAGCACTTAATCGCTAAGCCATCTCTCCAGCCCTGAAGGCAGATTTTTATTCTAAAATAAAATCCTTTAAAAAAAGTATTTTAGTGTCTTAAATACACAGGATTGACAACTATTTTTTCTCAATTATTTAGGCCTTGCTTATCCAAGAATCAAGGTGGAAATTACCACACCTATTACAGTTGCCTGAGAATTACAACACCATTTTTCAGTACTACCATAGGAAAACCTGTAGTGTCTGCACCAAGGTTCCTAAGGACCCTGCTGTTTGCCTTGTTTGCGGTACTTTTGTGTGCCTGAAAGGACTTTGCTGCAAGCAACAGAGTTACTGTGAATGTGTGTTGGTAAGCAAGAGTATAAGTTTTATAAAAATTTGAACCTCATGGAAGTATGGCATGTATGTTCTTTCTCAGCTCCTCATATTTCAGTAGTCTGTGAATTAACCACAATGCATTTAGAAAGGTGTCTTGCTTCGTTTTTAATTCAGTAGGAAAAAACAAAACAAAACAAAAAGCCAGAAACCCATGACTGTATTTAAATGAGTAAAACCTTTCTTAAATATAATTCCAGGTTCCCTTTCTCCTGTTATCTTTTACTATTACATACCTTTAAGTGTGCTGTGGGGCATCCATTATCTGTGCCATGGGAGGTGCTTGCTTTGGAAGCAGGTTGGCTAGTCAATTGCTTTCCTGAATAATACTCAAATCCTCCCTAATGTATTGAAAAAACTAAGGAAATGAAGTTACAAGTTTAATATAGATATAATTTAAGTATCTCTGAATTATTTAGAAGGTGTTTATGAAATTCATGATGATGTTATAAAGGCCATTTGATTATAAAATACATTAATATATTTATTTTATTTTATTTTTTAGCATTCTCAGAATTGTGGTGCTGGAACAGGAATTTTCCTTTTAATCAATGCATCAGTGATTATCATCATTCGAGGTCACCGCTTCTGCCTCTGGGGTTCTGTGTATTTGGACGCTCATGGAGAAGAAGACCGGGATCTTAGGTTAGACCTGCATGGGTAGATCCAGTTATTTTCAATGTCAGTAGAAAGCAGTGTGCCATATGTAATAAGTATAATTTTTTTAAACAGTACGTTTTGACAATCATTAGAGTAGTTATGGTTCTTAAAGGCATTTTTCTGTATCCAACGTTGTGAGAACACATAAGATAAAACAAGTTACTGATACTTTTGTCACAGTATATTAAAAGAAGAAATACATGTGAACTGCTCATTTTATTGTAATATCTAATGCTCGTTTTTCTCTTTTCGTCTAGGCGAGGCAAACCTCTCTACATTTGTAAGGAACGATACAAAGTTCTTGAGCAGCAGTGGATTTCTCACACTTTTGATCACATCAATAAAAGATGGGGTCCACATTATAATGGGCTGTGACTCACGCATCAGCATTGCATTATATTATCATTTTCATTAAGAATTTATTTTTCAACAATAAGCTTTAATTTAATTTTGGGGGTAAAAATTAATGTTTTGCTGTGGGATTAAAAAGAAAACCTACATTGTGAAGCCTTTCCAAAATTAGGTGCTTGGTAACCATATTATTAATGGGATAATAATTTTTTCTCAAGTATCTGGAGAACAAATAAGTCAAATCATTCTTTAGTGGCAATTTTTAAGTGCACAATTAATAAAAAGCACAACTTGTCCTCAAAAATCATTCAGAAATGATTCTCCCTACAGTGCATATCATCTATTCATCGATAGAGTGTGTGATTTATTTGAAATTTTACTCCCCTTTCTGTCTTGTGTTTTAATCTGCATCTGCTAAACATAATGCATCTTTTTCTCTGTCATTCTTGTGTTGATTTGAGATTTTGCTGTATGTAATTAGAAAAATGTAAAACATGATTTATGTGAAATATTGTATAGTAAAAGTTGGTCTAATAGTAGAATTTAAATTTTTTTTCTTATTGTGAGAAATCTGTTAAAAGTTTAAGGCTTTGCTGAAAACTTAATTCATTCTCAGGAATTTCGTAACTATTCTCCCCAGGTAAATAATTGAAATAGCTGTAAAATAAGTAGGTAGCTGCTGTTAATAAAATGCAGTACATCTGGGGGGGCATATGCGTGGTTAGTTAGGTCCTTGAAAATCAAAATTCGTGGGCTGTAGGTATAGTGGTAGAGTGCTTAATGAAACATTCACAAAGCCTTGAGTTTGATCTTAAGCACCACAAAAATTTTGCTATTTCTGTTGGATGACTTATTTGTTAGTGACAAGTAAATTTTACAAGAAAATCAGAAAGGTTTAAGAATATACACATGGGCAGATTTTGATGCTGTGCATGTCCATCTTTTATTACATACTAAGTTTGTATTTGTATGACTGGATTGGAAATCCCATTCATCCCAACAGATCAATCGTAAGTTTTCAAACTTTCCTATCAGCTGACAAACTTCATCTGTATTGTATTAAAGCAGTGTGATCACTGCTGCTTGGTTTCCTAAAGGAGGTGCTCAGTGATGATGAGCCATCCTTCTGCTTTCTTCTTAGAAACTGCTGTGAAATTCTATGTTTGTAGGCTTTTTAAGGAGGAAAGGAAGATTACAGAAAAGCATGTTATACATTGGTACCAAGTTTTTTTTCCCCAAGTGATTCAGTAATTTGATAATTATTTCATATATAGTACTATCAAGCAATTCCTGGTACTTTGGACTTCCATAGCTTGTTATATAAAATTACGTTTTTACATGTGAAAATAAACTAAGAAACATCTAATTATAAAACATAAAAATAAGAACATATCAGTGTTCTAAATTTTTGAATGACATGACATTACACAATATAAAAATGAACATTAAATGATGGCCTTGCTTTAAAATAAGGGAAGCAGAGTAATACATATTCAAATGTGTTGAAACCATCAGAAAACTACCTGTAGTTCTATAAGAAAATACATGGAAATAGCTTGCTATTTTTATAGATGTCCAAGATATTAAGATAATTCTCTGTAAGACCAGAATGATTCTGTTTGATTAAATCACTGTTCTTTTCAACACATTGCTACTTTTTAAATACTGTATCATAAGTTCAGCCTGTTATATTTTTTGCATTGGTCATTATGAACATCAGGCTATTTATAAATGTGGTTGGAGAACAAAATGCTAATTTACATCTCTAGTAAATACTATTACAGGATTTATGAACTTGAATAATTCTACAGTTTGAAACTGATGCTATATGTACATGGTATAATGTATCCAGGCTTTGATTACTACATATTTAAAATGGAATGTTTATGGTTGTGCATATGGATGTGAAGTGAAAATATTAGCCTTAACTTTAAAATTTGGGTATTTGATAGTGTTTATTTTGATATTGGTGAATTAGTCACCAGTAAATTTTTAAAAAGCACTTGGTTGAAAATTGTACTTGAATACATACATGCATGCTGCTAAACTAGAACTTAATTCCCCTAACTTTTATAAGTCCCATTTATAAACCCACTTTTAAAAAATCACAGGTCCAAATTAGAGTGATGTGTGTATATTATTCAAAACATGTACTGGTGTGATATCTTGTATGAATGATCATTTAAATACAGTACATTACTGTAGATGCTAAATCAACCTTTATAACTAAGCAGAAATTACCCACTAGGAATAATCAACATTGTAAGATATGTGAATAAAAACCTACTGTCATTGGATTTGTGCAAGATCCTTAAAATGTTTAATGTTTATGTTTTTCTTTTCCAGAGATGTTGACAATAGTATGTGTGAGTGAGGATCAGAGTGCCATGTAACTTCACATTGTCTTACTCAGTGTGCCTTTTTGCAGGGCAAGTTCCTGTTTCTTTCCTGATTTCTTAACCAAGCCTGTGCTGTGTATGTGTGTTTTGGGTAATGGAAGGAGAGGAGTGTATAGCTCTGAGGAGCACTGCTATTGCCCCTACTTTTTTTCTGAGAGTTTACAGCTAGACTTGGAAAATTTGAAGTGTTTCATGATAGTACTTACTTTAAATAGTCTGGTCCTAATATAATAGTTTTCCCAGCTAGTGATTTTCTCAGACTTTTGTTGTTTATTTAATTTTTAGAGAGAGAGGGAGGGAGAGAGAGAATTGGTGCGCTAGGGCCTCAGCCACTGCAATGGAATGCCAGATGCTTGTGCCATCTAGTGGGCATGTGCGGCTTTACGCTTGCCTCACCATTGTGCATCTGGTTTACATAAGATCTGGAGAGTTGAATATGGGTCCTTCAGCTTCACAGGCAAACATCTTAACCGCTAAGTCATCTCTTCAGCCTCCTCCCACCTTTTCTTTTCTTTTTTTTTTTTTTTTTTTTGGTTTTTCGAGGTAGGGTCTCACTCTAGCCCAGGCTGACCTGGAATTCACTATGGAGTCTCAGGGTGGCCTTGAACTCATGGTGATCCTCCTACCTCTGCCTCCCGAGTGCTGGGATTAAAGGCGTGCGCCACCACGCCCAGCTCCCCCCCTTTTTAAAAATCACCCTGCTCTGCCTCTTCAGCATTTTCCTACCCTAGTGTGTGCCACCACAACTGGCTCCTCAGACTCTTCATTTGGTTTTATGCATTTTGATTTTTCTCAGTTTCTTAGATCTGTAAAGGTTCTGACCCAAACCACCAGTGACCTGGCAGTAGCAACAGCACAGGAGTTGTGGTTCAGGACACTCGGTACTGTGGTTTGGATTACAATAGCTTTTTCTCAGGTTCCTGATGATGTCTAATTTAAAACAGCAACAAAAAGCAAAAACAGGGCTGGGAAGATGGATCCACAGTTAAAAGTGCTTGCTTGAGCCTGGTGTGGTGGCGCACGCCTTTAATCCCAGCACTCTGGAGGCAGAGGCAGGAGGATCACCATGGGCTCAAGGCCACCCTAAGACTACATAGTGAATTTCATATCAGCCTGACCCCTCACCCCCCCATGCTTAAAAATAAATATTTTATAAAACAAAAGGAAAAAAATTAATTGTGGTTTTAACCACTAGAATCAAATCTCTAGGATACGTTGACTGTGGGTATACCTGAGGCAGCAGTGTGGGAGAGTGTGTGACTGATGACAGTGATTTACTTAGTCCTTCCCAATCACTGCACAGCCCTGTCCTTGGGGGATTTATGATCTGGGTGTACCACATCAAGCACTTCTTCATGTAACAGTGATGAGCTGGAATGGGCAGTGAGTGGTGGCAACATTTTAAACTCCTGATTAACCAGGCATAAATTGAGGGATATGATACTGGAAATCACAATAAAATTTAAAGAGCAGATTTATTGCAGCTTTCAACATTTTCTTTGAAATTATGAAAGATTGGATTGAGGAGGTAATCAGTGGGTAGAATGCTCGTCTTTAAAGCATGAGGACCTGAGTTTGGATCCCCAGAACTCATGTAAAAGCCATATGCAGTTGTGTGCATGTATAATCCCAGCACTCCTAAGGCGAGACGGGAGAATCTCTCTAGATGCTTGTGGGTCAACTAATCTGGTCCTCACAGGGGCAAATAAGGTGAAAGGCAAGGGTGGAAACCTGAAGTTGTCCTTTGACCCTCACACGTGTGCCTGGGCAGCATCATGTGTGCACCTGCACTCACTACACACACACACACACACACACACACACACACACACACAGGTTTTTTTTTTTTAAAGAAATTGTAAAAAATTGTTCTACTATTGAAGCATTTAAGTTCATTCATAAATATTTGTTGTATTCTTGTGCTATGCACTGTGATAAATATTTGGAGTACAGTGGGAAACAAAGTCCCTTCTCATACAGTTTTGTTTGTATTTAAGGCTACAGATGTGTGTGTTTGGGAGAGCTGAAAGGAGTAGAATACAGAAGGTGCTACATTGATCAGTAACTAAACTGGACTTGGAACATATGAGTCAGCCTCCAGGCACTAGAGATGACTAACATGGTCCCCAAATGCTGTGTAGATGTTATTGGGGTGAGAGGAGGTTTGAGAAGTGTTTATTTTTTCTTTCAGAAAAAGGTGAACAGAGAACCTGACTGTGTACTATATACTCAGCTAGATGTTGCTACACTGAGCAAGACAGAAAGGGTCATTTTCTGCTTACACTAGTATAAAATGGCACTGTGTGTATGTAAATCAGAGCAACTGGGAGTTATTGGCAAGTTAGGCAAAGGACTTGGAGGCCAATGGACTCAGTGTGGGGAGTTCATGAGAGACTGCATGCAAGAAATGATTGTGTTGAGACCTGAGGAAAGAGTAGAAATGTGCTAAATGATGGATGGCTGGGGGGAGAGGCACATTTTAAGGATTCCTTCAAACTTAATATACAAAAGCAGGTTGTAGGCCTTAGCTTGCCAGTCCTTGGTGTAGAAGAGAGGATAAGGGAATGTTCAGAAAACCATTTAGGAAGGCTTTGGTAGCCACAGAAGAGATAAAGGTGTTTAGCACTAGGACACTGACAGAACCACTGTGTTCTGCTCTGTTGATTGGCAGTGTTAAGTTAGGAAGCATTGGAGGAGGATCAGGTATAAAGTTGAATGTCATGTACACAGATTGTTTTTTTTTGGATGTGTGCAAATTTTGATAGTGTGTGTGAGGTTCCTGTGGGTGTGGTAATAGATGTATTTGAAGGCAAGGCAAGGTGCTGGGTTAGCATTCTAAAGTGAACTAGGCTGGGGACTGAAGCTGTGGTAATGGAGCTCATCTAGAGGGCAGAAGGCCTGGGATAATAGCCTACACAACATCTTCATTGAGAGGACATGCAGAAGATAGTGAAGCTAAGGGCAAAGTTGATGATGATGAGGAAACATTGCAATATAAAGTCCTAGAAGGATGAATAGATGTTTTATGAAAAAGAAAGTAGTCAACAAGGGTGAAATTCTGGGGAGAGGCTAAGATATGAGCCAAAAAGGTACTCATTGGATTTTGTGACAAAGAAGGAATTGATATCTTTGATGAGGACTGTTTGAGGGAACTGGTAGTTTTTGGAAATGAGCAAGTAGAAAAGTTTGAGAATAATATGGGGGAATAAAACAACTTTCCAGCTCTTCCCAGTATAGTCAGGCCTTACCCTATGTGCAGGGTAACTGAGCATGTGTGCATCCAAACCACTTACAGTTAGCTTTAGTGTTTATTCAGATGTCACCTTAGTCTAGGACATGGAGTCAGTGGACCTGGGTTTGAACTACCTCTCTACTTCCATATGTTAGTGAGATAGCCTTGTCCCAAGGAGCAGAAAACTGAGTAAGCAGTTGCTGGAAGAAGTAAGTGGTTTGTAAGTTTCAGGCAAAAGGAAATCTGAAGGCAGATATACTAAAAAGGGACAACTGCTCAAGGAAGTCAGTACATGCCTAGGCTCCTTTTTCTTTTTCAACATGATTACACTATAGGTTTCATTGTGATGACTACTAATGTTCAGCCATACAGGCATGATACCAGCTTGCTATGTTTTCCAGGAGACATAAAGGCCAAACAACTCTTCCTCAGCCATGCCCTTTGTTCAGCAGAAGAAACCCTTTTCTAGTTCACTTTACATTCATCTGTCAGTAATGTTAAGTAGCCATTACTAAGTGCCAAGAAATCTGCAAAAGTGAGTACTTTAGCTTTTGAGTCCCTATGCTAAAAGAATACTGAAAAAAGGATTATGAGTACATTGGGTGCTACACTTTAGTTTTCATCTGTACAATGGTGACAATAGCTAACGTAAAGATGAAACGAACATGTGTCTTCCAGTAGCGGTAGATTAAGTGATTTGGATTGTATTAGTTACCTATGGCTGTGTTATAAGTAACCAGGTAATGCTATAAAACAGTTTGCAGTACATCACAGCCTGTGGAGTTGGTTTGGCCCAGGATCCTGTATATGAGCTGCGGGAGTCTGTTTCCAAATTACTCTTGTGGCTGCTTTTATATAAACTTCAGGTTTTTGTCACGTAGGCCTGTTGCAGTCAGGTTCACATTGCTGGTAGAAATCACCTGACCAATAGCAGCTTGTGGGGAAAAAGTTTATTTTGGCTTACAGGCTCAAGGGGAAGCTCCACGATGGCAGGGGAAAACGATGGCATGAGCAGAGGGTGGACTTCACCCCCTGGGCAACATCAGGTGGACAATAGCAACAGGAGAGTGTGCCAAACACTGGCAAGGGAAACTATAACACCCATAAGCCCGCCCCCAACAATACACTCCCTCCAGGAGGCGTTAGTTCCCAAATCTCCCTTCAGCTGGGAATCTAGCATTCAGAATTCCTAAGTTTGTGGGGGACACCTGAACCAAACCACCACATTCCGCCCCTGGCCTCCACAAACTAATAACCATACATGATTTAAAATGAAATGCATTCACCCAACTTTAAAAAGTTCCCATAGTTTTTATCAATCCTAATGATGTTCAAATGTCCCCATAATCCAAGGTCTTTTAACTGAGCCATAATACCAAAAAAAAAAAAAAAAAATCCCCCCCAAAACCTATAATGACACAATAAACATTCACACTGCAAAAGATGGCATTGGGCATAACAAAGAAATATTCAACCAATACAAGATTTAAAACAACCAGGGCAAACATCAAACTCTGTAGCTTCAAGTCCTACAACTCTAGTCGGTGACAAATCTCCAAGTACAATAATTCTAACCAGCAACAAATCTCTGGAGTTCCAATTCCGCCCCTCCAGCTAGGCTACTCACAGTCCTGGAAAACTTCATCCAGGGGCTGGCAACTTTCCTTAGCAGCCATCTTGTGGTCCCGGCATCTCCACTGGGTCTCCACTGCAATCCATGATTCATCCTCATGGCCTCATGGGGTCTCCATGGAGGCAACCAGTAAACCTGCTTCATACTGCCCATGGCCTTTTCCAAAACAAAAGACTGTGTTGCAAACTCAATGACCCTCTCTTTCCTGCATTTCTTATACTCCACAGTACTAGGTAGGGTGCCAGTTTCCTAATACAGGGGGAACAAAACAGATTTTGAAAAACAGGACACTTCTTGAGTACTCGGGCCCCTTCAAAAGAGTCTACATTCTTCCTGTTGCCCCAGTAGCAGGTCAGATGGCCTAGTCTCAAAGGTTGTAATCTCTGAAGTAGCTGAATGGGCAGCAGTTCACCCAAAGATTTTTCTTTTTTCTGTGCCATATCCCTCTGCTCACACCAGTTCATTTCTATGCAAAGCAACCCTGCACAACTTCTCAGGACATGGGCATAACAGCAAACCTCATACAAACTGCTAGCCCAGTCTAAGCAAAGCTCTTTCTCACCCTCATAAACCAAACCTCACAGTCCCTAGTTCTTACTGCATTCAGGTCTTTCAACTCTGAGCAGAATAGTCCATCAAGCTGTACTTACAGCACTGCAAGGCATCTCTTAGGCCAGGGTTTCAAATCCTTCCACATTCCTCTTGAAAATTAGCTCCAAAAGGCCAAAGCCACACAGTCAGGTGTCTAGCAGCAATCCCACTCCTCGGTACCACTTTACTGTTGCAATCAGTTTCGCATTGCTGGTAGAAATCACCTGACCAAGAGCAGCTTGTGGAAAAAGAGGTTTATTTTGGCTTATAGGCTCGAGGGGAAGCTCCACAATGGCAGGGAAAACGATGGCATGAGCAGAAAGAAGATGGACATCACCCCCTGCCCAACATCAGGTGGACAATAGCAACAGGAGAGTGTGCTAAATACTGGCATGGGGAAACTGGCTCTGACACGCATAAGCCCGCCCCCAACAATACACTCCCTCCAGGAGGCGTTAGTTCCCAAATCTCCCATCAGCTGGGAATCTAGCATCCAGAACACCTAAGTTTATGGGGGACACCTGAATCAAACCACCACAAGGCCTCTCAACAGGACTGCTAGCAGCAGAGCAGTTGATTTCCCACAGAACAAGGGTCCAAGAGAGATAACATACACACGAGTGTGTCTGTGATGAAAACTGCAGTTAGTGTCTTGTAGCCCAGTCTTGGAAGTGGCATCTCACTTCTGTCATGCACCATCTCTGGTGGAAGGAGACTACCTGAGTGTGAGTATTAGCAGGTGGGATCATTTGAGCCCCGTGTTACTGAAGAAAAAGCACCAAGTGAGTAAAAGCCAGATTTGCATAGTCTTTAGCAGTGTCCTTCCAGATGTGCAGTAATTACAAAGGGAAGGTTGGGAAGACAGTAGCTAGTAGAGAAACAGGAGACACCACTTTAGCGAAGTTGTTAGTGTTAATTATCACCAGGAACAAAACATTTTGATTTTGTGAACCCTTTAAAATGATTTATGAAGAGGTATAGACACCATCACATGTGATGTAATGGCGAAAATATAACTTCATCCCAATCCTGTGAAAATGTCAAACAAATCCGAACGAAGGATGTTCTACAAGACCACTTCCTAGTATTAGTGCTCTTTTAGAACTGCAGGGTGGAGCTGGGCTTGGTGTGTTATGCCTGTAATCCCAGCATTCGGGAGGCAGAGATTGGGTAGCTGTGAGTTCAAGGCCAGCCTGAGCCTACATAGTGAATTCCAGGTCAGCCTGTGTTAGAGTGAGACCCTACCTCTTCCAAAATAAAGGGCTGGAGTGATGGCTTGGTGGTTAAGAAGCTTGCCTGCGGTGCTTAAGGACCTGGGTTAAATTCCCCAGTACACACATAAATCCTGATGTACAAAGTGGCACATGCATCTGGAGTTTGTTTGCAGTAGCTAGAAACCCTGGAATGCCCATTCATATTCTCTCTCAAATATTTAAAAACGACAACAACAGCAAAAAAAAAAAAAAAAAAAAAAAAAAAACTGGGCTGGAGAGATGGCTTAGCAGTTAAGGCACTTGCCTGCAAAGCCTAAGGACCCATGTTCAACTCTTCAGATCCCATGTAAGCCAGATACACAATGTGACGCAAGCACACAAGGTTGCACATGTACACAAAGTGGTGCATGCATCTGGAGTTCAATTACAGTGTAACTGATGCCCTGGTGCACAAAGTCTTTTTCTCTTCTGCTCTCTTGCAAAATAAGTAAATAATAAGTAAATAAATAAAAGGGCCAGGCTGCTGGGCTTGCCTCAAAAAAAAAAAAAAAAAAAAACTAAAACAAAACAACAACAAAAGCCCTGCAGGGTAAAAGATGAGAAAAATCTGCAACATTGTAAGACTGGAAGGAACAAAGGAGATGAGATGTGACTAAGGAAAGATATAGTGAACGATTACAAATCCAAAGGAGCTATCTAGAAAAGAGCACAGGTGATAGAAAATGAGTAAACAACAAAGACATAGCATCCACTTTAATGTCAAGATACTTGAACTGGAGTCCAGATTAAGTAGCAGTGGAGAGGGAACTTGCAGAGACAACACTGAAGACATCTGTGAGGAAGATTGTCCTGAAGTGAAAAGTGGCAATGAACCATAACATCAAGAAGCTCCATAGACCCCAGGAACGATTAAGTAGCAACGAAGCTTGACACAGCACAATGAAATCGAAACGCTGCTCAGTGGGGAAAAGGTGGGTTACCTCAAAAGACTTCTGGTTTCTTTTTTTTAAAAATTATTTTATATTTATTAATTTGAGAGAGGGAGAGATACAGAAATAGGCAGGGGTGGGGGAGAGAGAGAGAATGGGCATGCCAGGACCTCCAGCCACAGCAAAGGAACTCCAGATGCATGCGCCCCCTTGTGCATCTGGATTATGTGGGTCCTGGGGAGTCAAACCTGGGTCCTTTGGCTTTGCAGGCAAGCACTTAACCACTAAGATCTCTCCAGCCTGACTTCTGGTTTCTTAATAACTTTAGAAGCAAGAAGACCATAGGAAAATGTTTACAAAGTGTTAAAGGAAACAGATCTACATAGCAGATATTCAAGAATGAAAATGGTCATGAACATACAAATGGGAACAGATGCTCATGGAGGAAGGACAACCCAAAGGCAGTTCCTCCAGCAGGAGGAAATTGAGCCTGGTAGAAGGTTGACTTTCAGCAAGAAGTGAAAACAAATCTGTGGTTAACACTACAGCTAAATGAACATTTATTGCACAAACAATGAAAATGCATCATATGGCATTTTCAATAGAGTAGAAGGTGACTGAGATACATGGAATGGAAATTTCCCAAATTCTTGCATTATCTCAGAAGATGATGATATGCTTTGTTGTGATTTTTTTTGTTTGTTTGTTTTGTTTTTCAAGGTAGGGTCTCACTCTAGCCCAGGCTGACCTGGAATTCAAGCTGTAGTCTCAGGCTAGCCTTGAACTCACAGTGATTCTCCTACCTCCTGAGAATGCTGGGATTAAAGGCATGCGACACCACACCCGGTTGGTTGTGAATCTTTGTAATAAGCAATTCCCTAGATTTTGTGTTCCTGAAGCACAAAGAAACCTCAGAAAAAATAAGTTGAGCCTTATCAAAATTTAAGACTTAGGTGTTTCAAAAGACATTATCAAGAAAGTGAAAAGGCAATTCACAGAATAAGAAAGAATATTTACAAAACACATATCTGTGAGGGCTTAATATCCAGAGTATAGAAAGGAGCTGTCATTGACAGCAAGACAACCCAATTTAAAAATGTCATATGAGCGGGCTTGGTGGGACACACCTTTAATCCCAGCACTCAGGAGGCAGAGGTAGGAGGATCACTGTGAATTTCAGGCCAGCCTGAGACTATATAGTGAATTCCAGGTCAGCTAGAGTGAGACCCTTCCTTGAGGGGAAAAAAAAAAAAAAGATGACTGGGACAGACTGTTCTGAAGAGGTGGCAAATAAGCATGTGGAAAGATGGTCATTACTCATGAGATACTCATTAGAAACATACAAACCAAACCACAGTGTGATGACCACTTCCTACTTGCTAGGATGAACCTTGAAGACAGTATGTTAGCTTAAAAAGCCAGACATATACGATAATCAAAAATGCCACTTCTAGAACATCTAAATTCTACTCAGAGATACTAGATTAGTGGTTGCCAAGGACTGGGGTGGGGGTTAGAAATGGGGAGTGGCTGCCAGTGGGGGACAGTGTTTATTTTGTGGGAGATGAAAATATTCTAGAATTAGTGGTGGTGGTTGTACAACCTTGTGAATCTAACAGAAACCAATTGTATGCTTTTAAAAGAATGAATTTTGTGGTATGTCAATTAGATCTGAACAGTCATATTCTTAAAGCATTTGTGCATTTTACAATTTCTCTAGCCTATATTTTGACAAATCCTGCAAGGCAAGTTTTGGCAGGAAAAAAAAAAAAAACAACATAAGCATTGGGAACAGTTCTCAGTTTGAACTCAGTCCTTCACTTAATGACTGTGTGATTGATCCTGGGAACATCAATTAATCTCACTGAATTCAATTTCCCATTCTGTTTTGAGAGAAAACGTATATAAAGATGCCATAAAGATCCAGAGCAACTGGACTCTCTGAAATGCTAAGCCAATCACAAAGATTGATGCAATAAATTGATTAAATATTTGATTCATTTTCTAAATATGTGTTTATGTAGTGGTAAAACATAGTAGTATAAACTTAGAAGACTGACAATTCCTCAAAGGAGGTTGGCTAAGATTTAAGTCCTTAAGTATTGGAGTTATTCCTTATTCTCTTAGCTTCGTTCCTTTGTACTTTACTTAGTATGTGGAGGTACTTGGTACATGCTATGGAAAACAGATTAACATTATACCTTGGAAATTTGATTACTAGGGATTTTCTTTTTTCGAGGTAGGGTCTCACTCTAGCTCAGGCTGACCTAGAATTCACTCTATAGTCTCAGGCTGGCCTCAAATTCACAGTGATCCTCCTACCTCTGCTTCCTGAGTGCTGGGGTTAAAGGTGTGTGCCATCACACTCGGCTTGCTAGGGAAATTTTTAAAAATTTCTATGTAGAAAGAGAGTAAACCTTACAAACCAGTAAGAATGAATTTTAAAAAGTAAGAAAAAAGTTAAGGAGAAATATAGTGGAGGAGGATACATACATCCATACAGTAACTATATCAAATTGTAAATGGTCAAATTCCTAGCTAGAAGGCAACTAAAGTAGATTAAATAAAAGACCAACCTCAGGGCTGGCTTAGCGGTTAGGGTGCTTGCCTGTGAAGCCTAAGGACCCAGGTTTGATTCCCCAGTGCCTACATAAGCCAGACACACAAAGTGGCACATGTGTCTGGAGTTTGTTTGCAGTGGCTAGAGGTCATGGCGCACCCATTCTCTCTATCTGCCTCTGTGTGTATGTCTCTCTCTCTTGAATAAATAAAATAAATAAAAATATTTTAAAATTTTCAAAAAACATTGGCTGTTTAAAAGAGACATCTGGAATAATTATGGCTATGGTTTTTGCATGTGTGTGTGTGTATGTGTGTGCACTCACATGTGCTGCAGGTTTATTTTACGTGTCTTCCTCAGCCTCCACCTTATTTTTTGGAACAGGAAAGTTCGCCAATTCATCTAGACTAGCTAGCCAGCAAGCCTCAGGGATCCTCCTGGCTCCACCTTCTCAGTGCTGGGATCACAGGCATGTGCTACTGCCCCTGGCTTTTATATGGGTGCTGAGTGTCCAAAGTCAGGTCCTTATGCTTTTGTGGCAAGCACTTTACTGTCTGTCATCTCCCCAGTTCTTATGGCTAAAGAGTACTTTTCTAGACAGACAAACTGAAGCATAATAATGTAATGTCTAGGTTTTGTTTTAAATAAGGATGATGCTGGAAAATGGGAACTACGTAAAAGGTACTGTGAACTGGTAGAGTGGAGGTTGGGACCATGGGGTTTGTATGGTCTGTCAAATTTTACATGAAATTTGAAATTTTCTGTGACATGTTATGACCAAGTTGGACTCACCAGGGGCTGAGGAGACGACTCAGTGCTTAAAGGCACTTACTTGCAAAACCTTCTGTCCAGGGTTCAATTCCATAGTAATTCACATGAAGCTAGATGGGCATTTGTTTGAAATGGCAAGAGAACCAGGCATGTGTGTACGCACATACACAATTAAAAAGTAGCTGCAGTTTGTCACAATTTGTATGTGAGACAAAAATCTTAGACTTATACAATAGATTTCAAGAAAAGTTAAAACTAAAATTGTGCATGCATGAACCCTGACTCAGGATATGGGAAGAGGATATATTTCAACTCATACATGATCTGATATCAGAGATAATGTGCAGTATACAATGCAAAAAATCTGTTCCAGGCAGAGACATGAAAAGCAAGAGCAAGAGCACAGAAGAGTTCACAGTATTCACCTATCTGGCTGATTCACACAGACTTTCCAGTGGTAACTTCTCTTTCATTTCTAATATGCGAATTGGCTTTTTTTTTTTTTTTTTTTTTACTTCTCAGTCTTCTAAAGTGTTTCTCAATTTTATTGCTATTTGTAAAGAACTATCTTCTGGTTATGTTGATTTCTCGTATTGTTTCTCTAATTTCAATATCATTGATTTCTACTTTATTATTATTTTTCCTTCCTTTGGTCTTATTTTACTTTTTTCTCTTGAGAAAGCTGAGATTTTTAAAAAAATGTATTTATTTATTTGCAAGGGGAGAGAGAAAATGAGCGAGACAGACAGTGGGCATACTAGGGCCTCTTGCCACTGCAAACAAACTCCAGATACATGTGTCACTTTGTTATCTGACTTTATTTGGGTACTGGAGAATCAAACACTGGCCATCAGGCTTTGCAAACAAGCACTTTTAACCACTGGGCCATCTCCCCAGCCCCAGAAAACTGAGACATTTGGTTTGAGGTACTTCTTCTTTTTTAACATAAGCATTTCATGTTTGGAGCTTTCTGTTTTTCTGTTCCTTTATTGATTTCTAATTTAATTCCATTCTAGTCAGAGAATATGTAGTATTGAAATTTTAAAAAATTGTTTTAAGTTCCTTTTATGACACAGGATATGGTTTATCTTGGTAAACGTTACATATGTACTGTAAAAAATTTTGCTATTATTGGGTGAACTATTCCAAAACTTTCAGTTAGAAACAAATGATTAATGGTATCATTTAGTTCTTACAATTTTTCTGAATTTCTGTATTCAGTTTTATGAGTAATTGAAAAATGAATGCAAAATCCCTAAAAGTAATTGTAGATTCATATATTTCTCCTTCAGTTCTATTAGCTTTTCTTTATGTTTGACTGGCCTTGTCACGTGCAAGTAACTATTAGCTGAGTTCTTGAGGGCAATGGCTTCATCATGTCCAGGTGACAGAGTTCCACAGTGCTCTTCTTCATTTTCCAGCTCTTATATTCTTTCTGGCCCATCTTGCATGATGTTCCGCGAGCCCTAGAAGGGATGATGTAGATATCCTGTGTAGGGCCAAGCACTCGTCAGTCACTTGTTTTCAGCACTTGAACAGTTATGATTTGCTACATTAATATCTCCCAGTGCTGAGAAAAAAGAAAAGCCTTTCTGACTGGGGCTGAGAGCAGAGCTGACCTGTGGTTATAAAGATAAATATTTAGGAAGCAGTTTGACAACACATCTATTTAGTAATACAATAGTAGATTCTTCTCTAAGCCTATAGTTTTCCTAACCATGGGCTTTTTAGAAGTAGTTTTTCATATTTTATTTATTTACAAGTAGAGAGAGATAGAAGAAAGAGAATATGGGCACACTATAGCCTCCAGCTACTGCAAACTCCAGATGCATGCACCACTTTGCATCTGGCTTTCCATGGGTACTGGGAAATCAAACCTTGTTCATTAGGCTTTGCAGGCAAGTGCCTTAATGGCTGAGCCATCTCTCAAGCCCTTCATGGGCTTTTGATATGGTTTTCAATGACAGACATTGTTACCTCTTATAGAAAGGGCTTTGAATCTAATCAGAGACTGGTTGGTTACCTCCATAACAGTCATGCCATAGTGTACCAGATGCATATTTTGCCTGATAGATTAGTATTGTAGAATGCAGGATTTGCCACTGGGTGATATCGTTGTTGGCCTTTCTCTGTCATGAGTCTGCATAGCACCGTTTGACCTTATGAAAACTAGCCAACAGGAAGGAAAGCTTATACTTCAGCTCCAGTGTGATTTCTCTGTGTCCTGCAGCAATGGGTCTTCAGCAATGGTGTCTTATCTTTCAGTTCTGATGGCCAGCCAAGAGCTATAGCTTTCTGCCAAATATTTTTAAACAAACAAAAAAAAATGGTATAAAGCAAAGAGAGAGAGTCTTCTTAATTTCACAATCAGACAGACTGGAGACCCAGAATATCCTAAACTACAATAGGGTAGGCAACCATCTGTTTTTAAGGTTTCTGGAGTCAATGGGGCTGCTGAAAATTTAGTCGAGGAATAGCCTAAGCTAGGGTCAGCTAGGAAGCAATTCAATGTCATTTAACTACAAAAGCTAAAGTTACCCAAAGGTAATGTCATTCCCAAGTTCAGCTGATCTTCCATTTCAAGAGTGGTGAAAGTGCTGAGTAAGGAAGAGCTATGAAGGAAGGTCTTTTCCCGAGAATTGACTGAATATTGAAGTGAGACCTTCCAACTGACTGGGTTACATCTCAGCTTTGGACCACTTGAACTCCTCCTTCGGCTTCTGCCACGCTTCTCCCCTTCTATCAGGAAATGAATGCATCCCTTTTCAAGTGGCCTGCTGCTGTTACTACTGTTATTACTCTGGTGCTTCGTGCCTCTTCAGCTCTTGCCTCCTGCAAGAGAACACAGAATGGGCAACTGGCCTCTCTCACCTTGGTCTCCTGCCCAAGATATAAAACCAAACCCTGTCTCTATGTGTGGTATTCAACTTGGGCCAGGAAGTACTGATTTTTGCTGAGAGTGAGCTCTGAAACATGCCAGCATTTGCTGTTTGGACACCGTGGCAAGCCAGCTGGGTGAAGTAAAGCTCTATTCTCTAAGTGTCTAGGCCACTCATACCTTGTAGAGATCCCAAACTGTTTTTTTTTTTAAAGTTTTTTTGTTTATTTTTATTTATTTATTTGAGAGCGACAGAGAGAGAAAGAGGGAGAAAGAGAGAGAGAGAGAGAACGGGCGTGCCAGGACCTCCAGCCACTGCAAACGAACTCCAGATGCATGCGCCCCCTTGTGCATCTGGCTAACATGGGTCCTGGGGAATCAAGCCTCGAACCGGGGTCCTTAGCCTTCACAGGCAAGTGCTTAACCGCTAAGCCATCTCTCCAGCCTGCAAACTTTTTTTATTATTATCATTTTTTTAGTTTTTGTGTTTTTTTTGAGGTAGGGTTGCACTGTAGTTCAGGCTGACTTGGAATTCACTGTGTAGTCTCAGGCTGGCCTCAAATTCACAGTGATCCTCCTACCTCAGCCTCCTGAGTGCCTGGATTAAATATACCCAGGAGAGAGAATGGCATGTTAGGGCCACTAGCCACTGCAAATGAACTCCAGATGCATGTACCCCTTTGTGCATCTGGCTTTATATGGGTACTGGGTAATAAGACTCTGGTTGTTAGGCTTTTCAGGCTAGCGCCTTAACCCCTGAGCCATCTCTCCAGCCTCCAAACTAATTCTAAAAGTTTCTTCCAATAGATTCACATAAAATAATTTTTTTTTTCTTCACAGAGCAGCTTGGTTTTGATTTGGGTTGTTTGGCTACAATAGCCCAGAGACCAATATATATTTAGAAATACTAGGAATCAGCAGCAAAATGAGATTGAGATTTTTTGGTGGAAAGTTAGAAATTTCCCATTTAGAAAGGGAGTTCACAAAATACCCCATTAGCCAAGCCTTGCCAGTAATTAGTCTGATTTCTCAGGCAAAAGGCAGGCTTAATTATCTGCCATCCATTGCAAAATGCCTAGAGACTCTTTAAAACCGACCACCCCATGAAAAATGTCTGTAGAGAATCCTTGCTGTGTTTGAAGTCTTTTCTATTAACTAAATGTTCAAATTGAGATCAATAGATGAGCTCATGTACAAAATGACTGGTTATAAATGTGTTTTATTTCAAATGGCTACTTTCAGCCTATTACTTATGACCCTCAACCATAGTGGAAAAGGGGCTGATACTAACACTGTGAGGTATAAATTATGATTCAAGTTAATAGATGAGACCACAGAGGCTCTAAGAAGGTAAATAACTTTCCCAAAGTCACAAAGTGGCAGAGCTGGAACTCGATAGGTTGAAGCAGACAGAGAGTTTAGGAAGAAGGGAGCACAGACTTTTGGTGTTGAAGGCAGGCTGGGTGGTTATCGAGAGGACTGCAGGATGAGCTAGTTGTAGCCATATGATCTCTTAGGGCCAGAATTCAGTAACCAAGTGCAGAATGATGTGACCAATGTTGAGGACCCGCACAGCAGACCTGGCTTGGACCTGAGCATTTGGGCTTGGGTCACTACATCTGAGGACCAGGGGACCAGCTGTCCTTGGGAGTCCTCAGGGAATGAGGCTGCATTGGATGCCATGTGCATGAAGCCTGCAGCAGCACTGGTGCTGGACATTCAGACCTTTTCTGTCACTCCTGATGACTGGGGACCTGAACAGCGTTAGTGTGGTCAGTTCACCCCCATCCTAGCAAACCCCTTGCAAATTCCATTATGTGGTGATTTTTCTTTTTCTTTTTCCTTTTTCTTCCTTGCAACTAATAAGCAAGTAACAATATGTGGGGAATCACCTTATGCAAGTATCCTAACACAACTACTGCGAGAGCAGCCTCCTTGTGTCAAGTACTAAGGGTTACTGGCATGGCCTCATCTCCTCCTAGGGAGAGTCACTCAGTTTCTCATGACCAGGGTCTGTCTGTGTTTGACTGAAAGCCCTCTCAGGGGTCACCATACCGGGAGCAGGAGCAGATCTGAGGCACTAATGCTGCAATCAGGAAGCTGCAGGTGGACCTGGAGCAGAGAAAGAGGAAGACGTGTGTCAGGGTCCCATGGAGAGCAGAGACTGTCTCAGAAGCCTGGATCTGCTGCAGAACAGGGAAAGACTAGGATGGTTGGGAGATCAGGAATGTGACGGTTGGCCTTCGGGGTCAGTGAAGCACTCTGAAGGGTTGGCAGCTTGGTGTTGGCAGGGTTCTGTCTGTCTCCTCTCAGGAAGAACAGTCCTATAGCATGTGCGGTTGGCAGCTGACGAGGCTTTGGAAATGATCGCAGAAACCCACAGCCTCACAATAAATAACAATAAGCCCCAACTTTAATTGCTTCTGAACCTCAAGTAGATATTTGAACTGTACAGACCCCAAACTACACAGTTGTTCCAGAACCGAATTGAAGCCAAAAGCATGATAGAACTTAGCTGTTCTGGAAGCAAGCATCCAGCCATTCAGTGAATAATTCCATCCAACTCGTTTGTAGAACACTGAAACAGATGAAAGCATCCTCATTAAGAAATTCTACTGTATGACCCTAAAGGGGTTTAAGAGAGCCCTTTGAGTGCCTGACCCCTAAAGCAATGCCACAAAGCTCTAGGTGGATGCTATACTATCTTGAGAAGGTGCCCTGGAAGACAGTAATGCAGATGTTTTTAACTTATTTATTTATTTGCAAGCAGAGAGAGAGAGGGAGGGAGAGAGAGAGAATGGGCATGCCAGGGCCTTCAGCCAATACAAACAAACTCTAGACACACGTGCCACTATGCCTCTGGCTTTTCGTGGATCCTGAGGAATTAAACCCAGGTCAATAGACTTTGCAGGCCAGCACCTTAACTGCTGAGCCATCTGTCCAGCCCCAGAGATATATTTTTTAACCCATCCATCTATCCACTGCCCGTGCTTCTTTTTATTCATTCAGCCAATGACTGTTCCACACCGTGTGTGTGTGTGTGTGTGTGTGTGTGTGTGTGTGTGGTGTAGGCATGCATGCATGTGTGTGGTGGTCAGAAAGCGCTGGTCCCTTCCTTGTTCCTTGTTTGAGACAGGGTCCCTTCATTATTTGCCACGGTGTATATTAGGCTAGCTGACCTATGAGCTCCTGAGAGTTTTCCTGCCTCCACCTCCCGTCTCACCTTAGGAGCACTGGGATTACATGCATGTGCTGCTGTGTTTGGGTTTATGTGAGTTCTGAGGATCCAAACTCCAGGTTCTCATTCCTGTGTGGCAAGTGCTTTACGCACTGAATCATCTCTGCAGCCCACCCGCACCCCCCCCAATGGCTTTTTTCTTGAGCAGCAACTATGTGCCAGGAGACCCATGACTGGAGCAAGACAGGGAGAAAAGAGGGAACTCTCCTAAAATAGAAGAGAAAATAGTTCTGTCTGGACAGTGTAAATAGGGAAAATCCTTTTTTCCCTGTCATTAAGAAAATGTAAGGCTGGAGAGATAGCTCAGCAGTTAAGGTGCTTGCTTGTAAAGCCTGGTAGTCTGGGTTCGATTTCCCAATACCCACGTAAAGCCAGATGCACAAGGTGGCGCATACATCTGGATTTCATTTGCAGTGGCTAGAGTCCCTGGGGCACCCTTTCTCTCTCTCTTGTCTTTCTCTCTCTGCTTGCAAATACATACATACATACATACATGCTAAATAAATATTTAAAAACCAATACAGGCCAGGCATGGTGGCCCACACCTTTAATCCCAGCACTTGGGAGGATGAGGTAGGAGGATCACTGTGAGTTAGAGGCCAGCCTGAGACTACATAGTAAATTTCAGGCCAGCTTGGGCTAGAGTAAGACCCTACTTCAAAAGAAAAAAAAAAAAGAAAGAAAGAAAAGGAAAGGAAAGGAAAGGAAAAAGAAAAAAAATGTATAGCTTCTAATGATATTTGTAAATACAGATTCTAGGGCAGATGGCTCAATCAGTAAAGTGCTTGCCTCACATTCATGAGTTTGGATCCCCAGCACACATGTAAGAAAAGCCAGGCATGGTGGTCTGTGCCTGTAATTGCGGTGCTGGGAAGGTGGAGACAGGAGGATCACTGTGGTCTGTGGGCTCCAGGTTCTGTGAGAGAGCCTGTCTCAAAAAGAAGGTGAAGAGTGATTGCAGAAGACATTCGACATTGACTTTTGTTCTCCACGTACTCATGCATAGCACATGTACCCCTACACATTCATCCACACACATGAACATGCATATGCATATTTATGCACACACATATGCACATGCAAAAGAAATACAGAATCTGGAATTTACTGGAAAAAAAGAAGCTGCTTTATTTTTACTCTAGGCAAAGAAAAGCAAATGTATTAGTCAGGGTTCTCTAGAGGAACAGAACTGCTAGAATGAATTACATTACAAAAGGAATTTAGGGGAGAGGTGGCTTAGCAGTTAAGCGCTTGCCTGTGAAGCCTAAGGACCCCGGTTTGAGGCTCGATTCCCCAGGACCCACGTTAGCCAGATGCACAAGGGGGCGCACACGTCTGGAGTTCCTTTGCAGTGGCTGGAGGCCCTGGCGCGCCCATTCTCTCTCTCTCTGTCACTCTCAAATAAATAAATAAAAATAAACAAAAAAAATTAAAAATAAAGGGGAATTTATTGGATTAGTTTACGGTAGTCCAAAAGCAGTTGCAGGCCCCAGAATCAAAGAACCTGGTAGCTGCTCAGTCCACATGGCCAGATGCCTCAGCCGTCCTGATCCAGCACTGAAGGCCTGGAGGCTTCCTGAGGAGCCATTGGGTTTTGACTGACCCACGTGGGTCTTCAGTTGACTCTGGTCTTTAGTCCATGCCGGAAGGTAACAAGCAGCTCAGGCCGCCACATGGAAGGAAGGGACTCTTTTCACCTAGACCTTCCTTATATAAAGTTCCCATCTAAGAAGGTCCTCCCGCTCTTGGGGGAGGGCTCACTGTGGGGGAAAGACTTCCTCCTTCAGTTAATCCTTCGGGGAAGTAACCTCAGGCATCCACCCAAAAGAGATTTCTGTGGATTACTAAACAGATCAAGTTGACAATGCCTTAACCATCATAACAGGTATAAGCTGACCATTCATTCAGATTGATCACAGAACTGTAAGATCAGGAGCTGCTAAAAAGTGCTATTTTCCACCAACATTGAGCTTCTTAGCTGGACGACAGCACAGCCACGTACTGTTACAGTGACTGACACTTGCTTCTGCCCTCTGCCTTGGGCTTGTAGAAGCAGCTTGGATAACCCTGAGCTGTCCAGAGGGGAAAGCCTGGAGCGCCTCTCCCAGGCCAGCCTGTCTGGGGAGCAGAACATGTGAACACGAGTCTGTTCAACATTACAGAAGGCCCTTTGAGCAAGACCCTACTGATGAGGAACCCGGTACCATGGAAGACCTATGTTAGGGGCTGTGTAGGGACTGGCAGCAACAGAGCCCTTTCTGAGTCAATGTGCCAGCTCCTGGGAACACTTGATATTTCTGCTGTTTAAGGAATTAGATGCTTGGACTCTCACTCACCCATTGAAAATGCTCCCCAAGGTGGTACTGAAAGGTTGGGCAGGGGAGCTTCTCCTGGTACAGAGAAATTTGAGGCCGGAGGGAGAAGAGGCAGAGGAAGAAGCCCTGCTCGGGCACCCTGTCTTCCTGTCTTGGGGTGTGTGGGGATTGAGGTCGCTGCATGCACAGTGAGCCCACTCAAAGCCGAACCTAGGGAGCAAGGTTTCTCCAGGGCCGAGGCAAGACCTCGTGCTTTTGGTAATTCTTTGTAATGAATGATGAAATTTTTGTGAGGACATCTTCTGCCTTTCAGGGCTTTTTCTGCCTTCTGCCTCAACCACTAAGAAGTCCTTTCCTGAGATAGTGCAATTAATCACTGATCCAAGTGGCTTTATTTCCACCCAATTGAGTGAGCACACAGGAAGCCTAATCCCCTAGTAGGAAACCCATGGTTCACAGCCTGGACATGATCAAGAATCGCCAAGTAACAGAAACAATGAAACAAAACAAAACCAGTAAAATATCTGAGAAGGATGCTACAAGATGCTTTATTAACTTCTTACCCATCTTCAGAAAAAGCAAACAATTGACACTTAATCACACATGAAATACAGCTCTGTCCAAAACTCATTTTTAATTTATTTATTTGCAAGGAGAGAGAGAGAGAGAAGAGAAGAGAAGAGAAGAGAAGAGAAGAGAAGAGAAGAGAAGAAGAGAAGAGAAAAGAGATGAGATGAGACAGAGAGAATGGGCACACCAGGGCCACTAGCAACTGCAAACAAACTCCAAATGCATGTGTCACTTTGTGCATCTGGCTTTATGTGGGTACTAGGGAATCGAACCTGGGTCATTAGGCTTTGCAGGCAAGCGCCTTAACTGCTGAGCCATCTCTCTAGCCCTATAGAATTCATTGAAATGAACTTTATATGTAATTCTAACAAGTTATCTCAACTCTAATATTTTCAAAGCAGCAAATACTCAGATATAGGAAGAATAACTACAGGAAGGGGAACTGATGGCAGCAAAAGGAGACAGGTGCCAACAAGAAGACAGAGAAAGCCAACTATTGTGGTTGTCCCCATAGTTCAAAACGAAATCTCTGGACCCATTTCATGTAAAGTTAAATAACCTGTGTAGTCCTAAATTTATTTTACCCTGGGTCCTTCATCCATATATATATATATATATATTTTTTTTTTCAAGGTAGGGTTTCACTCTAGCTCAGGCACTCCTAGAACTCACTATGTAGTCTCAGGGTGGCTTCGAACTCACGGCAATCCTCCTACCTCTGCTTCCCGAGGGCTGGGATTAAAGGCGTGCGCCACTATGCCTGGCTTCCTTCATCCATATTTTTACTGATGACTTTGAGTTTCTAGACTAGAAATTATGTTTACTGTACCTCATTACATAACTTGGAATTACATTTCTTCAGAAATATTTTTGTCCCATAGTTCTAAATTTGAAAAAAAAATAGTTTAAATGATTAAGCTTGCAAGTACTTGGAGACTTAATCAGCTAAAATAACTCATGGCACAAGGTCGAGCTGAGACACAGGTGTATTTGTGGCTTAAATCAGTAGATTCTTGTACAAATTATACTTCCTGTCTAAAAGATGTAATTTGGGACTTCATGCACGCCTCTGAAATGGCGTTAATATGATGCATGCACATATTACCCAAACCACATGGACCAACTTTTCACTTGAAATCCATGCAGGTTACTGGCAAGTGACCAAGTGGATTAAGTGCGTTCCCAAATTAAAAGGAGAACTTAAAAATATAATTCAAGGTGTTTGATCAAAATGCTAAGACTGCTTGAATGATTATACTTTTGGTTTGGTCAGTGTGTTAGACATTTTGTCTCTGTGACTAAATACCTCACAGAAACAACTTCAGGGAGGAAAGATTTGTTCCTGGGCTCGTGATTCCAGAAATTTCAGTCTATTGTGGGTGGGGACTTGACAGAGTAGAGCAGCTCACACATCACGATAACCAGGAAGGAGGGAGGGAGAGAGACAGAGCTAGAGCTAGAGCTAGAGCTAGAGGCAGACAGAATACCTGTGTTGGCAAGCTTTCTCCTTTTATTCCACCCAGGACCCCACCTACCAGATGGTGCTGCCCATATATGCAGGGAGGGTCTTCTCCTTTATTGTAGTTGCCCTTCTCATTGCCCGGACAAAACACCTGACCAAAAGCAGCTGATGGGAGGAAAGGGTTTATTTTGGCTTACAGTGTCAAGAGGAAGCTCCATGATGGCAGGGGAAGATGGCAGAGCAGAGGCCAGCCACCACCTCCACCACAACAGCTGGAAAACAGCGGCACGGAAGTGAGCTGACCAGCCCTGGTGAACTGGACACTGAGAAACCTCAAGGTCTGCCTCCAGTGTCACACCTCCTCCAGCAAGGCGCCACCTCCCAAAGTGCCACCAGCTGGGGACCAAGCATTCCAAGCACATGAGTTTATGGGGACATCTGATTCAAGCCACTACACCCCTTTAGCTAATCCTTTCTGGAAGCGCCCCGACAGACATACCCAAAAGTATGTTGTCTCAACCCAATCAAGTTAATCAAAATTAACCAGGATGCTTATCTCGAATTCCTGGAATCGGCTTGGAGTACAGCACAGTGAACAGTGGTTAGGGCTTAGGATGGCAGCCCATGGAAGACCTCTTCATAAATTGCTCTGTAAGCCACGCTTTGGCTTTGCCAACCAACCCCGTGTTCAGCTTTGTTGAGAGAAGGTGACAGAGGGAGACAGAAGATCAGGGAGGGAGAAGAGACAAGCTTGATTGTGCTGACATCCTGTTCCTATTAGACACACAGCTGGGTCAAAGTTCCAGCTTTCCTCACTCTTCCAGAACCACCTCAATGGGCTCCACAGGGAGCCACACCTGCTGGCTGTGGTTCCCTCCTCACAGTTCAGGTCCCCTCCTCACGACTGTAACACTAACTGGGTATGGTGTCTCACAGTTGTGATTTCAGCACTTTGGAGGCCGAGACAGCAGGATCAGGCACAGATAGGAGGCCACCCTGGGTTGCATAGTGAGTTCCAGGGCAGCCTGGGCTGCAGAGTAAGGCTGTGTGTGTGTGTGTGTTTGCGTGTATTTAAGAGCATATGATTGATAACCTCAGCACTTTGTTCCCCAGCCTTGGGCAAAGGCTGCTTTCTGTTTTTTTTTTTTTTGTTGTTGTTGTTGTTGTTTGTTTTTTTGAGGTAGAGTCTCACTCTAGTCCAGGCTGACCTCCTACCTCTGCCTCCCGAGTGCTGGGATTAAAAGCTGCTTTCTGTAGTGGTTGTCTCTGGTGGCTTCAGAGTTCCTGTTTTGTCTTTCAGACCTCTAATACCTGCTACGCAATCCATATGAAACTCTTTGTGAGAATGGGCAGGGTTTCTGCTCCAACATGGATAGCGTGGGTCTGAGAAAGATCTGAGACGCAGGAGACATGGGACTTTGGATAGACAGGTTGTGAGAAGACTGGGTTTGAAATCTGGCCTTGGACTTGCTGCACTTAGATGCACACTGGACGTCCTGCAATCTGCGAGGGAGATGATGAAGGGGTTGTTAGGGATGAGTCTGAATTCATGGGAGAAACCTGGGCCACCATGGATGCTTGACACCTCAGCCTCACTGTCTGGAGACCTTCTGGGCCTTCCTTTTCCTTGCACTCCCAGAGGCAGCAGGGAGGATGCCTTACGCATAGTCATTGTGGATTAAAAAAAAAAAAAGCCTCAGAGCAGGCTGGCGTGATGGCTTAGCAGTTAAGGTGCTTGCCTGCAAAGCCTAAGGACCCATGTTCAATTGCTCTCCAGATCCCACATAAGCCAGATGCGCAAAGGTGAGGCAAGTGCCTGGTCGCACACGCGCACTGGTGGCGCATGCAGCTGGAGTTCAATTAAAGTGGCGGAGGCCCTGGCAAACCAATTTTTTTTCTCTCTCTCTTTCTCTTAAAAAAAAAAAAAACACCTCAGTGAATGATGTTAGTTGGGAAATTTTGCTAGCAACAGTAAGCTGTTTAGCAGACTAACTTTCCTTGGAATAGGACAGCGAGGGACATGATGGAGTCCCCAGAACACACCTGCACATCAAGCAGGAGTCGAGTCCAGTCTCCAGAGAATGTCTTCCCTAATAACTGATACCTTGGCGTGTTTTAGTACCAGAAGTCTGGTTTTTCTCCATCGAAAGTCAGTATTTGGACAAAGAGCTTCAGCTTCCAGCACAGGAGATGGTCTCCTCTCTCTCTGCGCCTCTTGGGAGTAAAATCGTGGCCTTTTCCATTTAGCATTTCTTTCCTTTATTCACTCAGTCCTCCCACTTACCAGCCGCTTCAAGTTCTGGTGCCTTATTCATTATTCATTTCTTCTCATTCCTTCTCTTGGGAACAAGGCCTCCCCATGTTTAGTATCATCTCTGGGCAGCTTGAACAATGGCAGGTAAGGCCCTTCCCGGGAGCTGAATGAGTGAAAAATAACGCCTGGGTCCACTTGTCCCAGGTAGCCTCAGAAGGCTGCGCCAGCTGAGGTCCTGGGGTGTCAGGTGACCCTCACGATTCAGCTTTTCTGCTTGTTCCCTGCAGCAGCTCCGGAGGTGAGCAGCGACCGCTTAGGAGGAAACAAAACGGGGTAAGGGAGAATTCCTAACACCATCTCTTTCTGTCTGGAAGAACCAAGTCGTGTCTGCCGTGCTCTGCAGAGGGCGGGCTGGTCTTTCTGTCATGTGTTTTCACCCTGAAGCACTTCCTTTCTACGGCTGCACCTGCTAGTCTGTGACCATGATTATGTCAGCTGTGGAGCACAAAGTTAAAATTAGTTGAGGTTTCAGTAAATTTGATTTAAAAGATGATTGGAAATTATTCACTGTGCCCCTTTCAGTTTTAAAATGTGTTCTTGTAGAAGAAAATAGAGCAACAGCTGTGGATTTTAGTGCAACTGTGTGTGAGTAGTGAGCATTCTATTTTGGTCATTTAACTAGGTGTGTAGGGTAGAATGTGTTGGCTCTTTGTGTGTGTGTGTAAGAGAGAGAGAGAAAGAGAGAGGGAATATGGAATAGGGCCACACCAGGGTCTCCTTTCACTGCAAGCAAGCTCCAGATGCCTGTGCCACCTTGTGCACCTGGCTTTGTGTGGGTACTGAGGAATTGAGTCTTGGCTGGCAGGCTTTGCAAGCAAGTGCCTTTAACCATTGAGCCATCTCTCCAGTCCTAGTATTGTGATTTTAAAGAGATTTTCAGGACCTTAGGCAGTGTTGAGTGAGTGAGAAGCTGCTCATTGGAATGGCCTCCCTTCCTCATGACAAGGCAAAAGGAGGCTGAGGTGAGCCCACCTTCTTGGAGGCAGCAGGCTTTGTTTTTCTTATTTTTTATTTTTATTTATTTATTTATTTATTTGAGAGCGACAGGCAGAGCGAGAAAGAGGCAGAGAGAGAGACATAGAGAGAATGGGCGATCCAGGGCTTCCAGCCACTGCAAACGAACTCCAGGTGCACGTGCGCCCCCTTGTGCATCTGGCTAATGTGGGTTCTGGGGAGTTGAGCCTCGAACCGGGGTCCTTAGGGTTCACAGGCAAGCACTTAACAGCTAAGCCATCTCTCCAGCCCCGCAGCAGGCTTGGTACGGAAGAGTGATGCTGGAGGAAACAGCTTCAAACCGTCACCAGGAAACCTTGGGGTCCATTTCCAGGATGACCGTCCCCAGGCATGTGCTTCCTCGTGGGCAGAGGAAGTGCACGTGCGACCCTCGTTCCCACTGTCGCAGGGACGAGGGCTTTGCTGGCTGCACGGCGACAGTCACTGCTGTCTATGGGAGTAACTGCCGGGTGTGGTCAGATCCTGGGTTGGAAACATAGTGTTTTCAGGGTGTCAATGCAGGCAGGGGACACCTTGCTGAGTATCACCCAAGTCGATGCTCTCCTTTTCTAAGCAGAATGAAGACCTACTTATTGCCCACTTGAACCCACCGCCCCCCACCCCCGTGGTTTTGTAGGGACAGGACCATGCCTGTAGGTGTCTTCCTGACACATGACTTGGTTGTACTTTGAAACCACAACCACTTGCTCTAGGACATTTGAATGCTTTTAGTCTGCTTTTCCACAGTTCTGATCTTGGGCTCAGCCAGAATCTTTTGCCATGAATAAGTCATGAATAGGTATCTTCTTCTTCTTCTTCTTTTTTTTTTTAAGAATATTTTTAAACTGGTGGTCAGGAAACAATAGCAGTGCTTTATTTTTTTATTTTTTGTTTTCTTGAGGTAGGGTCTCGCTCTAGCTCAGGCTGACTTGAATTCACTATGTAGTCTCAGGGTGGCCTCGAATTCATGGTTATCCTCCTACCTCTGCCTCCCAAGTGCTGGGATTAAAGGCGTGTGCCACCACGCCCGGCTTAGTAGTGCTTTCTTTAAAAAAAAAAAAAAACCCTGTCCCTATTTAATATTTAATATTTATTTATTTATTTAGAGAGATTATTTATATTTATCTCATAGTCTGAGACAGAGAGAGAGAGAGAGAATGGGCACACCAGGGCCTCTAGCCATTGCAAATGACTCCAGACACATATACAACTTTGTACATATGGTTTACGTGGGCTCTGGGGAGTTGAACCTGGGTCCTTAGGCTTTGCAAGTAAGCGCCTTAACCACTAACCCATCTCTCCAACCCCAGTAGCAGTGCTTTTAGAAAACATATACACTGATGGCTAGAGACATGGCTCAGAGGTTAAAGGCGTTTGCTTGCAAAGCCTGATGGCTTGGGTCCAATTCTCCACTACCTGTGTAATGCCAGATGCACAAAGTGGCACATGTGTCTGGAATTCATTTGCAGTGGCAGGAGGCCCTGGCTGCCTATTCTCTATTGCCATAAATGATAGGATATATACATAGAATGTATATTCTATTATTTATTTATATACATAATATTATACATATATAGTATTAATAGTTCTGTTGTAATTTTCAGTGGACTTGTGCTTGCGGCCAGAGGTCATGGCATTTATAGTGTGCTTAGGAAAAGTCATAGGCCAAGGGCTCATTAACTGGCTGTCTAGGACCGTGCGACTGAATGACCATTCAGCCAGAAAGGAGCCCTAATTGATTTAAGGACATGTTGCCAGCTTGCCGTCTCCCCTACTGTCTTCCTCTCCTCTCTGTGTCTGTTTCCTTCAGTGTTCTTTTCTATGTTTCTCTCCTTCTCTTCTTTATTCGCTCTTATAGTTGGTCTCTCCATTAATGACCTTTACAAACTAGAATGCTAACTGTATGTGTGGCAAGCAAACACACACACACATACATTTCAGAAGTTCTGGAAAGATGGCTTTCCCGTAGTTATCTTTGGGTGAAGGCAAATTATGTGTGGTTTTGCTTTTCTCCTTTATTTTATTTTTATTTTTATTTTTTGCTTGTTTATTTATTTGAAAGCAACAGAGAGAAGGAGGCAGAAAGAGAGAGAGAGAGAGAGAGAGAGAGAGAGAGAGAGAATGGGCACGCCAGAGCTTCCAGCCTCTGTAAACGAACTCCAGATGCGTGCGCTCCCTTGTGCATCTGGCTAACATGGGTCCTGGGGAACTGAGCCTCGAACCGGGGTCCTTAGGCTTCAAAGGCAAGCGCTTAACTGCTAAGCCATCTCTCCAGCCCTCTCCTTTATTTTTATTTATTTAATTTAATTAATTTGTTTATTTTGGTTTTTTGAGGTAGGGTCTCAGTCTAGTTCAGGCTGGCCTGGAATTCACTATGTAGTCTCAGGGTGGCCCTGAACTCACGGCGATCCTCCTACCTCTGCCTCCTGAGCGCTGGGATTAAAGGCGTGCGGCCACCATGCCCAGCGCGTTTCTCCTTTATTGATGTCAATACTTTTTGATGATTTTCACTGAAAAAAAATATAGATAATGCATATACATATAATAGTTAATTACTGTGTGAAAACAACAAGGTGAGCATCGAATAATCATCTCATACGAGATAAGAGGAGAAGCGCAATGTGAAGAAGTGGTCTGCACAAGTGACTGCCTTGGGGTGATACTCCCTGTGGTCAGCAGACCTAGGGAAGTGGCTACACACAGTGAGCTTTGCAGTGGGTTTCTCAAATGAGTAATGAATGCGCTGAAAAGAAGGTGACTCTGGAGGAGACAGCTATTTGGTTTTTCAATGATTGCTATTGAAATTGCCTATTTGATATTGGCAGGGATAGCAGATTAGAACTAAAAGAATATAATTTAGGCAGGACCTAACATAGTGATTAAGTTCTAATAGTCTTTTATTAGAAATATGGTTATGGAAAAGGGTTCAGAAGTGGTTATCTCTAAAGAAAAGTAAGTCTAATATATATGTAACTATACATATTATATACATGTAATTATATATATATGAATGCGTGTGTGTGTGTGTGTGTGTGTGTGTTTAAGCAAGGGCCCTCTGTGGGAATCCCCAAAACTAGCATTTGGCCACTTGCTAAAAATGTCTGTAACAGACAGTGTAAGATGGGGATGTGTGGAGCATCATTCATTCTCTCAGTGTCTGACAAACCTGCTTCTTTGGAAAAGAATCATTAGTGGATTTCTGTGGCGCCTGTGGAGGGAGGAGCCTGACCTTATGTTCTCCCCATTTCACATATCTGGGTGTTCAGCCACGCGGAGCAGATGGGCTAGGGGGGCAAGCAGCCGCCTGGCTGAGTCCGCATGCCCAGTAGGTGGCTTTCCACCTCCCTGAAGCAGTCATCTACAAGTATCTGGTCAGAAGATGACACAGTTTAGCCAGTTAGTAAGGTAAGCTGCTTCACGCAGGAAGATTCATCTAGCGGTTATTCTGGTGGGTAAATTTAATGCTCTGCTGAGGGGGCCGTCCCAGAAAGTCCATCTCTGAAGCAAAGCAGGCTGGGATGTTAGTGGTGGAGAATCCACAACCATATTCTTCCCTCAAATCCCTGGTCTAGCTGTCAGGTCCTTTCAGGACTCTGTTAGATCACGCTGATGGTTGTCGAGTATTTTCTGTTGAGCAAATTTCTTTTAAAAAATGGAGAAGCAACTGGGTGTGGTGGCACATGCCTTAAATCGCAGCACTCGGGAGGCAGAGGTAGGAGGATCGCTGTGAGTTCAAGGCCACCCTGAGACTACATAGTGAATTCCAGGCCAGCCTGGGCTAGAGGGAGACCCTACCTCGAAAAAAAATTTAAAAAATGGAGAAGCAATAGATAATAGCTAAGAGTTTGCATTGGTGATGATTATTTAAGGGCCCAAGATATAACTTCTGCTTATTGAGCAGTTATTTTACTAGGCCAGATGAAAACAACCTTGTGAGGGAGTAACATTTGCTTATTTTGGCCCTACAAAAATATTTTTAATTTTTAAAAAATTTTTAAATTTTTTTGTTTTTTGAGGTACGCTCTCGCTCTAGCTCAGGCTGACCTGGAATTCACTATGTAGTCTCAGGGTGGCCTTGAACTCATGGTGATCCTCGTACCTCTGCCTCCGAAGTGCTGGGATTAAAGGAGTGTGCCACCACGCCTGGCCCTAAAGATTTTTTTTTTATTTCTTTTTTTTTAATTATTTATTTTTATTTATTTGAGAGTGACAGAGAGAGAAAGAGGCAGATAGAGATAGATCGAGAACGGGCGTGCCAGGGCCTCCAGCCACTGCAAAAGAACTCCAAATGTGTGCGCCCCCTTGTGCATCTGGCTAACGTGGGTCCTGGGGAGTCTAGCCTCGAACCGGGATTCTTCGGCTTCACAGGCAAGCGCTTAGCCGCTAAGCCATCTCTCCAGCCCAGATATTTTTTTTTAGAGAGGCCTCTAAACTAGATATTTTTTTTCGAATGTCAAAATAACATAATATCATTTTAAAAGACTGAAGTTCAACAAGGGAACGTCTCAAGCACCAGCTGAAATATTTCCTTGTATGTGTGCAACCTGTGGGCTGCTTCTTTGCAACATCGCAGTGTGTGAATGACCATTCTCCTAGAGACAGATGCCGGCCTGGTGTTGATGGGGGACCATCTGTGTCCCCACGACCTTCTCTGTGTGCTTTGGGTGTCCTCCACTAGAGTGCTCAGAATAGAGAAAGATGACTCCAGAAGTGGCTGACCTTTAGAAGCTTAGTGGCCACTCTGGGCCAGTTGAGAATTATGAAAAGACTTCTACTCATTTCTGTTCATTCAAATATAAATTTACTAAAATGGTTGAAGAGTAAACAAGTGAAAACAGTATTGCTTCCTGTGCAGAAATTACATGCTTGTGTTGATGAAGACCATTTATTTATTAGATGGTCTGCTGCATAGGAGATTGTCTTTGCAGTCTACTGAGACACTTTGATTAGATACCAGCAGGAAATTATTTCTTAATGTAATTTTATGCTTAATTTATAGATCTGATGCCTATGTTTTTATCATTATTTCTGCTAGCTTGTAAAACTCTATTAATACTTTAATTATGATTTTCTTCCTTTGTGTTTATAGCCTAAGGCTATCTGATAGGCAGGCAGACTTTTATAAATTAAGTAAATAGACATGGTTCACTTACAGAGAAAAAGAAAACAACGAGAGAAAGTAAACTATTTTGGGGAATGGCTATAATCAGTTCCTTAAATTAAACAAAGATCTGCATACAGCACAGAGCTTTGGCAACTAGACTAGACTGTTGCTTCCCAAAATAGTAACACCTTCCCTCCCCAGCCCCTTACTATGCTTACCTCAGAAACGGGAAAATTTTGGCCATCATATGAAGAAGGAGTAAAATAACACAAAAACCTGAAGGCTTGTAGGTGCTGCTCTTGAGGGTTCCTAATTAGTTATATGAACTTGGGCAAGTGGTTAACTTTATCTGAGCCTCAGTTCCTATATCCCTACAGGTATTAATAATAGTATCTATTTTTAAGCAGAGGGTGGTAACATATGACTTTAATACTAGCACTTGGAAGGCTGAGGTAGGAAGATCACTGTGAGTATGAGGCCAGCCTGGGCTACAAAGTGAGTTCTAGGTTATTCTGGGCTAGGGTGAGACCTTGCCTCAAAAACAACAAAAAGTTGGCACAATAAAGTATTTTGTATATACCTGTACATGTAAGATAGCTATGGCTGTGTGCCTACAAAACAGCCGGTTGAACTTGGCCTATGTGTCATGATTTTCTGATCCTTTCACAGAGTTACGGTCCTTACAGATATTGGATTAGCATTGTATGTTAACAGAGTGGAAAGTTTCATCCAGTATTTGCTCATGGGATAAAAGAAATTTCCAGGTTTTCAACCTGCCATGTATGTTTTTTTCCTTTTCTTTCTTTTTCCTTTTTTTTTTTTTCTGAGGTAGGGTCTCACTCTAACCCAGGCTGACCTGGAATTCACTATGTAGTCTCAGAGTAGTCTTGAACTCATGGCGATCCTCCTACCTCTGCCTCCTGAGTGCTGGGATTAAAGACGTGTGCCACCATGCCCAGCTATTTTTCCTTTTTGTTATATGGTACCAAATGACTAAGTCAACTTTCATATTCTTTTTCTAAGAAGATAGGGCTGTAGAGATGGCTTAGCAGTTAAGCGCTTGCCTGTGAAGCCTAAGGACCTCAGTTCGAGGCTTGATTCCCAGGACCCACATAAGCCAGATACACAAGATGGCACATGCATCTAGTGTTCGTTTGCAGCGGCTAGAGGCTCTGGCACACCCATTCTCTCTCTCTCTCTCTGCCTCTTTCTCTCTCTGTCTTTCTGTCACTCTCAAATAAATAAATAAAAATAAACAATAAAAATTTTTAAAGAATAATTTCATTTAATTTTATTTATTTATTTATTTGAGAGAGAGTGAGAGACAGAAGAGAAGAGAATGGGTATGCCAGGGCTTCTAACCACTGCAAATGAATTCCAGATGCATGTGCTACCTAGTGCATCTGGATGAAGTGAGTACTGGGGGATTTAACCTGTGTTCTTAGGCTTTGCAGGCAAATGCCTTAATGCTGAGCCATCGCTCCAGCCTAGTTTTCTTTTAAAAAATATATTTATTTGTTTATTTGCAAACAAAGAGGTAGAAAAGAGACAGAGAGAATGGATGTCTCAGGGCCTTTCAGCCACTGCAAGTGAATTCCAGATGTTTGTGCCACTTTGTGCATCTGATTTTATGTGGGTACTGGGGAATCAAACTCAGGTTGTTAGCCTTTGCAGGCAGTTGCCTTAACCATGCCTTAACTGCTAAGCCATCTCTCCAGCCCACCAGCCCAATTTTCATATTCTTAAATACACACATTTTCAAACTGCAGATCTCCACCTCAAGATATCAATTTCTGTGCCAGTTAAGGTAGCTTAGTTACTCAAAGACCTTAAGATGAGTAAAACTCAAATATAAGACACGTTCATGGGTAGCAGGTGTTCCTGATCTGTGACTGGTTCTCCTTCACATGGAGACTCAGGACCCTGTGATCTTTTTCCTCTTGGGACTGTGCTCCCCCTCATTCCTTCTCATAATGATAGGGAGAAGAAGTAAGAGCTATAAGGAAGTATGTCTGCCCTTGAAGGCTTTAGTCACAAATGTCACACACTTCTCACTTTGTTAGTGGAGGAATATAGACCCATGGTCGTACACACATGCCACAGAGCCAGGCTGCTAGTCTGAGCACAGACCCCGCTACAGTCATGCTCCCCAGCAGAGGAAGAATAACTTTGGGTGGACAATTAGTGCTCTGGAACTCTTACAAAAATGATCCCAGAGCCGGGTGTGGTGGCGTATGCCTTTAATCCCAGCACTCGGGAGGCAGAGGTAGGAGGATTGCCGTGAGTTCAAGGCCACCCTGAGACTCCATAGTGAATTCCAGGTCAGCCTGGGCTAGAGTGAGACCCGACCTCGAAAAACCAAAAAAAAAAAAAAAAAAAAAAGATCCCAGTACTCAACACAGTGCCAACCAGGGAATAAGCTGGTAAGTAGTTATGAAAGAAGGGAGGGAAACGGGGGAGAGAATGCTCCAGTGCACAAGTGACACCTGTGCATGTGCCGACAGACAGGATGGTCTGTAGGGACCATGCTTGCCTAGGTTGCCATCTTGGACTTAATGTTTTCAGTACCAAGTGATGATTTGTATTTATTTATTTATGAAAGAGAAAGAGAGCGAGAGAGATACAGAAATAGGCAGGGGAGAGAGAGAGAGAGAGAGAGAGAGAGAGAGAATGGGTGCACCAGGGCCTCCAGCCACTGCAAACGAACTCCAGATGCGTGTGCCCCTTTGTGCATCTGGCTTACGTGGGTCCTGGGGAATCGAACCAAGATTCTTTGGCTTTGTAGGCAAGAGCCTTAACAGCTAAGCCATCTCTCCAGCCCCCCCAACTGATGATTTGTGTCTCTTGGTTTCTCTAAATGCTATGCTACAACTATGCACCTGACCCTGACTCTCACAGACCTAGAAGGGAGAGAATTAAACGTTGCTCATTTTAGTTAAGAATTAGCTCTTTCACCTCGTACCGTAAGAGTAAGTCATGAAGGAGCCAGGAAGGCCTCAATGTGAAGGTGTGGAGCACAGCCTCCCTAAACATTTCGCGTCAGGGCTGTTGGCATCCTCTCTCAGAACAGTGAGGGAGCACAGGGCACCTCCTCCATGACCGGCAGCACATCTAAATGGACTTTCCTAAGGTCGCCTTCAAGCCACGACTTGGAAGCAGCTCCAGATGGCACTCTGGCCCCTGTCTGACTGACGAGGTCTTGGAGCAGCTCCCTCTCTGGTGGCACATACGACACTTCTCTTCTTAGTCACCTCTTGCCACCCTCTGCTGTTGTGGTGACTGTGTGGGACTGCTTATGTTGGAATCTCCAGGAATCCTGGCATCTTCCCAGAGGGACGGTGCTGAGAGTCCAGAGTTGGAGAGAGATCCTTAGTGCAGTGTTGAATCGCTGGTGCAGGGAGGGGACAGTGACTCATGGCTGCCACCATGCCTTATGCAGAAGGTGAGAGGGAGATGGACAGAAAGGTCTCCTGATCAAGAAGATGAAGATGACCTGCTCCGATGGATCTGAGGTGTGATTTGAACCTCATCTTTTCTCAGAGTGACTTCCAGCTGTAGGTTCTGGCTGGTCGGCCAGATGCAGTAAATACTGACCAGTGATGACAGATGCCTTGGCTGGGGGGTTGCTGTCTAAAACATACCCTAAGGCCCCACTTCTGAATAGCGTATGAAAGTTCAGAGAGGTAGAGAAAATAAGCACTGCTTTAAAAGCAATTCCTGTATTATAGCAAAGCTGGCCAAAATAACATAAAACCCATCTAATTTCTTGAGATAGATGGCTTGAAAAAGAATCTATTAGTTGTCAAGGTGGATTTTTCTTTTGAGCGTTTAGACACTGTGGCACTTCAGAGGAAGTTGGAATAATCACTGGGTCGCAGGCTACTTTATTTCATCCCAGGTCTCCCATCAATTCTATCTCATCTTGTGCTTCCCTCTCAGCATTGATTCATACTTAATGCTTTGCATCTGCTTGCTCCTTGCTCCACTCACTTCTAGAGGAATACTGGTTTAGTTGTCACTATGCAACCTCAAAAAAAAAAAAAAAAAAAAACTATACAAAGAGATAGTAGGAAGCCAAAGAAAATCAACTTTCAAAAATTATTTATTAGCTGGGCGTGGTGGCGCACGCCTTTAATCCCAGCACTCGGGAGGCAGAGGTAGGAGGATCACCTTGAGTTCAAGGCCACCCTGAGACTCCATAGTGAATTCCAGGCCAGCCTGAGCTACAGTGAAACCCTACCTCGAAAAACCAAAAAAAAAAAAAAAAGTTATTTATTTATTTGTAAGCAGAGAAAGAGATAAGAGAAGCAGACAAAAGAGAATGGGTATGCCAAGGCTTCCAACCACTGCAATGAACTCCAGATGTATGTGTCACCTTGTGCATCTGGCTTAATGTGGGTATTGGGGAATCGAACCTAGGTCTTTAGGCCTTGCAGGCAAGTGCCATAACCTCTGAACCAACTCTCCAGCCCACCAAAGTAAATCCATTTAATTGGAATATCAAGAAAAACGTGAATACCCAAAAGGAGGCAGAAGAGAAAAATTAATTCTAGATTATACTAACTAAAGACAAAAATCATCCAATTGCTTAAAAAAAAATAAACAACCAGGACATAAATAATAAATGTTAGGTAGACCTACACATGAGCTTATCAATAATTACATTAACTGTAAGTGACCTAAACAGATTTTATGTTGTCTCTAAGAAACTCATTTCAAATATAGCAAAACAGATAGTAGATGGGAAAAGAATGTGAATTTCTGATGCTACATAGTAGATTTGTGTGTTTTTCTTTATTTATTTGTTTAATTTCCAGGCTGACCTGGAACTTGGTCTGTAGCCCTAGGCTATCTGCCTACCTCAGCCTCCTGAGCACTGGGATTAAAGGCATGCCTGTTTTACTTAGATTTGTAATTCAAACTGCTGCTAAAAGCAAAACACATTTGCTCTCTCAGTTTTGTAGGTTAGAAACCTGGTGTGACGTAGCTGGCTTCTCTGCTTTTGGGTCTCACAGGTTGCAGTCAGGGTGTTGTCTGCCGTTGTCACCTAGTCACGTGCCAAACTGCCTCAGTTGTTTGCAGAATTCATTTCTTTGTGAAAGCGAGACTGATAATTGATTTCTTATGGACATAAATTTGGCATCTTAGAGAAAATGCACCAGCTTCTTCAGGAACCAGGAACTACTAAAACTGACACAAGATCTGAATCTCCTTAAAACTGTCAAAAATAATTCTATTCATAATCAAAAACTTTCAAAAGGTACCACTCTCCCTAAGTGCATCAATATTTAAAGACACCAATCCTACAGAAAAGAAATACTTCCCAAGTCATTTTATGAGGCCAGCATATTTTGGAACCCAAACTGAACAAGATAGCATGAGAAAAACTACAGACCAATGTTCTCCTGTCCAGAGACCCAAAAAAATCCAACAAAATGTCCCGCCTTCCAGGAATGCAGAGCTGGCTCCATATGCGAAAACCAGTCAATGCAGTCCACCTGCTTAACTGTCTAAAGGGGAAAAACATCTGAAGACACCCCCTGAAGCAGAGAAATCACTTGAAAAAGAAACCCAACACTCATTCATTAAAAAAGCACAACAAACTGGAAATTGAAGGGAACTTCTCCGACAGAAATGCCCACAACAGCCTTGGATGTGGCAGGACCAGCACAGACTCTCCCTAATCTTCCAGGCCACTTTGCCCCGATGATTGCTTTCCCAGTTCCAGCGTTCCAGCAATAGAATTCCAGGCAACTGTGCGTACTATCCTGGGTGACCTAGAGACCTGCCGCTCGTGAGCGGATGAATGGGGCAAAAGTGAGCTCGGATTGTTGGAGCACGTGGCCCTGGCACGGGACCCGCATACCATGTGTCCACCACGACAGCGCCTCACCCTGCGGAACGAGGTGGCGAAAGGAATACCCCTTTGATGGGGCTGCAGTTTGCTGAACAAGGTAGAGGCTCTGATAACAAGGCGGCGTGGCGGGAAGCTGGCAGAGAATCGGAGCTTGAGAGCCTCCCGGGAACCAGACCCAGCAATCAGCATCATACAGGAAAACAGCCGGGGCCTGGAAATGAGATTTCTGAAAGTCAGGAAGCTGGCAGTCGAGCTGCAGAACCCGCTGGAACCAGAGCCTTCCCTCTCAGCACCGAGCAACAAACAAGCAGCAAGAAGGGGCTCGCTGAAGAGACCAGGGAGAATATATATATATATATATATATATATATATTTAATGAAGGGACTCAGAAACAAAAGCTTTGCTTAATTAACGTTACAGCCTGCCAGAGATTTGAAACAGCGGAGTCATAAAGAGAAATGTTTCATGAAGGTCATTCTTTCGTGCAGATGGTGGGGGTTGGGGCTGTGGGATTTGAATCTGTGGTCAGAGCTTTCTGGTTTCGAGCTTATTTCTGTTAACCTGACTTCCCACGCTTTTTCTTAATGGCCTGGAACTTCTGACTTCCTGAACCTTCCGTGAGAAGTTTGATCTTCAAGTCAGTTAAAACCAAAACGTTTGCCAATGAGAGGCAAAAGTTGCGAGGGCGGTTTTGGGGCTCCTAATCTTCAGCCCCCCCCACTCAGCTACTGGTGCAGGGTACCTTTCTCCTCCCTGGTCTCTGCTGGAATGGTGGATAGAAGAAATCAGGGTGACGGAGAAAGCTAAGCATTGCTGCAGCTCTGAAGCCCAGCTGCTGTGATCTCACGTTGCCCTAGGCTCACTGCAGAGTTTCCTTAAGGAGAATTTGGTCCTGGAGAGTCTGAAATAAGCCAGTTCTTTTTTTTTTTTTTTTTTTTTTTGAGGTAGGGTCTCACTCTGGCCCAGGCTGACCTGGAATTCACTATGTAGTCTCAGGCTGGCCTTGAACTCACAGCAATCCTCCTACCTCTGCCTCCCGAGTGCTTGGGATGAAAGGCGTGTGCCACCACGCCCGCGGTTCTTTCTAGAAAGAAAACTTGCTGGAGGGGACTCGGAAGATGGCTCAGTGGGTAAAGCGGTTGCCATGTAAGAGTAAGGACCTGAGTTTGGATACCACCACGCACATAAAATGCCAGGCATAGTGCCATCCTGGCACTGGCGAGACTGAGACAGATGGATCCCTGGGGTTTATTGACTACGTAGTCTAGTTAAGTCTGCAAGATCCATGTTCAGTAAGAGACCTTGTCTCAAAAAAAAAAAAAAAAAAAATAAGGTAGAAGGCTGGGATGATTACTTGGTGGTTAAGGCACTTGTCTGCAAAGTCTAAGGACTCAGGTTCAATTCCCCAGTACCCATGTAAGCCAGATGCACAACGTGGCACATACGTCTGGAGTTGGTTTGCAGTGGCTGGAGGCCCTGATGTGCCCATTCTCTCTCTCTCTATTGTCTATCTATCTCTCCAATAAATAAATAAATAAATAAATATTTTTTTAAAGAAAGGTGGAGTGTGACTACGGAGGACAACCAAGGTCAACCTCTGGCCTCCAAATGTACATACACATGCATGTGCACCTGCACACACATGTACTCACCCACATATGAACATACATGCAACACATACACACACACATACACATGTCACTGGAGTTCCCAGGGGCCAGAAGAAGCCTCTGGGTTCTGACTGGAAGCTCAAAGTCCTCAATGCAATGTGGTAGAGACCCCTGTCTAAACACCCAAGGACCCATATTTGACTCTGTGGGATAATAGCAATGCTGGGCAGTAAACTCAGGAAGTCTGAGTTCAAGGTCAGCGTGACCTTAAGCATCTTGGTGTATTTTGTTGTGGCTCAGTTTCTCACGTGTGAAGTGGATGACAAGTGTATCATCTTCTAGAGGGTAGAATGGATTACATCTATTTGTATGAGTCCAACATCCGGAACTGTACCTGACTTATTCTAACTAAGTGCCTTGTAAGTGTTTGCTGGAATTATATGCCGTCCAGGTCCTGGAGCACGCCACTCCAGATTTAACTTTCTCATTGTAAGGCTAGAGCACTGCCTGGGCTATATTTCTTAAAGCGTGGCTTGGAGACCACTAGCATTGAAGTAATTAATATTGGGCACTGGTTTAAACATCTCTTAGGGTGGAGTCTATGGGCTCTTTGTATGATTTTTGTTGTTTTGGTTTTCTTCTTCTTTTTTTTTTTTTGAGGCAAGTCCAACAGACTGGACCTAAAAAAAGAAAACTTTATTTTTATTTATTTGAGAGAGAGAGAGAAAGAGAGAGAGAAAGAGAGAGAGAAAGAGAGAGAGGCAGAGAGAGGGAGAGAGAGAATGGGTGCGCCAGGGCCTCCAGCCACTGCAAACGAACTCCAGACGCATGCGCCTCCTTGTGCATCTGGTTTATGTGGGTCCTGGAGAGTTCAACCGGTGGGATTCTTTGGCTTTGCAGGCAAATGCCTTAACCGCTAAGCCTCTCTCCAGCCCTGGACATTTTTTTTTTATGCAAAAGAGTGAAAGAGAGAGAGAGAGAGAGAGAGAGAAAATTGGCACATCAGAGCCTCAAGCCACTGCAATCAAACTGCAGATGCATGTGCCCCCTTGTGCACATGTGCAACCTTGCACACTTGCATCACTTTGTGTGTCTGGCTTATGTGGGACCTAGAGAGTTCAACATGAGTTCTTAGGTTTTGCAGGCAAGTGCCTTAGCCTCTAAGCTACCTCTCCACCCTCTTGTTTTGGTTTTCTGAGATGGCACCTTGCTGTGTTGCCCAGGCTGTTCTCAAACTGCATCCTGAGTAGCCAGGACTGTCCGCACACCACCACACCTCGCTCAGAGTAGGGTCTGTTAAACATGCTTTCAAAGTGATTCTGACGTGATTTCTTTAATAAGTGGAGGGACCTGTATATGTACATGACAGTTGGCATGAGCAACTTTGGGAGAAAGAAAGAAGCACGTAGAGACCCCAGTACTCCCCCTGGTGAGGGGGCTGAGCCAGAGCTGGACAGGTGGCATTCACCCGTAGATAAGCGACCTTCTTCACGCGTGGCCAAGGCCCCTTCCCAGGTACGCAGCCTCAGGAAGAGCTCTGGAATGTTTGTGACAGTGAACATCAAAGGAGTCGGCAGGCACCGCTCCACCCTCTGAGCTCTCATCCATGTTATTTCTATCCCCTTATCATTTCTAGGCATCACAGTGAAGTGCACGGGCCTCCCTTGGAAGCTGTGTGCTTCGTAACTCTAGGTGAATGCTGTGTTTCTTCGTCTTGGTATTCCTCCCCATCCCCATTTGGTGATTTGCATGTGATGTCTATGGAGGAACCAACAGAGGATCCACTCTGATCAGACTACTGGGGGTGTTTACAATGGAGAGCACAGTGTACGCTGTGACCCCTGACACCTGGGGAAACAAAGGCGGTGGAAAAATCCTGCCTCCACCACCACAAAGGCCATTGCAATATGAATACAGTGGAAGATCTGAATCTTAATTAGTATCAGGAAAAAGTGACGAGTATCAAGCTTCTCAAAATGTCAGCTGGTGGCTGGGCACTCCATTCATTGAGAGCTGCAAACCATGCCCTGGGGTACTGAAACCAATACTGCTCATTAAAGGTGAAAGACAAACCAGCCAGCTCACTGTTAATTGATTCTTAATACTTCAATTACTTGTTTTGTATGCCAGTCGAATTCAATCAAAAGGGGTCAGAAAGTCCTACAAGGCTTGTAATTTTAAGATGGTTTGCATATATTAGCATCTATGCGCATCATTTTCCTAGTTCAAGAGAACGTATATTCATACATACTTTATTCGCTCACTAAAGCTTTTGAAAAACCAAGCTAATTCTTGGTGACAAATAGGTATAAATATTTCATCAAGTCAGAGGTGTCATTGTACCTTAAACTTTGGATTCTTATTCTGTTTCTTTATTCTCTGCTGGAAAATAGCTTGCAGAGTTTTTCTAATTTCAGTTGATCATGTGGCCTATTTGCCAGCATCTGACTGTTTCCCTTCTTGTCCTGGGCAAAATGTGTGTGTGTGTGTGTGTGTGTGTGTGTGAGTGTGTGTGTGTTGGGAGGGAGGGAGAGCTCTATCTCTGTAGGGCGGCTTCTGCTTCCATTGCAGTTTTGAAAGCTACTGTCAACCCTTACCAGCTAGGTCAATGGCCTTTTCATGGTCCCCAATCTTCTTGTAGCCTTTAATTCTACTCATGACTCTTTCCTTTGCTGGGATCCCCACAAAATCCTCGACGAGAAATATTTTCTGGGAAGGGGTAGGGCAGAGAACGGGAGCCTCCTGAACGGGAGGAGGTAACAGCCACCTTGGGTTGCAGTTGGAACGCGTTTCGAGGAAAATGCCTGGGGAATCAGCCAGCTCACTGGAACTCTTAGACCAAAGAGAATGGAAAATTTCAGTCCAAGACTGGGTGCATATCATATCCAGCTCTAAGGTGTTGGGAGGGAGGGTGATATGCGGACCTGGAGCTGGAAATGTGGAATCAGGTTCTTTTCAGTCAAGTCCTTCATGAGTAAGGAGAAACAGCTGGTGCTGGAAACAGCAGGAAGAGGAGAAAGCAACCTCCTGGCTGACTGGGGCTCAGCTCTGGGCTTTTCCTGGGGAGCCCCGGAGCAGCCCTGCACGTGGAGTTAACTAGAGACACCATGTGGCATAGGCGGTGTGGACCAGGCCACTGCTGCCAGGCTCCACATGTGCCTTGGGGGTTTTAAGAGGAGCTGAGGTCACCAGCTTATACTCACAGCTTGCACCCAAGTCCCAAACTCTTGTCCTCCATACCCAACCAGTTACTGTTTTGTTGTATTCATTGTTCCTCCAATGCCCCTCTGTCCCACTCAGCCCCTAGGTAGTTGCCTGCTCTGCCCTGGTCATCTTGTAAGGCACAGCCCAGTGGTGACAAGGCAGACCACAGCCCAGCTGCTGGCTGACAGAGCTAGCTCCATCCCCCCTTAGTGCCTGGAGTCCCTGCGCCCACACTACCCTAGCTTCCTACCCTCCGCCTCCCAGGACTGAGACTGGCACCGCAGCTTCCGCACTTCCTTCCTGAGCTTATGGGTAGTTCTCAGGCCCCCTGAGGGTGCCTCCTCCACCATTCTCCCTGCTCAGGCTGGTGGCCCCTTCCCAAGGGTAAGTAAGGCTTCTTGTATTTATTTCATGACTGATGGCAACCTGCCCATGTTATTTCCTAGGTTGCGTTCTTCTGCAATTCTGTTTAGTTTTTCATGATTTTGTGCTTCGTGTTCACAGCTTACCAACAAGCTTTGCTCCAGTGGAGCTTACCTTTTGCTTCTTAGTGTCCCTATTGGGCCTGGAATGATATTATGCACAGGGTAGATGGCCTGACGTCATTAGCTGATCGAGTCATATGCCACTTGAAAACAGACATAGCTAAAACACATCAGTTAGATGTTTCTTGGTGTCTTTTTCTTAGTGGGACTTTGTTTTAATTTGGAAGTTCTGAAAATCTTTAATTCGGAATGCATTTAACCCATATGATACTTTATTTTTATTTCTTTATTTGTAAGCAGAGAGAGACAGAAGAGAGACAGAGAGAGAATGGGCACATTAGGGCCTCCAGCCACTGCAAATGGACTCCAGATACATGTGCCACTTTGTGCATCTGGCTTTATGTGGGGACTGGGAAATAAAACCCAGGTCCTTAGGGTCTGAAGATAAGTGTCTTAGCTGCTGAGCCATCTCTCCAGCCCCCTATATGATACTTTGGAACAAAAGCTTCATGTTTTCATGACGTGTTAAGCAATGCATATATAGAATATTGCTTGACAAAATTATATTTATATTTGAATCTTATCATAAGTCATAACATTAATTTGGAATTGGTTTGGGAAAAATGACGAAATGTTAAATTAAAAAATATATAAATTATTGTCTTTTAATTTAATTGAATGACTAGCTAGAAGCTCAAGATTTCACAGCATTATTTAGTTACTCTTTCTCTAGAGAAAGCCAGAAATTTGTTCACTGTGTAGCTGAGGCTGGCTTGGAATTCATGATCTTCCTGCCTCAGTCTCCTGAGTGCTAGGATGACCTGCATGCACCACCAGGCACAATTCAACAGTCAGCTAAGTCAAAAATTACCCAGAGGTTCTATAAACCCTTTCTCCTCCCTCCCTTGCTCCGTTCCTCTTGTCTAGTAACTATCCTTACTTCCAGTATCTCTTCACTAACATTTAAAATACTCTAAATCATTTAAAAATACTCTAAATTGGCCAGGTGTGGTGGCACACGCCTTTAATCCCAGCACTCAGGAGGCAGAGTAGGAGGATCGCAGTGCATTTGAGGCCACCTTGAGACTACATAGTGAATTCCAGGTCAGCCTGGGATAGAGTGAGACCCTACCTCAAAAAAAGAATTGAAAAAAATAGTGAAAAAATACTCTAAATCTTTCCAATTAAAAGGCAGAATGTGAGGAGATGAAGAAGAGAAGAAACTAGTATATTTTTTCTATGTCTAGTACAGTTTTGACATGGTATTGTAGATAGAGGCCACAGCACCTTCCTTGGTACAAGCCAATTCTTTTTCTTTCTTCCTTTTTTTTTTCTTTTTGTTTTTTTGTTTTTTTGTTTTTTTGAGGTAGGGTCTCACTCTAGCCCCGGCTGACCTGGAATTCACTATGTAGTCTCAGGGTGGCCTTGAACTCACGGCGATCCTCCCTACCTCTGCCTTCCGAGTGCTGGGATTAAAGGCATGCGCCACTACGCCTGGCTCAAATATTCTTCTTTATCATTTTCTTTGGGCTGAAAAGACTAGATACTTGAGCTTTTTAGGAGCTTATTTTCTGTGAGTTTTGAAAAAGTCATCTTTGTGACTCTTTTGAACCCTTTGTAGTTTTATGGGAAAAGTAACTAAATGAAGTTTCTGATATCTAGAACTTTTCCTGTAAGGCACTTCTTTTACCAGAGTTCATCTTCTTCTCCTTTACTGTAAAGTGAATTTGTATGAGAGCTAACGCAGTCACTGGGTCCTGCTCATTGTTCTGTGTTTGCCCATGTCTCTCTCTCTGTGTGTGTGTGTTCTTCCCACAAAAGAACCAACTGGCTGGGCGTGGTGGCACATGCCTTTAATCCCAGCACTCGGGAGGCAGAGGTAGGAGGATCGCCGTGACTTCGAGGCCACCCTGAGACTACATAGTGAATTGCAGGTCAGCCTGGGCTAGAGTGAGACCCTACCTCAAAAAAACAAAACAAAACAAAACAAAAAAAAGAGCCAACTGTAGCCAGTATCATTAAACCATGTATAAACACCTCTGCTGGCCTGATGGAACAGGCAGAGTAGGCTCACTGTGAGTACCCGGCTGATAGCAAGGATTCCCAGTGATGGCTTGTCCAGCAGCCTCACTTACATGGGAATAGAGCTCCATTTCCCGTGGGGAATCCTTGACACATGGCATGTGGCTTCAGTGAGGTGCTAGTAGCCACATTGATTTTCATGGGGAGAGATGTTGTTAGAAAGATTGCAAGAGAGGGTGTGAGGAGGAAGAGAGGGAGGGAGGCAGAGAGAAAGAGCAAGAAAGCACTTTGATGAAATCCTATAAGTGATGTCTGAAGTCAAAGTATCCTTGGGCAATTTTGAAATGCGAGCCAAGAAACTACCTTTAAAAATTGGCCAGACGGCCTGGGGCAAAGGCTCAGTGGATAAAGGTGCTTGCTTACAAAGCCTGCTGGCTTGGGTTCAATTCCCCAGCCACCCACAAAGCCAGGCATTCCATTGCAGAGGCCACTACATACACACGCGCATACACATGCATGGCAAGAGACCTTCACATATACACCCATGTGTGTGCACACACAGACACATGAACACGCAAATAAATAAATGAAAATTGTGAAGAAAAAAAATGTCAGGACTGGAGAGATGGCTCAGCAGTTACGGTATTTGCCTACAAAGCCTAATGACTCAGGATTGATTCCCCAGTACCCACGTACAGCCAGATGCACAAAGTGGTACATGCATCTGAAGTCTGTTTGTAGAGCTACAGGCCCTGACATGCCCATTCTCTCCAACTGTCTCCTTTCTATCTCTCTCTGCTTGTAAATAATAAATAAAAATCCTTTTAAAAAAATGGCTGGCTGTGGATTTGGGAGATGGTTCAGTGGGTAAGAGCACTTGAAACACAAGCATGAGGGCCTTACCCTCAGTTCAACTGCCCAGCACTCACCTAAATAGCTGGTGTGGCAATTTGCACCTGTAACCCCAGTCTTATGGGGAACAGAGACCTGAGGTCACTAGGGCCCACTAGTCAGCCAGTCCATCTGAAAATCAACAGCTCCTTGCTCAGTGAGAGACTCCATCTCGAGGAAACATGTGGATGAGATAAAAGAGGAAGACACAGGCTGGAGAGATGGCTTAGTGGTTAAGGTGCTTGCCTGCGAAGCCTAAGGACCCAGGTTCGATTCTCCAGGTCCCACGTAAGCCAGATGCACAAGGTGGCACATGTGTCTGGAGTTTGTTTGCAGTGGCTAGAGGCCCTGACATACCTATTCTCTCTCTGTGTGTGTCTCTAATAAATAAATAAAATTAAAATTAAAAAAGTAAAAAAAAAAAAAAAGAAAGAAAGACACCAACACCACATTCTCCTCTGGCCTCCTTGTGTGTACATGGGCACACACATCTATACATACCCATGCATATAGTACACACACACCACACATGCTATAGTTGCACTAGCAAAAAAAAAAAAAAAAAAAGCTGTCCATACTTCTGTCACTTATGAAAGTCAGCCTGACTAATGTCATCGTCTTCATCTTATGATGGGCCTCTGGGCAAAGAAATGTCACCAGGAGCCTCCTAAATAGGATTCTGGCCACAGCTGGGAGTTGTGCCCCTCCGGAGTCCCTCCTTTCTTCCTCAGCTCCCTGGTCCCTGGTGCCAGGCTGATCTTCATAACCCACTTACCAACTCACGTCTCCCTGGCTGTTGGTGACAGCTCTGTGCTGAGCACAGCTCTAGCCTCCAGCTTGGCACACGCACCTCCGATAGGGACTGCTGTGTGCCAGCGCCTCCTCTTTCCCTGATGTGCCCTCTCTACTGTTCTACGGTGCCCGTGGTCTCCGAGCCTGCCATGCCGCTTTGCCTTTCCTTTTGCTGCCTGGAATCTCCTCCTTCTGGAACGCTCTGCCTATCCTATGCAGTCTTCAAGCCACTCGCTTCTCCTTTGGAATTAGCCGAATGCAAGAGACAGTCAACCCTGACCACCGTGCCCTCCCTCGGCGTTCAGAAACCGATTCTAAACTCCAGTGCAGTCGAGCCTGTCAGACTCCCAGCCCAGGGCCTCGCTTCTGCCCCAGTGATCGATCTGACCTGGAAAAGGCCGGCGGGCCCTCCGTTCTGCATGCTTTACAGGAGCAGAGACCTCACAGCAGGTCGGTGCCACCCTTACTCTCCTCTCTGCATCTGGGATGGCCCTTGCAGGCAGCTGGTCCTGCGGTCTTTCAGGTCAGGCTCAGAGCATAAGACAGGCCATGATCATCCTTCCCTCGTCTGTTCACACTTAGTGGTAGCCTCTGAGCTCTGCGCATCTGGTCTGCTACCAGTGATCGGAAACACACTGCAGTGAATGTCATGTATAAAATCATTGCGGTGTAATCAGTCAGATGCTGTTATTGTTATCAATAATAGCCGTGGGGGCAGATGCTTGGGTATCCCTGCTACCCAGTCAGAGAAGGAGCGTGAGTGGTGAGCCAGTGGGGAAAACTCTTGTGGATTCTGTGTCCAGCAGCAGAAAGAACCAGTGGGCTTATCTGTTCCTTTCAGCAGAGGCCTGGGCTGGAGCTATAAGAATAAAGTGGTAAGAGAAAGACTTAACTTACTCTAAAATAAAATATGTTTGCTTTTTTAATTATTAAAGTAAAAAAATGCCTCAAATCTAAATGTTGTTTTCTTCACTTTTTTCCCCAATCAAAGCCCACTATGAAGGGCTGCCTCTCTGTAGGACAGACAACGAGAAGGTCTCGTGGGGCCAGTGGTAGCCTTCCCAGAGATGCTATTCTATTTGGCCACACTGTGTTCTAGATCCTTCTCTCATTGGCAGTGGGAAGAACACTGTAAATGTCTATGGAAACACCACTAAGCTTTTTCTGCCTCTTCCCTTTGTCTCATTGACCATCCAGTCTTAGCTACAGTGCTGACACAGTGTAAGCAAGCATCTTCAACCACTGAGCTACCGCTCCAACCCATGATACAGTTTAAAAGCCATCCTATTTACAGTCTCAGCTACTTAAACAAACAAACAAACAAACAAAAAAACACTTTTGGGCTGGAGAGATCATTTAGCAGATAAGGTACTTGCCTAGAAAGCCAAAGGACCCAGGTTTGATTCCCAGTACCCATGGAAAGCCAGATACACAAGGGAGTCTGGAGTTCATTTACAGTGGCTGGAGGCCCTGGCATGCCCATTCTTTCTCTCTCTATCTTCTCTCTGTCTCTCAAATAAATAAATAATTAAAAAAATTATTTTGAGACAGTGTTGTGCTGAACTGCCCATACTGGACTGCACCTCACTCACTCCAAATATCATGCTGTCTCCATGGCATGCTAATTTATCTTATCTGAATAATTATCTTGTATTTTCTTCAAGCTTGTGAATTTAACATATACTGTACATATATAACTTTTATACACTTATAAAAAACAAAAACTCTTTCTTAAAATTTTTTTAATTTTTATTTATTTGAAAGTGACAGAGAGAGAAAGAGGCAGAGAGAGAGAGAGAGAGAGAGAGAGAGACAGACAGAATGGACGTGCCAGGGCTTATCGCCACTGCAAATGAACTCGAGACGAGTGCGCCCCCTTGTGCATCTGGCTAACGTGGGTCCTGGGGAATCGAGCCTTGAACCAGGGTCCTTAGGCTTCACAGGCAAACGCTTAACCACTAAGCCATCTCTCCAGCCCCAAAAACTCTTTAGGCTTATATTTAAATTTACATTAAGCTGCTCTTCAGTATGGTTTCTGCCATAATATATTATTTTCCTTAGATTTCAAGCATGACGTGGTAACTCCTGGCTGTGTGCTCCTCCTGGGAGGTGAGTGCAAATCAGATAACAGAGACCCTTGCCCACTGTTTTCAGGTCGCATGGAGTCTGCTGCCAAGAGTGGGTTTCCAGCAGCCTTCTGATTCTTTCCAGGTATTAGCTGACAGAGAAACCCGCTCATCTCCTGTCCGTCTTTAACTGTCTGTCCTGGAGAAAACCTGTCTTTGTTGAACGTAGCAGTGACTAACCTCGTGTCCATACGTGACGTTATCTAAGTCTGCTGCTCTTGGAAATGTGCAGGCAGCAGGGGCGGGGCACTCACAGGTTCTTCAACTCTTGTTATTATGCCCCAGCAAGATGAAGTGCATACTGTGCCCCCAGCCTCCATCTTACAGGTTAAAAAACTGAGATTCAAAGAGTTCAAATCTGTTGGTCAATATCACCTAGCTGATAAGTGGCCCCAAAGCTAAGAGTCAAGCAAAAACTAGTCTCCCTCACACCACAAGTGCATGTCTGTGGCAGTCAGGTGTGCATTGCTGGCAGAAAACACTGGACCAAGAGCAGCTTGTGGGAAGAAGGGTTTATTTTGGTTTACAGACTTGAGGGGAAGCTCCATGATGGCAGGGAAAACGATGGCATGAGCAGAGGGTGGACATCATCTCCTGGTCAACATCAGATGGACAACAGCAACAGGAGAGTGTGCCAAACACATAAGCCTATCCCCAATAACACATTGCCTCTAGGAGGCATTAATTCCCAAATCTCCATCAACTGGGAACCTAGCATTCAGAACACCTAAGTTTATGGGGGACACCTGAATCAAACCAGCCAGTGTCCTTCCTGATTTCCACACTGCCCCTCCAGGATAGTGTGCAATGCTAAATGCCAGCCACAGATTTAGGAGCTGTGGAAGAATGTTGCTCCCAAGGATGTCCATGTCTTAATTCCTGCCATCTTCCATATGTTACTGGAGATGGCAAGCAAGACTTTGCAGGTGCAGTTAAATTAAGGATCCTGAGGTGGGGAGATCACCTCGGATTTTCTGACAAGCTTACTGTAGTCCCAAGGGTCCTTGAGAGTTAAGGAGGGAGGAGGGGCAGTCAGGGGGTGAAGTTAGGGAGTTTTGAAGTCACCATACTGCTGTCATTGAAGATGCAAGAGAGGTCAGAAACCAAGAGCCACCTCGAAAGGCTGAGAAAGCAATCCGGTTCTCTATGGTAGCCTCTAGGAGGAGCACAGCCCTGTTCACCTTGAATGCAGCTAGCTGAGACACGATGCACACATCTGACCTCTACAGTTGTATGACGAAAAGTCTGCCTTGTTTTAGACTATAAAATTTGTATTAACTTGTAGCAGCGGTAGGAAACTAGCAGAAGGAATAAGTGTCAACCCACCTAAACATTATATCTCCTTTTGCTGTTTTAAAGCAGCAAATTTCATTTCTCTTTTAATAGTTTGTGTCTTTACTGGGAGTCTTTATGGCCAGTACCAAGTGCAAATATATTTGTGAGTAGAAGCTAAGTCTAATCACAATGCGTGGTGTTCAGGTGTGGCCAGGCTGTGCTCAAGCCCACCATTTTGTATAATGATTATATTATGGTGAACATGGATATACTTGTACTGTAAGGATCTAAGTATGGTAGGACAGTGCCAGCATTAGGAAGGCTTTCCTGTGGAAAGAGCAGTAATGAGGCAAATTGCATTAAAATTCATAGAGTACCCAAATAATTCGGTAATTTATTGCTTTCATGACGACTGTGGACATTATCTGACTTGTCATCTTAAGTCACAAAATTTATTGCATGTATTCATCATGCTGTAATGGTCATCATTCATTTTGATTACTTTGATTCCCCATGCAGCCACAATTATTCTAGTGAGCATGTGCACGCGTCGATAAAGAAACCCACGTGTATGTTCTGCAGGGCCTCAAGATTTTCACTTTTAGTATTAGTTTACTTACCATATTTGAATTCAGTTGATCTATAAATATTTAAAAGTTTGCCAGGTATCTGATTACAAGGGAATATAAATAATTCAATACAGAAAATTACCCTTCCAGGGTTGATATGCGTGACAACTAATATAAATTTAATATAATATAAATGAGCAATTTCAATCTTAGACTAAGTTACTTTGGTCATTAATCTTTTCTTCAGAAAAAAAAATTAGAACTCCTGCCAGGGAAATAACATGCTGACATCTATTAGATCTTATAAAAGTTTGATTTATTTCTTTTCTATTGGAGTTAATTTTGAAAGTTAGGGGAGAAATTGTGATACTAACAGATATGGAAAAGGATTTGATGCAGTAAAGGATTGAGTAGAAATTCAGTCTCTATTAAATTGCAAAGCTGCTCATTTATCATTAGACTTGCTCAGTGGGGAACATAATGGTTGGTCCTGCAGCATGTGTGAGGTATTATTTAGGGCCTAAACTAATGAAAAGGTAAATTTATATCTGACAGCCTAAGAGTGCTACTCTGATTTTAGAAATCCACATGGCCTCCCTCTTTGAGCATCTTTTCCCTATTAAGTGAGAAATATATGTTATTTGAATTCTTCTCAGTTGCTGAAGTGTTGTTTGCAAATGATTAGATTATATTTCTACTGAGACTCCTTCACAGTAGTCTTAACATATTGATCAATTAGCAATGTATGCAGTCTCATATACTAATGGGCACTGGCTGTGTGTAAGGATGTTGCTACATTGGATTTTTTTGTGTGTGTGTTTATTTTTATTTATTTATTTGAGAGTGACAGACAGAGAGAGAAAGAGACACAGAGAGAGAGAGAGAGACAGAGAGAGAGTAAGGAAGAGAGAGAGAGAATGGGTGCGCCAGGGCTTCCGGCCACTGCAAACGAACTCCAGATGCATGTGCCACCTTCTGCATATGGCTTACGTGGGTCCTGGGGAATCGATCCTCAAACCAGGGTCCTTAGGCTTCACAGGCAAGTGCTTAATGGCTAAGCCATTTCTCCAGCCCTGGATTTTTTTTTTTTTTTTTTTTGGTTGTTCGAGGTAGGGTCTCACTGTCGCCCAGGCTGACCTGGAATTCACTATGTTCTTTCAGGGTGGCCTCGAACTCACAGCAGTCATCCTACCTCTGCCTCCCGAGTGCTGGGATTAAAGGTATGTGTCACCATGCCCGGCTACATTGGATTTTGAATGAATATACAATACAGAGGACATGTCTAGTACTTTTATGTGAATCATAAAAAGCTGTACCAGTTGGTGAGCAACTGTGTCTTTCTGATTATTGGAAAAAGTGCCTTTCTCTGAGCGGATGAAACCCATACCAGGGCACATGTGTTGGTGAGCACAGCATAGGCTGGGTTCCAGCTTCTGTTGGCCTCCTAGGCTGGGTGACTTTGAGCAGTGTGCCACCTGTCCTGTTGTCACTCAGAAACCCAGTCCCAATGATATAACCTAGCTGGGGAAAACAGCATAGTTAATATGCATTCAGTTCTTAGGTGCTCCTTCTAATGAACATTGTAGAGTCTTCCAATCACATCAGAATAAGTAGAATAATTTCAGTTTTAACAGCTCTTGTGAGGAAGCCACCACGTGGCTATTTACAAACTGTTTTTGTTAAGTTTATTTAAAATATCCAAAGTGCTTATGAATTTCACAAGCCTCGTATACAAAAAGCATTTCATCTAGCAAATGTGTTTTGGGAATTCTTGCCAGGCACTAGGACATACACAGTGGTGGTAAGCAGATGGCCTCTGTCTCTGTCTGCATGGAGAAACATTCTGGCAGAGCGAGCAGTGTAAAACAGAACACTCCAGATCTTGATTAAGAAGTTCTCTTCTGCCAGGCATGGAGGCGCACGCCTCTAATCCCAGCACTCTGGAGGCAGAGGTAGGTTGATTGCTGTGAGTTCGAGGCCACCCTGAGACTACATAGTGAATTCCAGATCAGCCTGGGCTAGAGCGAGACCCTGCCTCGAGAAACAAAAACAACAACAACCAAAAGTCCTGTTCTTTCCTAATACCAGGGCTTACTGCACCAGGGGAGTGGGGCAGTGATGTGGATGATGCCAAGGAAACCTTTCGGGCTGGCAAAACAGCAGGTGTGGGCCCCGGTGTGCAGGTGTGCAGACGTGCCGTGTCCTCACGCTTAGCCTTTCTCTCCGGACGTGGAAAAGGAGCAGACAGGGAATGGGCAGTTAGAGAGTGCCGGAAGTACTTAAGACGCTTCGGGAGCTAGTTAATTGGTCTTGCCGAGGTGGCAGCATCTCAGCGGCATCAGTGAGAAGGGCGGAGGTCCTCGGGAGCTTGTGGGCAGGATGTGGCGGGCGTGGATCTCAGGTGAGGAGGAAGAAAAGCGTGGCTACCCTTCACCTGGAAGCACCAATGAGAAAGTCTTCCTAGATCCAAAGCTGCTTTCCTTTTGATCAGCATCTACTCCATGCCACAATGTCCCTCCAAAAGTTATCTGTGAGCCTTACGAATGTCCACAGCCTTTTGTTCAGGTGCGGCAGGGCTTTAACTTAAAATCATTAGGTGTAGGGATGGGGAGATGGCTCCGTAAGTAAAGATGCTTTGTGTACAAGCATGAGGACCTGAATTAAGTCCCCAGAGCCCTGGTAAGCTGCCAGGCATTGTGGTACCAACCTGAAATGCCAGCAGAGAGGAGGCAGAGAGGGGAAATCCCGGGGGCTCAGTGGCTAGCTAGTCTCTCTGGTAAACATAAGGTTCAGGAAGCGATCCTGTCTCCAAAAGGAAGGTGAGCACGGGTGGGGGAAGAGGTGTTAACTTGAGAAGGAATATGTATTTGAAAACCAAGTGTCCTAATCCGATCCTGATACGGCAAGAGTAGGTATGTCTCCTTGGAGTACCTCTAATGTCATTGACATAGGAACCTAAGATTGGGGCCTAGGAAGATGGCTCTTCAAGGCTTTGGTTGCAAAGCCTTCTGGCCAGGGTTCAATTCCCAAGTCACCCACCTAAGAAAGATGCAAAAAAAAAAAAAAAAGTGGCATAAATGCTTGGTGTTTGTTTGCAGTACACACACACACACCGTGTGAAAATAAATAAATATCAAATAGCATGCAGTCAAAATTGCTAAAAACAATACATGTGGACCCATATACACCTACGTACCCACTCATCATATATTTATGTGTGTGTTTATGTATGTATTTCAATATGAAGGAAGGATACCATAATATTGAGTGACTCAGTTTGGAGGTAGGATCATGGGTGCGTTGACTTGATATATATTCTTTCAAGATTTTCTAATATCTCTCCTCAAAAATACGTTACTTTGTAGTCAGTTTTAAATGTTTCAAATTGTTAAGCATGGTGGCACCTGCTTATTGTACACAGACTTATCTAAAAAAATAGGAAAAGTTAAAATCAAATTGTCAATTTCTTTCAAGGCCTGTTAATTGGGCAGAAGAAAAAAAAAACCTCATTTTATAAGAATCTCTGAGTCATTCACTACACTTGTTTGTTCTGTCAGTCATCCATAGCTGAGGGAAGCCCAGGCTTTTCCCTTCAGGTAGTGCAAACGCAAACATTATGCTCTCCTCATAGCAGCTGCCCAATTTTAAGAGTCATTGCCTAAGAAAGTCATGGGGAATGTGATGGCACTTAGAGGTCGCTTCCAAATCAACTTCATACCAGGGCCCTCTGGAACAGTCTCTGGGTGACATGTGTACAAATGTGATGACTGGTATGCAGGCTACCATCTGTGTGGATAGCTGATTTCCCTTTCATTCTCTTTTTCTCTGACAACTTCCCAAGGGATAGGAATTTTCTATGGTGTCTCCACCTGGCTCCCCTGTCTCTTCTTGTTCACTTGTCAGAAGAATGAAGACAGGGGTTCCAGCCTTCTTGCATTCCTGAATATCTCTTCTCTTCTCTTTTTGGACCCAGGGTGCCAGGGTTCCAACACCAAGCTACACCCAGCCTGCATTCCAGGCTTTCTTTAAGAACTACAGGAGATGTCCTAGCAAGAGTGCCATGAAAGCTCTACAGTGTTACATCTGTCTAGTGTGTTATCATCCTTTTTACAGAAGTATTTGTAAGGGGCTGGAGAGATGGCCTAGTGGTAGGACACTTGCATGTAAAGCCTAAGAACCCAGGTTCAATTCCCCAGTACCCACGTAAGTCAGATGCACAAAGTGACACATGCATCTGGACTTTGTTTACACTGGCTAGAGGCCCTGTTGTGCCTATTCTCTCTCTCTCTCTCTGTCTCTCAAATAACTAAATAGATTTAAAAAATAATTTTTTATTGACAACTTCCATAATTGTATACAATAACCCATGGTAATTCCCTCCCTCCCTGACTTTCCCCTTAGAAACTCCACTCTCCATCATATCTCCTCCCCCTCTCAATCAGTCTCTCTTTTATTTTGATGTCATCATCTTTTCCTCCTATTATGATGGCCTTGTGTAGGTAGTATCAGGCACTGTGAGGTCATGGATTTCCAGGCCATTTTGTGTCTGGAGGAGCATGTTGTAAGGAGTCCTACCCTTCCTTTGGCTCTTACATTCTTTCTGCCACCTCTTCCACAATGGACCCTGAGCCTTGGAAGATGTGATAGAGATGTTGCAGTGCTGAGCACTCCTCTGTCACTTCTTCTGAGCACGATGATGCCTTCTGAGTCATCCCAAGGTCACTGCTATCTGAAAAGAGAAAGTTTTCTCTAACAAAAGAGTGACAGTAGCGTTAATATATGGATATTAACATTAAGAGAAGTGCTTACCTGGCAGTTTGGTGAGCATAGAGTATTTAAAAAAATATTTTAAAAGTATTTGTAGCCAGGTGTTGTGGCACACGCCTTTAATCCCAGCACTCAGGAGGCAGAGGCAGGAGGATTGCTGTGAGTTCAAGGCCACCTTGAGACTACATGGTAAATTCCAGGTCAGCCTGGACTAGAGTGAGACCCTACCTCAAATAAACAAACAAACAAAAAAAGTATTTGTATTTATTTATTTGAGAGAGAAAAACAGAGAGAGTGAGTTTGGGCACGCCAGGGCCTCTTGCCACTGCAAAGGAACTCTAGATGCATGTGCTACATTATGCATCTGGTTTTACTTGGGTACTGGGGAATTGAACCCAAGCTGTTAGGCTTTGCAAGAAAGTGATTTTAACCTCTGAACCATCTCTTCAGCCCTGTTATTATCTTTTTTAAAAAGATTTTTATTTTAATTTATTTATTAGAGATAGAGAGAGAGAATGAGAATGGGCATTCCAGGGCCTCCAGCCACTGCAAATGAGCTCCAGACGCATGCGCCACCATGTGCATCTGGCTAATGTGGGACCTGGAGAATCAAACCTGGGTCCTTAGGCTTTGTAGGCATGTGCCTCAACCACTAAGCGATCTCTCCAGCCCCCCTGTTATTATCTTTTAATGGTACACCAGCCTAGACCTTTAATAATATGAGAGTTAAAGGCCTATTTATGGGACAATTCTTTTGTGGTTGATTCCTGCAAAGAGATTAGCCTCTAGCTGATGCTGAAGGCATAAACCTGTAATCTCTGCTACTCAGTAGGCTGAGGCAGGAAGATCACATGTTCGAGGCCTGTCAATGGTACAGAGTGAGTTCAAGGCCAGTTTTGACAACTTAGTGAGACACTGTCTCAAAATAAAAAGTAAGGGGGTGGGAACTGGAGAGGTGACTTAGCAGTTAAGGCACTTGCCTGCGAAGCCTAAGAACTCATGTTCAAATCTCCAGGTCCCATGTAAGCCAGATGCACAATGATGTAAGCACACAATGTCCCACATGTGCACAAGGAGGCTCATGTTTGGAGTTCATTTGCAGTGGCTAAAGGCCCTGGGGTACCCCTTCTCTCTCTTTCTCTGCCTCTTTTTTTTTTCTCTCTCTCTCTGAAATAAATAATAATAGTAAGATAGCCAGGCATAGTGGTGCACACCTTTAATCCCAGCACTCGGGAGGCAGAGGTAGGAGGATCACTGTGAGTTTGGGGCCATCCTGAGACTACATAGTGAATTCTAGGTCAGCCTGAGATTGAGCTGAGACCCTTACCTCGAAAAAAAAAAAAATAAAAAAAAAAATAAATAATGCAATGAAAGCAAGCAATTAAATTTTTTAAAGAAATGTAAGGGGGGGGATCATCAGCTACTTTTGCCTTGAGGAGTCATTTCCTCCTCAGTGGAAACCTTAGAAAGAGGAGAGTAAGTGCCCACCTGCCATTTGGTCTCAAGTCCCACTGCTCTTTCCCTGTTCCATAAACTTGGGCACTGGCAATTTTTTTTTTTTTTTTTTTTGGTCCAGGAAGTATGATTACCTGTGCACTGTCTTCTTTCTGGGACTTCCCAACGTGGGAGTGTTACCCTCCCTCCATCGTCTTCTTCCTACATCATGCTTCTCAGGATGTGGTGCCAGGTACCCCGGCAACTTGTTAGAAATGCATGTTCCGGGGCCTTTACTTTCAAAGAATGCTAGCAACTCTGAGCTAAGACCTGTAGTCTGCTTTCCAAACCCTGAGGAACGCTGCCCAGAGCCGTGGCTCTCAAGCTTTGCTGCTTCCCTTGTAGGTGCACAGCTGGCCCTCTTATCTAGACCAGTGGTACATAGGTAGGGGCGGGGGCCAGGTATCAGGATGTCAGATCTGCCCAGATGGTTTCAGTGTGTACCCAACTGGGAGAACCACTGTTTTCTGTAACACTCACATCATAAGCCTAGTGCTTGTCGACAAAATAAGCTACACTGTACTTTGATTTGAGGGTATGCTAGAAGATTTAATTATTTTTTAAATATATTTTTATTTATTTATTTGAGAGAGAGAGGGAAAGAGAGAGAGAGAGAGAGACCTCCAGCCACTGCAAATGAAGTCCAGATGCATGTGCCACCTTGTGCATCTGGCTTATGTGGGTCCTGCTTATGTGGGTCCTGGGGAATCAAACCTGGGTTTTTTTTGGCTTTTCAGACAAGCACCTTAACCACTAAGCCATCTCTCCAGCCCTAGAAGATTTAATTTAAAAATACTAGTTCTAAACTTAACTTCAATATGGCCTCATCCAAGACACAATTATGGAAATAATATGTCAATATCATAGTAGTTTTAAGTATCCCAGATGATGGAATATAATCTGTTATGTAGTGAAGGTCATGAAGGTGTGTTCCCCAGGGAACATGAAGCACATCAGCTACAATCTTCAGTCTGTTTGTTCAGCTTCAGCCATTCTTTCTCTGTGTCCTTTTGAACAAGGTGTGCCCTACAGGTGCACATAGGTACTTGTGGGTGCCAGAAACAGGTCAGTATCAGAATCATAAATTTTAGTCTCATACTGGATATTCCCTGTCCTGTTTTCCAGTAGTAGTGGCTCCATTCAGGGTAGACTTAATATCCAGAGGTCCCCTTTTAAGATATTTTATTTTTATTTATTTGTTTATTTGACAGAGAAAGGGGGAGAGAGAGAGAGAGAAAGAGAGAGAGAGAGAGAGACAGAGAGAGAGAGAGAATGGGTGTGCCAGGGCCTCCAGCCACTGCAAACGAACTCCAGATGCGTGTGCCTCCTTGTGCATCTGGCTAACATGGGTCCTAGGAAATTGAACCTGGGTCCTTGAACTTTGCAGGCAAACGCCTTAACCTGCTAAGCCATCCCTCCAGACCCAGAGGTCCCCTTTTAAACGTTAAGATTTATCTGTTTTACAAGGGACTGGCTGATGACTTGGGTTAAGTTCTCATTTGACTTAGAATGTCATTTGGAATTGAGGGATAAAACCCATGAAATGAAAATGTGGATATTAAAATAGAGCAGAAAATGGATTATTCGGTTCTGCCAAAAATGCATCTGTTTGGAATGAAATGCGATAGCATTCTCTTTGGAAAAATTATCCAGGAACAAAAAAACCAACCAAACAAACTAAAAGTTAGCTCCGTTTTTGGAACCTTTGCAATTTTTTAGTCACTAAGTAGCTGGTACTCCGTAAACGGTTGTAAAAATGTAGTGTGTGTGTGTGTGTGTGTGTGTGTGTTGGGGAGGTATATGCACGTGTGTAGATATGCGTGCCCTGTGTGGAGGCCAGAGGAGGAGGAGTCATGCCCCTCTCTATCACTCATCTGTGTGTTTCCTTGAGGCGAGTCTTTCAGTGAATCTGGAGCTGCTGTTTTTTTAGTCAGACTGGCTAACCCGTGAGCCCTAGTGAGTCTCCAGCCTCTGCCCCCCTCTATGGGGGGGGGGTTATAAGCATGTGTGGCCATACCCTGCTGCCCATGTGGGTGCTGGGGAATTGAATTCAGGGTGAATTGAATCAGGCTCTCACAGGGCCTTATCTTTGCAGGCTAGTGCTTCTTCGTGCTGAGCAATCTTTCATCCTGAAAGTGCTTAGCTTTTGAAGATTTTCTACTTGTAGTTATGTGTATGACATGTGGGCCTATATAACCGTGGATGAATGTGATGACAAAATTCTATTTCCAGCTATTAGTAAAAATGAATCTTAGGCATACATTTCTCAGGTATATTCATTGCCTGTGTTATGAAAGGAAGTCACATTCCTACACATATCTGGTCATTTCTTTCCTTCAGTATAATAAAGTCATGTGCCAGGCCCTGTGTTAAACATGGGACTGCATACTGGTGGACCATGTGGCTCATTCAGTTACCTATGGCATTCTTTTTGTCTGGGCTTCTTGAGTCATTCTTTTTTTTTTTTTTTTTTTTTTTTTTTCCAGGCAAGGTCTCCCTCTAGCCCAGGCTGACCTGGAATTCACTATGGAGTCTCAGGGTGGCCTCGAACTCACAGCGATCCTCCTACCTCTGCCTCCCGAGTGCTGGGATTAAAGGCGTGCGCCACCACGCCCGGCTTCTTGAGTCATTCTTGACTTGGTGTGTGCGTGTGAATTTACAATTTTTTTTTGAGTTTTTATTGCTCTGGGGTAGATATCTAGGAGCGAGCTTGCTATGATAAATGTATTTTATACACAACAACACATGATTTATCCATACGAAACACCTTGTTAATAATACTAATAGACATTTTAAAAATCGAAATCTAAAATCAAAGAGTTTACATTTTTATGCTGCTTTAGTTGTTAGCTCCATTAGAGATAGCACAATTAAAATGACCAGATTCTCTCTGCTTTAGCCTGTTAGAGAAGAGAGGTCGTGGGTGCTGCTCTCACACACGAGGGATGCATCCCAACTCAAACATGGAGGTGCTTCCTGGGAGCAGACCAGACTCCCGGCCTCTCCTGGTGCAGCGGCATGTCTCCGTCCTCCCATAGTCCTTTTCTTTTCTTTTTTTTTTTAATTTTTTTTTTTGTTCATTGTTATTTATTTATTTGAGAGTGACAGAGAGAGGAAGAGACAGAGAGTGAGAAAGAGAGAGAATGGGTGCACCAGGGCTTCCAGCCACTGCAAACGAACTCCAGACGCGTGCGCCCCCTTGTGCATCTGGCTAACGTGGGTCCTGGAGAATCAAGCCTCGAACCGGGGTCCTTAGGTTTCACAGGCAAGCGCTTAACCGCTAAGCCATCTCTCCAGCCCCCATAGTCCTTTTCAACTCCCACAGTGCCTTGGAGCTAATGAGCACTGTCAAGGCCGAGGTGAGGGGTGGAGAGGTGGAGGAGGGAGGAAGGATAAATCGCTGGGGCCTCTACCTTCTCCAAGGGCCAGAACTAGTTCCTGTCCAGCTGGTTTGGCCAGGCCTTTACAAGGGCAGCTGGTATTTCTGCCCTTAGCCTGAGCAGGCTGCCAGTGACCGTCCTGACCCTACCACACAGGCTGACACTCCTGGCTGGCTTTTCTGTTCTGCTCTCTCTTGCCGACAGCTGTTAAAACAAGCATCCTCAAAGCAAGTTGCCGGCATCACTCCACTGCTGAGGGCTTGCTGTGGTTTCCTGTCGTCTCTGAGAGGCAACTGCTGCCCTCACACCATGTTGCCAGAAAGCTCTGCCGTCGTCTGAGATTACCGAGCACGTGCATGCTGAGTCGGCATCATCCTTTGATCATTCCCGACTGCTTTTTGATATCCTGTTCACTGAGTGTTTAATTCATTCATCGAGCAAGTAGATGGGCTGGTCAGTAAGTTCATTCCAATGACTGGAGCCTATAATTCTACAAGCGAGACTGTGAGCACCTGGCGTGCAAACGCTGCAGGATACAGAGCTGTTGAACACTTCCCCTTGATTAAGATACTTTTTATTTATTTACTTTTGAACCAGGTCTCACATCATTCCAGGCTGGACTCAAAACACAATATGTAGTTGAGGATGACCTCGAACTTCTGATCCTCTATGTAGATCAGGCTCATTCACTACCAGTTAGCATCGGGTTAATCTTGGCAAATAGGGAAGCAAAGCCAGTAGGGATTTAATGGCTTTATCAGCACCCCCCCCCCCGCCCACCTCAAGAACTGGGTGGGAGAAAAGACCTTTCACGACAGTGTTTCATACATACTCGTCAGCGCACTCCTCAGAGGCCCCGTTTTCTGTCCTGAAGGGGTCCACTGGGCTCTGAAGCAAGGAAGGAAAATCTCCTCTCACATGAGCCGGATTCAGGAACTAGGTCATCAGTGTGAGATGCAGTTATTTTCTTTCTAGCTTTCTTCTGGGCTTGCTTTAGATTGCTTTTCTGCAAAGGGCAGATGCAGCTGCCCTGGCTAGTGGCTAGTCAAGGGAGGGTGACAGCTACTCTGTCGGGCAATACTGCGATTCCTGAGGCCTCACGGTTGGCATCAGCCTTTGTCTGGGCTCCTACGCTCCCATCAAAGAACTAAGAGAAATATCCTCCTTAAGTATTGATTTGCACACGTGTCACACACACCATACACATGCCACGTACACGTGCACACACCATACTCTCTGCACACACATACACCACACCACACACATGTACCCCCCCCATCCCCGTGGCACAGTTCACAGCTACTTGATTTGTCCCGTGCAATTTATAATAGAGCAGACCTTTGGGATTAAAAACACTTTATTTCTGTACCGAATGGCCCAGCTTGAGGCCAAATTGAAGGGCATTAGTCATCAGTAATTTGCAGTTGCTTTTTAATATTTTTCGTTCAGAGAGGTTTAAGGCAGCTAAAGGTATGATTTCCCCCCCACGTTTTGGTAAGGAAATGAAAAAAAATTTCTGATCATTTAGTTAATCATTGTCATGGCTGTGGTCTCGTGTTGTTTCCTTAGTGACTGCAAGATCACGACTGGCTTGTGAATTTGGTAACTGAACAATTGGAACAGCGTAGAAAAATTCCATTACGTTGCGATTCTTCTTTTCAGTATCTGTTGGTGTCTAATGTTTGCAAATCCACAGACCATCCGAGAAGGAAACTTAAGGACCACCCTAGAGCTTGCTGAGCTCCTCCACGTGCCACTGCCTGGGTGGCCCCCCCTCCCCCAAGTGAAATTCAAGGCCAGCAGCCTGGGGTTTGAGCAATACACTGAGAGGTGGCTGCAGCAGATTTCCAGAAGCTACTACTTCAGCCACCTCACTTTTCACATGAGGAAACAGAGTCATGATGAGGTGAAGAGACTGGAGATCTTGAAGCTGCCGTCCCTGGCGATTCTCCCGGCTTGCATCTCAGTGACTTTTCCATGCCCTAGAGACGAATCCTGGGCTTCTCACACTTTAGAGTCAGCCAGTCGCCACCAGCAGAGCCCAGGTTCACTTATGGAAGGAGTGCCTTCCTGTTCGAACTACGGCTTCTTTCTCCCTGGCTTCATTGCATTGCTTGTCGCATGGCGTCCTGCATGCCACATCCTGTCCCCTCAACCCGACCAGCTAGCATCAACTAGTCCACTATTCAGGTTATCCGCAGCTCAGTCTGGCCTGATGCTCAGGCTAGAGACTTGGGTCTTCTCCTCAGCCTAGTCTAACCTGTGCTAACCTTGAGCTTTGAGGAGAAAGATCAACTGGATCCCAACCCTAGCCCACACATGCTCTCTTACCCTTCTGTATCCATGTTAAGCAAGATGGTTCTGGAAGCTTCCCCTGAAGCTGAGATAGATAAGGTTGTCAGGCAACTCTGGCAGGAATGGAGTGAGGCAATGGCTTTTTGCGAAGGGACTGCGGGCTCCGCGCATTAGCTGGGTACGCTGTGGGCATGCCAGGCTGAAGCGGAGCGGGGAGGAGGGAGGTCAGGAGAAAGAGGAGGTGGGAGAAGGAGAAAGCAGTGGGTCTAGGGGTCTTGTGGGCATGCTGGGGGTTGGTTGGGCCCTGTTCTTAAATAAGAGCATTTTCTAGAGTGTTCTTGAAGACCACGGTGTGTGAGAATGAATGTGCTATGGTGTGCAGTGGGCAAGAAGGGAAGCTGATGGGGCACAGGCTGAGGTGGTAAAGTGATCCTGAGGCCAAGTTGGGCTCTGCTTGTCAAGTCACACACCTGGCATTGGGCTAGGGCCCCTTCTAGCAGGGGCACTTTTCTTCTATTTTACCCAAATGGCCTCTTGGGGGATCTACAGAGGCTTGGGTGGTAGTGGTGACAGGTACTGGGATCAGGAATATATTTTCAGAGGAGAGCTGACAGGACTTACTGTCTGTAAGAACGGTTCATTAATTAGTTACGTATTTGTGAACTAGTTTGGGACTGGTTGAAAGATTTCCCTCCCATCCTTCCATCCTTATCCAGATACCTTCCTTGACTGAATCATACTGTTTTCTGTTTTGCTCTGTGATATGGTCTGGTGACTTTTCAGCCTGGAGTTTAAGATATTTTTTTTTTTTCCACAGAAGAATAGAATTGTTTCTCTGAATAAAAGCAAGTCTTTCATAGACTGTGTTCTGTTTGTCAAAGCTTTTTCAGTTAGTTACTTGTGGTTTCTGAAAAGTCGGACCTGCTTTCCCAGATGAAGTCTATTTTTAGGTAGCCAAATAAGACTTTTTAATCCATAGAAGCTCTTTTATAAAAGAGGCAAAAGTGACAAATGGCTTTATCACTAGCCCATGAAAACTGTGACTTTTGTTGGATTTGCTATAAGTCTTTAAAAGCAATTTTCAACCCCTGCCCACTTATCTTGACCTGCCAGCTCTGGGAGAGGAGGCCTCACTGCTCAGAGCTGTACCCCTGGTCGCCCATGAAGTGATGCCCTCTAGTTAGGGTTCACTGGACCACCCAAGGAACATCTTGGAGCCTTGCATATAGTTCAGAAGTTGTGTGTTTCAAATACTGACCTTCTCCCCATGCCCTTCCCTAGAGCATCTTCAAATCTAACAGCCCTCCTCACCAGGCCTCTACTAAAAAAAACAAAACTCCAGTGTGAACGGGTGGTAGGGTTGGGTGGAATAGAGAGCGGGGAAAAACAAAAACAAAAACAACAACAAAATTGCAGATCTTTCCTGAACTCTTCTCTTCTTACTTGCTCAGGGGCGTTTAGCCCCAGTATCAGCCCTATGTCTTAAGGTGCATCCCTTGGCCTCATCTATTTGCTCCCCACCTTCCTGTCTCTCTTCCACATCCCTCATATAAGGACTGAGATTCCATTCTTGCCTCTGCTACAGTGCCTGTCTGTCCCCAAAATTCACTGTAGGTGCAGGTGGATATGCCCCCTCCAAACAGCTCTCCAGTCAGTACTTCTAGAACCTCCTCTCTCCTAAGCTTCACTTTTCTTTTTTTTAAATTTATTTTTATTTTTATTTATTTATTTGAGAGCAACAGACAGAGAAAGAGGCAGAGAGAGAATGGGTGCGCCAGGGCCTCCAGCCACTGCAAACGAACTCCAGATGCGTGCGCCCCCTTGTGCATCTGGCTAACGTGGGTCCTGGGGAACTGAGCCTTGAACCTGGGTCCTTAGGCTTCACAGGCAAGCGCTTAACCGCTAAGCCATCTCTCCAGCCCGTCAGTTCTCTTTTTGAAACATTTTATTTATTTATTTGAGAGAGACAGAGAGAGAAAGAGACAGAGAGAATGATATTGGGCACAACAGGATCACTAGCCGCTATAAATGAACTCCAGATGCATGTGCCATCTTGTGCACCTGGCTTTATGTGGGTCCTGGGGAATCTAACCTGTATCCTTTGGCTTTGCCACCAAATGCCTTAACCGCTAATCCATCTCTCCAGCCCCTCAGCTCTCTCTTATTCCTCCATATTCCAGCCAAACTTCCAACTCATAAGGTGCGGAACTGAGCTTGGATTTTTTCCCTAGCGCTCCATTTCCTCTGGGGCGCCTTACCTTTGTCAGTCTTCTGGTTATCCAGGCTCAGCACTTCATCGCTGGTTTTGAGTCTTCATTTTCTTTTAACTTCTACAGCCTCTGTTTTGCCCCAAATCTGTTGATAGTACTGTTCATTTCGCTCCCAGAAATTATTGTTCTCTTCCCAAGATTTTCTGCCTGAGTCCAAGCACTTATATCTACCCACAGTCTAGCTTCCTGAACCACTGCCTGCTTTCAGCTCATGTGTATTTTTTTTTTTTTTGGTTTTTTTTTTTTTTGGTTTTTTGAGGTAGGGTCTCACTCTAGCCCAGGCTGACCTGGAATTCACTATGGAGTCTCAGGGTGGCCTCGAACTCACGGCGATCCTCCTACCTCTGCCTCCCGAGTGCTGGGATTAAAGGCGTGCGCCACCACGCCCGGCTCATGTGTATTTTTATACTACTGCCATGTTGATTTTCCTAAACTGTTCATAAGGCTATTCAGAAACTTCCATGACTTTCTATTTATCATTGCCACTACCACCACATTCATCATCATGTATTGAGTGTCTGCCTTGAACCATGTTATCCATTGAGCAACTCCATAGAGCAAACATTATTATTAACGTGCATATTTTTCAGTGAAAAAAAAAAACACAAAGCACAGAGATGTTAAATGGTTTTCCAATAGATTGAGGTTCAAATGTTTGGCAGAGTACTTGAGGTCTCCAAGATTCACTTTCAGATTTACATTTCAGTATTTGACCAATATTTATTGAACATCTGGTAAATGTCTCTTACTTAATGAAGCATATATTCTATGGACTAAAACAATAGTAACTACATAGTTATGTAATGTTATTAATAGAAATTAGTGCTGTGGGAAGTAATTGCGTGAGAAATAATAATATGGCAAGCTACTGTGCACAGAGTAGTTTACGCTCATCCTCACAGAGTTTCCCAAAGAAAGGGTGGTGGCCGTGGTGGAGGGGAGTGGGAAATAGCTGCATTAGAATTACTGGAGGGTATTTGATGCAAACAATTGCTGTTGACTCAGAATTACGGGTGTCCCAGAATCTGCATGGTAAGTAGGCTGCTGGGGACTCTTATGCCTTAGCTTATTCTTACCCTCCATCTGATCCCTCTGTCCAACTGTCTGTGCCCACCTCCAGTTTCTTCTTTAAGGTCCTTGTCAAATGCCAGCCTAGACCCTCCTAGCTGGAAGGACTGTCTCCAGTCTCTCCTTGTGGGACATTGACTGTCAACGGGCTAACAGTTTGACTTGTGTTCAGGTCATATTTTTCATGGTGAAATGAGATAAGTGATGTAGGTATTGTGACCTACTACTACATAAGGCCCACACGAACACAATCACCACAATGCTAACTGCTGACCTGATTACACAGATAGCTACTGCACTGGGCGTGGCGGCGCACACCTTTAATTCCAGCACTCAGAAAGCAGAGGTAAGAGGATCGCCATGAGTTCGAGGCTACCCTGAGATTACATAGTGAATTCCGGGTAAGTCTTGGCTAGAGTGAAACCCTACCTTGAAAAACCAATAAAAGAGATAGCTACTAAGTGACTCCTGGGCTGATAGTGTACATACAGTGTGGATGCACTGGACGTAGGGATGACTAGTGTCTCAGGTGAAATGGAGTGGGTTGATGTGAGACTTCATCATGCCACTCAGAATGTCATCTAATTTGCACCTTATGAATTGTCTATTCTGAAACTTCCCATTTAACTAATGGGAACTATAACTAAAGAAAGATAAGGGAGAACTGTTTGAGCCTTGACCTCAGGTTTAGGAGAGGAAGAATGGTGGGGAGAGGGAACCGAATTCCAAGACATGCTAGATAAAATCTTGAGTGAAGACGACCCAGATGGAAGACAAGTGGACATCTAAAGGCTCGGGCTGATTCTGTACATGCATGGGGAGAATGGACGTTGGACCGGGAGATGGAGAGACAGAAGAGGGCCCAGGAAAGTAGAATGTAAAGGAGGAGAGTACTTCAGAAAGATAAACCCACTGAACAGAGGCTGACGCTTAGGGGTGATGACAGAGACTGGGTAATGCGTTGAGTTTTGTGATTGGTAGAAACCTTTGAGCTACAGAGTCATTAGAGTGATTTGGCTAGAAATCAGATCCTGAACCCTGTGAAATAAACAACCATAGCTATACATCCTGATGTGTACATATGTATGTGCATGTGTATATTTGTAGAGCTATTTATGTTAAGGATGATTATATTTGAATGGTGGCATTTACAAAACATTATATTATATATCTTTGTTCATAATAGTCTATGAAAACACAATGTTTTTCATTAGAAAAACTTCATTGGTATTTATTCATTATTTATTTAAGACAGGGTCTCATGGAGCCCAGGCTGGCCTCAAACTTCCTATGTACCTGAGGATGACCTTGAACTCCTCATCCTACTGTCTCTACTTCCTGAATGCTAGGATTACAGGTGTGGGCCACCATCCATGGCTTCATTCGTTTTTTTGTTTGTTTTTTGGTTTTGGTTTTTCAAGGTAAGGTCTTACTCTAGCTCAGACTGACTTGGAATTCACTATGTATATCTCAGAGTGGCCTTGAACTCATGGTGATCCTCCTACCTCTGCCTCCCAAGTGCTGAGATTAAAGGTGTGTGCCACCATGCCTGGCTTAGTTTTTTTTTTTTTGAGAGAGAGAGAGAGAGGAGAGAGAGAGAGAATGGGTGCACCAGAGCCTTCAGCCACTGCAAATGAACTGCAGATGTGTGTACCCCTTTGTGTGCATGTGTGACATTGCACGTTTGTGTCACTGTATGTCTGGCTTATGTGGGACCTAGAGATTTGAACATGAGTCCTTAAGTTTTGCAGGCAAATGACTTAACTGCTAAGACATCTCTCCAGCCCAGTTTTTCTTTTCTTTCTTTTTTTTTCTTTTTGTTTTTTGAGGTAGTATCTTATTCTCATCCAGGATGACCTGGAATTCACTATGTAGTCTCAGGGTGGCCTCGAACTCATGGTGATCCTACTATAGCTCTGCCTCCCAAGTGCTGGCATTAAAGGCATGCACCACCATGTCTGGCTGGCTGGCTGACTTTCTAAAAGCTGTTTCCTAGGTTAGAAGCCTTCTCCTAGGACTTGTGGTTTACATGTAACACATGTAACATCTAGAATAAGCAGTCTGCATAGCGTACTTAGAAATGGATGTCATGCTCATGAACTTTCTTGAGAATATAAAATGCTGCTGGACAGGTTTCTATTTATATCCCTCTTGCTAGGCTTGACTGACCACAGCAGTTTCAGGGCACAGGCTACAGACCGCTGTGAACCTGGCACAAGTAAGGCTGTCCCTCTTTTGGGGTCTAGTTTAGACTGTTCAGCAAGGGTTGAGGCCCTGCCCATCTGGGGTATGAAGGAATCAAAACAAGCTTGTGAGTCTCTCAAATGAGCTCCTTAAAGGGGGGCTTCTGAGAAGAATGCAGTAGGGAATGGCATAGGATCCAAGCACTGACAGCAAAGGAAGCTTTGTGGACCTCAGAGGACCCAAGCAGGATTCCTACAGAACACCAGTCCAGTCCTTCCAGGTTTTTGCTCTTTTTGTTCCCTTTGGTCTCGGAAAGGGCTTTTACTGCTTCATGTGGTTTCTTCTTTTCCATCATTTCTGCTGTCATCTGGATAGGAAGAATGTCCTGCAGAGAGCACCTATTTGCTTTTTTTCTTTAAAAATGCATTTTTTGGGCTGGAGAGATGGCTTAGTGGTTAAGCGCTTGCCTGTGAAGCCTAAGGACCCCGGTTCGAGGCTCGATTCCCCAGGACCCACGTTAGCCAGATGCACAGGGGGCACACGCATCTGGAGTTCATTTGCAGTGGCTGGAAGCCCTGGTGTGCCCATTCTCTCTCTCTCTCTATCTGCCTCTCTCTCTGTCACTCTCAAATAAATAAATAAAAATGAACAAAAATTTCTTTTAAAAAATGCATTTTTTTTAAGGCTGGAAAGATGGCTCAGCAGTTAAAGTGCATGCCTGCAAAGTCTAATGACCTGGGTTCTATTCCCTAGTGCCCACATAGAGCCGGATGCTCAAAGTGGTGCATGTACCTGGGTTCGTTTGCAGTGGCTGGAGGCTGCACTCGAGCCTAGGTGGACCTGGAACTTAGTCTGTAGTTCCAGACTGGCCTCACACTGTCAGTGGTCTTCCTACCTTTGCCTCCAAAGTACTGGGATTAAAGGTGTGCGCCACCACACCTGATAATTTTTTTATATATATAATAGTCAACTCTAAATGTGTTTTAGCTAAGAGGTTTAGTTACATGCAATGCTTGATATCTGGGACTAACTAGGATCTGTTGATGTGGGTCTTGTTAATTTTTTAATACTTTAGTTATTTATTTGAGAGAGAGAGGGACAATGGGGTGGGGTGATGGGTGCACCAAGGCCTCTAGCTACTGCAAATGAACCCCAGATGATTGCACCACCTCATGCTAATTTATATTCTCACTCATATTGCCTTAGAGCACTTATTTATCCAGATTATTCCAAACACTGAGTATTGCCAATTTTTACAAAATTTTATCAGTATGATGGAAAAGAAATTATATATCAATATTTTGACTTTTACTTAAAATTTATGAATAAGAGTTAAGATATTTTCTATTCTACATTTGAATTTCTTATTCTGTAAGATTGTTCCTTTTCTTTTATGATTGCATATGACCTTGAAAATTAAGACACTTAACTCATGATTCAAATAGTTTATTTTATTTATTTCTTTATTTTGGTTTTTCAAGGTAGAAAAATAAGCAAGTGCTTTATTTTGGTTTCTAGAGGTAAGGTGTTACTGTAGCCCAGACTGACATAGAATTCACTACATTGTCTCAGAGTGGACTCAAACTCACGGTGATCCTCCTACCTCTGCCCACCAAGTGTTGGGATTAAAGGCATGTACCACCATACCTGGCTTATAATTTTTATTTATTTGCAAGCACAGAGAGGTAGAAGAGAAACAGAGAGAGAATGGGTACACCAGGGCATCCAGCCACTGCTGACGAACTCCAGATGTATGCACTACTGCATCTGGCTTTATGTGAGTCCTAGGGAATCAAACCTAGGAATCAAACCCAGATCATTCGGCTTTGCAGGCAAGTTCCTGAACCACTAAGCCATCTCTCTGGCCCTCAAATACTTTTTTTCTAGTTAGAAAAATGTTCCTAGTTGGAAAAACGCTAATACTTCAAAAATTATTTTGGTTGCAGAGAGTTTTATTTTTATGAAATTATTATATTTGTCAATTATTTTCTTTATGGTTTTCTGGCTTTGCATTCTGCTTGGAAACATTTCCTTCTTTATCCCAAGATAATTATATACTTGCTGTTGATTTTTAAGATATATTCTAACCCATTTTGGTGAAAGGAGGTCGAGATCTTGAGTAACCACTTTCTAACTAGTTGTCCAGCAAGTAACCACTTTCTAACTAGTTAACCACTTTCTAGCTAGTTAACCAGCAAGTTAGGTCAGCACTATTAATTGAACAGTTATTATCTAGTCCAGTTTTGTCTGTTGATTTGCAATGTGATCCTTATCATAAACCTAGTTTCCTTATGTATTTGAGTGTACCTTTGGGTACTATTCTGTTCACTCTCCTTGTATATGCTATGCTACTCCTGCAGCATGTATTTTGATCATTGTAGCTGTCTAGCATGTCTTCATACCTGCTACCATGATATTCCTTAGTCCTTTTGATTTTTCAGAATTTTCATGTGTTTACTTTTCTCGATAAAATTTAATACCATTGAAAAATTGTTGAATAGGATGTTTGTTTCTATTTTTAATTGCTAAGAGAAATGTTTTTTATTTATTTTTTGTTATTTTTATTTATTTATTTGAGAGCAACAGACAGAGAGAGAAAGAGGCAGATATATAGAGAGAATGGGCATGCCAGGGCCTCCAGCCACTGCAAACGAACTCCAGACGCGTGCGCCCCCTTGTGCGTCTGGCTAACGTGGGTCCTGGGGAATCGAGCCTCGAACCGGGGTCCTTAGGCTTCACAGGCAAGCGCTTAACCACTAAGCCATCTCTCCAGCCCAGAGAAATGTTTTTATAGGAATTATATTTAATACTGTTGGGGTTGGTTTTTTTTAAGTAAAACTACTCTGTAATTTTTGTTTTGTGTTTTTCTATTTTGAATCAAAATTTGAGAGTTTAAAGTGTTTAAGTGGCAAGAATTCTTATTTTTACTATTAATATTAATTCTGTTATAGTGTGGTCAGGGACATTTGTTCTAATTCCATTTTTCTGTGTACACTGAGGCTTTATTTTGTGGCTGAATACATTTTTTTGAATTAAAGTGTGCTATCAGTGCTTGCAAAGAAGTTTTATGTTGGATATGCACTCCAATAATGTCTTGCTGGTTAACCATATAGATTGCATTATATTTTTATTACTTGTTCTGTCATGGCTAATGCCTGTTAGTATTGTGTTTCATCGATTTCTTCTACCAGTTTATGTTTTAATAGATTTGGATGCTTGCTTTGGTGGTGAAAGATTTCTAACATTTATAAACGTGTGCAACTCCCAACAGATGTACAATACCACTCTAAGTCTAGTAATTGCCCAGTAATTATTATTAGGCAAAAAAGTTAGTTCTTTGTTCCTTAGTAGGGTTCCTGGTTTTGTGGGGTTCTGACACGTGGTCTCACTAGGTAGCCTAGGTCAGCCTCAAAGTCACTAAGTGGCCTGTAGTAGACGTACTACCATTTGAACTCGTCTTCAGTTGCCCCTAGTCAGGAGCCTCGGATGAGAGAGTACATGCGGTGCTTGTCTTTCCGTGCCTGTGTGACCTCCCTTAGAATGATGTTTTCTAACTCCATCCACCTTCCTGCAGATTTCATTATTTCATTTTTTCTTATTGCCAAGTAGAATTCCATTGTGTATATGTATCCCAGCCTCATTGTCCATTCAGCAGTTGATGGGTGTCTGGGCTGATTTCAGCTCCTAGCTATTGTGAACAGAGCAGCGACAAACATGGCTGAGCAGGTGTAACTGTAGTAAGGAGTGGAGTATTTAGGGTCTATGCCCAGGAGTGATAGAGCTGGATCAAATGGTAGATCTCTCCTTATCTTTTTCAGGAGTCTCCATACTGATTTCCATAATGGTTGTACAACTTTGTACTCCCACCAGCAGTGAGTAAGGATTCCTTTTCCTCCACAGCCTCACCAGCACTTATTGTCATTTGATTTTTAAAAATAATTTTTATTTATTTTTTGAGAGAGAGAAAGAGAAAAGAGAATGGGCACACCAGGGCTTCTAGCCACTGGAAACAAACTCCAGACATAGGCACAACCTTGTACATTTGGCTTTACGTGGGTACTGGGGAATTGAACTCCGGTCCTTGGGCTTTGCAGGCAAGTGCCTTAACTGCTGAGCCATCTCTCCAGCCCTTGACTTAAAAAAACCGTTTTAAGAGAAAAGAGAGACAGAATGGGAGGGCCAGGGCCTCTTGCCCTTGGGCTCCTGTTCTTTCTTTCCAAAGGAGGAGGAAAGTAGAAAGAATATCAGTACTGTGATGAACAAGAGAGCAAACAAACTCTGCAAGCAAATTCCAGATGTATGTGCCGCCTTGCACATCTGGCTCTATGTGGGCACTGGGGAATCAAACCCGAGTTATCAGGCTTTGCAATCAAGTGCCTTAACTGCTAAGCCATCTCTTCAGCCCCATCATTTGATTTTTTGATGGATGCCATCCTGACTGGAGTAATATGGAATCTCAAAGTTGTTTGATTTGCTTTTCTCTCATAACTAAAGATGCTGAACATCTCTTTAAGTGTGTAATGGCCATTTGTATTTGTTCCTTTGAGAATTCTCTGTTCAATTCTCTACCCCATTAAAAAAAATTATTTTGAGAGAGAGAGACAGAGACATACAGAGAGAATGGCCATGCCAGGGCCTTCAGCTGCTGCAAATGATCTCCAGACGTGTGGGCCCCCTTTGTGTGCATGTAAGTGCCTTAACCACTAAGCCATCTCTCCACCCCTCTACCTTATTTTTTATTGGGTTGTTTGCTTTTTTGATTGTTTACTTTTTTGAGTTCTGATTGATCCAAAGAAGTGACCTGCAAAGCAGGAAGGGAAGAACAGGAAGTGGAAAAATCGGCCACATTCTGAACGAGTCTCTTAATTGAGCTCATCTACTGCTTTTGTTTTATTTTATTTTATTTTTTTATTTATTTAAGAGCGACAGACAGAGAGAGAAAGAGGCAGAGAGAGAGAGAGAGAGGGAGGGAGGGAGAGAGAGAATGGGCGCGCCAGGGCCTTCAGCCACTGCAAACGAACTCCAGACACGTGCGCCCCCTTGTGCATCTGGCTAACGTGGGTCCTGGGGAATTGAGCCTCGAACCGGAGTCCTTAGGCTTCACAGGCAAGCGCTTAACTGCTAAGCCATCTCTCCAGCCCTCATCTACTGCTTTTGATCCTTGGGAGATTAGCTTCCCGGCCAGTAAGAGGGCTGCTAGGTGAATGAGCAGGAAATCTATCACAAGCACCTTTCTCCTTTGGGTTAGTTTTCTTTCTTCTTCACTAAGCACATCAATTTTAAGGGCATTGTGTGAAATTTGTTTCTTGGAGTCTTTTTACTGCTAAAGCCGAGGCTCACCTTAGGTGACTCGTCTTCTGTGTGGGCTTCTCACTGGCTACTGAGGGTCCATCGGGCAGCAGGGTCATGCGCAGTACTGTTTGTTTCTGTCACTCGTGTTTGGCTGTGGGTGGACTCTGCTTCTTGCCTGCGGGATGTTGCTTCTTAGGGACAAGATGAGAATATTTACAATGCTTTGTTGTTCATCACAGTGTCGATAATTGTATCTCCTTTGGAAAGAAAGAACAGGAGCCCAAGGGCAGAAGACAATCACTTGCCTTCTTCTGACTATTGATTTTCCTTGTTCCATTCAGCACTTCATTAGTTTTTTCCTAAGTACAGCTCTGCATTTAGCTGGGACAGTCTTCCCAGCGGGAGACTCACCATGCCCCACCAGAATAGAGGTGGACAGAGAAGGTGACTTTTTGATAATATGACTATAGGTGCTACATCCTTTTCTCTTTGTATTTTTTTTGGGGGGGTGTGTGTAGTATGATGTGTGTGCATGTGGTGTATGCATGTGTGTATGGCACATGCATGCATAGTGTCCTCCTCTGTCGCTATTTTGCCTTATATCTGTGAAACAGGGCATGTCATTGAACCTGGAGCTTGTGCCATTTTTTCAGTGAGATGTGGCTGGTCTCTGAGCACTCCAGCGATCCTCCTGTCTTCATCCCACTCAGTGCTGGGGTTTCAGGCTATGGAACCAGGCAGGGTTTTCATGTGGATGCCAGGGATGGGCTTGGGTCCTCATGCTTTCATCGCAATCACTCTTACCCACTGAGCCAGCTCCCTACTCCCCAACATTCTTTCTTTTCACTCAAATTCCCTAACACAGAGTGAGGGCAAAAAGGTGAAGGCTAGAAGTGCTCACCTATATAGACTTTAAGTCTTAGAATTGTCTCAGGGTGGTGGCGGAAAGTATTTCAGGAGGATGGTCTTTGCCATATGCACCAATGCCAGCATTTACACTGGCATATACAAATTTAAAAAAAAATTAAGCTGTAATGGTTAAGGTGCTTGCCTGCAACGCCAAAGAACCCCCGTTCAATTCCCCAGGACCCATGTAAGCCAGATGCACAAGGAGGCACATGCATCTGGAGTTCATTTGCAGTGGCTGGAGGCCCTGGCACACCAATTCTCTCTCTCACTCTCTCTATACCTCTTTCTCTCCCTCTCTAATAAATAAATAAAATATATTTTTGAAAAATAAAAAAAAAATTAAGCTGGATGTGATGGTGCACACCTTTAATCCCAGCACTTGGGAGGCAGAGGTAGGAAGATCACCATGAGTTCAAGGCCAGCCTGGGAATACAGAGTGAATTCCAGGTCAGCCTGGGCTAGAGTAAGAATCTACCTTGAAAAAAAAATTAAAACAGGGTAAATAAACAGAAACAATTAAGGGGACATGGTAAGGGAAAGATGCTCCTTACCCTGAGATCTATTTTGTACCTCCAGTGGCTGACAGTCAAGAATCTGTAACATAGCTAACCAAACCAAGATTGTCTATAGAGATAATGTTCCTTCTGCTAAGGATATGTCAAACAGGGATGTTAAAAACTGTACACTATGCTTACAGACAGCATGTTTATGGTCTTGAGTTTCACTGTATTAGCACTCCTTTCTCATCCCTAAATCTAAACAATGAGCTTCGTAAACAACCTTAAAATTGCATTGACAAAAATTCTGTAAGAGGGCTGGAGAGATGGCTTAGCAGTTAAGCGCTTGCCTGTGAAGCCTAAGGACCCCGGTTCAAGGCTCGATTCCCCAGGACCCACGTTAGCCAGATGCACAAGGGGGCACATGCATCTGGAGTTCATTTGCAGTGGCTGGAAGCCCTGGCGCGTCCATTCTCTTTCTCTCTCTCTCTGCCTCCTTCTCTCTGTCTGTCGCTCTCAAATAAATAAATAAAAAATAAAAAAAATTTATTTAAAAATTCTGTAAAAGACATAGTAAACAGTTTATATATTTTTTACTTAATTTTTAAACTTTGCTTAATCATTTTCTCTTGAGGCAAACCTAACAGACTGGCCTTTTTCTTTTTTATGAGATAAAGCAAGAGCAAGAATGAGAAAGAGAGAGAGAGAGAGAGAGAGGGAGAGAATTGGCATGCCAGGGCCTTCAGCCACTGTAATTGAACTCCAGATGCTCGTGTCATCTCATACACATATGTGACCTTGTGCATGCATGTCTGGCTCAAGTGGGATCTGGCAAGTCGAACATGGGTCCTTAGGCTTCCCAGGCAAACACCTTAACCGCTAAGCCATCTCTCCAGCCCCAACTTTGTTTAATCTTTAAATGTTGTAAATTACATCCTTTGGGCAATGGAATACAGAAAGCCACATCTATCTATCTATCTATCTATCTATCTATCTATCTATCAATCATCTATTTATATCTCTATATCTATATCCATCTATATCTATATTTATATCTATATATATTCTCCATTGTAGGACTCCTAAACTCAACTCTTTTGTGAAGCCTACACCCATATCTTGGATGTGTACTGCTCCTCCCTTAAGTACCTCTCTCTTTTTGTTTCCTTTTTCTTTAAGTTTTATTTATTTGAGAGAGAGAGAAAGTGTGTGGGGGAGAGAGAGGGAGACAGAGAATAGGCGTGCCAGGGCCTCCAGCCACTGCAAATAAACTCCAGACACATGCACCACCTTGTGCATCTGGCTTACGTGGGTCCTGGGGAATTGAACCTGGGTCCTTAGGCTTTGTAGGCAAGTGCCTTAACTGCTAAGCCATCTCTCCAGCCCCTCTCTCTCTCTTTCTCTAACCAACTGTCTATACTTAAATCTGAAGTGTGTATTATCCTTTATCTCTTCTTGATAACTCACTAAATTTGCTTCACTCTAATTATGCTGCAATTTTTTTCTGTGGTGTATTCAAGAATCAGCTTTAGCTGAGTGGGGGTCCCTGAGGGAGGAGCTCCTCAGGCTGCTGGGGGCAGTGCTGAGCTGTCTCCCCACTTCTGCTGGCAATCAACAGTCAGGAACCCCAGCCTCCCATAAACTCAGTTTTTATAATGACCCCCTATGGTCAATATTGTTTCACAAATGCTTCTAATTTTTCTTTGGTCTTGTGCCAGATGTCATATTATTTTATCCATAGTTCAGTGTGTGTTGCTAATGGATAAGGAATTTTTAAGATCATAACAATGACTACAGTTATCACAACTGCTGTATAGCTAACAGTGGCCCCCCTGTACCATCAACTAGCTGGCCAGTATTCTGATGACCTTGTAAATTGTATAAATTTGTGAGTGAATTCACCATTTATTTTTCATTTGCAGTGTATTTTTATGTCTGGCATGTTGGCATGAGTCTGTAATCCCAGCACTTGGAAGTCGGAGGTAGAAGGATCACGAGTTTTAGGCTACCTTGGGCTGTAACAGCGAGACTGTCAGTCTCATAGCTCCTTCCCCCACTCCCAACTGGCCCCAAACTGAAGTTTCCCCTCAATGGACCCTGCTCTCTCTTGCTCTATGGGGGCCCCAGACAACCTGGCTCTTCTTTGAGATCACACCCCCCACAAACCCCTCCCACTAGCCAGCACATCACACTCCAGGGAGCAGAAGAGCTCTGCACCATTAGCCTAGCTCTTTTTGTCTGTCCTGCCCTTGCTGCCCAGTGCGGACATTTTCTCTGTTTTCCCTGTTCACCTTTAAGCACTCTCTCTCTCTTGCTCTCTCTCACTCTCTTTTTCTCTCGCTCGCTTTTTCTCTTGTTCTCTTTCTCTTTCTCTTTCTTGTTCTCTTACTCCCTTCTCTCGTCCTTTGGCCTGTGGCTGTGTACTAGCAACCTTTAGAGGGGACATTGGGTGGGCTAGTTGCCAGCTCCCTCTCTCTCTCTCTCTATTTCCCTCTCCCAGCCTTCCTGACCTTTTCTTCTCCCCTACTGATGCAGGATTTTGGGGTTCATCATGGGTCCACCAAGTTTATGAACCCTAATTTTGGGTCCTGTTCTATTTTTAACAAAGAGTTGATAACAATGAACTCAAGAAGGATAAAGTGTGAATTATTAAGTTTATTTAGGGAGAAATCACGATTTGTGGGGTTTATTTAAGGGAAATTGGGATGTAGGAAGCATGCTGGAGCAGAGTCAGAAGCACGTGGGCAGCAGGAAACACGCCCTCATGTGGACACAGCACAGTCCATGAGATTCATTTAAGAGAAATCAAGGTTTTCAGAGACAGACTGGAGTGCAGCCACAGACACGTGGAAGGTAGAAATTAGGTGCATGTATAGGAAGATTTTGAAGAAACACACATACCATCTGCCTTGTGCTTTCCCATTGAAGGAAGTTAAGAGGGCACATGGTGGGAGCTTAAGGAAAGATAGAAGAGGGAAAAATATCAAAGCAGAGACCAAGAAAGTTAGATGAGAAATGAGTAGTAGAGAGAGCTGTACCCTTGGCTATGCTGCATTTGAGAAGTTACACAGGTAGAGGGCCTGGAGTTTGTGAAGGCGTCCACGGGGCAGATCTGGAGTGTAAAGGACATAAGCCAGTGGTAGATTTAGAGATCAGTGGAAAATCACACATGTAATTAAAGTGAGAAGTTACCACAAACTATAAAGCAGAGGCAAGTGGAAAGCTCCTCTGGACCAAGAAGAAGTACTATGCTCTCTCCCCAGGCCGGGCTCATGACTAATGTGCATCCCTGTGGCTAGAGCAAGGAGAGGCAGGCAGAGAGAGGGACAAGAAAGCCATAGTCTTTATTGCATAGAAAATGTATTCTCTCATCTGATTCAGGTATGTAAGAGGAAGACCCAGTTGGTTTGTAGATTTGGAGGGCAGACCCTAGAGCCCACCCACCTAGGTAGTACGCTAGACTGTGGGCAGCAGGGCGCACTGTAGCCAACTGAAGATGAGTCTTGTAGATGAGTCTTGATCAGACACGAGTTCCATTCTTTTTTGTTTTCTTTCTTTCTTTTTTCAAGGTAGGGTCTCACTCTGTCCCAGGCTGACCTGACATTCACTACATAGTTTCAGGGTGGCCTCAAAATCACAGTGATTCTCCTGCCTCTGCCTCCTGAGTGCTGGGATTAAAGGCGTGTGCCACCATATCCGGCATGAATTCCATTCTTGACAAGTAGGGTTGGCATGTGGGGTGGCATCTCCTGGTTCTCTTTGGGCCTCAATTTCTAACTGAAACTGCCTTAAAAGAAGTTAGCTTTCTCTTATTTCTCCATTGCTACAACCTATTCTCCAGCAGGGTTCCTCTCCTCCTCTCCTCCCCACTTAAAGCTAAAGTGCTGCTTTGCTCAGAGCCCATGAAGCTCTTGATTTAACCCACATTGATCTCAGAGCCTCTATCTCCGACCCAAACATCTCACAGAGACCTTGTCTAAAAAAGTATTCTAAACTTTTTTAAATTTCAAGGTTATTCTCTTCAATTTATTTATATTTAATTGAGGGAGGGAAGGGGCATGGCAGGGCCTCTTGCTGCTACAAACAAACTTCAGACACTTGTGCCATGTCATGAATCTGGATTTATGTGGGTTCTGGGGAATGAAACCCAGGCCTTCAAGCTTTGCAAGCAAGCACTTTAACTGCTGGGCCATCTTCCGTCAATTTATTTTTATTTTCAGTTTATTTGGGAAATTTCTTACAATGAAGGACCTTGCTTCTTGTACCTGCGGGGGATAGTTTGGCCTGCAGTTCTGTCCTCTGCGAGTCCTGAAGATGGTGGTGTAGAGCGTGGGCAGATTCAGGGGTGACTGTTCTGTCCACACTGCTTCTTAGGTAGGTGGGTGCTCTCTGTCAGGAATGGTAACACTGGCTTTCTGTGATGCTCCAAATGTAAGGAGGGAAACCTCTATGGTAGAATGCTTGCCAAGCCTGACCATAGAATAGTTAGTAGTGCTCACTTTTTTTTTTCTTTGAGGTAGGGTCTCATGCTAGTTCAGGCTGACCTGGAATTCACTATGTAGTCTCAGGGTGGCCTCGAACTTACAGTGATCCCTACCTCTGCCTCCTAAGTGCTGGGATTAAAGTCGTGCGCCACCATGCCCAGGAGCAGTGCATTTTAAAAAAGCATGCTGTGTTGATCATTGAAACCAACCCTCTCAGGAAGTCTTTAGACATTCAGTCTTGATGAGATAAAGCACAGCTGGGCTATCACATTCCAGCCACATGTGAAACTACTCACTCGCCAGCCAGTGTGAAACTTGCTCGCCCCTATCTCATCTTTACACTGGCCTACTGGAGTGACTCCTGGGACGATCATGCTGGGCTTGTTGGGGGAGCAGAGTTTCCTGCTCCTTGGGTCTGTGGGGCTCTTAGCCTCCATGTGATTGGGTGATTTCCCCCTGTGAGATGGGCAAATGTGGCCACGTCACTGCTGTTGTGAGCTGAACTCTTGTGAGTGGAGCCGTTCTCTGGTAGTGTGAGGTTTCCCTCCTCGCTGCTTACTGTAAACTGTGGTCACATCAATCATGCTAGTGAATGTATTTGTGTCAATGGGAAAAAATGTTATTATATTGGCATAAGCAAAGACTTTCTGAATATAACCCCAGTTACTCAGGAAATAAAACCACTAATCAACCACTGGGGCCTCAGGAAATTTAAAAGCTTTTGCACAGCAAAGGACGCTGTGAATAGAGCAACAGGGCAACCTACAAAAGGGAAGAAAATCTTTGCCAGCTATACATATGACAGAGAAGTGCTGAAGAGATAGCTTAGTGGTTAAGGTGCTTGCCTGTGAAGCCTAAGGACCCAGGTTCAGTTCTCTAGATCCCATGTAAGCCAGATACACAAGGTGGCGCATGTGTCTGGAGTGTGTTTGCAGTGGCTGGAGTCCCTGTCATGCCCATTCTCTCTCACTCCCTCTCTCTGTCTCAAATAAAAATAAACAAATTAATTTAAAACATCTGATAGAGGCTTAATATCCAGGATAACTAAAGAACTCAAGAAATTAAACAACCCAATTAAAAATGGGCTATGGAACTAAATAGAGAGTTCTCAAAAGAAGTACAGATAGACTATAAACATCTGAAAAAATGTCCTACATCCTTAGCCATCAGGGACATGCAAATTAAAACTACTTTGAGATTCCATCTCACTCTTGTCAGAGTGACTATCATCAAGAAAACAAACAGTAATTAATGCTGGCAAGGATTTGGAGAGAGATGAACCCTTCTACACTGTTGATGGGAATGTAAACTAGTACAGCCATTGTGGAAATTCCTAAGACAGCTAAAATAGATCTACCGTATGACCCAGCTATAGCACTCCTAGGCATTTATCCTAAGGACTCATCTCACTACCTTAGAGATACTTGCACATCCATGTTTATTACCGTTCTATTCACAATAGCTAGGAAATGGAACCAGTCTACATGTCCCTCAACTGATGAATGAATAATGAAGATGTAGTACATTTATACAATGGAGTTCTATTCAGCAGTAAAGGAAAATGAAATTGTGAAATTTTCAGGGAAAGGGATGGATCTGGAAAGGATTATACTGAGTTAGGTAACTCAGGCCCAGAAAGCCAAATGCTGCACTGTTTTCTCTCATATGTGGATCCTAACTACAAATACTTAGATTTGTATGTGAGTTGGAGTCAAACTTGGTAGCAGAGGCCAGTAAGCTAGAAAGGGGCTATAAGGGAGGGAGGAGAGGGAGGATGTAAGGGGATCATATTGTGTATATGTAAGCAGATGAACAGATTACTGGGAGTGAAATGGCCTAAGTGAGGTCAGGGGAAGAGATTGAGTAAAGGAAGAATGGGAGAGGGTTAATCTAGATTTAAGATAGTATGAATAAGCCATAGGAAACATGATTTTTTGGATAATGGTGTACCCAGAAGCCATAGATTGTTACTAGAAAAATTTCAGGGATGGGATACCTTCCAGTGAGTTGTGGGCCAGGGAGGTTCTGATGCCCCCAAAACAGTACAGGCCAAGGCTCTTGGTTTCCCACCAAAAATAGATGGTAAAATCCTATGGCTGAAAATTCCACATACTTAGACTGCAAGGTCACTGAGAAATCAAGTTGGAGCTGAGCTGAAAACTTCCTCCTATAGGCAAGCTGACAAAAAGCTGGAAAGAGCTATGCTGCATGCAGCCCTATGGGAGAGAGATGTCACTGGTGGAGATAAACAACAGTGTATACTGCTAGCCTCAAGTTTGGCCAAGCAGGCCAAATGAGCCAAAGGGTGCAATAGTGGCATGTCTGTTATGGGGGAAGCCAGCAGTTCTCTAATTAGACTGGAGGCCTGCTCCATAGGAGGGAATATATGCCTGATGCTGAAAACCTAATCAAAAGCCTAGGGGTATAACGCCTGCTATTGTCTGGCTAAATGCATGTATTATGCTCACCAAACTGCCCTGTAAGCATTTTTCTTAACATCTAACATTTACACCCATGTATTAATGCTACTCTTACTTTTGGTTAGAGAAGCATCTATTTTCAGATGGCAATGACCATTGGGATGACTCAAAAGACACCATAGTTCTGAGAAGTGACAGAGTGCTCAGCACTGAAACATCTCTATCACACCTTCCAAGGCTCAGGATCCACTGTAGAAGAGGTGCTGGAAAGAATGTAAGAGCCAAAGGAAGGGAAGGATTGCTTATAATGCAATCTTCCAGGCACAAAATGACCTGGATATCCATGACCTCATAGTTCCTGGTACTACCTACACAAGACCAGTATAGTAGGAGGAAAAGATCATGACATCAAAATAAAAGAGAGACTGATTGAGAGGGGGAGGAGATAGATGGAGAGTGAATTTGTGAATGGTAAAATGGGGGAGGGAAATATCATGGTTTATTGTCTATAATTATGGAAGTTGTCAAAAAACAAGAACTTTTTAATAACTTTTTTAGTTATTAAAAGGCTGCTGTCCCAATTGAGATTTCTCTAAAATATGTCAAATAATAGGATATAAAGAAAATCTTAACAAATATAGGAAAATTGTGATAATTTCTTATATTCTATCTGACCACAATGGAATAAAACTAGAAATCAATAAATAGCAAGAGAAACTACAGATCATACACAAACTCATAGAGATTAAACAATTCAATGATGAATGATCCTTTGAAGAATACAAGAAGAAAATAATAAAAAAAAAAAACCCTAGGGGCTGTGAAGCGTAAGGACCCCAGTTTGAGGCTCGATTTCCCAGGACCCATGTTAGCCAGATGCACAAGGGGGCGCACGCATCTGGAGTTCATTTGCAGTGGCTAGAGGCCCTGGCGCGCCCATTCAATGTCTCTCTCTCTTTATCTGCCTCTTTCTCTGTCACTCTCAAATAAATAAATAAAAACAAACAAAAAAATTTAAAAACCCTAGAATCAATTGAAAATGAAAACACAACATATCAAAATCTATAGGATGCAATGAAAGCAGTCCTGAGAGTTAAGCTCATAGCTCCAAGTGTCTATAAACTAAGATCATAGAGATTGTAAATAAATTACTTAGGGCCTTGAAAAAAATAAGAAGCAACAAAACCCTAAATTAGTAAATAAAAGGAAATAAGAACAGGGCAGAAATTAATGAAATAGAAACAAAAAATACAAAGAATCAATGAAACAGAGAATTACTTTTTTAAAAAGTTAAACAAAGCCAGTTGTGGTGGCTCATGCCTTTAATCCCAGCACTAGGGAGGCTGAGGTAGGAGGATTACTATGAGTTCAAGGCAACCCTAAAACTACATAGTGAATTTCAGTTTAGCCTGGACTAGAGTTAGACCCTACCTGGAAAAAAAAAAAAATAAAGCTAAATGAGACCAACAAACTCTCAGCCAAAGAAACCAAGAAAAAGAGGGAGGAAAGATCTAAATCAGTAAGATTAGAAATAAAAAGGGAACCATTGCAACAGATACCAATGAAATTCAGAATTTAAAAAAATCATTAATTATTTGAGTGAGAGGAAGAAAGAAAGAGGCAGAGAGAGAGAGAGAGAGAGAATGGGTGCACCAGGGCCTCTAGCCACTGCAAATGAACTCCAGATGCATGCGCCACCTAGTGCATCTGGCTTTACGTGGGTACCGAGGAATCAAACTTGGGTCCTTAGGCTTTGTAGGCAAGTGTCTTAACCACTGAGCCATCTCTCCAGCCCAAATTCAGAAAATCTTTAGGACATATCTTAAAAACTTGTACTTCACTAAATTGGAGAATCTAAAAGTCATGATGAATTTCTAGTTGTATATGACCTATTAAAATTAAGCCTAAGATGAGATAAACAATTTAAGCAGATCTATAACAGACAACAAAATTGAAGTAGATTACTGTAATAAAATATCTCCCAGCTAAAACAGTTTAGGCCCAGATAGACTCACTGCTGGATTCTACCAGATCTTCAAAGAACTAACACTCCACTATTCAAATGACTCCCTAAACTAGAAAAGGAGAGGCAAGAGCAATAGCTTAGTTGGTAAAGTGTTTGCTGTGCAAGCCGGGGGATCTGATTTTGGAGCTCAGTACCCATGTAAAAGCTGGACACAGTAGCTTGTACTGGGGAGGCAGGGAGGGACAGGTGGATCCCTAGGGCTTGCTGGCAACTTAGTCTAGCTGAATCGATGCACCTCAGGTTTTAGTGATAAATGCTAGTTTAAAAAAAGAAAGTGAGGGGCTGGAAAGATAGCTTAGCAGTTAAGGTGTTTATCTGCAAAGCCAAAGGACCTTGGTTCAATTCCCCAGGACCCACGTAAGCCAGATGCACAAGGGGGCGCATGCCTCTGGAGTTCGTTTGCAGTGGCTGGAGGCCCTGGTGTGCCCATTCTCTCTCTCTCTCAAATAAATAAAAATAAATAAATAAATAAAGCTTTAAAAAAAATAAAGTGGAGTGAGACAGATGCCTGATGGCAAACTCTGGCCACCACACATGTGCATGCATGCATGTGTCCATACACACAAGTGTAAGTACACATACCACACACATACAAAAGTGTAAAAGGAGTTAATGCCACCAAATCCTGTTTAAAAAATTCAGGTAATTCTTTTCTTTTTAAAATATTTTTATTTATTTATTTAAAATTTTTTGTTCATTTTTATTTATTTATTTATTTATTTATTTATTTATTTATTTAAGAGAGAGAGAGAGAAAGAGGCACATAGAGAAAGAATGGGTACATCAGGGCTTCCAGCCACTGCAAAGGAACTCCAGACGCGTGCACCCCCTTGTGCATCTGGCTAATGTGGGTCCTGGGGAATCGAGCCTTGAACCTTCATAGGCAAGTGCTTAACGGCTAAGCCATTTCTCCAGCCCATCTTTTTAAAATATTTTAATAATAAAATCCACTTGTTTTTTTTAAAAATTAATTTACTTATTTGAGAGAGCCAGAGAGGGAAAGAGGCAGACACAGAGAGAGAATGGGCCTCCAGACACTGCAAATGAACTCCAGACACATGCGCCACCTTGTGCATCTATCTGGCTTATATAGGTCCTGAGGAATCAAACCAAGATCCTTTGGCTTTGCAGGCAAACGCCTTCACTGCTAAGCCATCCCTCCAGCCCTAAAAATATTTTTATTTGTTTATTTGCAAGCAGAAAGAGAGGAGAGAGAGAAGAGAAAGAGAGAGAGAGAGAGAGAATGGGCACACCAGGGCCTCCAGCCACTGCAAATGAACTCCAGATGCATGCGCCACTGTGCATTTGGTTTTATCTGGGTACTGGGGAATTGAACTTGGGTCATTAGGCTTTGCAGGCAAATGCCTTAGCTGCAGAGCCATCTCTCCAGTCCCTACCAAACCCAAGTCATCAGAAAACACTGGTTTGGTGCTGGAAAGATTGCCCAGTGATTAAGACACTTGCCTGTAAAGACTAATGACCCACTTTCAATTCCCTAGTACTCATGTAAAGCCAGATGCACAAAGTGACACATGCATCTGGCGCTCATTTGCAGTGGTTGTGAGGCCCAGGCACACCTATTCTCTCTCTCTCTTGTTCTCTCTCTCTTGGCTTGCAGATAATTAAGAAAAAAAATCAAAAAGAAAATACTGGGTTTTTCGATTTTTTTTTTTTTGAGGTAGGGTCTCACTCTAGCCCAGGCTGACCTGGAATTTACTCTGTATACTCAGGGTGGCCTCGAACTCACCATGATCCTTCTACCTCTGCCTCCCTGAGTGCTGGAATTAAAGGCGTGTGCCACCACGTCTGGCTCCTAGATTTTTTTTTAATCATTTTATTGCTTATTTATTAGATATAGAGGGACAGAGGGAGAGAGAGAGAATGAGCATGCCAGGGCCGCTAGCCACTGCAAACGAACTCCAGATGCATGTGTCATGATGTGCATCTGGCTAACGTGGGACCTGGAGAATCGAACCTGGGTCCTTAGGCTTCACAAGCATGCGCCTTAATCACTAAGCCATTTCTCCAGAAAACCACTGGTTTTGATGGCCTTCCTGGTTGTCTCCTGCTGTCACGTTCTCTGATTCAATATCACTTACACACAAGGAATTGTACTTGCTTGTCTGAAACTAATAACTGACTGAAGAGAAACTCATTTGGTCTGCGACTGAAAGTGAAACAAAACAGGTTGGGCAGTGTTTGCTAAGTCTTGCCAGGTCTGGAGAGGTCTCAGGGTTGGGGTGCTGTCTGATACCCCCTGTCTGCACTGCATTCTGTTCCCAGCTCCCACTCCAAGCTGCCTGTCTGTGAATGGAGTAGGTCACATGAGCTGGGCAGCTGCTGCCACCCCATGATGTTGTTGAATAGACCAGGGCAAAGAGACGTACCCCTAACCAAGTCTCCCTGCTGCCTGGGGGAAGGGTCGGGTAGAGTTGGCAGTTTGGCTGGAGTGCTTATGTGTCCCAGTGCTGAGCCCGGATGCGGGCGTTCCTGCTGATGGGAAACAGGGGCTGCTGGGGCAAGGATCAGGAAGTGCACACAGTCGGTGGAATGCTGCCTAGGTGTCTCCCCAGCCTGTCTGGCCAACCCTTTACTCTTGTGCAAGCCTGGCCTACAGCAGTACTTCGATGTCAGGAGTTTCATGGATTGTTATGGCCTCAGTGTGAATGTCCTCTTCCATTTGGTCATCAGCTGGGTGATGACGTTTTGGGTTGTTGTGGAACCCTTAGCAGGTAGGGCCAAGCTGGAGAAAGTAGGTCACTGCGGGAGGATGCTGAGTGTTATAACTCATTCTCTTCCTGTCCCAGGCTGTCTGATTGCTGTCTGTTGCCTGTCACGTGACCAGCTGCCTTGTACTCCTGTTCCCATGTGCAGGAGCTGGCCTTGCCACTGTGCCCTCTCTGCCGCGATGGACTGTACCCCCTGAACCACGAGCCGCCATAAATCTCCCCTCATTTAAGTTACCTCTATCATCTATTTTGTCGCAGTGATGAGAATAGAAATGCAGGGCCCCCCGCAGGAAAGAACCGTGACTCGCATCATGGCAAAGTTATTCCTTTGCTAATTAATTCTCTTTCAGCAATTCTGATGGCTTCAAGGGAGGCTTGTGCCAGCCTTTAATTTCTCCCCATCCCTGGGTGATCTCCAATTTTCCAAAAGATCACTCGTATGCTACTGCCCAGGGGCAGCTGTATCTGGCTGGACTTGAATAATTCTCTTTTGTTTTTAGGATCATTAGTTATCTTGGATATGTGGCAAATGATACTGGTTCCTCACCTAGGATAGCACTATAAAGCGCGTTTAAAAGACAACCAAGTGAAAAAGCAAGTAATTTAAAAGTATTTAGAACAAACTAATAGCACAGATGACGTGCGGATACGGACAGTGTGGTGAGCGTGCAGTGAGAAGGGCCGAGTTGTGAAGCACTGGATGAGAGGAGAGGACGCGGCTCCTCAGCACCTTCAGGGCAGCACGTAGAGGCCAGGGTTCCTCATCCAGGTGACCTTCTGGAACTGTGCCAGCCAGGGTGGACTTTACCTGGATCTCAAGATGCTGCCTACAGGCTCTTTGGGAAGTAAGGCTCTGGTTTCTTTTTTTGGGGGGGGGGTTATGGCTTTTGTATTGGTGACTTTTCTCATTGCTATGACAAAAGCAGCCAAAAGGAAGTGTTTATGTTGGCTTGTGGTGTGATGGTCCAGCCCATCTTGGTGGAGGAGGCATGGTGGCAGGAGGGTGAGGCGGCTGCTTACATTCTGTCTGGAGTCAGAAAGCAGAGAGAGATGAATGCCGGTGCCTGGCTTGCTTGCTCTGTCTTTTTCTCTCTGTTTTTGTATGTGTAGAGCATGCGTGGTGTAGTGTGTAATGTGTGTGTATGTTTGTGTAGAGTATGTGTGGTGTAGTGTGTGTGTGCGCCGAGTAAGTGTGGTATAGTATGTACTATGTGTATAATGTGTGTGTGTGTGTGCATACAGTAAGTGTGATACAGTGTGGAATGTAAGTGTGTAGAATCTGTGTGGTGTAGTCTGTAGTGTTTGTGTGTGTATAGAGTAAGTGTGGTGTAGTGTGGAATGTGAGTGTGTAGAGTATGTGTGGTGTAGTGTGTATGTGTAGAGTATGTGTGTGTAGTGTGTAACTGTGTGTGTAGAGTGTGTTGTGTAGTGTGTAATATGTGTGTAGAGTGTGTGTGTGTAGTGTGTATGTGTGTAGTAGTGTGTGTGGTGTAGTGTTATGTGTGTGTAGAGTGTGTGTGGTGTAGTGTGTACTATGTGTGTGTAGAGTGTGTGTGGTGTATGGTTGTGTGGAGTGTGTGTGGTGTAGATGTGTTGTGTGTAGGTGTGTGTGTAGTGTGTGTGTGTAGAGTGTGTGTGGTGTAGTGTGTGTGAGTGTATGTGTGTGTGTAGTGTGTAATGTGTGTGTAGAGTGTGTGTGGTAATGTGTTGTAGAGTGTGTGTGTGATGGATGTGTGAGTGTGTAATGTTGTGGTATGTGTGGTGTAGTGTGTAATGTGTGTGTAGAGTGTGTGTGGTGTAGTGTGTATGTGGTGCAGAATGTGTGTGGTGTAGTATGGAATGTGTGTGCCCCTGTGAGTGTCCATACAGAGACCAGAAGTCAGTGAGTCCTCAGAAGTTCTTTGCCCCTCCCCACATGAGAAGGGTTACAGATATGTGTGACCACATTCAACTGTTTTTTTTTGTTTGTTTTGTTTTGAGGTAGTTCTAATGCTAGCCCAGGTTGGCCTCAAACTCACTCTGCAGTCCCAGGCTAGCCTTGAACTCACAGCAATCCTCCTACCTCTGCCTTCTGAGTGCTGAGATTAAAGGTGTGGGCCAATATGCCCAGCTCACACTCAACATTTTTATGTGGTTTCTGGGGAATTCAATGGTCTCAGGCCCTCTAAGCCTTCCTGGTTAAGTGACAAATTCTCTTACCCACTGAGCCATCTCCTCTGTGCCCCGTTCACCCTTGTTTTCTCTTTCTAATTCAGTATGAGACCCTAGCCCATTGGATAGTGATACCCACATTCAGGGTGTGGTCTTCCTGCGCTGTTTGACTGTCTTGGAAACACCCTTCTAGACACACCCAGAGATGTGTTTCTATGGTGATTCAAAATCAGCAAGTTGACAATAAAGATTAACTATAGATAGATAGCCTTACTATTGGTCCAAAATTATACACACACACACACACACACACACACATGTGCGCACACACATACATACACAGTTTGTTGTTTTATTTCTTTGAGGCAGGGCCTCACTCTGTAGCCCAGGCTGCCCTGGAATTCACTACGTATCCCAGGCCTTGAACTCATGGCAACCTTCCTGCCTCAGTCTCTTGTTACGATTACAGGCATGAGCGCTGTGCCCAGCTTCAGTGCTTTTGAAGTAGTCCTACTGAGAAGGATAAAGGGAAGAAAAGGTGAATTCTTATACTAAGTCACAGGGCTTTGCTTGGGAAGAATGGTCTAGAAAATAGAAGTGTAAATTGGAATGTTTAGTCCAAGGCTAAAATGCCCACCTTCTCCCCCACCCCCGGGGGTGCACCAAGATATGAGGGGGGGATTTGTTGCCATGGCTCTTGCTGTGGAAGCCTGCTGGTCCCTCCTGTGAAATTTAGAAGCAGACCAGAGTTAAGAGCCGTCATCCCAATCCAGCCTGAGAACGGTTGAATCTCATGGGGTTTTGTCACAGGAGCGATGGTGGGTGACGTCATGCCAGGTTTTCTGGTGGGCTTCACACCACAGAGCTGTGTCCTTAGCACACAGAACGCTGTCACTAAGCACTGTTGCTCTGGCCAGTGCTGTGGTGGGATTTGCGCATGAGAACTTTGCTATGTGGATAGGCCCCACTGGCGAGACTCAAGCTGATCAGCAGCGGGTGCTGTTCACAGATTGGCACCTTTGACTGCACGCAGTGGGTGGGACTGTGTTTCTAGTGACCATCAGGGGACGCTGGTCAGTTTATCTGTAAACGGACGTTTCTCAGCTACTTTCCCTGGAAGCAGCCATCTCTCACCACCTAGCTAGACAGCTGCTCAGACGTGGCCAGCACCTTCCTTCCTCTTGCAGTGCCTGTATAATCTTCTACAGTTGTGCTTGTAGGATGTCGGAGTTGTTATTTCTCTACTCCCTTTCCTGTTACCTTTTCTTAAGGATGCATGTAATTTTTTTCACCTTAATCTACAAGATCAGGGCTAGAGAGATGACTTAGTGGTTAAGGTGCTTGCCTGTGAAGCCTGAGGACCCAGTATTGATTCTGCAGAACCCATGTAAGCCAGGTGCACAAGGTGGCACATGCATCTGGAGTTCATTTGCAGTGGCTAGAGGCCCTGGCACACCCGTTCTCTCTATATACATATAAATAAAGAAAAATAAAAATGTTAAAATACAAGAGCAGCGCTGGAGAGATGGCTGAGCAGTTAAGGTGCTTGCCTGCAAAACCTAAGGACCCAGGTTTGACTCTCCAGACCCCACATTAGCCAGATGCACATGTGCACAAGGTGGCACATGTGTCTGGAGTTTGATTGCAGTGGCTAGAGGCCCTGGTGGGCCAATTCTCATTCTCTCTCTCTCTCTCTCATAAAAAGAAAGGCCAGTCTATTGGGCTTGCCTCAAAATAAAAAAAAAGTCACACAATTAATTAAGAAACAAAACATTTTTTTCTTTTTCTTTTTGGTTTTTTATTTCTTTTCAAATTTTTATTAACAACTTCCATGATTATAAAAAATATCCCATGATAATACCGTCCCTTCCCCCCACTTTCCCCTTTGAAACTCCATTCTCCATCATATCCCCTCCTTCTCTCAATCAGTCTCTCTTTTATTTTGATGTCATGATCTTTTCCTCCTCTTATGATGGTCTTGTGTAGGTAGTGTCAGGCACTGTGAGGTCATGGATATCCAGGCCATTTTGTGTCTGCGGGGAGCACGTTGTAAGGAGTCCTACCCTTCCTTTGGCTCTTACATTCTTTCCTCCACCTCTTCCACAATAGACCCTGAGCCTTGGAAGGCGTGATAGAAATATTACAGTACTGAGCACTCCTTTGTCACTTCTTCTCAGCACCATGGTGCCTTCTGAGTCATCCCAAGGTCACTGCCATCTGAAAAGAGAAGATTCTCTACCAAAGTGAGAGTAGCATTAATATAAGGGTTTGAACATTAAGAGAAGTGCTTACTAGGCAGTTTGATAAGCATAGTATATACATTGCCTTTAATCCTGTGATCCATCGCACACAACAAAATTTCTCCTCAACAGGAAACATCTGTATGGATTATTTCACTACAACTCCATGATGCTTGGACTTGACTCACTCCCAGACCCTACGGACACCTGGGAGATTATAGAGACCATTGGTAAAGGCACCTATGGCAAGGTCTACAAGGTATCCAACAAGAAAGATGGGAGCCTGGCGGCGGTGAAGATTCTGGACCCTGTCAGTGTAAGCAGTGGTAGTAGTAAGTTATAACCGTGGTCTGGTGTGTCATAGGCAGGGGGCCTTTCACTTCATTTCCCGATTTTAGGACGAGTGCTCTGAAAGCTGGTGCCAAGTCTCAGGATGAGTCATGAGTTGTCTGTCATTCCTATGGAAGGACAGACTTTGCTTGGAGTGGAAACTTTCCTTGACTTTTGTTTCTTGTCCGCTTTTACCGCTTCTTTGGATTTGGCCCTTGGGCTTTTCAAAATTATTCTCTTAGAAAGAGAACTATATTTCACTCTCTGGTCTCTCTGTAACTTATAAAGTGAACCAAACTCATGATATTTAATCATCTGAGGCTGACATTTGATTTCAGAGCACTGAGGTGTCAATGCTTTGTGCTGGGAAGTTGTATGAATTGTATGTGACCTACCCTGTGTAGGGTCTCTTCAAACCACTGCTCCTTAACTAGTTTGAAAATTCAGACACTTTTTGATTGAAAAGATATGTACAGTAACATGATTAAGGGGAAAAAATATCAAAAACACTTTTTTTTTTTTTTACACAGTGATCAGAAAGTTCAAGTTGGGATCAGAAATGTGCATTGTTAAATAATTTTGAAACTTTAAAAATAATGACATTAAAAATACCTAGCAGGGCTGGAGGGATGGCTTAGTGGTTAAGACATTTGCCTGCAAAGCTGAAGGACCCAGGTTCAATTCCCCAGGACCCATGTAAGCCAGATGCACAAGGTGGAGCATGCATCTGGAGTTTGTTACACAGTGGCGGAAGGCCCTGGCACGCCCATTCTCTCTAGCTGCCTCTCTCTGTCTCTCAAATAAATAAAATTACACACACACACACACACACATATATATATATATGTTTTTTTTTTTTTTTGGTTTTCAAGGTAGGGTCTCACTCTGGCCCAGGCTGACCTGGAATTCACTATGTAGTCTCAGGGTGGCCTTGAACTCATGGCAATCCTCCTCCTACTGCCTCCCGAGTGCTGGGATTAAAGACATGCGCCACCATGCCCAGCAAAAAAAAATTTTTTAAACCTAGTAAAGCCAAGGGTGGTGATACCTGTAAGCACTTGGGAAGCAGAGGCAGGAGAATCTGGAATTGGAAGTCAGCCAGGGGTACACAGCAAGTGTGAGGCTAGCCTGGGCTATATAGTGGGAACTCTATTTTTTTTAAGAACACAAAACCATAATAAATGCACTGTATTTATTGATTACTTGAGCATGATGTCTGTACCTTTCCTTATACCATAGTCTTAATCTACCATGTTTTTTTTTCCTTGTTTTATTCTGTTTAGGACATGGATGAAGAAATTGAGGCAGAATACAACATTTTGCAGTTTCTTCCTAATCATCCCAATGTTGTAAAGTTTTATGGGATGTTTTACAAAGCTGATCACTGTGTGGGAGGACAGCTGTGGCTGGTCCTGGAGGTAAGAGGCTCCTGTTGGGAAACCACGGATTGAAATGGAATGCTGGGGGCAAGCAGATGTTTGGTTGCCCCAGAAGGGTTTTCAGGTACACAAGGAGCAGATCCCCCCTGTGATTGCAGATCCCTTGGCAGATGTGGAATGCTCTGTAGTCATGAAGCTAGGCGTGTGCAGGAAACGGTCCTGTTTCTCAGCTTCATCTTTTCCTCTCCTACAGGACGAATGCAGGAATCCAATTGGAACAGGCTGTTGTGTCTGTAACTGGGCATTTCACAGAACTCATGTTCCAACTTATTTTCAAATTGTGCTAGGCCAAGAGGTACTTGGCTTGCCACATTTGGGTCTGCCTGTGGATGTCAGTCCCTGGCTAGTTAGGATGGGGCTTCCTGCAGACTGACTGAAGGTTGTATACGGAAGGCTTCTTGGGGAGTTCTTGTGAGAGGTCAGGCCTGGAAGGAAGTGAGGACGGAATGTCAGGCAAAGGAGACATCAAACGGCAGTGCAGTTGTAGCCCAGGCCTCAGTCAGTCTTCCGGAGAAATGGAGAAGTCGAGTTGTCCTCAGCTATACCTCTGCCTCCATCAGCCACTGGCTGCATACGGTCCTAAGAGGGAAGGTACCAGGGGAGGCGGCTTCCTGTCGTGGCTGGTAGTTTTGTGAGGGATGCCTGGGAAGAAGGGGCCAGTAGACTTTCCCAGCAGCATCTGCTCAGAGACACCATGGTCGCCATGGTGGTCCCATTTTCTCACCTTTATTTCATGGTAATGAATGTCATCTGGGTATAAATGAATCACTTCCCCCCAAACTACACTCCCCATGGTACTGAAATAACAATATGGATGGGCCAGTTGCCCCCGTTCTCACAGGGTAAACCCTGTGCTAGACTCTGCCCTCCTAAGTCAGCTCATGCCCCTCTGCCTGTGTTTATGGTGTGATCAAGGACATATATGGACATGTTAAGAAGGCAGCTCCAGCCGGGTGTGGTGGCACACGCCTTTAATCCCAGCACTTGGGAGGCAGAGGTAGGAGGATCGCCATGAGTTCGAGGCCACCCTGAGACTCCATAGTGAATTCCAGGTCAGCCTGGGCTAGAGCAAGACCCTACCTCGGAAAAAAAAAAAAAGAAGAAGAAGAAGAAGAAGGCAGCCCCAAACCAACCTGGTACCTATGTCCCCAGGTTTCCTGGCTCTGCAGAGCTTGATCATTCAAGAACACGTACAGGATACCATGGCAACTGTGGGTGGGGAAAATCAAGAAAGAGAATCTGCCAGGAGACTGGTATCAGCTACCTTCCCCACGATATGAAGATATGAGAGGTTTTGGATTTAGGGAACCAGACTTTTTCTTTCAGTTGGCAGATTAAGTCATATACATATTCTTACATTGTCATCTTTGGAATCTCATTAACTTCCAACCCTATCTTTCACCCAACCCCAAGAATGCTAGGATTTTATTTTGTTACATTGCTACTTTGTTGGGGAATGGCATTGTTTCTGGGTGCTTTAACTCTATTTAAACAAATATTTTATTTATTTGAGAGAGAGAGAAAGGCAGATAGAGAATGGGCGTGCTGGGGCCTCCAGCCGCTGCTGGCAAACTCCAGATGTGTGCGCCCCCTTGTGCAACAGGCTGACAGGGGTCCTGGAGAATGGAGCCAGGGTCCTTACACTTCTCAGGCATACGCCTTAACCTCTAAGCCCCTTCTCCAGGCTGCTTTGACTGTGTTTGTCTTTAGCTCTGGAAGACCTCTATAACCTCACCATAACTTAGCTGCGAGTGCAGTGATTAGCTTATGCTCATGCCTTCTCTACTGCATTCAGACAAGGAGAACAGGAACTGCCAAGACATTTCCAGGGCCTGTAAAGGGGTGTGCCCAAACTGGCATGGCTCAGGTGCTGGTGAGTGAATGCCCTTCCTGATGAAGAGACACAGCACAGTACCTCAACCCAACGTGCTGGTGAGCGAATGCCCTTCCTGATGAGGGCAGACACAGCACAGTACCTCAGGTGTGACCAGAGCAGCCTTGGAGGCTACAGATGATCAGGAAGAGTCAGATTTCCATCTGCAGGCTGTTCCCCGCTGACTTCCTCTTGCTTTAGGGTACCAATGGGCAGGTGATGAAACAAGTCTGAGACCCTGAGCTACGTATGCCTCAGCATCGTTATGTTGGCATCTATGTTTTGCCAAAGTTGGTAGTGTGAGATGCCGAGTGGCCTCCGTCTTCTCTGTCCCAGCATGGGCTGCTTGATTGTTGAGTGTGCCCCATGCCGCCAGTAATCTTACAGAAACATGGGGCCTGCTGGACTTCTAACACTGGCAGAAACCTCCAGCTTCCTTAAGTCTGTCTGTCTCCTCTTGTACAAGGAGGGCCAGAGGCCTGGAGAGGAGAGCAACAGTCATAAGCAGTTACATGGCAGAACTAGAGGCGAAACCAGGAGTGTCATCCGGTTTCTATTACTGGAACCAAATGCCTGAGGCAAACCAACTAAAAAAGAGAATTGTTTGGCTTGCAGTTTGAGAGGCTTCAGTCCCATGGTCGATGCCCATGGTGGAGGGCAGAGGCAAAGGTTCACCTCATAGCGGCTTAGAAGCCAAACAAAGAGAAAAAGGAGGGGACCACATCATGATATCCCCATCAAAGGCTCTAAATCAGTGTCCTAACTGTCCCCACACACACTAAAGGCACCCTCTCCTCCTAATAGTGCAGCGGATACATTAGTGACCAACCCTTTTACACATGGCCTTTAGGGACACAAATTTAAGCCATAGCATCAGACTTCTGCCCTCCTCTGACGCGTGCTGCTGCAGATACAGGGTCTCCAGCTGGGCTTCTTCCTGGACACTCATGGGGCCAGCTGACAACAGGCCATGACTTACCACACACTCACCTCGCAGCCCTCCCCACCACACACCCTCGCCACGCATCTCCTCACCACACACCCTCACCATGCTGCTCTGACTTCGAGCTTTAAGGAGACTCCCACAACACGCGGAGTGTAGAGGATCTTCATCCTGTACATTGAGATTAAACTCATGTTGTCCTTGCGCCTTCCCTACTGAAATCCACGAAAAAGCCAGTTAAGAGCTATTCCACAAAACAACTTCAGAGGATCGAAAAATGTTATTAACAACCTCCTCAAGTCACCACAACTCTGGAACCAAAAGCAAATAAAAATGTCACTTCTGAGACTCATTACTAATTTGTTAGCAGAAAGCAAGCAAAAATCTCTATATTAGAGAGGTGTAGAGAGAAAGCACTTGTGTATTATGTGTGGGGCAGTGTAAATATGTTCTAAATGATTATTTTAACAATCTATGAGTCCTGTTATCTCTCACATAATAAACCAGGATAAGTAACCAAACCCTTAAGAAAAGCACAATACTCAGAAACAATATCCAATATGTGCTAAGGTGTGGACTGCATTTCTTTCTTTCTTTTTTTAGAACAAAACCTTGACAGGTAGAAGCTATTTCAACATGAGTCAAATGTTCAACTTTAAAAACACACGGTTCAGAGTATTATAAGGAAGGCTGAAAATAAAAAAAACATCAAAGTAAAAGAAAACTTAGCTTTTAAATCAAATAAAGGAATGAGATTTTGGGCTGGAGAGGTGGCTTAGCAGTTAAGGCATTTGCCTGCAAAACCTAAGGACCCACATAAACCAGATGCACAAGGTGGCACACATGTCTGAAGTCTGTTTGCAGAGCCTGGAGGACCTGATGCACACATTCTCTCTCTCTCTCAGTCCCTCTCTCTCTTCCCCCCCATTTCTCTCTCTCTCATGAATATATATATTTTTTAATGAGCTTTTATGGGATGGGAAGATAGCAGTTGATAAAGTGCTTGTCTTGAAACCATGAGGGCCTGAGTTCATTCTTCAGAACCCATATAAAAAGGTAAGTCATGCTGTCATAGGCTTGTCATCCCCAATCTGGGGAGGCAGAGACAGTCTAGCCTATTTGGTGAGCTGCAAGACAGTGGGAGACCTTATCTCAAACACTCGAGGCTGTCATCTGGCCTTCACATGCACATAACGACATGCACACACATGTGCACACACACGTACCTGCACACACACGAACATAGACAAATGCACATTGACACACACAGGAGACTTAGAGTTTGAAAATAAATCATTCTAGGTCTAGAGACTCAGTGGCTAAGGTGCTTGCCTGCAAAGCCTAATGATGTGCTTGATTCTTCAGTACTCACGTAAAGCTAGATGCACAAAGTGGCACATGCATTTGTAGTTCGTTTGCAGTGCCTGGAGACCCTTGGTATGCCCATTCTCTTGGTCTCTGTCTCTCTCTGTGTGTGTGTGTGTGTGTCTGTCTGTCTCTCTGCTTGCAAATAAATAAAATTAAAAAAGTAAAAAATATATTCTTCCTCCCTGCCCAGAAATTGAAGTGTAAGTTCAGTATCTAGAAGGTAGAGCCAAATCCAGACTGACAAAGAAAGGGGTGGGGAAGGAAGACAGGGCAGGGCTTTGTTTAGCTTTAGCTCGGGTTCTAGAAAGTCCGGTTCAGGGGAGCATATCACCGGAAGTGCTGTGCAGCACTCTGTTTGCATCCAGTACTGTTGCATTAATTAAATTTCCCTGGTGATTGATTGGGAGCAGGACCCTGATGGGTGAGCAGGGCTGGTAGGGTGGCATTACCCAGAGATAGCCAGAAGGTCCTAGAGCATTGAATACTGACTGAGATAGGAGGTTCTAGAAAGTCTAGAATGCAGTCTAGAGTTGCAGGATGAGATGAAGGATAGCGCACTTGTGACAGGAGGAGAAGGAAGAGTTTTAAAGTGCAGAATGACACCTGATATGCAGCTACTATTTGTGTTCAGCAGAAGAAAACTCAGAAACAGCCAGGTGTGAACGATTCTGAGCCCGAAGCTGCACTCGACAATGTTCTGGTGGGCTGAGATGGGAGGAGGGAGTCTCAAGTCCACCTGACTTCAGGGTGTGAGCATCTCCGTTTGAAGTGGAACTGTAGAATTTCAACTGTAGGTTTTCATTTGTCTAGTTGCAACCTAGCAACTTGACCTAGTACTCAATAAAATAAGCATGCTCTGTCCCAACACAAGAGGTAAAGTGTGTTGTTTTGGACTTACTGAGAGGGGTCAGTGTCTAACATGATGGTTCTTATGCCAGCATTAATGATCTTTTTAATATTTTTATTTTTATTTGTGAGAGAGAGAGGGGCGGGGAGAGGACACACCAGGGCCTCCAGGCACTGCAAATGAACTCCAGCCACATGCACTACCATGTGCATCTTACATGGATTCTGGGGAATTGAACCTGGGTCCTTAGGCTTCACAGGCAAGCACCTTAACCACTAAGCCATCTCTCCATCCCATCGTCTAATGATTTTGACTCTAATGTTGACTTTGTGATCTAAAACCTCCTATCCTGGCCAGACCTTGACAGTCAGTCTATTGAACCAAAGGACACTGCAAAGAAATTTCTCTTAATTCTATCATCTAACTAGGTGAAATTAACATACTGGCATAGAAGACGCTTGACAGGGGAGCCTAAGCTAGAACAAAGGTCCTTTTCTTAATAATGTGGCAGGAAGTTGATGGCTTATTGAGCAAGGAACATTTTATTGCTTGAAATTACAGCCATCCTAACATACGCAAGCACTGTGATTGAATCCATATTCAATGATGTTTTGGAGATATATATATATATAATGATTTTTCTATTTTTTTTTTTTTGGTTTGGAGCAAAAATTAAATTCTAGAAGCATCCAGCTGCCATGTTTCCTGCATGCTGAGGGGTTAGGGAGAACTGCGGGGAGGGAGACACAGATACACCTCTGTATTTGAATCTGAAGACTGGCAGAACTGGTGGGAAGAAAGGGCTGATGTGCCAACCCTCTGGGCTGGGCCAGGAGGCTTTGCTTGCCTTCTAACAACTCTAAAGGGATCATTTTATTTTGTGCATTTGAAAGTAATTTCTTGTTGTACTTTTAAAATGTTCAGCCCATTTCACTGAACATTTACCCAGTTAGACGATTGTCAGTGTATAGCTGTATTATTATTATTATTGTAATCTCCAAGTGCCCACAGTCTTTTTCTATAACCCACAGGCTGCCCTTTTCAAACCTTGCTGGTGGGCTTATCAACTTCACAGGAAAGCTCCCTTTAAAGGTATCTAAGCAATTTAATTATATGTTTCTGTGGATTCTAGGGAGTCAGACAGCATTTAAGCTCTGACATTTAGTGAACAAAAGGCACTGGCTAAGTAAGATCCCTTTGTTTCTTTCTACATCCACAGCTGAGTTTTGATCAGCTGACAAATAGCTGCTATTAATCCGTCCATATGTTCTGGAGTTATGAAGAAAGTTTACAAGTTGGTTCCCTATATAGACTATTGCAGATGAGGCCCTGTTGCAAGTTTGGCCACACTCAGTAGAGAAGGAGAGTTCATAAAAGACCTCAGGGGAAATTTGCAGCCTTACAAGAGCTGGGATCCTCACCACGCATTGAGTTAAAGTTTACTTTTGGTAGACCTTCAGTAGGAGAAAGCATGTACCTCTCTGAGATGGGAGGCCAGCTGGGGGGTGGTCCTGGTGGGGGCACTGTCACACTTTACATTTCTATCTCTGTCTTGGCTCTAGAGGAGCCAAGGAATTTACTAGTGTTTCCTTGAGTCTCATAGTGTCTGCAGCACTGGCTCATAGTTTGAGGTTCCAGTCCATGGCTAGTAGGACTCATTGCTTTTGGGCCTCTGGAGTGGGCAAGGGGTGCTGATGAGAATGGTCAGCTCTGGTAGAGCATGCTGCCCACTTCATTGTCAGGAAGCAAAGGGGTGAAATATGTCCCAGTGACCTAGGAACCCTCAAAAGGATTCTCCTCCTAAAAGCCATTAGTGTGTCCCAACAGTGCTACTTTGGGGATGAATTCTTTAATACGTGGGCCTTTGGGGGACATTAAATATCTAAATTATAGAAAAGACATGATATTGAGCTGACATTGAGACCTAAGAGACAATGGGGTTCAGTTATAAGTTAAATTTAATATTGGCAGACAGTAGACTCCAAAGTCAGGGGACCATCATAGTTTTAAGCACATTTTACTGCTTTTATGGTTCCTAAGCAATAATTCCTGAGAGACTGTAAATTTATACTAGATGTAAAGATTTCTGCACTAGAGTTTTAGTCATGTGCTGCCCCCTAAAATGAATTTAACTGATAAAAAAATAAAATGAGAAAACTGAGTTCCAGGTTATCTGATTGTGACTGTACAAGGTATCTGTCAAGTGAGTAGCAGGGGTTGGTACTACATCAAATAAAAGCATCTGCTTACTCTCTATTCAAATGTTTCAGATGTTCATGATTAGAGTTAAATGATCCCAATGTATTGTTACGATTTTTAAAAAGGAGGTGTTTCTGTTAGGAAAACTGTTAATTTGTGCTTCCTCGAGTTTCCTTGGGTAAGAAAAGCCCATCTGCTCCAGCGAGGACTGCCTACCATTCATTAGTCAACTCTTCAAAGTGAAGACTAAGTACCAGGAGGGAATCTAAGTCCTTAGAGCAGGATTTGTTTGTTTTAGAGAGAGAGAGAGAGAGAATTGGCATGCCCGGACCTCAACCACTGCAATTGAATGCCAGATGCTTGCACCACCTAGTGGGCACGTGTGACCTTGCGTTTGCCTCACCTTTGTGCATCTGGCTTATGTGGAATCTGGAGAGGGATGGAACATGTGGGTCCTTAGGCTTTGCAGGCAAGTGCCTTAACCACTAAGCAATCTCTCCAGCCTGTTTTTTTTAACCTCTTCTTCCTCTTCTTTTTATATATGTGTGTGTGTGTGTGTGTGTGTAGGTCAGAGGACAGTGAGGGGAGGTTGTCCTCTCCTTCCATCTTCTTTTTGATACAGGGTTTCTCAGTGGTTTTTGCTGCTCTGTGTATGCACCAGTCTAACTGTTGCCCTCCCTCTTTCTCCTCTCCCACCACCGCTGCCCTACACCAGTCTCCTGGCTCTTCCTCCTTTACAGAGTCATGGGTCAGTTTGCATTATGCTTTTACTTGGGTGTTGGAGAGTTGAACTCATGCCACCAGGCTTGTAAGTGCCTTTAACTGCTGAGGCATCTGCTCAGCCCACAGTTTTTACCTCTTAAGGTCAAGGATGGCTGTTAGAATCTAATGACAGCTCTGGTTTTTGTTTTTTGGTTTTTTTTCTCCAGGAAAAAAAAAGCAAAATGTCTTTAATTGAAGTCATTACATGCTCTGTTCGTAACACTTACAGGGACCTTGGCTTTAGATGGCTTATAGAAAACTGACACTTGTATAACAAGTTCTGCAACTAATAAAAGTCATCATTGAAATCCCTTAAGTTGCTGAGAGAGCTGATGCCTTATGAATTCACACTTCAATGATATACAATGTGCCACAATGGACAATGTGCAGATATAATCTTAGGACTTTTACATTATACAGAGAAAACAGAGAGAGGGGTAGGGAGGAAGAGAGAAAGAGAAAAAAAAGAGAGAGAGAGAAGCTTAAGTTGTACGGTAGGAGGCCAAGTGCATCCCACAGGCCTGACATATGTTGGAAACTGTAGAAAAGTGACAGTCAGGCTTCTGATGCCTGCCATGCCAGCATGGGAGACCGGAAGGATTGAAATAATTGAAGTTTACTTCCTGTCAGGTGGAATTAAAGGTATCTGTCTTGTCTCTTCCAATCTTTCCAATCCTCAAAATGCACTCTTGAAAAAATAGACAATAGTCACATAAAGCGAAGAACATCTAATTAGTTACCATGGCTACTAATATGCTTTTTTTTTCTTTCAGATTTAAAGTAATAACTTGTGCTTTTATGTTGTATTTAGCAACTCAAATGTTAGCTTTCTGGCTGGAGAGATGGCTTCGTGGTTAAGACCCTTGCCTGTGAATCCTAAGGAACCAGGTTTGATTCTCCAGGACCCATATAAGCCAGATGCACAAGGTGGGGCATGTGCCTGGAGTTCGTTTACAGTGGCTGGAGGCCCTGGTACACCCATTCTCTCTCTCAAATAAATAAACAAATTTTAAAAAGTTAGCTCTCTGGATGCCTACATTCACAAATGAATATTAGTTTGAATTAAGAATACACATATGCAAAGAACCAGATTTGATTGGCTCATGAAACTTTGCAGTCTAATTATTCCAGGCTGGAGTTCTGTGACCTGCAAATGTAACTATATGGAATCAGTAATCGGTAGTCTTTTCTTCTAAATTTATTGTCTTTCTTGTTTGGGTTCTCTGCCCCTCCCCCGCACTGCAGCTATGCACTGGGGGCTCGGTCACTGAGCTGGTCAGAGGCCTCCTCAGGAGTGGTCAGCATCTGGATGAAGCAGTGATCTCCTACATCCTCTACGGAGCACTCTTGGTAAGGATGTCCATGGGGCAGAGGGGACAGTGTGTCCACTGCTTGGATCCTCGTTGCCTATGAGCCGTGGGGAAGTAGCCCTCCGATCAGCGAGGATAATCAATAGCAGGATGGGGTAGCCAAATGCAGACTTTGCTTATGCCGTTGAATAGTAGAGTGCTCGCCTTAATGTGAAATTGTCTCCCCTTTCTGTTTCCTTGTGTGGTGTGGTGGTGGGACACCCCGCAGGGCCTCCAGCATTTGCACAACCACCGAATCATACACCGTGATGTGAAGGGGAATAACATTCTTCTGACAACAGAAGGAGGAGTTAAGCTCGTTGACTTTGGTAATGACTGTGTGTCATTTGTTTTCTTGATGTGTGCAGTTTCGCCAAAGGGAACAATTTGTTGCAATCTCAGAAGACTAGGGTCTCTGCCGCACCATAGGCTCAGGGATTTTTTCCAGGCAAACGCAGGCTCAAGAGCAGGGGGTTTACCAGATGGATCACCCTAGGAGATGCTGTTTGTTAATCTATTGTCAGTTTTCAAAGCAATTTTAATAAAGAAAAGTATCACACGAGAACTTCTCACAGACCCTTTTAGGTTTTCTGTAAGAATTTCCCTTCTTAGAACAATGGCCTATAATTTACATTTTGTCATCTCCCCTTTTGCATATGAAAAGAGGAAGCCGTTTGGTCTTTCAAACGACTTTCACTAGCCTCAGGCTTACTTATTCCCAGTGTGCAGAAGGTGAAATAATCCTTTGGGCCTGGGAGCTAACATCCCTTTAAATTGTGATTATTGCTGCAACATGTGAGGCTGGTTAAACTGGAAACATTAGCAGAAAATGCAGACAAGTCACCCGAGGCTACAGAATATTAATTGTCTTCTTCCAACATTCATATTTTGATATTCACAAACCAACTAGCCACTTCGTTTTTCTTTTTAGGCATGTAGAATGGTTCAATCTTCTGAGTGTAAGACTAGCTAGTACTTCCGGGTCACTGCTACACTGAGGGAGCAGTTAGGTAGAGGTACACTTCAAGTATGACAAGTGTCATCATAGTACAAACAAGATGGATAACTTTTAATATTCATTGATTAAGGTAAGAAAGAATTTGGTGTACAAATGTGTCAACAACTTATTTATGCAGAAGAAATTATTTAAAAATAAATGAAGTTGCTTTAGGTATCTTGGCCTTTTTTAAAAATTATTTTTGAGAGAGAGAGAGAGAAAGAAAGGTGGAGAGAGAATGGGTGCACCAGGACCTTCAGCCTGCTGCGAACAAACTCCAGATGTATATGCCCCCTTGTGGCACATGTGTGACATTGCGTGCTTGTGTGCATCTAGCTACGTGGCACCTGGAGAGTTGAACATGGGTCCTTAGGCTTTGCAGGCAAGTGCCCTAACCACTAACCCATCTCTCCAGCCCTTGGCCTGGTTTTTAAGTGGCAAGAAAAATAAAAGGGCAGAGCGGGAACTTTGTCTAATGTTAGAAGGAAGATATAAGCTTCAACAGCGTGCTGTGTCTACAGTAGAGATTCGTTTTCCCCATGACGATGAGGGCAGTAAAATGTCAGGAGGGCAGCAGCCTAGAGAGATGAGGATAGGAAATAATCCTTCGCAAGCTGCCTGAGAGTCACCGTTCCTATCTCTCCAGTAGAAGGTTTCTGAAATCCAGTTGCTACAAAAGAACTTTCTAGACATCAAAACCAGAAAGTTTTTCTTTTAAACTATATTGGTAAAGTAGGAATTATCTGTGGCAAATAAAATCTGAGCCCTCTTACTGGGTACAGTGGTGCACCTGTAGTCCCAGCTACTTTGGAGGCTGAGCTAGAAGGATCCCTGGATTCTAGGAGTTTGGGACCAGCCTGAACAACATAGTAAGACCTTGCCTTAAGTTACGGAAAAAGCACATTTTCATTTCCTAATAAATAGAATGTTCTCAAGGGCCTTGCCCTTTGCCAAGGAGGGCACAGTATTGGACCTTCTAAGTTCTTGTCAGTAGTGGGTGTGGCAGCACCCATCATTCTGCTCAAGGCTGTGTTAGATGTCTGCTTGGTATGAAATAATACCTTGCATTTGTAAAGTGCATTGCATAATTACTCTATTATCTGGTCTTCGAAGAACTCTAAATGGGGCTGGAGAGATGGCTTAGCGGTTAAGCGCTTGCCTGTGAAGCCTGAGGACCCCGGTTCGAGGCTCGATTCTCCAGGACCCACGTTAGCCAGATGCACAAGGGGGTACACGCATCTGGAGGTCGTTTGCAGTGGCTGGAAGCCCTGGCGCGCCCATTCTCTCTCTTTCTCTCTATCTGCCTCTTCCTCTCTCTGTCACTCTCAAATAAATAAATAAAAATGAACAAAAAAAATTAAAAAAAAAGAAGAACTCTAAATGTTAGTTGTGACTATTGTCATTATCCCCAGCTTGAAGATGGTAAAACTGAGATGCAAAAGGGAGTCAGTCACATCACTTGGAAAAGACATAATTGGGCTGGAATGTACTCTCCTGATTCAATCCAGCCTACCTTTACTTCCATGTTATTCCTTCATGGTGTTAGAGAAGTGGTTAGAGGACACTGGAATTATATTAAAATTCAGGTCTTTAATGCTGAGCTTTTGATATCAATGTTATTGTCAACTCCTTTTTTTTTTTTCATTTGAGCAACATTGCTTTCTTGCCAAGTTTCTAGACTTCTAGGTAAGATAAGGCTGTGAAATCTTTTCTATATTGATGCTCTATTATAGCTAATACCTGCCAACAACCTTACTAAGAAAGAAACACCCTGAAATGATTGGAGAATATAGCATGATAATATTTTGATTTGATCTTAGTTGTTGATATTTTCCTTTGTATTTCAAATTTGCAGCTATATGGGCAGGAATATTCATTAGGAAAAAAAGTCATAGTGATTTAGATAGAATGATAAAACCTTCATCACAGGGGCTGGCAAAGCGCCACTCATGGGCCCAATATGACCTATCTTCTATTTTTACATGGCCCATGAGCTAAGAAAAAAAAAATATATATATATATATACAGGTATGTGTGGGCATCTACTCACATTTGTGTACACACATATGTATTATACACATTTGTCATTGATTTTTTAACATATTTTAAATTATTTATTTGAGAAAGAGACAGACAGAGAGAGAGAGGGAGAGAGAGAACAGGCACACCATGGCCTCTAGCCACTGTAAACGAACTCCAGACAGCACGCACCACCTTGTGCATCTGGCTTATGTGGGTCCTGGAGAATCAAACCTTGGTCCTTAGGCTTCGCAGGCAAGCACCTTAAATAAGCCATCTCTTCAGCCCTGTTATTGATTTTTTGAGACCAGGTCTTGTTATATAGCTCAGTCTGGCCTCAAACTTACTAGGTAGGCTAGCCTGGTTTTAAATTCTTGATTTTCCTGTCTCTGCAGGATCCCAAGTGTTGAGATTTCAAGGTGTATGCCACTGTGCCTGGCTGGATTTTTATGTTTTTAAATGATTGGAAAAAAAAAAAAACAAAAGAATGGGCTGGAGAGATGGCTTAGTGGTTAAGGCACTTGCCTGCAAAGCCAAAGGACCCAGGTTTGATTCCCCAGGACCCACATAAAGCCAGATGCACAAGGGGGCACATGCAACTGGAGTTTGCCCAACTGGTGTGCCCATTTCTCTCTCTCTGTCTCTCTCTTTCTGCCTCTTTCTTGCTCTCAAATAAATAAATAAAAATAAAATATTAAAAACAAAAGAATATATTGTAACCCATGAGAGTTACAAGTCAGATTTTGGCATCCATGCCTGAAGTTGTATTGCCGTGCAGCTCATGTTTCTGTGGCTGCTGAAGCCTCATGACAACAGGTAGCTGTATGATAGGGACCATATGGTCTGTGAGGCCTAAAATATTTATATGTGGCCCTTTATAGAAAAGACCTTTCCACCCCCTCGCCTAGCATCACCCTGTGCTCACTGCTGAGTTCTGGTACCCTTTTCCTGCAGGTGTCTCTGCTCAACTCACCAGCACACGTCTCCGGAGAAACACGTCGGTGGGCACTCCATTCTGGATGGCCCCTGAGGTAAGCAGGAGACATCTGTCTCCTCGTACTTGTTGAAAGTTTTAATGTGATGTCTTCTCTGGGACACGGCTTACGCTCTCCAAAATTTTCAGGAGGAAGAAAATCCTTTATCCTCACAGAACTTGAAAAGTTCTATTTGGTGAGTGATACTCGTAAAACTTAACCTCAGAAAAGCAGGATTAAGTCACAGGCAGCCCATAGGGTATCTTCATGTAATTAGGAAAAGGTGCCCCTTCAGGAGAGACAGCTCCCTCCAAGAGTCATGGCTTGGCAAATCCGTCCAACTTTTGTCTACTTTAGAAGAGGTCATCATCCTATCTGTGTCATCGCAGCCCGGTGACATGTGGTTCAGCCACGAGACTCACTTCAGCTCCTACTGGCCTGCAGAGCTCCACACAGTGGCCCTGGTTGTTTTTCCCACTGTTCACATAACAACTTCTTTTGTGTATCTTGTTATGCAATTAAAAAAAAAAAAAAAGATTTGGTCCTAATTTAGTTGTGACCTCGTTACAGAAATGGTGCATCCAAAGTTTGGGGCCCTTTCCAGCTTAATAAGGCATGTCATGAAACTCCAGTGCAGTCGGCTTGTCAGGTCAGCCTTTCCTTGCACCATACCTGACCTTCCCCGGAGAGCAGCTCTAAGTCAGAGGACACAGGTGGTCGCCTCCCTTGATGTCTTTCTGTCTCCAGCCAGCCCATGTGGTTGCTCTTCTGTAGCTAGCTCACACCGATCTCTGTTCAGATTGCTTCCACTGGGAATGGCCTTTCATTTCCTTTTTAAAAATATTTTATTCTTATTTATTCATTTGAGAGAGATAGAAGTAGTAGAGAGAGAGGGTTAGGCAGAGAGAGAATGGGTGGGCACATCAGAGTCTCCAGCCACTGCAAATGAACTCCAGACAAATGAACCACCTTGTGCATCTGGCTTACGTGGATCCTGGGGAATTGGACCTGGATCCTTTGGCTTTTTAGGCAAGCACCTTAACTGCTAAGTCATCTCTCCAGTCTGCCTTTCATTTCTTATTCAGGTGAAAAAAGAAAAGCCTGAAAGCTCACTGTGGTTACTTATCTTAAGTGTTTCTTAAATAGGTTTTAAAATTATGAAATTAGATATGAACTTCTTGTCATGTATTTATAGATCTATAAATAAGAAAAATATATAAAATAAGTAAAAATAAGAAAAAAAACCATGAAAACTACAAAGCCAGTAGCATTCAGGTCTGCAGCTTCAACTTAATGAAACAAAGGTGTTCTTTGGTGAGCCTCAGTTGTCTCTCGCAATGAGATCACATATCAGAGCACAGCAGCGTGGGTTCTTTGAGTTTGGCATTCCTGCCACCATGTGCCATGTATTGAGCTGGTATGTGGCCACTCTTCTCCTCCAGCACCTCCTCTGACTTCCAAAAGTTGCTGTGTTGCTGGGTAGAACTTCATAATAAACACAATGTTGATATTGAAAGTGTGTGACAGCCATCCAGATGACTGGGAACATCAGTAGAGCGGTCACATGGGTGTCACTGAAGCAAAACACAGAATTCAAAATTGTCATGAAGGGCTGGAGAGATGGCTTTGTGGTTAGGGTGCTTGCCTGTGAAGCCTAAGAACCCATGTCTGACACTCCAGATCACATGTAAGCCAGATGCACAAAGGTGAGGCGAGCGCAGGGTTGCACATGCCCACTAGGTGGCACAAGCGCCTGGAGTCTGATTGCAGTGGCCGAGGCCCTGGAGCACCAATTCTCTCTCTCTCTGAAATAAAAAATAAGTTGTCATGAGGATATTGGAAACCCCCCTTTGGGAAACATTGCAGGATGAGGACAAAACTCCTTTGGATGGTGAACCAAACCCTCTCTTCCTGTTCAGCCCTTTCCATCTGGTTGACCTCATTCTCAGTGTTTCCCTCCAACTTCTTAATTCCCCAACAGTAGTGAAAAACAAATAATTCTCCAAGTTCTTTAAACTCTGATGTACTGTCATTATCCCAAATAATTGTCAGAGCCCTGGAAAATTCCACCTTAAACTTCAAGTGCAGCTCCAATGCCTGTTTCCTTGGAGATGCTCTGTCTCTCCCCGGCCCACATTGTGGCCCCTATCTCTACGTTCCAACTGCGGCTCTACCCATTGCCAGTACATGTCACCTCCTGCGCAGACTGCTGGTGGACTTGAAGCTGTGCTGCCGACTTGTAGGCTCAGCTCTGCATTCAGTGCTGGCTGTAGGGTAGGTGTTCAAAGAATATGCTGGATGAATGAATTCATAGTTGACAAAGCCATAATAAGGTATGTACGGAGCGTAGTTCAAGAAGGGCTCCACACCTTTGGTAGTGGTGAATTTCTCTGTAGACTTTGGTTGATCCATTCTGAAAAGAAAGCCTGGCTAAAGTCACTCAATTTATATTGAGGGACATAAGATGGAGAATGGCATTCTTGTTCTAATCTCAGCCAACTTGCTTCTCAGACTCACAAAATATCATTAAGAGAAGCCTGCCCCTGGCTTGGCATACTTGTTGGGAGATGTTTGTGACTTCCTAGCTGGGTTGAGTAGAGTATGTGGAATGTTTCCGTGGAGGTGGTTTGATGGTCTGCGGTGAGCTTCTGTGTCCAGACTGCCTCAGCAGGGAAAAGTCAGTGTTGCACCCGCCTACTGTCGAGGATGAATCAAAGAGTGGTCAGCCTGTGGTGTGTGACCTCACTCTGGTGCAGGCATCTGATGGCTTCCGCAGGCTTCTCTAAGGCTGTGCCCAGTGTCCAGGTGTCTCGTGGCCCCTGCAGGATTCTCTCAGGCTGTGCCCTCGTGTCCAGGTAACCCTGCGACCCACACTGCCGTTCTTAGCCTGTGTCATCATATTTCTTGAAAATATTTTACTTACTTGTTTGTTTGTTTGTTTAAGAGAGAGAGGAGAGAGAGAGAGAGAGGAGAGGAGAGAGAGAATGAATATGGGTGTGCCAGGACCTCTAGCCACTGCAAATGAACTCCAGACTCATGCGCCACCTTGTGCATCTGGCTTTACGTGGGTCCTGGGGATTTGAACCTGGGTCTTTTGCTTTGCCAGCAAGCACCTTAACTGCTAAGCCATCTCTCCAGCCCTCATCCTCTCAGTTTTGTTTTCCAAATAGAGAGCTAATTTTCCCAACAAAGCTTCATTTTGCTCCATAAGCCCCCAAAGTTCCATCTGTCAGTTCAGTTCAAAAAATATTTACTCTCTGCTGTGAGCAATGCTTTAAGGTCAAGTGCAATTGCTGAAAGTATAATGAGTAATGGTTCAAATTAGCATTATCTTTATGTGGTGGTCTGCATAGGATATTGATTGCAATGTGCTTTCCCTTCAGTCTTTGTGAAGAAGTGAATTGAGATTAAATGCAACAGTGGTGTACGCCATAACCAGACTAGTGGGGTACAACAATGGCTGATGACCTATGTGTTTATCTTTAAAGTGCAGCAAAAAGATCCTTGATCCTATTTTATTTTAGAGACATCGGACCATTATTTTTTCCACTTTTATTTCCATTTTTATTACCTAAGCTTGAGTAGTTGTGATAGTTAGTTCAAATAGGTTCTCATACAAGCCAGGGAGCTAATGGAATGTGACCGAACCACAATCAGATGTTGATGGGCGGTCAAGATGCACAGTTCACTGAGGCAGCTCAAAGCTGAGGTGTGTATTCACTAGCACATTGCCAGCACTCTCCCCTTCTTTCCTCTCTCTGCCCACCCCTGGGCACTACCAACACTGAACACTTCGTGGTAGAGCTGTATCAATCTAACAGAGTGGGAGAGCAAGAACTCTACAGGATGCTATTCATATACCAGTATTAAAAAAAAATTATACTGGGGCAGTAAATTGCCGGGCATAGCGAAAGGGTTATTCTAAAAGAAAGTCAAGATTGGTACACATTTTAATGTACTGAATATATCAGTATCATCCAGTGACCGCAGGTAAGATAACTTTAAGGGGGACAGAAAAAAGTCTACCACAGTAATTAGGTGTTCAGCAGATTGCCATGGACAAAAGAATTTAAACATTAGAAAACAGTTTTTTGTATAATAGGAACTGAGGCAGGTAACTCCAGAGTTTGTTGATTCAAAAGCTCAATGGAGCCATTAAAACCCACATAATGATGATGATGATGATTGTTATTAGTATTATTTTGGTACTGAGAATTGAACCCAGGACTTTGTGGGTGTGCTAGACAAATGATTTACCACTGTTATACCCCAGCCTTAAAACTCCAGTTCCCCAAATCTCCCTGGCTATGTCATCGTAGCTATAGGGCTCTATCATTGAGGGTCTGTTTTGAGGGAGGGCATATAGGTACTGTGGTTATGATCAGCAAGGGACACTAGCAGTTCCAGAACTCCACCAGCCACCAAGAAGACACCATGCCTAGTCAGATCCAACAGAGGACTGCTTTGACTGCCACGGTGAGGCTCTTGTGGCCAACCACCAAGTTAAAGTGGGGTCTCCTCCTATCCTAGCCTGTTCACCTCTACAATCATTGCCTAGGTTTGTAGCCACATGCTGTAATCTGGGTGACTTAGCATGGTCTCACAGAGATATGTCCTTTCTTAGCCTGGAGGCTATAAATCAGAAATGAAGATGTTGTCGGGGCTCCCAGGGGAGGGTCCTTTCTTGTGTCTTCCTGGATGCCAGATGTTAGCTGGCAGTCCTCAGTGTTCCTTGGCTTGTAACTGCATGATGCTTTGGTCATGCCAGAGCATTGTCTTCATGTCTCTGCCTTCACATGGCCTCCTCCTCCTTCTTTTTTTTTTTTTTTTTTTTTTTTTGGTTGCTGGAGGTAGGGTCTCACACTAGCTCAGGTTGACCTGTAGTCTCAGGGTGGCCTTGAATTTACGGTGATCCTCCTACCTCTGCCTCCCAAGTGCTGGGATTAAAGGCATGTACCACCACACCCGGCAACATGGCCATCTTCTTATAAAGACGCCAATCCCCTTGAATGTGAGGCTCTGCTCACATCCATACTCTAGCATGACTACATCTCAACTAATTCCAACCCCATTTAAAAAAATTATTTATTTAGAGAGGGGAGGGAGGGAGAGAGGGAGAGAGGAGAGAGAGAGGAGAGGGAGAGAGAGAGAGACAGAGAGAAATGGGCATGTCAGGGTCTCTAGCCACTGCAAATGAACTCCAGATGCATGTACTACTTTGTGCATCTGGCTTTCCATGGGTACTGGGGAATTGGAAATAGGTTGTTAGGCTTTGAAGGCAAGCCCCTTAACCACTGAGCCATCTCTCCAGTCCCAAATAATGGCCTGAAATTTTTGTTCATTTTTTTTTTCTAAGTAGGGTCTTGCTCTAAACCCAGGCTGACCTGGAATTTACTGTCATCTCAGGCTGGCCTTGAACTCATAGTGATCCTCCTACCTCTGCCTCCTCTGAGTGCTGGGATTAAAGGTGTGTACCACCATGTGTGCCCAGCCCTATTTTCAGTTAAGTTCCCATTCCTATACCCTGGGAAATAGGACCTCAACACTTTTCTTTTGGAGGGTACAATTCAAGCCATAACAATGCTCCAAATATCACCTTGTTTTATAGCCATCCAAGTTTCTAAGGCAACTAGCCATCCACTTGGAATGCAAGGGATGTATGTTATAGGTGCTAGCACAGGGGACTTGGTTTTGCCTCTCCTCATGAATGATAGCATTACACATTCGCGTACAAATTTTAACAATATTGTTTTGTAAATAGTCAGGCTTACCTATGACTGCATCCATATGATAGGTGGTGAGACCTATGAGTGGTGACTCACTGCACTCAAAGATTTCCAATCCAGTCGTGCCCACAGTCTATGTTACAATTGCTTTGCCTGTATTTACATCTAGCACATGCTGGGTCACGCCTAAGTGGATAGAAAAAAAAAAAAAAAAAAAAAAAAAAAAAAGGACTAGAACCTTCCTTGTGACACAAGGGGTTAGGAGTGGTCAGTAAGTAATCTGCCATGCCCACCATCACATGTAAGGGAGAACTAAACTGAAGTCACAAGTGACATCAGTCCAAGAAAAGCAATCAGTATAGTGAGTGACTGCGGTTTCTGTTGAGGATGTTTGTAGACTGTGTCAAAGTAACACCTTGTGTTACACTGGTGTGCCCATGCTGGCTGTTAAATGTTCATGTACTTCCATTCGGGAGGGTAAGTGGCTGCTACCCAGGGGCCCCTGAGTGTTCCTCAGCCACAGACATGCCCTGTGTTTGCTGGGGACATCTTTGACCTGTGAACAATCCAGCAACTCTTAAAGTCTATCTAGAAAGCAGAGAGCATCAGTCCAGTTTTAGCGGATGTTCCTTGCAATGACCAGTGCCACATGCCAGCTGGCATCTTTTGAATATCGAGCTTGCTAAGCACATGTATAGTAGGAAGGAACCCTCCACTTACAGAGGATCGACTCAGACAGCAGGACTGCGATCCATGCTTTCTCATGTTATTTCATTCTCAACAGTAGATGTTATTTCATCCATTTTCCCACTGAGAAAAGTGAAGCTTAAAGAAGTATATGATGGGCTGGAGAGATGGCTTAGCAGTTAAGCACTTGCCTATGAAGTCTAAGGACCCCGGTTCGAGGCTCGATTCCCCGGGACCCACATAAACCAGATGCATGAGGTGGCGCATGCATCTGGAGTTCGTTTGCAGTGGCTGGAGGCCCTGGCACGCTCATTCTCTCTCTCTCTCTCTCTGTCTGTCGCTCTCAAATAAATAAATAAATAAAAATAAACAACAAGCAAAGAAGTCTCTGAGGGGCTGGGAAGATGGCTCAATGGAGAAAGTGCTTGCCACTCAAGCTGGAGTACCCGAGTTCAATCCCCAGGCCTCACATAAAAAGCAGGAAGATGTGGTGGGTGTCTGTAATCCTAGCCTGCTGACACCGGCAGAGAGATGGGAGGCAGAAACAGGACAATTTCCCAGAAACTCGTGGCAAGTGCAGCAAAGAACAGAGTGAGAAGGAGACATAGAAACCCTGCCTCAAGGGAAGGAGCCAGGCGAGGACCAATCTAAAAGTTCTCCTCTGATCTCCAGATGCACGGTGGCATCTCCCCCTCAAACAGCCTTTCACAATCACCCATGAATATGCAAACCTACATAAACATGTGTGCATACACACACACACAAATAGTAATACTAAAGAGGTGTAGGGGATACCATGCCCAAATTCACCTGCCTAGTGGGTGTGGAAGCGGTTTGGTGTTCCAGACAGCATGACAATTCAACCCCTTGTTACAGATGAATAAAAGAAGGCAGAGACAGAACTCTCATGCTTGCTCACTCGAAAGGCCCTTCATTTGTGACGCTCAGTGTGAAAGACAAGAGCCTGGGAGATGAGACAGCGCACACAATAGAAACATGCAGACGTGCTGAAGGAGCCTCTGAAATTAGAGTCCGAGACACACGCTTTTACAAAATGCACGGGAAGGACTGTCACCCACAAGGTATAATCCAACTGCACCCTGAAATCTCATCCGTGTGAGAGGCAGCCTGCGTAGCAAGGACCCAGTATACTTGGCATCTTTCTAAAATAGCTAGAGGTCTGTTTCTGTATTGGAAAACAGACGTGTGGATAAAATAAACATTTGCTTCTTTTTGGAATATTTTTTCCCCCTTTTTACTTCCATCTGCTTGTTGTTGCAAACAAGAGCTAATCAGCTGAGCGGAGAAACAGATGTGCTGTCGCAGCTCCCGAAATGGGCCCTCTCTGCCTGGCACAGGGTCATTGACAGGGATGGTTGCCATAGCGACCAGTTTACACCAATGCAGAAGCAGCGCAGGCTTTTTGCAACCACTCTTGATTTCATTAGTTATGCTGTTCCCAGCTAAATGATACGACGATGCTATTTCCTTTGGCTCTGCCAGGAAGAGATGAGAAAATGAGATGCTTCGTGTTGAAGAGTTGAGAAAGCTGTGAAGTACTGTGTTGCTGAAATCTTGTCGTTATTACCATTTAACCCCCCTAAGCTCTGGCTAATGGGTTTGGTTCTCAAATAAAACTTAACATTTCTGAGTGCTTAATTAAGTGCCTTATATGTACATAACCAAGTGCGTGACAATCCTTGTATCAGACCTATAAATTCAGTACTACTGTTATCAGTCCAGTGTTTTAGGTAAGGCAAATAAGTCACAGAAAGTAAACCATTCTTTGTCCTTGCACATGTCATGAGAATTTGAACAATCATATTTAGCTCCAAAGTCATCATCATCATCATTATTATTATTATTATTGGTTTTTCCAGTTAGGGTCTCCTTTTAGCCCAGGCTGACCTAGAATTAATTCACTCTGTAATCTCAGGCTGGCCTCAAACTCAAAGTAATCCTCCTACGTTAGCCTCCCAAGTGCTGGGTATGGTGTGGTTAATTGCTTTTTAAAACATATATGTTTATTTATTTGAGAGAGAGAGAGAGAGAGACAAAGAGAAAGAGGCAGAGAGCAAGTGAGTGAGTATGGGTGTGCCAGGGCCTCCTGCCACTGCAAACAAATACAAGATGTATGCATCACTTTATGCATCTGGTTTTATGTGGGTACTGGAGCATTGAGCCTGGGCCATCAGGCTTTGCAAGCAAATGCCTTTAACTGCAGAGCCATCTCCCCAGCCACTAGTAAAATGTTTAATTATGACTACCAATGTGCTAGATAAAATATGAATCTTGAGCTGGAGAGATGGCTCAGCAGTTAGGGCATTTGCCTGTAAAGCCTTATGACCTGGGTTTAATTCCTCAGTATCCACATATAGCCAGATGCACTAAACAGTACACGCATCTGGAGTTCGTCTGCAGTGGCTGGAAGTCCTGGTGTGCCCATTCTTTCATTCATATCCCCCCTTGCAAATAAATATTTTTTAAAAATGTGAACCCTGTTTTTTTTTAAGTTTTCAGTTATTTTTTATCAGAGTTACTCCTTTTTTTTTTTTATTTGTGTGTGTGTGTGTGTGTGTTTTGAGGTGATGTCTTACTCTAGCCCAGGCTGACCTGGAACTCACTCTACCTGTAGGTCCAGGCTGGCCTCAAGCTCATAGTGATCCTCCTACCTCTGCCTCCCAAGTGCTGAGATTAAAGGCGTGTGCCACCATGCCCAGCCCAAGAATTATCCTTTCTAAAATGAGTGACAGAGAAACTAACTCTCTAAATGAAGAGTTTATTTCAGAACGACAGGGGATCCAATATGTGCACATGACAGGCGTCCAAAGAGGTTACAGCTAGGAGAGGCTATTGAAAGCAAAAGAAAGATATACAATGCAGGGCTGGGCTTGCAGCTCAGTGGGCTTGCCCAGAATGCAGAAGGCTCTGGGTTTGTCCCTAGCATCATACACACACACACAAAAGAACATTGGCGATAGGGGCTCGTTCCAGGAGGTGATGTCACTCCTTAGTGGAGACACTGTGTTTCTGACCAGTATTCTTGGCAAGTGGCTAAGTGATCTGTCACCAGATTCATGTAGCAAGATGTCTGGGAACAGCTTCCCGGGGCAGGCATGATGCCCAAGTGCCTCTTCATGCTTGCCAGCTCCGTTATAGAAGGCTTACACAGAGACACGAGAGACTGTGTTTTGGAATCGGTAACTTTCACACTGGTATGTGGAAATGTAATATTTCAACACAGCGCTGGAAACTAATGTATTTAAGCCCAGGGGAAAATTTTGGAAAAATAAAGTTCTTTAGGATTAAATTCAGGAGATTGGATTTTATCTGAATTCTGCTGTTCATTGTTTAAAAAATGACTGGGTCAGTTCTTTTTTAAAATATTTTTATTTATTTGAGAGCGACAGACAGAGAGAGAAAGAGGCAGGGGATGGGGGAGAGAAAGAATGGGCGCGCCAGGGCCTCCAGCCACTGCAAACGAACTCCAGACGCGTGCGCCCCCTTGTGCATCTGGCTAACGTGGGTTCTGGGGAATCGAGCCTTGAACCGGGGTCCTTAGGCTTCACAGGCAAACGCTTAACCACTAAGCTATCTCTCCAGCCCAAGGATCAGTTCTTTTAATATGATTTCAGTTTGGGTAAAAAGTTGGTACAAATTTTAGGCTCTGATCTGGGCAATTACCCATATAACCACTGATTTTTTTTTTTTTTTTTTTTTTTTGGAGGTAGGGTCTTGCTCTGGCCCAGGCTGACCTGGAATTTATTATGTAGTCTCAGGTTGTCCTCAAACTTATAGTGATCCTCCTACTTCTGCCTCCCAAATGCTACTCTCTGAATATTTTTGACCAGGAAAATGGGGAAATGATGAGAGCAAAATGAGGTGGGTGAATAAACTGTTTCTAAAGCCAAAATAAAACAACATACTGAAAGTATATGAGGCAATATGTACCACAGGACGGGGATTTAAAAGTCCTACTCAGACACTGAATATGTTGGCACCTGACTTTGATTTTCCCAACCTCCAGAGCTATAAATCTCTGTTCTTTATAAATTAAAAAAAAAAAAAAAACAATGGTGGTATCACTTCCCCTTCTCCCATCCTGTGAACCTTCTGTCATCTGTGAGGAGACTAGGGCAGAGTCTGTGCCTTCAAGGCCCCTGTTTCACAGAGAACATCTGCAGGTTTAGCAGGGAAGCTCCTCCCTGCTATCATAGGCCGAGGCTCTGGGTTTCCCTGGATAATGAAGCTGAGGGGTCTCACCACAGTCTTGGTAAGATGAACCGATGATACTGGTGTGGCTTTTAGGGTCCATGGTACCTGGACTGAGGGCAGAGTATTTCAGTGGTAGTACACCTGACTAGTTAGTGTGCACAGGGCTCCCCCACGCCTCCATACCCTTGGGGTTCCTAAGACTCCATCTGCCAATCCTAGCATAGTAGGAATGAAGACTTTGGGGAGCTTAGGAGAGGTGAAAGGCAGAGAACTTTAGACCCTTATCTGAAAGACTCCTGCTTCTTCCCCAGTGGATTCATCTATGTGATAGAGTAGCCCGTGTTATTCCCTGCTCCCTTCCAGGCAATTGTTTCCTCCCAGCTGCCTCTGGAAACATCCGAAATCTCTGTCCTTCCTTATCTACATTCTCAGAGTGGTTCGGCCTGCGAAGGCCCAAGGCCTGAGTTGGAATCGAGGAGTTCCAGTGGGTGAAGGGTCACAGTAAGAGTGACGGCTTGGGGTGGGGACAGGAGAGATGGCTTAGCAGTTAAGACACTGACTGCAACGCCTCTGGGACCCATGTCCACTCTCCAGATCCCACGTAACCCAGATGCACAATGGTGAGGCAAAGCACAAGGTCACACATGCCCATTAGGTGTTACGAGCGTCTGGAGTTCAATTGCAGTGGCTGAGGCCCTGGTGCCCCAATTCTCTCTGCTGCCCCCCCCCCCGCCCTTGCTCTCTCTCTCTCTTAAAAAAAAAAAAAAGATCCACCTTTCTTCTATCATACAGCTTCCCTCTCAGCAGGAGAGTCGTGGGCAAGTTGAGTCATCTATGAGTGTGGAGGCGGAGGGTGGTCCCGCAGGCACTGGTGACAGCCGTCGCCCTTGTCTTGGTGGCTCTAAGTATAGGACCCCATCTGAGAGCTTCAGGTCCCAGCTGCGGAGACGCACACATTGCTCACACCCTCCCCAGAAGAAAGTGTCAAAGCAACAGCTTCGGTGGCCGGGTGGAACTTTCCAGGCTGTCCTCCCACCCCTCTGTGGGGAGGTGTGTGTGTGTGGGGGGGGGGCTCCCCGTCTCCATCCTGCCCCTGCAGGAGCAGAGGCATTTGCTGAAGGAAATCAGTCTCCCCCAGCCCCGCCCAAGCGCTGGGCCCCACATCCCCAGGGACTGCTTGTCCAGGGAAGGCCAGCTGGGTGACTGTGAGGGACACACCGGCTTGCCTCCCTCATCTGGTGGTCGCGCAGGTGGCCATCAACGTTAGGATGGATCCCGGAGGAGCCTTGGGGTGGGGTGATGCAGGAGTAGGGAGACTCACGCGTTATCATGCTGTCCAGGTCCCAGGGCATTTCCACACTTTTTTTTTTTTTTTTTAGTTTTAGAAAATCAAGCAGGGTGGCTCTGATAGGAAGGGGTGACACTCCCAAGGGCAGCCTGATGCACTTGGTGCCAGCAGCCTGAGGGAGGACAGAAAGCAGAGAGTGCTGCATCTGATGGGGCAGGGGATGCCCCCAACAGGAACTTTTCTGGTTGATGTGCTCCCCTTCTAGTTTTCCAAATACATCCTGGAGGAGAAGTACTTTTTTTTTTTTTTTTTTCTGAGTCAGTTCCTGTTGCGGGCTCTGTCTCAGTTCTGTCACATACCTGATGTGTGTGTGTGTGTGACCTTGGGCTTTTCTGAATCTCTTTTGTTTCACTGGGTAGTGGTGGTGGTGGTGGTGGGGGGGGATGGTTTTTAGTTACAGGCTGTAAAATGGCCTGAATTAGGGAGCCCCTCTAGAGGAGGGGACCATCGTCGGAAGAAGAAAAGGGCAGCAAGGAAGAGGAGAGTAGGTAGGATTCACCTGCTCATGGTGAGGGGAATTGAACCGGAGCCGTCAGGATTTTTTAAAAATATATTTTATTTATTTATTTGAGAGAGAGAGGTGGGGGGGGGAGGGAGAGAGGGAGGGAGGGAGAGAGATAATGGGCACACCAGGGCCTCTAGCCACTGCAAAAGAACTCCAGATGCATGTGCCCCCTTGTGCATCTGGCTTACGTGGGTCCTGGAGAGTCGAAGCTGGGATCCTTTGGCTTGGTAGGAATGCGCCTTAACGGCTAAGCCATCTCTCCAGTCTGGCTGTCAGGATTTATAAGCAAGTGCCTTTTATCACTGAGTCATCTCCAGCCCCCTGTGTAATTTTAATTTGAACTTGGCTTTATTTCTCTAAAGGCTTCAGCTGAATACTATAATTTGTGGGAGAAGGCTTGCAGAGTATCACATTTCAATTAGAGACTGTTCTGAAGTTCATAAGAACAATCTAAATTATTTCTGGTAATTTCTCAGTGTATAAAATATAGATTCGATCCTATTCTTGAGCTCTATGAAAATAGAGCAACAAAAAAAAAAATCAATTTCAGTGCATTTAGGCTATACCCCTGTTGCAAAAGCAAAACAAAACCCCTGAAATCTCCCATAATTTCTTCTCCTGAAGTTATATTTCACTTTAGGGAGGAAACTTCAGTTGTTTATTAAACAAATGGGATTCTGTGACCATGTTCGATATTTGTGTATAAAACTGATGAAAAATATTTACCATTGGAATATTTATTGCTGCAATTTCTGCTTCTAGAGAAGTTCTGTTTTAAAAGTCTATGATCAATATTTTTTTTATCAATTATGCTACATGAATTATGTAAGCAAACTGAAGAAGCTTATTTGCCTTCCTACCTCTGAGTCCATCTTATTTGCCAGTCTGTTGCCTGCACTTTTGGACTCAAGGTCAGCCAAGGATTAATAGCTTTAGGTCTATTTGCTTTGCCTCTTATTTAGCTGAATTTAGCTCGTGAGATAACAGCATTTGCCTGTGTAGTTGAATGAAAATTTAGTCTCGACCTTCGGTTATAATTTTGGATTGCATGATTGATTCTAGCAAGGTGAGATCAGAATGTAGAAAGCAAACTCAATACCATTTTTAATTACATTAAAAAATATTAGTGCAGAAATAATACAGTCTGAATAAGACCTATTGTATTTTAAGTTTGGTAATTTTCTTTATGAGAGCAGAGCATACTATAATACTATTTGCCTTAAAGACATCGGTTAAAATCATATTGTTGAACGAGATTCTAATTTAGAAGCTCTTGGTATAATTTGATGTGGCTTAAGCTAACTATCTTGCTGGAAAAATCTAGGTTTTTTCAGCATCTGGAGCTCTGACGGGGACTGAGTGTTACCCTTGGACATCAGAGTGATCCAGGCGTTCCTCACAGAGAGTGGGAGGTTGAGATGAAGGACACTTGAGCACTTGGGCTCGTGACCCATGGTCTTTCTGGAAGAGGGAGAAGGTCACTCTCATCCCTCTTTCACAGCCTCATTAGGAAGTTCTGCCACTGGTTGAAACTGCAACCATTAGATATGTCATGGGCCATGGGGACCCTGGGAAGTGAGAGAGCTTCAGGCCTCGCGTTTGCAGTAGAAAACACAGTTGTCAAGGACATGCTGACATCATTCTTATATTAATTTTACAGGAACCTAGTTGTATAACTGAAATAACACCTTTAGCCCTTGACTTGTTGATAAAGAATCCTAATAGCCAGTAGATAGCCCAGAAGAAGGAAATGCTCCTGAAAGTCAAGGCAGACTCCTTGATATTTGCATTCTCAAGACAAAGACTGAATGAAAAACTTGCTGTTTTTTATGATAAAAAATAATTCATGCTCCTGATAGACCTTTAAGAAAATGCGGTCTTAAAGAAGTACATAAGTGAACATTGTCCACAAACCAGTGACCCACTGATGACCTTTTGTTGCCACACAAGAAGCAGAATGTCCAACATTTTCCTAGACAGAACTTCCAATGGCGCTCATGAGAAAGGGGCTGCTCAGTGGGCATGGCAGAGGCAGGCAGGGAGATTGCACATCTTGTTAGAAGCCAGAATGAAGATGCTGGCTCTGAGATTTCCCTGCATCGGCCAGAAGCCAGTCACCCTTTGCCGTTAGGTAGCTCTCTGCCACTCTTCTAGCCTCAGCCCCCAGCTATCTTCAGTAGGGCTCTGCTGGCCTTGGCAGAGGATGGGGCTGTGTCACAGCAGCTGTCATAGACATCCCCACCCCCCCAAGCCCCCCAGAACTCCTGCAAGGAGAGAAAGTAGGTACCTAACCTGTGAGTAGGAGTAAGGGACTGGCAGGCTTCGAGTCTGCACCTAGCGCACCTGCTTGTCTAAGGAAAGTTGATTCTGTAGTTAGCTTCAACTGCTAGCCTGTGTTCCAGAGGCCAGTTTTTGAGCTAAACTGTTGTGAAAACTTGTTTCCTGTCCTCCATTCCCTCCAGACAGAAAAGTTGTTTGGAAGGCAAGGTGGTTACAACTGACATTTGGGTGACTCGAGCCCTCTTCTGCGTTCAAATAGCCACTGATATGGGGTGTTAAGGCTGCCAGTGCATAGATAGTGCTGATAGTCCTGGCATTGGTGTGTTTGGTCTTCAGTGTGGCCTGAGTGCACCAGAAGAGCTGTAAGTTCACATTTCAAGGTAGGGCATCCACACAATGGCTCTGCACCGACGTTCGTCTTCCTTAATGGAGACATTAGGCCAGCTACTGGCATCCTTTCATAGACCCTAAGACCTACGAAGTATTGGTCATAAGATCTCCTCAAGCTTCCAGCTACATTCTGCATGAGGATGTTAGCCTGTAGGTTTCAAATACTACCCCAAGGTCATGTACTTGAACATGGTGGAGTCAAAGAATGTGTATCAGTTGCTCTGTCATTGCTGGGACAAAATTCTCTACCAGAAGCAGCTTAAGGAAGGAAAGAGTTTGTTTCTGACTTCCAGGTGAGGAGAAGGCATGGCAGGTCTGAGCAGGAAGCTCATGTCACATTTTCACATTAGCAGGGTGGATGTGGTATGGAGAAATGAGTGCTGGACTGCTCAGCTAGCTCTCTGGAGAACTTTCTATATCATCCAACCCCTCCCCTCCAGCTCATGGTATGGCGCTGCCCACAGTTAGGTGGGTCTTCTTACCACAATTAGACTACTCTAGAACATTCCTAATAGATAGGTTTGTTCCCATGGTGATTTTAAATCCCATCGAGTTGACAAACAGATTAGCCATCACAAACTGGAAAGAATGATTCTGAACTATCCTGTCATTTTATAAATCAAGAGATGTTCTGCCCAGGTTCGATTCCCCAGGACCCATGTAAGCCAGATGCACAAGGGGACGCATGTGTCTGGAGTTTGTTTGCAGTGGCTGGAGGCTCTGGTGTACCCATTCTGTCTCCCTACTCTCTCTCAAAATAAATAAATGGAGATTTTTCTGAACAAAGCCAGCTTGAACTACAAAGTAGGACTATCATTCAAAAAAAAAAAAAAAAAAACAACAAAACAAATCAAAACAAAGATTGAGGATACAACAAAGATAGCTCAGTAGTAGTTTTCTCAATGCCCTGGGCTCCATCTCAAACTGTGAGATACAAAGTAAAGAAGGCCTAGAGGAAGGACACAGGTGATTGTTTACACTTGCTAAGGGGCAGACTCTGACCTCATTTGAACTAACAAGATGACTTTCTCCTTTTTGCATATGGTACCATCATTCTTCCAGGTAACCAAGATCAAAGTGTCACTCTTCACTGATGTGTTCTTCTCCTTCTATCCTCCCACCCTCTGCCACCCCGTCCTTCACACTCTTCAGACAGAAGCACATCTTGAGGCGATGAGGAATGTACACTTGCTGTGGACATACCATTCTGTGGGGCAGTGAGGTGAGGCGTGAGGGTCTGGGGCCCCTCAACTCATCTCAACCCATCTCACCTCCCCGCTGGAATGAGTTACAGAAGTTGAGAAGCCTGGTCCCTGTCTGCCGTGGCTGCTCTCATTCTTAGTGGAGTCTCCTAACAATAGTTCGGAAAGTCCTTTGGAAGGAAGGACTGGGAGCAAGGGAATCCAAGACTCTCCTACCCCCTACATGCTTGCCACAGTTTTACTTTACCTAGAGAAGGATCACGCTGAGCTAAAAGTGGAAGTGGGTATCTCCTCAGAGATGGTTATGTCCTTTGGTGCAACATTGATAGGGAGTCCATGTCCAAGATGCGCTGACCTTCACTTGCATAGCATCCTTCTAGTGCATTTAAAATCCATCCCACACGTGCCCACGTGAAGGGTTGCCTGTTTACTCTTGGTGAAGAACAGTCCTAATTCAGAAGCCCTCTGAGAAGGAACAACAATCTCAAACCATGTGGCTAGTCAAGTTAAAATATGAGGTCAGAGTGAGTGGATAGCTTTTCTTTTTAAATAAAAAAACTTTATTTAAACTTTATGTAGTAGGCTGGAGAGATGGATTAGCAGTTGAGGCACTTGCTGGCAAAACCAAGGGACCCAGGTTCAATTCCCCAGTACCCACATAAAACCAGATGTACAAGGAGGCGCATGCCTCTGGAGTTTGTTTGCAGTGGCTAGAGGTCCTGGAGTGCCCATTCTCTCTCTCTATCTGCCTCTTTTCCCCTCTCTCAGTAAATAAATAAATGAATAAATTAATTAATAAAGGCAATCTGGTAGGCATAATATATCCATGTCGCCAAACAACAGTGGTAACTTCCTCCATAGGGTTTGTGACCTTCCTAGCCATAGGCTTTTGACTAGGCTTTCAGTGTCAGGCGTGAATCTCATGGACGGGCCCTCAAATCAAGTTAGGGAGCAGCTGATCACCTCCAGAAACGAATGTGCTACTATTGCACTAGTGGGCACCTCTTGCCTGGGTGGCTAAATATGTAGCTTACAGGGTCCACTCCTGATTAAAGCTATTGATGACTTTTCTCCTGCAGCACTTTGCATAGCACTTTCCAGCCCTATGAGCAACAGTCAGCAGCGAGGCTTCCATCTCAGTTCTAGCTTGATGTCCCATTGTCCTACAGCCCAAGCATATGTCTTCAGCAATAGGGGCTTACTATCTAGCTCTGGTGGGCAACCAAGAGCCTTGGCAATGGACCAAATGGACCTCGCTGATCAACCCCAGCATTGAAAATTTTTTGTGACAACCTACAGCTTCTAGGCACAGCATTTATACTCCCCAGAGGGTATTTCTGCTTGAACTCTTTCTTTTTAGAAAGTCAGATTTTTTTTAAAACTGTGTTTTATTTTATGAGAGAGAGAGAGAGAGAGAGAGACAGATAGAGAAAGAGAATGGGTGTGCAAGGACTTCCAGCCACTGCAAACGAACTCCAGATGCATACACCACCTTGTGCATCTGGCTTACGTGTATCCTGGGGAATCGAACGTGGGTCCTTTGGCTTTGCAGGCAAGTGCCTTAACTGCTAAGCCATCTCTCCAGCCCAAACTCAGATATTTTTAAGGTAGCTAACAAAGAGGTAGGCTTCCATATGGCTTATCCATAACATCTTTACTTTTTTTTTGTTTGTTTGTTTTGTTTTTTGAGGTAGGGTTTCACTCTAGCTCAGGCTGACCTGGAATTTACTATAATTATCTCAGGGTGGCCTCAAACTCATGGTGATCCTCCTACCTCTGCCTCCTGAGTGCTGGGATTAAAGGCGTGCGCCACCACGCCCAGCTCACATCTTTACTTTTGATTAACTCTCCTCCTATATCCTCCTCTCCTCTGTCTACCTCTCTTGACCCTGCTTAGACCATCTCTCCCCCAGTAAAGTGGACAGCTTTAACTAAATACCACCTTTACTGTATGGATCTTGTATCGTATGACCATGATCTCTTCCCGGGTTCCATTTCTGGTCCTGACAATTACTAGTTGTGTGACTCTAGGCAAGTGGTTCAACTGTGTCACACCCTAGTTTCCATGGCTACACAAGGAGATATGACACCTTCTTCGCAGAATTATTGTGAGGACTAAATTGCAATGTAATTTTTTTCCCCTCCCCAGGGTCTGGTACCATGTCTGACTCACTGTTACAAAGTAATTATTTGCCAATAATTTTACTAGTGGAATATTCTATAAACATCCTTGGAGGAGTTTGTCATTTAATAAACTCAGTTTAGGGAACAGAGGGATATTTTCTGTTAATCCAGTTGAACTAAGACAGTGTCTATCTGCAAATTGAAGTGGAAATATGGTAAGTGTTTTGAATATTTCATGGCCACCCTGCAGGAATATTAACATGTCTCCAGTTCCACACTTGGATGTATTCTCGAAATTGCCTCCTGTGTCCCACTTGAGATGACTGGAAGCCGATTTGAATTTTTCCCTGGAAATTATAGAAGTAATCTCTGTCTAATCCCATATCCTCTGTCAGACATGTTTGGAGACATTGTAGAGACATCTATGATTGCCATAGCTTGTTACTTAATAATTAGAGGCTCAGTTTATATTTCAAGTGGCCAAAACTGCTTGGGGAGAGTAGAAAACATTCCTGTTTCTCTCACAGGACCCACCACAGTGTCATGAATAAGATGGTGAGCTATCTGCTGACTGATAGGTCTAAAATTATGTTTGTCCCACCTTTTCAAAAATGTCATTTCTGAAAGGGAAGGTGTCAAATAGCTTTCCCAAGAGACCTTTATAAATAGTGCAAATTCTCACCTGATTGGGGTGAGGAAAGTGAGGTCTTTGGGGCAAGGAAATGGCCTCTGGTTATGAAATTGGAGTGACTTGAACTTTAGCTTGAAAATAGTGTGTTGAAACTGTGATAGGATATTCTTTGACAAGACATTTTTCCTCAGACAAAGAGGCCGAACCAGTGTAGGGCCATGGGGAGATGTTCTCAGCTCAGAAACAGAAGATCAGGACAGAAGAGCAATTGTGAGAACAAGATTCCAAGGTCCAGGACAGAGGGGTTGGGAGTTTTGCAGGTCTTTCAAGTCCAGGGGATTGCTATGGAAGAAGACAGGTGAATTGGTCTTGTATCACTGCTATAAAATACCGAGAGTTTTGGTGGCTTAACACAGCATACATTTTTTATTGTGTTGGTTCATTTTGTGCTGAATACTTGAGACAGGGTAATCTGTAAAGGACAAAGAAATTATCCCCTCACAGTTCTGGAGGTTGGGAATTTCAAGGTCAAGGTGGTGGCATCTGGTGAGGGAGGGCCGCCTGACTGTGTCCTCACATGGTAGGAGGAAGAGAGCCTTCATTCCTGTAAACTCTATTTCTAGTGCATTAATCCATTCAGGAAGTTAAGCCTCATGACCTAACATCTCTCCAAAAGTTATATCTGCTAACACTGTTGCCCTGGGGATTAACTTTCTAGCACATGAATTCTGGGGGACATTTCTCAGTAATTCTTCAGGTCAGAAGTCCAATGAGAATTTAGGGCAAAAACCAATGTCTCCATTTGGATGTCTCCCAGGCTTTGAGGTTGGGAAGCTCCAGTTTTGTACCCTAAGGCTACCTTCCCTGCCCAGGAAATACTACCTCTACTCTGGCGGCTATTCAGGTCATATACTCAAGCCATGCTCAAGCATTCTTTCTCACAAACCTACTTACAAATCCAGTTGGTTCTACCATCAAAATCACATTCAAAATCTGGTTATTTCTCTTACTGTCTCTGCCCTGGACTCCTGCCACAACATTGTCACTGGCTCTCAGTCTACCCGCAGCATAGCAGCTAGGTGATTTGTGGAAATATGAGCCCGACCTGTCAGCCCTCTGCTGACCTCAAACAGTTGTCCCACTTCATTCATAGTAAAAGCAAAGGACCACGGGGGCAGTCCTACCAGCCTGGCCTCCCTGTGCTCGCTGATGTGGAGTTTTGTCACCTTACAGCAGTTACCCCCTACCCACATCCAGAGGTCATCCAGGGAGGCAGAGTCAAGGTCAGATGGGAGCAATGGGTCCCTCCTCATCTACTGAACTCCCCTTTCTTCCATTTCATGTGATTGTCATGCGTCTAAATGTAGGCCCCTAAATATAGGCAGGTCTCAGAACGTTATAAGGTCAGAAGGACAGAATTCTCCACGGACCCATGCTCCTCAACCCAGTGACAAGCCTGTAGTCAGTCATTCTTTGGGTTTGCTGCTCTGGTACCAGCCGGGCTAGAAAATGAAGAGACACCTCTGCAAACCAGTTGTGGAGGTCTGAGGAGGGGCAGATGTCGTTAGTAAAAGGAAGTAGGGAGTTCCTACTTTTTAAAAAATATTTTATTTATTTATTTAAGAGAGAGAGAAAGAGAAAATGGGCGCGTCAGGGCCTCCATTCACTGCCAATGAACTCCAGACGCATGCGCCCTGTTGTGCATCTGGCTTATGTGGGTCCTGGGGAATCGAACCGGGGTCCTTTGACTTTGCAGGCAAATGCCTTAACCGCTAAGCCATCTCTCCAGCCCCAAGTTTCTACTTTTTGTTGCCCATATCAGTCTTCCAACATCCCTCTGCTCAGCTGATTTCACTCCTGGGGGACTTTGTGCTGCAGACAAGCATCCTCAGGGACAGCTACTCCTAGCTGAATATAGCAGCTGGAAGGAGGGGGGAGATCTTTAAAGACAGCAGGGTGGAGACTCAGTAGAATCTACCTGGCGCTCTCCACTGCATTGTTTCTGTTACTACATGGTTCAATGCATAGTTTCAACTGAATACTATATTTATGAAAGCTAAAGTACGCCTGTAATCTCAGCACTTGAAAGCCAAGGTGGTGGTGTGAGTCTGAGACCAACCGTGGGTCTGTCTAGTGATACTGTGGCTCAAAAAAGAAAAACAAAAGGAAAACTTCATGAACATAGAAGATGATTACCAGTCACACATAAATAAAGCCTAGAATACAAGCATCTTACTATTGGAATTCATTATCAGCCCAGTCAATGGAATGAAGGAGGGGGCAGAGTCAAGGGACCTTTTAGGTCGTCTGAGGTGACAGTGAGCTGATGTGTTGTGTCCTGCTTTTGTCTGATAGGTCATTGCTTGTGAGCAGCAGTATGACTCTTCCTATGACGCTCGTTGTGACGTCTGGTCCTTGGGGATCACAGCTATTGAGTTGGGGGATGGAGACCCTCCTCTCTTCGACATGCATCCTGTGAAAACGCTCTTTAAGATCCCAAGGTAGGACACCAGATGGCGCTCTTGTCTCATTAGTGCTTTGTGAAAGTGTTCTTGGAGGGTAACAGTGGTAACAGTTGGTATGCAATTCTTCTCCAAATTTGAGAAAGCCTGATTGCAAAATATATTTCCTTCTGAGAAAGACAAAACAAAACAAAACAACAACAACAACAAAAAAAAAACGAGGGTTGAGGGTACACAGGGAGATGGTGTTCCCAAATGATAACAGCCCAAGGAATAACAGGGCCAGGTAACAACTGCATATTTTTAGCACTCCAGTTTTTCTAAGATACCCCTTTTTTTCTCCCTGCTTTCCATGAGAAAAATTCAGATGCAATTTAGGACTAACTAGTCTGTCTGAACACTGGTATTTCCCTGCTATTTTTTATGCTTTCTTTAGCATCTGGGAAATTTCGGGAGGGGGGGGTGTAGGTAAAAATTGCATATTCATACTGTAATCCACAAGAACCAGCAATGATGTTTATCAGGAAAAAAGTCACATTAGTCATACATCTTCAGTTTTCACACGTAACTTCCAACTTAATGGGAAGTGTCTCTGGAAGATGTCTTTTGGAAGACGTTTAAATGTGAGTGGGTTTTCTGCACTCTGGATTCACTAGGGGTCAGTGCAAGAGGCGCAGTTTTCTTTCCCTGGAACTGGGCTGATGGTCAATCAAGGCTCCAGTCAGGGAAAGTCAAGCTCCCTTGGATCTAACCCAGCTAGAGGGCAGATGGATAGATAATGTGTGCTTTCCAAAAGTCTCTTTCAAAGGAAGGCTCTGGGTTGGCTGGGCCTGCAACAATGTAAGTGTTGACCTTTCCTTATCTGCACAACCACACAGTGATCACAGGCTTTAAAAATTTCTCCTGATTGCAATTTGCATTTCTGATTAGGTCTATTTATATGCAGATGAGGCTGTCTGGCTTTCATCATCATCATCATATTATCCTTTTTATACCTAATCCAGATGTGAACAAGCCACCCACCAACGTTCCAAAAATGATTTCCACCCAAATCCCAGGGCTAGTCTTTTTGTCTTTTCCAAAATACAAAAACAGGTCATGGTGATGCACGGACAGACATAACTCCTGGCTTTTAGAATTAATAGTTCGGTGAGCATTCAGAGGGGACGTGAGAACACAGGGAGCCAAAGGCAGCACGGTGCAGTAACGTGGCAGGAAATGAGAAGGGGGGCCTGGAGTGATTTCTGTGTGTAGTCTGATAAACTACAAATCCTTTACTTCTCATTGCTTGTTTGTCGTGGCAGCCTAACTCCCCAGATACCAGGATTGGGGTGTGACTTCTGTTTAACAAGATATATCTCCCTCTCAATAAAAAAATATTTCATTTTGGGATATTTCCTTTTTTAGTATGCATATGTGTGTGTAGACCAAATTTTCAAAAATTGCCCAAAGTGATGAAGGAGAGGCTGCTAAGCAGAAGCCTTTGTGTATCTGCCCAAGTGCGCTCAAGCTGCTCTTGTATGCCCACAGCTCGGGAGACCTTCCTCTGCAGTGAGGGCACCTAGCTAGCCTCTGCCCTCAGGCCTCTGTTCTTGACTCATCTCTGCTTCTGTCACTCTAGTCACCAATTCCATCTTGGAAGAAGCCTTCAGATGTGGACACAGATAACCACCCCACCCCACTTTGAGGCAGAATAATGGAATTGGAAGACAAGGATCTTTACTCCAACTTAGTCTGAGACCCTGCCTCCCTCCTCTTGAACCTCCTGACCTGTCCTCTTCTGGGCTCCCGGCATGTGATGGATCAGGCGGATCTAGGGACTGTCAGAATAATGGCTCAGCAGATTCTCAGTGCGATTATTTGTGCTCAGCATTTGCCATTGTCACAACCCTAATGGGCTGGTGTGACACTCCTGGTCCGGAAGGAGAGGAGTTCAAACAAACAAAGAAATGTAGGCTTATTGGCAACACTCTATGGCTTTTCTTTCTTCCTGAAAACTAGGGGAAATACATGGGTTTATATATTCACCAGGCTAGTTCCTTAAAGACTTTCCTGTCAGTTAGAATTGTAAGGCTTACTTTGAAAGGTTGTAGATTGGCCAGGCCTATAGGTACATGGGTATGTGTACAACTGAGTGTGCACGAGTAAATGTGTATACTACTTTAATTGTGAATACTAAAAATACATGCTTTTCTCAGAAAAGCTCTTTGGTAGAAAATGAATACATTAAGCCTTTAAATTATATTTTTAAATTTATTTGAGAGACAGAGAGAGAGAGAGAAAGAGGCAGAGAGAGAAGGAGAGAAAGAGAGAATGGGTGCACCAGGGCCTTCAACTGCTGCAAATGAACTCCAGATGCATGCGCCCCCTTGTGTGCATGTGTGACATTGCATGTTTGCATCACTGTGTCTGACTATATGTGGGACCTGGAGATTTGAACATGAGTTCTTAGTCATCACAGGCAAGCGCCTTAACTGTTAAGTCATCGCTCTGGCCCTTTTAACATATTTTTTAAAAGGAATATTTTATTTATTATTTATTTGCAAGCAGACAGAGAAAGAGAGAGAGAGAGAGACAGCGAGAGAGAATGGATACACCAGGGCCTCTTGTACTGCAAACAAGCTGCAGATGCATATGCCACTTTGTGGATCTGGCTTTACATGAGCACTGGGAAACTGAACCTGGATGTCAGGCTCTGTAAGCAAATGCCACCAACCACTGAGCTGTCTCTCCATCCCTGCATTTACATTTTTTAAAAAGTGTTTCATGGGGATGGGTCTCTCTTCCTCTGTCTCCTTTTCCCTTCTTCTCTCTCTTTTCAGTAAAGAAAAGCAAATGACAATGAATGACAACATTCCTTTCACTACATCTGATTTCATTTTTTTTTTTTTTAATTTGAATGTATTTTCAGTGTTTGGAATTCTCTTTAGTTAAACAATGAAGTCCATTTCATGGTACTCTGGGATCCAAAAAACTGAATGACTTCCTCTTCTCAATTTCCACACTGGCCTCTTTCCTGTAATCCTTTTACTTCTGAAAATAAACTGAGTAAATTACTCAGTAGGGGAAGCAAAGAAAAGGCTTGATTGAGTCATAGAAGAAGTGACTTTCGTGAGTTACAAAGGGCTAATGAAGGGCGGGTTACCCGTGAGGCGAGAGTCTCAGATGTCAACCCAGGCAGTAATTACACAGGTTCCCTGGGCACTGTCAGAAGCTGTGAAGCAGGACCTGTCTGGATGTGGTCGCTCTGCCAGCACGCAGGTCTCCTTGTTCTTCCCCTCTGCCTCCACCCACCCCTCCTTTCTCTCGACCTTCACGTTAGAACATGGCATACCGAGCAATCGTGACCTGTCTTTGAGACATTGCGTGACTCGCAATCTCTCCCACATTGCAAACACACGGAGATTACCTGCTGACTGGCACAGTAAGCCACTGTTTGCTGAGCCTGTCAGCATGTGTCATCTTGTCTAATGCTTTTGCTCCAAAAAAAAAGTCACCCTTTCTGACTGCTGCTGTTTTTATCCAGCAGTTAGAAGAGAGGGTGAGAATGAGACCATTTCTCTGAACATTGGTAGATTTCACTGTCACAAGACCCTTTCCTGAGTCTGTCATTAAAATCCCAAAGGATTAGAAGGATCTTAGATATATTTTTCTGCTTAAAAGGAGATCTGCTTCTCAGATGATTTCAAGAATCGGTAGATTTAGGGAAAACGTAAATTATGTTTGTCTTTTGGTAACCAGGTATCCTTTTTTTAGCTCAGTGTCTTTGGCCCATGGTCCCTTTGTCCCAGAGGGGTTCAGGAAGGCAGGTGGACCCTTCTGAGAGCTACATTGTCCACTCATTTATTTGGGGTCTGGTGAAGAATAACATTGCCCAATGTCTTGTGGCACAACAAATGCTTCCATTTGATTTTTTTTTGTTGTTGTTGTTAAAAAGAGGGCAGGCGGCTGGAGAGATGGCTTAGTGGTTAAGGCACTTGCCTGCAAAGCCAAAGGACTTCAGTTCGATTAACCCAGTACCCACGTAAGCCAGATGCACAAGGTGGAGCATGCATCTGGAGTTCATTTGCAGTGGCTGTAAGCCCTGGTGCACCCATTCTCTCTCTCAAAAAAAACCAAAAAAAAAAAAACCAAAAAACAAAAAAACCAAAAAACCCTGGTGTGGTCCTGCATGCCTTTAATCTCAGTACTTAGGAGGCAAAGGTAGGAGGATCGCCATGAGTTCAAGGCCACCCTGAGACTGCATAGTGAATTCCAGGTCAGCCTGAGCTAGAGCGAGACCCTACCTTGAAAAACAAAAAACAAAACAACAACAACCACAAAAAACCTTCAAGATTCCCGTGGGACATGGCCTTGGCTGGAAGTAGATGTGCCCTGATTATCCCAGTCATTTCAGTCTCCTCAGCGACTACCCTTCCCAAGGAGAACTTTCCCTGTGAAGCACAATTTAAGTCGAGAAGAATATGTTGACCACCATTTCATAGTTCCTTCACTAAATCTAGGTTATTCTGAAATGATCTGTCCCTAACTGTGTGAGTTACCAAAGCAGATTGTCACAGGCTGGGTGGTGTCACACAAGCTTATTCTCACACAGTTCTGGAGAACACAAGGCCAAAGTGCCTGCCAGCAGAGTCACACTCTTCTCAAAGCTCCTGAGAAGAAGTTTCTGGTGGCTCCTGGAAGCCTCTGTAAGCAGGCACGGCTCCACTCTCCAGTCTTCTGGTCTTCATAGTCATTTTCTCTATGCCCCTGGGTCTTCTTTTCTGTCTTTTCTAGGTTTAGGGCCCATCCCAATCCAGGGTGATTTCCACTCAAGTGAGACCCTTGCCTCAATTAATTACATCCGCAAAGACCCTGCTTCTAAACGAGGCTGCATTCTTAAGTATGTGTTGGGAGCCAGGATTCAATTCCACTAGCCTAACCAGCTTCACGGTCACCAGATCCCCTGTGAAACTAATTCCGAGGCAGAAATCCAAAACACATAGCTAAATGATGATGGACAAAGTAACGATGGTGGTAATAATAACAATAGCTAAGGTTTTGCAAGTGCTGACATGTGGCAGATAGTATTCTGCATGTCACCAGTACGAATGTGACATGAGTCTCCACAATGACTCTGGGAGGTGGGTGCTATCACCAGTCCGTTGGCAAGCTGGGAAAATTGGCAGGTCGTAGAGGTTCAGCAGCTGACCCCCCCCCCCACCATCCTGCACGTAGGGAGTCAAAAATGATGTGAGTCTGAGGAGTTTGACTGAAAAGGTCACACGTCAGAGCCCTTTTTTATGTTGTGTTTATCGGCTGGTGAATTACGTGCTGAGCAGTGATGCTCAGTGTGGGAATGTGCAGGACAGACTTAGAATTTAGCGTCCTCCCCCGCTCCCCACTCTAAACCAACATTCACTACCTGAAAGTCAGCATTTGTGTTAGTATCAGTGCTCGTGTCAGTCAGGGAGTTGAGGGACAGGAATCAAGAGCACCACTACAGGGGGACATAGGATGCCCCTAAGGACTCATTGAGTTATGACTCCAAATCCTGAAATCCTTCCCTCCTCCCAAGTCCCCCTTCAAAGAACTGCATTTTGTTTCCTAATTTAGAACACTTAAGATAAGTGTTTGAACTGAAGGTTTGCAGAACATGTTATATAAAAGCAGAGAACTATGTCAGAATAGCATTCCTGGTATCTAGAAGTTTCTGTCCATCGCACACTCCTTGTGGACTGCTAATCTGCCAGGTCAGGGCTACTTCTGGAATAGCCAGCATCTCGCCACATACTATCCTTTTCTTTTTCTTTTTTAAAATATTTATTTATTTACGAGAGAGGAGAGAGAGGGAGAGAGAGAATGAGTGTGAATGGACATGCCAGGGCCTTCAGCCTCTGCAGGCGAAGTCGAGATGCATGTGCTACCTTGTGTATCTGGCTTCACATGGGTACTGGAGAATCGAACCTGGGTCCTTAGGCTTCACCAGCAAGCACCTTAACTGCTAAGCCATCTCTCCAACCCCCTTTTTGTTTTTTTTACCCCCATTAGTTTTTCAGTCAGAAAGCTTGCTCTGGAGTTTGTTTCTGACATTCTGAGCTAGAAAACAGTGTTTTAAGTGGCAAGTTAAGGAGGAAGTGATAGAATAGCCAATATTCTCCACTTTGGGTGCATTATTGGATTTTTGTAGCCAAATAAGGTTTTATAGCCTAGTATGAAGACTTAGCCTCTGCTATAACTTTATGCTTATCGGGAAACAATATTTTCCAAGTATCAAGCTATCATTTACAGAGTGCGTTGAAGCCCAGTATGTTGGGAATTTGGGAATGTCCTCTGCTTTAGGACATCTTCAACTTTCTCCATCCAAACTCATGATTGGCTGGTTACCTGATAGGGCTTTTGCTACTGAGAAACATGGATTTCTACTGCCCCCATCTCATTTGAAGGTCAAGGTAAAAAGCATAGAATTTGGATAAAGAAAAAGGAGGAGGGGCTAGAGAGATGGCCTAGCAGTTAAGGTACTTGCGTGCAAAGTTAAAGGACCCCGGTTCAATTCCCCAGGACCCATATAAGCCAGGTGCACAAGGTGACGTATGCATCTGGAGTTCGTTTACAGTGGCTGAAGGCCTTGGCCTGCCCATTCTTTCTCTCCCTATCTGCCTCTATCCCTCTCTCAAATAATAAATAAATAAAAATAAACTATTTTTAAAAAGAAAAAGGAGGAGAAATTGGACCCTGGGAATCCTAGGTTTGGATCCTCTTGGATGACCTGCATATGATGGGTGGTGGGGTTCAGGTGGGCAGGACACCCTTGGAAACCTTCCTGAGTCTGTGTGAAAGGTTTCGTCAGGGATGCAAGGCCCAGCAATGGACTCTTGTCCTGAAACAGAATCCTAAACCTGACTTTTCATCTGGCATAGGCATGTGATTCTGACTTTCCTAACCCACAAACTAAATCATTCCAGCATGGCCCCTGCCTGCTCATCTATGAGAGGTTACTGAGGCAGCAGGGAGCCCTGATCACCAGCAACTGTCTTACTCTTACAGAATTGTCACAGGACATTTTCCCTTAGGGCTGCAAAATACGAGGAAAAGAAATTAAACTAAACTAGTGTGCTTCAGTGTAATGAGTGAGGGGTGGGGAGTGTTTAATGGCACAGTAAGTCTGGGTTTCCCCGGGGTATTTTCAACTTCTCTTCAACAGCCTAGGTCACTTAGTTATTGGCCTTGGAAGCGATGAACCTGGAGAATCTCAGCTTCACTCATAAAGCAAGAAGTGCTAGGAGAATTACCATCGCTTAGCATTTATAGAGTGCCTAATGCCAGAAAAAGTTCTGAAATACCCCAATAGAAAACAATTATCTTTTATGGGTCTCCATTTATGGAGAGATTTCTAATCTTCTGTTTTAGAGAGCACCCCTCAGGATACCTTGGGTATACACCCCTCCCCTCCCCACTGGAATATCCCCTGCCCCCCAGGACTTGACACTCCATTTCCTTGGGAAGCCAGTGGCTGGAGCCCTTGGCAGAAATGCCCCAGAGGGCTTCCGCTCTGTGGAACATGTTTCCAAATTTCTCTTTAATTTGAATTGAGCAGCTGGGGCCATTAGTTCCTGTAGAGAGGTACAGCTTGCTGCTGCTCTGGGTCCTGGCAGGCAAAGGGAATTTAGTTTTGCAAGGTTTCATTTGGTGATCAGGTGGAAAAGCGGGAGCATGTCTTCAGGGACTTGCTGGTCCCCATCCAGGCTGGGTGAGAAGTCCACTCTGTGAGTACGGAGAGTCCAGAGACGAAAAGTCTCAGCATACCCACTCTCTGTGCTTTCTCCTTCATTACCCTGGTTTTTATTACACTGGCACCATTCACGTTGGCTAATTCTAACTTAGCTCCTAAGTCACAGAGAGATGGACAAGAGGACCAGCAAAGAAACAAAGCTCAATATAGTACCAGGGACGAGAAACCTCGGCCTCTCAACTCCAGGAAAAGCCAGGGACTCATGGAAAGGAATTGTTATAACTGCCTTCATGGGTTGGCATGGTGGCAGAACAGGGTCAAAGATAAAGAGAGTGAAGTAGGGCTGGAGTGGTTAAGGCACTTGCCCTCAAAGCCAAAGGACCCAGGTTTGATTCCCCAGGACTCATGTAAGCCAGATGCACAAGGTGGCATATATGTCTGGAGTTTGTTTGCAGCAGCTGGGGGCCCTGGCATACCCATTCTCTCTCTCTCCCTCTTTCTCTCTCTCAAATAAGTAAGAAAATAAAATAAAATTTTTTTTATAAAAAAAGAGAGTGAAGTGATGAGGCCTGGAGGAAGGATTTTCATAGCTGAAGCTGTTTCTAGAGAATTCGAATATAATGGTCAAGCATGAGTGTCGTATCTACAGTAGCTATCTACTGACCACCTCCAAATTTAGTTACTTTAAGCAACAATCACTTATTATTTCTCATGAGACTGTGGGTTCTCTGTGTGGTTCTGCAGATCGTGGCTGGACTTGCTCACGTGTCTGAGGTCTTGGGGACTTGGCTGGGTTGGCTGGTCTAGGGTGACTTGGCTGTGCTCCATGTGGTTTCTCATCCTCCATTAGGCTAGCCAGGGTTGTTTTCACGTTAGTGGCCGGTTTCTGGACATAGATACAGGAAAGGCTAGGAAGCAGGTCCTGTCAGTCTGCATAGGCTCAGGCAGCAACTCCACTGTTTTCCAGCCGTATGGACTTGACCAACTTACTTCATGTCTGTGTCCCAGTGTCCTCCCTTATCACATGGGGATGTGATTAATATTCAGCTTCATGGAGCTTTGAGGAGTGAATGGATATAAATCACTAACAATAATGCACAGTATATGTTTATTCACATTACTCTGGGTATTACCAAAAAAAAATTCTCAGGGGTACATTTGTATTAAAGGAATTTTCTTTCCCTTGTGGCATAAGAATTGAAAGCTTCTATTCAAGAAGAGCCACTCATGAGATCAATCATTTGAGAATTTAGCTAATTGATTGATTGATGATCGCATGGGGAATTACCAAAGAATGAGGGAGGGCTGATCTCTTAATAAATTTATTACTATTTACATAGCATCCCTGTGTGATGGATTCTACCATCGCTATCCCATGATCACAGTTCCTTTGTTAATAGATACACTCCTAGACGATGTAGACAGCCTCTACCCCTATGCACACACTTGAATGTTGTGCCAGAAACCTGTCTGCTGGGAAGCAGGGCTGGTCTAAAAGCCCCGCTCCCACTGTCTACACTGAATGGGGACACCGTCATTCTCTGAAGGGGTTTTATTGTCAATTCCATGTTGTAGGGTGGCTTTGTGATCAGTCGATGAGTTAAATGATGGGAGGAGCTTGACTTCCTCCCTTTGCATGTGAGCCTGCCATTTGGTAGACTCAACTTTTCCCAGGATTCTAGAAAATTTTTTTTTTGTTTGTTCTCAGATAAAGGGACAGTACCAGGAGTCCAAGATACAAAGTCATTGATTCAAAAGTGATCCATTTTATTTCCATTTTCTTTACTGAAGTGAATTATTTATTTCTAGTCTCGTCTGAAAGGCTAAAAACATTGGCGACAGGAAGACAGAAACCCTAGCCAGGTGTGGGGACTGTAAGGAGAGTACCTGGTTGTTCCTGATGAGTTCAGGTTTCTGGGAAGAGAGCCAGGTATTGTGGGAACACACAGGTGAGACACCAGCTTGCTGCCAGTGATCTCAGAAGTATGAACAGTGCCCAGGTTGGAGGAGTGGAGAGGGAGATATGTTTCCGTTCTTCTAAAAGGGGAGGAAGGCAGTCTTCAAACCACCATCTGGTGAGCTTGACTTTCATCCTGGGCTCATGACTAAGATCCTTTCTTTTATCTTCTCTTCTTTTCTCTTTTCCTTTCCTATTTTTTTCCTTTTTCCTTGACTACTTTGTGAATTCTTAGAAGAAAACTCCATGATCTCTAGGAACTAACATGGGTTGACAAGACATATCCTTGTTTGGTGTGATTGTAACACTGGCATGAATGAGGACTGGTTTTGATATGTTTGGATTTTGGCCTTAGGTTAAACTGTGATATTTTAGTGGTCAAGATGGAGAATGGTGGTTTTAGTGATATAATATCCCAGGAAAGCTTCTATTGAGGCGTGCTGGGTACTGATGTCAGTGTCAGCAGGCTGGTAGGGACATCCAGGAAGCCAGAGGAAGGCTCCACTGATGGTCCTCCTGTCTGCTAAACCATTTTCAAATGTTCAGTGAGTCAGAGGAACCTGATGGTCCATCTGTCACATTTAAGGGAGGGCTAGTTGGTGTGCTGGATGACATATTGGATCCCAGAAGATCTTAGTTGTCAAAGAAAATGGGGGTCTTTAATAAGCAAACTGACCCCTTAGAGATCTTGGTGAACTATATAGACTGGGAGAGCCATGGCTTAATAGCCCACAGGTGGGGAAAAAATGAATATAACTGTGGTTTTAAGCTCAATAGAAGTCAAACAAAAAGAACAGTGTGGTTAACATGAAGTCTAAAGGAACAAATAGCCCCACACCCCAAATTAACTATCCCAGCCAAATCAAATGCTGCTTCTTTGGCCCACACCACACTCAAAGTACCACATGGTAGATTTCTTCTACAGCCCACCAGCAGATTTCAAACCAAGATTCATGCACTGGGGCTGGTTCTGCCTCTGCTCCGCCACCATTCCGTCTTCATTGTTCAAAGGGACAGAGACGGCCACCATCCGTGAGCACGAATGTTTTGCTCTTCAATAAAAGGCCTCACACGTGTAGTTTTCTTCAGTGTCCTCACTACATTCTGTAGTTGCTCAGTAGAGAATAAGGATAGTGGCCAGGGGCCACTCACTGTGGCGGTAAGCTTCACCCACAGCAGCAAGTCTCTCCTGCAGCAGGTCCTCAGTCCTGAGAGGTAGAATTCACTGGAAGCTACAAACAGAAAAACATACAAAGAAGCAAATAAACAAAAAGGGTGAGTTCCCCGGTCCCACCCTCAGAGATTTCAATTGAATTGTTCTGGGAGCAAGTTCAGTGTTTACATAAATATATAACTTACCTTGCAAATACTTATTTTATTTTTGAGGGAGAGGGAGAAAGAAGCAGAGAGAGGATGGGCATGCCAGGGCCTTTCAGATGCTGTGAACTCCAGAAACGTGGGCCCCTTTGTGCGCATGTACAACATTGCATGCTTGCGTCATTTTTTGTGTCTGGTTATACACGGGACTTGGAGATTTGAACAAGCGTTCTTAGGCTTTGCAGGCAAGTGCCTTAACTGCTAAGCCATCTCTCCAGCCCTGAAAATACATTTTTTTTTCCAGGTAGGGTCTCACTCTAGCCTAGGCTGACCTGGAATTCACTATGCAGTCTCAGGGTGGGGTTGAACACATGGTGATCCTCCTACCTCTGCCTCCCGAATGCTGGGCTTAAAGGCGTGCACCACCATGCCCGGCTTTGCAAATACATTTTGAATAACATAGTATTAGCGCACATTTTCACGTTCCCTAGATGATTCTAAAGTATAAACCCTGCACAAAACAACCACTGGACCATTTGTTGATGTTCTGAAACTAGAACCATCCCCTGGAAATGTTTGTCCTGGCCTTCCCTGCCTCCGCCCCGTATGGAGACCTGCGAGATGTCAGGAGTGTGATGAGTGGAGTGTGTGGTACGTTATGAAGCAGGTAGAAATAAAAGAATTCTAGCAGAACTGTCAGTCGTGATGACCACGGACCAAAGTGTAGTATGTAACCCTCAAAAAGACGGGTTGAAGTTCTAACCTCCCAGTACCTCAGCATGCGACCTTATTTGGAAACAAGGTCTTTAAGGAAATAATCGAGTTGAAACGAGGTGATTAGGCTGGGCTCTAATTCAATATGATTAGAGTCCTTATGCAAAGGGGTTAATTTGGGCAAACATATACAGAGGGAAGATGGTAACTCCGGAACCTGGAGGAAGCAAGAACCTTTCCTTGGCAGGGTTCAGAAGGCTAATGGCTTTGATGACACTTTAACTTTGGGATTCTGAGCTCCACGGCCTGACACAATGCATCTCTGTTCTTCCAAGTCATCCCAGTTTTGCTTCTTTGTTTCAGCAAAGACAGCAAGAGCCCATAACTATGAAGAGAGACCATGACCCCAGAACATTTAAAACCACTGATACGTAAGCCGAGGAAGGAAGCCTAGAGAGCGGAGGGAGTTTATTATCCCACGCACTTTGACCCTCAGTTTCACCTTCACAGCTAGGAAAAGTGAATGTGGAAATGAGTTGTCATCCTCATCACTCAGTCTGGCGTTGGGCCAGCCTTGCTTGGACACTGTGAGCTGGCAGAGTGCTCCACCCTTCTCAAGACTGCAAGGAACATATGGAAAATGTCTCTCCCTTGATGACAAGGCACGGGTGCCCAGAGGTGGCTGTCCTCCTGGCTCCACCCTTTGCTCCTCTCCTTCCAAAGTTCCCAGCTTGGCACTTCATTTGTCTATTAAAAGGGAAAGAAGAAGGGCTGGAAGGATTGCTTAGTGGTTAAGGTGTTTGCCTGCAAGGCCAAAGGACCCACGTTCAATTCCCCAGGACCCACGTTAGCCAGATGCACAAGGGGGCACACGCATCTGGGGTTCATTTGCAGTGGCCGGAGGCCCCGGCACACCCATTCTCTCATTCTCTCTCCCTCTTTCTCTGTCAAATGAATAAATAATAATAGTAAATTTTACAAAAGGAAAGAAAAATACCCAACTGTAACTAAATATATTTCTCAAAAAAGACCACGTTCACTGGCTTGGTGATACTATGTTCTGTAACTAGAAATGGATTTAAAAAAAAAATCAATGTGCTGGCACAAAATTGCAAGTAAAGAAAGAATGACCCTAGGGGGAAAGAGTTTGCCAAATGAGTTTGGCAAAATGTAAGCACTTCCTAATTAAAACCATTCTAGTTCTTTAGGAGCATGTATGTGAATGGTGACCTACTTACAAGTGGATTATAAGCTGGTGCTGGGGACTAATCATTTGAGAGATGTCTGTTTGGCATACGCTATGGTCAGGTACTATGTCGGGCACACAGTGAACAAAATCAAGTTTCTGATTCCATGGAGCTACATAGAGGCGCAGAGAAATAATAAATACACAAAATGTCCGATATGCTAGGTGTTCATAAGTGCTTCTGTGGTTCGGGTATAAACTGTTTCCAAAAAGGCTGAAGGATGTGTTGAAGGCTTGGTCTCTAGATGGTGGTGCTACCGAGAGAGGTGACTGGATCAGGAGTGCTCATCAATGGGATCTAGTGGGAGGAAGTAGGTCGCTGGTGGTGTGTCTTTGAAGGAGATCTTGTGCTGGGTCCCTAGAAAGGGGCTCTCTCTCTCTCTCTCTCTTTCCTTCCTGAGATCAGCAGTTCTCTTCTCTGCCACACACTTCTGCCATGATAGCCTATGTCACACAGGCCTGAAACCTCCAATTCCATGGGCCAAAACAAACCCCTTCCTCCTTTACGTTGTTTTTCTCAGACACTTCACAGTGATGAGATGTCTGACTATCAGACTGTCTGTCTGAAGGAAAAGAAAATAGGACAAGGGGAAGAGTGGCAGCTGGGGTAGTATAGTTTGCTGAGAGACAGCTTCTCTGATAAAGCAAAGAGGAAAAAAAAAGTCTCAAGGGGGCTGGAGAGATGGCTTAGTGGTTAAGCGCTTTCCTGTGAAGCCTAAGGACCCCGGTTCGAGGCTCGATTCCCCAGGACCCACGTTAGCCAGATGCACAAGGGGGCGCACGCATCTGGAGTTCTGTTTGCAGTGGCTGGAAGCCCTGGCGTGCCCATTCCCTCTCTCTCTGTCTGCCTCTTTCTCTGTGTCTGTCGCTCTCAAATAAATACATAAAAAATGAAGAAAAAAAAGTTAAAAAAAATCTCAAGGGAGTAAAGAAGCAAGTCAGGAACAAAGAATGCGTCAAGACCTTGAGGAGAGATCATGGTGGATACATTTCAGGAATAACAAAGAGGCCAAGGCAGCTAGAGCAGAGTGAGAGCTGGGGACACAGTGGGAGATGATGTCAAGCAGAGAACAGGGCACAGAAGGTCCCAGAATGTCCTCATAGATCCCTGCGATGATTTGAGATCTCTGAGGGGCAGGGGAAGCCATTGTGTGGTTTGGAGCAGAAAAGTAACATGACATCCATGACTTGTGTTGAAAGAGATCTTCTAAGGCTGAGGTGATGGCTCAGTGGTTAAAGGCACTTGCTTACAAAGCCTGCTGGCCCAGGTTTGATGCCCTAGTACCAACATAGAGCCAGGTGCACAAAGTGGCACATGCATCTGGGGTTCATTTGCAGCAGTAAAAGGCTCTTGCATGCCCATACTGACTCTCTCTCTCCCTCTAAATAAATAAATAAAAATATTTTTAAAAAACAAGATCTCCTAAATGCCTTGTGGAGAATGGGAAGTTGGGGGGGGGGTGGAAAGAGCTAAGCAGACATGGCAACAGAGTCTTGTAATGATCCAGGAGGGAGAGAACAGCCTGGGACTGGGATGGAGGAGAGAAGAGGTGGTTGGATTATGACTATAATTTGAAGGCAGAGATGACAGGATTGCTTAGGGACCTGCAGGTAGGGTATGACAAGAAGACTAGGATATAAGGCTTTTGACTTAGCAACTGGAAAGTAGAAGTTGACATTTTCCAAGTTGGGGGTGGTTATGGGTGGAGATCGCTTGGCGGCAGGATTCAGCAGGAATCAAGCTCTGTCTCAGACATTAAGTTGGAGGTACCTACTTGTCATCTGCATAGAACCCTTGATTAGGCAGCTGACAAAGGAGTCGGGAGGTCAGTGGAGGCATCCACAGCAGAGACTGGACGTGGGAGTCATCAGAATGGTGGTGGCATCTGACATCATGGAGGAAGTGTAGCTTCTGATGAGCAGTGGCTGCAGACTCCCCAGTGAGTGCTGGTAAGAAAGACCAGACAGCCAGGAAAGGACATAGAAAAGGAGTGACCACTGCGGCAAAGCAAGATCTAACGGGGCGTCATTCCACCAGCCACGGAGGCAGGGAGCAGGGAGATCACAAAGTACCTGAGTCAGGTAAGGCAAAGACAGGGATCCGGTCCTAGGATCCGACAAGGGGGAGGAAATGGGTGAGGTTGTCAAGAGCTATTTTGATGAGGCAATTGGGTTAGAGCCGATTGAAACAGGAAATTAAGATGTTGAGGATAGGCACACTTGTGTTTGTCCTCTGCAATGGCAGAGAAAGGGGATAGAGGGAAAGATGAACACACTTCCTGGTTCAACACTCAGCCGTATCATCTGTGTATATGAGGATTCTACATAGGAGGGCTGCCAGCGCGCACACACAATCCCACAGTGTGTGTTAGGTGTGTATACAGTGTGGCCTTTAATATATATATATTAATTTAAGAGGAAAAGAGAAAAGGCAGGTAGAGAGAGAGAGAGAGAGAAAGAGAATGGGTGTGCCAGGGGCCTCCAGACATTGCAAACAAACTCCAGATACATGTGTCACCTTATGCACCTGGCTTATGTGGGTACTTAGGAATCAAACCTGGGTCCTTAGGCTTCTCAGGCAAGCTCCTTAACCACTAAGCCATCTCTCTAGCCCACGGTGTGGCCTTTCATTATGAAATGACTGTAGGATGAAAACACATTCTAGAAAGCCTGCCTGGCTATGGCCTGAAGCTGTTGCACTTGCTATTGTTTCATCTACGGAGGACAGCTGGGTACTGCCAGGGGCTCATTTACGACATTTGGGCTGAAGATATAAATGTCTAAGAATAACAAAGATGAGGTTTCTTTAAAGGTCAAAGTCTAATATGTAAATGTTTAGAGTGGATGTGTACGTATGAGCAGTTGTAGTGTACAAAGGATGGCTTGAAGCTGGGGAGACATGGAGAAGTCAGCTGCTTCTGTCCTCTGGAGTTAACAATCTGAAAAGTTCATGTGACTAAGGATACCCATCAGGCAGGGTGGAATGAAGTGGTAAAGAAAGGGCTGAGGGGCTGGAGAGATGGCTTAGCGGTTAAGTGCTTGCCTGTGAAGCCTAAGGACCCCGGTTCAAGGCTCCATTCCCCAGGACCCACGTTAGCCAGATGCACAAGGGGGCGTACGTGTCTGGAGTTCATTTGCAGGGGCTGGAGGCCCTGGCGCGCCCATTCTCTCTCTCTCTCTCTGCCTCTTTCTCTCTCTGTCTGTCGCTCTCAAATAAATAAATAAATAAATAGCTATGATAAACAAAAAAAACTTTTTTAAAAAAAGAAAGGGCTGAGCACAGGAAAGTTAGACATGACTCTGACGAGATCCAGAAAGCCCTTGCTTCTTTTTTTGTTTTTTTCTTTTTAGTTTTTCAAGGTAGGGTCTCACTCTAGCCCAGGCTGACCTGGAATTCACTATGGAGTCTCAGGGTGGCCTCAAACTCACGGTGATCCTCCTACCTCTGCCTCCCGAGTGCTGGGATTAAAGGCATGCGCCACCCCGCCGGGCACCCCTTGCTTCTTTTAGCTGAACTTACACGGGACAGAATGACAATAAGGACGGGCCCAAGTGACCCCTCAGAACTGAAGTAGTGTGAAGAAAGAGATGTTGTGTCAGTTACTTTCTCATTGCTTATGGGGCAAACAAAACTTCATCCAGAAGCAGCCTAGGGAAGGAAAGAGTTTATTTTGGGGTGCAGTTCCAGAGGGTCGGAGTGCATTATGGTGGGGAGGGCTTGGCAGGAGCAGGAAGCCAGTGTAACATCAGCAGGGAGGAAGATGAGCGAAAGCAAATAACAAGTGAGGCCACGCTAAAATCCCTACAGGCCTCTCCTGGTGACAACTTCCTTCAGCAAAGCGCCACCTCCTAAAGGTTCCACAGCTTGCGTGAACAGCACCGCCAGCTGGAGGCTACGTATTCAAACAAATTCCAGACGTATGTGCCACCTTGTGCATCTGGCTTACATGGATACTGGGAAATCAAACCTGGGTTCTTAGGCTTCGCAGGCAAGCACCTGAACTGCTAATTCATCTCTTTAGCCCCCTCAAAGTGGTTCTTTTTTTTTTTTTTTTTTTTTTTTTGAGGTAGGGTCTCACTCTAGCCCAGGTTGACCTGGAATTTACTATGGAGTCTCAGGGTGGCCTCGAACTCACGGCGATCCTCCTACCTCTGCCTCCTGAGTGCTGGGATTAAAAGCGTGCACCACCATACCCAGCTCAAAGTGGTTTAATTTTTTATATCTTGCTGCGAATGGTGGCATACTTCTTTAGTCCCAGCACTCGGGAAGCAGAGGTAGGAGGATCACCATGAGTTCGAGGCCACCCTGAGACTACATAGTAAGTTCCAGGTCAGCCTGGGCTAGAGCAAGACCCTACCTCAAAAAAATTTATATTTTATTTTTATTTATTTGGGAGAGAGAGGCAGATAGACAGAGGTGGAGAGAGAGAATGGGTGCGCCAGGGCCTCTAGCCACATGAACACCATGCTTCCTGTTCACCTGTGGACCATACACTTGTGCTGAGGCTGCCAGTTGCTAAGGCAAAAAGAAAAGTATCAGTCACAGTATTTGTTCACAAGTGGAGTGCTCAGAATGGGTCACATGGCAAATGATGGATTCATCAGCATCTTCATAGTAAGCTCAACAACTGGTTTTCAAAGTAAATTAATGTTATGATTATTAAGAAAAAATTGGCCAAAACTAACAGAACACTGAAGCTTGGTGTATATGACTCTGGTAGCTTGACTTGCTACAAGGCTGATAGTTGGATTTTGTAGAGTAATAGCATAAGTGGCCATGAAACACGTGTAAACTCAAACAAACATCTAATTTTAATTTAAAAATACATGTAATTTATGTCATTTTTTGGTATGCTTCCTGAGTTAAACAAATGACTTTCTTGGTTACTAGTCAAGGTGATCATTGTTGCTTATAAGCTAATTATCCATTTGTAGGATATCTACCAGAAATGATGCCTCTGGTTTTGGAATACTCTTATGCTTTTCTCCCTGGGTTCATCTTTCTCTACGTAGCTCGTGTCAGTAAGAAAAGAACTGTGCATAGAGAAATGCACTCCTCACACATGCATGTCAGGCCGGCCATGGGAGGACCCTGATGTAGTGAGAGGAGGTCTCCGCTTCTGTGTAATAGCAGGTTTGCTGCCTGGAGACAATTTGTGTTCCTACTGAGAGCTTACTTGCAGCTTCTGCTCTCATGTCTTGTGTTCCGTCTTCTTTCTAGTTGAGTGGTATCTCTAAAGGTCTAAAGTGGGTTTAGACCTCTAGGATTCATGGCCAGTTCTCATTCATGAGTAGAAACTATGAACATTCCCATATCATTCCTAACAGTTCCTTTCTGATGGCTGTGGAGGCGAATGGTAGACAATGGAGTAATGACCATGTCTGGCCTCCTGTGCTCCTCATGGGGAACATGAGCTAAAAATAGTCAAATCTGCAACTTTCCAGAAGAACATACATATATATTCTTTACTGTATAGATGACTTTTCTATGGGAACTTCAGCTTACAGGTCTCTTAGTGCTCTACTGAAGACTAGCAGACATGGGTAGAAAGAACATGGACTGTACAGGAATGCCATTGGTTCCTCATGCTTATATTCTACTGGTAGCATTCAGTGTCAAGGTCACACCTCCTTACATGGCTAATAAATATTACTTAGCTCTAAGGGTGTGAGTAAAGGCAATTGGCTTGGTAAGCAAGGAGTTGGTCTCTATTACTCCCACATATATACATGGTCTTCCAAAAATAGTGTGATGCTGTACAGACAGATACCATGGAGACAAGCTACATATCACCATATGCAACATGCAACATGAGATCGTGACAGGCATTGAGCAGGTCCATGCATTACTAGTGCTATAGTTCCAAAAGCTTATTCCAACCCTGGACAACCTTGGACAATGTATTTTCTAGAATTTTTTTCTCTCTAGTGCTTGCTTTGGTAGAATGTTTACTAAAAATTAGAATGACATTTTTTTCCTTTCAATATATACTAGGAATAAAATCATAGATTAATTATCTGTGCTAATATTTAGGAGTACAGATGATGGAATTTGAAGACCTGGCCTGGACACCCTGAGAAAATGTCAGATTCCAGAAAATGTTATATCTAGACATAAATTGATGGGATAACTTAGGCTTCAAGAAACCCCATATAGGAGGAGAAATGGTCAAAAGAAATAGGAGAGGTCGAGATGGCTGGATGAGGAAGGAAGGAGGTGTTTAAGTGGGGCTTTTCAAAGACAAGGACAAACTAAAGTTAACATCATGTTAGCGATGGTGTAAAAAGCTGAAATGGTAGAGAAAATGTCAGGTTGATTAGACTTAACATTATGGTAGCCATGATAACATGGACACAAGAAAGGATGTTGCAGTCAGGTTCACATTGCTGGCAGAAAATGTGAAACACTATGAGACAAACTTGAGCTTCATGGTGGGTGTGTTTCAGAGACCCGAGTCCACCCTGCTGGAAGGATTATTAGGGTAATTGTGCCCAAGTCAAGGCAAGATGCCAGCAGGGGCATGGGGGTTTCCCTCTCATAGGCTGCTCCTAATTTATGCCCTATATCCTGCCATAGAGCTGGTGAGCTGGTGTTTAAAGATGCGCACTTTTCTTCTCCCAGTGCCCCCCGAGTGTGTTATTTAGCGCTCAGAGACAGCCTGGGGGAATAGCTGGCTGAGGTCCCCATTTCTGGAAGTCACCAAAATAGTCTGCTAACAAAAGATCCTCAAAGGTGAACTGATGATACGTGGCATTCATCTTTCACTTTAGAGCTCAGTCCTTCCTCCCCTGTAACACAGGCTTTTATTCTTTTATTTTATTCTACTCCAAAAAAACCCCAAAACCCTCATAAATTAACAAGCTGGGAGTACCTGCTGATAAGAAATGCTGGTGAGAATGGGCAAACTAGCATCACCACTCACGATGAGAAAATTGGAAAAGGCTTTTGGGGACAATTCAGAAGTATCTATCAACATTTAAATTATAACGACTTATTTGTATAGCAACTCCAGCTTAAGAACCAGTGTTATGTGATATATCACATAAGTCCACTGGGTTTAATAGGCCAGAATGTTTAGTGCAGGATTATTTTCATTAGGAAAGATATAGTCGCCTTCTCACTGCTGGCACAAAGCACCCAACCAAAGGCAGCTGATGGGAGGAAGGTTTTATGTTTTGGCTTATAGACTCAAGGGGAGGCTTCATGATGGCAGGGGAAAGATGGCATGAGCAGAGGCTGGACATCACCTCTGCCACATCAGGTGTAAAACAGCAAGAGATTGAGCCGAATTCTAGCATTGGGGAGCTAGCTATAACATTCTTAAAACTTTCCGCCAACAACACACCTCCTCTATCAAGGCTCTACTTCTTCACCTCCCAAATTTCCATCAGCTGGTGCTCAAGCATTCAGAGTGCATGAGTGTATGTGGGACACTTAGTTCAGACCATCAGTAGGGAATGACTAACCAGTGTTGATGTATCCATTGTGTGGCATCATAGGGATCCATGAGAAAGAATGTGGCAGGTCTTTATGTCCTGACATGGGAAGAGTTCATAAAACAGGGGTCCTCACATCTTCCGTGGGGCTTGTTGAGCGTAGAATGCTGGGCTCTCCCCAGAGTTTCTGCTTTAGCTGAGCGGGAAGAACTTGTGCTTCTGTATAAGTCTGTATAAGGGTGTGCACGAAGCTGCTGGTCTCAGCCCACACATTGAGGACCACTGCTTTAAAGCAGTATTCAGAGACAAGAGGTCAAGTTGCAAGTTATAATGTACAGGACAGTCTTAGATGTCATAAAAACCTAGTCATATGTCATAGTCTTAAATGTTATCCAAGGAGGGTGGTGCTCTTGTGCTTTTGAAACTGTTAATTTGTTTTCTTTTGAAGTAGTGGGGATTAAACCCAAGGCCTCATGCTTTCTAGATGAGTACTTTACCCCTGAGCTATACACCCAGTCCTTTTTAAGATATTATTTTGAGATGAGATTTTACTATATTTGCTCAGGCTGGCCTTGAATTTGTGATCCTGAGGAGCCGGGATTATATGTATGTATATATGAACTGCTCATTAATTTTTTTTTTTGTTTTTTTTGAGGTAGGATTTCACTCTAGTCCAGGCTGACCTGGAATTCACTATGGAGTCTCAGGGTGGCCTTGAACTCACAGCAATCCTCCTACCTCTGCCTCCCGAGTGCTGGGATTAAAGGTGTGCGCCACCACACCTGGCTTAAAATTCATGTTTTTTTTTTTTTTTTTTTTTGGTGGTCATTTAAATTTTTTACCCTGAGGATATACTTGCGTATGGCTTGTGCTAAAAGCAACATTACACAGACTGCCATTAGAGTTGGTCTGTGCAGTAGTTGTGAGAGTGTCCGGAATAGTGTCTGGATGAGAAGTTCTCATAGTTTCCCTGCGGAGATTTGCTCAGCAGGCTCTGGCTTAGATGGGATGCATATGTGTACTTTTCTCTGAGCCTGTGCTTTCTGAGGCTGGATTCTTCTTTCCCAGTCCTTGACCTTCACCTAGTGCTGTTTAACCCTGCACGTCTGCCACATTGTATTAGTCTCAGCTCCCGTCCCTGCGGCCCTGTGCTGCGTGGACTGCCGTTGCTGCTAGGGCCACCCTTTGCTGTAGTCTCCAGCTGTTAAAAAGTGGTGGAATGGTGGCCTAGGAGAGGACTCAGAGGCAGGATGTGGGGAGGACATGTGATGCCAGGGAAGGGAGCACCCACCGGGAGCTAGCACTCCCATGCAGCCATCGACTCAAGTTAGACCTTTGGTGAAGTTCATTTCTTTGTTTGTCTAATCAGTGTTTCCTTCCTTCCTTCCTTCCTTCCTTCCTTCCTTCCTTCCTTCCTTCCTTCCTTCCTTCTTTTTTGAGGTAGGGTCTTACTCTAGTCCAGGCTGACCTGGAATTCACTATGTAGTCTCAGGCTGGCCTCAAACTTACAGTGATCCTCTTATTTCTGAGTGCCTCCCGATTGTTGGGATTAAAGGAGTGTACCACCATGCCCAACAGAAAGACAATTGGTAGGCCAGGGCCTCCAGCTACTGCAAAAGTGAACTCCAGATGCATGCGCCACCTTGCGCATCTGGCTTACATGGGTACTGAAGAATCAAACCTGAGTCCTTTGGCTTTGCAGGCAAGTGCTGCTAAGCCATCTCCCCAGCCCTAAAATGCTTTTTTTTTTTTTAAAAAAAAAAACAACAACAAAAACAAACTTTTCTTGGGCTGGAGAGATGGTTTAGTGGTTAAGGCATTTGCCTGCAAAGCCAAAGGACTCAGGTTCAATTCTCCAGTACCCATGTAAGCCAGATGCACAAGGTGGCGCATGAGTCTGGAGTTTGTTTACAGTGGCTGGGGGCCCTGGTGCACCCATTCTCCTTCTCTCCCTATCTGTCTCTTTCTCTCAAAATGCCTTTATAGACATTTTTATAAATGTTTTATAAAAAAGCATTTTGAGGGTCGGGCATGGTGGTGCACGCCTTTAATCCCAGCACTTGGGAGGCAGAGGTAGGAGGATCACTGTGAGTTCAAGGCCACCCTGAGACTACATAATGAATTCCAGGTCAGCCTGGGCTAGAATGAGACCCTACCTCAAAAAAACAACAACAAAAAAAAGCATTTTGAGCCAGGCGTGGTGGCACACGCCTTTAATCCCAGCACTCGGGAGGCAGAGGTAGGAGGATCACTGTGAGTTCAAGGCCACCCTGAGACTACATAGTGAATTCCAGGTCAGCCTGGCCTAGAATGAGACCCTACCTCAAAACAACAACAACAACAAAAAAAAAGCATTTTGAGCCAGGCGTGGTGGCACACGCCTTTAATCCCAGCACTCGGGAGGCAGAGGTAGGAGGATCGCCATGAGTTCTAAGCCACCCTGAGACTACATTGTGAGTTCCAGGTCAGCCTGGACTAGAGTGAGACCCTACCTTGAACAAACCAAAAAAAAAAAAAAAGCATTTTATTCCAATTACCACTCCTTCCAGCTCCATGGCTGTTACCTCAGTTAGTTCTCAGTCCCAGCAAGGAAGAGCTCTCCTTGTCTCCCATATAGGAAAACTAAAGCCATAGAGATGGTTTGTGCCTCCTGTCCTATAGCCCAGAGTTCGGAACTGAGAAAGGTTCCTTCAGCCTCTTTTCTAGGTATTGCTTCTAGAGTTGTAACAGGGCACAAGTAATATACAGGTGGAAAATGACTTAGCTCTAAAGCCTCTAATTGAAAAGTGCCATAATCTTAAAGTAAATGTTATTACTTTGTTTTCTGACAGAGCACACATTACCTTTCAACAAAATGGAATCATATAGGTAGCTCATAAATCTCTTGAACAGGGCCCCGTGGTGCCTACAGAGACAGATAAGTCACACTGAGAGGACAGCGATCCGTGAAATGATTCTGTGAACATGTCATCTGTCTAGAATATATTTTCAGATCCCCAACAGAAGGGTCCGGACCATGGAGGGAGGTGGCCTAACAAAGTTGATGCTTCCACGTTGGATACTTTCAACTTCCTCCATCTGCTGCTTGTGCCTCAGTGTGGCACCCTGCCAGGGCACAGGGCACAGCATGAATGGATGCAGAGAGTCACTGTAGCCAGCCGTTGTAACTGGCCGCAGAGCCAAAACTTCCGTGAGTTGCATAATCCTGTGACTGGCCCTCTGAAGAAATGTCAAAATTCCCAAGAGCCATAAGAATTATAATCACAAAGGAACCGCATTTCTTGCTCTCTATCCGGTACTGACTCTTCAGTGAGATTTGGAAACGTTCACAAAAGCGGCCTTGTCTTCAAGTTGCTTCAAATGCGTTCTGAATGTGTGATGGGAACAAGTAGCTTCCCGTGGCTTTACTGTATGTACCCAGCTCCAGTATCAAGCAAAATATCTTTTAGTGTCTTGTCAGCTTGCACATGCCAGCTAACCCGTAAAAGACTTTCCTAAATTTGCTCTCTTGTCCCTAGGACAAATGACATCACTTTTTTCTGAATGAGTACAGAAGAGAAACACTTCATTTTCTCTTGGCCAGAGGTGACGGGTCTCTCGGATGTTTTTCAAAAGCTTGGTCTCTATATTTATCACCCTCCTTGTTGCTGTGACAAAATGGCTGACAAGAAGCAAAGTAAGGAAGGTTTTATTTAGGCCTAGAGTTCGAGCGATTGCAGTCCATCATGCTGGGGAAGACGTGGTGGCAGGAGCAGGTCACGGTGCAGCTGTCATCAGGACGTGGAGAGCGGTGACCGCCTCTGCTTAGCCCTCACTTCCGTTATTCGATCTGAGATCCCAGCACATAGGATGGTAACGCTTACAGCAAGGGTGGGTTTCCCCATCTCAATTAGCCTAATCTAGAAACTCCCTCACAGGCATGCTCAGAAATGTGTCTCCCCCATGATTCTAGATCCTCTTAAGTTGACAGTCAACATTAGCAATCACAGTCTCTGAAGCAGTAGAATCAATACCACGTTAAGTATGTGCTAGGAATGGAAGTCCCAAACTGAGTGTGATGACACACCTCTGCAATCCCAGCAGTTGGGGGGCTGAGGCAGGAGGATCAAGAATTTGAGGGCAGCCTGGGTGACGCTGTCAATTCCAGACAAGCCTAGTTTACGCTAAGGGAACCTCTCTCAACAAACATAAATGAAGGAAAAATGACAACACAGAAAGTAAAAACCCTACTGATTTGTTGACTAACTCTGGAAGCGAGGCCCAATGTCCTACAGGTTAACAAGCCCCATAGGTGTTTTGTGGGTGTTCAGGTTTAAGAATACTAGGCCAAGCCGGGCGTGGTGGCGCACACCTTTAATCCCAGCACTCGGGAGGCAGAGGTAGGAGGATCGCCGAGAGTTCGAGGCCACCCTGAGACTACATAGTGAATTCCAGGTCAGCCTGAGCCAGAGTGAGACCCTACCTCAAAAAAACCAAACAAAACAAAACAAAACAAAAAAAAGAATACTAGGCATCATCAGAGTGATCCCCACTTGCTTCTTTCCCTTCAGAGGCAACACCTCCCATCCATTCTCCACGAGCCATCTTAATGAAGCACCAGTTTCAACACTGGACATCCTAGGGGAGTTCACATTTCCCCATTTCCTTCACTTACCCATCAGGAGTAGGCTGAGCCAGTGGATGCAAACAGCACAGTAGTGATGGGGACATGGAGTGGTACTTAGTTGCAGAAAGTATATTAGACAAACAGCTGGCTCCTTTTTCCTCCCTCCTTCCCTCCTCCCTCTCTCCCTCCTTTTTTTTTTTTTAATTTTTGTTTATTTATTTATTTGAGAGCGATGGAGAGAAGGAGGGAGAGAGAGAGAGAGAGAGAGAGAGAGAGAGAGAGAATGGGCGTGCCAGAGCTTCCAGCCTCTGTAAACGAACTCCAGATGTGTGCGCCCCTTTGTGCATCTGGCTAACGTGGGTCCTGGGGAATTGAGCCTCGAACCGGGGTCCTTAGGCTTCACAGGCAAGCGCTTAACCGCTAAGCCATCTCTCCAGCCCCCTCTCTCCCTCCTTTCCTTCCTTCCTTCCTGGTGTGTATGAATGTTTACTTGATGTGTGGGTACATATGTATGTGCATGAGGAAGCAAGAGTTCAACACCAGGCACCTTCCCCAGTTGCTTTTCTCATTTCTTTTGAGACAGGGTCTCTCACTGAACCTAGAACTCACTGATTTGCCCTGATTTGACTAGATTAGCTAGCCAATATGACCCAGGGATTCCTTATCTCCACCTACCCAGTGAGCTTTCTGAATGTCATTTTGTCAAGATTCATCAGAGTGCATGTTCTTTGTATCCTTAAATTATGCATTTAGTTTGTGCTGGGCTAGGGATAGAACCCAGGTTTTCCTGCATACTAGGAAAGTGCTCTACTACAAAACTACAAGCTGTAAGTTTTTGTTTTTAACTTTATTTTATTTTTGTAGTACTAAGGATTGAAGTTCTGGCCTCATGGACTTTAGGCAAGTGCCTTGTTATCTTCCAAGCTTTTTTTTTACCTTTAGTTTGAGAAGGAATCTCATTAGATTGCCCAGGCTAGCCTTGAACTTTCAATCTTCCTGCCTCTACCTTCTAAGTGGCTGGGATCACAGGCCTGCACCATCAAGCACAGCTCAGTAAAACTCTTTTTACTCAAGCTAATGAAGCCACTTTCTTTGTAATACACCTAGGAGAGCTTTTCCCAACATGCTCTCTGAGAGTTTCCTAAAGGAAGACACGGGCTTCTGCTCCTGGTAGCCTCAGTTCTATATAGCACAGTGCCAGGTTTTAGTAGGTACTCACTAAGTGTTGGATGACTAAACTAAATAATAGTGGGGACAAAGGACATTGCAGAGTGCCCAGAAAATCCGTAGAATCAAAACCTGAAAGGGAAACTGGCGGTGGTGATGTGCACCTATGATTCCAGCACTCTGGAGGCTGAGGCAGGAGGATGGAAGACTCACCTCAGCCTGGGCTACGTAGTGAGGTGCTGTCTGACAACCAAAAACCAAAAACACAGAAAGGCAGGAGTGATTGTGTGGCTGGCCACAAAGGGGCAAGAGACAACTGTTTAAAGTAATGAACATGTTGCACATCTTTTTAAAAATATATTTTATTTGGGAGAGAAACAGATAGAGAGAACAGGCACACCAGGCCCTTTAGTCACTGCTAACAAACTCCAGATGCATATGTCACCTTGTGTATCTGCTTTATGGGTGCTAGGGAATCAAACTCCAGTCCTCAGGCTATGCAGCCAAGCACCTTAACTGCTGAGCCATTTCTCCAGCCCATGTTGTAGATCTTGATTCTGGTGACAGGTACAAGACTATGGTTGTTAAAATGCATGGAACTATACAACTAATCAGGGTGACTTTTTACTATAAATTGTAACTCAATGAACTTTTCCTAAAAAAAAAATCAATGAAAAAGACAACACAGTGTAAAATATGATCTTCTTCCCAGTGTATTAATTTCCTAATAAAGAATATCGACACTTAGGGTTGGAGAGATGGCTTAGCAGTTAAGGCGCATGCCTGGGAAGCCTAAGGACCAAGGTTTGATTCTCCAGGTCCCATGTAAGCCAGATGCACATGGTGGCACATGTGTCTGGAGTTCGTTTGCAGTGGCTAGAGGCCCTGGCGTGGCCATTCTCTCTCTCCCTCCCTCTGTCTCTAATAAATAAATAAAAATAAAAAAAGAATATCAACACTTTTTAATTCATAGTGTCATCCAAATTTCTCTCTTTTATCCTCATGACTAGAGCCTGTTATTTATAGGCCACTTATTCATAAAACCCAAGCTGTATTAATTCTGGCGTCATGATGTTGATTATGAAACAATAGGGATATTGATTATGGAACATTATGTGCTTTGTGCCCCATACTTGGCATTGTACAAAATGCAGCTGGATAGAAGGTACGATTTCTCTATTAAACTAAAATAGTTCAGATAGTGATAGGAGCAATAAATAGACTGTGTTCCAAGAGAAGCAAGTCCACGTTCCTGACCTCCATGTTCTGCTAGGCCTTCGCTGAACGTTACTGCCTAACTGAACTATTTGATTTGAGAGCTTTGAACAATACTTGACTATGCTGTGCTAAGCAAGTGTCTCCCAGACTTAAATGCTGCTTCACAGGCTGTTTACAGTCAACTGAAACCAGCAACGGCCGACAACTTGGGAAGATGGCCGGGATCAAATGCGTTTGGGAAATTCCAGATTAAGTAAAGGAAACAGATTTCAGGACTTTGTGATGTCTTAGGACAGACATCGTTTCATGCACAATTTCCAGAGTTGCTTTTTCTTTCCCACACCTTCATATCAGAATTGGATTCAATGAGTCATTACTGCTACTGGGACTTTTTTTCTCCCTACATATACTATTTCCTAAATACTACACGGTGATATTCACTTTGTTTTGTTTATTTCAGAAAAACATGAAACTAGGTCCTTTTCAACTCTTTTGGTTCAATGCTTTGTCAGATAACGCATACATAAATTAGCTGCCTATCAACTTACTTTAAGTTTACAAGGAAGAATGGAGCACAAGTGGGTTTTCTGCCTTTTGGGTTGAGCTGTTAGCAAGTTTCTTTATTAAGGGACTGTTTCATGTTTGTGTAGGATTCGTAGTACTATAAAACCAAGGGGGAGGGAGTGAAATAATTGGTTTCATTCAAATATTGCTTGGTCTTGTGTGGGGATAAAGGAAGACATTTTGGCCTTGTTCATGCAGGAGAAAACAAGACAAAAATAAGCTTTTCTGAGTGTTTCTACTTACCGTGGTTGTGGACCTTTAAATACTCCCCATAGTTTCTTATTTTACGGCAGAACTTTCTAAACTGCTGAATCTGAGCTGCTACCCTCTCTGCAGTGACAGAGTGACTCTCTGCAGCTCTGTACTTTTCCATGCTGCCAGTGTCATTTCTTGGAAGGGACATGCGTAGCTCACTTGTGAATTGTACTCCTAGAAGTCGCGCTCACTCTAGATGAATGAGATCATGGAGAGAAGTATGTGGATTTCCTGTCTATACACACTGCCACAGAAAGACACTTTCACTCGTGGCAGGAGTGGGGTAGGGTGGAAACGAACATGGGGTCAAGCACGAGTGACTCGCTCATAGTGCGGCCATTGAAACGGCGCCTAAATGGGTCATTTGGAGAACCTTGGAACAACATGACTGGAACCTCTTATTTATAGGCCACTTCCTCATGAAACCCAAGCTGTATTAATTCTGGTGTCATGATGCACTAAAGAGTTAGCTAGTATAAAACCCATAGGCTTACTGGTTATCCAAGAGCTTCCAAAATCCACTTTGGTAAAACGAGGAAACATTATATATTATATGCAAACCCTGTGGCTTAACGGCCCTGCCATCTCAATTATACAGTGTGCTGTTATAATTAGGTTGTAAATTTGTGGTCAGGCACATCTGTCCAATGACTGGAAGCACAAAAAATAAATCATTAAATTGTTATTAGAGCCTAAAATGATGACCCCCATAAATGCAGGTGGGAATATTTAGTATTCAGTCCTTCACAGGTAGAGAATGTAAGACTGTCCAGTATAACCAATTACCTTTCTCGTAAACATAATTCTTTGATCACCATTCCCTCTGGTAGCTGCAATTTTCTACATAAATTTTACCAGCAGCAAAAGAATCTGGTTCCTCTGGAGCCAAGGGTCTGCCTATTCACTGCACAGCTTGTCAACTCACTGAGAGTCTTCTTCTTATTTCTGTATATTTTAGCCTAAAAGGTAAGATTTGATAAGACCCTCTCTCCCAGGTGTGAGCCAGTCTGGATTCTACAGGCAAGTGGGCTCCAGAGGCAAATTGTTATTCAGAACCAGCCAGGCAGGCAGGCAGGCAAGGCAGCCGAGGCGCAGTGAGCACCAGCTCTGTGTTCCTGTAGTGGGGAATGACAAGGTCAGTGCAGGAAGCCCGTGTCACCCAGCAGTCACTTGCAACACCTGGTGAGGACTGTGCAGACACCCCTACCCCATAAGCATGCGAGACATGGGCCCCTAGCTGCACCTCAAAGCCAGGCGCTAGGGACTAAAGATTGTGATTATTATTATTATTATTATTCATGTCGTTATTGCTGTGTTTGTAAAGTACATTACGCTTTAACTCAGATTTCTCAAGAAGCTGGCATGCCATGGTGTCTTTCACTGACCACAGCTGTCTTTGTGGCAATCTCTTGGTTAGTCAACATCCTTGACTGGTACAAAAAGTCATTAGCTCAAAATGCATCAATTACTGGATTTCAAAGAGTCCTGATTTTTACATAATGTGACTGATAGAAGGGCGAAGTCTCGTGGCTCTCTGGGAGTGTTTACACAAAGGACTCACTGGATATTGCTTTGTAGATGAAAGCCGGTTGGAGGGGACAATGTCCTTCATAAGTGACTTCATCTATTCTAGGAAACCATTTCTTTTAGGCTGGTAATTTAAGGGCAGTGCTGTTGATGACTAGGAGCTTGTTTTTCCCTGCATTGTTTCATCTGTTTATAAAAGTCAGATGTAGACTGCAAAAGAGAAAAATACCCAAACCAAATATTGCCCCAGCGTATTTCTCACTGAGATCGAAAGCCACCAGAAACCCTGCCCCTCAGAGAGCAGCCCTGTCAACAGTTAGCTGGCTACCAGCCGTTTTCCATGCAGGATACAGACACAGCCATTTCTGCAATTTGCTCTCCCCACTAGCAGGTTAGGGGAAATGTATTTTAGAAGGAAATTTTCTGATATGTCATAATAGAAACAAACTTTTCTATATATTAGCTTTTACTTTCAAATTGTTTGTGTGCCTGGAATAGGTTAAGATAGACGCATTTTCAATGCCTGTTTATCTCCATAATTATCCAAAGTCCCCGGGAGGCCATGGATGGTTTATTAGATAGATTTAAAAAGAATAACTGCAATACTCAGCTTTTTGCACAGAGTGGGCTTCCAGTGCACAGAGCGTTACAATTATTTGGAGACAATCTGTAGCCTTGGAAACAATATGGCAGTAGTGACATCACCAGCAATTATGTGTAATTTTTATCCCCAGTTTATCACCAAGGTAACCAGAGCAGGTTTCTCTGCTTGAAATTTTAAGAATGCCGTAGTCCTAAATACAGCAAGGATGTAAGAAAAGATTACACTCAGAGTCCCTTCTGCACTCAGTCCATTTTCCTTATCAAACAGCCCTTTGAATTCAAATAGCATAGACCTATATTTGGCAGCAGTTTTGAAGCGATTACGAAAGATTTCAAATATCCTAAACACAAAAGATAATTTGTCATCGTGTTTAAATTTTATGATGCTCATCTGTAGAAAATTTCCTTTTGCTTTGAACAGTAGTCATATGGCACAGCTTGTTACAGAAGTGGGAGGCAAGCTGACTGTCCCAGGGTCCTATATGCAACTCGTACCACACTGCCAGGCTCATTCCCCGAAACACCTGCCCTATGGCTATGAGCCCCTGACAACAATCTTGTTTCATTTTGCTTTGTTTATTGACTTACTTGTTAATTGCTTGAAGTGTTAGGGATTGGGCCTTGAGCATATCAGGCAAGCTCTCTACCACTAAGTTACAACCCTAGCCCCTCACTAGCAACAATCTTTTTTATTTAAAAAAAATTTTTTAATTAGCAGCTGGGCATGGTGGCGCACGCCTTTAATCCCAGCACTCAGGAGGCAGAGGCAGGAGGATCACCGTGAGTTTGAGGCTACCCTGAGACCACATAATGAATATCAGGTCAGCCTGGGCTAGAGTGAGACCCTACCTTGAAAAACCAAAAAAAATTTTTTAATTAATTTTTTTTATTTATGAGAGAGAGAGAGAGAGAGAGAGAGAGAGAGAGAGAGAGAATGGGCATGTCAGGACCTCCCGCCATTGCAAACGAACTCCAGACGCATGTATCACCTTGCGCATCTGGCTACTGGGGAATCAAACCTGGGTCCTTAGGCTTTGCAGGCAAGTGCCTTAACCACTAAACCATCTCTCCAGCCCCGCCAGCAGCAATCTGAATAGCATCTCTTTGATTAAAGATTTGGGGCAGTTCTCTGTGCAGGAGTAAACGTCAGAAGGCTGGTGCTGGGCAATGGTGCTCCTGGGTGGAAGTGGCAGGTAAAGTGGCATGTTCTTTTGGGATTCTTGGATGGTCCTCTCAGTGGCATACTGACTCTGTGTGACTGAAGAGCCATGAGAGAAAGCAAGGATGCTCAGAGGTTAGGTCATGGTCAATGCTGCAGCCCTTCTCTGGGTCCCCAGTTTCCTGAGAATTCCGTTGCCCCATAGCCGAGCAGTTCCTTGTGAGTTTGTTTATTTGTTTGTTTGTTTGTTTGTTTTTTGATCACACATAGCTTCTGAGGTGTGCCATAGCAGCACTCTATGAGACAAAGACCATTCACTAGTTCCTTGCTGACTCAGAGTGGGAAAAGGTAGGTGCCAAATATCTATCCTTTGAGCCCAGGGGGAAGGGGTTGAAGGAGAGCTGCACCAAAGATCCCGTCATGGTGAGATCAGTTCAGGTCCCATGAGCATGGAGCACCCTATGAGTGACAGCCCTGCGTGAGGCGATGACTCAAATGTGGACATTCAGGGAACTCAGAGTCTGTTAGGAAGGGCAGACGTGTAAATGTGATTATCGGTTGAATCATACAGTCTTCCTACATGCAACTGTCTAACCTAGACAAAAGCAGCAATCTCTTGAGAGGCAGGAGATGCATGTCCAAGCCAGAGCTGTGATGGTGGAGGTGTACGTGTGCTGAGGAGCGCAGACAGCTGCAGGGAAGAGGAGCTGGGCGAGCTGCCTGGGAATGTTGTCTCCCTTGGCAGGGCTGGGATCACATCTACAGACTTGTATCTGAGGCACGTGCTTGGTCACCAAGGGATGTCCCCTAGCCCATCTTTCCATTCTGAGACAGGGTCTTACTAAATGATCCAGGTTAGCCTTGAACTCACTATGTAGCCCAGTTAGGCCTTAAACTTGTGATCCTTTGTCAGAGTGGCTGCCTGGATAAGCCTGGGAATTTCTGTTTTTGGTTTTTCAAGGTAGGGTCTCGCTCTAGCCCAGGCTGACCTGGAATTCACTATGTAGTCTCAGGCTGGCCTCGAACTCACGGTGATCCTCCTACCTCTGCCTCCCAAGTGCTAGGAGGGATTTCTTTTTTTGGTAGGGGAATTTGAGGCCTGCAAAGATTTTTGGGGAATGTTGGACAAGATGGAGAGAGGAGGAAAGAGAGAGAGGAAGGGACCTTTGGGAAAGATGTTTATGATTTAAAAAAAATTGTTCCTTGAGGAAAGTGACCTATATTGACTTTATGTGCTCCAAAACTTCAAAATAATGACCTCCCACATAGTTAAAATAGTATTTGAACCCACAGTTTAAAAATTTTCCCTTTCTTCCCAAACAAACTCTAATAAAAGTAAAACATCCCTATCTCATTTGTCTCTCTCTCCATTCCCAGAGGTGACTGCCATGCTGAAATTGGTGTGTATCTTTCACATTCATTTTAGGAGCTTTTTATTGTCTATGCACATATTTATAATGTACACATGGTTTGCTTGTTTAAAAGTGTTCTATGAGCTGTCTCATAGTGCATGGATAATAAGCATTCTACTTAGCAGATTTATCCACACTGCCAAATAAACATGAATTTTATTTTACCTGTGGCATAGTATGCCACTATTGGATTATATGATAGTTTATCGATTCACAGCTAGGTGCGAGGGTTAATCTTGTCAACTTAATGGGATTTAGAATCACAGTGGAGATAAACCTTTGGACTTGTCTGTTGGAGAACAGTAATATTAGGTTAACTTTGGGAGGAAGATATACCCCAAATGTGGGCAGCATCATCCCATGGGCTAGGGTCTTCGTCTGCATAAAAAGGAGGAAGTGAACTGAGAATCAGCGCTCATCGCTCTCTGGATGCCATCTGACCAGCTACTTCCCTGGTTCTTCCTCCACCATGCCTTGCCTGCTATGATGGACTTGACCTTCTTCAAGTTGCTGTTGTCACAGTAACAGGAAAGTTAAATAATACACTGGACGTCCATATTATCATGACAAACCACCCTGTCCTTCTCTCGTACATGTGGACAGGTATGAGGACGTCCCTGGGGAACATTCCGGAAATACAACTAGCTACAGCACCAACTCAGTTCCATGTTGCCAATGTCCATTCCAGATAGGTTGTCAGAGGGCTTTGTTAATATATAGGAAAATTTTATGTATTCTGGGTAGCAAGATTTTAGTTTTTATCTTTTTAAAATTAATTTTGACACATACATAAAATTAATTTCATACATGTACGTAGTATATTTTATCGTATTTATCCCCCTTTACATTCTCTCGTCACTGTTTTGCTCCTGCTGAACTCCTTCTTCTTCCCAGCTAATCCCTGTTCCGCTTTCTTGTGTGCGTGTGTGTGTGTGTGTGTGTGTGTGTGTGTGTGTGTGTGTGTGTGTGCCCCACTGAGTTTAGTTAGGCTTGCTTACATGAGTGGAGGGTGGGTATTTACTGGTGCATGGGAACCCTACCAGTGGATATTTATGCTACTGGGGATCCCTCATCCCCCAGTCATGACTGCAAAAAGATAAATAAATAAATAAATAAATAAATAAATAAATAAATAAATAAATGCTTCTCTGACCAAGGCTAAGGACAGCGCTAATCTTTAGAAACATAAATCCTTACACAACTTTTCCACTTAGCAAAACAACTGTAGTGGCTTTCCTCCCCAGCCTGTGACCTTCCCAATCACAGACTTTCGTGCAGGTTTGCAGTACCAGGCATGAACTAACTCCCTCCTGCGGAGCAAGCCTCCAATCCAATTAGAGAACAGTTGGTTCATCTTCTAACAGTCACACTAATACTGTACCAGTGGGCACATCTTGCCTGGTAGGTCAGCATTGGAGCACACAGAGTCCACAGCTGGGTAAGGCTGTCGGTGACTTTTCTCCCCCAGCAGCCTGCATAGCACCGCCTGGCACCGTGACAGCTAGCCAGCAGGGAGGAAGCTTCTAGCTCGGTTCCAGCTTGATTTCTTTATGTCCTGCAATCAAAGTGCATGATGTCTTCAGCAACACTCCTACCATCCAGTTCTGGTGGGCAACCTAGGGCAGGGGCAACAGCTTACATTTTTGGCAGTAGGGGTGTGGCAGTTACTTCCTTTTGCTGGGACAAAATACCCAACCAGAAGCAGCTTAGGGAAGGAAAGAATTTATTGTGGCTTACAGTTTTGAGGGAGGGTTTCATCATGATGGGGAATGCATGGCAGGAGCAGGAAGCTGGCTCACATCATCAGATAGAAGCAACAGGCAGGAAGTAGCAAGAGTGAGCTAGCCCTGGTAAGGGGAACTGAAGTCAAACATCCCAAAGCCCCCCCCCCCCCTTCACTTCCCAAAGGCTCCACTACCTGGGGATTAAGTATGAGGCCTAACACAGACCCATGAGGCTATGGGAGACATTTTATATTCAAACTACCACTGCAGGGTGTGGTGGTGCATGCCTTTAATCCTAGCACTTGGAAGGCAAAGGTAGGAGGATCACTGTGAGTTCAAGGCAACCATGAGACTACATAATGAAATCCACATCAGCCTGGGCTAGAGTTAGACCCTACCCTGAAAAGCAAAACAATAAAAAATAAATAAATAAAATAAAAATAAAATACCCTACCACAGTGGGCTCAGAGGTCTTCCTGACCCTTGTCAACAACTCCTAGGGAAGTTTCCCATTCTTGGCACTGGGAGTTTTGTTAATAACCTACGGTTTCTGGGAGCAGCATTGTTCATCTGCTCAGGGTTCCTCTATTTAAACCCACAGGAGTCTGTTGAAAGTAATAGAATTCTTTTATAAAAGGTATTTATTTATTTGCAAGTGGAGATAGAGAGAGACTGATAGAGAGTGAGAGAGAGAGAAGGAATGGGCACACTAGGGCCTCTAGCCACTGCAAACAAACTCCAGACACATGCACCATTTTGAGCATCTGGCTTTATGTGGGCACTGAGGAATCGAACCCAATAGTTAGGCTTTGCAGGTAAGCACTTTAACCACTAAGCCATCTCTCCAGCCCCCAATTCAATACACGGTGGCACATGAGTCTGGAGTTCATTTGCAGTGCCTAGGGGCCCTGGTGTGCCCATTCTCTCTCTATTTGCCTCTCTCTCTCTCTCTTTCTCTCTCTCTCAAATAAATAAATAAAAATAAAATAATTTTTTAAAGTGGATGAGAGGATGCCTACTCATTTCAGAACTATGGATGCTCTGAAGCTCCTCCCTGGCTACAGATAAAGTACACTCGTATGAGGGCCTCCAATATCTCCAAATGAGAGGCAGGCGTTAGATCTCATGCACAGTTTTGGCCTAAATCTCCTTCCCTGAGAAGCAGAGCACCAGTCCATGTGTGGGATGAGCACTTCCTTTATTTTTAGCCTAAGGCTTAGCTGCCATGGTAGCAGAGAAGAAAAACGGATTGTAGGGCGATAGATTGCTAAAGGGCTATCCATGTATAAGCTTCAGGTCAAGTACAAGTCGTTAAGATGCTGCTGGTCTCTGAGTAAGTGTTGGTGGCGAGTGGTATAGTCACACCCAGTGGTCCACCGCAAGGGGAGTGTCCAACTAAGGCCCTTCAGTGAGAATTGCTTAGGTATCTCCACATTAATGTAGCCAACGGAGGATTCTTAGTATTTAGGGTTTGGAAACTTCAAAATGATGGGGTGCGGGGCTAGAGGAAAGCTACAGAACTGTTGTGAGTCCTGTGACAGAGAGGTAAGGGGGGGTTCTTTATAGGCCATGAGCCTGCAAAACCTTGTCACTAATTTATAACCCCCTCCCCAGGTCTCAAACGTAATTACTAATTAGAAGGAGCCTGGGGCGGGGGGGGGAGAGTCACAAGAAGATATACAACTTCTTCATCTCCAACAAACTTTGACATGACATCCATTGTGATGGAGGCATGTCAGTAGATGCTGAACTATGAACAGTCCTTTTAGAAAAAGATTCTTTTCCTACTCACTGCCATGTTCTATAGGTGTGGGAAACAAGACCCCCCCCACCGCACACACATATTGCATTGCTGCCACAGACAGTTAAGAATGTGTGGGTGTTCTCTTCATACCTTTTTAAATGAATTGAGCTAAATTATAGCTTTCCCCATTTATAAAACTGTGGTAGCCTAAAGCTGTGGCGTAAAAAAAAAAAAAAAAAATCAGACATTGCCATAGTAACACTGCTTTTTTTCCCAGGAAGTAATTGAAAAGAGGCACTTCTTACAAAAATAGAATATTGATGTTCATATCTATAAAGGAATTAATTTACTGACTGATAGAGGGGAGAGAAGAACGATGAGGCATTGGCTGCATTTTAATGTGATTGTGATTATCCCCAGGGTGGCAGGCAGCATAGACACATTCTTTTATTTTTGCAGCAAAGAGCACTTTCCTTTTCAGCTTGGTTTGTGTATAGAAATAGTTTCCAGAAATATATAGAGTAATAAGGAATTAGAGAGCACTTTTGGTAAAACACTGAAAGGCTTCAATTTGTTTCGTGCCATTATCAGTTTGATGAATGTTAAAATTGCTAGCAGGAGAATTAATTGCTGTTCATGATTAGTATAGCAGTAGTGTTCTAGGAGCAGCTGAGAATGGACCGTCAGCATTAGCAGACACAAGCCCGTCACAGGTGCCATTGTGAGACCAAAGACACAAGTAAATGAAGGAAGAATGTTTAAGAACAGGAAATGATAACGACGATAATCATGTTCTGGGAATGCTATATTAAAGGGGAGTTAGCATTTTGAAGAAGGCTTATCTGTATATATTTATATGAGTATATATAAAGATGTGTCGTGTATTTCAGGGATATTTCTCCGGGAGACTTTCCTGTGACAAACTAGAATTATTCTAATTTATTTCCAAATTGGATCCCAGCTGGCCAAGGAATGATCTAAACAACTCGTCTCAGATGATGAGCTATCAGGCCCCGTGGCAGGAACGAGGGAGAGAACTTGAGGACATGACCCCTCCCCCACCCCACCTCCCCTGAGATACCAGCCTGAGCGCACCTCTGACAGGAAGTAAGACTAGCACAGTTCTTCTGTCAGGGGCATTTCCAAACAAGGGAGAGAATCTTCAAGGATTAGAATGTAGGCACGGAATCTGAAGCATAGAGAACCTGGTGTGGGGATGGTGGGTGGGACTGCCTGCTGAGGGACACCTTGGAGTCGTCCCCCCACCCTCCGCCACCATTTATACCCAAGATGGTACCGCTCACGTTTGGAAACCAGAACCCTCTTACTCACTTACGTCTTTGTCCTCCTACTAGAACAGGAGCTCTCAGAGAAGAGAAGGATGGGGTCATGGTTATCTCTGGAATCATAGGTCTGGCATAGCTCTTCAGAGGGAGAGTGGTAAATAATGTTTGACTGATTGATTGATTGATTGATTGAGAGGAGGCACATACCTCAGTTTTGATAGGCCTCCTTATTCCTTAGACCTTGTTACTGGGTTGGTTGACACCATTCTTTTCTTTTCTATTGTAGTTCTTCTTCAAAAGAACTTTACAATAAATGTCTTCCTTTCTTTTCCCCCCATAAAAGAAAAGGAAAGACAAGAAACTGTCACTTTCTGTCCACTGTTTGCATTTGAAATGAGGAGGGCCAAGTCACAGGAGACAAGAACAGGGTCCATCTTAAAGTGCCTACTGGTCACTTTCATCTGGGCACATGTAGCCAGCCAGCAGCCTCGACCATCGTAAGTGCTTCATTTGGCCAAACTTAGATTGAGGGCTGGTGTTTGGTTTAATCTTTCCCCCATCTCCAAATTAGCTGTGCATGAAGACGAAACAGACTTCCAAGTACCAGATCTTCTTGGAGGGGAAAACAAATCTCAGGAGGATAGGTATGTCCTGTTGGCTGCTGAAGCACGGTGGATGCCTGCACGTGGCACACCTGATTTTACACCCCACATCCGTATCAGCTGCCTGCCGAGAAGGCAGCCCAGCCTGGGGGGGGGGGGGTCATCCAGCAGGAAGGGGCAGAGAATTCTGGCTGGATGACAACAAAGCAATTTCCTTGAATATGAACCCAATCTTCTTGTCAGTGTGTGGTGATCACTTAGCTGAACGGAGAAGACCACAGGCTCCTCAGTTATCTGTGCCAACTGCTCAGTCAGCCAGCCACGCTTTATTTTGGTGACCGAAATGGTATTTGGAATCTCTTCACTAATAAAGTCAGCCACCATTTCGGTCACCAAAATTAAAGTCTGGCTGGCTGAGCAGTTGGCACAGTTAACAGGGTGACATAAATAACTGAATCCCAACTATACATTCAGATGTCAGATTTGTGGGTATTGATATTTTATGCTGTTTTACTTCTCAAATGATTCATCTGAACTCAGGAAAGAACTAATTAGAATCATAGGATCCTAGAATGGCTATAGATCATTCTAATGTTGTACATTTCTGGGCACAAAGTAAGGTTAAAAGAAGGTGGGACATCACAGAGGCATTTCTTTGCATTCTAACTGTCCTGCTAAATTCAGTGTATGTTTCAAATGGCCAGAAGGAGAAAGAGGTAGAATTCCTTTAAAGGAGAAAGCCCTTAGTCAGAATGCCAGCATCCATGAGGCGAAACAACGGGCAGTTTAGTGACTAATCTTCAATAGGATATGTGCAATAACAAATGACAGTTATCATGAGTAATTGTTTCCTGATTGTGTGATGTGCAGTCAAGGGGGTGGGAGGCAGAGGGGACACACCGGGCCCAGCCTCCAGAGTCTTCGGTATAAGTGGGCCTGGGCAAAATGAGCAAGCCCCCAGGACATAGGCATCACAGTCACCACAGAGGCTAAGCTGGGGCAGGAGGTAGGGTTTCCCCTCTTTGGCACTGGCTAGATAATTAGAGCCGGCAGCAGGAGGCAAATTAAAGCCTTACTGGGAGATTCTAAATAGATTGGTGTTTGTTGGTTTGGAGGCTTCTCCAAAGCCCTGAAGCAAGACTGAAGTGCTGGAGCAGCCATCAGCAAGTCTTCGCACCAAGCTGGGTGTATTGTATTCCTCAGCAGCAATCCAGGTCCCAACAGCCATAAGGCTGCAGTAAGAAATGGAGCCTGTATAACTTCCGATTTCAAAAAGAAATGGGCACGAGTGACACAGCAGAAGGTGAAGTTCTATGACTGAGTCTCTTATCTTGTCTGGGGGCTTATATTTCTTTAACGCTTGCTTCCACACGGAATTTGCTCTTAGGATTAATATATAAACCTATGTAATTAATATTTGCTGACTATAATTCTTAAGAATATAGAGATTTGAATATTAAATGATCCCCCCTATAGGCACATGTATTGACCTTGGTCCCCAGCGAAGCGGCACTGCTTGGGAAGGTTATAGAAAGAAGCTTTAGGAGGTAGAGCCTTGCTGGAGGAAGTGTGTCATCAGGGAGTGAGTCTCGAGGTGTTATAACTGGGCTGCACGTGCCATTCTCTCTCTCTGCTTCCTCCCGGCTGCTGTGACATCTAACACCAGCATTCCGCCACTGCCATGCCTTCCCCTGTTTGATGGTGTCTACCCTCTGGAACTGTCAACCGTAATGCATTCGTTTCTTCAGAGTAGCACATCCCAACCTCCTTGCTGCCTCCAAACTCCCCAGAGCTCTAATGTTCACTTACTAGAAGGAGAGACTTCCTGTGATTTCATTCCAGTTTGTTCCAGTGCAAGCCTTGCTTCCCCGTGGTGGGCGCGAGGAAGGGATGCGATCTGGAGGGAATGAAACATATGATTTTAGAGTTTCATCTTCCTGCTCTGGAGAATACATCTTGCCACAACTCCGCGTGTGGTAGCCCAGCTCAGAAGAAAGAGCTAGAGCATGGAGGCACTGCTCATGGGACAAGCGTGCAGGAAGCTTTGTTATCATGAGGTAGCTGCAAAGAGAAGATGACGTTGATCTATCACTATTCCTGCTGTGCCGTGGCACTTCCGTCAGTATTTCTAGTGTAGGACTGTGATACAGATCCTTCTTAGGAAAACATAGTTCAATCCAAAATACTGTTAATATCTCTTTTAGAGGAAGCCATGAATTATAGCTTGGTTTGTATTTTCCCTTCTGTTTTTTCTGGTATATGTATAAATTTATGTGTGCATGTATATTTATGTTTTTCGTATGCATGTGCTAAGAATGCATGTTAGCACATGCACACTCATTTATAATTTTTTCACCAAAATGTGACCATTTTTAATTGGTTTTTCACTTAGCAGCTTTATTAAAAATATATTTTGTTATCAGCATTTACATAAACCTCTTTTTTTTTTAAAAAAATGGCTGGGTTGTATTCCATAGAATATCAGTTTCATATTATATTTATTCCCTTCCAGATGGACATTTTGTTTCTTTCCTTTTTTGTTGTTGTAATAAACAAAGCTTCACTGTGTGCATAAGAATGTCTGGTATATTGGTATGAACATTTCTATGGTATGCTTAGCTAGAGTGATTAAATTTTTTTTTTTTTTTACTTATTTGAGAGTGACAGAGAGAGAGACAGAGAGAGAGAGAGAGAGAGAGAGAGAGAGAGAGAGAGAGAGGGAGAGAAGGGGCATGTCAGGGCCTCCAGCCACTGCAAACGAACTCCAGACGCGTGTACCCCCTTGTGCATCTGGCTAACGTGGGTCCTGGGGAATCGAGCCTTGAACCAGGGTCCTTAAGTTTCACAGACATGCGCTTAACTGCTAAGCCATCTTTCCAGCCCCAGATAGTGATTTTTTTTATAGTTATACTATACCCAAGTTAATTTTTTTTTTTTTTTACAGGCAAGTATCTTTAATCACTGAGCCATGTCTCTAGCCCCAAGTTATTTAAAAAATATTTTTATTTATTTACTTGCTAGAAGAGAGAGGCATGCCAGGGTCTCTAGGTACTGCAAACAAACTCCAGATTCATGTGCCACCATCTGGTTTATGTGGGATCTGGGGAATCAAACCTGGGTCCTTAAACTTCACAGGCAAGCTCTTTAACCACTAAGCCATCTCTCTAGCCCCCAAGTTATTTTATTTTTTTTCAAGTTATATTTTTAATGGCTGCAAGATTTTATATTTTGTTCTAACAGCTTAGGAGTAAACCTGTTCATTACATTTTTTACTCGACACTGGATATAAATAATTTCCAAAGCTTTATTCAGTAAAATTGTATCTATTTTATTTTCATTGCTCTTTGGTTTTTGGGTGGAGTTGAATGTGACTCTGTATGGCTTGGGCTATTTGCACTTCATCTACATGAATTGCTAGTTCATTCATGGATATTTTTTACTTATTTTTCTCTTAGGGTCTTTATATTTTATTAGCAATATGGTATGCCTCTCAACATTTGACCATTACTAGTGCAGTTATTTTCCTGAGTCTTCTTTTAGCGATTTAAATTTGCTTAAAGTGTTGCTTTTTGTACAAAGTTTAAAATTTTTAGTGGATTTAAGCCTGTCTTTTTACCTTAGGGCTTTAGAATTTGATATGCTCATAAATCACTTTCCTATGTCAAAAATTTTAAAGTCCTTTCCTATTTTGTCATATTGTATTTACATAATATAAATATGCAAAGATTTGGGGTATTTGGACTTTTTAATCCATCTGGAACTTATTTTTCTGATCAGTTCAAGGTGAAATGTAATTATACTTATTGAAATATAAATAACCTATTATCTCACCAGAGGGCACATCCTCCATTTTCCATCACTACATGGATTAAGTCATTTTTGCCAAGTGATTTGAAATATCTACTAATCTGGGATAGAGAGATGGCTTAGCAGTTAAAGGCACTTGCTTTCAAAGCCTGCTGGCCAAGGTTTGATTCCCCAATGCTCATGTAAATCCAGATGTCTGGAGTTTGTTTGCAGTGGCAAGAAGCTCTGACACATCCATACTCTCTCTCTCTCTCTCTATCTATCTATCTATCTATCTATCATCTGTCATCTATCTATCTCTTAAATAAATAAAATTATTTTTTAAATGCACTTGCTTGAAATATCCACTAATCCTAAAATCTCACATATATGTGGTCTGTTTCTGTACTCTTTATTCTGTGTTTAAAACAGATATGTACTATTTCCATTATTTTAAGATATTTTAAACAAATATTTTATTTATTTATATTTATTTATTTATTTGAGAGAGAGAGAGGATAGCTGGGTGTACCAGGACCTTCTGCCACTGCAAACTCCAGATGTATGCACCACTTTGTGCATCTGGCTTTACATGGGTACTGGGGAATCAAATCCAGGCCAACTTATTTATACAAAATAAAAGAAAAATCCTAGGAAGAGATTAGAATATCTAGTAAATTGCTGGAGAGAGAGGGAAAGAAAGAGAGACAGACCGACAGAAAGAGAGAGAATTGGCATGTCAGGGCCCCCAGATGCTGGAAATAAACTCCAGATGCCTGCATCACTTTGTGCATCTGGCTTTACATGAATATTGGGGAATCAAACCCAGGCCTTCAGGCTTTGCAAGAAAAAGCCTTTAACTACTTACTGTGTCATCTCTCCAGTCCCAAGATGTTTTTTTTTTTTTTTTTTAAATCTGGAAGAGCAAAATCTGATTTTAAAATAATGCCTGGGCCTGCTTTTCTCAATTCACTTCTGCAGAAGCTATTCATTTTAGGATGGGCAGTAGTAATCTAAGAGGCGGATTCCCTGGGGCTAGAATGGAAAATTTATTTAGTCAAGGTACCATCCTTATGCTTCTAGTTTCTCACCCTATTCATAAACATTACCAACTCTTGAGTAATCATGAGGGGGAAACATGCAGACTTTTCTCTCTGCTATTCATGCTAAGACATCTTCCCTGTGCCATCACTCAAGTGGCCCTAGCCAATTTGTGGGATGTAAGAGGGCTTCACGCACATGCCTGGTGAGAGTGGTTGGCAGCCTGGGCTCAGCTTCAAAGCCCCTTCTCCTTGCACGTGGTCTCTCCAGTAGCAGAGTTGGAGTCAGTTCTGTTCAGGGACCCAAGGGCAGGAGTTCTAAGAGGCAGGAAGTGGAGGCTGTCATTTTGTAAGGTCTGACTTCCTGAGTTGGCACCACATCACTTCTGCCAGATCCCGCTGGTCACAGTGTTGGCGGAGCCTGCCAGATTCCAGGTGTGGGCATGGACCCACCTTTCAGCGCAAGAGTGTCAAAGAGTTTGCACGCGGCAGTTTGTAACAATTAGTTTGGGTTTGCTACATTGCATGTAGAACCTAAATCAGAGCCATGGAAGGCTTTCACTGTTTTATGAACTATCTTTAAAACTCCATCCCTTGGGCTGGAGAGATGGTTTAAGAAGCACTTGCCTGCCAAGCCTAATGACCCAGATTTGATTCTCTGAGTCCCACGTAAGCCAGATGCACAAGGTGGCACATGCATCTGGAGTTCATTTGCAGTGGCTAGAGGCCCTGGTGCATCCATTCTCTCTCTTTCTCTCCCTCTCTCTGTCATAAATAAATAAGTAAAAAGTAAAAACCCAACCCTTGAAAGTACTTGTTTATTACAGGCAGTAACTGGGAGTGATCATTCGCTTTACTTGTGTTTTCAAATATCCTTAGTATGTACAATTCAGTTGGCTGAGCATTGTAGAGGTGAGACTATAGCCAGGATGTTAGTGTTTATGTGAGACTGGAAGAGTCCTGTCACCCTGGCCCTGATTTAGCTTGTCTGCCTTTACATGTGTGAGCACCCAGTGACAATAAGGACACATCTGTTGAAGGAAGAATAAACCCAAGTCCTTATTAAGCTGGGTCTATGATCTGCTGGTACATAAAAGTCATTAGGGATTGACCACAATTATATGAGTACTCTGCAGTATTTGAGAATGCTAGGATAAAGCTGTTGTTTGAAATACTATTATTACTTACAAATACCTTGATGTATTCTTTGGCAAGTGGAAATGAGGAAAGCATTTCTTCCTGATGCATAAATGGTGCCATCCTTTTTTGGTGTCAAATCCCCATGACTTATTATGTCTTTTGTTTTAGCCCAATCAAACATTCTCTGTTTATCTTTTGAACCTTTGCTGAAAGAGTCACAAGGACTTTCACAATAGAACAAGATTCTCAGAAACAGACAGTGGGTTGTGTTTTTAACCTGAGAAATTAAAAAGGCTCTGTTCAGTGGGTCAGAGGATTTTTTTAGTGTCACTTTTATCACAATTACAGTATGAGAGAGAATTGATTGTACATCATTTATATGTGACCCTCTTAAGTTGTTAAATAGCATTAAAGCTTAGGGTCCTTCCATCCTCCCATATGACCTTGAAATATGGTCATATGATGGAACAGAAAGAATGATTTGTCTCAGCTAAGAGTAGGAAGTCATTCTTTTCTGTGTCCTGGCATCTCTCCTGCTGCATCTCACACGGAGTAAGTACTCAATCCATATTTATTGAGTGAATGGCCAGGGAAATTATTTGAACGCACAGACCTCCTCTCCCCAGTCTTTTGTTCGCCCTATTGAACCCTATTGTCTCACAACATACTGTGATAATAGACTGCTCTGCTTCTGAGCGAAAGTGAATGTTGGGTTCTTGCAACTTTGCGAGCACAAGTTGTAATTGCTGTAGGCAGTGCCCTTTGGAGGCCTTTCTGATACACAGAAGCCTTAAAGCAAAAATCAAAGACACCTCTGCCTCCTGCAATTATTCTGTTGCTGAGGGGCTTGACACATGCACCTCCTGCCCTTTTCTCGGCACAAAAGCACTCGCTAGGCCTGCTGAGTACAGAGCACGACATTCCTGCCAAGGGCCTGTGTCAAGGGCTGTGTGAGCATTGCTGATCCCAGAACAATCTTGACTCGTGGAAGGACAACGCTGCTCCTTCCTTCACCTCAAGTAGAGGCTTCAGTGTTGGGCATGAGCTGGATGTCGCGAGTCTGTGTTTTAAAGTCTGAGGGGCTGGTTTCATACTCACATTGATTGACTTTCTCACCCTTCTTGCGGGACTGCTTTTATTTTTTGAAATATGTTTCCTGAAATGATATTGGAAATAGCAGCTTTGTTCTATATTGCAGTTAAAGATCCATTCTCATGTTCCCGTGGGCTTTACCTAGTGGACTCTCCTATTCCTTTGCTACCCAGTCTTCAAGAAAGACTGCACCTAAAGACCACCCAACATTCCTGTAGTAGTAGGGCCACAAAGTCAGGGTAGTCAGAGGCCAAGCAGACAGTGAAAATGAGGGAAACTGGGGCTTGAGGTGTGGCTCAGTAGTTTAAAAAGTGTTTGCTTATAAAACTTGATGGCCTGGGTTCAACTCCCCAGTACCCATGTAAAGCCAGATGCACAAAGTGGCGTACCTACGTGGAGTTCGTTTTCAAGGACAGGAGGCCCTGGGGAGCCTAGTAGCCTATTAGCGAATTCATTCTCTCTATCTTTCTTCCTCTCTTTCTCTCTCCCTTTCAAATAACCAATTTTTAAAAATAAAAATAAAAAGAAGGGAAATGTCTGGGTGCAAAAGAAGGCAGTGGGAGAGACAGGGCCAGGGGCTAGACCAGAGGCTATGCCCTCACTGAAGACACTCAGGATCTTTTACTTTTAAGACTCTTCAGGCCAAACAAAACACATCTAACAAAATCTGAAGCTAAACTACTTCCCAAAGATTCGTTTTCTCTGTGGAATCTACAAATTGAAATCTTCAAAGAGGACCTCTTGAGACCGGTAAAGTCATGGGTATTACCATCATCTGCCATTTTCCCCTAAAGATGCCAATAAGCATGTGAACACTGCAAGTGACCCTTGAACACTAAACAAAAAGATGACAGTGAAAACAGTAAAGAGGGCTGGGGAGATGGCTTAGCAGTTAGGCGCTTGCCTGTGAAGCCTAAGGACCCCGGTTCAAGGCTCAATTCCCCAGGACCCACGTTAGCCAGATGCACAAGGGGGCGCATGCATCTGGAGTTCGTTTACAGAGGCTGGAAGCTCTGGTGCGCCCATTCTCTCTCTCTCTCTCTCTCTCTCTCTCTCTCTCTCTCTCTCTCTCTCTCCTTCTCTCTGTTCTCTCAAATAAATAAATAAACCAAAAATTAAAAAAAAAGACAATGAAAACAGTAAAGTTGGCTAGGTCCACTCAGCCATACAACTTGAATTAGTGTCTCTACAAAATTATGAATTGCTGTATGTAATAAACCACTGGGGTGTTTGCAAAAGAATCAAAAACCCGTCCTAGTAAATTTCACTTTCAATTTTTTTTTTAAATCCTTATGCCATTAGATCTTTACACATACCCACTCCCTTATTGATTCAAACCACATTTTTCTATTTCAATCCATTCTCAAATCTTTAGGGAGGTTTTCTCTGTTCTCTCAGAGTAGAACCATATGCATCTCATTTGCGGTGTTTGTATTTCATGAGACTGATCATCAGCCACTGGTCCAGCATGCCAATGTCATCTTACCACCTTATCCTAGCGACAGTGCCGGATCTGCAGTAGCAGCTCCTCACTGGACCTTCCCCCTACTATAGCTCTAGGCTGATCTCAAACCTGCAGCAATCCTCCTACCTCAGCCTCCCAAGTTCTGGGACTAAAGGCATGCACCACCTGGCCACTTAGTGTTTCTGAAAATCGCCTTTGTGCCTGTGAATATAATTGTGTGTGCCACTGTGTGGAGGTCAGAGGACAACTTTGGATGTTGGTCCTTGCCTTCTACCTGGTTTGAGGCAGGGTCTCCTCTAGCCTGTGAGCTTCCGGGGTTCTCCTCCTGTCTCTGCCTCCCATTTTGCCATAGTAGGGCTGGGATTACAGATATTCCTGTGTACAGCTTTATGTAGATTTTACAGACTCCAAACTCAGGCCCTCATGCTTACGTAGAAAGCACCTTAGCCATTGAGACATCTCCCCACCACTTAGTATGTTTTTGAGGCTTATCCACATGATAATGGCAGATACCAATAGCCTATTCTATGATTGAAGAGTATCCCTTTGTATTTCTGAGCTGCAATTTGTTTATCTATTCAGACATTGATGAATATTTTGGACTGAGTTTTAGCTGTTTTCACCTTTTTACTATATGGGGAGTGCTGACGTGAGCCTGCATAAGTGTGTATTTGTTCTAAGCACTTGTTTCCAATCTTTCACTCATAAATCTGGGAGTGAAATTGCTGGGTGATTTCTTTTTTCTTTTCAAAAAAATTTTTTTTATTAAAAGCTTCCATGATCATAAAAAATATCCCATGGTAGTGCCCTCCCTCCCCCCACTTTCCCCTTTGAATCTGCATTCTCCATCTTATCCCCTCCCCCCCTCAGTCAGTCTCTCTCTTATTTTGATGTCATGATCTTTTCCTCCTATTATGATGGTCTTGTGTAGGTAGTGCCAGGCACTGTGAGGTCATGGATATCCAGGCCATTTTGTGTCTGGGGAAGCATGTTGTAAGGAGTCCTACCCTTCCTTTGGCTCTTACATTCTTTCTGTCACGTCTTCAGCAATAGACCCTGAGCCTTGGAAGGTGTGATAGAGATATTGCAGTGCTGAGCACTCCTGTCATTTCTTTCCAGCACCATGATGCCTTCTGAGTCATCCCAAGGTCACTGCCATCTGAAAAGAGAAGATTCTCTACCAAAAGTGACAGTAGTGTTAATATAAGGGTATGAACATTAAGAGAAGTGCTTACTGGGCAGTTTGATAAGCATAGTATATACATTTGGCCAGAGAGCAGCAGACGTTATACCCCCAGGGCTCATGACTACCCCTGTTTTGAGTTTTCAGTATCAGGGTTGTATTCCCTCCCATGAAGCAGGCCTTCCCTGGGTGATTTTTTTTGAGGAAACAGCCCTGCTATGTATAAAGGTTCTGCTTTCTCTATATCCTTTCCAGTAATGCTGTTTCCCATTTCTTAAAAATTATAATCATCCCTGGAGGGGTAAAGCGGCTCCGCACTATGCTTTTGATTACATTTCTCTAATGACTAATGATGCTGAATACATTCATGTACTAATTGGCATTTTTGTGTCCTACTATGTAGCTCTGGCTAGCCTGGAATTTGCTATGTGAACTTGCAGTGATCCTCCTGCCTCTGCTTCCCCAGGGCTGGAATTATAGACATACACCATTACACCCAGCCTCCTTTGTTCAGTTTTTAAATTTAGCTAATTGTCTTTTGGTTAAGTTGTAAGCTATTCTGAATAGAAGACCTTCATGAGATATATGATTTATAAATATTTCAGTATTTTCTCCCATGCTGTGGGCTTCCTACTTTCTTGATGGCATCCTTTGAGATACATAACCTTCAACTTTGATGATGCCCAACTTATTTTCTTTTATTGTTTGTACTTTTGGTGTCACACCTAAGAGTTCATTGCCAATGTCAGGAAGATCTCACATGTTGTTTTTCTCAGAGCTACATGGGTTTTGGCTCTTATGCTTAGGATTTTAATCAATTTTGAATTGTTTTTAATATATGGCATAAGATATGGCTCCAACTTTATCTTCTGCATGTAGACATCGAGTTTTTCCAGCACCATTTGAAGAGACTATTCTTTCCCAACTGAATGGACTTGGCACTCTCACTGAAGATCAATTAAAGATTAATAGGATTATTTCTAGCCTCAGTTCCATTCTTCTATCTATGTCTATTCCGGTGCCAGTTCCACAAGGCTTTGATTGCCATTGTTTTCTAATAAGTTTTGGAACCAGGAAGTAGGAGTCTTTGTTCTTATTTTCCAGTGCTGTTTTGGTACTTAGTAATTTTTTTCTGTGTAACTGACAATACCCTACTCTTTTGCACATAACTCTTCTCTGTCCTTCATGTTCTGAGATGCACACTTCTTCAGGTCTTCAGTTCTTCTCACAGTCGCGAATGTTTTAAGGGACTTGTTCTGATTTACTTTGTTTCTATGGCGTAGTGTCATGCTTTGAATATGAAATGTCCCTTGTACGATCATATATGAAACTTCACCTCCAGCTAGTGACACTATTTTGGGAAGTTTTGGAATTTTTTTTTTTTTTTTTGCATAGGTCACCCGAAGCAGGTTTGGGGATACCCGGTCTTTGGCCCCTTCTTGTCTTGCCTCTCTGCTTCCTCTTGGCCACGAGGTGAACAGCCTCTTTCTCCAGGTGCTCCTGCTGCCATGATGTTCTCTTCCAAGTGAACAGGTCCAAGAGACCTGGACCTGAGCCCTCTGAAACCACGAGCTCAAATACACCTTCCATCATTAAAGTTGCTTCTGCCAGGCACTTGGCACAGTAATGAAAAAGCAAAATCTAATACAGGAGCCGGGTGTGGTGGCGCATGCTTTTAATCCCAGCACTCAGGAGGCAGGGGTAGGAGGATTGCCGTGAGTTCGAGGCTACCGTGACACTCCATAGTGAATTCCAGGTCAGCCTGGGTTAGAGTGAGACCCCATCTCGAAAAATCAAAAAGAAAAGAAAAAAAAAAAAAAGAAAATCTAATACAGGTATGATGAGCTGCAGGCGGGGTGCTAACAGCTGACAGACATCCTTCTCAGCCCCATACAGTTGGAACTTGTTTTTTTCAAATTTTTTTTTGTTATTTTATTTATTTGAGAGCAACAGACAGAGAGAGAAAGAGACAGAGATAGAGTGAGAGAATGGGCGTGCCAGGGCCTCCAGCCACTGCAAACGAACTCCAGATGCGTGCGCCCCCTTGTGCATCTGGCTTACGTGGGTCCTGGGGAGTCAAGCCTCGAACCAGGGTCCTTAGGCTTCACAGGCAAGCGCTTAACCGCTAAGCCATCTCTCCAGCCCACAGTTGGAACTTTTAACAAATTGAGGAGAAATTTTGTATGGACACATCATGTGTTGGTATCACCATTGCCCTCCTCCCTGCCCCCACCCTGCTGAGAGCCCTCCTTAGAGGGGCTGCTGGTGTTCATCGTGGACTTGTGGGTTGTGACTTGTGAGAGCGGCAGCCTGGCATTGTGGGGAGGGCCCTGCGTCTCTGCATATTCCTTCCCACCCTGTGGCTCTTACATGCTTTCCATCCCCTCTTCCACAAACTTCCCTGAGCCTTGGTGGGTGTGCTTTAATTCTACGGTAGTGTTGAGTTCTCGGCATCTTCTGCTTTGGTGTGTTTTGAGAACCCTCAGTGTGGGTCTCCATCGCCCTGGCCCAGGTTAGCAGGCTGGGTGGAAGCGGCGCTCTTGCTCCTCTCACGGGTTCCTCTGGGGTCTCACCCGGGCCCTGGCTGCTGTGTGAGGGGCGCTTCATCTCCTGTCAGGGAGTCAGCTATTTGTCCTTATCTTGTTGGTAGACTATGGTTGTCCTTGGCTCTTGCTGCTTTCTGAAAAACAAAAATCAGATTCTCCAATGGAGAGTGAGGTCAGGATAGGTTGAAGTTGGTAAGCATTGTACATTTAGAGAGAGTTGGATGGGCGAAGCCTCTCTTTTGGGTGAAGGCTAGTGGAAGCTTATCACTGGAGTCTATTATCTTGGTCTCCATAGGGAGAACTCTTTTTAAACATCTTTCTTCTGTTAGTTTATTTACTTATTTTTTCTTTATTTTTTCAATAATGTATACAGTGCATTTTGATCCCGCTCCCTCCTCTCTCTTCCCCTCCCATGAAAACCCTTTTTCTTCCCATTAGATCTCCATCCTCTTTTCATGACTTGCTTAATTTTTTGACCCATTAATTTAAATTAGGATTGCTTGCTTAATCATGGGTGGGAAGTTATTTACTGGAGGGTGGCAATCCCCCAGTGGCTGCACCCCTGAAGGACATGACTCTCCCTCTCTCAGCAATCACCAGTTTCAACCACTATCCACTCTGGGAGGTACGGGGTCTCATGGACCCCTCTCTCATCCATGACGAAATACTGGTGGATTTGATTATGTGCAGGTATGCTATATTTGTTATGTTATTTGTGGCGACATCTGCTGTGAGTCGATTAGTGTAGTGGACTTGTCCTATCCAGAAGACACCAGTCTAGAGCCTCACTTTCCCAACTTCCCACTCTTACATTCTCTCTGCCCTTTCTTCCATGAGGTTCCCTGAGCCTTGAAGGTTGGGTTTAGATGTCATATTTAGGAAAAAAGCACAAACAAGTCACTTATTCTTGGTAACTCTGCATCTATGCATCTCTGTATTCAGCTCTACCCTTTGCATAAAGAAACTTCTGTGTTTGAGTCTGCAAGCTATACCAATATGTGTGAACAAGCATAGATATTTAGAAGGTAGTTTGATATGCTGTCCAATTATCATATCCACAGTATGAGAGTCCTCTCTAGGACCTAGGTCGCTAGCTACAGACTTGTGGCCAGACTTATAGGACCAGGCATAGTTTTTTTTTTTTTTTCCTATAGATTGGGTCTCAAATTCGATCATAAAGTGGATGGATACTACTGTAATCTTCATGCAACTATTGCACTAGTGGCCATATCTTGCCTGGCAGATAAGTTGTAAAATACACAGGGCTCCATAGCTGGGTAGGACTATTGATGGCTTTTCTCTCCAAGCAGCTTGCATAGAACCTTCTGGTCCCAAGAAAGCTAGCCAGCAGGGAGGAAGCTTCAAGCTTGGTTTCCACACCGCAACTCTTAGGCAGCATTTTTTAATGGTCCCTTTCTTTATTTGTGAACAAGTACAGTACAAAGATGGCACCTTGAATACTTAATATAGACCCTGGCTTGCACTAAGGTTTTACCCTGTACATTTATCATATGATTGAGCAAATGAATTCCTGATCAAATGTGAGCAAATGCTGTCATAAGACCAGGGTAGGGATTCCGACCCCATTGGACAAAGGAGTTGCTGCTTGGTGATGAGTAAAACGGTTCTTCAACTGCCGTCTGGTTTTGATCTGAACCAATAGGCAAATGCCATTGCAGCAAACCGCATGTGGAAGTCTGGTTGGGAGGAGGGGAGATGCTTATTTTGTAATTAGCTAAGGATAAGAAAGACTTAATTTTCCTTTCTTTGTTGCACTATGTTGCTTGGCCAGTAGGCAGATTCTTGGGCTAATCCCTCTCCAGGGAGGTTAGAGGCCTGTTTATATCATTTCCATCTATTTGCCAGAGAAATCACACCTATCTGCAATTCATAGAGTACATTTACCTATAATTGTCATTTGAATTCTGGTTGTACTTAAACCTCATCATTTGAGTGAGGATACAGTGTGGATTTTCCTCTCACATGTTCCTAAGTTGTACATAGAATGCCACGTCTAATCTATTCATAACATAAACATTGTTTTATGTTCTTGACTACTGTGGAATAAGGATGTAGACAACTGGGGTATCTATTGTAGATAAGGATAGTAAATATGTTAGCATTTCACCTTGCCTATTGTAATGATTGGTATTCTTGCTTTCCAAATTTGTAGTTCTTTCTTTTTTGCAATAGGAAACAAAATATTTCAGAATATTTTTCACTTCGGTATCTTTGGTGCCTGTTTTGACTTACTTCTCTTGCTTTGCTATACCGCTTCGAAATAGGAACAACAACTGGGTAAGACATCATAGCATACTGCATTTAGTTGCAAGGTGAACACTGTAAGGTGAAGAGAGATTTGTCTTGACCAGCTGCTATGGTTTGAAGAGTGAATGTTTTCTATGGTGAAGGCTGGATCCCCAGGCTGGTACCACTGGACGGTAATGGAACCTGTAAAAAGGTAGTCCTAGTGGGAGGCCCTGAGATCACTGGGGACATGACCTTGAAGGGAATTGTGGGACTTATGTAAGTGGTTTGGCTCTGTCACAGGCTCCCACCATGATGTGCTGCCCTGTCACAGACCCAAAGCAATACACTTGGACCTTCAAAGCTGTGAGCCAAAACGAGTCTTTTATCTTCATAACTTAATTATCTCAGGTATTTCATTACTATGATGGCAAGCTGACTAATACATCTTCCTTCTATTTTTACCCATACATTTTTGGTGATCCAGCTCTATCTAGATTGCCTAAGAGAAGCCAGAAATAAAATAGGAATAAATGTCCTTGGTCAGACTCAGTGAACCTACACCTGACATTTAGGCCTGTAACTGCATATACTCCAGTACACCAAGGAAAAGACCAGATGGACCAGCTGCTTCAAAACATGTGTTTGGGGCTGTTGTTAAGGCGATCAAGGCACTTTCCTGCAAAGCCTAAGGACCCAGGTTTGATTCCCTAATACCCACATAAGCCAGATGCACAAGGTGGCACATGTGTCTGGAGTTCATTTACAGTGGCTGGAGGCCCTGGCATGCCCATATTCTCTCTCTCTCTCTCTCAAATAAATAAATAAATAAATATTAAAAAAATTTAAAACATGTGTTTGTTTCATGATCTATTTTCATGAATAGAAGGCTAGGATGTAATTGGAATAGAAGCTAGTCTGGGTGAATAAAGAAAGATGTGCAAGGTCTCCCATAGTGTCAGAAAGGTCTGGTAATTCCATTAATTCAGTTTCCTGATTCCCTGGCTTGTTTGAGGCTATCTGACTCATGAAACATGCCATGTCTCAAAAGATGCCTCTGGTATGTATGTATCTGAGAGGGGGCACTGGTGATGACACTGTGGGACTCAGCTTGTGGAGGACACCCATGCTGCGCAGGCAGTTTTGAAAAGCCTTCAGGCCATAAGGATAGAATCACTGATGTCTGGGCTAAATGTGCATGAGCCTATGAAAACAGCCAAGTCAGGAGCAGTCTAAGACAAGACAAGAACGTTCTTTCTGGAGATCTGCTTGTCTAGGGGACTGTCCCGTGGCCCCTCACACCTCTCCTACCTCTGTCTTTCTGTGCTCCATCCAGTCCATTCTCCCAGAATCACACTCTGTGCACAAGGCTCTTCTTTTTCTCTCCTAGTCTTTAGGCAGGAGCCTGTTCTTGTCTCTCTCACTCAGGCTAATTAATCCTTAGTAATGGGAGAACACGCTCACCAATGGCTTTCACTGGCCTGTGAGATAATAGTTCAGAGAACCTTGCAGCCAGAGTGAGGCTTGGAGTAGCACCGTGTCTGCTGCCTGGGTGGCTCACTCAGCATTTTCTGTCCTTGAGCCAGTTATTTCACCTCTTTGAACTCCACTTTCCTTCTCTGACATGAGGGCTCTGACCTTCCTGTGCTAGAGATTTGGTATGGATGGCACGGGATATGTACATTCCATGTATGATCTAGGGCTGCTCATGTAATGCACAGTAAGTACCTGGAAGTCCTCCTCTTTACCACCCACAGTAAGGAAAGGGTTGGGGGAGGAATCTAGAAATTGTCTCTCCTGCCCTCATTGGGAAACCATATTAGCTTTAACCTAACAAAGTGATTCCAGATGAAGGAGGGGGAACCCACAGCTGAGTCCTTTGTTTCAAAGCTGTAGCCCGCCCCTGTTCTCAGGGCCAGCCTCCCTCCAAATCTGATCTTGTTGCGTCTGAGCCAGTGACCACATCTTTTCACTCAGAACGTCCTAAAAGGAACCTCTTTTGCACAGCTGCCTGGACCCCAGATTCTGTTTTAATGTCGGTTGCTCTGGTCTTTTAAAAATACTCATTTAAGAACATGCTCAATCCGTCTTGATGGTTTCCCCTCTCCCGACAGGACCTCTCTTCCTCTCCACACCCACCCCTTGGCTCCCCTCTCATCCTGACAGCTGCGGGAAGATTTCTCTCCAGCTGTCCATCAAGTCTTCAAAAGCCAGCCAGAATGTAATTGTAATCCATTTTCCACCCCTCAATAGTGGTGAGTGAAACACACACACACACACACACACACACACACACGGCTCAAAATTACAAGGAGAAGGAGCCAGAGCTGCCCATGACTCACACTGAGCAGGCATGGGTAATAACTGCCATTCATTACTGGCCCAGGAAAGAAAACAAAGGTCTGGTTGGGGTTTTAGTGAACCAGAAGCCTGATGAGTAAGAGGGGGGACAGGAACACATCCCACCCAACATCCTGTTGGTCACTCTCCTCTGAGGGCCCATTTTCATTAGGCTTACTTAGCATGTAGCTTCAAATCCCTCACTACAGCCCCACTCCACCAAGTGCCTCTCCCAGAAGACCTCCATAACTTTGAATAGCACCTGACCTTCCTTCCTGCTTTCCTGGATGAGGGTTAAATAGGCTCGGTTTGGGTAATTCATGTATGTATCGACCAGCAGCTGTCGTGAAGTCACAGCAGAGAGCCAGTGTAGCAGACAGCTTCAGGTTCACTGAGATGAACGTCCAGACCAGGCACAGTTATGGAGGAAGGGATATTATTGAAGCTCACAGGTCCAGGGGAAGCTCCATAATGGCAGAAGAGCTGGCCTGCCTTCACAGGTCCAAGCAGAGAGAGAAGCACAAGCCTAAAGCCACATAGCACAGCACACTTCAGGAACTCCAGCTAGGCACACTTTGCATATCTTTAGATTGAAATCTGAAACCTACCACCACACCTAAAGATCCACCCAGTGACACTGCCTCCAGCCAGGTGGCTGCAGATGCAAACTACAAACAAATAAAACACTGAATATATTGGGGGCCATCTATTCTATTCAAACCACCACAGCCAGCTTCTGCAGGAATTGGTGCAGTTGCCTTCACCTGAAAAGTGTGTGCTCCCCGCCCCCACGAGGGCTCTTGAAGCCAAGCCAGGGCGGCCTTTCCTAGTTCACCACGAAGCCTTCTGTCTGCCCTTTGTGTTCCCCTGGCCGTGCTGCTCTGTCACCTTTCATTATATCTGTAACTTGTTAGAGACAGAGAACATGGTTAAGAAAGGGGGAGTATAGACACAGCCACATCCGCATCAGCTCTCAGCACAGAGCTGTAGGCGATTCAATGAAATATTGGGGGATGAATGAATGAGTACTCAAGGAAGGAACTATGTATTGTTAGCTAAGCATCTAGGGATGGCTGGGGGTGGGGGTGGTGACATGTCCTAATGGAAGCATAAGATTTGGGAGCGTTTTCACTGGTGGGGAATTGTTGCCTTAGCCTTTCCTGGGGAGATGTGAGCAAAAGTTTATTCACTCTAAATAGGGCACCAGTGACAGATTGAAGACATGATTCCCAAGTCTGGCTTCGTGAACCAATGAGCTTATTGGGCTTACTTACAGCTGCAGCAGTACAAAGCCACCATGAGTGACAACCTCCCAGAAGTTGCATAGATGGAGACCTCCCTTCAGTTAACCTTCTACCTTTTAATATACTCTAGCACCTTCCCAAATCCTGTCCAGTTGGGGTAGAATCATGTACAGCTGGGAGTAAGTGGCTAGGATCTCAGGTGAGGAACCTCTCCAGCCCCCTTTTTATTTTATTTTTTAAGGCTTAGAGAGATTTTTATTAGATTATAGCTAGAACTTAAAATGCTTAAGAGAAGGAAAGGGGGGAGAATACAGAGAGCTCCTGCTCACAAGAAGGCAGATGCAGGATAAAGCCAACCTAGAGATCCAGACTGGGGTCTTGTATAGGTTCTGAACAGGGGTTGAGTTAACCAGCCCTGATGTCAGGTTCAGGTTTGATCCTTACAGGAATCTTAATTCTGAAAAAGGGGAACTCCTTTCTAGGAGAGACTCAGGTTGGGCTTAAGAAAAACAGATCTAGGGAAGTCCTTTAGGTAGCAAAAAAAAAAAAAAAAAAAAAGGAGAAGGCAGATCCTTCTCTGGCCTCTATCAAAGTGGAGACTACACGGGCAGGCTCAAGAACATTCTTCCCTTTTATTTTCGGGGGGGGGGGAGGTTTCTCTAAACTGCCTCAATCCCCCTCTCTGAAGAAGTAACCCTAACAGCCATTAGGAAATTGGTGCCATGACCAATCTGGCTTCTTCCAGCTGAGGGGTCCTTGGGTGCGGCAGCTGCAGTACTTCTCCAGTGAGTCTACGAGACTCTACTGGTAGAGTGCAGAAAGACAGTTCTGGATAAAGAAATTGGGGAGAAAGAATAAAACGAAGGAATTAAGGGGAAGTGGGCCCACAGCAAATTGGGGCTCTTTAGGGTTTCCATTTCAGGCCTGGGGGGGGCAGTCGGGGGGCCCCCCAGGTAGAGGGAGTCAGAGTGTTGCAAGATCATCTGAATGCAGACTGACGGTACTGAGAGGAGACCAAGTTAGCACAGCAGTTGAGCACACGAGGTCCCAAACTCAGCAGTGTTGCTATCACCAGAAACGAGACGCATAACCCTCTTTCACCGTGAAGATCCAGAAATCCAAGCTGCTCACCAGATGGCATGGTGGGGTCTGCCCAGCCCCTCTGTCTGTGAGGTGACATCAACAGGCCCAATCTCGTGTGGGTTTCTTGCGGGCAGTCCCAGCTACCTGCTCTGATTAAGACGACAATGCCATGTTATATACCGGAGGACAGCAGTCCACAACAGGAGCTCCAAAATGGGAAAGTTGGAAGAAAAGCATCTTTGGCTGGTACAAAAGTGAATCTAGGGAAGTTGGTTGCACGAAGACACCTTAATGCTGTGGTACTTTGTGTTGTATTACCCAGGGTCCCTCAGCTTTGCTCCCCTTGTACGCGCCAAGGGTGATGCAGCCACATGGACCTGCTTCCTGTGGCACGAGCCATCCTCTGCAGGAGCTCATTAGCACCCTGGAATTTGGTACTGGGTAGTTAAGACCCCGACTCATACTTTGGGGACTATCAACTTTTACTTCAAATCACTTACATATGGTGGTTTTGCTGTTTTATTCTGTTGCTGTTTTGGTTCTCAACCAATAGCATACAATTCTCCTTTGCTTCTGACAAGTCTGAAATTTTAGGAATTAGAGGCAATAATTTAACCTACAGTTCCTGGGGACTCAATTTTGCAGACTGATTCTCACATATTTATACAATGTCAAGGATAAACTGGAGAAATAACAAAAGTGAAGTGACCTTTGATTTACTTCTAGCTCCTAATATTAAGTTCAACTTTTCACTATTACCCCTTATCACGTGTTTGCTTCCTGGTTGACATTGTTTAATATTATACAGGAACAATTTTTTTGTTTACTTTTATTTATTTATTTGAGAGTGACAGAGAGAGAAAGAGGCAGAGAGAAAGGGAGAGAGAGAGAGAATAGGCGTGCCAGGGCCATCGAGTAAGGGCTTGGAGGCTGTTCCCTGGTCTCAGCCTGAGGGAGAACTCACTAGCAGCTGGAAGTTCCCAAATGGTCAGCAGCTCAGGGAGTGCACCCTCCCCTTGCAAAGGTATTCATAACCTTATGGTGGTGGGCCTTGCCTTCCAGATCAGGTGAAGCAGAGGGGCAGCTGATTGGTTAGGGCTAGAGGCTGTCTCAGTAAGAGGCTAGCCGAGTTCTGGGGTCTAAGCTTGACCAAAAACAGTGTAAAGACCTCCGTCCCAAGAGGGGCCCTGGTTGCTAGTGGAAAAACAGGTCTAGGGAACTAGGCAAGAGATAAGAATCCAGATCATCCTTTGATCTGTAGCAAGTGCAGATTTTTCTGTCTTTTCTACTTTCAGGGGCCCAGTCACCCTAAGTGCCTACTCCCTCTCATTCCCACTCACTTTTTTATTAAAAATATTTATTTTTATTTATTTATTTGACAGAGAGAGAGAAAGAGAGAGAGAGAGAGAGACAGAATAGGCGTGCCAGGGCCTCCAGCCACTGCAAACGAACTCCAGACGTGTGCGCTCCCCTTGTGCATATGGCTAATGTGGGTCCTGGGGAATCAAACCTGGGTCCTTTGGCTTTGCAGGCAAATGCCTTAATTGCTAAGCCATCCGTCCAGCCCTCAATCCCCACTCTCTTGAGAAGATACTCTAGCTGCTGTTAGAGGAAAGAGGACAATGAGTAGTCAGTCTTTAACTGTTTCCAGCTGAATGGGGTGTAGACATATGGCAGTTAGAGAGTCTCTTCCAGAGAGGGAACTATTCTAAAGGACCCCAAAAGTGTATTGATGGAGTGCAGAAGATAGTCCTAGAAGAGAATGTTGGGGAGAAAGAATCAAAGCAAGGAGTTAATGAGGAGTGAGCACACAGCAATCTGGTCACCTTCAGGGTTTTCCTTCCTGTGGACATCTAGGCCTTGGGGAACATTCGAGGGAACCCAGGTAGAATGGAGCTGGATTGTGTCAGGACCATCTGAGCATGAGCTGCCTGAGATTTTCTTCCAGAACTGCTCATCAAATGACACAAGAGTGTCTGACATGGCCTGAATCTGTTTCTGTATGGTTTGTAAAACAGATGAGAATATCTGGAATATATATACAACATTTAACCTTGATGATGGTGAATATATCATAGTTTGTGAAATAGCCTCCCAAAATATAGTTTTAAAAATCTGTTTTGGGGGTAACTAGGGCCAAATATTAGTACCATAGACCCATTGTGTGTGTCATTAGGGGTTGTACAATATATTTTTGGCTTTAGGACTTATTTAATGATGTTCTGGCACAAGTTAGAAGGAACTAACCATTGATCTGAGTATAAGGGAGTCTTTTGAACTAAGTGACCCTTGGTCAGAGTCATCTGTATTATATATTAGGTTTGAAAATAACCATGTTGACATCTATTTTTGTTTCTTATTATTGTAGAATTAGAACTACTAAAAAAAAAAAAAAAGAATTAGAACTATTAGAGAGGGAGCCAACATGTCTTAAGGCCTTGTTTGTTTTTCCTTTTTGGAAACATCTTGTGTTACTTGATAGGTCATTTATATAATATTTGAGGCATCCCTTCATCTTTGGTTATACACGTCTCTCTGAGTGTATAAGACCAAGCAGATAGCCAAAATTGAATCAAACATTAATTTTGAAGTCCACTAGTGGCTCTCCAAAGGAGACTGTAGGGACCTGGCGGGAGCACTGAGGCTTCTCCAGTACTGGTGTTGTCTGTCAGGCTGAGTCAGGGCTGGGCTGGCCAAGTTCTTCCCTCCTTTGGGAAGCCAGGAGGATTGGTTTTTCCTTAGTTGTGACTCTCCTGTTTCAGACCATACACCATAATAATCCTTTTTCAATTTGATGAAACGTGGCTTAGAGGGGCCAAGAAATGGTACATTCACATGAAGATTTTAAACCATGGCTCTGGAAACTGAACACAGGCCATGTGACTTCAGAGCCCACACTCCTAGGCTCTCTGAGCTATGGCTTCTTTCTGTGACTGGCGCATGGCTGGAAAGTTCACAGATTTATCTCTCAGGATAAGCAGATCAATGCAAATATGGCTTCAAAACGACATGTGTCTGGGCTCCTTCAGAACTGATTTCAAAGGTGACATAGTGGATTATTATGGACAGGATTACTATTTTAAAAACTTTTTGTTTATTTTTATTTATTTATTTGAGAGTGACAGAGAAAGAGGGAGAGAGAGAGAGAGAGAGAGAGAGAGAGAGAATGGGTGCACCAGGGCCTCCAGCCACTGCAAACGAACTCCAGATGCATGCGCCCCTTTGTGCATCTGGCTAATATGGGTCCTGGGGAATCAAGCCTCGAACAGGGGTCCTTAGGCCTCACAGGCGAGCGCTTAACTGCTAAGCCATCTCTCCAGCCCTGACAGGATTACTATTGTTTATTACTGCACCTTTAGGTGAAGTAATCTGCCAAATATTTCACACTCAATATTCCCTCAGTATTATCCTCAAAATTTTAGCCAGATAGGCATATGTAAATATAGATGTGCATAAGTTTCTGTGCATATGAATGTCTGGTTTATATGCTAATTATTTTTATTATCTTAGGTGTGCCAATCCATTGAACTCTCTGCAAGTAACTGAAGCTAGGATATTCCTAGGAAAATCAATTGGAGTAAATTATCTCTCAATGGATCATTTGTTCTTCCAAAGAGCTTTTTTTTGTTGTTCCCAAGCATAGTCTTCCCTAAGTATGTCTGAATACTCATAAGACCTTCCTCTTACACTCTGAGGTCACCTTGCCTACCCATCTGTGCCTTGGAAGGAGATGTTAAAAAGAATGCATTTCCCAGTGCTGACCACTCAGCTTGGCAGCTTATTGCCACTTCTAACAATCTCGATCATTAGCAGATACTTTCTGATGTATAACTCACGTCTCTCCCATTGCTTGGCTCATCCATTTGGTTGCCATGACCACAGCACTTAAAACTGAGTTGGTAGTTACAGTCACATTCCAATTCCCTTAAGTGCCTCCATCTTGAATAGCCCTCTGAGCCCCAGTTTTTGTAACAGAGCCGAGGAGCTGTGAGAAAGCCATCTGTTTGCGGGAATGGGGCCATTGATGGCTGCGTGCTTGACTTTGAAGGTGGCATGACTTGTCAAAATCAAGAGTTGAGACCTAAAGTAGCTAGTTTTGGACACCTGACTTGACCTTCCTTTGTAGAGAGATGGGGCCATTTGAGGGTAATTGGATGGAAACACAAGCCTGGAGCGGCACTTGGGTAGCATTTTTGCTTATTGAGTATTACTGCTGTACTCAGCTTGGTATAAAGCATGGGTGTAATAGGACCAAATTAAGAAAAGCCACTTAGATGGAATAGCAGGGAAGTTTCCCTAATGAAGAGATCTGATAGACCATGGAATAGTCTTCCCCAGGAAGGCTGGTCTCGTTGAGATGTGGTTATTCACCAAGGAACCAAATAGTCCCCTGTTGGATGCATCTTGGGCCATTTTCATTTTAGTTTGTGACTTTGATTTAATTGGAAAAGTATCTTCCATCTGTTGTTGGCTACCTTAGGCTGTACTTCTCAAATTCTAGTCATATCATAATCACTTAGTGAGCTTGTTAAAATGCATATTCCCTGTCCCCATCCCAGATAGTCCATTTCCTTAGAGCTGGCCATAGCCTGGGACTCTTCACAATCTCCAGGTTTCCTGGACGATTTGGATGCAGCTGTGTTGGAAACTCTAAAAAATACGGAGTTAGAACTACATAAAGGCTCCAGATTTTATGGCAGATACATCTATGCATGTTGATTTGTTCCTTATCTTTATCCTGATAACCTACTTTGTCCCCTCGCCAGAGGCCCTTTCTGCTCCCAGACAGGAGGACATAGCTGGGGAGGCTGAAGACTGCAGAGAGAAGAGGGCTGCTCTAAGGAGTCCCACTGATTCTTTACCCTGGCATTCCCTGTGCTTCCGGGGAAACTGCGTGATGTATGACAATGCTACCCCAAACTCCATGCTCTGTTAACAGTTACTAGGACAAAGATATGGTCAAGTCTGAGACAGCCTGTGGGAAATAAAACTAACCAGATTTCTCTCTGAAAGCATTCCCCAGACTCTTTGTCAAAAAAAATGGCAAAATCTTCACCATTTCCCAAACGTTTTTGCCCACTGAATTTCTCATGGTACTACTATTGATTCATAGAACACACTGGAAAAACTCTGAATTGAGAGCAAGAAAATTAGTTTGTGAGCACTACTCTTTACCCAAATAGCTCCTTGGATTTGCTTCCTTATCTCTGAGGTGGGAGTCATCATGTCACCATGCCTAGATCACACAGTCGTTTTGAGGACTGAATCAAGTGCATTTGTGATAGCGCCCTGTAAAGAGTAAAGTGTTATTAGTTGTCATTGGGAAACTTAAGGGATGCAGACTAGGGGCTGGAGAGATTGCTTAGTGGTTAAGGCTCTTGCCTGCGAGGCCTAAGGACCCACGTTTGACTCTTCAGATCCCACCTAAGCCAGACACACAGTGGTGACGCAAGTACAAGGTTGCACGTGTCTGGAGTGGCACAAATGTCTGGAGTTTGATTGCAGTGGCTGAGGCTCTGGCGTGCCATTTCTCTCTCTCTCTCTCTTGCTCTCTCTAAACAACAATAACAACAACAACAAAGTTGCAGACAAATTTGGAGAACGGACAGTGAGCATCAGACAGTTTATCTTCATCTTTGCTTTGATTTTCTGTGGACCAATTAAGTGTGACTGAAAACTCTGCTTTGCTTGGTTTGCCAGGGTTTGTCTTAACATTAATGGTTCACTAGAAATTCTCAGAAATACAACTTGCTGAATCATTGTACTGGTACATACTGGTTTGATCGTATATTATAGTCCTGGGTGCTTTATAGCCAATGCAAGAGGAGGTGGCTTACTGTGAAGGAGATGCTCAGGGTCATTAGCTAATAGTATATGAAACACTGGTGCTGGAAAGAGTTGAAACCCGGGGTGCTGATGTGGTTATTGATCTGGACCCATTGGACATTAGACAAAATTTCACTGTTTCAAGAAGTTTGGGCAAACCTGAGCTCAAATATGTTAGAGTCATCTATAAGAGGTCCAGCATAGTGGATGGCAGGGCAGAGCAGTATTACTTGAGTGCAGAGCAAGGCTTATCATTTGGTAGGTAGTGTGTGGCAATTGAACTGTTGGTGCAGGTGGAGCTTAATGACAACTAGTACTTATCGCATGAAAATCGAGGTCTGTGTCTTCTGGAAAGGAGGTATGGCATGTTAACCAATTTTCTATCAAGTTATCAAGTATATGAGATAATTTAACTTATAAAGAGATTTCACTTGGCTCATGGTTTTGGAGGCCTAAGTCCATGGTTGATTGGCCCCATTGCTTTAAACCTAAGGAGGCATAGCATGGTGCAAGCATGTGATGGATCAAAGTCGCTTATGTCATCATCAGGAAGTGAAAAAAATAGAGAAAGAGGAAGAGGCCAGGGTCCCACCGTCTTCTCCTAGGATATACCTTCAGTGACTGGAAGACTTGCCACCACTTACAGTTTCCAATAGCGCCACAGGCTTCAGACCAAGCCTTAAGTGCATGGATCATTGGGAAGCATTTTATATTCATATTGTAGTAGGAAGGTAGAAAAATCCGTCATGTGTCAGAGTTCTTACCTAGTGATCTGAGTATGGTCCTAGTGAGGTAACTCTAGCATAAATAGAGAAACCAATTATACTGATGAGGCAACCATAATGGAACTTGAGAAAGGTCACATGTACATGGAGTTAGACACCATACCAGATCTCAGGTTTGGAGTAAGAAACTAATTCCAGATCATACCTGCTCATGATGACTGAATTCTTCCGTCAACAGTTGTCACTGTAGCAACGTGCTGTTTGGGGGCTTTACTGGCAGGCTCTATTTTATTTTTTAAAAATATTTTATATTTATTTGAAAAAGAGAGAGGAAGAGAGAAAGAGAGAGAGAGAGAATGGGCACACCAGGACTTTCAGCTGTCGGACATAGGCAGGGCCCTGGCAAACCTAAGCTGTCTGACAGGAAGGCCCCAGGCTATGGAGAGGTCACAGCAGTCTAAACTGCTGGTCATATCTCAGGGACCAGACTGGCAGGGGAGCTCCTCCCTCCATTCTTAGGGGTCGCAGTGAGCCTGGACCCCCCAGACAAAATCTCGGACCCGAGATCGGCAGGAAGTAAGGCCACCATCTCCAAGCACAGGATACCTGGACATTCAGATAAGACTTCGGCTTTGCCCATAACCCTGTGACCTTTGGCCAGTTGCCTGGGAAATTCCTTATATGGTACCAGCCAGCACCTTTGCAAAGCCCATCCCCCTGTACCATAGATCTTTCCTTTGCCATTGCCTACGTGCTGGAATGCATGTCCCCATATGCTAATTAGGCCTCAGCAAGCAACCTCGTACGTACCATCCCCTTAGGACCCTCAACTGCTTATAAACCCATTTCCCTATTGATTACATGGAGCTGTTCACAGAGACTGTCTCCCAAAAGTCTTTTCTTTTGTCACGTGCCCAACCTTGATCTCCACAGTTGCCTGGGCTCCTTGGGGGACCGCAGCTGCCCAAGGACCCAGGAACCCACATCCAGCCACTGCAAATGAACTCCAGACACATGTGCCACATTGGGCATCTGGCTTATATGGGTCCTGGGTAATCAAACTTGGGTCCTTTGGCTTTGTAGGCAAGTGCCTTAACCACTAAGCCATCTGTCCAGTCCAGCAGGCTCACTTTAAATACTCTGTGTATTATCTCAACTAATTCTCAAATCTCACTGAATGTAGACACTTAGCATTGTATAGATGAGCAATCTGAGGAACAGTGAAGCCAAGAAAGCCGTTTCAGTCCACACTGCTGCTAAGTGGTGGCGGAGAGATTTGAATTCATGAAGCTTGCAGATTGCCTCCAGAGCGCTACCTTTTTTTTTTTTTTTTTTTTTTTTTTTTTTTTTGAGGCAAGCCTAACAGACTGGCCTTTTTTTAAGTGAAAGAGAGAGAGAGACAAGAAGGCAATTTTAATAAATATTTTATAATGACGATGTAAAAAAGTCTATTGATGTCATTACATTCATAAAACAGAAAATGCAAGGAAATTCATATCAGCTGCAGAAATTATTTAATGAACTGCTTGTGTTCTCTGGGAAACATATTTTAAAAAAAGATTAAAAAGTAAGCAGGGCTGGAGAGATGGTTTAGTGGCTAAGGCACTTGCCTGTGAAGCCTAAGGAGCCAGGTTTAATTCCCCCATACCCACTTAAGCCAGATACATATGGTGGTGCATGCATCTGGAGTTTGTTTGCAGTAGCTAGAGGCTCTGGTGTGCCCATTCTCTCTTTCTCTGTCTCTATCTGCCTCCCCCTCTACAAATAAATAAAAATATTTTTTAAAAGTAAGCAATAGGGCTGGAGAGATGGCTTAGCAGTTAAGCACTTGCCTGTGAAGCCTAAGGACCCCTGTTCGAGGCTCGATTCCGCAGGACCCACGTTAGCCAGATGCACAAGGGGGCGCATGCATCTGGAGTTCGTTTGCAGTGGCTGAAGGCCCTGACAAGCCCATTCTCTCTCTTTCTCTATCTGCCTGTTTCTCTCTTTGTCAGTCATGCTCTCTCTCAAATAAATAAATAAAAATAAAATATTTTTAAAAAGTAAGCAACAGCTTATCCTGTTGTGAATGTTTCAATGGGCATTTGAAAAGAGGGGCATTATCTGTTTTTAAGGGACAGAGTTTGATTCTATTTACATATACTTGTTCTATATGGTTAGATAATTTAGTTTCAAAGCACAATGTATTACACATAAAATATTGTGTTAATAGTAAAAATATTGTAAAAGATCTATCTTCAAATATAAAGTCACCACAAAACTACAAAGGCTGTAAAGACATATTCAAATTCTAAAAATACAAATAGACAACCTTCTACAACCAAATACAACAAAACTAGACATTACTAAAATACTGTACATGAGAATTCATGATAAATAGTTAAAGCAGATGTTAGAGGCAAATTCATAGCCCCAAATACTTGTATTAGTGTTCAAGAAAGAATAAAAGTAGATTAACTAACCCAAGAGATTAAAATATCAAAAACCAAAGGGAGTACTTAATAAAATATAAATGGAAATTATTAAAGCAGCAATACTATAAACAGTAGAGACAATGAATAAGTTATGAGATTTTGGGATAAGAATGATAAAATAGGTGAATTATCAACCTCATCAAGAAGAGAAAAAAAACAAGAGCGTTTAAACGTACAAGATAAAAACTAAAAGGAAGGGAGGAACCACAAATTCAGAGGAATTAAAAGAAGCAAGGAAGAGCTCAATGAATTGCAAATAAATTTGAACACTTGAGTGAAATGAAGCTTTTTTTAAAAAAATATTTTATTTTATTTATTTATTCATTTCACAGAGAAAGAGAGAGAGAGAATGGGCACGCCAGGGCCTCCAGCCACTGCAAATGAACTCCAGATGCGTGCGCCCCCTTGTGCATCTGGCTAACATGGGACCTGGGGAATCGATCCTGGGTCCTTTGGCTTCGCAGGCAAATGCCTTAACTGCTAAGCCATCCCTCCAGCCCATGAATGCTTTTCGTAGGGACCTAGAGCAAAAGGAAGGCTGCTGGATGGACAAGAATGTAGCATAGCCTAGTAGACACTCAGACTAGGATGAAGTGAGCTGCAGGTTTCCTTCCAAGTTGAATTCAGACCATCTCCAAGGATGGATTATGCCACAAGTTCTGGTGGTTGAGGATGATGGCATGGGTACTGTGTATACTCCGTGTGTTTCTGATGCCTTCAGATGAGGTACTTGTTTTGAATCTTTATTCATAAGTAGTGATAGCACTCCTCTGTTTGCTCACTCTGCTTATGAAATAGGTTCACTGGCCTCATGTGTTCCCGCTGGAAGGGAAGCTGTGCTGGCATGAGCTAGCACAGCCCCGCCCCCTCCATGCCCTAGGAGGAGATAGCACATTGATTTCTGAAAAAAGGAATCTGTGGAATAAATACAAACTCACTCATCTGTATGTCTCCAGCATCCCTCTCCCATATTTCTGTCCCTTGCAAAGGTTGCTAGGCAACCAGGTAGAAAAATGGCTGAAGCCCTTGTAAGGAGAAGACATATTTATAATGTTAGAAAAATAAATGTGAGCTTCCCCATGGGCCTCCTTTACAAACCACCGGGACTTGTGGCATAATCCACTGAGTAGCAATTATTGCAATTGACCTTGAGGCTGGGGAAAACAATTGGCCATAATCTGGCCCAGTGGAGTTATGACCTGAGCCACGCAGTATGAGGAAAAGTACCCTGATGTCTTTTGCCCTTGAAAGGGGATAAATGATCAGTGGTTTCTACTTGGGTAGCTTCTCTGCCCGAGTCTGGATGTCCTATAGGAAGCACAGTTTCAGAAAGCGTTGGTAGAGCCTATGTTTATGCCTAGTCTTTCTTACAAACTGCTGCCATGTCTCCTCTGGCATTTCATAGAGCCCCCTGCGTTTTTAGTGGAGCCTGCCTGTGCTTCAGTGGGCACTGGCGTGTGTGTCGTTTCTGACGACCCAGGCTCAGATTGCTCCAAGGAACTGCACAGCTTTCCTACCTGATGTGTGTGCCAGGGTCTGCTCATGGTGACAGGTGTTGATGTTCAGCTGCTAATTTCCCCCATTAGAGACAATGTGGTTAGATCTGAGGATACAATCTGTTCATCTGAGGTCTGCCCTGATTTTTCCTGTCTCGAATATGTTGTTAACTTTATGGAAACAATAAAGAAAGAATAGACATGCAATCTGCCCTCTAAAATGGCATAGCTATACTGGGGAAGAAAATCTAGCGCAGTCACTTTTCCTTTTGTCTATTATAAATTTATTAACAATGTGTTGTAATTAGGTGTGTCACTTTGCCTTTGAGGACAAATGGTGCTTGGTGAACTGTGGCGTTGGTCTGATTGTGGTAAAATGACCCATTTGGTTTTACCAGCTGTGGCTTTGGAGGGAGCTGAATGGCAGAAAACACATAAAACTCAACAGATGAAAACATGCGGGGTGTTTACTCCCTGTCACTGATCACCCTGCAACAGAGGGCTCTTTGGATTTGCTGGCTGATGTCTTGGTGATCTGAACAGTGCTGAGTTTAAGTTGGTGGGATGCCAGGCCAACTGGCTTCCAGTGTTGCATCCATATCCCCGTTGGTTCGACATGAGTTTCTCTGGTAGAATCAGAAGGTGTTGTGGTGTCTTTTCAACCAGGAGGAGTTCCTGTAGGCTGGTGCCGTTACAAGTGTGCAGTTGAGTTGTCTGTGTTGCAAACCTGGCACCTCTGTCACCAGTTTCTGGACTTTTTAAGCCTCAATTCTTTTAATTTTTTTTTTGTTTTTTATTTTTATTTATTTGAAAGCGACAGACAGAGAGAGAGAAAGAGGCAGATAGATAGATAGATAGATAGATAGAGAGAGAGAGAGAGAGAGAGAGAATGGGTGTGCCAGGGCCTCCGGCCACTGCAAACAAACTCTAGATGTGTGCATCTGGCTAATGTGGGTCCTGGAGAATTGAGCCTCGAACCGGGGTCCTTAGGCTTCACAGGCAAGCGCTTAACCGCTAAGCCATCTCTCCAGCCCAAGCCTCAATTTTTTTAATCTGTAAAATGAGGTTATGTATATTAACACGACAGGGTTCATGCGAGGTCTAAAGAAGAAGAATCTTAGTTCAGTGTGTATGAACAGTATGCTCCAGAAATGTTAGCTCATATTATTAGCATTCAGACTCTAGAAATAACATTAAACTCTAGAAAAAAACACAACAACAACAACAAAAAAGAAACAAAACAAAACAAACAAACAAACAAAAAGAACAGTTAGTTCAGCTTACAAGGAAGCCATGGGCCCTTGGCTGGTCTAAGAAATCAGGGAGCAATGATCTATCCTCCTCCCTACCAACCTTAGCACTCATGTCAGCAGTAGTGGGAACTGGGAATGAGGGAGAGAAAGATCCCTATCTGTGGCCATGATCCTGGCACCAGAATTTTGAAGCATACTGACTTTTGTTGACTCCTTTGCCTTCCCATGCTGGGAGAACTCTTAGAGGTAGGGGGCTGGGGAGCAGGGAATAGTAAGAAGATGAGCTCCCCCCGAACTCTTCACTGTTAGCCCGCATAAAGTCGGAGCCTTAGTTCTGGGAAACCAGAAGATCAACTCTGTGGTCCTGTCCTGTCTCTGGTCTGATCTCTTTGGTCAGCCCCTTTCTAAGTTTTATTCCTCACTGTCATTTATCCCAAGGACAGTTTTGGCCGATAGGGGTTTATGAAGGGATGCCTCTCAGAATGATCCCGTTCCAATAAGGAACTTCTGGGATAGAAAGCAATGCGTCTTAATAAGGAAAATTTATGCCCCAAGACAAGGCAGAGTTTTAAAACTGTAAAGTGGGGTAACAGTGTTTCCATGATCTTTTCATTATCTATCAAATATATAGTGCCAGAATTTAAAGGATTTTTTTTTTCTGGTTAATGGCTTGAAGTTGCTGCTTGTAATCTTGAAGTTGAAATTCCTTAAAAATCTGGTGATTCATATTGTTCAAAGAACAGAAATTTTTGCAACCCTCCTGGTCTGTGTTCTCTCATTCACCTTGTTTCTGGACCAGGTGTCAAGTTATGACTGCCTCTCAGCTCTCTGTCTGCCCTTCTTTCCTAGGCTATGTGGCAGATGCAAAGCATTGTCAGTAGAGGGCACTGGAAGGCCACTGTTAAAGGAAAGGCCACTAGTCTGCGTGCTTTTTCCTTCTGGCCTGTGTCCCTGGTGACATTTGAACACCTTGTGGTGCTAACCTCTAGCAGGTTCTCTGAGCGCGTAATGGGGCAGTTTCCCAGTGAGCTTCAAGGCACCCTGAAGGAGCTTGCCTTCCTGCCAGTTCTGCCTTGTGGCCCCTTTAACTAACCTTCTTTCTCTTCCTTCCTTCCTTCCTTCCTTTCTTTCTTTCTTTCTTTCTTTCTTTCTTTCTTTCTTTCTTCTTCCTTCCTTCCTTCCTTCCTTCCTTCCTTCCTTCCTTCTTCCTTCCTTCCTTCCTTCCTTCCTTCCTTCCTTCCTTCCTTCCTTTCTTTCTTTCTTTCTTTCTTTCTTCCTTTCTTCTGCCCTCCCTCCCTCTCTTTCTTTTTTCTTTTCTTTTATTCTCTCTTTTCTTTTCTTTCTCCCTCCCTCCCCCTCTCTCTTTTCTTTCTTTCTCTTTCTTCTTCTTTCTTTCTCTCTCTCTCTCTCTTTCTCTCTCTCTTTCTTTCTTTCTCTAGTGTGTGCATGCGCATGCATGTGAGCATGAACACTTGCCATGGCCTGGATGTGGAGGTTAGAGGATGACCTTCTGGTGACAGTCCTCATCTTCCACCTCATTTGAGGCAGATCCCTCAAGAACTTTCTACCACCAATGACCGTTGTCACATGCTTCCCGGTGGGGTCTCAATCTCAGCTGCAGGCTCATCACACAGAGGCGGCCGCCGCCTCTGGCACCTGCTCGTCCTGTATCCTTTAAGTTCCCGTTACTCCTCAGCTTCTCATCCCATTGCATCGCATTTCTCTGCGTCTGTGGTTTCTGACTTCTGATTAGACACAGACCAATGGAGCTCAGAGGCTCTTAGGGAACCTCCGCACATGAGGCTGGGGGACAGGTGGACCGGCAGAGCCCTGCTTCTGCCTTTCACCTTTCTCTGTGAAGTCCGCCTGCTGCCTGCCTGCTGTCTGCATGGCCAGCTCAGTGGCCAGGCATCTGCCTGAGTGAGGAGCCTGCGGTGGTCCACCCAGCCCTACGCCAGACCAGACAGGCTGTGTCTTGAGTCTGAGAAAGCCTCATCCAAACAGACGAAGGCTGCGTTCTCCAAGGCTAATTAATAATGGTGGTATGTGAGTCCCTACTGGCTGACTGTTTTATCTTGTGCCTCAACTGGTTCACATCCCAGGCAAGAAGATGTTTTGTTCTTTTTATGTTTTATTTGTTATGGTCCCCTCCCCCCCCATACAAAATAATTTTCATTTAAAGTCATTTTTTTAAAAAGTATTTTTTTTTAAAAAAGGGCTGGAAAGATGGCTTAACAGTAAGGCACTTACTTGCCTGCGAAGCCAAAGGACCCAGGTTCGATTCTCTAGTACCCACGTAAGCCAGATGCACAAAGGGGGGCACACGCATGTGGAATTTGTTTGCAGTGGTTAGAGGCCCTGGCACGCCCATTCTCTCTCGGTTTGTCAGTCTGTCTCCTCTTTATCTCTCTCTCTCTCTTACTCTGGTTACAAATAAATAAATAAATAAAATAAAATAAAAAATTGTTTTAAAAAACTCATTTAAATAACTTTCCACCAGAGCAAGTGACAATGTTCCAGGTATAAAAGCCCTGGCTTCCCGCCCCTTGCCCTCCTCTGTGTCTCCGTCATTGCAGCCCACTGCACAGAAAGTTTCTTTTTTTCCTTTTTGCCTTCAAATGCTCACCTAACTGGGGAGTGATGGTGAATCTCCAAAATGCTAAGACATCCCAGAACAACCTCTTCCCAGAATGCAATGCCAAGGAACCCATGTAAACAGTCGAGATGTGATGATGGGGAAACACAACATGACTTAACATACCTCTCTTAGCCATAACCGTTTTGAAAGCAACTATACGTTTCAAAATGTGTGTGGAAAAGAGCAGGTCTGAGGCTGTCATTCTGCGTGAAGGCGCACAGAGGGAAAAGGTAACATTAGCCAGCCCTGAGGTAAGCTCTCCTCCTCTGCCAGGGTAGGCAGTGACAGTTAGACCTGGTGGTATTGCTGAGTTTTATTAAGGGAGGAAATGAAGGAACGGGTGCCAACAAATGGCCACATTGGCTCCGACGGCAAGCCACTTGTCCCTCATCTCTATTGGCATGGCATCTCTTGACTTTGCCCACACCCTGTGTGCATGGCTGAGCTGCTAGTGAGCCCTGTGTGTGTGCAGCAGAGCACAGTGGAGGTAAAGGGAAAACGTGTTTGAGAATGGAAAAAACGCAGTTCATGCCCTTTGTGAACTTTGAATTGAAAAGTTGGGGTGGTTGCCATGTCTTAATAGAGTGTGATGATTGCTCACCCCCACCCCCATGTTCACTGGGGCCTGGAATAACATTAACTGGCCCAGGGAGCTGTAGACTTAAGATTCTGAGATGACTTGAAGCTGACTCACACTGGGCTTAAAAGCCAGGAGAAGTGAACACTGTGTCACGTTCTGACTAAGTGATTAGGAATGGGCTTGGTATGAGCCATAGGATTTGATGTAGCATCTTTACATTTTAATGATTGTTGTGTAACATTGCAGATAGCATTGCTCAGGGATAGAATCAAATACGTTACTAAGAATTAGAATAACAGCTAGCGTGGGGGCTGTGTCTGATATCCCAGCACTTAGACAGCAGAAGGAGGAAGATTATGAGTTCAAGGAGAACCTGAGCTATGCAGTAAATTTAAAGCTAGTCTGGGCAACATAGTGAGACCTTGATTCAACCCATCCCAGTCCTACTAAAAGAGAGAAAAGCAAAAAAAAAAAAATAAATAAAATAAATAAATAAATAAATAAATAATCAACAAGCAAGGAAGTTCAGTACAAATGCTTGTTTTTTTCCTCATTGCCTTCCATAATAATTTCATCAGTTACTGTGGAATAAAGTATCATGGTTATTTATTGTAAAACCTGTATTTTCTTTTTTGGTTTTTTCAAGGTAGGGTCTCACTCTGACCCAGGCTGATCTGGAATTAACTATGAAGTCTCAGGGTAGCCTCAAACTCCTGGCAATCCTCCTACCTTTGCCTCCCAAGTGCTGGGATTAAAGGCGTGTGCTACTATGCCTGGCAAAACCTGTGTTTTCTTAGGCAGTGGTAGTCTGAAGATGATTGTGACTCAGATGCCTTAAAAAAAATTTTTGTTTTGTTTGCAAGCAGAAAGAGAGAGAGAGAGAGAGGAGAGAAAATGGGTGTGCCAGGGCCTATAGCTACTGCAAATGAACTCCAGATGCATGTGCCACCTAGTGCATCTGGCTTATGTGGGTACTGGGAAATCAAACCCTGGTCATAAGGCTTTGTAGGCAAGCGCCTTAACGGCTGAGCCATCTTTCCAGCCCTCAGATGCCTTTTGTCTGCTTCTTTCCAGACACGTCCCTACGTAGTGCTCTTGCAAACATCTTCCTCTCCTGGTGGGGGAAAGCCTTCCTAATGGGTGTAGCACATAGCACAGGTATCTTTTCCAGCCAGAAGCAGTCTTTCACACTTAATGAGGGTGCAGCGTATAGCACTGTCTTGCTGATTTCATATCATCTAGTTCCTAATTTTAAAAGAAATGTCTTCAATTATTTCTGTGTAAATTTTGAACCGTTCTTGGCCTATGCACGTGTGTTGGGGTTGTTACTCAGCACCACTCACCACCGGAACCTGGTAGTAGGTTATTGCAAGTGGCTGAATGGAACCCATTCGTAGGGTTCAAAGCTTGACGCTGGTGGGCTTGAGAAACCCAAGGCTGACATTCCCAGTGTGTTCTCCGCCATTGTGGCCCGGGAACTTGCCTGGCTGCCTTCTCTGTGGCTTCAGCTCTGCTGTTTGCTCTGCTCTGGAGTTGCTCACTGAGCCACCTCCAGCAAATCAGCTCATCAATGCCTGCTCCCTCACTGTTTGAGCTCCTGGAAAGGGTCTGCAGTGTCCCCAAGCAAGAGCTGCTTGTTTGATACCAAAGAAATCTGTTCAAAGTTAGAATCACAGATGCTATCCGGCATGTATAAGCCCCTTCTTTCTTTGTTATTATTATTTGTTAACTTATTTGAGAGAGAGAGAGAGAGAAAGAAGCAGACAGAGAAAGAGATAGAAGCATGTGGGTCGGGGTGTACTAGGGCCTCTAGCCACTGAAAACCAGCTGCAGATGCATGTGCCACTTGTGCGCCTGGCTTTATATGGGTACTGGGGAATCGAACCTGGGCTATTAGGCTTTGCAAACAAGTGCCTTTAACCACTGAGCCATGTCTCCAGCCTCCAACCTTTTTTCTTAGAGTAAGTAAAATAGAGCTTAAAGTCCATCTTAGGTGGATGGCTAAATAAACTGTAATGTGGCCATATTATACACTATTAGCTATGGAGTTGACGTGAGATGGTCTTAACTCGTATTCCTGAATGGAACAATAAACGCCAGGACACTGACTTGTGGCATATAATTTCATCTTTACTGTCTGCAACTATAAATATAAAAATCAGCACATCATCAAGTTTATATTGTGCTTACACACAGCACAGGAAAGCGGTATGTATATTGGGTACGAATAGCAAATATGACAATGCAAATAGCAAGGGCCAAGGGAAGAACGCATGCCATACTGTTATGGGGTGGAGGCTGGAATTACATGTTGGAGTGAAGAGGAATCTTACTTTTTATTCTGTTGTTTCTATATTGGGGAGTTTATTTTATGCTGAAACAGAATCATGTATAACAAGTGAATGTGAAATTCTTAAAATAATTAATTTTGAACACATAAGATACAGTTTAGGATGACAGTCACTTTAAGTAGGGCTGGGGCATGATACTGAGGGACTGGATGTAGGCACACGCCTAGCTACTCCACTTCATTAATGGGTTCTACTAATTGCAATCAGAATGGCAGCTCCGTGGATGTAGTTAATACTCTCTGAACAGTTTGATTACGCTCACATGCCTTGCTTTATTGCTCTTATGAGTAAGTAAGTCGAATTCCTTTTGAACACATTCTGGGGTATTTAACCGATCAGGGGGATCGTGCTTCCTCCCTATACCCCACCCCACTTCCCTAACACCCTTCTTCCCTGCCAACTGGTTTATGGTCCCTCTGCTCAGGACCTGCCTCTAAATTCACAACCCCTGGGAAGCCTGGCTTAATTAATTTGGCCTTGTGGAGGAATCTTTGCTCATCATCCTCTTGCTGAGCGAGTTTGCCTGCTTGAGATCTTTATTTTGCACCTTCTCGAGGTGTTGTTTGCTAATTGGTTTCTGTCTAGTTTTTTTTTTTTTTTTTTTTGCAAACATGTTCTCTTAATTCATTTCCAAAGTAATAGACTCTTCATGAGATGAATACAGAATACAAAAAACTGTGAAGTATATACATACATTAGGGAAAAAAATACCTTAATTTGAAACCTCAATCTTCCATTTTGTGATTTTTTTGAGAAAACAAATATTTTTCAAATTTTATTTATTTATTTGAGAAAGGGAGGGGGGAGAGAGGAAGAGAATGAGCACACCAAGGCCTCCAGTCGCTGCAAGTGAACTCCAGATGCGTGGGCCACCTTGTGCATCTGGCTTACATGGATCCTGGGGAAACGAACCTGGGTCCTTTTGGCTTTGCAGGCAGCACCTTCACCGCTAAGCCATCTCTCCAGGCCAAAATATTTTTTTTTTTGAGACAAGGTCTCACTATGTGGCCCAGGCTGGCCTCAAGCTCAAGATCTTCCTGCTCCGGTCCCCCTGAGTGCTGAGATTACAGATGTGTACCCCCGTGCCCAGCTGTGAAAATGGACTGATTCTTCCTATTCATAGGTTGGACTGAGTTCAGCTACCCTGCATGTGAGACACTGACTGGAACTGTGGGCACAAGTGCTCAAGCATGACCCTTACTGGTCCTCGCCTCCTATCTCCGGCTCACTGTGCATGCGTACACAATGCCTTGACCTCAGAACATGTCCGCATAAGGCTCAAGTTATGATTTACTTGCTCATTTTTGCTTCTCTAAACTGAAGACTCACCACATGTAAAGATCCTGAGGCATGGGCTGGAGGGATGGCTTAGCAGTGAAGGTGTTTGCCTGCAAAGCCAAAGGACCCGGGTTCGACTCCCCAAGACCCATGTAAGCCAGATGCACAAGGGGGCACACACATCTGGAGTTCATTTGCAGTGGCTGGAGGCCCTGGTGCGCCCATTCTCTCTCTCTCTCTCTCTCTCTCTCTCTCTCTCTCTCTCTCTCTCTCCCTCTTTCTCTGTCAAATAAGTAAATGAAAATAAAATATTTTTTTTTAAAAAGATCCTGAGGCATGTAAGGACAGGGAGTATTTGGGAGCTACAAGTTCTGGGCAGTAGAGTGCTGTGCATTGGGTGACCCCGGGGGTGACTGGTTTGGATGAGACTGCGTAGATAGGAGAGGAAACTTGTGCATCGTGTGAAGGAGTTGAGATTTGGTCACGTTGGCACTGTGGATCTTCAGAAGACACTTGAGCAAGGAAATAAGTAATAAGGTCACATTTGTCTGGTAGAAGAAATTCTAGCTCCTGAGTGGCAGCTGGCTTGGAGGATATACAGTGGAAGGAAGGAAAACTCGGGAGCGTTGGGAAGAAGCATGGAGAGAGGACAAGTGGCTGGTTTGGGATGTGAAAGAGGAACTCGGGGAGTAGAACAGAGAGAGCTTGGTGATTGATGGCGTAGGTCTCTGCTGTTGTCATAGCAAATTACCATGGACTTCGTAGCTTAAAACAATCCAAATTTATCACCTTCTGGTCCTCTAGTTTGGGACTCTCAGGTAGCTTCCCTGGGCTCAAAGTGAGCTGTCAGCAGGGTGGCACTCCTCTAGTAAGGCTGGGAGTGGGGGTCCCTTCCTTGTGCACTCAGGTTTTCAGCATGCTTCGGTTCCCTGCACGTGTGGAATCGAGGACCCCATTTCCTTAGCTGTACGTCAGCCATGTCTGCTGCACTCCTTCTTTAAGGGCAGAGGCAGAGGGTAGTGTTTCCTTCCTGCTCAACTCTCTCTTGCCTCTTTCTTTTTCTTTTTCTTTTTCTTTTTCTTTTTCTTTCTACCTCCCTCTTCCATTTTAAAATTCTCACATGACAGAAGCTGAGCCTGTCCACTTTCTGGGCAAACCTCTCCATCTCCAGTTGCAAGTAAAGTCCCCAGTGCTGCCAGTGCTATGTAATTGAGTTTGGTTTTGAGTACGCTGACCTCAAGATGCCCCAGGAATTATCCAGTAGGTAGTTAGACATACCAGCCAAAAGGCAGAGGAGAAACCAAGGCAGAAGATACAGATTAGGCCGCTGTAAACACACAGCGACTCCGCAGTGAGTACGTGACGTGGGAAGAGACTAGAGCTGTAAGCAGCGTGCTGGGCGGGGATCTTCCAGATACAGTGACGGGACACGCATTCGTAAAGCACCCCGACAACAGCCTGCTTGCTCTCCCTCTAGGGGGTGCTTGTCCCTTTGGGCTCATCTCTTCTTTCTACCTCGCCTGCTTTCTCACCATCGCCTGCGTTTTGTCTCCTCATCCTTTCTGCTTCCAGAAGCTTCTGCATGTGCGGTGCACTTGGTTGGCCTCTCCCATTGGCCCATCTTGGATGTTCCAGTTTCAGTTCCCATCACTGAACTAACTGCCTCTTCTGTGATAATTTTCAGTTCAAGGGTAAAAAGCACTTCTGAGGAGAACTGAGTTGCCTGGAGTCACACCAAAGCACGATGCACTGGATTGTTCTAAGGCCAGTTGCCGGCTCTGCTCCCATCGGCCGCTTCTTTATTTCAGAGACTAGAATGGTCCCATCTGACTATTCAGCAAAGCATTTTGTTCCACAGCACTTTGGGAGAAGGTTAGCTTAGCCTTCGTTGTACTTTATGGACACACAGGATTATGATGCCTGAAGTCAGCTGATAATAGATTGACCCCACAATGCTAGCTTCACGGAGTCCTGAAGCTGCCCGTGAACATGGGGCTGTTGTTATAGGAACTGAATTTTAGATCCAAACCATAGGCATCAAGCCCAGGCAGGCAAAACTCAAACCGATAGTCGTTTTCTTTCAGACTCATCTGCATTGCTGTCTTGGTATGTTCATATAATTGATCCAAATAAGAACTGATTACCGAGCATCATGGGCCTGCTCGCCACTTAACACTCATGTACTGGCAGGCTCTCTGCATTCAGGATTCATGAAGTGTGTATGAAAAAGTATAGCCTGGAGCTGGAGAGATGGCTCAGCAGTTAAGGCACTTGCTTGCAAAGTCTAAGCACCTGAGTTCAATTCCCTAGTACCACGTAAAGTCAGATGCACAAAGTGGTACATGCATCTGGAGTTTGTTTGCTGTGGCTGGAGGCCCTGGCATGCCCATTTTCTCTTCCTCTCTTCTTTTCTCTCTCTATCTCTCAAATAAATACATAAATAAATAAATTTAAAAATTTTTAAAAAGAGTATAGCTTGTCTCCTCTTTTAAAGAGACTTTTTGGAAATGTTAGACCACAATTCTACTGGTATAACATTGGTCAGAACTCAGTCATGTTGTTATGGAATTTCAGGGAATGGGTTTTTTTTTTCCACCTGGCCTGTGAACCCCAACTGTTAGATCCTTATCCATTCCAACAAAGAATTGAGGAAATAGATGGTGAAAAGGTTAAATTATAAGGTTTATTTGGGAAAATTGGTATCCAGGGAAAGGATGGAACAGGTATACACACACGTGGAAATTTAACAGGACACATACACACACACACAGGAAGGCGGAAGTGAGGGTATAGAGGACAAGGGAAGTGGAACATGAGAGTGTAAAGAAACACACACACTCCCACGTGGGATGTGGAACAGGAAGGTGTAAGACTTTCTCCTTCACAGTAGAAAAAAGAAGAAGAAGAAGAAGAAGGCAAGAGATCAGCTAATAAAGGTCCCATAGCTTAGAAGAGAGTAAAAACATGAGAAGGGAAAAAATTCCTTCCCCCCCAATCCTAGCTGCTGGGATGGGGATGCTTACCAGAACAGGGACCCTGAGGTTCAGGTAAAGACCCCCTCCCCACCTGACAAGACTCTCTTATAGCTTATTGGAGTGGGCTTTACCATCAGGCTCAGGTGAGCAAGGGAGAGATCTGATTGATTTTTCTGGACTCAAGTGGCTGGCCCAACATAGGCCAGCATACCTCGGTATGTCAGACTGGGGAAGAGATAGGGGACACTGTCACTGACTGGTGAGACTGGATCAGATGCTCAATTCCAGCTTTGCAAAGGCAGGCGGGGTGACATCTCTTCACTACTTACTTCTCTTTTTTTTTTTTTTTTTTTTTTTTTTTTTTTTTTGGTTTTTCGAGGTAGGGTTTCACTCTAGCCCAGGCTGACCTGGAATTCACTATGGAGTCTCAGGGTGGCCTCGAACTCACGGCAATCCTCCTACCTCTGCCTCCCGAGTGCTGGGATTAAAGGCGTGCGCCACCACGCCCGGCTACTACTTACTTCTCGTTGGGCCTTTCCCTAGCTGACTACAAAAACAAAACAAAACAAAACAAAACAAAAACCCTACCTTGCTCCTATTTCTCTCTCAACGTGACCAGGAACTCAGGAAATACTGGTCTTTGGTATGGTAGTAATGTATCAAAGTAAAAATTGTGCCACAGTAAGTGAGAAGAGAATGGATATGGAGATTATTTTTACTAATGCTTACAGCTTCCCATTCCTCTGCCTGTGGAAACTGAGCAGAACCCAAGTGAAAACAAAGCTGGCATGAAATGTGTTCAGAATTTGCAGCCATCACTTAAGTGATCAGAAATGTTACTTTATTTATTTATTGAACTTACTTGTCCACCAGCCCTTATTTGCATTCATGCCTAGGGGAAAAGATCTTAGTGAAAAGCGATGTAGTCACTTCTGTTTTAAAGTGGAATCCCCTTGGAGGAAATAGATCAACTTGGGGCTCCTCCCTTCTCCTTTTCCTTCTCACTGCTGAGAATTAGGCATGGAACACGCATGCCTCCCTCTCTATTCAGGAGCCTCTTAGAATCCGAGGCATTATTTTAAGAGTTTCTTTCTCCGCTGTCATATTGAAGAGGTTGGCACATAGGAAATAGTTAAAATGTGACGGATGCATTCATGAGTGTGCTTTAGATGCATCACATAATTAATTCAAATGGCACCATAATGATCTGAAAATTCTGTATAATTAAAAGTCTATTTCTCTAAGGCCCCTGGCACTATGCTTATAGCTTTCTGGCAGCACCCACAATCCCCAGCTCTCCTTGCATGCTTGTCTGGGCCCTCGTGATAGTGTCTGCTCTTGAAAAATGCTCCTGACAGCCGGGAGTGGTGGCGCACGCCTTTAATCCCAGCACTCGGGAGGCAGAGGTAGGAGGATCGCCGTGAGTTCGAGGCCACCCTGAGACTCCATTGTGAATTCCAGGTCAGCCTGGGCTAGAGTGAGACCCTACCTCGAAAAACCAAAAAAAAAAAAAAGAAAAGAAAAGAAAAGAAAAATGCTCCTGACTATGTGAATCCCACCAGAGCTGAGACGTGGGGACACAGTGGCCTCCAGTCAATGAAAATGAGTGACCATAGAAAGAGGAGGAGCTAGCATTTGAAAAGTACCACAAAGGAATGCACCCCTCCCCCCCAACCTGGGAAGTAACAAAACAGAGTTTATTCTAGCTAGTTAGAAAGATACCAATAAACATAAGTTGGTACTTTATCTTTTTTACGGATCCTTAATGAGTTTAAAGAAAGAAATTGATTTTGTTTTTCAGAAACCCTCCACCTACATTACTGCATCCAGAAAAATGGTGTCAGGAATTCAACCACTTTATTTCACAGTGAGTATTTTTTTTCCACTGAAAATTGCCTACATAGCAAGGCCTTGAACAGTGATTACAGGAACTGAGGCTGTGGAATTTGCTTGGCACCAACACTGCTGGCTCGTTATGACCTAGGATTCGTTCTAGTATATGATAGAAGATGCTTCTGTGAGATCTAAAAACTAAGGAGCTCCAGTTGACTCAGCTAGGATCAGTCCTCCTGAGTGCATGGGTCACATTTATCTGAGAACCTACTCTGTCATGGGTAAAAGAAATCACAAACTTTTTTGGGGGGGAGTTTTGAGGTAGGGTCTCACTCTGGTCCAGGCTGACCTGGAATTCACTATGTAGTCTCAGGGTGGCCTCGAACTCTCAGCGGTCCTCCTACTTCTGCCACCTGAGTGCTGGGATTAAAGGCATGCGCCACCACGCCTGGCCACAAACTTTTATAATGAAGGAGGAGATGCAACATTAGAACTCCATTGTCCATACTGGGAGAGAGAGAGAGAGGGACAGAGGCTCGCAGCATCCAACAGGTCTGGCAGCAGCTTGAAGGTTTTGTGACATAGGAGCCTGGCTCTGGTCCCTGAGGTGATGCAGGGAATGAAGTAGGATCTCTCTCCTGAGGCCAAGGAGAGATGTCCTAGCCAAGGTTCAGGGTATCGAGAACAACATGAAAACTCAGCTGATGGAACGTTGTCCCTGGTGGGACCTATGCCACCAGGTAAACTGGCACTAAGGTGGCAAAACCATTAGTGACACCAGAGGACGACTCAATGCTGGAATCATGGGTTTGGGGACCACAGTACTACCTAATCTGTGGAAGCTGCTTGTGAGTCAGAGGTGGTCCCAAGGGCCCAAGCTAGGGCAGGATGAATGGTGGGGTGGGAATCTTGCCCTGGCATTGCAAGCCACCTCCAGACACTAGATGCCCCAGTGCCTACGATTCCAAACAAGTGCTTCAGAGGTCACAGGAGGAGGAAAGACAGGACAAAAATAGCTAATAAACATGATGTAGAGAAGGTCAACACACAATTTTTTCTTATTTATGACTATGTGAAGGCTTAGCTTCTGTGAAGAGTCTAGGTAACAAAAATAAATAGACAAATAAATAAACTGGATTATCCTCCTTAATCACAATCTAGATCTGTAGCTCCTTGGGCACAACCCCCAAATCCAAAAATCTCTGAAAACAGAAGTTCTTTCGTAGCTGAATCTTTTATAAGCAAAACGTGACCTTGCATGAACTGACTTGGGGGCACTGCATGACCTGAGCTGATGAGAGACTGTTTACAGAGGTGTTGATGTGAATGTCCATGTGCTTCAATGCAGATAGAGTCCTGGTGGATGGCAGGGCACATCCCAGGTCCTGCTGCAATGTTACATAACATAGAGCAAATGTACCAGCTTACCTCTCTAAAGTTCGATACAATTTAGAATTCTAAATGTGTTTGACTCCAAGGAGTTTGTATGAGAAGTATGAATTTGTATTTCATTTTCATTTCAAATGCAATATAGCCAACCTTTCTAAAATTGTTTGCTCCTCCAAGTACCCCGCCTCCCTTCCCCCCCAACCTCCCTCCCCTTCCTTTCCCCCACCCCCACACAGCTTGAGCAGTGTTCCTCAGGACATGACAGGGCAGGAAACAATTAAGAGAATTCTATCAAGAGAGGCTGCGCTTCAATGTGACCATGAAGTTCAAGGCAAGGGTGGTGGCCATGCCCTTGCCTCCCAGCCCAGCTCAGACAGTTTTGCTCTAACTGAAGTATACACTGGGGCAGTCACAAGCCAGGGGTGAAAGCGAGGGACCATAATGACAATAGCAGCCGCATGCAGAACGGACGGATGGTGTCTACACAGGGCCAGACATCTAGGGACCACATTTCATAACACCCCAGAGAGAGAAATTTCTCTGGATCCCAAGAATTTCCCTTTCATCCCACTGCTGCACAGATACCCTTGATTGACCTTCTTTAAGGTTGGCCTAGAAAAATCCACTGCATATTCACTAAAACACCTTCCCATTCCAAGCACTCCCGGTGCCTCCAAGATGTGATTTGACTCACAAGTTTGGCTCAAGTACATTTTTTCAAGAGCTTGTTTGTACTCTTAAACCAGCACAGTGGGGCTTGAGTGGATCTGAAGATAAAGAGGTTCCATTGATGGCTGGGTGAGAACTCTCCAGGGTGAACTCGACATAGAAAAACCTGCTCTCGCTTGTCTTTCCTTAGGGCAGGTCCATCATACGCTGATCCTGAGTCGATCGTGTTTCCTCCAACTTTGATTATTCCAGATGTAACGTTCTGAGTTGTTTTAGACTTGGAAAGGCCTGAAACACTGGAAGGAGGGCTAACACAGAAAACAATTTCTTTGTGGATGCATATATCAAGAGCAAAACCTAAAACATCTTTCTGATAATACCAAGGAGAAGAGTCTGAAAAGTTCGAATGAACTAAGGAAAGCACATGGAAGATGAATGATTATGTGTGTTGTCACCAATTTGAGGTGGAAATAGGTAATTTCTCTCTCTCTCTCATCCTGGGGAGTGAACCTAAGGCTTCATGCATGCTAAGAAAGTGCTCTGAGCTATATGCCTCTTTTGACATTTTATATATATACGTATATATATATACATATATATACGTATATATATATTTGACACACATACACAGATATATATATATATATATATATATATATATATATATATATATCTAAATGTGTTTGACTCCTATATATATATGAGAGAGAGAGAGAGATAGAATAGGCATGCTAGGGTCTCTTGCCTCCACAAATGAACTCCAGATACATGTGCCACTTTGTGCATCTGGCTTTACATGGGTACTGAGGAATCAAACCTGGGCCTGCAGGCTTGGCAAGCACCTTTCACTGCTGAGCCATTTCTTCTTCCCCCTGTTTTTACTTTTATTTTGAGAGAAGATCTCGTTAAGTTGCTCAGGGTGGCCTGAAACTCAGTGTGCAGTGTAAGTACTCCTGGGCTTGTACTCTTCCTACCTCAGTCTCCTGAGTAGCTGGTTTTACAGTCCTACGTCCTCAGGCCCAACAACCTTCTGGTACTTGAATGAGTTGTCTCACTCTGTTATTGGTGAACCTATTACATACTCCATGTGTTCCTAAGTTCTCTCTTGGCTTCACCCCTCCAATTTACACCATAGCATCTTAGATTCTTCAACCATGAGTTTTCCTTGTACAATTTTTAGGATAAATCTCAAGATGGAAGAGTGCTGCTAGCTTCATGTTGCCGACAGAAAACACCTGACCAAGAGCAGCTTTTGGGGAAGAAAGGGTTTATTTTGGCTTACAGACTCAAGGGAAAGTTCCATGATGGCAGGGGAAAATGATGGCATGAACAGAGGGTGGGCATCACCTCCTGGCCAACATCAGGTGGACAACAGCAGCAGGAAAGTGTGCCAAATACTGGCAAGGAGAAGCTGACTATAACCTTATTAGCCTTTATCCAACAATACAGTGCCTCCAGGAGGCTCCAATTCCCAAATCGTCACCAGCTGGGGACCTAGCATTCAGAACACATAAGTTTATGGGAGACACCTGAATCAAACTATTGCATATATCTTTTTTGGTGGTGGTTTTTTTTTTTTTTTTTTTTTTGGGTAGGGTCTCACTCTGGCTCAGGCTGACCTGAAATTAACTATGTAGTCTCAGGGTGGCCTCGAACTCATGGCAATCCTTCTCCCTCTGCCTCCCAAGTGCTGGGATTAAAGGTGCCACCATGCCCATCTTTTTTTTTTTTTTTTTTTTTTGAGGCAAGGTCTCACTCTAGCCCATGTTGCTCTGAACTCACTCTGTGCTTCGGACTGGCCTCTAGCTCATAGTAATCCTTCTACCTCAGACTCATCAGTCTGGAATTTAAGGTGTGAGCCACCGTGTTTGGCTCACATTTCATATTTTTAGATAGAAACTTGTTTGCCGTTCCCAAATAAGGTCATTTGGTCTCTTTAGAGGATACTGCCTGCCTTGCCCCGCATCACTCAGCCTACCAAATGCACTTTGACCCAATGTGTTTTCATTGTATTTATTCAAATTTCCAACCAACTGTAAACAGTGACATGTTCTATATTTGAAGTGTCTATTTAAAGAGAGAGCTTTGGTTTGCTTTTATGCCTACCTTGCTCATTGGGGATTAACACCATCAAATCATAAGCTTTTCATTATTGGAGGGAATGGGATGGAAAAGAAATGATTATCTGATAACTTTAGGAAAAGTGTTTGTGATATAAATTGCTTAGGTAATTGATTGTTTCGCTTCCTTTGTAGAGCAAGCCACAGAACTGATTTTTTTTTTTTTAAAGAATGGACACATCTGGAAGTAGGTTGAATATGGGGCTAGGGGTGTGGCTCAGTGGGAAACGTGCTGGTTATGCAAGCACGGGGACCTGATCCCCAGCCCCCATGTCAGCTGAAGGACTTGGTGGCATAACCCAGCCAGGCTCACTGGCTAGTTAGTCTAGCTGAATTGAGGGGCTGTAGTTCAGTGAGAGACTCAAAGAAAAAAGAAAAGCTAGAGAACAATTGGGTAAGGCACCCAGTGTTGATCACTGGCTTCTATATGCATATGCACACATATATGAACCCCCCCCACACACACACAAACACACATCTTAGCACCCTTAAAGCCCTTGAGGATCTGTCCCCATGTGAGTGCTGAACTATAGTAGATTTGATCATTTAAATCTTTCTTCCTACATTAGTTCTTTTCTTTTTTCTTTGTTTTGTTTTTCCAGGTAGGGTCTCACTCTAGCCCAGGTTGACCTGCAATTCACTCTGTAGTCTCAGGGTGGCCTTGAACTTATAGTGATCCTCCTACCTCAGCCTCCAGTTTAATCCCAGATACCTCCATGCTGGGATTAGAGGCGTGTGCCATCAAACCTGGTTTAGATCCCTTTCTTGACGCTGTGACAAAATACGGGCCAGAACCATTTTAAGGGAGGAGAGTTGATTTGGGTTCATGGCATGGCTGGAAAGGCATGATGGAGGGCTTGGTTCATGGTTGTAGGAGCCCATGGCACCTGCTTACGTGGTGCCAGATGGGGAGCAGAGAGAGCTCAGCACTGGCTATAACCTTTCATGCCCACTTCCCAGAGACCCTCTTCCTCCAGCTAGAGCCGCCCTCCCCATACAGCTCTATCATTTGGGGACCAAGTATTTAAAACACATGAGCCTGTCAGGGACACTTCATATCCAAACCATCACACTTAGTCTATACTAGCAGTGCTCACAGGAGGACCCAGAAGATGTCCCTGACTGCTGCACGGTCTGGCTGTGGCCCAGTGGCACAGAATATACAGGCCAGGTAGGGGTACTGGGATGTGGTTTAGTCTTTCTCAGATTTATTTTCAGCCACTTAATTTGGAAACAATAAGGAGAGAGGTTTTTTTTTTTTTTTTTTTTTTTTAAGGTCCCAAAGCCTAAAATCCTATTAGCAAACCCATCTCAGACCTAAAAAAGAAACAAGAATAAATCCATCCCCAGTTTGGTCCTGAACCTTTGGCTGTTAGTGATAATTGACTCATTTATATGTGTTAGTTATGCATTTGTCAAAGCAAGCTCCTGACAGCCTAGTTATGATAAATTAAACACGATGCTCACATAAATTCTGCCCTGGTCTTTATCCATATGCTTGGACCCTGCCTGATGTTTTTTGTCACCTCTATAATATGTGGTTGGCTTTGTAGCAATTTCATTATCAGCCCTTTCCCCTATGGCTAAAGCTATTTGCATAACAAGTTTATCTGGTTCAAGTACCAGCCAGACTTCTGCTTTGTCGGCAGGCTCCATTCAGAAGTAGCCTTTTGATAAGATAACAGTAATTTTCCTTGGCTAACTTCACCTAGGTCCCAATGGATGCACCTCCCCATCCCCCACTTTTCAGCTCAAACTAATTTAAGGTCTTTAGACTACATTACAAAAACACTTTCCCAACCAAAAGGTATTTGTGAGCTATGCTCTTTCATTTGGCCTTTAAAACTTTTAGGGCTTTCTTAGGAATTAAACGAAGAACTTGGTCATCAATGGCTCTTGAGCTGATTAGCAAGACAATAAAGATGGATTTCCCTTGATCAAGGGCAAACCCAAGAGCACCCCTGCTGCTCAGCCTTGGAGTTAATGATGACAACTATATGATCACCCACACATGGACTGTTTTCTGGGGGTGGCTGACTCTGGCAGTGTAGGGGAGGAAAAAGTAGTATCTTTTTTGTTTTTTTTCATTTCAAGGTTTATGGCTGACACTCTGATAACAAAACACAGATTAATAAGAGAAAAGCATAGCAAATGTATTTAAGTGTGAGCTTTAGGTGACTTTCAGAAATGACGATTTGGAGATGGGGGGGCGTGTATTTTATGCTTAGGTTTGATGAAGAATAGTCTGTTGTGCAAAGGCATGATTGAGCAAATGGGGTGTGACCTAATGGTGATAAACCAGGGTTGCTTCGCAAGGCCCGTTTGTCCAGATTCTGTTCAACTTTTCAGTGAGACATTAAGATGAGGGTCTTCAAGAGAGAATATGGAAGAAAGAGCATCTTGCTTTTGTGGTCCCCTTAATTTCCTTTAGCCCAAACTCTCAGTATGCCAGAGTGCTGTGTTTGAGGGAGCAGTTCCTGTCTCCCAGTCAGTGGCCAGTATGCCGGTATTCCTCTATCCTAGACCAGGCATCGTGCTTGAGCTGATAGGTTGGGGTGACCTTTCCTGTAGCCCCTCCAGATGACTCTCAAGCGGGTACAAACTGCTATGCTGACCTAGGCAAAGGAGCAGCATTGGAACATGTTGATCCCTCAAAAATCCATACCCAGACTCACGACCCCCACTTTCTCTGCAGGCCTAGATGTTGATAAAGCTTCCTTGACTTTGATGGTACTTGCCTCAAGGCAGCAGTTCTTAGCCCCTCTCCACTTGGCGTTTCAAGGCGGCTTAATTCTACCCGGATTTATATCAATGAGTAACACACATACAGGGATACATAGCCCAACCCAGGCATTCATTAAGATTCATAAATACTCTTGGCTTTTCACATCTTCTTGGCATCTCAGCAGGCTGTGTGAAGGGTTAATACCTCCTGGAGGAGAAGAGTGGCACAACCTTTACTCATATTACTCCACAAGTTGGTCATTTTAATTAAAATGAACAGTAGCATCTCCAGTGACACACTGTCCACTTTAGATTTATTTAGCCGATGATGAGCTATCATGGTGTCTTGAAGTAATTAGCATCTCTTGAGCTATAGGGGCTTAGTGGGTTAATAAAAACTCATGAAAAAAAAATCTAAATTGTAAACCTCACAAATTCTTTTCTTCCCTTTTCATCTATAGTGATCCATACATTTATAAATGCAGCCTGGCTCCTTTCTCATTTTGAAAGATTGGGATTTGTTTTCATGTCATGAGAATAAAGTTATGAGTTTCAAGGTTATAGCCCTGGGAAGAATGTCTAATTCAGATTACAGAATAGATGAGCTAACGAAGCTGTTGGTGGGCCTGACTGGGTACTTCTATGCTGCTTTTTCACTTCAGGACTGATTTTCTCAGGCTGTGCAACAAGAAGTGGCTTCGTGTGACTTGAAGTGTGCACACATACCTGGAATATTCTGTCTTCCTTGCAACCTCAGCCATGCACGAGGAATGAAGTGTTTAACTTCATCTAAAATAATCAAAATGGGGGGGGGGGCTGGAGAAATGGCTCAGCTGTCAAAGGTGCTTGCTTAAAAGCCTGCCAGCTGGGGTTTCATTCCTCAGTACCTACGTAAAGCCAGACACACCAAGTGATTGATACAGGTGTCTGGAGATCATTTGTAGTGGCATGAGGCTCTGGTTAGCCCATACTCTATGTCTTCTCTGTCTCCATCTTTCTCTCTCTCTTTTACACACACACACACACACACACACACAAATAAAAGTATTGAAAAAATACCCAAAATAGTAAACTGGAAAAATCCAGCCTTTTCTCAGCACATCCTGTTTACTTTCATGGTGGTTCTGGGTTTAGATCTTGTGAGAAGCCCAATCTTGTAGCATATGCCTCAGATTTCACACTCAAGCTGCGGCCAGTTCTGTTTGCTCACTCCTGTGGCTGGACTGAGGATTTAGTGATATTCTGTACTCTTCCCCCATACTGACTTTTTCTTCATTTCAAAATGATATCTGGGACCGGGTGTGGTAACGCACGCCTTTAATCCCAGCACTTGGGAGGCAGAGGTAGGAGGATCACCATGAGTTCGAGGCTACCCTGAGACTACATAGTAAATATCAGGTCAGCCTGGGCTAGAGTGAGACCCTACCTCGAAAAACAAAAAACAAAAAACAAAAAAAAAGAAAGAAAGAAAGAAAAAGAAAAGAAAGAAAGAAGAAAATTCATCCCTGGCAGGGCCCACACATCCACTCCTCCCACAAAGGGAGTGGCCTATGTAGAAAGGCCATTGTCAGTTTTACACTGGGCAACTTCTGATCATCAGTCCTCATTTGTCAAGTTGGCGTTAGAACAGAGTTACAGTGAAGATTAGATTATATATGTGCAGAACCTGGAAATAATATTAACTGACGTAGGCTCTGTTTCCTACACGTCCTCTTACATGAGCTATCTACCATTATCCCATCTTGTTGAAATCAAAGTAGAAAGAGACCAAGAGTTCTAAGTCTATAGCTAGCAAGTGGTAGAACTAGGATTTGAACCCTGGAAGACTTGTTCTAGAGTTCCTGTCAAGCCATTGGTAATTAATATTTTATTGCCTTTTGCATCTGATCCATGTCACAATTCTGAAGTGGCTTTGAGAGTGGTAGTGACCTTCTCATCCTTATACCTTTCTCCTGGACATCTCTATAGTATTTTTCTTTGTGCTTTTCTTCTGCATTTAACTTTAGCTCCAGGCCCCCAATACACAACACACACACACACAAAACACAACACAACACACACACACAACACAACACAACACATACATGCACACACACATGCATGCACACACACACAACACACACGCGCACACACGCGCATACACACACAAACACACAACACACAACACATGCACATACACATGCACATGCACACCAGGGCCCTAGGAGGTAGAAGCACACTGATTGGTGACTAACTGGGAACAGACATGTATTCAGAGACTTGACACCTGTCTGAGGAGTGAGCCTGATGCAGTATATTCACTGTGGGGACAGGTCTTTTTTAGACAACTATGCTGGAGCTATTTAAAAACACAGGATCTGGTTATTCTCTAGTACTGCTACTTAAATTCTTGATCTTAAACAAGTTACTTGACTTTTCCGATCCTCATCTATAAAATGGAAATGATAATAAGTTTATATTAATAACCTCTCACCCTCAAGCCGGGCATGGTGGTACATGTCTTTAATCCCAGCACTTGGGAGGCAGAGGTAGGTGGACTGCTGTGAGTTTGAGGCCACCCTGAGACTTCAGAGTGATTTCCAGGTCAGCCTGAGCCAGTGTGAGACCCTACCTCAAAAAACAAAAAACAAAATAATGATAGAAACCCTCAAATAACAGAGGAATAAAATATAAACATAAATAATAAAATATAAGACAAAATAAAAATAAGACTTCTATGTTTCTTTCACATACGGTAAGCCAGTAGTTAGGCCACACATGTACTACTGGTGTAGCGTGATCACATGGCAGCCACCTGGGCTCTTGCCCTCATGCTGCCCTCTCCCAAGGGTGCTTCATGCTTATTTCAGTTAGAATGAAGGGGGGAGATGACAGTCTGCTAATGATAAGATTTTTTTGGCAGTGTTGCATACTATATTATTGCTATGGCTGTATCACATGGCCACATCTTGCTGCAAAAGAAGATAAGAAGTAGTCTCTGAATGGGCAGCAGTGGGCCCAGGACACTTCCAGAGCAATCTCTAAGTAAAGTTGTAGAGCATATCAAAGTACTGCATTGGGACAAGAATTAGGTGAGCAACAACGTGACAGCCAACAAATGTTAAGGGCTAAGGGTGGGCACTATATGATCAAATGATGAGGAAGGCCATAATCCCAACAGTGATTCCATCCAAAGACACATGAGAGTCATGAAGGGGAGCCTGCAGGACCCACAGAGCTGTAAATCACAACGGAAGGAGGTCTTGAAGGGTGCTCATGATCCCACCCAGACGTATCTGTGGCCTGGGAGAGATTGAGAATAATGTAGGCCACAGGTGGAAACAGTGGAAGGACCCCTCCTCAGGCTCCTCCTCTCAAGAACTTCAATCTTTTCTTCTTTCCCTGGCTTCCACAGGCTATGAGGCTGAAGGAAAGCTGGTTTTGGATTAGCTCTACCTGTAATTTAAAATGGAATTGCAGGGGCTGGGGAAGTGACTCTGCAGGTGAAGTGCTTGCCATGCAAGTGTGAGGACCTCAGTTTGAATTCCCAGAACCCATGTAAAAGTAAGGCATGGTGGCCTTTTGACACCTTCTTGAAGAAACTTTTTTCTCAAAGAGGCTAAGTTCACATTTAAGAAAAAAATTTTTTTTGTTTACTTTTATTTATTTGAAAGCGACAGACAGAGAAGAGGCAGACCGAGAGAGAGAGAATGGGCTCACCAGGGCCTCCAGCCACTGTAAATGAACTACAGATACATGCGCCCCCTTGTGCATCTGGCTAACATGGGTCCTGGGGAATCGAGCCTCGAACCGGGGTCCTTAGGCTTCACAGGCAAGCGCTTAACCACTAAGCCATCTCTCCAGCCCCTAAGTTCACATTTTTCCATCCAATACATAGCATTGAGAGGCCATATGTAAAAAGAAAAGGCCAAAAACATGTATTGCATTGCAGAGGAAGGAAGGAAGTAGGGGGAGAGGGAGGAAGAGGAAGGAGGAAGGGACTGTGAGACATTAGGGCGAAACTAAAACACAAGGTGCTTGGCTGTTGTTGTCAGGAACGGTGGGAATTGGGATTTGGCTCCTGTGCTAACAGGACGCTGAACAAGACAAGAGCCAGGGTTGGACTGCTGGAGCCTGTGTCTGGGGTGGTGGATCTCCTGGGTTGGTCAATGAGAACTACTGGGGTGGGGGTGGGCAGCGTCTTGCAATCTGTGCTCCACGTCCAGCCATTTCTTCCATGTGGTTCTCCATTCCACGGGTAAGGCTGACTTTCTTCCAGGATTATGGCTTTGAACTGCCTTCCAGCTGAGGGTGGTGAAGGGATACATAAGTAGCTAGATCAATAATGGGCTTGTCCACCATGTACCCAATATGGAGTGTGAGGAGCACAAAATGCCATTGTAAACCCGGATGTTCACTAGATAGCCAGAAAGCCAGGCAGACATGACCACAGGAGGTCACAGAAGAGGTGAGGAGAAGAAAGTAGGAGCCCCTTCTGCCTTGAAGGGAGCTTGCCAACTGAAACTTCCAAACATAGGCAAAACAAATCACCAGAACAACACACGAAGCAGAAATTCACTTGAAGTGGAAGTGATTTCCTAGAACCGTCCAAAGGAGTACAACCAATAGCCATTAGCTGTAAGAAGGAAAAGGGTTTGGGACAAAATATATAAAAGTTACCTGTAATCCTAACACGCTGGGAGCAGGATCCAAGGCGTGGCTTAGGGATGCATAAACTTTGTGCTCAGACAGGACAAAGCTCTGGGAAAATGTGTACTTAAGCAAATCAGCTAAGCACGGAGGGCAGTCACTCAAAGCACAGAAAAACAACCACAGCTTCCAGACAAACCGAAGGTAAAGGGTTCACTGCAAAATTCTAGCAACCTAACAGAAAGTGGAAAGCAAGAAGAAAGGAAGTAGGGGCTGGAGAGATGGTTTAAGCCTAAGGACCCAGGTTCAATTCCTTAGTACCCACATAAGCCAGATGCATATCGGGAGTTTGGAGTGGTACACCTTGGTGCACCCATTCTATCTGCCTCTACCTCTTCCTCTCCCTTCTTCTTTCTCTCTTTCTCTCCCTCCCTCTCTAAGTAAATAAATATTATTTTTTTTAAAGAAAAGACAGGAAGGAAGGAGAGGAAATGAGGAATAAAAAGAGATTTCCACCCACATATTGGTGTTTTGAATCACCAGGCAGTCAGTTTTTCTTTCTGCTATAAGAGCAGTGGTGTGCTGGTGAATGCTTACCTCCTGCTGGGCAGAGGTGAGGTGAGGCCTGGTGATGGTGCTTACTGATTTCTGTGGGGTAAATATTCCTACCAATGTGATATCGACCTGTTTATAAAATCCCTAGACATATAACAATAATATCTAGGGCGTTTGTGTTTGCAGGTGCTATGGTATTGTTTGGGACCCATTTTCCTCTGTGATCTTCATAATACATATAGCTTTCATAAGAGAATTGAAATTGAACAGATTTGATAATAATGAGTTGTTGTAAGGAAATTACTAGAGACAGAGACATTGATGCCACAGAGTACTGGTGAGGGTATGCAGCAACAGAAATGTTCACTTACCTCTGGTGGGAATGCAGCACAGTGTCTACAGCCCCTTTAGAAGACAGCTTGGCAGCTTCTTACACATGCTTACCATACACTTCAGTAATCATATTCCTCCTTATATTTAACTGAAGGAAACGACAATTTATGCTCACATAAAAGTCTGCGATAGATGTTTATAATACCTTTATTTATTATAGCCAAAACCCAGAAGCCGCCAAGATATATGTAAGTAGGTGAATAGATAAGCAAACTGTGGCACATCCAGACAGTGGCATATTATTCAGTACTAAAAAGAAATGAGCCATCAAGCTGTGAAAAGACATGGAAGCAGAATCTTAAGTACATATTACTGAATAGAAGAAGCCAATCATGTGTCAAAAGGTTATAACAGTATGATTGTTCTACCTGGCATTGTAGAAAGGGCGCAGTAAAAAGATCTGTGGTGGTCAGGAGGTGGGGCTGGGATAGGGTGAATAAGCCAAACACAGAACATATTTAGGGCACTAAAAATACTCTGTGTTCCCATAATCATGGATATATGTCATCATAAGTTTATCCAAACTGTAGAATGTGTGATACCAGGCGAACTATGGGCTTCAGGTAATTATGATGTGTAGGCTTATCAGTTGTAATAAATGTGTCTGTTGGTGAGAATGGAGGAGGCTATGCGTATATGTGGATGGAAGGTATAAGAGAAATCTCTGTACTTTCCTCTCAGTTTACTGCAAACCCCAAAATATTCTATAAAATAAATAAATAAATAAATAAAGCCTTGAGCAAAATAAAAACTGAAAATAAATAAAACCCATACCCTCTGGATGATTCTTCTCGAACTGAAACCATACGGGGAATTTATTGGGCAAATAGGAGTTGGTGGCATTCGGTTAGAGTATTTATCATACTGTTATGGAAGGCTAATAATTTACGGTCCCTGCCAGCAAAGCCAGATCGATGCACAGATAAAAGTGCTCAGCACAATAGAATTTCTATCACCCACATGATAATTGACCACCATGTCATATGCTCAATCATTCTTCTCGTTATCTGATAGAACTAGCAGGAAGGCTAACGGGGCTGTGATTTATTAATGAACACAGGTGGGGAACCCTCAAGCCAGCTTACCTGTTACCAGTCCTTGGCAACCTCATTGTCTCCCTCCAGCAGCAGGCTTCCACAGAGTGAGCCAGCCGCAGTCCAAGCTAGGCATCTCTTGTTGAATCCAAAGAGGGTTCGAGAATCGCCCAGGCTAGTGTTGTCCCTTCTCTTCTTCCCTTTCTCACAGATGTAAGTTCTGTCCTGTCCCCTCACCCACCCCACCCCACCCCACCCCACCCCAGAGCACAGTGGCCTGCCCAGAGCAGAGATGGCCAAGCTACTGATTTGCAGCCATGTGTTGTGATATATAGTCATTCCATGTCACCTATCTGTGCATGTCACCTGTACAGGTGGCTTAAATCTCCAATGAGTGGGGGCGGGGGGAGAGAAGAATTAGCATATCCCCTAGTGGGAGCAGGCATGAGAAGAGTCTGGAAAACTAGTCATTTAGCAACCTGTTCCTCTACGGGGAGAATGGACACTATTCCAACAGGCCCTCCCTTCTTTCTCAGCCCCCTTGGGAACGTTTGTTGCCTGTAGGATCTGTGATTTGCCTTGGGAGGGTTAATCAGATGGCCTATTATTCAGCAAATTAAAGGTTTGGCTGCCCGAGAGTTCCTTTCAGAAAGGATTAGGGTCTCTGATGAGGCTTTGAAGTAATGGATGGAACTGTTCTGCTCCATCATGCTAATGGAGGAGGTTTAAGGACTCCCCAGACTCCCTTGACAGTCAGTGTCTTTATTCATTCCCTTCCCTAAAAATGGAAACACATTTTCTCTTGCAACAATGCAGTGCTGACACAGGGCACTGGCTGGACATGCCTGGACTGGAGGCTTTCCTTTCTTGGTGCAGGGGCACAGGGAACAACGTCCTGGCTTACTTAGGGGACTGCTTCTACCGGAAGCTCCATTTCTCCATAGCAGCAACAGTCTGGGGCCCTGTGATTTACTGTCCTTTAAACTTTGGCTCGGAAGTTGTGCCAAAGGCTGGGCAGGTGACTGGCACCACAGTGGTTCACCTTCTCGGCACCATTCTGGAACAAGGCAGGCATTCGCTGTTCAAAATCTTGATTTGAACAAAACATTGACAACTACCTATTATCTGACAAGATTTCCCCCCCCCCACCCCCAAACACACATTTCAATAATGGTTAGGTTATTATGGAAATCTGGCTTGGTTCATTTCCCCTATTTTATGTTTCTATCATCAATTATAGTCACAGAGTTGGCAACTGGCCAGAATAGTGTTGAGTCTACTTACATCTTCACCAGAAAGCACACACTAAGAGAAGAGTAGGGGAGAGTGCTGCTGGGACCACCGCAGCTGTGAGCCATTATCGCTCCCCTTCATTGAGCCTCTCCCCATCTCTACTGTGTATTGTGGCCTTAAATGCTAGCCAGGGCCGGTGGCGCACGCCTTTAATCCCAGCATTTGGGAGGCAGAGGTAGGAGGATTGCCATGAGTTCGAGGCCACCCTGAGATGACATAGTGAATTCCAGGTCAGCCTGAACTAGAGTGAGACCCTACCTCGCAAAAACAAAAACAAAACAAAACAACAACAACAACAAAATGCTAGCCAGGGCCCCTGTTACCACTGTTTGCCATCTTGTTCCCATGTCCCCTCTTGTACTAGTATGATGCTGTGGTCCCCTTCCTTTTCCCCTTCCCCCGGCTCTCCTTCTTGGGATTTAGTCACTCCCTTCTCCGAGCTGCTTTTAACCCATGGAGCAAACTTTATCTGCAATCTTCCTTCTGGTCTTCTCTTTCTGTTTTTAAAAACATTTGTTTTATTTATTTTATTTTGAGAGAGAAAGAAGATGGGGGCGGGAGTATGGGCACACCAGGGCTTCTAGCCACTGCAAACAAACTCCAGGTGCATGCACCACCTTGTGCATCTGGTTTATGTAGGTACTGGGGAATTGAACCTGGGTCCTTAGGCTTTGTAGGCAAGTACCTTAACCGCTAAGCCATCTCTCCAGCCCTGAGCTTCTTTCTTTTTGCAATGGTCAACATATTTGACGTGGGACTTTCCTTGACTCCCCTGGTGCCTGCATCTGAGCACTGATCCTGGACAGGCCCTGCGTTGAGATCAAAGAGCTCTGTGCTCCCCTTATGTTGGCTTCCTGGAAGAATACTATTGCGAGATGGTTCTTTGACATAAGACATCCACTGGAATTGGAGTATGTTATAAAAAACAGCCTGATGCGCTGCATGGACATGCTCATTGGAGGGTAAAAGTCTGTCTTACATTACATGTAGTTATTTCTTAAAAACAGGGAAAGCTGTATCTTTAGTCTCACAACCGATCATCACCACATGATAGTCCTGTGGGCAGCTAGTCTGTGTATATCAAGGATTATAAGATGTATAGAATAAATATTTCCCCTTTCACATTGTCTACTAAGAAGCCCAGAATCAAATTATTAACCTCCTTTAAAAAGTCATTTATTTGGTAGTCTTATTTCTATTTATCTTACTGCATTTCTCCTTTGCTTCATTTTTCTCTTCTGCTTAAAATTACTGTAATATTGTCTTATTGCTTGTATCTTTATTAATAAGTATGTATTGTTGTAAGATGCTTTCATTATTTCTGGAACAACTGAAGTATTAAAAATCGATTGCAGGCATTACTGGTAGGGATGTACAATGTAGTAACTGCTTTGGAACCATAGGAGAGTTCTTCTAAAGGCAAACAGAATTATATCGTATGAGTCAGCAATTCCACTCCTAGGTATATACTCAGGAGACACAAAAATATATTTCCACATAAAAATAAAAATATGTACGGAAATACAAGCTGTGTATGGACATTCCTGTAATCCCAGTACTGAGGAGGCAAAGGCAGAAGGATCACATTTGGAGGCTGTGGTGGTTTGAATAAAATATCTCCCATAGACCCACGTGTTTGAATACTTAAACCCGAGCTGGTGGTTCTCATCTGAATGGTTGTGGAACCTTTAGGAGGTAGAGCCTTTCAGAAGAAAGTGTGTCACTGGTTGTGGGCCTTGAGGTTTCATATTAGTTATATTATATTTATATCCAGCCCCACTTGTTTTATCTCTCTCTATTTCTTCTTGCTGACATAACAATGTAATGCTGGGTTTCTTGTTCTAGCCATACTTTCCTCCATAATGGACTCTTCTCTCTAGAACTGTGAGCCAAAATAAACTCTTTCCTTCCCTAAGCTGCTTCTAGTTAGGCATGTATGCCAGCAAAGAGAAGGCAGTCAGTACAGAGGCCAACCTGGGCTACATAGTTTTATACCAGCTTTAACTACATAGTGAGAGCCTTTCGAAAAAACAGCCTCAAAAATTATAAGTGTACAAACATACCTCACATCATTAGTTTATAATTGTTTAAAAGTGGAAATAATCCACTGAGTAAATGCACAAAATGTGTGGCATTTCCATACAATGGAAGCTCATTGCCATGACACGGAAGAACCTTGAAACATGCTGAAAGAAGCCAGTCATGAAAACGTCACACATATAAATGTCCAGATCTTGCAGATTCATGGGGGACAGAAAGCCATTGCCTAGGGTGGATGAAGTTGAAGGGAACTGGGGAGCAACTGCTAAAGGATCGTTTCTCTTGGGGGTGATGAAAAGTTCTACAACTGATTTTTGGTGATGATTGCACAACTGCATGAACATACTCCAGATCCTTGAGTGGCTTGTTTTAGGTGGTTGAGTTGCTTGACACGTGAATTGTATTCCTTAAAGCTGTTGTGTGGGTCCCTGGCTCCTCAGCGGGCCTTTGCACACCGGCTCCCCAGAGGCATTCAGGCAACTGTGGAGCAGGGTCTTGAGTGGCCGTGAGTGCGACGGGAAGAAGCACCTGGGAGACAGCTTCAGAGAACAGCTCATTTGTTTGTCAGGGGACTGAGTTGCAGTTGAGAGAGAGTGGGAAGAGGGTCCTAAGGGGATTGGTGTGTTCAAACGTTGCTTGCCGATGCCTAGTTGGCATATAGGGACGTCTGTTCCAGCACGTAGGGAGTCAGGTGATCTACGTAGTGGCGGGAAGAAGTATAGGGTATGGGTCGCAGGGGGATGGGCTGTGTGAAGGCTTCTGGCTGATACCATATAAGGAGTTTCCTAGACAACTGGCCAAAGGGCCATGAGTGAAGTCTAAGTCTTCTCAGGACGTCCAGGTGCCCAATCTGGGGGCCCAAGATTTGTCCAGGGTTCAGGCTGCTGTGACTTCTCCATAGCCCAGGAGCCCAAGTGGTGTCTGATAGCTTATGCTTGCTTTAACCCAGGGCCCTGCCTGTGTCCGACACTGTTGTATAGGATCATTTGTGATAATTACATTATAAATTTTATGGAGTAATTTTGCTAGTTTCTTTTTTTAAAAAATATTTTATTTATTTATTTGAGAGAGAGGGAGAGAGAATGAGCACACCAGGGCCACCAGCCACTGCAAATGAACTCCAGACTCATGTACCCCCTTGTGCATCTGGCTTGTGTGGGTCCTGGGGAATCAAACCAAGGTCCTGAGGCTCTGCAGGCAAACACCTTAACCGCTAGGCCATTTTCCCAACCCATTTTGCTAGTTTCTTACAATAGACTTTTCCTTGGAGCTAGATATGTGTGTCACAGTTGAACAGCTCTGCCTGTGGAGAGATGCCATCTGCTCTGTGTTTGCTACTCCATCTTTCCACTTGCTGTCTCCTCCACTTTTGTCATCTCGCTCAACTTGAAAATGACAGTAAGTAGGAGGAGCGGTCACGAGATTTTGCAGGGCTACAGGGAAACGTTCAAGAAGGTAGGACAACAGTGGTCCACGGTGCCGTCGACAGTAGCTCCAGCAGCTTTTGGGTGCAATGAGAACTGAGAGGAGCCCTGGGAATTGATCATTTCAAGACCTCTGGGGGGTCCTCCAGGAGGGGTGTCCGTGGGTAGTGAGAACAAAAGGAACTTCTGTGTTCATAAAAGCATTGCTGTGGAGCTGCAGGTTCACAAAATCTATCTACAGTGTCTAAGTTTGCTCAAAATTTCATCAGTGGCTTTTTCTCTTTTTATGTTGTGGTTTTCAAGTTCCATAACTACAACCATTATCTTTCCCTCAACACTTCCTTCATTCAGACCACATGTTTTCTTTTTTTTTTCCTCAATTTTTATTAACATTTTCCATGATTATAAAAAATATCCCATGGTAATACCCTCCCGTCCCCCACTTTCCCCTTTGAAATTCCATTCTCCATCATATCCCCTCCCCATCTCAATCAGTGTCTCTTTTATGTTGATGTCATGATCTTTTCCTCCTCTTATGATGGTCTTGTGTAGGTAGTGTCAGGCACTGTGAGGTCATGGGTATCCAGGCCATTTTGTGTCTGGAGGGAGCATGTAGTAAAGCCAACTGCCCTCCAATTGGACTGGAGGCCCTCTCCATGGGAAGGGAATACATCCCTGATACTGAAAACTTAAAACAGGGGTAGTCATGAGCCCTAGGGGTGTAACATCTGCTGATGTCTGGATAAGTGTATATCCTATGCTTATCAAACTGCCCAGTAAGCACTTCTCTTAATATTTATACCCTTATATTAATGCTACTCTCAACTTTGGTAGAGAATCTTCTCTTTTCAAATGGCAATGACCTTGGGATGACTCAGAAGGTATCATAGTGCTGGAAAGAAGTGACTGGAGTACTGAGTAACATCTCGATCACACCTTCCAAGACCATATGTGTTCTAAAAGGATCCCCCCCTACACACACTGATGATTCCTTTTTTTAAAATTTTTTAATGTATATGATGTGTGTGTGTGTGTATGTGTGTGTGTGTGTGTGTGCATGCGCACACACACATGGAAGGTGTCTTTCCGAATCCCTCCCCACTTACTTTACTGAGATGGGGTCTCTCACATGAGCCCAGAGCTTACTGATATGGGTAATGTGACTATCCAGCTTGTCTTGGGGATCACCTGTCTCTGCTTTCCAAGCACCAGGATTGTAGATGGCCACTATGCTCACTGGCCATTTATGTTGATACGTGGGTGCTAGGGATCCCAAATACGAATCCTCATACTTATGCATTAAGCACGTCCTCCACTGAGCCATCATCTTCTTAGCCCCTAATCAGTTCATTTTCTAGAGTAAAGATCTAACTGGGTCATCTCCCTGCTCAAAAACCCTGCTTGAATGTGGTAAAGTCCAAGCTCGCTAGGCAAGGCCTTTGAGTTCTGAACAGATGTTCGCAACCATATCCCACAGTCATTTACTTACAATTGCAGCATTTCCTTTTGTTCCTGCACCCCTCACCTGACGGCTTCTCCCCTGCACTTCTGCTCAATGTCCTCTCTGTCCTCTGAGACCCAAGGGTCAGCCCCCACGTGGAACACTCATTCTCCCAGATACAATTGTTGGCTTGATTGGGGTTATTCTAGTGCTTACATATTTTAACCTGGAATTATGATTATTGATGTCTATGTCTATTCTGATACCTGGTTCTGAATTCCATGAACACATCTGACTCCAGGCACCTCACTCCAACATTTGGTATAGTACTCTTTGTAGTAAATACCTAACATGTTTGTGAATGAAATCAGTGAATCAACTGGCTCTTTAATTATTTCATACGTATAAGTCAGTGTCACCCTAGAAGCTGATCAATTTTTTTTTAAAGATATTATTTATTTGTGAGGAGAGACAGAGAGAAGAGAGAGAGAGAGAGAGTTAGAGAGAATGAGAATGGGTGTGCCAGGGCCTCTAGGTACTGCAAACAAACTCCAGATGTAAGTACCACTTTGTGCCATCTGGCTTTACATAGGTACTGGGAAATTGCACCTCGGTTGTTAGGCTTTGCCGGCAAGTGCTTTAACTGAGCAATCTCTCCTGCCCTGACCCATTTCTTATAGTTCATATGATATCTTTTGTTTGCTCTGTATTCTCCTGGCCCCTGCCCCAGGCCTGGGTGGTCCTGGGATTGTGATGGCCATCACTGTGGAGCCAATTGCTCATTTCTTTTAGGGGATGTCCAAGTACTAACTGTTCCTTGTGCTTGTAGGGAGGAAATGAATGTAAATGAGAATTATGGATTTAATTAAGGCCAGGGTGGCAGGTGGGATGGAGGGAAAGAATGAGGCTTGTTTGTCCTCAGGCACTTAAGCCCGGATTTAGAAGCAGACCACGGCTGTTTGTCAAAATGGAAATTGATTTTTGAATCAAAGAAATGAGCCAGACATTAAAAAATAAGGGTTCCTTAAAGGCCTGAACTTAAAAATGCCACAGTTCTTTGCTTTTGCTGAATTGTCAGACCCTAAGACTGTTCCCCTCCCCCAACTTTGCAGATTCTGAATGGGACATCCATTATCAAATAGGAATTTTTATTCTCCCTAGAAAACACAGTGAGAGAAAGTAATTAGTTAAGCATCTAACTAAAATGGATACAGTACAGTGTGAATCTAACTCAAGGAGCCATTGCATGTTTCCTTGTTCTGGTTTGACGGGCTCTTGCAAAATTCAGGAGATGCGAACATGGAAGTATTAAAATGTGGAACCTCTCAGAGGGGATTAGGCTATGAGGCTCCTTCTGAATGGAATCAAGCATATCCTTCTAAGGAGTTCTTGCCTTTCTGCCTTTGCAATGTGAGGAGAAACTGGGGAGGAAAGTGTCTTGGAAGCAGAAAGAAGCCTTCATCATATACCTGACCCTTCTGTCTCTTGGTCTTAGACTTCATTGTCTCCAGAACTGCAAGCAAATGAAGTTCTACTCATTTTCAACTCCCCACTATAAAGTATCGTTCCAGCAGTACAAAGTGGACTCAGATGCTCATGTGACACTCATGCCACCTATCAGTGTGTCCTTACTGTCTTTCTCCATTGGACAGGATCACCTGGTCCATAGAGCTGGTGTTCACTGAGTGCTCACTATGGACCAAGCAAAATGTATTCATTGTCTTATTTACTTCCGAAAACAGTCTTTATGACCAGTTTAAAGATTAAAGAAAAAAAAAACCCACTGAGGCTCAGTGAATTTAAGTAAAACTTGCATATCATCACTATCTCTGAGTTAAGTTACTTGACTTAATTCTTTAAAAAAAAAAAACTTATTTGCTTGTACTCAGTGTGTGAGTGTGTGTGTGTGTGAGTTGCTGTCATAAATGAATGCCTGTCCAGCTTTATGTGGGTGGCTGGGGAATTGAACCCAGGGCCAGCAGGCTTTTCAATCAAGCACCTTTAACCACTGAGTCATCTCCCCAGCCCCTTGAGTGCTTATGGGTTTTAAGATATGAATTTATTAATTAACTACACAAACAGACTATTTTTAGACTGCTCTGTTGACCATACAAATGTACCTTTGAAAAGCGAAATTTCCAACTTCTGGATCACCTTGTTCTGAGTCACTCACACACATTTTCCATAGCCACTGCCTTCTAAGTTTCATCTACTTTGTCTCCGTTGGGTTCTCCTTGTCTTCCTGGACTGATTCGAGCAGATCTTTCCTTAAGTTCCGCTTTCAGCAAAACCCTCTAAAGGAAGCCTGGGCCGACCTCTGGTTTACTGGTCAAGTCTACAGCGACCTGTGACCCATGCCAACCATCGTAGAAGCCCAAGAGGCAATGACAAGGGTGCTGTCAGAGATGCCCAACTGTGCCTGAGGCAGCAGAGATCCTAACCAGCCCTGGGAGCTGCTGCCCTTTCCCCTGAGGGACGGAGCAGTCGCATGACTCAGCGCTCCAGCCATCATTCCCTTCCTAGCCCTTTACCGTAGAGGCGGGCATCTGCACACAGACTCACAACCTCATAGGCTAGCTGCTGGGCGGCTGAGATGAATAAGATGAATGCGTGGCTCCTGTTTCCTGGGGTCCTGACTCTACCACATGCAAAATGCTTTTCAGAAAAAAAAAAAAGAAAGAAACAAGGTTGGGGCGGGGTGAAAAGATCATGACTTGGGGCCACAAGTTAACTGCCCTAAAGTATGTCCTAAGAACACAAAAATTGAGTTCTTCCTAGGCTGTTGCCACATCCAGCATGAGTGTGATACTTAGAAGGCACTGCAAACAGACGAGGGACATGTCACCATCTCATCAGAGTGACTTACGCTGACTTTTTTCCCCTTCCTTCCTTCCTTCCTTCCTTCCTTCCTTCCTTCCTTCCTTCCTTCCTTTCTTTCTTTCTTTCTTTCTTTCTGGAGAGAGAAAGAGAGAGAAAATTGGCACACCAGGGCCTCAGCTACAATTGAGCTCCAGATGCTTGCATGACCCAGTGGGCATGTGTGACCTTGCACTTGCCTCACCTTTGTGCGTCTGGCTGATGTGGGATCTGGAGAGTCAAATATGAGTCCTTAGGCTTCGCAGGCAAGTGCCTTAACCACTAAGCCATCTCTCCAGCCCACTGGCTTTTTCTTGAACACACTTGTCTGGCTCTGGCTGGCTGCTTATAGACTCTTAGCTCATTTCATATGTCAGTACTCTCAATCCTCAGGAGCGCCCCAGACTGATTCTGCCTGCTGGCCTTGGTACATACTCCTTCCATCTTGGGCCCTCAAACTAGCCCCAAACATGCAGGATTTAGGATCTAGAATTGTTGGCAGCACATTTTCTGTGTTAGCACAACCATTATCTGGGTTTTCTAATTATTAGCTGTTATGGGATTTTTGGGGTACAGGGTTTCCCCCCCTGGCCTGTGAATCTCAACTTTTAGATCCTTGTCTATTTTATCAAAAACTGGAGGAAACACTCTGAAAGAGTTAAGTTAATTGTGAGGTTTATTTGAGGAAATTTGGTACCCAGGGAAAGGCTGAAACAGTTATACGCACACGTGGAAAGTTAAAGGGACACACACACACACATGCAAATACACACACGCACACAGAGTAAGGGCATGAACATGTAAGCCCAGCATGTGGAAGGCAGGACCTGAAAGCCCATGCAAAAAGATTTAAAGGGACATACACACACACGCATACACGCACGCACGCACACACACATACACACTCTGGTGGTTTGATTCAGGTGTCCACCATAAATTTATTTGTTCTGAATTCTAGGTCTCTAGCTGATGATGATTTGGTAATTAACATCTCCTGGAGGCAGTGTGTTGTTGGGGGTGGGTATGGGTGTTATAGCTGGCTCCCCCATGCCAGTGTTTGACACACTGTCCGCAGTTGTCCATCTGATGTTGACCAGGGGTGCTGTCCACATTCTGCTCATGCCATCATTTCCCTCTGCCATCATGGAGCTTCCCTCAAGTTTGTAAGCCAAAGTAAACCCTTTTCTCCCACGAGCTGCTCTTGGTTGGGTGTTTTCTGCCAGTAATGTGACCCTGACTGCCACACACACACACACACACACACACACACACACACACACAGAGAGGAATTGGGGCATGAGGGCTTAGAGGAACACATGCCCACCCATTTGAGAAGTGGAGCATATATGCCCACATGAATATATACCCACAACAAGTTTTTCCTTGATATTAGAAAAAAGAATCTGAGATAAGCTAGTAAAGGCCCCATAGCTTACAATAGAGTAATGACACAAGGAGGAAGAAATTTTTCTTCCCCTTTCATCCCAGCCAGGCTTGGATGGGGTAAGGGCTTACCAGTATAGGGACCTGGAGGTCAGGTGTCAGAAGAAATGCCAAGACCAAGATTCCTTGCCCACCTGGCAAGTCTGGTTTTTTTTTTTTAATGACCTTGAATTTCTTTCTTCTTTTAAAAAGATTTATTTTTGTTTATTTTTTAGAGAGGAAGGAAAGAGAGAGGGACACACACACACAGAGAATAAGCACACCAGGGCCTCTAGCCACTGCAAATAAACTCCAGAAGCATGCGCTACCATGTGCATCTGGCTTACATGGGACCTGAAGAATCAAACCTGGGTCCTTAGGCTTTGCAGGCATGCGCCTTAACTGCTAAGTCATCTCTCCAGCCACTGGCAAGTCTTTTTGTAGCTTTTTGGGATGGGCTTTACTGTCAGGCTCAGGTGAGTGAATAAGGGAGAGAGCCGATTGTTTTTGTTTTTGGACACTAGGAACTGGGCCAAGAGGGGCAACATAGATAGTTATGTCAGACTGGGGAGGAAGTAGGGGTGCTGTTGGTGAGGGACGAGACTGGACCAGAGGCTGAATTCCACTTTTGCCAAGGCAGGCCAGGTGACATCTCTTTGTTCCTTCTCTTTTGTTCCTTAGCTGTGTACCTATCCATTAAAAAAACAAAAAACAAAAAACAAACAAAGAAAAAAAAAACTACCTTGTTGCTATTCCTCATTGACCATGGGATCAAAGAGAGGGAGATGAAGGGGCCTCTGAGTTGACAGGTTTAACTCTGGATGCAATGCTGGGGTGTTGATGTGGCTAGACATTGGGTCTGCCTTGGTGGGGACTCTAGTCCTGGCCACTGGTTTTGCAAAGGGACCCCCCCCCCCCCGCCACAACTTCACTGGTGCACATGCCTTGATTCCGGAGGCAGATTCTGACCCATTTGCTTAGACATTTGATGGTTTGGTTTGAAATCACCTGCATTTTTTTCTTTCCTCACTTTCTTTACCTCCTCTCAGTTCTCTCTAGATGAGGAAAGTCTCCCCCCCCCCCCCACACACACCGTTTTAGGCTCGAGGAAACACCATTCATTTCTATTTCCTTACTGGGTTCCCATTGCCACTGCAAAGGGAAATTGAGCTTGCTGGTCTGAAACCCCCCATCCTACCTCCTCAGAGCTCATGCTGTTCTAGCAAAAAACAGACTCTTCCTCTCTGATTTATAACCGCAGACCTGCCTGAGTATTCAATTGCCCCTCTTCCCTGAGCTGTTTCAGGGGAGGAGCTCATCTCCCCACCCTAGATATGAAGTTAGCGTCTGATTTCGGTTCTCACCAATGAGCCCTTAACACACTGTTGAAAACCCTATGGACTAGTCTTAGGAACACCGAAATGCACTTAAATTCTCCACCAAAAAGAGAGGCTCACTGAAGTCACATTTGAAATGCCACGTTTCTCTGTCTGCCTTTGACATTTTTAAAGGCATGAGTCATTTGGAGAAAAATGCCTGTGTTTGCCTTTCAGAATGGAAATTTTCTTCCAAGACAGAGCACCATGGGCTCTGCTATTTAGCTCATAATTGTGGATCCTCTGGAGGACGGTCTCCTCTTGTCGGTCAGGCTGCTGTTTGCCGATGATTGGAGCCGTGGGCAGCACTGTGAATCACAGGCCAGAGAAATGTGTGCTCAGATCAAGAGTGTTTAGGTCTTCCGTGCCAACGGGAACACCATGGCCTCAGCCTGCGATAAAACAGCAGAAAGTGTAAGACAGAACACCGAGGAAGAGGAGGAGACATAACCCCTTGTTTTGATCTAGCTTTGCCCCACTGTGTGGGAGATTGTCCTTCCATGTGTTTTTTTTGCCAAGTTCACCAGTATTTTTAGTTTTTGCTTTTTTCAGTGGCTCTATATTAAGTGGGCTTATTCATGGGTAAACATCAGTCCCTGAGTCTTGATAAACAGCACCCCCTTGCAGGCATTTGGGTTCTGGTTGTGAAATGGCAGTTTGCAGGGCCAGCATGCATCTCTACACATTATTCCCTGGCTCCCAGTGCCAGGGCCCGACCTTGTTTCCTGCCTTTTAGCTTGTTTTTGGCATAAGCCAGGCCAGGAGCTTGCTGCAACAACCTGTGTTTAATGTGGTGGCACTAATGAATTCTTAAAATTAATCTTTAGCCAAGAAGCATGATGGAAAGTGCTAGAATTTCAAATTAGCTACTAGATTGATTTCCTTCAAGGTAGAAATTTGTTTCTTTTTTCCTTTGGTGGGGTTTTCTCTCATACTCAGACCATCCAGTATGGTTCTGTAAATCCAGGGACTCATTACTTTTGGTAAGAATAATTTTTTTATTCTTCTGTATGTATATGTGTCCTTTATCACAGAGAAACCATATCCAAACCTAATATTTTTCTGAGAGAGAGAGATTTAGAAAAATCCAGCAGTGAAAGACTTTACTTTGGACTTCGCTTCCCTAAAGCCAGTCCATGTTCTTTTTTCTTTTGTCCCCCTAAAGAGAAAGACTCTGGGCAGTGTATTGCCCAGTACAGGACTGTCTTCTGTGGAAACAATAGCCCACAGGTGTCCCACATATGGTGATAATTAGGGGCCCTGTGGCTCTCACCTCGGTCCACAGAAATGAGGACTCATCTCTGTCCCTTGTTTCAAAAGACAGTACTTAAAAAAATTTAAAAAAAAATTTTTTTGGTTTTTCGAGGTAGGGGAACTCTAGCTCAGGCTGACCTGGAATTCACTACGTAGTCTCAGAGTGGCCTCGAACTCACAGTGATTCTCCTACCTCTGCCTCCCAAGTGCTGGGATTAAAGGCAGTGCACCACCACACCCAGCTTACAGTAGTAATTCTTACAACAGAGTTTCTAAGATATCATTTGTGGGGCTCACTGACAGAAGAAAGCAAAAGGAAGGAAGATAGGAAGGAACAGAGAGAGGGAAGAAAGAAATGGAGGGAGGGAAGGAAGAAAGAAGGCAGAGGAAAAGAAAAAATGATCTGTGGCCAAGTTTGGAAACATTGGCTCAAACCAAGTTAAGTGGTTTTCTTATCCCCAGTACTTATAAAAACCTTCAATATGAAATCCCAAATTTACTTAGTCTTAGAGGACCACCAATGTTTCCTAAACATCTTTCACCAGGAGACCATTTCTTTTTGCTTTCTCTCTTCCTTCAATTTCCTTTTTAAATTTATTATTATTATTATTATTTTATTTGAGAGCGACAGACAGAGAGAGAGAAAGAGGCAGATAGAGAGGGAGAGAACGGGCACGCCAGGGCCTCCAGCCACTGCAAACGAACTCCAGACGCGTGCGCCCCCTTGTGCATCTGGCTAACGTGGGTCCTGGGAATCGAGCCTCAAACCGGGGTACTTAGACTTCACAGGCAAGGGCCCAACCACTGAGCCATCTCTCCAGCCCTCAATTTCCTTTTTCAAATGGAATTCTTATACATCTTCATCTAGCTTACCTACCTCCTACTGGCTTGACCCCATTTCAAAGTCAGAGTTTAATCCCTGGCTAGGGCAAGCTATTTTGTATCTGGTATTTACAATCCTTGGCTTAGCAAGCCATCCTGAAATGAATAACTCTATTCAACTTTCTTAACTTCACATGTTTGTCCTCTAAGCCACGTGAAGGGATTCTCCCTGGCTTTGGAAAGTACCCCCAACGAAAGCTGTAGCGTTCTCCTCATTCTGGTAGTCAGGGGCATCATTACCCACACCGTCTCTTTTCCGGGAAGGAGAGTGAAGGGTGAATGGGGAAGAGTTTTGGGGTATCAAACTGCAATGTCTTAAGCAATGAGGATTATGTCCTCAGTAAAGTTGGTAACGGGACTAAGGCGAGAATCAGTTTTTAGGCATTCCCAAATGGCAGCGTAGGAGATGAGGGTCAGTGCTCTGATGGCTTCCCACCTTGCTGATCGCACAGCTTGCCAGTGTTGCTCCCCCCTCCCCCCGCCGCTTGATGGGGGTCCTCCACTCAGAGCTGCCTTCTGCCTCCTCTCCATCAATCTAGTTCGCAAGGCCTGGCTCGAGTCTCACAGTTCCAGGAACTCTTCCTAGACTAGCAGTCCCCAACGACACACCTCCAACTGTATTGTTTAACACACTGCAGCCTGTCGTGCTTAACAACAGAGCGGAGCAGGAAGGGTCCTCCCATGGGAATCGCAGCACGGCCTCGTCACGGCCAGGACTTGACCTCAGCTTCCTCACCTCCTACAATGGTGTGAAAATAGAAAATCTTGGCCCGGTGTGGTGGCATACGCGTGTAATACCAGTAATCAGGAAGCTTAGACCAGAAGTGAGGCCAGCGTGGGTTGAATCGTGAGACTGTGTCTCAAAAAATAAGCAAGCAGGGGCTGGAGAGAGGGCTTGGCGATTAAGCGCTTGCCTGCGATGTCTAAGGACCCCGGTTCCAGGCTCGATTCCCCAGGACCCACGTAAGCCAGATGCACAAGGTGGCGCGTGCATCTGGAGTTCATTTGCAGTGGCTGGAGGCCTTGGTGTGCCCATTCTCTCTCTCGGCCTGTTTCTCTCCTTGTCTGTCTGTTGCTCTCAAATAAAGAAATTAAAAATAAACAAAATAAAATAAAATAAAAAAACAAGCAAGCAAACAATGAAACGAATAGGAAATCTTGGTTCTATGGTTCTGAAAACCTGTTTTTCTATTTATTTATTTATTTATTTGGTGTTTGTGTTTTGCGACTGGGTCTCATGAACTTACTATGTAAGTGTCAAGGATGACCTTGAACTTCTGATCCTCCTGCCTCCGCTTCCCAAGTGCTGGGAAGTACCGGCATGTGCCACCATGCCCACTGTTGTTCTCCTGTTGTCTGTATAAATACATAAGCAAACGCTGGCTTTTGTTATTTCCTTCATTTCTCTGGACCCACTATCTTCCAATTATATTGTAGGTCCTTGAGGACAAAGATCATGCTTTTTTGTTCTTGAATTAGTTGATTCCAGCTAATTCTGGTGCTGTGTCAATAAATGTTTGCTGAGCAAATGGGTGAATATGTTGCCTCATTACTTAGTCATGTGCGACTTTTAGCTGCATCTCCCAAGGGAGAGCTTGCCTCTACTTATCAGTAGAATCACCATTCCCTTTCAGACTTGTTCTTTGCCCCCACGGGGAGAAAAGAGGCAGAGGTGTTCGAGAATAAGGCTGAGCCTTCAAGGTCTTACTGTCCTTCCCCTGAGGATCCTCTCTCGCAGCTGGATGTGTCACGGGGCTGCTTAGCATTCCTCCCGGACACGCTCGGCTTCAGCTTTGCTGATCTCATGTGTCATTCAAGTCGCTCCAGTCCTACGAAGAAGACTCACACAGCTTCTCGCCTTCCAGACAGCAGAGTACCCGCCGTCATGAGTTGGATCTTCTTAAGAGCCGATTCCACATTCAGCTGTTACAGCTTCTTCCTCATCCCATTCTCTCACTTCATTATTCCTGCGTTTCTCTTTCCCCCTTGGTGATCTAGAGAGTCCTTCTCCAATATACCAGATGAGCTTGCACCCTTGCTGGAAGCCTTCCTTCTCCAGTGGATGCGAATATAGTATAACAAGATACAGCACCTTCAATTACAGGCCTAGACTGTGGAGTTCTCCGTCTGTATCATATCATACTCAGGGAGCCTTACTAACTTGCTTACTCACTCACTGAAGTACCCAAAGGACCCTGTCTTCAGGTCTTGCCTGGAATCCTTGCCAGGGGTGTCTCAGAGGGGAAGATGGGAGCAACTCCTGCTCACTGCCTACTTCACAGGCTGTTAAAAACTTTAAGATTTCATTTTTAGGGGCTGGAGAAATGGCTTAGTGGTTAAGCACTTGCCTGTGAAGCCTAAGGACCCTGGTTCAAGGCTCGATTCCCCAGGACCCATGTTAGCCAGATGCACAAGGGGGCGCATGCATCTGGAGTTCGTTTGCAGTTGGAGGCCCTGGCGTGACCAGTCTCTCCTCTCTCTATCTGCCTCTTTCTCTCTCTGTCTGTCGCTCTCAAATAAATAAATAAAAATAAACAAAAAATAAAAATTTCATTTAAAAAAATTATGTTAGGCCAGGTGTGGTGGCACATGCCTTTAACCACAGCACTCGGGAAACAGAGTAGGTGGCCATGAGTTCGAGGCCACCCTGAGACTACATAGTGAATTCCAGATCAGCCTGGGCTAGAGTGAGACCCTACCTTGAAAAACCAAAGGGGAAAAAAAAAGGGCATGAGTGCCATGGCACATATGTGGGGTGGTCTAAAGACAAGTTTGGGGTGTCTGTGCTCCGTGTTCTTTGAGATGCGACCTCTTGCTGCTTCAAGTAAACTGCCAGACTGCAAAGGAAAGTCACAGTAGCTGGCCTGTGAGCGTCATGTCCTCCTGGCTCTGCTTCCCATGGCTGTGGGCATGTTGGGATCACAGATGCATGGGCCACTTTGCATCAAGCTCAAACAGGTGCTGGGGAGCTGACCTCTGGCTGGCAAGCTTTGGAAGGAAGCAAACATCTTTAAACTGCTGAACCATGTCCCCATGAGTGTGAAAAGAGAGAGAGAGAGAGAGAGAGAGAGAAAATGGGTGTGCCAGGGCCTCCAACCATTGCAAATGCACCACTATGTGCATCTGGCTTATGAGGGTATTGGAGAATTGAACCTGGATCCTTTGGCTTCACAGGCAAGTACCTTAACCGTTAAGCCATCTCTCCAGCCCTGAAACTTTTTACATTGCCATTCATTTCACCATTGGCCCTGGCCCCCTGAGTCTGCTTGCTTGAAGCATTGCTGCTAGTTGTCGGGCAGGGAGGGCTGCCCCAGTCCTCTTGCTTTCTTCCCTTTTTAGAAAGCAGCTGATGCTTCACAAGGAATGCAAGAGAAACCAAAACTGCAAGTGTAGGTGACGGCTATTACATGGAGAAAAAAAGAAATCTCTCTTCCCCACTGTGTTTGGGGAAATACTTCAGTCCAGATATCTGTCAGGTGACCAGATAGATATGGTGTGGCCTTCCTCCCAACATCAGTCTTAGCTATAGCTTCAGTAGACCCTGGACTCTTGTCCCCCTCTGTTCAGTGTGAGGCTCCAGGTCTGTCTTCAGCAGAAGCCCACAGGGGACATGTGGCTGTTTTATTTTAGGAGTTTTCATGTACCATCCCTCAAGCCAGGAGGCCTGAACCGTCACCTGGGTCGCTGACCAGATAGCTAGCTATCTCTTTCTTTTATAGGAAACACGGTGATTTGCATGTTTTCCTTTGACAGTCACCTAGGCAGATGGATGTATATGGGCTCATGGGAAGTGTGCTGATGGAAAGACAAGAACAGGCTTTTGTGCACAGCATCCTGACTTTGTGTTGCTGATAGGGAGAAAAAAAAAAAAAAAGGCTATACAAAAGGTCCTAAACCTATAAAAGTCAAATGATTGATTTCTCCCATGGCAAGGTGGATGCGGTATTTATAGTGTGCAGGCAGCCATCTGGGGGGTAGTTTGGTTGCTGTCTGCTTTCCTAGCTACAAACTCCAGTTCCAGGAGCCAAGAAAGCCCCTGAATCCAGCCTCAAAAAGACTTGAGCAAGGAAAGTCACAGAATATACGTCAGGACTAGAAGGTGAGGGATGGGAAAGTGTGTGGAGGTAAAAACTGCAGAGATTAAAGCCCTTTCTGTAAATCTGTCAGCTGAAGATGTCTGTAAAGACTGCTTAAATGTTCTGAAAAGATGTTCAAAGGGATGCTGGACCAGGCATTTAATTATTTAAAATGTGTGGCATTTTGGATGTGTGGCATGCCACAGTGGGGAAGAAACGCAGGCTGTTTGTGTCCTGTAGTGGGCAGAATGGCAGCCAGGTTTATCCGGAGCCTCCTACTATGAGCCCTGGAGACTGATGGTTCAACAGGGCGGATGTTAAAATTTCTTCCTCCCACCCAGGGCAGCTACTCAGAATAGAATGACCATGGTAATTGGAGAGGCATTCATCAGATTCCATTCCACTCAAAACGTCCTTGTGTCAAATTCATCCCAGCACAGGGCATATGGGAAAATGTACCACAGCATTGTTTTCTTTGAGAAGGGCATTGAGTCCGAAACAGAAAGCAGCTACACAGGTGTGCTACCAACCCATTAGCTGCGGGGGAGCTTGAATGGAACCCGACTTTTACCCTTTTGAATGGACTTCTTGTCCCGTTTGCATAATTCCATCCCAATTCAGATGAACTATGTGATAACAATTTCCTGTTCTGAGGTTTTCCTGCTCCTTCAGAAAACATGAGAAATCAAGCTGAGCTTTCTCCGTTTCTTTCAAGATTCGTTTCTTTCCTTGCAAGCTCCCAAATGCATTTTCCTCACTACCAAATAATAGATGTTTTATGCATTCAGATTTAATTGAGAGGATATTACTTAATTCCATTGAAAACACTTTTCTCTAATGAAAAATAAGACAAAAAAATTTCTGACCAGTCTGTTTTATTTTCAGTGTTTTGAATACTTCGAAGTAAATGGATGGTAAAATTGATTGTGCTTTCAATAATTACTTAAAACAAACTAAATTAGACGTTCTGATGCTTTAATTAATTCAACTAATGGAATTTTATTTTTCTACTCTCTGGTCCATATTAAGAAGGAAAAGAGTTGTAAAGTTAATGATCAGGTTTTATCAATGAGCCATCTTGCCACCTCTCCCCCCATATTCCCAAGGGAACTGGACATCTAAGGTTATAGTTTGGATTGTTTGTTGATTTTTGCAAACAGATGTCTTATTAAGGATTTTGAAAAGCGGCCTTCCGTCACACATCTTCTGGACCACCCATTTATTAAAGGAGCTCACGGAAGGGTTTTGTTTCTGCAAAAACAGCTGGCCAAGGTGCTCCAGGACCAGAGGCATCTAACCCCTGTTGCCAAAACCAGGTATGGTACTCTGTATTTTCGTGTATCCCACTCAGGCTATTTATAAGACTGGCATGGCATGCGCTTTGATTTGCGCACATTTTTCCTGGTAACGATCACATCCTGCACTGTTCTGAGTCTCACTTGTGTGATCCTGAGCAGCCCGTGCCCCCGCAGGTGGGCAGACAGTTTCAGAAACAAGCTGTCCTCCTACTGGTGGTCCTGCGGCTGAAATCTCACTACCCTCCTGGGCCACTCAGCTATTGGGGAAAATCCATTTATATTTAATATAAGTGTAGAGTTTGAAACCAATACAGGTAACTGAGAAGCAGCTGTGGCTGAGAATGGAAAAATCTACCTGGCTATTGCAGACTGGAAAGCAGACATGTAATGTGTGATCAGTGTGTTAAATGGTAGAAGCTTTTTCTTTAATGTGATCTGAGACTGTTTTCTTTGTAGTTAAAAATTTCTCAGTCATTTAAGTTTTTTTAATGATTTTTTTTCAGATATTTTATCTATGCTATCTAAAGAAATTATGACTTCTCTCCCCTCTTTAAGGTTAGATTTTATTCTAAGTTCAATTTTAAGGGCAAGTGCTTAAAAACAAACAAACAAAAAACCTCTTTTATGTGGTGTATCTTTAGGAAATAGATCTTGAATTTCTGTCCAGAGGGTGGCAGAATTTCTCTGAGAGAGAGAAAAAATTAAATGCAAATAAACCTACTTCCTCTGCTCAGCAATTATTTGGTTTTATAAATCTAGCCAGAATGCAGACAAGCACCAATCTATTATTATTTAAAAAGAAATTTTTCACTGAGTGAAAAAATAGAACAGCATAAGTTACAAGTTCTAGAAATATTCATGTATTCTGCAGAAAACTGTTTACGAATCAAAAAGCCAAACATTGGCCTCAGAACTCATGCCCACCGGAGGAGGAAGAGGAGGAGGAGGAGGAGGAGGAGGAGGAGGAAGAGGGGGAGGAGGGGGAGGAGGGAGAGGAGGGGGAGGAGGGGGAGGAGGGGGAGGAGGAGGAGGAGGGGGAGGAGGAGGAGGAGGGAGAGGAGGGGGAGGAGGAGGAGGGGGAGGAGGAGGAGGAGGGAGAGGAGGGAGAGGAGGGGCAGGAGAGGGAGGAGAGGGAGGAGGGGGAGGAGGAGGAGGAGCTCCAACGTGACTGTTTTGCTGCCTTTCTCCATGGTCACCAGTTTCTGTTCAGGATAACTCAAGGCACAATTTTCTCTACTTTCTCCTCTTTTCCATGGCCATTTCTGTTTCTATAGCTAGCCTAAGTGGTCTTTTTTTTTTTTTAATTATTTCTCTTTATTTATTTGAGAGAGAGAGAGAGAGAGAGAGAGAGAGAGAGAAATAGGCAGGGGAGAGAGAGTGTGAATGGGCGCTCCAGGGCCTCCAGCCACTGCAAACGAACTCCAGACGCATGTGCCCCCTTGTGCAACTGGCTTACATGGGTCCTGGGGAATTGAACCTGGGTCCTTTAGCTTTGCAGGCAAGTGACTTAACCACTAAGCCATTTCTCCAGCCCAACCTGGTGCCTTTCTGAAGTCATAGTAACTAACTTGTGCGTAAGCCCTAGGAAGTGAAATTCCATTTTTCCCTTTGCTTTTGCGCCTGCTCACCAGCCACCTCCCCTCACTCACACACACGTACCACCACCATCCACACAAAGATAGCAAGCGAACATAAACCAAGGCCCCCAGCCCGCACATGCCGTGTCAGAGCCGGCTCGGAGGTCTGCTGCAGCACGGATTCCAAGACTTCCTTTGCAGACCTACCCAGCTTTTGCACTCCTGCCCTTCCACCCATCCAGGCCTCTGTTCTCCTTTTTAAAGTGTTCTCCTCTCACCACAGAAAGTCACTGACACTGTGCTGTCTTGTGCCCTTGCTGGACTTTCTCCCGTCACCTCCTTTGATGTCAAAATCATGGTGGGGGGTGGGGGGCAATGGATTTTCACAGGGCCTTGGTAATCTTGAATTTCACTCACTGGTTTGTTTCTTTGAAAAGGCACTGAAAAAGAAAAAATACAACCTCACAAATAGGTATGAAAAATTTTAAACAGCCCCTTCCTTAGGAGGTAGGGAAATTAATTCCAAAGGGAACACAGGACATGTAATGAACCCTTACTCTGCCACCTGTTCCCCTCTCCTGTTACTTCCTCTCAGCACCTGGAAAGGCTACAGAGATATTTTCTGAGCCCACCAGGAAAAACTGCCAGCCATTGTTAGATACTTAAGGCTGTGAACTTCCGGTCAAGGTTGGGTGGACACTGTTGTGCAAGGGTGGCCACGTAGCAGGCAGGACAGTATGGTGATGGGAACCCCTGGCTCTGTCAGCAGCCACTTCCTGGAGAAGTTCTTTAATTTTTCTCTTCTGAGTTTTCTTATATAAAATAGGGATTATCTTGAGGGTAGGTTGAGTCTAACCCTAAAATGCTTGCAGCGGTTCTGGCCATAGTCAACCCTGGTGAACTGAAGTCCCCAGAAAGTGCTGCATCTGCCTCAGACAAGGCTGAGGGTACTGAGAGCTCTTGTAGATGGAAAGCTGTAGCCCTTCAATAGGCATTTATTGCCCACTTCTGATGTCAGACCAAACATCCTGGTGACTATCAGTTGATCAAGTGTGATCCTTTTTGGATCACAAAGAGCAGACCCCTAGCTTCATCCAACCTAAGACTTGGTGGCTGAGAATGTCATCAGATACCATCTGAAGCCTATAGTGGAGATTCCCCCCCCCAAACTTTGCTGTAACCCTGCCTACCTAATGCTTCAGCCAATGTATTTGCAAAATGCTTATGACTCTCTTTTGTTCTATAACTATAAAAACTTCACGAAACTGTTAACACATCATCATCAGAACATAAGAGTTTGGGGGAACCTAAATCTGTGTTCCCTGGCTATGATTACTCGTATTTGGCTCCAGAATAAACCAACCTCTTATTTCTTTTTGAAGTGAGAGGCCATGTCTTTTGTGTGGATACCTTCAATAAATGTTAGTAGTCCAGGTAGTATAATGTTCTGCTTATAGCCTTTCATTTTTTTTCTTTAACACTGACTACCTCTTGCCTTTAACTATGAAAATCCATCTTTTTATTTACTGGGGAAGATTATGAAAATAAAACAGTACTGAGGTACTGAAGGTTAATAATATAAATTTCTGTCTCTTATTCAAAATCAAATTTATTCATTTATTCCTTGTGGAGACAGTTACATGTGTGTAGGTGTTGGACCCTGTACTGAACAGAGGAACTACAAAGGGAAATCAGATAGAGATCCTGATAAAGAGCCAATAGTCTGGTGTGCAATATTGACAAGAATCAGATAAGAACAGCTCCTGAATAAACAATGTTTACCCCCCCCACACACACACACTCCACCAGCACTTGGAAAGGGCACCTGGGATTGGGATGCTTGGAGAAGACACTACATGGAAAAATCAAAGAACTTCTCCAGTAAGTGGTTGAGCCAGAATCCAAACCTAGCAGAGCCAGCAGGTTTCAACGACCACACTGTCCTGCCTGCCGTGATGCAGATCCTGCTGTGTGCTCTCACCGCAGTTGTGTTTTTGCTCCTTCTGTTTTCATTGGGAATTTATAAGTGGTGGGAAGATGGTCCTTGAACCGTCCTGAAGATCAAATAGAAGATAGCTGGGAAAGAAAGCAATGAGAAGGGACCAAGGCACTTGGGCTGGAGAGATCTTGGAGAATTCAGTGAATAATTACTCGTTATTGCTCGAGCTTGGTGGGGGATAGGTGAAGGAGAGACAAGGCAGGGGAAGTCAGCTCATTCATGTGGGCCTCGGGACCTTGGACTTGTGTCCTAAGCAGGTGGAAACCACTAAAGAGTTCCAGGCAGGGAGGCTGGGGACAGTAAGAAGCATGGCAGGGTCTACCCAAACTGAGCAGCCTCCTTCCCCTGGCTCACAGCCAAATCAAACAGAAATTCCAGGTCAGGCTTGGTGGTTAAGGTGCTTGCCTGCAAAGCCTAAAAGACCCAGGTTCGATTTCCTAGTAACTTAAGTCAGCTGTATAAGGTGGGGCATGCCTCTGGAGTTCGTTTGCAGTGGCTAGAGGCCCTGGTGCACCCATTCTCTCTCTCTCTCTCTCTCTTTCTATCTCTCTCTCTCTAATAAGTAAAAATAATAAAAACAATTGCAGGACACTAAGAGACAGAGGTGAAAGGATTGCTCCCTCTTCCACCCTGTGAAATGCAGTGCAGAGCACGTGCAGGTCTTATTCGCAGCTTCCAGCTTTCTTCTCAAAGCTGGGTTCTCAGAGGTCTGAACAGTTCTAGACCCACCACTGGGGGCATGTTGTTAGCTTTTGAGAATGGGTCCAAAGGAATGAAGATAATAGCTCCAAGGTACACTGCCCATCCGTGTAGAGGCAACAAAGCCTTGTCTACTTTCAGTACTTTCCCCAGGGGAGAGAAATGCTGGTTGTTGGAGAAGCATCAAGGAGAATGACAGGGCCTTAAAGGTGGGGAAGACTGGAAGGTAAAGGGCAAGGTTCTTATCAGAGGAAAACACTGAGGACAGGAGAGGTGGTGAAAGAGGAAGCAAGACAGAATGGACCAAGAGGTAAGACGAGAGAGTTGGTTTGCCTAAGATAGAGAACCTGTAATTTGGGAAAGAGGCGAGAGGAAAATACTGAGAAAATTGGGGTGTGGGGTGGGCGGAGAAGATACTATGAGGAAACTCAAGTTAAAAGGTCTTTATCTTTGCTAAAACTGAATAAGACATTATCAGAGTTGGGAGTGGGGTTGGGCTCCAGGGAGATGTTAAGCCTATGAAAAAGTCGTTATGGGTCAGAGAGATGGTTCATCAGTTAAAGGCATATGCTTGCAAACCCCGCTGGCCCAGGTTCAATTCCCCGGTATCCACATAAAGCCAGATGCATAAAGCAGTGCATGTGTCTGAAGTTCACATTGCAGTGGCAAGAGGCTCTGGTGCATCCATGCACACACATACTCTCTCTATCTCAAATAAATAAAAAAATATTTTAAAAGAGTTGTTATGAAGAATATGGTAAAGAGATAATTAGTTATATATATATAATTGCTGCCATTAAGGCAGTATGTGGCCCTAGAAACCCTCACCTCCTCCTCCCCACTAATCCTCTTGAATAAGTTTCATTCACAAGGTGGAGAGTAGGGAAAGTGGGTTCTGTGGTCTTCTCCGGCCTGGAGTCAGGCATCAATGGACATGAACCTCACAGTGGGTATACAGATCAAGGCATTCCCAGCAAGGAGGAGGCCCCTTGGGGTTGCTGCTGGACAGTGGGGACAGTAGCTTATCAACTCTGAGGCTGAGTCTAGTCAGAGACTGGCAGCTGTCATGAAGATGGAGAGCAGGTTCTGTGAGGATGGTGACAGAAAGGGATCCTGAAACTGAGACCTCAGGCAATTGTGACAGGTAATTAGGAACTAGACAGAGCTAAGCTTGTGGACAGCCTCGGCACAATAGAAGTAAAAGCTTTTAAAGATTTGATATGGTGAGGAACCTTGAGGTAAGAATGTGAGAAGAATTAGCAAAATAACTGGGAGAAGATGGGAAAACCAAAGACTGAGAGCAGGGGGAGGAAGAGAGAGGAGGCAAAGCTGGGAGTCAGGTGCTGGGAAGAGGGTATAAGAAAGGGGTGTGAGGAGCAGAGGTAGGTGGACCACCGTGTGTTCAAGGCCACCCTGAGACTATATAGTGAATTCCAGGTCGGCCTGGGCTAGAGTGAGTCCCTACTTCAAAAAGCCAAAAACCAAAAAGAAGAAGAAGAAGAGGAGGAGGAGGAAGAAGAAGAGGGTGTGAATGCTTGTGGAGGGGAGCTTGGTTAGGGGAGCACAAAGGTCAAGGAGAGCTGGGGGACCCGCAGGCCTCTTTCCCCTCACAGTGAGCAGCAGGCGGAAGGTGGCGCTGGTGCAGGGATAGCATGGAGAAGCAGTCATCTCTATTTTGATGAGAGATCACATGGATGTTTGAGAGTATATGACATGTCCAGGCATCGTGGGAGGTTGACACCTTGCAGAAGGTGCACCACGATGAAGGGGGCTTGGGTTGTAATGGGTAAATATGGGGTTCTGGAGTGCTTCCTGGAACCCCTGAGCCCTGAGTTTGTGTCTGTAGATTAACCAAAGAATTGGCAATTCCAAACTAGAGAAAATGATTTTTAGAACATCGCATTTTAGGGGCTGGAGAGATGGCTTAGCAGTTAAGGCCTTTGCCTACGAAGCCTAAGGACCCACGTTTGACTCTCCAGCTCCCACGTAAGCCAGGCAGAAGGTGATACAAGTGCATAAGGTCACACATGCGCACTAGGTGGCACATGTCTCTGGAGTTTGATTACAGTGGCTGGAGGAGGCCCTGGCTTGCCAATTCATCCTTTCTTTAAAAAAAGAAAGAAAGAAAAGAAAAAGGCTATTCTGTTGGGCTTGCCTCAAAAAAAAAATCACATTTTATTCAGATACCACAGGGATGTGAAGAAAGGAAAGGGCTGAGGAAGGGAAGGGACACCACATGGTCCGGGAGCCCATGTAAATGAACATGGATCTTAGATTTTAAAAAATCATATGAAAAGGGATTTAAAAAGAAGAAAAAAGGTGTGTGGTTCCAAAGAGATTAAAAGTAAAGGCAGTAATAAAAAGTGTCCCTTTTTATTGGCTGTTGGGTGGGAGAGAGGTCTTACTGGCATGAAAACTCAAAAGCATTGCTCTAACCGTTCCAGAGAGAGCAAGTCCCTCCATGGACCAGAGAAGATATACTTTAGAGTTCGAACTCAGCACCCCTGGACACACCTGCACCAGGGATCTCAGACGATTGGCCTGGGCTCAGAGGAAGAATCCACGCACACCTGAGCAGGGTGGGCACGCAAGGGAGATCTGATTGGGTGCGACGGGCAATGTTGAATCCTGCAACTGAAGCAGGCAGGGTGATCTGAGATAGTGATACTGAGGGTATAACATAAGACCACCATAAGACCCCTTCCCTTTAAGGGCCATCCCTTCCTACCTAGTCCAAGAATTTATCTGCCTACTCTGGAACCCCCACAGGGTGATGAGGCCCATCTTACCTGTCTTGGGTCTAAATTGTCTCTTCTGAGTGTAGCAACTTCTGGAAATCCAGAGGGTGATGCAATCCTGTGTCACTACATATGCACTATAGACCTAATCTTAGGACCGTATGTAGTCCCATGGAGACACAATATTGTACTATTGAGACTTGATTGACATCATGACCCAATGTCAACAACAATGTGTGTATGTCATCAATTAAATGTAAGTTTTCCAGTAACTTACAAATTTTTCATGTCATATGTTTGATTGAGGTAAATTGAACAGTCATGAATCCAAAACTTACTCTATGTAAAGTAGGTTTTAAAAAAAACCTCTAGGGCTAGAGAGATGGCTTAGCGGTTAAGCGCTTGCCTGTGAAGCCTAAGGATCCCAGTTCGAGGCTCAATTCCCCAGGACCCATGTTAGCCAGATGCACAAAGGGGCGCATGCGTCTGGAGTTCGTTTGCAGTGGCTGGAGGCTCTGGTATGCCCATTCTCTCTCTCTCTCTCTCTCTCTCTGCCTCCTTCTCTCTGTCACTCTCAAATAAATAAATAAACAAACAAAAAAATTAAAAAAAAAACCCTCTAAAATTCTGTGAACAATAGTGTGAGGCGACATTGTCGCCTAGTCTATCAGAAATGATTTGCAACTATTTGGTCATTTCCTTGACACCAGTCCCTATTTTCTTGAGCTCCAAAATGTCTTCTTCCCCAAACCACTTTGGCAATTCCTTCAGTTCATTCACGTCATCCAGCATGAGGTCTCAACGTTAAAGGTCAGAGCAGTAGGCTTGAGAACATGCATTTCATCACTTCGCAGCAGTTGTTAGAAGAGAAAACCCACCGTGTGGAGTGTGGTGGAGGCAGCGACGGTCCTGGATGGCTGAGCCATGACCACGAGCTCAGCTGTGAGCGTTAGTAAAAAGATGAATCCCAGCTCGTCCTGCCCGAGCAGGTGGCCTGCGGCTTGCTGGGGTGGCACGTGTTAACCCTCAGATGTCAACACTACTCTGTTATTTGGTAGAAGAATCTAATTGCTCGTCTTTTTTTTTTTTTCTGCTCTGCTTAATGGATTTTTGATTCTGCCCCTGTTAATGTGCCTGAGGCTGATTAAAACAATGACTTCAGTCTTTTGGATTGCTTGTCAACCTGCAGTAATGACCTTTAAAACTGATTTCCCGCTGCTTACCTACCAAACTTGCTCCCTTGCTCCCCCTCCTACTGGCAAACGTGTATGGCACACACATGTGCACACGTGCTCTCCCTATCCCATATGGTTCTGACAGGCTCCTCAACAATCCTTTCATAACATGCTGCTGCTGATGGCACATTGAAAGTTAAAGGTCCTCCTATTCCTCTCACTGGGAAGAATTATATCTGCACCTTGATATAACTAGTATCGTCTATCTCTATCTCTCTCTATCTCTCTCTCTCTCTCTATCTATCTATTTATCTATCAATCATCTATCTATCCATCCATCCGTCTATCTATCTATCTATCTATCTATCTATCTATCTATCATCTATCTATCTATCCATCCATCTATCCATCTATAACTAAGTGAAATAAGTAAATTGATATTAATTTTTACTGATTCTTGGAAATACAGGTATATTATCAGATACTGCTTAATATGCACAGATGAAAAAACAAGCTGTTACTTATAATAATTTCTACCCAAACAGTTCTCTATTTTTAAGTTTGTGCACTGCAATGTTTTTATTTTTTTATTTACAAGGAGAGAGAGAGGGGGCCATGGAGAGAATATGGGTGGGCATGCCAGGGCCTCTAGCCGCTGCAAATGAACTCCAGATGCATGCACCACCATGTGCATCTGGCTTACATGGGTCTTGGGGAATCAAACCTGGGTCCTTAGGCTTCACAGGCAAGTGCCTTAACTACTAAGCCATCTCTCCAGCTGCTGTACCACAATGTTTGTTTGAGAGTTATAACCTTAGTTTATGGTTCAAAATCTAGCTCATGTACTATAGCTAGCTCGTGAAACCATAGGTTCAAAACTGCTGGAATCTAGTCTATATTTAACTCTCAGTAGAATAGTCACATGGATGATATGTCATTATTTCATAGTAGTTCCACGATTGTAGTTGTAGTCAAATAACTGTTTCATTTTCATTGGCTCTGGTCAAAGGGATTGCTGGGATGGAAATAATGAGCTGAGGAAGTATTTGGCATCACAGTCTGGGGTGCAGTAAGTTTTCCTTACTGTATGGGGCCATTGATAAGGGAATAGTCCCTGGGCTCTGGCCATGATGGTAGCAGCTTAGGACTGCCGTCTTTAATAAGCACGACTCTCCTTTGCATCTCTTTCCCCCCTTCCCTTCCTCTGTCCCCAATGAATGCCACTTCTCTTCAAATCTGGAATCTGGTAGGAGTGTTCATCATTCCTAGAGGAAGGAAAGTCTGTGATCTGGAGATAGAGAAGCAGAGGCAGACTTGCACAAAGGCCCTGCCACAGGGGTTCTGTCTAAAGCACCATGGTGGAGAGAGAGAGAGAAGCACTCTCAGTAGAGTGTCCCGTCCAGCAGGACTCAGTTATTCGGGGAACGCGAGGGGGACCAGGCCTGTGTAAAGATGGGTGAGAAAGAAGGAACGAGACCAAGCAAAGAGTTGTCAAGGTCTCTTTATTTATTTTTTACACAGTGGTTATATAGGGGAAGAAAAGGGGGGAGTAAGCTGCCTGACGTGACTTAGGGCCGGAATTGTTAGGAAACTAAGAGGAGGTGAAACTGGGTGTTTATCTAATCTTAGGGAACCTAGAGGAGATGTATCCGGGTGTTTTCCTAATCTTGCCTTAACGGCTTGACATCCTGATCATAAACTGGCCTTTAGCAAACGATAAGATTCTGCAGACCACATTCCTAACTGCAAGCTGGATGGACCAGCTTTCTGGTGAATGAGTCAACTTAAGAACAGGCCCAGGAAAAATGGAGAGGCTTTTGCTTTATGGCTCCCAACAGTAGAGTATGTCTTGTAGGTGTTAGGCTGAAGGATGCTGTTTGTCTCTCACTCCTAGCTCACGATTTAGAGTGCTTCCTTCTGTCATGCATGTAAGTGGAAGGCCATATCCTGTGTCCCTGTGTGCAGCTCCTGGAGCCTCTTCATGTCCGCCTGCATAAAATCTCTGCTTCAAGAGGTAGAGTTGGACAACAGGAAGAAGCTGAGGAAGGCAGAGGTCACTTTAGGGTGAAATCATTCATGGGATCAGCATCTCGAAGAGATTGTCAGGCCCAGTGATGGGCTACTAAAGACCATCCACTCAAAAATAATTTCACCAAGGCAGGTGTGGTGGCATATGCCTTTAATCCCAGCACCTGGTAGGCAGTGGAAGGATCACCATGAGTTCGAGGCCAGCCTGGGACTATATAGTGAATTCCAGTTCAGCCTGGGCTAGAGTGAGATACTACCTTGAAAAACAAACAACCAACAACAAAAGATTTCACCATCACACTGGCATAAAAATTAAAGTAAAATCTGACGAGTTTGGTGCCTTCTGAAGCCCCCTTCCTATACATGGCCTGGGCTAAAAGCAGTCCCCCAAAGTTCCCATCACCTACTCCATCCATGCACTCTGTTGTCTTAGGGAATGCATACCTCTGCCTCTGATTCCCCAGCTCTCCACCCATTTCCTTGGGCTTGATATTTTAGACTTGCCCTCATTCCCACCTCACTAGAGCCATGAGTTTAGATATAAGTTTTCCTATTTTCCTAAGGCTAGGCCCTACTTTGCTCCTCACTCCCACTACCATACCTTACTCCATACACAGAGCTCCCTTCTGAGCTCCAAGCCCCAAACTCTATTTTTCCCATAAACACAAGTAGGAAATTCTGAAAACAGCAATCTAGACTTTGCTGGAATTTCAAAATGTCTTATGAGCCACTAAAGCTATATCTTGTTTATTTTTGTTTATTTATTTGACAGAGGGAAAGAGGCAGAGAGAGCGAGAGAGAGAGGGAGGGACGAGAGAGAGAGGAGAGAGACAGTAGGCACACCAGGGCTTCCAGCCACTGCAAACGAACTCCAGATGCATGCTCCACCTTGTGCATCTGGCTTATGTGGGTCCTGGGGGATCGAACTGAGGTCCTTTGGATTTACAGGCAAGTGCCTTAACCACTAAGCCATCTCGCCAGCCCTATATCTTGTTTTTTTATGCAAATTTTTATGGAAGAGAGTGAACACACACACATGTGCGATTGAGAATTGGTGCATCAGGGCCTCCAGCCACTGCACTCAAACTCCAGATGTGTGTGCACCCTTGTGAGCATGTGCGACCTTGCACTTGTGTCACCTTGTGCGTCTGGCTTACATGGGACCTGGAGAGTGAAACATGAGTCCTCAGGCTTCACAGGCAAGTGCCTTAAGTTCTAAGCCATCTCTCCAGCCCTAAAGCTATATTTTATACTAGAATGTTCTAAGGAAGACACTTTAGTTATAACCATTGCTACTTGTGTCCAGTTTACACAACACAACTGTGTACATAGTGGACAAACTCAAGTCCTTATTTAAACATGTAGTCATAAAGTATTTTAAAAGTAGAGATAGTGGGCTGGGAATGTACTTGAGTTGTTTAAAAAGGAGTAAAGGTAATAACACATTTTGTAGAATGAAAGCAAAATAAAACAACAAAAACTACACCTTACCGTGTGCTTGTGATTTAACAGAATTTCTAAAGCTTTGGGATCCTCAATCCAAGTGTCTCTCTCTCTCTCTCTCTCTCTTTTGTCATTTTTACATAAAACAAGGAATTCTTTAGCAAAAATTAGTGACATGCTATTCTTAAGTGAAGCACTAGGTGGAGCACTGAGAATTTAAAGAAAATGTAAGTTTGTATTTACTAGTGAGAAGAAATCATTTAACTCAAGAAATTAGAAAAATTAAATCAAACCAAACTTATTTGTATTGATTTTAACTAAAATTTGAGAAATGTGACATACAGTTTTTCCAAGTGCATTTAAAGTATTAGATAATGTTTTATAAAGAAATAAACTTTGCAAAAGAGGGAGCAGAAAGAATGTAAGAGCCACAGGGTGGGAGGAAGTATCCAGAGGCATTGCCCCTCCCCCGCAATGACTGCTGCTCCCACAACTCAGAAACCCACAACTCCACGATGAATGCCAGCAATCCCAGTAAGAGGCCCTCCGTGGAGTGGGGGCATGGAGGAGAGGAAGGATGCAACCAACACTTGATGTATCCATACAAAGTTTCAACTTAAAAAAATAAAATTAAGCTGGGGGTGGTGGCTCACGCCTTTACTCCCAGCACTTGGGAGGCAGAGGTAGGAGGATTGCTGTGAGTTGTGAGTTCAAGGCCACCCTGAGACTACAGAGTGAGTTCCAGGTCAGCCTGGCCCAGAGCAAGACCCTACCTTGAAAAACCAAAATAAGTAAATAAATAAATGTAATAATTTAATAAAAATAAAAAATTGTAGATATAAAAAAAAGAAGTAAAAACTGGGAACAATGTTTTCACTCTTCAGAAAGCCTCCAAACCCCAGAGCCCAGGGAGGAAAACGAAGGAGGCATTGGTTTCAGAGGATCTCTAGTTGGGGAAAGCAAATAGGGCCACAGGGGTGTGTGTGTGTGTGTGTGTGTGTGTGTGTGTCTCTGTGTGTGTGTTTCTGGCTGACCTTTATCAGAGTGGAAAATGAATTGATCTTTATCAGAGTGGAAAAGTCTTGCATGTACGTCAACTTTTAGATTGCCAACTAGTCTTGGGAACCAATGGTTCTAAGGATGAAATTACTTGTACACAGAGAGAGACCACACTTGGCAGTTAACTCCATCTTTCAAAAGTTCTCTTTTGTTGACATCATTGGGGACGACATTTGTAAGGCTGAATGAAATTCTTATGGACAGATAGCATCTGCTTGTCTTGGAGGTGAAGTGCGTGAGTCAGGCAGACACGGATATTACCAGCACACAATATCAGCATCTGCTCTAGGTTCTAGAGATGCTAATTTGCATCCTGGTGACATTGGGTTGTGTATGTTCACACTGAAAATCTGCTTTCTGCTAGTTTATTTAGTTGTGAGATTGCAAGGGAGGTTTTGTCAGCGGGCTATAGATGTCACCCAGCTTGCAGGACACCCCAGTGTACCGTTCAGGTGCCGTAAGTCCAGATCAGTAGTGATGGGGGGAAAACAACCCAGGAAGTACCAGTGTCTTGAATTCTAATTCCCTGCTCCCCATCTGCCTGTCTGCATCCACCTCTCAGGCTCCTGAGACAGCTGGGCTTGGCATTCTATCTGAATGTCCACCTGCCTTCAGTGGGCAGGCTGATACAGAGTGTTGACTGGCATCAGGTCTGGGTGGCAAGTTTTAAACTCCTGTGATAGTTTGAGTGTATGTCTCACATAGAGTCAGGTGTGTTATTAAAGCTTGTAACTTGGGTCTCCAGCTGTCTGGCTGAAGGAGGTGTCACCACGGGCTGATCCTGGGGTCCAGCCCAAAGGTGTGTTTGGGAGCAGATCTGAATTCCAGCCCAAAGGTATACAGAGCTCTGAGCTCTGGCGGGGTCCCTGCTGCTCGCTGCTTTTTGGTGTTTACTGGCTGCTGGTGATTTCTCTCTCTGCTTGGATTTATGAATGACAGTCAGCTTCTGCCATTTGATGGAACTTCTCCTGATTCTATAATCCTAAAATAAATCCCTTCCTACAATAAACCGTGTCTATTTGGAAGTTCATCCCAACAACGTGAAACAGTGTCTACAACAGACACTGCCTCAAAAAAATAAAAAAAAAATCAGCAACAGTAAGGGGCCTGGGAGATGGCTCAGCTGATAAGGGCACTTGCCACTTAAGCCTGAGAGCCTGGGACATCTTGAGTTTAATCCCCCAATAACAGTCTTGCGAGAAGCAGAGATTGGAGAAAGGCTGGGGTCCTGGAAAACTGAAGCTCTGGATTGTGTGAGAAACTCGATCTCAAGGAAATACATGCATGAACAGTAAAGGACATCTGACATTCTCCTCTAGCCTGCACACACATGCACACTTACAGGGTGTGCACATCACACACACACACACACACACACACACACACAGACACACACACACAGGCATATGCTATGCATACTATATATGCGCATGCTGCTTGCTGCTTTTTGGTGTTTGCTGGCTGGTCATGGTTTCTGTCTTGGCTTGGATCTATGAAAGGAAGCCAGCTTCTTCCACCAATGATGGAACTCCCCTGGATCTGTAAATCTCTTCTTCCCATAATCTGTGTCTGTTGGAAGTTCATTGCCACAGCACAGAACCAACTACTACAACTCCTGACTTAGTCAAACAAGGTGGAGAACAGACTCCAACTTAGCTTATTTCATGCAATTTCAAGAAAAGAATTTAGGGAGGCAATAAAGCAGCTGATGTTAATGAGAATTTTTATTGGACAGGTTTTTTTTCTTTTTAATGAATTTTCAAGAAAAAATATTAGTGTATGTAGAAAGGATTTTGGCCAGAAATATGCACCCTCCGATGTTTTATTTAGTGAAATGGCAAGTTAGACAGCAGGTGAATTTTCTAGTGAAAATTGACCTCCTTTCTCCTTCCTCCTCTTTCTAGCCTGGAACTTGCTATAGAGCCAAGGATGGTCTTGAATTCTTGAACCTCCTGCCTCAGCCTTCTGAAAGCTGGGGCTATAGGTGTCCATCACCTCACCCAGATCAAAAAAAAAAATCTATAAACCATTACCGACATGCAAAGACAGAGAAGAAGGAATTGTTCTGTTTAATAATTTTAAAATGCTTATGCTACAGATTTGATTTTGTTAAATAAAATTAAGCTTCATTCTATTTTGGACCTTTATATAAATTAGTGACAAAGCTCATTGTTGAACTAGATATGACTAATAGCATATTTTAGTCACTCTTTTTCAAACCTATCACTGATGGGGTTTGGGAATTATGATTTAATTTTGAAGTCTAGAACAAGGGGGAAATTTCAATGATGTTTTGTTTTGTTATAAGGTAGGGTCTCATTCTAGCCCAGGCTGATCTGGAATTCACTCTGCAGTCCCAGGCTGGCCTCGAACTTACAGTGCCCCTCCTATCTCTGCCTCCCAAGTACTGGGATTAAAGGCATGCATCACCATGCGTGGATCAATATTTTATTTATCTATTTTCACTCCATTCTTCCTTTTGAAATGTGTTTACCGAGAAATAGACTCCATGACTTCTATGTGGAAAAGCAAAACATTCAGGCAAAGGCAGCTTCAGGGACCCAGCTAGCCACAGCTGCATCACTGGGTGGCATCCTCTGTAGATGTGATGATGGTGGGCATATGGAAGAACCCAGAAGTGATGCTTCCCTACTGATGATGTTAGAGGGCGTAGGAGGACGTTTCACATGTAATTTTGTTTCATTTAATGGTATTCTGAGTAATGTATGGAGTTATGCAAATTGTTGATTCCAAATTTTGACAAGGACCTAAGAATAGCACTGGGTACATTTTCAAAGCTCGTTTGCGTTTTTATATCCGTGACTGTATGTGCTTTCGCAGCCACCTGTGAGATAAATAGACTAGTCATGAATGGTTCTATTTATAGATGAGGAGCGCTGAAATGCTGGCTGCCGAGGGATTTGCTGAGTGTCTCATTCCACATCATTCACAACGCAGAGATTAGGACGCAGAGCTTTTAACCTCTAGGCCACTGCTGTCCCCCAGCACCACACTGAGTGATGGCGAGTCTGTGAAGGGAAGTAGGGAAAGACCTACTTTGACCCTAAGTCAGACTTGAAGAGCAATTCTTGGTGTATTTTGGCTCTCTGTGTGCCAAATATCTGGAGCTGGGTCTGTTGAATATTAGTTATTTTTGTTTCTGCTATGACAAATAAATAAGAAAGGGATTTTTAAAATTTATTATCATTCATGTTTTTTAAAAAATATTTTTCTATTTAGTTATTTGGCAAAGAGAGAAAGAGAGAGAGAGAGAGGGAGAGAGAGAGATAGCATGATGCAGGGCCTCTGGCCCTTGCAAACAAACTCCAGATGCATGTGCCACTTTGTGGATCTGGATTTATGTGGGTACTGGAGAATTGAACCCAGGCTGGCAGGCTTTGCAAGAAGTGCCTTTAACTGCTGAGCCATCTGTCCAACCCCACCATCTACATTTTTTAAACATGTGGTGAGCAGCACTCCCCCAGTAGAGAAATTGCACACAAAAACACATGATATATATATATATATATATCACATATACATAAAACATAATATATATATATATATATATATAACATATTGAGTGCTAGCTTGATTCTAGGAGGCAAAAATGGACTCAGACGGAATGATGATCAGCATAGGACTAGGTAAGTAAATTGGCATATATAAATACATTGTAATATTACTCAGAGATTAAGGTGACTGAACTTGGTAGATAGTTAAGAAAAATAATGTTAAATTTAAAAAAAGCAAGTTTGCTGAATAAAGCCTATGGTATACCATTTTTATCGTGAAACATATATATTGTATGTGTTGCCCATAGCTCCATATATGCATCTAACCAATATTAACAAATAGGCTGAGAGGATATTCCTCAATAGTGGTCATCTCATGAAAGAAGTTGTTTGGGGCAAAGGTCACAAAGGAATTTCAAATAAACAACATGAAATGTAAATAGTGATTAACTTTTTTGATATTTACTATATTATTCTCAGAAGTTTTAAAAATATCTGTGTTTTAAAAAATATCTCTGGCTGGAGAGATGGCTTAGTGATTAAGGCACTTGCCTGCAAAGCCAAGGGACCCAGGTTTGGTTCCCTAGGACCCATGTAAAATCAGATGCACAAGGTAGTGCATTTGTCTGGAGTTCTTTTGCAGTGGCTGGAGGCCCTGGTGAGCCCATTCTCTCTCTCTCTCTCTCTCTCTCTCTCTCTCTCTCTCTCTCTCTCTCTCACACACACACACACACACACACTTGCTCTCTCAACTAAATAAATAAAATATTTAAAATTTTAAAAACTTCTCAGAGTTAGCTATGGTGTTGGCAGACAGGGTGAGAAGAAGGAAGGGGAAGAAGGTACTGATGGTTATGTGTCATTGAAAACCCTATCCCTATAAGGCAGGATATAGAATGGCATAAATGAAATTCTCCCCTAATAAGGCCCTAGAATTTTCATGTCTTGTTCTTTTTCATCTGAAACATTACATGAAGGTTGGCAGTGATTTTGTATCACACTGAGCAGGAAAAAAAAATGTGGTTGCTACTTATTTCTGGAAATGTAGTGGAGAGAATTTAAAAAACACAAGTATGTTTGGTAGGCCCATTTGGTGATGCTCCTCACTGTGGCAGAAGAGAGACGAGCTACGGAGACCCTCTCCAGGCCAGCTCCGTGGGAAGAGGGCGCGACACCCGCCCCAGCTTCCCTCCCTGTCTCTGGGATGGTGGACGGGCTCCTGTGCTGAGTCACGAGTGAGCCATCTCGTTTTCCGCCTTGGGCTGCTGGGTTCACTGTCTCAGTGCTGATCCTCTCTTGGCACATTTCCAGGCATGACAGGATGCACACCAGAAGACCCTACCGTGTGGAGGACGCTGAGAAATACTGCCTTGAGGATGATTTGGTCAATCTCGAGGTTCTGGATGAGGTACCGAGTATTTAGTGGATCATTCTCAGGGAAAGTTTTGGTTTCACATGAACGATCTGTTCTTCCTGCTGTAGACCATGTTCTCTCCGGTCATTCACGCATTCCGTTGCGTGTACAGCCCCGGAGTAAAGCTTACAAACAGTCCACTGCTGTGGCTATGATCCTGTGTTGTGTGCATTGACAATCCTGGGAAGGATGAAGAGAAAAAGATTTGGATTTTTCCAATAAGGCCCCTTATTCATAGGCCTACATGATGGCATCTATTGGCTTCAATTGTTTTCTGCTTAATAAAAACTTATAATTTATTTTTTAAAAACTTTTAAAAATTTATTTGTGGGCTGGAGGGATGGCTTAGCAGTTAAAGTGTCTGCCTGCAAAGCCAAAGGACCCAGGCTGGATTCCCCAGGACCCATGTTAGCCAGATGCACAAGGGGGCACATGCCTCTGGAGTTCGTTTGCAATGACTGGAGGCCCTAGCGTGCCCATTTTCTCTCTCTCTCCCCCTCCCTATTCTCTGTCAAATAAATAAATAAATAAAAATTTATTTGCAAGGACAGAGAAAGAGAGAGGGAGAGAGAGAGAATGGGTACACCCAGGCTTCTAGCTGCTGCAAATGAACTCCAGACGCATGTGCCACTTTGTTCATCTGGCTTTATGTGGGTACTGGGGAATCAAACCTGTGTCCTTGGGCTTTGTAGGCAAGTGCCTTAACTGCTAAGCCATCTCTCCAGGCCCTAATTTACTTTTTTATGAGAGAGAGAGAATTGGCACTCCAGGGCCTTCAGCCACTGCAATCAAACTCCAGACACGTGCACCACCTTGTGCACGTGGGCGACCTTGTGCATGCGTCGCCTTGTGTGTCTGGCTTATGTGGGATCTGGGGAGTCAAACATGGATCCTTAGGCTTCACAGGCAAGCACCTTAACCACTAAGCCATCTCTCCAGCCCTGTAATTTACTTTAAAGATACTTGTTTATTTTTCATAAGGAGGACATTTCTTTTTAGAAATAGTGAGGATGATGTAGCTCACATTCTAATTCTGAAAAGGGTAATAGTCTCCATTTGAAATATGAATGTTTGCTAGAGCTGCTAATTGTGCTTGACCTGGGCCTGCTGAATCTAACTCCGGAGAGCCTTAGCTTCCATGGCTCAGTCACGAACATGTGCTCACAGTGTTCAAAATCGTAATCCTACCACCTAGATTTTAAGTGCAGTGAACTGCACTGTGAGAAATAAAATCTAATTCTAAATTAAACATTTTGATTGGGGGAGAAAAGTCCTTCCCACACCCAGTAAAATCTTTGTGGGATATCTCCATGGTTTTTAGCAAGTCTTAATTCTTTCAATATATTCCCCTTTTTGCTTCTTTTGTGGCAACTGTCAGCATCATGTTAGTGACCTGGGGTTATTAAGCGTCTGTGTATGATTTAAATGGGCAACTTTCATCTCACAGACAAAAATATTCTCATAGGAATATATTTGTTGGTATATTTTAGAATCTCAGCCTTGATGGAATATAAGTTTACTCTCCATACCATTTATCTTCTTCTTAGGATACGATAATTCATCAGTTGCAGAAACGCTATGAAGACTCGCTGATTTACACCTATGTTGGAGACATTCTAATTGCCTTAAACCCCTTCCAGACTCTAAGCATATACTCTCCCCAGGTGAGGGATGATTTAAGGGCATATTGCTCCTTAATGGGAAATTGAAAATCCCAAGGACTTCGCAGGGACTGTAATGTAGCTTAGTGGTAGAGCCCTTGCCTAGCATTCACATTACCCTAGGCTTGATCCCTAGCACTAAAAACAACAACAATAACAACAAAAAAAATCACACATGCAAATAAAAGGAAGAAATTAGTAATGAATCATGCCACCCTAGGAGCCACTATCCCAAACTACAGATAATAATTTAGCACAAACAGGATTTTTAACTGTGGGTGGTAACTTTTTAAAGCTCACAATTACCAAATGCTTACTACATGCTAGGCACTGATCTAGGTCACTGATGAGGCAGAAAAAGATGTCATTATGAAACTCCGTTAGTGAATTAGGAGACTTAGGGGAGAGCAGTGAGTGCCCTTGCTCAAGCTCATGAAGCCAATAAATGCAGAACTGGAGTCAGAACACAGGTCTACAGACTCCAGAGTCCAGAGCCTTCCAGAGACTGCAAGGCCCCCTAATGAATGAAAAGCATTGGTTTCCTGGGTAACAGATGGTACAAGCACTGAATGGTCCACTGGCGCATTCAGGGCTCATTTAGATGAGTTTTTTTTCACTTCAGTTTTCTAGGCTTTATCATGGGATGAGGCGTGCATCAAATCCCCCCCACATATTCGCGTCGGCAGATGCTGCTTACCAGTGTTTGGTCACTTTCAGCAAAGACCAGGTAAGGACTCGCCTTCCTCTCCTGCCACGTCACGTGGTAAGATGCGCATCATCTTGCTGTTCAACTCCTAAGTTCCGGACACCTTTCCATTTTGCTTGCTGAGGCTGGCCCAAGGAACTGGAAGATGAAGTTTCAGCGCAGGGTCACTGGAACACTGAAAAGCATAGTGGTGGGAGGAAAAAGCTCTTTTCACATAACACGAAGCATTTACATCAAGAGCAGTAATTTTCTTTCATAAAACGTAACGAAGATATGTCTAATATAAATGTTACAGGAACATCAAGCCACCATGATCTGATTACATGGCAATGATTGTAACAAAAAAAGGATACAGAATGGCATAAGTGAAGTTTCTTCCTATTAAGGTGTCAGAATTCTCATGACTGGGCCCTTTTTATAGGAGATATTACACTCAGGTGGACAGTAATATTATACCACATGGCTTGGCTGCCGAGAAATTGTGATTGGTTGGGTTAAGATTGAATAAATATAAAGCTTAATGTTAAACACAAACTTTACTCATATATTTTAACTTTCTAGACTTTTAATTCACAGGGATGACATATCCTACCTTTGACCCCCTCTGTTACTTTCACTAGATATACTTTTCTTTATTTACTTAATCTGCTTGCAATAGAAGTAGTCTGATTTGGCAAGATTTTTTCCTTGAGTTTTTTCTTTTGTTGTTGTTGACAACTTTCATGATTGTAAACAATATCCCATGGTAATTCCGTCCCTCCTCCCACTTTCCCCTTTGAAACTCCACTCTCCCTCATATCCCCTTCCCCTCTCAATCAGGCTCTCTTTTATTTTGATGTCACAAACTTTTCCTCCTATCATGATGGTCTTGTGTAGGTAGTGTCAGGTGCTGTGAGGTCATGGATATCCAGGCCATGTTGTGTCTGGAGGAGCATGTTTTAAGGAGTCCTACCCTTCCTTTGGCTCTTACGTTCTTTCTGCCACCTCTTCTGCAATGGACCCTGAGCCTTGGAAGGTGTGATTGAGATATTTCAGTGCTGAGCACTCCTCTGTCACTTCTTCTCAGCACCATGGTGCCTTCTGAGACATCCCAAGGTCACTGCCATCTGAAAAGAGAATTTTCCCTAATCAAAAGTAAGAGTAGCATTAATATATGGATATGAACATTAAGAGAAGTGCTTACTGGGCAGTTTGGTGAGCATAGTATATACATTTAGCCAGACAGCAGCAGACGTTACACCCCTAGGGCTCATGACTACCCCTGTTATAGGTTTTCAGTATCAGGGATATATTCCCTCTCATGGAGCGGGCCTCCAGTCAAATTAGAGGGTGGTTGCTTTCCCCCATAACAGATGTGCCACTATTGCACCCATTGGCTCATTTAGCCTGGCTGGCCAAATATAAGGCTTGCAGTACCACTGTTGAGTATCTTCACTGGTGATTTCTCTGTCCCATTGGACTGCATTCAGCATGGCTTTTTCCAGCTTTCTGTCAGCTGATCTATATGGAAGAGGTTTTCAGCTCAACTCCAGCAGGAGTTGTCAGTGACCTTGCAGCCCAAGTATGTGGAGTCTTCAGCAATAGAGTCTTACCATCTATCCCTGGTAGGAAACCAAGGGCCTCGCAATGGCCTGTAATGTTTTGGGGCATCAGGGACCTCCCTGGCCAACAACTCTCTGGAAGGTATCCCATCCCTGGCACTGAAAATTTTCTAGTAACAATCTATGGCTCCTGTGTGTTCTATTGTCCAAAAATGTAGGTTTCCATATGACTTATTTATATCATCTTAGAGTTTGATTAGCCCTCCCTCCACCTTTCCTTTACTCAGTTTCTTCTCCTGACCCCACTTAAGCCTTTTCACCCCCACTAATCTGTTCTTCTTCTTACATATATGCAATACCATCCTATTTAGTGCCCTCCTCCCTTCCTTTCTCTTCTCTTTATATCCCCTTTCTATCTTACTGGCCTCTGCTACTGAATTTTCTTCCTACTCACACAGAAGTCCAATAATTTGTAGCTAGGATCCACATATGAGAGAGAACATGTGACTTTGGCTTTCTGGGCCTGGGTTACCTCACTTAGTATAATCCTTTCCAGATCCATCCATTTTGATTTGGCAAGTTTTATGAGAAAGTCACTATGTATATATTTCCTGAGAACAGTAAGCCTAAACTTTTGGTGATGTTGAGAGATAAATACAATCATAACAATACAACTTACAAAACAGCATATAAATTCACTAAAGAATAGAAACTTAGCATCTTCATATTCTCATGGAGATTTGTGAACTGTCCACGGATTTCCTTGAAAGAAATGGAAAGTGTAACAGGGCTTTCAAGTTGAGAAGTTGCTCATTTTTTATTTTGTTTTCTCCTTGACCCCAAATGCTTTATGTTTTCAGTATTAACCAGTCCTCTAGTTTTCTCATACCTACTGGGTGTCCTACACATCCTGACACTATCTGGAGTTAACACAGATCCCACCAGTTATAGGTTCAGCCCACAAAACTGCCCCACATCAGGGACCAGCCACAAATGAAGTTCCCTGGCTCCCCACATTTCTGTCAAGCCAAGCATAAGTTCAGGGGTTCTCACAACCTCTCTCTGGTTGGTTAGTTAACTAGAATAATTCATGGAACTCAGGAAAGCCATTTTTGTTCACTAGCTTATTAGAAAAGGTGCAAATCATGGGACAGATACATAGGACAGATGTGTGTGTGTCTCTGTGTGTGTGTGTGTGCATGCACATGTGTGTGGAGGGGCTGTGGCCCCCAGAGCTTCCAAGCCTTTTCCAGTAATGCCCCCTCCCAGTACCTTGACCAGTCATCAGTTCCTAAGTTCACTGAACCTCAATGCTTAGGATATTTTATAACTCAGGGAATGGGACTGAAGTGAAAATGGTCAAAGTGAACGATATATTTGAAAGAAACTGTCCTTATGAAACACAATACTATATATGATAAAGATATGCTGATAGGGCCTGGAGAGATGGCTTAGCGGTTAAGCACTTGCCTGTGAAGCCTAAGGACCCTGGTTTGAGGCTCAATTCCCCAGGACCCACGTTAGCCAGATGCACAAGGGGGCGCACGCGTCTGGAGTTTGTTTGCAGTGGCTGGAAGCCCTGGCGCGCCCATTCTCTCTCTCTGTCTCTATCTGCCTCTTCCTCTCTCTGTCTGTCACTCTCAAATAAATAAATAAAAACAAAAAAATTTAATAAAAAAAAAGATATGCTGATAAAAATGTTTTGAATAATAAAGTAAAATTTAAGTTTATTTTTATTTATTTATTTGAGAGAGAGAGAGAGAGAGAATAGATGTGTCAGGGCCTTCATCCTCTGCAAATGAACTCCAGACACATGTGCTACCTTGTGCATCTGGCTTACATGGGTTCTGGGGAATTGAACCTGGGTCCTTTGGCTTTGCAGGCAAGTACCTTAACTGCTAAGCCATCCCTCCAACCCAATAAAGTAAATAAATATATATTTTAGGGATGGAGGGATGGCTTAGTGGTTAGGGTGCTTGCCTGTGAAACCTAAGGACCCATGTTTGACTCTCTAGATCCCACATAAGCCAGATGCACAAGGTGACACACACACACACAATGGCACATGTGTCTGGAGTTTGATTACAGTGGCTGGAGTCCCTGGTGCACCAATTCTCTCTCTCTCTTGTATAAAGAAAAAAAGGGGGCTGGAGATATGGCTTAGCGGTTCAGCGCTTGCCTGTGAAGCCTAAGGACCCCGGTTCGAGGCTCAATTCCCCAGGACCCACGTTAGCCAGATGCACAAGGGGGCGCACGCATCTGGAGTTCCGTTTGCAGTGGCTGGAGGCCCTGGCGCGCCCATTCCCTCTCTCTCTCTCTATCTGCCCCTTTCTCTGTGTCTGTCGCTCTCAAATAAATAAATAAAAAATGAAGAAAAAAATTTAAAAAAAAAAGAAAAAGAAAAAAAGGCCAGTCTATTGGGCTTGCCTCAAAAATATATATGTTTGTTTGTTTATTTATTTATTTATTTATTTATGAGAGAAAGGAAGACAGAATGGGTGCACGAGGGCCTCCAGCTACTGCAAACAAACTCCACCTTGTGCATATGGCTTACATGGGTACTGGGGAATAGAACCTTGGTTCTTAGGCTTTGTAGGCAAGTACCTCAAGCATTAAGCAATCTCTCCAGCCCCTAAAGTAATTTTTTAAAGAAGAGTTTTTATAACTTACTTTGCAACCTGATTCCTTTTCTGGAGGATAGAAAGTGAGGTGGAAAGTTCCCATTCTCATTAATCATCTGTTTGGTCTTTCTCTCAACCAATCTCCATCTTCAGGTAGTCAGTGCAAAGCTCCCATCTCAAACCACATAATTATCCACTGAGGTATGGTGCAAAGGTGCTCCTCGTGGATAATACTCAAGAAAGTCCAAGCAATTTTACGTCAGAAATCAGGGACAAAGACCCAATATGTAATTTGTATTACATCCCATTCATTGATTTCCTCGTTGCACAGAGAGCTCCCAGAAGTCAATGATTAAAAGGCCAACAGCACCTTAGCAGAAGAGACAAAGGCTATGCATAACAAAAAAGAAGGGGCAGGGGAGTCACAAAGCAAGGACCTAAGTTTGGATCCTCAGAACTCACATAAATGCTGGGCCTGGTAGTGTGTGCGCCTATAATTCTGGGGCTCAGGAGGCAGGAACAGATGGGTCCCCAGCTAAGCTGGCTAGCCAGTCTAGCCAAAGCAATGAGCTCTGGGCTCAGCGGAGACAGTGTCTCAATACGTAAGGTGGAGGGCAGTTGAAGGAGACGCTCAGTGTTGACCTCTGGTTTCCGCATGCCTGTACACATGTGTGCCCACACACATGTCAAAAATAAAAAATAAGCCGGGCGTGGTGGCACACGCCTTTAATCCCAGCACTCGGGAGGCAGAGGTAGGAGAATCGCTGAGAGTTCGAGGCCACCCTGAGACTACATAGTTAATTCCAGGTCAGCCTGGACCAGCGTGAGACCCTACCTCGAAAAACCAAAAATAGATAAATAAATAAATAAAAAAAAAATAAATAAATAAAAAATAAAAAATAAAGGAAATACAAGAGACCTTAAGTAGATGGAAGATCTTCAACCTTGCTCATTATAAAAGAAGCAGGTTTAAAAATAAATAAATAAATAAAAAGGATTGAAACTGCTCATGAGATTTTTACTCATGAGATTGGCCAAAATCCAACATATTAGCTCCTAAGGCTGCAAAAGAGCAGGCCCTTACACGTATCGGCATGGTCCACAATATGGTAATGTCTATGACATTTGCAAACATCTTTACATTTTGATGTAACAGCCCAGCTTCTTAGAATCTCTTCTGCAGATAAAATTGTGTATAAGCACAATGATCTGTACATACCGTTATTCCCTATAATATTGTTTATAATGACAAAAGAAAACACGGAAGGATGCATCAGGTGTGGTCCCATCAGGGAACAGTACATCTGTACATTGGGGTGACAAGTAGCTGTCCCAGCTCTCCATGTCCTGACATGGAGAGATTCCCAGGGTAGATTATTGTGCAGTGAAAATTCAAGGTGTACAGCCCAGGCTGTTAGGTGAATTGCCATAGCTGAGTGCACAGGCTGTTTGTGCGTGGTGACGTCTCCCCTTGACGCTGTTTTCTTCTGTCAGTGCATGGTCATCGGCGGAGAAAGTGGCTCAGGGAAGACCGAAAGCGCCCACCTGATTGTTCAGCACCTGACTTTCCTGGGAAAGGTATTGAGCAACCTGCTTTCTATTTCATGGAAGTTCCTGTGGAGCATCATGACTGATGGAAGTTTTTTTTTTTTAAGATTTATTTTTATTTATTTATTAGAGACAGAGGGCGGGGGGAGAGAGAAAAAGAGAGAGTGAGAATGGGTGCACCAAGGCTTGTAGCCACTACAAACGAACTCCAGACACACGCACCACCATGTGCATCTGGCTTATGTGGGTCCTGGAGAATCAAACCTGGGTCCTTAGGCTTTGCAGGCATATGCCTTAACTGCTAAGCCATCTCTCCAACCCGGAAGTATTGTTTTTATCAGGAATCACATAAAAACATTTCATCTTTACTATGTTTGCCTCCTGATCATTAGGCCTCTTAAGATGTCAGCATGACATCCTTACTTCACATAGTGAGAAAAATAATATCAGGACAAACTTGCTAGATTAGTGGTAATTAATTATTTTTTCATGTAATAGAAACATTGAACTGTTAAGTAGGTAAAGAGGCTAAACACTCTGAGTTAGGTCGGAGAAGTATCTATGTGGATTAAGGAGATGGAAAATGTAAATCTTTGAGCAAAACTTAAGGGAAATGAACATTTTCAGCCTGGTGAAATGGACTTTGAAGGAATGAACATCAGTCCAGGAGTTACTGATACTCAGAAGGTATTAAGTATTACATGACTGAGAAAGAATTTAAGAAATATTATTTTAGGCTTCAGGTTTATTGAAGATTGTAATGGAAAAGTTATGAGTTGTCTGAATTTAAGCTCTTTCTAAATTGTTAAGCAGTAGACATCTGTCAAGGATTTTAAGTGAGGAAACGAAAGATCTAAAACCTGCCCACTCTGATTCATGTGCAGCTGATGGGGAGATCATTTAAGAGATCTGTGGTTGATGTTAATGTTCCTGAGTAGAGTTCTTTCTAAAAAGACATTGTAAACTTCGGTGGGCGAGGGCGGGGTGCCCGGTAACTTGTTGGAATACTGTTTCAGAGAGCATCTCTTGAGTGTCCTCTGTTTGGTCCAGGCCAACAACCAGACCTTGCGTGAGAAGATTCTCCAGGTGAACGCCCTAGTAGAGGCGTTTGGGAACGCATGCACTGCCATCAACGACAACTCGAGCCGGTTCGGAAAATACCTGGAAATGATGTTTACGCCCACAGGAGCTGTGATGGGGGCAAGAATCTCTGAATATCTCCTTGAAAAATCCAGAGTTATCAAACAGGCCACGTAGGTGCACTACCCTTGGGTTCTCTCTGCAACTTGGAGAATCGGGGAATTTAGAAGTTCAACTTTTGCCCCTATTCTTTAGGCTCCCCTTCCCCAACAATGAGGAATTATTTTTGCAAAGGAACAGCGGCAGGCTTGAATTTAAGGAATGTTAAGGGGAGTGAGGGATGGGAGTGGGGGTGCCTTGGGAGGAGATATAACTGTTTCTCTTTGGGAGCAGATATACTTGTCTCTCTTGAGTTGGTTACCTCATGGAGAACTTAACAGTATTTAATTTGCTGATGTCTTTAAAGTGCATTTGTTCCCTCAATATTGAACTTGTCTAAAACAGCACTGGAAAGAGTCCATGTGTTATTTTTGCTTTTCCTTAGATGGAAAGAGAAAGGAAGCCACAATTATTCTGTCTTAAGAGGTGCGGTCTAGTCAGAGGCAGCAGCACTCAACGGCATGACCCTTGCTCTAGGCTCAGATACCGCATGTGACACTGTGACCTTGGGCAGGTCACTGACCCTTCTGTCCCTCATCTATGAAATGGTGATGTTACTAGTAATAATGGGCTTTGGGGAGAGTGAAAGAGTTCATCTATATGAAAGTCCTTTAATATGACACAGGCTGACAGTGTTAGCCAGTTCTTCTAGTACTATTATTATTAATGCAGAACTCCGGTGTCCCTCAGGGTCAGGGCTCTATACACACAGATACTGTGTTATTGAATATCAGCTATGTCCCAGTGCTGTATTCTCTGCTGGGCCTGCTAGGTTAAACAAGGCAGGCGAGGTCCACATGTCCATGAAGCACAGAGTGTGTGGTAGTTGAGGAGAAGTAGGAGGATCAAGGGTGTTATGTGAATAATATACAATGAAGAGCTGATAGGATCAGTGCCAGGAATCAGCATAAGGTGCTAGAAGTTGAAACAGGAGCAGAGTACATAACCTAGTCCAGCAGGGAAAGAGGGACTCTGTATACTTGCCTGGCAGGGGAGATACCATGATCAAGGAAAGAGGAGCTCCCCGGGCATGAGACGTTTTATCTGAAACTAAGGAGGTTGAACCTTTGCCTAAAGGCACCAGGAAACCATGGAACATTCTCAAGTAGAGAGGCCCCCAAACCCAACTTGCATTTGGAAATGCTACCTCCAGCCTCAGCGGGCTAAGGGAGGTGAGAGAAGGCTATTGTCAAATCTATGTGAGAAAGAACAGGGCTGGACTACATGTTGGAGTGGAGAGGGAGAGAGGGGATGAGTCTAAAGGACTTCCTGCAAGTGAATTCACAGGTCTGGGTCTAGTTGACGTACCCAAGCATCAGGGATATAGTCTGGGGCAGAGCACTTGTCTAGCATGTGGGAGGCACTGAGTTCTATCCCCAGCTCAAACAAACAAACCCACCAAACATCCTCCTCCGTCAGGTGGCATATGAGCACTACTGTTTCCTTGGCATGAACACTGAACAAACGAGCCGAAAGATGAAGAGGAGTTTAACGCTTCTCCGTGGCTTCTTGATTAATTTTTTGTGAGGTTGCCTGCATTTTTCTCCCCAAATTAGTATGCTTTTTAAACTTTTATTTATCTGAAACACACACACACAGAGGTAGATAGAGAGAGAGAGAATGGTTGAACCATGGCCTCTAACCACGGCAAATGAACTCCAGATGCATGCATCACCTTGTGCATCTGGCTTACGTGGGTCCTGGCGAATCAAATCTGCGTCCCTTGGCTTTGCAGGCAAGTGCCTTAACCACTAAGCTATCTCTCCAGCCCTAAATTAGTGTGCTTTCAAAAATGAAGGAGTTAGCTCTGAATGGAAGCTACTATGTCTTGTACTCAAATGTAGAGTGCCCTTTTATAAAGACAGTGCGAGGGGTTCCTCTCACACCCCCACTGCGTCTGTGCTGTCGCTCACTGGATATCGCTGCATCTTACTGTCTTCATGTTGTCACATGGGCTGACACAGTTGCTGGGAGTACTGAATGAGACAAGAAGATGATAAGACCTGGGTGAGTCCTGTTCATCTCAACATGGTGGTTCTGCCCCTTTCCCGGCATGCTGACGGATTCTCCTTCCTGGGTCCTTTGACTTCGGGTGAGGTCGCCTGAAATTCTTGCAAATGGGCATTGAATGGCAATCATCCAGAGGCTGGCAAAGTGCAAGACAGTGGCTGGGTCTCAATTGTGACTATAGTGAGCACAGCCTCGCGGCCTCACTGCCAACCCACCATGGACTCTAGCAAAAAAAAAAAAAAAAAAAAAAAAAAGGCTTACATTGAACTAAACTGCTAAGATCTAAGGTTATTTGCAATGGGAACAAAGCCTACTGAATCCTGAGAGAGAAAAATCAAAATTAAATTAAATCCTGATAGATAAAATCAAAACGAAGTGAAAAATCAAAATGAAGTGAACCTATGGTAGGGATGGATGTTGGTAGGAAAATCTCAAAGAATGGAGAGCTATCTGTGATAAAACTATAGGAAGTAAGAACCAGATGGATCGGGCCAAGCCTGCACATTAGCGAACCAGTGGTACTCATGCCTGGCATACTGTTTTGCACCTCAGTGAATTGTGTCGCCAAGTTAGAAACCAAGGAGGCAGACTCCCGCTCCACGCCTCATTCCATGGATTAGGATGTTCTTTAGTCGTTTCTCTAAACATGCATATTTCACCCCGCCTTCATTCCCCATCACCACTGCCGTCATACCATCCAGTTTGCACTTCTTTCTTCTCTGGACCACCTACCAGATCTCCCTGGCTCCTTCATGGCTTACATTGCAGTACTTTTCTCGTAACAAATCTAGTCTGTGACATGTTACACACTGACAGTACATGCAGAGCTAGTTTGAAACACTGCAAAAAAAATTCTAGTAGCCATGTTCTGGCTTGCCAAGGCCTGGTAAGGGCCGGCCCTGCTTGTCTGATCATTTCTCTGTCACTGGCATTCTCTTAGTCCTGTGTGAGTATTGCACGCAGTTTGTTTTTAATATTTTATTTATTTATTTATTTATTTACTCGATAGAGAAAGAGGGAGCAAGCGAGAGAGAACGGGCACTCCAGGGCTTCCAGCCACTGGTAACAAACTCCAGACGTGTGCGGCCCCCTTGTGCATCTGGCTAACGTGGGTCCTGGGGAATCAAACATGGGTCCTTTGGCTTTGCAGGCAAGCGCCTTAACTGCTAAGCCATCCCTCCAGTCCTTCTTTCCCTTTCTTTCTGTAGCTCCTTGAGTTTCCCACTCAGGCCTCAGGGCTTCACGCAAGGGTTATTTCCTTAGAAGGTCCTTCCCCTGATCTAAGTAATTTCCATCCTCCATTATTCTTCATCATAGCCCTTTGCTTGATTCTCTCAAAGCCCTCATCCCAAGTTTACTGCTTGCTTCATTAACTCTGTGTCTAGAAGAAGTGCTTCAAATGTCATGAATCATCTTAGTGCTAGCTCCTTGGCATCTGGCACTGCACCCACCATTACTGACATGCAATGAATTTACCAGTTAAGTAGTAAGCTTTTGAAAAACTTTCTATCTTATTCCATAATGTCATATTGTGCGCCTTAAAAACACACAATAGGGCTGAAGAAATGGCTCAGTAGCTTGCAAAGGCACTTGCCTGCAAAGCCTAACGAATTGGTTCACTTCCCCAGTACCCACATAAAGCCAGATGTACAAAGTGGCACAGGCATCTGAAGTTTGTTTGCAATGGCTAGAGGCCCTGGCATGCCAGTTCTCTCTCTCTTTCTTCTCACTGTGCAAATAAATGAATAAGTAAAAATATTTTTAGGGCTGGAGAGATTACTTAGTGGTTAAGGCAGTTGCCTACAAAGCCTGGAGTTCGTTTGCAATGGCTAGAGGCCCTGCCATGCCCATTCTCTCTCTTTCTCGCTATCTGCCTCTTGCTGTCTCTCTCAAATAAATAAGTTAAAAATTAAAAAACACAATACAATTTATTTTTTAAAAATAATATTTTATTTTAAATTTTAAAAAATAAAAATGGGCTGGGTGTGGTGGCACACGCCTTTAATCCTAGCACTTGGGAGGCAGAGGTAGGAGGATCTGCTGTGAGTTCAAGGCCACCCTGAGACTACATAGTGAATTCCAGGTCAGCCAGGGCTAGGGTGAGACCCTACCATGAAAAACCAAAAAAAAAAAAAAAAAAAAAATAAAATTAAATTAAAATTAAAATGGGGGCTGGGGAGATGGTTCAGCAGTTAAGAGTGCTTGCCATTTAAGCATGAGAGACTTATGGGGCAGAGACTTCCAAGTTCAATTCCCATGAACACATGTCAAAGGCTAGATATGGCCGCACATGTAACCCAGTCCATGGGGATCAGAGACTGGAGAATCACTGGAGCTCTCTAATGGATAGCAGCTCCATACTGAGGGAAAATCCATGTCTGAAGCAATATGCAGGTGAGTGATAAGAGAAGGGTACCAACAGTCTCTGGCCTCCACGTATACAGGGCGAACAAATCTGTACACACATGTGCATTGTGCACACCACCCCTCACAATGCTCTACACACACACAATATAAAAAACAATGATAAATAAAAATATGGCTGGGGAGATGGCTCGGCAGGTAAGAGCACATGCTGCAAGCATGAGAACCCAAATGGGCCTGGTTCCCCTGAGTTTGATTACACGGCACCATGTAAACAGTTGGGCATGGTCACAAACACCTGTTAACTTCAGTTCTGTGGAGCAGAGACCGGAGGATCACTGGTCAGCCAGTCTAACCCAGAACGACAGCTCTGGGGTCAGAGAGACTCCATCTCAAGAAAACACACAGATGAGTGACAGAGAAGACACCTGATATTCTCTTCTGGCCACCACATATGCATGCAAGGGGCACTCAGACCTGCGCGTGTGTGCGTGTGCACACGCACACATACACACGTGCATATACCACATATACACATACACCACCACTGCACATACCATATACGCACACTCAAAATAACCAGCTGCAATGTGGTGGCACATACATTGTCATCCCAGTTGTAGGATGTGGAGGCAAGAGGATCATGAATAACTGGTCTGGGCTACATTGTAAGACCCAGTCTCAAAACCCATTGGCTGGAGATATAACTCAGTGGTAAATCACTTGCCTTGCATATACAAGGGCCTGGATACAATTTTCACTGATTAAAAAAAAAAAAAAAAGATTACAATAAGATTACTAGTTCAGGGCTGGAGAGATGGCTTGGTGGTTAAGGAGCTTGCCTGTGAAGACTGAGGACCCATGTTCAACTCTCTAGGTCCCACGTAAGCCAGATGCACAAGGTGATGCAAGCACACAGATTGCACACGCGCACAAGGTGGCACACATGTCTGGAGTTCAATTACAGTGGTTGGAGGCCCTGGCATGCCAATTCTCTCTCTCAAAAAAAAAAAAAAAAAGATTACTAGTTAAGTAAACAAATGTGTTAGAAATGGCACAGAGAGGCATCTGGAATACAGGGCAACAGTAAAAACGTACTAGAACAGTTCTGGCAGGTCAAACAACGAAAGAAAGATGGAAAGATGAGGATGCCCTGGAAAGGATAAAGGGCAAAGAAGAGGCCAAGTCACAGATGGAGACAAGGGGAAAAGGAAAAGCAGATTTCTTTCCAGAGGGAGGTTGCCCGGTAAGAGGCTTTGTCACAATCCAGCAGTGTCAGAAGAGACTGTTTTCCTCCAGGGGGAAGAAAGAGATCTGAGGCAAGACTTCTCAAGCCATCCTTGCTGAAGGACCAGTTTCCTTCTGAAACTCCCCAAATACATTGTGAACTAATGAATTTGTAAAACAATGAAAATGTATTATCCCATATATATATATATATATATATATATATATATATATATATATATAATCATGCTCTTGGTATCACTTACTATACATTATCTAGGTGTATACTCTCCAGTTCCTTCTCTGTCACAAGCTAACAGCAGTGGACAGGCTGGCAGCCATCTGAAAGAACTGTGGGCAGGGTGACCTCAAAGAGGTGAACAACAAGAGCCCATGAGAGTGGAGGAATGGCATGTTGAGGGGTACTCGGAAGCATACCATTTCAGGAGGTGCAGAGCTCAGTTCAGGGACTGACTCACCCTTGGCTGCTGTGTGACTCTCAAGCCAGTTGCTGTCAGGGGCTCCAGTAAAGCAAGTATTTGGCTGGTCCCTCTGAGCTGGTCCTCACTCTCTCTGAAGTAACAAGGGCTTGTGACATAGATGTCCAGGCCTTGAGAGTTGGGTGGGACGATTGCTAATATGGTAACCTGTCCTAGTTCTAAAACCTCCTCGAGCTTTAAGCGAAGATGAGTGTGTGCAGTAATGAATTAGAGTGACAATCGCTGTACAAACCCTACCAATATTTCTATTATATAATTGGGGTGCAGCCTGAATTATGCAAAGCTGAATATGTTTTGTGCATAAAGGAGATGATATAAATTACTTAGGATGAAGAAACCCAGAACATGGCAAAAAGTCTCTTCCTCTTTTTTTTTTTTTACAGGGGAGAGAAAAATTTTCACATCTTTTACTATATTTATGCTGGTCTTTATCACCAAAAGAAACTCTCTGAGTTCAGACTTCCTGAGGAAAAGCCTCCTAGGTGAGTTTTACTGCAGAGCCCTTTACTCTGGGGCTCTGCTTGATAATTTCGAATGAATGTGAAATTAGCAGTTGACAAGTACAGAAGTAAATGCTTTCCTAACTGACAAGAAACCCAGAGTCAATTTAGTCTAAATATGCCAGAGGGGGGACAATGTCCCACCATGTGCATTCTAGAATGATCAAGAACTCAACTGCAGCCATTTTTTCTCAGCCAGACCGTAAAGAAAAGTCGGAGAGACACCTGCCCAGCCCTTGAAGTGCCATCTTCCCAAGTTAACACTCATTGTGTCCACTTCGTTAGGTACATAGCTGATGAAGCAGGAAGAGTCATGCATGACATCACTTCCAACACGTCTTACAGAACACAATTCGAAGCAATCCAGCATTGCTTCAGGATCATTGGATTCACTGACAGGGTGAGTGATCGTCACGAGAGAAGCAAACACAAGTGTTTGCATTCTTAGATGGCCTGTATGCTCTAACGTACAGACAGGATGGAGTAAGAAGTTCCTACTCCATATGGGGTCTGAGGAGCAGAAGCTTTGCCGTTGCCTCAGGGTGTGTCGAAACGCAGACCCTCTGGTCCATCCAAGAAGGACTGAGCCAGAATCTGCATCGTAACAAGATGCCCAAGTGAATGGACAGTGCGAGAAGTGTGGGCCTAAGTACCATACACCTGCCGGTTGTTACCTCTGTCTTCCATTCACTATACCTGTTATAGCAGGCGCCAAAACAGTGCTGCACTTCTTGGAGTTGGGGGGATCATTCCAATCAACAAAGTGCATTGACAGTAGTACGGGAATCTGTAGGTCTGTTCCACCTCAGCCCCAGAAACTGTACATATGCAAGTAGCTCTTGGTGCACGAAGACAAATGAATCAAAACCCTTTTGGCCTTTTGTTTGCAGTCACTTCCTTCTCCCTGGCATATAGTCAGACACTTAACTGTTGCTATAAACATTGTATTGCTTTTTTCATACTACATACAGGTTGACTCTGTTAAATATATGCTAGGGTTGATAGATAGCGTTTATAATCCTAGGCTCAAATATTATTTTGTAATGCGTTATGACACAGTTTCTGGGCTTCATGCTATCAATTTACAAAAGAAAATATAGGTTCTTTTGCTTTTCTAGCAAAGAAGATAAGTAATTAGGAGGGTAGGTTAGAGTGTTCAACCTTAAGGGATTAGATTGCAAAACAGTCCAGTTGCCTTGGACAGCCACTCTGAATAAAGGATTGCTTCCGTAATCCAAGGAGTGTGGCCAGCACTCTCCTCCCAAGCATGGTCATGGTTGATTTTAGTCATAATAGTGCCTTCCTTTATTTTCTTCTTTTTTGAGCTAGCTGTTCATTTCTCTGTTGGCCTCCCACATAGTATAAAGTGACAGTGAAAAAAATCCCAAAGGTCAGAATAAAAATAGAAATGCATTTCCCTTGGCTCCTCCTAGGAGAACAGTTAGACAGGTTCTCCTATTGTTAAAGGACCTTTATGGGGATTAGTTTGTAGAGCTCATGTTACGTGTCAGTAGAGGAGTCAACACATGGGAGAGATGGAAACCGATCCATTTGAAGTGTGTCCAAGCCCATAGTCTAGGTCATGCCAAAGTGTTAAGCATACTTCCTCAAAAGCAGACAGGAGGGCTGGAGAGATGGCTCAGCAGTTAAGGCACTTGTCTACAAGCCTAAGGACCCTGGATTAATTCCCCAGGCCCCACATAAAACCAGATGCACAAGGTGGTGCGTGCATCTGGAGTTTGTTTGCAGTGGCTAGAGGTCCTGGCCCAACCATTCTCTATCTATCTATCTATCTATCTATCTATCTATCTATCTATCTATCTATCTGACTCTTTCTCTCTCCCTCTCAAATAAATAAATAAATAAACAAACCGGGCGTGGTGGCGCATATCTTTAATCCCAGCACTCAGAAAGCAGAGGTAGAGGTAGAGGTAGAGGTAGGCACCGTGAGTTCAAGGCCACCGTGAGACTACATAGTGAATTCAAGGTCAGCCTGGGCTACAGCAAGACCCTACCTTGACCTCCCCACCCCCGCAAAAAATCAAATAAATAAATAAAATATTTAAAAGTAGACAAGGAGCACAGTGAAGTGAGCCCATGAGGTAGATGATATTTTGCTTTCAAAGAGTACAATGATATTGTTAGAATGCTGTGGAGAGATTAGAAGGAAGTATGCAATGGTACTATTCTAGCAATGGAAATGTATAAACATGTGATTAATAATGAGACAAATGTGATTGGCAACAAATCTAAAACATTAACATTATGAGAATTTCAAAACAAATTTAAACCAGAAGAAATTAGGTATAAGTTCATATCCTTGAAGTAAGCTATCCCCAAGGGAAGAAAGTACGACAGAAAGAAATGAATGACTGTACAAATGGGTATGAAAAGAAAGAAATGAAAGCAATGGTGAAAATCTTTAATGTGTGCCTGGTCTAGGCTGGTCAATGAATAGTGGGAGTGTAATGGCGTGTCCTTATATGTGTCTTCACAGTGTCCCCCATTAATTCATTTGCAAGTAAGCCAACGCAAATCAATCAGCAGCTTTGAAATGGAACGAAGAGGGGGAATCTTATCTCTCTGACCTAACATCTATGGCTATATTTCTGTAGATAACCTATTCTGCTGAATTATCTCAGCTCACTCTGTGTTTCCAAAGCCACAGCAATGTGACTAGATTCAGAAAGACTCGGTTGAATGAAGTCAGGCGGCAGATGCCAAATGGCTGAGGGGACAGAACTTTCTCTTATGATTTTCTGCCAGACATTTCTAGACAGAGCTTAAATGCACTGGCCAATTCAATTAAAATTATATTTCCTGTCCTTTCTTAGAAGGTCACTAGTTCCCTACAGAACTTTCTTCCCCCCCCCTCCCCGCCTCCTTTCAAAACCTTACAGCAGAATTATGAGATGCAAACCTTAGCGTGGACTCAGGAGGATGAATTTTAATTCTGGGATAGCAGCCAAAAGCATCTCAAAGAACACTTGACCCCAAGGTTCTTATAAAGAAACTTCCCTGGTGGGAGGAGCCGTTGAGGGTGGACGCTCAGAGGAGTCTGTTTTGAACCCAGCTGAGAAGACCAGAGCTTTTCACTTCTAAGTCTGGAGTCAAACCACTCTGTTTTTGTTTAGTCCTGCTCGTCCTGCTGATAATGTAATTAACATAGCACATTGAGTAAATTTAATTATAACATTTAGTACTGCGTGTAGTAGTTGAGATTGGACGTGTTCTGTAGGTCCTTGGATGTAGAAGGGATAGAGAAGTTCAGAGCAAAATTTTTCTCTTTCTTCAAAATAGATTATGAATCAAAACAATAGCGCTGAAAAAAAAAAGACTGAAGAGGTACCTGTTTTGAAATATAACTTGGGGTCTTAAGGATTTCCAATGCCCTCACAACAGACAATGGGATACCATTGACTTTTAAGATGCAAAGAAACCGAGTAAGAAATTATAATCTACCGCTGATCCTGGTACAGTGTTTGGGGCAGAACTGTGACAAATAAAAGAGCCTACAGAAAAGAAAGAGATGAAGTGAATTCCTGGGGAGGCAAACGAGAGACAACCACCTGAGGGACCTGAACGCCAGGCCAGAGGTGATTTCAGCAAATCAGTACTTTTGAACACTCACCTTGGCCTCAACACTGTAAAGGAGAAACTTTCATCAGTAAGGAAGTGCCCGAGAAAAGTGGGGAGGGGCTTGGTGGAGAAACACTCTCCCCACTTTTACCAGTTGGCGGTAAGACTCCTACTCAACAGTAAACTGAGATGACCCAGTTGAAGGAAGGGCTTGTTAAGCCTTCTTGATACTATTTCTCATTCTGTGAATGCATCAGAGAATTAGAGACTGGGAAAAAAAAAAAATACAGAGAGATAGTAGTATAGGAAGACTTAGAGAAAAGGCAGGGATTTGAAGAGGCTCCACAGCTGTGATGGGGCAAGAGAAAGCAAGTGACACAAGGTTGAAAACCTTCCCCATTTGTTCAAGAGGTTTTGAGAAGGGCAGGGTCATTGCACAGATGGACACTGAACCTATGGGGCTCTGCCATGGCTGGCACAAGAGATGTTTTGAATTGAACACATGGTGTGAGTGTGTGTGTGTAGGTTCTTAGATCAGAAAGAAAAAAAAAATGACTAAAGGATTCAAATGGGAGAAAAGCCCCCCAAATAGGGAGCACACTATGGCTGAGTTCTCCTTAACTGGGGAGTGTTCAGTATTTCCTCCTTGTTTCCCTTCACCAAACCAAGGAAGTTGACCCAAAGAAGGAGGATTGAGCAATTCACACAGTACTTGAATTTAAGTGTTCTAACTCAAGGTCACAGGTAGGTTTCTGATTCTGTTGGCTGTCCGAGCACTGCGTTGAAGAGGACGAGAGGCTGGTCCCCAGGACTCGGTGTCTGACAAACACCGTGGTTCATCGTCACAGTGCTGAAACGCTTGGAGGCTTACCTGGGGACGCGTCATGGCTTGTTCAGCGATATATGAAAGATATGCACGTGCTTTCAGTAGTAAGTTGTGTGATTAAACAGCTTTCCCCGAAGTTGGAAACATATCTGCTTGCCCTTGATTTAGAAGTTGGAAGGATAATATTTATGTAGAGCAGCAGTTCAGCTTCCTGCTCATTCATCTTCATAGCGATATGGAGGATCCAGCAGATGTCCCTGTGACAGCCTGTGTTAGGTTTCATTGAGTATTGTAATGTAATGTCTCTAGGGAGGTTCAGTTTGGGGAGCAGTACTTTGTCCATGGTCTGATGACAGTTCCTATTAGTTTGCTATTATGTACAGTACTAAATCAAGTAACCTGCCTGTGTATTTTTTTGTGGAAGTGTTTTTGTTTATTAGCCTAAAATGCAGAAATTTCCTGGCTAGGTATTTCATTGTTTCACAAATAGAAAAATGTAAATGTTAAATAAATAAATGCACTTTAATTTTAAACCATTAAAGCTACTTACATATTCAACTTTGAATATGAAAATAGGATTTATCTACTCTGAATTGTTTTTATTCAAATTTCTGACATAAAATATGTGTTTGTTTTTTCCTTTAACCCCACATCAACTCTCTGACACCAGCTGAATTATCCACAATTCAACTCAATCTATGTACCTAGAGTTAGTATCAGGTTCTACTATGGGCTCAGTCCCACAAGACTGCCCCCACTTCAAACACCAGTCATGTCTCAGACCTCTTGCAGTTTTGATTGGCAGGTTATAAATGGAGGTAACCATGACCTTTGGCCTAGGCTTGATAATTCACTATAACAGCTCACAGAACTCAGAATTTTTTTTAACATAAGGTTATATATTCGTTATAAATGATAAAACTTGGGGATAGCCAAAAGAAAAAAAATGAATAGCACAACAGGTGATAAGGGGCTCTGGGTTTCTGTGCCCTCTGAGCATGCCACCCTCCCAGAATCTCTCTGGAATCACCAACATGGAAGCTTTAGGATCCTATTGCTTAAGGGTTTTATGGAGTTTACACTACATGTGCATGTCTCATTAATTATTGGCCATTGGTATTAACTCGGTCTGTAGCCCCTATTCCCTCCTCAGAATTTGGTGGGATGAGGGACCAAAAATTCCAACCCTCTGTACATATAATTGGTTCCTTCTTGGGAAAACCCTAATCTCAAGTCTGATCTGAAAGCCAGCAAGATTCACTTTCTTAGCATAAACTCAGGTATGGTTGAAAGACAGTTGTTGCCATAACAAAACTCCTACCACTTATTTAATGATAAGGATTTTAGAAGCTGATATATCAGCAACTGGAGAAAGGTCAAATATGTATTTCTTATTTCTTATTGTATCGTGATAACATTTCTAGTGAGTCTTTCAAAATATTTCCTGACTTCTTTCTTGATGAAATACTCTACCATATAACTCTGAGGTGTCCTAGAGAGTCATCAGTTGATGGCCTCTCAGGTTAATTCATAAACCCAAAAGAGGTGAAAGGGAGCATTTAGTCTCTTGTTTTGAAGAAAGTAGCATCCCTGAAATCAGGAACTGGTGTTAATTGGGTAAAAGACTAAAAAATAGTGGTTTAAAGGTCAAAGAAGACCAGTTCCTTCTTGATCACCATTCCTAGCAAAGATGTTCAGGTCACAGAACAGCTCAGTTCCATGTGATCCATTGCAACCATGATGGCACAGCCGAGGCCAGGTTGCTGGGAGTTCCAGGCAGCAATGGTGAGGAACAAGGTGGGCAGAGGGGTGCTCACTCCCCCAGAGCCTGGGACCTGAGGAAAACCTCATTGTTCTGTGTGATTCATTCCTAACACTTGACACTGATACTCCTAAGTGCAGGGGAGGGTGGGAACCTTGTGTGTGTTCAGGAAGGAGAATAGATTCTGATGGACAACTAGTACAGTCAACCAGAAGGGGAGGTGATTCATGGCTTGATTGACAATGACCTTCAAACATGTCCTTTGCAGGAGGTGCATTCAGTGTACAAAATTCTGGCTGGAATCTTGAATATTGGGAACATTGAGTTTGCAGCTATTTCCTCTCAGCACCAAACTGATAAAAGTGAGGTGCCCAATGCCGAAGCTTTGGAAAACGGTAAGTGTCTGGTGTGTGTGAGCTTTGGCTGTGTGGCCAGCGTACATCTATCCCTGGCTTTCGTAGTTTTCCAAGAATCTTAGCATGTACTGCAACTGTTCTGGTCCTTCTGCTGGCTCTGGATGTTGCCACTAACCAATGTTTCCAAAATGACCTCTGCAATGTTAGTGTTCCTTCTCAAAGGTGCAGATAAGCGCTCTAAAAAACAGTATTTCATGGCAAGTGACGAGGCACTGGTTCTCAACCATGACTGCCTGGAAAACCATCTGCAAAACTTTTTATTTTATTTCATTTTATTTTTGAGAAAGAGAGAGAGAGAGAGAGAATGGGCGCACCAGAGCCTTTCAGCTGCTGTGAACAAACTACAGATGTATGTGCCACCCCCTCTTGTGGCGCATGTGTGACATTGCATGTTTGTGTTACTGCGTCTGGCTCACGTGGGACCTAGAGATTCGAACATGTATTCTTAGGCTTTGCTAAGCTATATCTCCAGCCCTATAAAACTTTTTATAAAAATACAAAAGGTTGGGCCCTCCTATGAGTCCACAGAATAAACTTTTGTAGGGAATGGTACACAAAGGTTGAGAAGTCTCAGTTTAAAAAACAAAACAGAACAACAACAGCAAAACCCATCCAAGTGTGGCATCCCATATCTGTAATCCCAGGCCTTGGAAGGCCCAGGCAGGAAAATTGAGAACTTGAAGTCAGCCCACCTGGACTACATAGTAAGAATCTGTCTCAAGACACAAACGAAAAAGATCTTTCTGTGTTAAGCTACAGCACTTATTAGGCTCTTGTATATACCAATGTGCTTTGTGACTGACTATTCCTTCAATTTATTTGATAAAAGACCATTTCTTTCTCTCTCTCTCTCTCTTTTTTTTTTTTTTTTGCCAAATACTTAGGAATAGCTTTCAGAACTGTTTGTGACTCTTGAGTCAGTCCAGCCTGGAAGTGGGGTTGGGAACCTCATTTCTTTGTCTTGTTCCTGAAGCACCTAGACCAGACACATTTCATAGATGCTGACACACCATGTGAATGGAGGGATGGCCACATCAAAGTGTCACCTTTACTTTGTTCCAGCTGCCTACGTTCTCTGCGTCAGCCCTGAAGAGCTGCAGGACGCCCTCACCTCCCACTGTGTGGTCACCCGTGGGGAGACCATTGTCCGCGCCAACACTGTGGACAGGGCTGCAGATGTCAGGGACGCCATGTCCAAGGCCCTGTATGGGAGGCTGTTCAGCTGGATTGTGAACCGCATAAACACGCTCCTGCAGCCAGACAAAAACATCTGGCAAGTTCCCTGGGGCAGGGGAGGGCAGGGGAGAGTGGTCATCTACCTGCATTTCCTAGAGTTGGCAAGAGGACTTGTTTATATCTACCTGGGGTTTCCTTTAGCAAAGTGTATGGGCTTCCACCTTTAAAGGCAACAGTAGGAGCCAGGAGAGTTGAAGTGTTTACATCTGAGACCTGAATGATGGATGGAGCCATTCACGTGTAGGACCAGAACTGGATAAACTAGGTCATGTCCAAATTCTACAGCTTAGTCAGCTGCATGCTCCAAGTCACAATCTTCTCCTATGTAAGGGGAAGCCAATACATCCTTCTCATGATGTTTTTATTACATAAGACACTTCATAAAGAACTTTAATTTTTTTTTTATTTATTAGAGAGAGAGAGAGAGAGAGAATGGGCACATCAGCAGTGCACCTCTATGTGCACCTGGCTTCTGTGAGTTCTGGGGAGTTGAACCTGGGTCCTTAGGGTTTGCAGGCAAGCACCTTAACTGCTAAGCCATCTCTCTAGCCTAAAAATCATTTTTTTTTTTGAAACATGGTCTCACTCTAGCCCAGACTGACCTGAAAACTTACTATGCAGCTGGGGCTGCCCTTGTACTCATAGTGATCTTCCTACTGATGCAAGATTTGGGGGTTCAAGAGGGATCACCCAGAATTTATAAACCCCGAGTTTTGGGTTCTGTTTTACCTTTAATAAAGAAGTAATAGAATGGACTCAAGAAGGATAAATTATGAATTATTAAGTTTATTTAGGGGGAAATAAATTGTGATGTTTATTTATGGGAGATTGGGGTCTAGGAAGGGAGGCTAGTGGAAAGTAGGAAACACATGCTCATGTGGAAACATTATATAGTTTCTAAGGTTCATTTAAGAGAAACTGAGGTCCTTAGGAGAGGACTGGAACAGAGTTGTAAGCACATGGAAAGTTTGAGAGCTTAGTTGTATGTGTGGAGCAAAAGAGAAACTGAGGATCTTTGGAAAAAAACTAGAGTAGAGCTGCAAACTTGTGGAGGGGAATTAAAACTGAGACTTTTGAAGAGAAATTAGGGTGAAGCTGCAAACATGTGGACTTACGAGAAACTGAGGCATTTTTATGAGGAAGGAGGGAATTGGTGTGCCAGGACCTCCAGCCACTACAATTGAACTCCAGATGCATGTGCCACCTTGTGCACATTTGCGACCTTGCACACTTGCATCTAGCTTACGCAGGACCTGGAGAGTTGAACATGAGTCCTTAGACTTTGCAAGCAAGTACCTTAACTGCTAAGCCATCTGTCCAGCCCGAAATTGAGGCTTTTAAAAAGAAATTAGGGCAAAGCTACAGGCATGTGGAAAGCAGAATCTAGGAGCTTGTGTCGGGAGACCTAGAAGGAACCCACATGGCATCTGCCATGTGTTTTTAGGGGAGTTAGGAGGATAAATAGAGAGGCTCACTGGGAAAAAATGAGAAGGCAGATATCACAGAAGAGACTAAGAGCTTCAGCGGAGACATGAGTAATGCAGAGGGGTACACCCCTGGCACCCTGAGTTTAGAATAAGTACACAGGTAGCAAGTCTAGGTTGGTAAGAGCACCCACGTGGTAGCTTGGGAGATCAGAGAAAAATCATACATGTAATTCAAGTGAGAAGTTATCCTAAACTGCAAAGCTGAGGCAAGCAGAAAATTTAGATCATAAAACAATGCAATGCTCTCCCAGTCCAACCCAGCTAGGCTGGGCGAGGGTAGAGGCCAGACTCATGTGTGTTCAAGCAACACAAGGATAAGAGAGACCCACACACACCTGGGGTAGTGCCAGAAGAGAAAGGGGGGGTGGGGGCTGGAAGGCCACAGCCTTCATAGCATCAGATTCAGGTATGTAAGGGGAAGACCTGATTGGCTAGTAAATTTGAAGTATAAACCTGAGGGTCAGCCCATTTGGATCAGCCCACCCAGGTAGCGCAGTAGATTGTGGGCAGCAGGGGGCGCTATGGGTCAGTCTCAACCGACATTTTTGCCAAGAGTTTCATTCTATTGCCAGGACAAAGTGGCATGCGAGCTGGCACCTCTTGGTTCTCCTTGAGCCTCGATCCCTAACTGAAACTGCCTAAAACAGCTAGCTCTCTCCTACCCTCCTTCAATTCACTACCTCGGTCTCCAGAGTGCTGGGATCATAGGCCGGCTATGAAATGCTTTAAAGCACACCGCCTTACATTGTTATGATGATTTCTTTTTCTACCTGATCTCTAGTAGTTTCCCATATTGTAAGGAACTGACAATGTTAAATTCTGAAGGGAGAGCTTCAAAGTAGGATTTGGGGAGAGGCAGGTGGAAGAATGTATGGGCAGAAGCCTCAACTCCATCAACTGTTTTGATGGAGCATCTAAGTAAGATATTTGCTCCGTTTTTTTTTTTTTTTTTTTGAGTCAGGATCTTGCCCAGGCTGGCTTCATAATCCTTCTGGACTGAGATTACAGATGTGTGCCACCATGTACCCTAAGTAAGATATTCAAAGATTCTCTGTCAAACTGTGGGCTGCTTTGCAGGTGGCAGCATACAGCTTTCCTTGTGTGGAAGGTCAGTGGGCGATGGACATTTGGGCTCATGTCTTCCCATTGTCTCCAGAGAGGTGTGTGACTCGTTGCAGCCTCTCCTGAAGAGTTTCTCGTCTCTCTCATGCAGCAGCGTGGAGGACGGAATGAATGTGGGGATCTTGGATATTTTTGGATTCGAGAATTTTCAGAGGAACTCCTTTGAGCAGCTGTGCATAAATATCGCCAACGAGCAGATCCAGTACTACTTCAATCAACACGTGTTTGCTCTTGAGCAGGTGACTTGGGCGCTACTCAGTGCTCTGGGGAAAGGCATCGCAAGCTGCTCACACATGGAAGCAGAAACCGGATTGGTCAGGCTAGTGGGTGGTGACTATAGAAGAAGGCCCTACTGGTGAGGTAGCATTGGCAAAATAAACAGTTGAAATTTAGCCTGGGGGAAAAAAAAAAGGTCTTGATTTCTGTGGAAAGATACATGTCCCCACTTGAGTGGAGCTGGTGACAGGCCAATTATTTAAATCTTACTTCACAATTCCTTCATGTATAGTGCCCCCAAATGCCTCATTCTCTTCTACTTTTTATTATTTATTTTTATTTATTTATTAGAGAAAGAGAGTGAGTGTGAGAGTGAGAATGGGCGTGCCAGGGCTCCCAGCCACTGCAAACGAACTCCACACACGGGTGCCACCATGTGCATCTGGCTTACGTGGGACCTGGAGAATCGAACCTGGATCCTTAGGCTTCACAGGCATGCGCCTTAACTGCTAAGCCATCTCTGCAGCCCTCATCCTCTTCTATTTTGATGAACAATATCTGGGATAGCGTCCAAAATGACACAGGGCAATCTTGAATCCAGGACTTGGGTTCTTAGCCACAGTAATGGCGGGGGGCTCAGGGGGGGATCCAAGGAACAGTAAGGTATATTCTCAAAATGCAAATCTTTTTCCCTCGGAGCTCAGTGTAAATACGATAGGATGAGAAGTGAGTGGACCCACGGGCCAGGAGCCTCCTTCTAGAGCATCAACCCTAGCAATAGTCTTCTGTACCTGAACTGTACTCAGACCCAAGGACCCCCTTCTGTGTGGCAGGAGACACAAAACAGAACATTTTGACCAATCCTTGTAGGTACCAGAGGGCTATTTCAATGCATTAGAGGGACACGCACAAACTAGACTGTGGATGGGTAAACACAGAGATGCTGAGGAAAATAGTGTTCTAGGACTTTTTTTTTTTTAACAGGAGCAGGGTACGGCTTCCCCACTTACCTTGCACAAAACTTGACCTCATGCCCATTCAGAATATCTCCATTTATATCCCCAAGAAACCTGATGTTTTTTTTTCTAGTTTTCTAGTCCTAACTGATTCCTGTAGAGAAGAAAGAAAGCTTCTCTTTTTCTGGATTAACACGTTAGTCGCAGGCTAGAGAGATGGCTCAGCCGTTAAGGTGCTTGCCTGCAAAGCCTAATGGCCCAGGATCGATTTCCCAGTGCCCACATAAAGGCAGATACACAAAGTGGCATCTGCATCTGGAGTTCCTTTGTAGCAGCTGGAAGCCCTGGTGCACCCATTCACTCTTTTCTCCTTGGTAATCAATAAATAAATAAATGTTTAAAAATATTAGTCACCAGAATGACTTTTTTAAAAAAAAATTATTTATTTGAGAGTGACAGACAGAGAGAGAAAGGCAGAGAGAGAAAGAGAGTGAGAGAATGGGTGCGCCAGGGCTTCTAGCCACTGCAAATGAACTCCAGATGCGTGTGTCCCCTGTGCATCTGGCTAACGTGGGTCCTGGGGAATCGAGCCTCGAACCAGTGTCCTTAGGTTTCACAGGCAAGCACTTAACCGCTAAGCCATTTCTCCAGCCCAGAATGACTTTTTTGTTGTTTGTTTTGATCCATCTTTACTTTCTTCTCGCATGAGTCTCTAAATTATGAGCTCCCAAGTCTGTTTAGGAAGCAAGCTTTTACTGGCTTGACCTGTCTGTACCAGCCACCTTTAAGTCACTCCCACATGCTCAGCTTCAGCAGTGTGACAGGCAGGAGATTCCTTTACTACACACACCTCAGACACCCCCTGTCACCCATGTGCACTCAATGCTGCCACATCCAGGAAGTGCAGGCCCGAGTATCCGACTGGTACTGAGGCCAGTTTCGGGCTAGAGAGAGTCACCCTCTGTGTCCCTCCAGGTGGAGTATCAGAATGAGGGCATTGACGCCATCTCTGTGACATATGAAGACAATCGTCCACTCCTGGACATGTTCCTCCAGAAGCCCCTGGGCCTGCTTGCGCTCTTGGATGAGGAAAGTCGCTTTCCCCAAGCAACAGACCAGACGCTGGTTGGTAAGTATCTGTTGGAGGAAAAAAAGGTGCAGACACTGAGAATGGAACCTCGTGGGTGACATCAAATGAGTGTGTTTTAATGAATACACTCTACCTGGTAGATTGTAAATGTACAGACACTGTTCCCCCCCCCTTTTAATTTATTGATTGTTTTTTCTATAAAAAGGTTGCACACATAGATCTCTTCTCCTCGGCTCCAATTCTGCTGAGGGTCTTCCTTAGTGGGGTTGTTGGTATTCACTGTGGGGACCAAGTGGCCTCAGTCAGTCTCTGCAGGGATGGGGGAAGCATGGTGTCTCCGGTTATTCCCATCCACCCTGAGGCTCTTAAAATCTTTCCATCCCCTCTTCCACAACGCCCCCTGAGCCTTGGGGCAGGATGGAGATCTGATTTAGTGTTACTTTCTCTGTAGCCTCTGGATCTCTGTTTTTAGGGGGGTTGAGTGACCAATGTCTGTTGCCATTTCCCTGGAACCGGTTATCAGGCTAACTGTGAGGGCAGAATTCATGTCACTGCTTTCCCCGTAGTGACTTCTGGGTCTGAGCTGATGAGATGGAGGTGACCCGTCTCCTAGCAGACAGTTGGCTGTCTCTTCCTGATGTACTGATGCACCCTTTTTCTCCCCTGTATTCTCCTCCATCTGTAAAATAGAACAGATCCTCTAACGAAAAGTGAGAACAGTTTGAATAAAAGGAGATAAGCCTACTCATTAGAAAGATATATTGATGTGTCTGTTCACTCTTCTTAGAGAGCAGTGGAGGGTCTCTCTAGAGCCTGTTGGCTTCCTGTCCTAGGGAATCTGGCTTGGTTCCCAGAGCAAGATATGGGTTCACCCCCCACTGAGTGGGTATCATGTCTGATCTGCGAGCGGTTGGTTATCTGCATCAGCTGTGTGCCACTATTGCATAAATATGCTTCTTGCTCGGCTGGCTGATTTTGTAACTGGCAGGGTCTCCTGCTTAATCAATCAGTTGGCCACTGTTTTTCTCCAGCCGCTCTTACAGCGCTTTGTAGCACAATGGGGTCTAACTGGGAGGGAACTGGGTTCCCTTTCAGTTGCAGTATGATCCCTTGATGTCCTGTCAGACCCTTTTTTTAATAGAATTGCGATGTCCTGGTATAATATGTGGCTTAAAGTAAACCCATCACCCTAACCGCTCTCCATCTTCCTATAAGAAGTACTGTTAATGACTTTATATTGTCATAAATCATATGAGCTTTCCTCTCCCTTCATTCTCATAGCGACTTGTTTCCTCTTCTTTTCACACTTGATCATAGTCAAAAGGCCAAGAAGCAGTACTTCCCTTCCTTTTAAAATCCTTGTCTCAAGTCTTCACGTGGGTCCCAATCTGTCATAGTACCAGATGGTGCAAAAGCCCCTGCAGACTCACAGGCTTCCAGACTCGCACTGTCCCCTCTTCTGCAGACACGCTGGCTGGTTTTGTCTTTCTAAAGCCACTTTTGCTTAGGCTGTTGGTGTCTACTAGAGAGCGATAAGGTACCTCCTCTTGCCATCTAAGGTCCTCTGTTCTTTAAAGCCTCCTGTTCCTCTTCATCCTCTCCTTTTTCTAGAATCTTTAGTTTACATGAGCTTTTCCCTTCCCCTAGATTTTCAGATGTTTAGGGTTCAGGGACCCCAAATCCTTCCAGGCCTTTAGTACCCAGCGCAGTTCCTCACTGTGAACAGGCTGTCAGCTATAACCACCACGGTGTGAAAGTTTGTGAGAAAGAGCGAAACACTTCAAGCTTTTTCCTCAGGGCGAGGATTGGTTTATGGGAGACTTTCACTTTGAGGAACGGAAATCGTCACCCTTGGTGGCTCTCTTTACTTTACAAACTGCCAAGGTGAGGTTAACCTGGGGTTTTCGGCCTTCCATGGCATATCTGCATGGCTTCAACCCTCCTTGGCAGGGTCTGATATCCTTGATGTCCATGCCAGGAGGTCTTAGAAGCAGCAGGAGGACTTCTGATCTGGTCTGTCATAGCGCATGGAGCAACAGCGTTTGTTGTTTTGTTTTTCAAGGTAGGGTCTCACTTTAGCCCAGGCTGATCTGGGATTCGCTATGTAGTCTCAGGGTGGCCTCGAACTCATAGCGATCCTCCTACCTCTGCCTCCCGAGTGCTGGGATTAAAGGAGTGCGCCACCACACCCAGCTAGCAACAGGTTTTGTTAGAAAGAGCAAACAATTCACCTTGTAACTCTCCAACATGAAAATCCGTACAGACAAATTCGAAGATAATCTCCGCTGCAAGTTCTTCTGGAGGCCCAGAGGAGTGGAGCTGAGCTTCGGCATTCAGCACTACGCTGGACAGGTGAGGCGGGCATGGGACTGACAGGAGTCCATGTTGCTCTGAGCAGTGGCCCACAGAACTGCCTGTGGCCGTCGCTCCTTTCCCTTCTTCTGGAACCTGGTCGTAATTCCTGGCACAGCCACAGGTTCTCATGGGTGGCCCACACAGCTGCTGTCTGCTTCTCACCCTCAGGCTGGCCTCGAACACATAGCTCTCCAGAGAGAAAACACACTACAGTCTTCACAGCATTTCTTTGTCAATGTCCACATTCTAAAGTCATTTGGAGACATGCAGGGGATGCAGAGAGGTTGGTGTCACGGTGGGGCTCAGCTTTTAGCAACATATGTCCATAAGCCACTAGATATGTCCAGATGAAAGGGAAGACATCTCACTGTGTCATCCAGATGTTAAGCTTTCACAATGTGAACTGAGATTTCTACTTTTCATGTGTCATGCTTCAGTCTCGGTCTCAAGTCTCTGAAATTATGTCAGTTAGTGACTGACTTGGGAAATTCTCCAGTCACAGAGTCAACAACTTGTTGCCTGTGTTTCTTCCAGAGAAGCCAATTAAATTATGGCTAATTGGTTCCTGTGAGATTTGCTGAGGCCCTAGGTCCAGAAAATGGGTAGGGGTTCAATGAAAGCCATTTGGGATTGTTTTGTTGACATGTAATGTATCAATTATCTTTGATATCCATATCCTGAGATTGAAATTAATTTTGCTTGACTAAATATTGACTAAAAGGCAATTCTTATTTTTTATAAATATTTATTTATTTATTTGAGAAAGGGACAGAGAGAAAGAGGTAGAGAGAGAGAATGAGAGAAGGAACGGGCATACCAGGGAGACCTGCCACTGCAAATGAACTCCAGACACATGTGTTACTTTGTGCATCTGGCTTTATGTGAATGCTAAGCAATCAAACCTGGGCTGTCAGGCTTTGCAAGCAAGGGCTTTAATTACTGAGCCATCTTGGCAGCCCAATTCTTATTTTTTAAAATATGATTTATTTGAGAGAGAGAGAGAGGGTGCACCAGAGCCTCTTGCCACTACAAATGAACTCCAGATGCATGTGCCACTTTGTGCATCTGGCGTCACATGGGTACTGGGGAATCAAACCCAGTTCATTAGGCTTTGCAGGCAAATGCCTTAACTGCTGATCCATCTCTCCAGTCCCTAAAAGGTAATTCTAATATGAGGAATGGGTACTGTATTTCTTTCTATATGGTATCTTAGACTGTTGTGAATCTTTATTAGAAACATGATCTAACTTTTATAGCTAACTATTTGCTTACCTTCACACAGATGTCAGATTAATGTCATCTGAGTTGAAAATACAAGCATCTGCTTTGTTCCCTCTCCTCATCCTTCCCTGCCTCTCATTCCTGTCACTTCTCTTTCCATTTTGTCCTTTTATATACGCTTTTCCTACCCATCTCTCTTTGTCCCTCTTTATCCTTCTCCTCCCCACGTAAGTATCCTTTTCTCTCTGAGTTCTGTGTCCTTTGCTGAGTTCAATTGCCATCTCAAAGCTTATTTGTAAACAAGGGAATTTCGTGGAATAGTCCCTTACAAGTTCTCTGAGCTGGACTCCCCTCTATTCTGAGAACCATTCTTGAGTGACCCCTCAGATCCGGTGAATACCTTGGGAGGCGGTGAGAATGTTGGTTATGAGCGAGGAGCCCCGCTGCCTCGGCACGATGCCTGCCCGCCACTCGCCTCATTCAGCCCATTGAAGCCTCTGTTTGCCCACTGGTAGAATGGAGGTAATGATAGTGCTTACTGCACAGGATAGATGCGTTGCACATGGAGCGAGCTCACTATATTTTATTAATTATTATGATGTGATAGAGCTTTTGTAGAATCCCTTTCTTCAAAGGCAACTGAACAAGCAGCTAAGATAAACTGACCTGTCAAAAGCACAACATACCGCCCACCCCCTCCTTATCTGGTTCTTTGGCCTTAAAGGTATGGCTGTGTCAAGATTAATCTGTATATAGAAGTTGGTGTCCAGGCACGGACTCTTGCTTGGCTAACTTACCACTTACTATCTGGGTTGCAGGTGTTATATGATGCCTCAGGGGTGCTGGAGAAAAACAGAGACACCCTCCCTCCTGACGTGGTTGTACTCCTGAGAACGTCTCAAAACAAGCTTCTTCAACAACTCTTCTCAATCCCTTTGACCAAAACAGGTACCTGGGAACCCCCAGTAGCCCTAGTTCTGATGCCCATGAAAGGCCAGGTGGCATCGTCCAGTATCAAAACACTGTCATGACTACACTACTAACACTGACCTTCTTTTTTTTTTGTTCATTTTATTTGTCTATTTTATTTATTTATTTGAGACAGAGAGAGGGAGAAAGAGAGAGAGTGAGAACAGGCGCATCAAGGTCTCCAGCCACTGCAAATGAACTCCAGACACATATGCCACCATTTGCATCTGGCTTACATGGGCTTACCTGGAGAATCAAACCTGGGTCCTTAGGCTTTGCAGACATACGCCTTAACTGCTAAGCATCTCTCCAGCCCTTAATGAACCTCTTTATTCATGGTCAGGGGGTCTAAGGTCAACAAAAGGAAGTGACTATTTCTGTTGTAAATTAACTGCATAGAAGAATTACATATGTGTACGTATGTGCACACACACATTTTACACATTCATTTTCTCTGTCTCCTTTCATTCTTCAAGCGTTTGTAAGGCTATGCATTATCAGTTCATGCTAAGAATTCTGGGGTCGTCTCAATTTTCCTAAGAACTACTGACATTTCTTTCACGAATGATTACAAGTGAAAGGAGTGCGACAAGTCAAAGGTCACCTGATGACAGGACCCTCAGAGGTTTACCTGGTCCAGTTTCATACCCAGCTGTCAGCTCTGCCATTCTGCTAAACAACCTGGGGCATCTGTGGCTCCTCCTGCTGGTAGCTTGGGTTTCGTTACTCTATTGGTCCTCGTGCCAGGAAACAGGAAATCAAGGCTGAAGAGAGGAACTCCCAGGTCTCTAGTGTTTTGTCATATGGGTTGTCATGGGGTCGAGACTCCATATTAATTTACCTGGGGTTACACTATCTTGGGTTGGCCTGCAAATCAGGCTTCTTCTCACAGCCCTGTTCCCAAGGGCTTTAAGATAGTGAGGTTGTGTCTGGAAACCAGCATGTGCCGAGTTTTCAGAGTGGGAGGGGCCTCTTTATCTTGGCTCATCCCTCTTCTTCCTTCCTTTTCTTGCCTCTCTAAAATCATTGGCATTCCTATCTAGCCTGGGACCTCTGTCTTGAAAAGAGTAGCTGTCGTGTTTGCTTTTTCAGCAATATGTAAAAAAGCCTAGTTGTTGTAAAGAAAGGTGCCGTCTGCATCTGTACTTCATCTCAACTTGGGAGGAGGGGTGAATACAGAGGCTCCCCTTCTTTACACTGGCACCTGGGTGCCGCCAGAAGGTGGCTGCCAGCTTCCCCTCTAGATGCTCCTTGGGTAACGGAATTAATTCATTATGGACACCCAGGAGCCTGGCTGGTGTCTCCCCTGTAGGCTCCTCAACAGGTGATTTCCATGCAAAGGCAAAGACAAGGCCACTACTAATAGGAGACATAGCCAATGAAATAAAAATCTAGCCAGATGAATCTTCGGTTGGCACTTACGCTCACTCAGAAATATGAGTATGACCGGTCAAATCTGTTCGCAGCTGCAGAATCTGAGACGCCAGCTTTGGGCAAAATAAATACAAGTTTGTGGTCCTGAACACTAGGTGGCGCTATGCAGAAAGAAGGCTGTGCAGCCAACCTCCTGCCGACTGAGAGGGAAAGGAGCAGAGTGGTTTCTGGTTGATTTTAATTCTGGAATTTTCTTCTAAAGAGCTTGTAAGTTTTTTTTTATGAATCTTGCTTGGAAATAGCACCCCACATCATCTGGAAGAAACAAAAGTGAAAGACGCCTAGAGACACATGTGAGATCCTGACACGTTTCAAATTTTTGAGTTGTGTATTATGCACAATGGTGTCTTTGAAAATCCTAAGCTTGCTTTATCTCACATTTTGAGTCGAACTAAGAACTAATAAGCACGATGCAGTTTCTTTTTCTGGAATTATTCATGTAAAAGGCATTTAGTTCACAAGCAATTGTAGAAAAGCTCTGGTAACAACGTGCTGTTGAGGTAACAAGGGTAACAGTTGAGGTAATACGGTTGCGCCATAAACCAACTAGAACTTTCTTTTGCCTAAGCCTATGTCTGGAATTGGACACTAATTTGTCCTCCTTATAATAGCAATCACCCTCAAACCTGAATTCTAAAGTGTCATGTGAATTAGGCTTGTAGAATTTAAAACACCCACCCATCCCTGCATCTCTATCTCTCCATCCACCCATCCACCTATCTTGGGCTGTGGTGGTCACTATACATTTGCACACATTTCTGTGTGTGCACTCTATTTCACAGTAATAACTTCTTCACAAAAGTTGAGGAAGAGGCATGAAGAAATGGCTCAGTGGTTAAAGGCACTTACTTATAAAGCATGCTGACCTGGGTTCAGTTCCCCAATACCCATGTAAAGCCAGATGCACAAAGTGGCACATGCATCTGGAGTTTGTTTGCAGTGGCTGGAGGCCCTAGCGTGCCTATTCTTTCTGTGTGTGTGTCTCTGTGTCTTTGTCTCTCTCTCTCTCTCTCTCAAATAAATAAAAATATCAGATAAAAATAAGTTGAGGAAAATGCTGGGTGTGGTGGTGCACACCTTTAATCCTAGTACTCAGGAGGCAGAGGTAGGAGGATAGCTGTGAGTTGGAAGCCAATATGGAACTACAGAGTAAGCTCCAGGTCAGCCTGGGCTAGAGTGTGATACTACCTTGAAAAAAAACCAAAAAAATAAAAATAAAAATAAAATTTAAAAAGTTGAGGAAGGCCCCTTAGAATACAATGTAAAACTTTCATTTCATTATCAAAGGATTCCTTCCAGCTCAGCTGATGTTTCCTGGTAGCCAGACTGCTGCTGTCCTTTGCTTACAAGGTCAAGCATCAGAGGTCCCCAGACTGGTTTTTCCGTTCTTTCAAGTTAGCCTCTTCTCTGGGCTGCCAAGCAGGCAGCACTTCCTTCAGTGATGGGTATGAAACAGAATAGCTGCAGCTTGCCTCAACTTCTTATCAAGGTGGAGCGCATCGAACTCTTGTGTGTGTATAACTGCATTAGCTTTCCATGACGATCACAAATACCTAAGTAAGGTAATCGACATAAACAGAAAAAGCCTACTTTTGCCTCACTGTATCAGAGGCTTCAAGCCATGATTCGTTGGCCCCGGTGCTTTGGGCCTAGGGTGGCACGTCATGGCAGGAGTGCATGGTGAAGTAAAACTGCTTATGTCATGACTTGGAAGTGAAAGATTAAAAAAAAAAGAAGAGACTGAGGTCCCAGAATCCCCATCTCTTTTATTTAAAAAAAATTTTTTTAAAGTTATTTGCAAAGAGAGAGAGAGAAAGAGAGTATAAGTATGCAGGGGCCTCTTGCTACTGCAAACAAATTCCAGACACATGCACCACTTTGTACTTTTGGTGAGTACTGAGGAATTGAATTGAGGCCATCAAGCTTTGCAAGCAAGTACCTTTAACCTGCTGAGCCATCTCCCAAACCCCTAGTCCCCATCTGTTAAAGGTTGTATCACCTCACAGTGCCAAGCTGGAGACCAAGCCATTAGCACATGGGTCTTTGGGGGACACGCTAGATCCGAACCATAGCGGTCACCACAATATAAAACCAGAGACAGCAATCCACGCGGCACTTCCCTATTTCTTGCTCCAACTTTCCTGTTCATGCTGTGCATTCCAGAGTACTGAAGAGATTGAGCATGTGAGTGAGATCATGAGGCCTGGGGTTGCTAGTTGCTAGGAGACACTTCTGTAGGACCCTCCCCGGACACTGGCTGCGTCTGGTGGTAGAGACGGCTTGTACCCAGGGTGCTCTCATTCCAAGGTTCCCAGAGACAAGCAGGTAAGCAGAGGCGGCCGAAGACAACACGGAGTCTCTGTCTTCCCCTCACTTGCTGACGCGCCAGTGCCTTAGCCTGCAGGTGGCCCTTTTAGACATGGAAGCCTTTTCTTTGTTATCTTTCCTATTGATTAGAAATTTCAGGTGAGCTTATGGGTGAAAATGTAATGTGGTGGAAACACAACATGCTTTTTTATTCTATTTTATTTTTGGTTTTTCGAGGTAGGGTCTCACTCTGGCCCAGGCTGACCTGGAATTCACTATGTAGTCTCAGGGTGGCCTCAAACTCATGGCGATCCTCCTACCTCTGTCTCCCAAGTGCTGGGATTAAAGGCATGCACCACCACGCCCTGCTATTTTATTTTATTTTTTAACACAACATTCTAACTCTCAGCTGGGACTTCTCTAAGTGAATTATCCAGGCAGAAAAACAATAAAAAGGAAAGATGTTAAAGCAAGGTATCCTGACATGTTTTCCAGTTTGGGAAATGTTGTTTGCTACTAGTAAACTAGAAAAAAAAAATCTAAAGGCTCAAGGGAGGGGAGAGAGGAGATTTCAAAAAGAACTTGAAAGGTTCATCTCTATCTTTGAATCATGAACTCTGGCTTTTAAATAGTAGTGTGGGATTTTAAAACTGTTAGGAACTTGGGAGAAATTAGGAAAAGCATGAGTACCCCAGAGGAGCTGAGCTGTGCTTCCATTGTATTGCATGTAAAGCTGCTCATGTCTGTCCTTTGGAATGTGATTTGTGGTGGAAATCAATAGCAGTGTCGCTTCTCTTGACTTGCATTTGATCCCCTCTTTATCTGGGTGAGGAGACAGATGAGCCACTCTCTTATTGCATCGTTACGGCATGTTCACCTTTCCACTGTTGAAATTCTTAAAGTCAGTGCTCTGATTCCCGATTCTGTCATTCCCAAAGTTAATGTCATCAAGTGCTTACGAGGGTTGCTTATGGTTATAATCTCTCCACGTATGTAATAGCTCCTCTCTTCTGGCACTTCAGAGAAATGAGTCTGGAAGATGACATGAATCTAAGTGACAAAGTTTCAGGGTCACAGACTTCTGGAAAGGGAGGGTCAGATGAACCCATGAGGGACCCCAGATGTCCCATCAAGGGCTTTGGAGAGTGAGTTCCCATTCACAGGAAGCGCTTTCATGCTTAATTCAAGAATGTATCTCAAGCCAATAGGGTTAGGGTTAGTTAATAAAAATATTGAGATATGGTACCATGCATAGGAATTTTCTAGAAGAAATAGAAGAAAGTTCCAGCCAGAATGGTCTGAAACAAGCAGTACCAAATTCAAAAATGTACAGAAGTATGAAAAAACATATAAATTCTGAATCGGTATTAAGTCAGTAAGTGAGACAACATAAGGACTCTGTCTATGCAAATAAAAATGAGAAATGTTCGCAGGTCAAGATGGGAAAAGTCTTCTTTTCCTGAGGACAATTCTTAGGGGAGCTTTTTTTTTTTTTTCCTGAATAGGAAAGTGGAGAAAATTGGACAGTGTAAGAGTATAAGGCATTCTAAGGCAGGATCTAGAACAGTGAAGGAAGAGGCAGGTGAGGCTGGTGGCTAAGTGGACAGAACGCAGCAGGAAGGAAAGCAGAGGGATCTCAAAGTAGAGGGCCGTGTGAGAAGGCAGCGTGATGGGAAAGAAATCGTGGAATCTCAATAAGGTGGAGATCAGCTGCTGGTCTGAACTGCTGGAGGCAGCCAGGGTGGTCTCTGGGTAGAATAGCTCCAGGATGAGAAGGGAATACTTGAGCATCGGGGTGAAGGACCGGCCAGTGAGAGCTAGGAAGTTGTGAACATAGTGTACCAGGGAGTAAATGTATACAGTTCTGTGAAAGTAGATGCTCAACATTTATTTTACTATTTTATTTTTATTTATTTATTTGACAGAGAGAGAGAGAGAAAGAGAAAGAGAGACAGAGAATGGGCGCACCAGGGCCTCCCCCCAGTGCAAACGAACTCCAGATGCATGCACCCCCTTGTGCATCTGGCTAATGTGGGTCCTGGGGAATCGAACCTGGGTCCTTTGGCTTTGCAGGCAAACGCCTTAACTGCTAACCTATCCCTCCAGCCCTCAATTTTTTTTTTTTTTTTTGCACTTTAGATTTAGCCGTCAGGTTCAGTTTGAGTTAATATTTTTGAGAAGATGTGAGGTTGAGGTTCATTTGGTTCTCCCTATTTGTCCAATAATTCCAAAACCACTTGTTGAAGTAACTATCCTTTCTTCATGGAGTTGTTTTTACACTTTTGTGGGAAATCAACTGGTTATTAATAATCTGTGGATCTGTTTTATTGATGTATGTATCTGTCTCTTTACCAGTCATGCCCTGTCTTGACTAGTGCAGACTTACAGTGTTATTTCTCCAACTTTCCAATCTCCTTCAAAAGTGTTGCTTTGGGTTATTTCACTTCTTTTGTCTACAAATTTTAAATGTAGCTTTCTGTGTCTGTGAAATGGGAATTTGACTGAAATTGCATGAACTATATGGATCAATAAGAATGTCCATGATGGCTAAGAATGTTGAATACAAATTGACATCTGCTATGTTAAGTCTTTCAATCCATAAACATAGTATATCTATTTATTAGGCTTTGTAACAGGCACCTTTAACCACTGAGTCATCTCTCCAGCCCTCCATTCATATTTTTTTCCTTCATACTCTCATACACACCCCCAATATCTTGCTTGTTTTTGTTATGTCTTTTCTTTTTTGTTTTTTCAATGTAGGGTCTCACTTTAGCCTAGGCTGACCTTGAATTCACTGTGTAGACTCAGGCTTGCCTTGAACTCACAGCAATTCTCCTAACTCAGCCTCCCCAGTGCTGGGATTAAAGGTGTGTACCACCATACCCGGCTTCTTATTTATTTTCTAGCTTACTACATTGCGATTTGAGCTTTAAGACGTAGGGAGCTTTACTTGGTTTCTACATTAAGGTGTCCTCAGAGCCTTGAATAACACCTGGCATTTAGTAGGCTCTTCATATATTTTTTGCTGAGTAAATCAATGGGTGAACAAAACATACCCACTCACATGCATCTTTTTCTAGTTTTTCTTGCTTCTGATTTGAAGTGCTAAACTGTATCTGATCTTATTCTAGAACAGCTCTCTCACAACATAGTATCATCCATCTTTTTTTTTAAAAGATCTTATTTTTTATTTATTTATTAGGGACAGAGAGGAGAGAGAGAAAGAGAGAGAATGGGCGCACCAGGGCCTCTAGCCACTGCAAATGAACTCCAGATGCCACCATGTACATCTGGCTTACGTGGGACCTGGAGAATCAAACTGAGGTCCTTAGGCTTCACAGGCATGCCCCTCAACCACTAAGCCATCTCTGCAGCCCCTCATCCTTCCTTTTGATGCTTTGTTAGAAATGCTATTACGTCTACCATAAAGAAGTTTATATTGAAGTTCTAATCTCCTAGTAACTCAGAATGTAGTCTTTTTGGGGGCTAGGTATTTATAGAGGACATCCAATTAAAATGAGATCATTTGGGTAGCCTCCTAATCCAATGACTGGAGTACTTATAAAAAGTGGAAATTTGAGACTAGAAATGGCTCAGTGATTAAGGCACTTTCCTGCAAAGCCTAATGACAGTAGTTCAGTTCCCCAGTACCCACATAAAGCCAGATGCACAGTGGCACATGTATCTAGAGTTCCTTTGCAGCAGCTAGAGTCCCTGACATGTCCTCTCTCTCTCTCTCTCTCTCTCTCTCTCTCTCTCTCTCCTGTTTCTCTCTACTTGCAAATAAATATAAATTTTTTTTTGAAAAAAAAGAGAGAGAAAGCGGATGTGCACACCACCACCACCACCAACAACATGATGGCAAAAGCACAGTTCAGAAAGGTACAGCTATAGCGTCAGCGAGGGTCTCTTAGGAGTAATGGAAATACTAGATGTTAATTGCATGGGATCCTCGTCTCCACCAATCACAATCAGAGTCGTGCAGTTCAGCACTTCTGCGTCCTGTGTGCCCACCTGCCAGGCTGTGCATCTTTTGTTTCATCTGCTTGCAGAGCACATACCGAGTACCCCCGCACCAATCCTGCTTTCTGAAAGGACTTTTGCCCCCGTCCCCGTTTCTGCCCCTCCCTCCCTGCCTCCCAGTTCTTTAAAACTCAGCTGTGCATTCCCTGCTCTAGGAGCTCTGGTTTGGGTGCAGTTCTGTGCACTGCTGGATGCAAAGGCCTGAAGGCAGGGAGGCAGGACCTCTGCAAGCAGCAGGAGAGGAGTTGGCACACTGGTGCTCAGCGAGCCAGCAAGCCCAAGAGCCTTTGTGAACCACGTTTCCTGGTAGTCCCGGGAGCCCTTGAAGCACATCAGACTTGTGGATGCTCTGTGATTTATGGTGCTGGCTGCCAGCCCACCAGAGCCTGAGGTCTATTTTAACAAGCTGTGAACGTCAGAAGGAGCTCCATTCAGAACTCAGTACTCAGTCTAGAGACAAGTCTGTGGCCCTGTGAGTGCACATGGGACCACAGTTACGGCTGCCATCTGAAAGTGATTGAGGCCCCTCTTGGAGACAACAGCCCCTGCTAGCGGGGAATTAAAGGACAGACAGTTTGGAGTGAGCCCTAGCTCACAGGAACATCACATCCTTCCCAACCATGGCCTGGGGCTCTGCCCTGCCTTGCCAGCATCCTTGAATGCACACCCCGGCCCACTGCCAGGGTTGGCTAGGACTAGAAGGGGAGCGGTGCTCACCTCTGTGTGGTTCCCCTGGAGCTGTTGCCTCTAGCCCATCCTGGAAGAGGGTGGAGGGAGAAGCAGAATCTGGGCCACAGGAAGCTCCACACCCTCCTGGCTCTTCCTCCCCTGTAGATGTGAATCTGATCGTCTTCTTCAGGCTTAAGGCCAAACGTGTGCTGTGATTGTAGATCACAGAAAGCAACTCCTGACATGCTCCTTGCTCCCTGTGCCCGCGCCTTTGTATCCTCCAAGTTAAATGTAAGCATCTTGAAAGTTTCTTTCCTTTTAAAAATCCCCAGACTAGGAAGACAGGCAGCAGGCTGGGAGTACCTGAGCCATTTCTGGCATCAGAAAGATTTGATTAAAGCAGCGACGGACTTTCATTTGTGCAGGGAGAGTTCTGCACCAAGGAAGGCCCTGCATTAGAAGGGACTCCTGCCAGTTTCTAGCCCAGGTTGACTTGGATTGCTGCGGTTGGAAATGTTGTTTGATTCTCTCTCTAGAGAACAGCAGAGTCTAGTGTATCTACGAGCCACATTTGAAAAGCAGTGGTGGCTCACACTGTTCATTTCAGCACCCTGCAAGCTGAGGTCTAGAAGGATCGCTATGAGTTTCACGAAAGCCTGGCATGACAGAGCGAGCTGCAGGTCAGCATGGACTAGGGAGACCCTGTTTCAAAACATAAATAGAAATGGATGAAATTAATTTCAACAATAAACCTTTAGATCATCTATAAAATATTGAACATAGAATTTTGGTCTTTTCCTTTTCCGTACTGTCTTCAGAAGTGCTTTATACTTATAGTGCTCTTCACTGCAGACTAGTCACACAGTTCACAAGCTCGCAGGCCAGGATTGTGGCTACTGCGAATCATTGTCCTACCCCAGGAGTGCCTCGAGCCTGCTCTCGAAGAGAAATGCAGCCATGCCAAGGTCATGATGATCCTCCATAGATGATGAGGTCGGGTAGGACTCAATGGCGCTGCAATTTGTTTCTTTAGGAAAGATTTTGTTGTGTGTGAACTGTGAACCATTTCCCAGCGTGTGAGATAAGTGACTGTTGTGGATTTGCAGGGCTCTAGCAGCAGTGTAAAGGCTCCTGTCTCTGCTTCTATAGAAATGTCAAGTATTTTCAACATGGGGTCTTGTTTTCCAAAGCTGCACGAAACTCGACTACTTGTGGGCTATGCAGAGATGCAATATGAGTGAGAGATGTTCACGATCCAAAAGTGTGGGGAATATGGGGATGGGGAGGTAGCTCAGCTGGTACAATGCCCTGGGCATGAAAAATGTTGTGCACACGGCCCTGGGCTTTCTCCCCAGCACCACACAAACCTTGTGCTTGTGCATGTCCCTCCACTCAGGAGGTGGAGGTAGAAGGATTACAAATCAAGGTCATCCTTGACTACATAGTAGTGAGTTCAAGGCCAGTCTATACCAGATGAGACCTTGTTTCAAAACACAACCAACCAAGAACACCAGCATGGCTCTCCTGTCTACATCTTTTTGTGAAGCTACCTTGGAGTCAAGAATCAGTGGAATCAACTGAGATACTACGGATCCCAGGATTTTCTCCTGAAGTCTTCTCCTCTTGGACACTCTTCCAGTGGAGAGCTGGAATTCAGCTCCAAAAGTTCTAGTTTCCTAGCTCTAGGGCTCCAGTTGCTGCTATGTCCTAGGAGAGAAAACAATAGAGCCTAAAATAGATTTCAGTGATGAGTTGCAATAAAGGCTTTGACACTAGAAGAGTTAGCATCTCCTGTGAATCAGTGTCACTAACCCCCCCCCATTAATAGTTCTTGCATAACTCCTAAATACAACAGCAAATAAATGCACCTTTCCTTTATTAGTGGCAGTTCCATTTAGGGTCATTTTTGTTTTATTTCTTTAAGGATCCTGTCAAGTATAGAAAATATAGCAGCTTTGATTTTTAAAATGGTTGAAAATATAAGAAAAAAAATTCTGCCTTTGTCTTCCAGTATTCTCATTTGTAGAAAAGAAAAAATATTCCCATTTAAGATGAAAGGTTCTTTGCTTTTATTTCCATATTTATTTCATATTTCAATTGCTCATGTTATAGAAGAGGCCACAAAGCCCTTGCAGTTTATTAACTTATTCTCCCATAAAATCTCTTTATAGTGGGGTTTTCGGGTCCCCCTCCTTTACTAAAAGATAACCTCAGACACTTGAAAATAAACTAGAAACCAAGCCATTATAATTAAAATTATCTCTCTACTTAGAGATCGATCAAAATTTTACACTTTTACCCCCAGAAATCCAGGTCATGTTACAGAAACTGTATTATTCTCTTCAGAACACGTGACCAGCTTCTAACAGTCTGGCCCATATGTTAGAAGCATATAAAGTTAATCATGTTGCCTTGGTGCCAATGTGTGCGGAGAGAAGCTGTAAACCCCAGCTGCGTGGAGTAGCAATCGTGAACTTCACTGGCTCGCACATGTGAGACATCAGTAGGCTAAATTAAATATCACTTAAATGAACGTGAGGGCTGGCGGCTGGGAGAGGGGACTGCTGAGACTTGATTAAGATTCGGTTTCAGTAGAGCCAGTCCACGCTTTGCACTTCACAAGAGTGGTTCTCATTCTACAAAACCAATCAAGCGTTTTCCAGATGACTAGGCTTGGCTTAGCCATCACTATGGTGATTGTTGGTTAATCGATGGGATCTCTATTTGGCTGACCTGGTTCAGTCTGTACACGGCCAGAGAAATTCAGATATCATCTAGAATCCATAGGGTTCAATCAGTTTGGTGGAGAAGTAATCTCATCAATCACTCAGTGGCCTGTCCATAATAAATCCCTGGAGCAACCACAGTTTAATTTAATTAAGACATCTTGCTGGGCTCGCACGGGGAGGTGGGTTGCTACTCAGTGTTCTGACCTTGGGGAAGAAAGCTAAACACTCTTTGCCTCAGTTTCCTTTTTTGTGGCCTGGAAGAATGGCTCACAGGATTGTTGTATATTCACAATTGCAGGGCTGGAGAGATGGTTTAGCTGTTAAGGCACATGCCTGCAAAGACTAAGGAGCCAGGTTCGATGCTCCAGGTCCCACGTAAGCCAGGTGCACATGGTGGTGCATACGTCTGGAGTTCATTTACAGTGGCTAGAGGCCCTGGCGTGCCTGTTCTCTCTCTCTCTCCCTCACCCTTCTCTCTGTTTCTAATAAATAAATAAAAATAAATCTTTAAAAAAATTTCAAACACATAGTATCAGTATTCAACAAATGTTGGTAATTATCTAGGGCAAAATAATCAGTTTTCTATATTCATTTCCTTATTCTTCATTTTTAAAATAAAGGAGCAGATAATATTATATACTATGTTAGGTTCTCTGTCTCTCTCTCAGTGTCTTTTTGGTTAGTTTGTCATTTCTACCTTGTAAAAACAATACCTTTAGAAGGGGAAACAGGAAAGAATAAAGTAAACCTTCAAGCCTTAAATCTTCAACGTGTTATCTTATTTCCTAACCATCTAGCCCAATAAGTTCGAGGCTCCAGGCAATGGAACAAAATGGATATTCTGTCAAACTCTACTTAATAGAGTTTATGTAAATCACAAACTATATGTTGAAGGAATGGTCCCTGAGGAGACATAGCCAAGCCATTTGGCTTCAACCAACTCAACCAATGAGGACTGAAAAGATGTGGCTTCCATTCAACGCCTTATACCATAGTGTGTGCGTTTCCACTGCCATGGAAACTGTTAACTCTAAACAGGAACACTTTATTCCCCAAGCTCCCACTCTACACTCCAAGCATCAAACAACTTGAGCAAAGAATCTGAAATATGAAAGGAACAAGGCATGGCAAGAGACCAGCTACGAGTCCAGGACAAGTGGAAGGAAGTGGGGTGAGCTATGGGCTCCTAGAAAGATTTGGGTATCATGTAAATAAAAATTCAGTGCTACACAGGTCATTCAGTCATACATTTATACATATATTCAATATTTACTATTACCTAGGTATATAGAGCTAGCACTAGGTATAGAGTGGGAAACATAATTGACTTGATCCTATTCCCAAAGAGTTTACAATCTAAAGGATGTCAAAGGCACAGTGTTAACAAGTTTTGTGAGCAGTACCCAGGGTCACGTCATTAAGGAACATCTCTGGGGCCTGGGGTAGTAGCTCAGTTGGTAAAGCGTTTGCTTTGCAATGTGAGGACATGAGTTCAACCCCCAGAACCCATGTAAAAATGTCAGGCACTGGGCGTGATGGTGCAGTCCCTTAATCCCAGCACTCAGGAGGCCGAGATAGGAGGATCATTGTGAGTTTGAGGTCAGCCTGAGACTACATAGTGAATTTCAGATCAGCCTGGGCTAGAGTGAGACCCTACCTCAACAAACCAATAATAATAATAATAATAATAATAATAATAATAAATAGGCATTGTACCACATGTTTGTAATAGCAGCAGTGGGAAAATGGATACAAGAGGATCCCTGGGGCCTGCTGGCCAGCCAGTCTAGCCTAATTAATAAGCTCTCGACCAGTGAGACCTTTTTTTTTAAAAAAAAAAGGGGGGGGGATGGATAGTGCTCCTAAGGAAGGACACCCCTCTACATACCTACAAATACATGTTTTAAAGAGGAACATATTTGTCTTTGATGAGACATATGGAACTATCTAAACCAAAAATCTGTTTTATTCAAGTTTATTACTTATTCAAGATGCCACACTAAGTAGCTCAGTCAATGGCTGATCACCTCCAGATGATGAGTCATTAGCAATCTTGGGTGAAGATAGCTGTTACCTTCCCATTGCTGGGATGAAACACCCAACCATAAGTGGCTTATGGGAGTACAGAATCTATTTCAGCTTGTGGTTTTGATGAGAAGCTTCGTTTTGGTGGGAAAAACATGGCACAGCAGACAGGCAGGGCGTCACATCCTGTCACAGCAGCAGGAAGAAAGCAGCAAGCGTGAGCTAGCTCTGAACTCCCAAGGGGCTGGATTACTAAACCTCAAGGTCTGACCTCAATGACATGCCTCCTGCAGCAAGGCCTTGCCTCTCAAAGGCTTCAGAACCTTCCCAAATTGCCACCAGCTGGAGATCAAGTATTACAGACCCATGAGCGTGTGGGCTCATTTCTCCTTCAAGCCACTACACTGACAGAATCTATGATTCTGAAGCTTGACAAGAGATGGTAGCCGTGCTCCATCACTATGAGGCAAGGGAGAAGCAATCTAATGTGTTGTTCTGGTGAATTGTGGGTCTCCAGTGAACTTTTTATTCCTTAGTGACTGGCCTCAAAGAACTTGTAACATTAAAATGAATGGAATTGTTTCTGCATTCCTAGAGATTAATACCTGCATAAGGTAGCTGATCTGCTTCACATTGAAAGAACTCAGACACTTGTGTGCTGACCAGCTGCCAGTTAGGCATGGGGTCATGTTGTCCCCTTCTTTGTGTGCTAGGGAATATGAAAAGCATAAAAGTTAGAGAATAGCCCTAGAAACATGAGACAAATAGCTGAAGAGACCATGGAAACAACATTTGTGCTTACTGTTGGCTGCAAAAAGAGCGTTGGCCAAGGAAATATCAAGCCAGAGTGACAACATCCAAGCTTCTGTAGCACAACCATTATCTAAGCTCCTCCCCTTTCTTGTGACCGTGGTCATCTCAGAGATCTTTGAGGATGCATTTCTTAACCACAGAAAGAAGCTCGGAGCTGGATGGAAGCCTCCCCATGACTCACTCTCTGTGACTCTAGTTCACATCACAGTGACTGCTCTGACACAGTTGCTGGTCACTCAGCAGGACATGGCTCCTAAAGCAAGCTGTTGGTTGTCTTGGCCAGCCTCTTCTTTGCAGCCCAGGTCAAGAGCTCGCCAGTCCTGACCACAGATGCCACACAGTCCGTTCGTGACACCAGGTTGACACTACACTGTTCTTCAGAGCTCCCTGTCACAGATTTCACCCCAAGGCAACACCACATGCCAAGACAGCTTTGCACATGGATGCCAGGGAAAGGACTCAGGTGCTCGTGCCTGCATGACAAATGCTCTTACCCACTGAGCCATCTCTCCAGCCCCGGATAGCTTCAACCTGTTACACGAGCTCAGGCATTTGACTTGCTTATTCACAGCCCCTTCTGTTTGGAGCCATTTCACACAGAAGCTTTTTCCATTGCCAGCATTCTTTGCAATTGTTATTATCTTATTAGCCTGTGTCTTGTGTTTGGAGGAGGGAAAATTAAAACAGCAACAATTCTCAGAGGAGTGTTGATCCAGTCACCAGTGGTCTGCAATAAACCCAGGAAGCCCAGAGAGGGCAGCAGAGGGAGAGGGAAGTCTGTGTTGGATTATTTACAACAACCCAGCATTTTAGGGGTAACTTAATTTAGGTAATTTAGGGGTAAGAAATGACTGAAATGAAATCCTAGGAAGATGAGTAACTGCCACCATTTAAAAGAGCCACCTAGAGGGCTGGAAAGATGACTCAGTGGTTAAAGGAAGGCACTTGCTTTAAAAAAAAAACAAAAAAAAAAAAACAAAAAAAAAACACACTTATTTGGAAGCAGGGGAAGATGCGGACCTTTCAGAGCACCAATTCAGATTTTCTCCTAACTCAGTTTCCTGCCCAGCATCCGAATGGCATTACATGCCCCTGCTTGGAGTTCGCTCTGCATCCTGGTCACACATTGGTAGTCACAGTTTTCAAGCACAGGAGGAGGCTCTGGGGCAGTGACAGATGCTCAGCTGTGAAGCAGCTATTGGGGTGAAGCACTGAGGATGCTTAACATTTGAAAGGAGTGTGAACACTGTATTTACATTTAAATTAAAATGGAAACTTCTCATAGGTTGTGCTTCTGAAAGGTGTGTGTGGTGGCTGGTCCATTGTTTATTCACCGCTGTAAATCCTTTGAAATGTGTTAAAAAATGCTTCCACTCATTCTAAAGCTCCTGCCACCCCTGGATTACGACTTTGATGTCACCAATCCCGCTTCAAAGGGTTCTTTCTGGGCTATTAATCACAGTTTAGCCTCTGAAGATATCACCAGAGAAAACATTTGGACGTCATTGTGCTAGACTTGCTTAAACGTTGCAGTCTTGAGCATCTTGCATATACGCCCACGTTGCTACATTTCCTTTCCCTGACAGGCTTTTCTGTTTTGCAACAGAATCCACTGACACCGTAGGTAAAAATGCAGATGGATCTCTTCACACACTTGGTGTGGGTGAAGGGAGACAGGAGACTTCAGGAGGGGAGGACCAAGCTCACTGTGGAAAACGACCACAGAAAACAGGGGTAGCCCAGAGGCAGCCTGCATCTGCTCTCAGCCTTCACTCGCCAGCCAGTGACTGATGCTCACTAAGCCAGTGGGGAGGGAGACTCCCTGTCTTCCCTGGCCTTCTACTCTTCGCTGTGAGACCTGCGGGAGTTGTTCACAGCCACGGACAGTTAACAAGGCAGAGTGTCCCTTATCCCAATGCTTGGGGCCAGACGTCTTTCAGATTGGGGATCTGGTGACTAGCAATACTGAGCATTTTTTTATGCGCGCACTCACCACTGGTGTGCCTTCTTTGCGATGTGGATATTTAGGTCTTTTGTCTATATTTTAATTGTTGTTTTTTTTTTTTTTTTATTGAATTTTGTCTTCTGGGTATTCACTCCTGACCAGACACACAGTTGGCCAAGGTTACTTCCCGTCCCCTGGAGTCTCTTGGCTCTGTTGATGGTTGCCTTCGCTACACAATGCTGTTAACTTCACAGCATCTCATTTACCTGGTTTTGCTTTTGGCATCGCATCCAAGGAAACCTCACCACAGCCAACGTTATGAAGGTGTTTTCCCTCTATCTTCTAGGAATTGTATAGTCAAGTCTTATATTGAAGTCTTCAACCAGTTTTGAATTGACATGACACGGTTTCAGTTTCATTCTTTTGCATGTGGGCATCCAGTTTTCCTAACACAATTTATTGAAAAGATTATTTTTCCTCATTGCATAGTCTTGGAATCCTTTTCAAAGACCATTTGGCCACACATAGAGTTTATTTCTGGGCACCATTTTTAAAAATATTTTCATTTATTTATTTATTTGAGAGAAAGAGACAGAGGTAGAGAATGGGCACACCAAGGCCTCTTGCCACTGCAAACTCCAGACTCATGCGCCACCTGTGTATCTGGCTTATATTGGTACTGGGGGATTGAACTTGGGTCCTTAGGTGTCTGCAGGCAAGTGCCTTAACTGCTAAGCCATCTCCACCCACCATTTTGTTTTGATTATTGTACCTTTGTAATGTTCTGTAAGTCAGGAAGTATAAGACTTCTAGCTTTGTTTTTTTTTTTCAAGATTATTTACGTTCGTTGGGATTTAGGTAGGAGTTGTATTGAATTTGTTAGTCACCTTGAATATTGATGACATTGAACAATATTGTCTTCCATCCCAGGAGTGGTGGTCTTCCCTTATTAGTGTCTTCCTTAATTACTTTCAGCAATTCCTATCTTCTTTAGCACATCAGCTTTCACTTTCTTGGTTAAACTTATTCCTATGTATTTTATTCTTTTGCTATATATTGCAAATTGAATTTTTGTATATTTTTATTTATTTATCATAGAGAAGTAGAGACAGACAGACAATGGGTACAGCAGGGCCTCTTGCTGCTGCAAATGAACTGCAAACACATGTACCACTTTGTGCACCTGGCTCTACGTGGGTACTGTAGAATCAAATCTGGGATGGCAGGCTTTATAAGCAAGTGCATTTAACTACTGAGCCATCTCCCTAGTCCTGAATTATTTTTTAAAATTATTTTTGAGGGGCTGGAGAGTTGGTTTAGCAGTTAAGACATTTGCCTGCAAAGCCAAAGGACCCAGGTTTGATTCCCCAGAACCCACGTTAGCCAGATGCACAAGGGGGCACTCGTGTCTGGAGTTTGTTTACAGTGGCTGGAGGCCCTGGCATGCCCATTCTCTCTCTCTCTCTGTCTCTGTCTCTCTCTCTCTGTTTCTCTGTCAAATAAATAAATAAATAATAAAACATTTAAAAATTATTTTTGAGATAGTTCATTGTTAATATATAGCAATGTAACTGAATTTTGTATGTTGGTTTTATATCTGCAACTTTGAAAAATTCATTTATAACTTCTGATAGTAATGCTTAAGTGGAATCTTTAGGATTTTCTACACAACAGTGTTATCTGTGGGCTGGAAAGATGGCTTAGCAGTTAAGGTGCTTGCCTGCGAAGCCTCTTAGGTTCAGTTCCCTAGAACCCACATAAGCCTTATACACAAGGCAACACTTGTGCACAAGGTCACGCATGCACACAAGATGGTGCACACATCTGGAGCTCGATTGTAGGAGGCTCTGGTGTGCCAATTCTCTCCCCCCACATATATATAAAATAAATAATCATTTAAAAAAATTTAACCAGGCATGGTGGTGCATGCCTTTAATCCCAGCACTCAGAAGGCAGAGGTAGGAGGATTGCTGTGAGTTCAATGCCACCCTGAGACTCCATAGTGAATTCCAGGTCAGCCTGGGCTAGAGTGAGACCCTACCTTTAAAAAATTTTAAAAAGAATGTTATCTGTGAACAAAGATAAATTTACTTACTCCTTTTATCTATTCATTTTGCCTAATTGTTCTAGCTGGGACTTCTAGTATTAGTAAATAGAAGTGATGATGAGTTATGTGTATTCCAATCTTAAAAGGAAATCTTTCAGCTTTCCACCATTGAATATTGTGTGAGTTTTCACAAAGAGCCCTTATAATGTGAAGATACTTTCCTTCTATTCTTTATTTGTTAAGTAAGTTAGGAACTTTGTTATTTTTTTTCTGCATGAAACTAATATAAATTCAATTTTTAAAATAAATTATTTGAAAATTAAAGATTATCATAATTTGGGCTGGAGAGATGGCTTAGCGGTAAGCGCTTGCCTGTGAAGCCTAAGAACCCCAGTTCAAGGCTTCATTCCCCAGGACCCACATTAGCCAGATGCACAAGGGGGCGCACGCGTCTGGAGTTCGTTTGCAGTGGCTGGAAGCCCTGGTGCACCCATTCTTGCTCTCTCTCTCTCTCTCTCTCTGCCTCTTTCTCTGTCTGTCACTCTCAAATAAATAAATAAAAATAAACAAAAAATTAAAAAATTAAAAAATCATAATTTATGTAATTAAAGTTTCAAGATTCAAAAATTTTCAAAACTTTAAATTTCAGAGAAGATCTTTCAGAAAACGCAACAAAGTATGAGGACATAAAGAAAACGAAAATTGCTCATGACCCAATTCCTTAAATTTTCCCCTTAGATTTAAGTTCTTTTTCTTCCTCAGGTAATTTGGCCCAGACAAGAACCCGGATAACAGCATCCTCGAGGTCTTTGCCGCCACATTTCAGTGCTGGGAGAACCAAGGTGAGTGGTAGGTTTGCACCAACGATGAAATGTATGTGTGAGGGGGTGGCATGGGGCTCTTTCTTGTCTTGCAGATGATGCCAGAGTGGGCAGCATGGGTTCCCTTCATCTACCCACTGCTGACGCAGGCTTGTAAAGAGACTGAAGACATTCAGCAAGTCAGAGGGTAGGAAATATGAAACATAGAACCCTGATAACCCTGATTTTCAGAAAAATGGCACAAGATAATGACCTGTGAAAGTAAAGTTTTTGTAGAAGGAGATAAGGTACATATCTTTGAGGCTATCACCTACCTGCAGAGGGAGGTAACTGATGTCAAATGGAATCAGAAGGGAAAAAGAAACCTGTGGCCCTGGCTGAAACTGGGGTAAGATCTCAGTTTAGTCCAGGCTGGCCTCGAACTCACAGTGATTCCCCTATGTCAGCCTCCCAAGTGCTGGGATTAAAAGCATGCACCACCATGCCCAGCTGAAGTTGGGCTTTGTAAGGGACAAGAAAGATTACTATGTTTTCCTCTCTCATGAAGTTCATGGCTCAGAGTTGTAGGTTTAAGGAGAGAAAGCCATACAGATGTGTTTATTGTAAGTTATTGTGACACGGGAGCACAGGGAAATTCATGTATTTAAAAAAATATTTATTTTTATCTGATTATTAGAGAGAAAGAGAGAATGGGCATACCAGGGCCTCTAGCCGCTGCAAACAAACCAGATGCATATGCCACCTCGTGCATCTGGCTTTACGTGGGTACTGGAGAATCGAACCTGAGTCCTTTGACTCGGCTGGCAAACACCTTAACTGCTAAGTCATTTCTCTAGCCCAAAATCTGCGTAGTTTTATGGACAGTCAGGCAGAATGATTTTTGGAGGACAAAAGGGTATGATGGTCTTAAATGGTGCAATATAGCAGACTTTGTTCAGATCCTCTTTGGTAGACTTGTGTGGCATTCCTTCCTTCTGGCGGGGCACCTGCAACGCCTTCAGAGGAGAGTCGGAAGGTCAGAGAGGGACCTGCCTAGGCTTTATGGCTTGCTTCGGAGCAGAAAGGCAAAAGGAAGTTGAGAGCGGCCTTCCAGCTGCTACTGCCTCTTTGAGACCAGGAGCCTATCACAGGGCAGTGTGTCCTGCCCATCCGCTCAGCGTACCAAGCAGGACCCACGGGGCTATTGGCGATGCTGGCCTGGCTTTCCCACCCAGGGCTAGAGAGCCTTCTGGGATGGGTTCTTTTTCTTAAGGGATGAATGGGCCTATCACTTGATAGTAAAAATTCTTGACAAAAGGCCTTGTCAAGAAGATAATAATATAAGCACTTCTCAGGTTTTAGGATGCAGATAGTGAGCACTTACTGAGACCAGAAGAAAAATCTTCAGTTTTTCATCTACTGCTGAGACCTGGCTGGTTTATGGGACTTTTTAGGGTCCATATCTTCATCTTGGAATAAATTCAGTTGATAGATGAGGCAAATCTGTGTAATAATACCATGCTTTTAGACTTTGATTTAATAAGCAGCAAGCCACATAGGGTGGCAGTATATAGTGATAAAAAAGCAAGGCTGAGGAATCAGAGTGGGGCCTTAGATCTAGATGCAGTTGTATGCTGACTGCAAAACTATGGAGAGCTTACCTAAAATCTCTGAGCCTTAACTTTCTCATATGAAGAATGGGAATTGGGGGCTGGAGTGATGGCTTAGCGGTTAAGGTACTTTCCGGCAAAGCCAAAGGACCCAGGTTCAATTCCCCAGAACCCACATAAAGCAAGATACACAAGGTGTCACACACATCTGGAGTTCATTTGCAGTGGCCAGAGGCCCTGGCGTGCCCATTCTATCTCTCGATCACTCTCTTTATCTGCCTCTTTCTCTCTCAAATAAGTGAATAGATAGATAAAATATTTTAAAATTAAAAAAGAAGGGGAATCACAATAGTTCTTGTATCGTGGTATCATTTTGAGAATTCTGTAACAATGTGGCCAAAGTGTCACACTGCAGTGATTTCATATGCAATACACTTAATAGAGCTTTATTATTTAAGTTTGCTATCTATCTAGGATTCTATGTATGGATCCTATATGTATCGTTCTATACTGTTGCGACAATGACAATGTATAGAGCTCACTCATAAGAGAACTTTGGAGACTAATCAGCATCACTCACAAAGAACCAGGCAGGATATTTATCTGATGGGCAGAAAGTGATCTTGCTTAGCTCCATTTGATTGTTGAAGTTCTTAAAGTAGAATACACCGAGACGGCACGGCATTTCCTCTGTACAGCACAGTACTGGGTACTCAGGTGATGAGCTATACCGACATGCATCAGCATTCCCACATTGTGTGTAATAAAGAACAGGTTCTCACTAACTTCCCAAGAGCGCCTTGAAGTCATGTTGAAACACTGGTGCTAGGTGGTCACACAGGGTAGGGGGGAGTCCCACTCACTGGGGTCTCTCTCCCATCCATAGCAGCCTTATAGATTTTGGAATACAAATTAGTGCTTCATTCTGCATTTTTCCATCTTACTGAAGTTGATCTTACTGACTTTGAAACCAATCTATACTATTCCTTTTAAATTGTGTCTTAGCAACTGGATGTGGAAGCATGTAGCTATAGTCTCTCAGGCTGAGACGAGAGAATCATTTCAGCCCATGAGTTCCAAAATTCACAGCCACAAAGCTTAGCTGTGGGACCAAAAAGTCACACACATTGCGAGTGAGAGAGAGAGAGAGAGAGAGAGAGATGTGCCTTACCACAGCGGTGTTACAATTTGTGGAAAAGATGAAACAAAAGCTAGGAAATACAGGTATGTAACATATCTGTGTGCCTCAGTTACCTGAACTGGGAGATGAGTTTATCTTCTGGTGCCTGGGCTCTTGGGGATGGGCTATTTTCAATCCCAGCATGGTACTTTTTACAGGGATCCTAATTTCTAGGGACTGGTTATAAGACCAGCCTGGGTAACACAAGAGATACCTCCATCTCAACAAAATTGTTAAAAATTGGATATGATGGGAGAGTGGAGTTGCCAAGGGGAAAGTGGGGGGGGGGGCAGGGAAGGAATTACCATGGCTTATTGTCTATAATTATGAAAGTTGTCAATAAAATAAAAATAAAAATAAAATCGTTTATCAGCCATCAAGGATTTTCTAGCTGCTAAATTCTCAACGCCAAGGGACTGTTGATGTCGTGAGGGAGAGGAACAGGTCACTCAATCAGCGCTGGGGACAGGGAAGCTTGGAGGAGCTTTGCACCTGGCCTTTCAGGGCGCCCCCTAGTGTTGGAGAGGCCACTGCATTGGCTAATTAAAAGGGAAGGGCAATAGAGGGAAGGCGAGGCTCAAAGCAAGAAGTGCTCCTTCAGGGAGAACCTCTTAAATTTAAAAAAATGGAAAAATTCCCAAAAGTAGTGTGTAGACGAGGTGGGGTGAGGGAAGAAAATAAGGAGAAAAAGGTTGAAGGCAACTCTCAAGATTTGCCATTTAGCTGAAGGTCGGCCTAAGTCAGGTTCTTCCCTTCAGACCTGATTAGCTTGCCCCAAATATCACAGCCCTGAGCACTGCCCCTCAGTGCAGGGTGAGAGAAGGCAAAACCTTCCGGTGACCTTGGAGACATCACTGTACCATTCTGAAGATGGGGCAGTCGGGGAATTTTCTCTTTTCTGTACGAGAGCAGCCTTCCTCAAAAACAGTTTTCTTTCCCTCTTTTCTCATTGAAAGCAAATTTAAAAGTCAAAGAGGGCCTGGAGAAATGGCTTAGCAGTTAAGGCACTTGCCTGCGAAGCCTAAGGACCCAGGTTTGACTCTCCAGATCCCACCTAAGCCATATGCACAAAGGTGAGGCAAGTGCAAGGTCACACATGCCCACTAGGTGGCGCAAGTGTCTGGAATTCGATTGCACTGGCTGAAGTCCTGGCCAGTTCTCTCTCTCTCTCTCTCTCTCTCTCTCTCTCTCTCTCTCTCTCTCTCAATTGCTCTAAAATAAATTAAAAAAAAAATTTAAGTCAGAAGGCCAGGGAGGTGTATCACTGTTTGAGCTGCCTGTGGGTGGACTGCCAGCCCCCAAGGAGAAGCTCATCAAAGAGGAGGTTGTGTAGCCTGTGCGTTTCCATCCAGGCTAGGATTTTTATTATTTATTTATTTATTTATTTATTATTTGAGACTGAGTTTATCCATGTAGCCCAGGTCTTAAACTTGTCATCTTGCTACCTCAGCCTCCTGAGTGTTGGAGTTCTGGGTGTGTACCACCACTCCCTAGTAGTTTCCTAGCTTTTGATATCTTAGATCCATGCCTTCTGCCCTTAAACAAACATGCTTTCTTTGTCCAACCCAGTTGAAGTGTTTCCTTGCATGTTTTTAAAATACCCCTCCAGGTGGACCTCATTATCTCCCCCCCTCCCTCACCCGTTCTTCAACTTCTGTGAACAAGACTGCAGATGCCCTCATCTCATGGGGAGGTGGGGTCTGGAAGTCTGGGCAGCAGTCCACCAGGTGGGACCCAGGCGCTGACAGCAGCATCTCGCAGTTCAAATGTTCCTGCTTCACACCCATGCCACCTGTTCTGAGCAGATGGGAGGCTGCCACACCTGCATGAGACAGGCGGTTGAAATACCACTCACACGCTTTACCAATCAAAGAAGGGTTTTGTCGTTGAGTTGTGACAAAGGAAACAAGGAGGGCTGGCTTGCTTAGAAATCTATTGCTACAACTCTTTACATCCAGACAGCAGGTGTATCTACCAGAACTTTCCTAAGTGACTTAGTGGCCCAACTCCTGCGTGCAGGGAGCGTGTGGTAACTATGGGAGGTAGCAGCATGTTGAGCATCAGGGTCTGGCTGTGTGGAAGGTGACTGGCGTTGGCCTGATTCCCTGTGATACGACCTGAACTGGAGTTTGTTATAGCGTGAATGTGAGATGCACCCCCTAGGCTCACGTATTTGAACAGTTGATTCCCAGCTGATGATAACTGGTTTGGAAGGTTATGGGACCTTTAGAAAGTGGGTTACTTGGGGGAGGGGGGAGTGGCATTGAAGGTCACAAAGGTGGTAGCCCAAGGTCTCTACTTCTTGATCCTAGAGATGTGAGCAAGCTGCCTCACACTTCCACAGGCAAGGAGCCACCCAGACTTCTCTTCTTAACCATAATCGACTACCTCCCACCCAAACCATGTTTTATCACAGCAACAAGAAAAGTAATTAACATAACAGGATCCATTTTTTTTTTTTGTTCTAGCCCAGCCTCAGGACCTTTGCCCAGTCTTCTTGAATAGTACACCACCATCACCACCTCCTCCTCCTCCTCCTTCTTATGTGTTTTTTAAAAAGTCTCCCCTGTTAGGTCCTAAACACATTAGTTCCTCAGGTTATTGACCAAATAATATTTCAGAATTTGGAAATCTGGAGGATGAGTGAACTGTCTATCTTCCTGTGTTTCTAGGTGGACACCCTGGAGGTGACTCGGCATCCGGAAGAAACCACCAACATGAAGAGACAGACCGTGGCTTCTTACTTCCGGGTATGAAAGTAACATCTCTGTTCCACCTGCTTGCTGAGCCTCCCCATGAGAGGTCCCAGAGATGGTAGAGCCGCTGGCAAAGTGCCCGTGCTACTGAAAACTACCGGGAGGGGGGCGGCTACAGCGAGAGAACACTGGCTTGCAGCCCCTGCAACTCCATATGCAGCTAGTCGTGCAGTCTTCTTGGCTATAAAGCCACATGAGCCGGCTTCTTTTTAGCACACTGTAGTAGCTAATGAAATTCCAAAGGGTGGCTTATCAAGTTCAGATACCGAGAAAAGCATTGACTTCATTTTCATAAGATGAAACTGACCCATTGCCAAACCCATTTGCCTGGGCCGTACTGTTTCCCATGTCTGTGTCCCCAGTATCTGATATTTCACATACTAGAGTGCTTCCTTTTAAGAGAAGCACTGTCCTCTAGAAGTGCTCTGTCAAAGGTCCACTTTATAGCAAAGATAAGACACACAGACCCTTCTACTGATTGGCACAGATCTGCTGCTCTTCAAGTCATTAGACAGCATTATAGTTGGAGGCCCCTTAGAGATCGCATACTGCTGGTCACATGACTTCATGGTAGAGATGCTGCTATGCCAAAACAGGAACTGCTCTCAGAGACAGAACATAAGATGGAGTTGGCTCACAGAGAGATGGGTGCTTGTTGTTAGGAAAACCTGAGCTCCAGGCTGGAGGAATCAGGTGTGCTGAGGGGCAGAAGCCAGGAACTAGCACCATAGACAAAAGGCCCCATGGAAAGCTATCAGACGCAAAATGGATCCAGGGCCACGAAGTCCAACTCCGCTAATTGTGTTTCAGAAATAGAGTAGAACTGGACTCAAGGAAGGAGTTGCAGCACCCCCAGAGCTTTTGAGTCCAGCACCCACTCCACCGATGCAGTGTTTGCTGCGGAAGCATCTCAGTGGGTGGCTGTCAGTGCCTGCCTCATCACTCAGTTTGGACTTGGTGGTTGCACCGTATTTCTTGTCTTGCCCCCCGCGGTCCTGTCTCCTTTATCTGCTGTAGCCTTATCCAAGTAACCCTGGATGCGTATGTGTGTTTCCCCCACGGGTTTCAGAGGCTCTTTGAATCTGTGAAGTGTCAGTCTCAAGGTCTTTAGTTCCCCTATCAGAAGAGAAGCATCTAGCCGGGCGTGGTGGCGCACGCCTTTAATCCCAGCCCTCGGGAGGCAGAGGTAGGAGGATCGCCCTGAGTTCGAGGCCACCCTGAGACTCCAGAGTGAATTCCAGGTCAGCCTGGGCCAGAGTGAGATCCTACCTTGAAAAACCAAAAACAAAACAAAAGAGAAGCATCTGGCTTATAGTGTTTCAGAAATATGCTCATGTCAACCAGTTTGGTGTCCTCAAAATATTGGCCCCAAATGCAAAAATTGAGCAATAAGATGCTGAATAATCAGGTACCTTGGAAAGCCAGTAGGATCAACTTTGGTCAGTTCAGCAGTGACAGTGACAAAATGAGCTCATTTCTCGCGTGGCTTGGCTTATGTTACCTGTCATTAGGAGGTGTGTAAAGAGTGCTTTCATATTTCAGGCAATTATAAGACAGCTATGGTCATTTTTTTTTTTTCTTTTGAGGTAGGGTCTCACTCTAGCCCAGGCTGACCTCGAATTCACTATGGAGTCTCAGGGTGGCCTCGAACTCAACGGTGATCCTCCTACCTCTGCCTCCCTAGTGCTGGGATTAAAGGTGTGCGCCACCACGCCCGGCTTTATGGTCATTTCTGATTGCTGATTTCATGTTGTCTCTAAGATCTGTGAGTCATTCGTGAGCCTCACACTGCTCTGAAAGACACAACAGCCTGTTTTGGTGGTACCCTTATTTCTCATTTCATTGCATTTTTATCCCTCACAGTATTCTCTGATGGATCTACTCTCCAAAATGGTGGTCGGACAGCCCCACTTCGTACGTTGTATTAAGCCCAATGACAACCGCAAGGCTCTGCAATTCTCCCAGGAGAGGGTCCTGGCCCAGCTCCGCTCCACGGGGATCCTGGAGACGGTCCGCATCCGCAGACAGGGCTATTCCCACCGCATCCTTTTCGAAGACTTTGTGAAAAGGTTAGCCCAGCAGCCTTGGATGTGTATTTGTATATTAGCTGTATCCTGGCTGTATCTGTCCCCTGGAATTAAGTTCCTCCCACGATTCCTTCTAGGACTTTCCTCCAAATGTGTAAGTAGCTGATTACCAACTGCCAGTTAATTTGTTACACGTTGTATTCTGTGTGTGTGTGTGTGTGTGTGCGCGCGTGCGTGCACACATGCTCCAACTATACCACAGAGATTCCCAAGGAATCTTCTTTTGATCACTTTTATTTTCTAAAAATGTCCATAAACATTATATGTAATAAATCTCAAGTCTCCAATTCTGCAGATATTTCATCGTGAAGATGGAAACAACTCTTCATAAGTAGGTCAAGATTCCAGAGAATTAATGTATCCCAGTGATACAGGAATTTGGGGTGTCTATGAGAGTGACAGAGCCATTCTTGACTCCTGGTTGGACTATAACCCAGGAGTTGGGGAGCTGGATGGTCATGGTCACACACACCTTTCACTGTGTCAGTGGTCTCCAGGTTCTTGTCTTATGAATTACTAAGAATGAAATCACAGACCATAGATGGTGCAATCTATTTTAGAGCTTAAGAGAAGAAAAGAAGGCAGAGCTTCTGTATGACAAGAAAGGGACCCTAGAAACTGAGAAAACCTGCCTAGTGAGCCTGGTAGGGATTTTTTTTTTTTAAAATGGGAATTCATTGGATGGGGGCTGAGGTGGTGTCCAAGCACTTTGTAATCTTTTATTTTTAATTTTTTTTGTTTGTTTATTTTTATTTATTTGAGAGTGACAGAGAGAGAGAGAGAGAGAGAGAGAAAGAGGCAGAGAGCGAGAGAGAGAATGGACACGCCAGGGCTTCCAGCCACTGCAAACGAACTCCAGACGCGTGCGCCCCCTTGTGCATCTGGCTAACATGGGTCCTGGGGAATCAAGCCTCGAACCGGGGTCCATAGGCTTCACAGGCAAGTGCTTAACCACTAAGCCATCTCTCCAGCCCTACTTTGTAATCTTATTCCCATCTTCCTGTCAGGTTTTAGGGGAAAAGAGATAAGGACAAAACCAGATCCTCTCTTGGAGGCTCAGGGATATGTCCTGCTTCTAGCCAAGAAATAAAACCTGCTCCCCCTCAGCTGCCTAGCCAGTTTGTCATGTTCTCTGAAGAGGTCACCCTGCGTGCACCCTCTCCTCTGGCATGTGTAATATGACAGTGATATGCAGTTCTCTCCCAGCACATGTTGGGAGCTGTCACAAGAGAACAGGACATTTTAGGGCACTCTCCTCAAATACGATTCTATTTATCTATAGAACAACACTATGAAGTAGATTCTATTTTTACGTCCATTTGAAAGGTGAGGAAATCGGGGCATACAGTAGAGTAATTAGTTTCCCCAAGATCCTATGCTAGAGAAGTCTGGCTTCAAGCTCTAGATTTTAATCTCCCCAGTCCACTATATTCAGTCAGTGTTTATTAAGATACAGCAATTACGTGGAGCTTTCCAAACATGGAAACTGCTCTTACCTGAGGATGAAATGCTGGTCTTTTGCAGGCAACTGCCTTGCTTAATCACAGGTAAGATTTCCACTGGATTTTCTGTGAAGAACTAGTGAACAACGAAACACAACCTCTGTGAAGGGAGAATGACTACCGAAGGATGCCCAGGGAGGAACATGAAAATCATTATACACTCCGCCTCCCCCACCAGCCATCTGTACTGTCCTTTAACTCCCATTCTGAACCACGTCCCCAAGCATAATGGGACTCTTGGAGTTCTTTGCCAGCACACCTGAGAGGGATCTAGTTAGGTAGCACGATCATTAGGCAGCTGGCTGGAGGAAGGCTCGTATGAGTAATCCTATCTCAGCCTGTGGCTTCTTAGTCCTCTCACCCCGCCTGCCTCAGTGCTGAACCGGAGTTCGGCGTCTGCTCGTCTTACCCAGCCAGATCTCTGTCTTGAGTGCACACCCCACCCGGGTGTGGGTGGTCCCCTTCTCTCTGAGCTTAGGACGATGGGATTACAGGGGTGCCAGCCTCTTCTGGAGCCTGGACTCCACATCTCTTCCTGGGCTCAGAGCAGAGGGATTTTCTTTCCACCTGCTTGGCTGCTCGCATCCTGGGTCTCCACGCTCCCAGCAAGACTGTGTCTTTGCTATTATTTTTATGGCCTCTTAATTTTTTATTTTTTATTTATTTATTTTTTTTTTTTTTGGGGAAAGCACACACCTTTTCAGAAAGACCCCTTTTCACATTTTTGTTTCCAAGGCCCATGTTTGCCCTCCCACATGGGCTCACGGACCATGTGGGTGTATCCATTTTCCCTTCCGTCGTTCTCAAACCCTTCCTCTCCCAAGTATCCCTGATATTTTTTTTTCCAATAAAATGTAATGTTTTATAAGTTATCCTTCTCAGTCTGGGTTATCTCAATTCTTTGGGGAAAAACAGACACAAACTCAGAGTTTGGGGTTCAAGGACTTTTCCTGAATCCCCAAACCCCATTACATACCAATATAAGCCAACATACCAATAAATTTGGGATATCCCTGGATCCTTGTCTTATGAATTTAAAGATTTTATTTTTACTTATTTATTATTAGAGACATACACACAGAGAGAGAGAGAGAGAGAGAGAGAGGAGAGAGAATGGACGTGCCAGGGCCTCTAGCAAACGCACGTCAGATGCATGTTCCTCCATATGCATCTGGCTTACATGGGACCTGGAAAATCAAACCTGGGTCCTTAGGCTTTGCAGGCATGTGCCTTAACCATTAAGCCATCTCTCCAGCCCTGTCTTATGAATGTAAAGAATTAAAATCCACAGACCAGAGGGTAAGACTTAGATTTTTATTAGGTTAAGAGAAGAAAAAGCCGGGCATGGTGGCACACGCCTTTAATCCCAGCACTAGGGAGGCAGAGGTAGGTGGATCGCCATGAGTTGGAGGCCACCCTGAGACTACATAGTGAGTTCCAGGTCAGCCTGAGCTAGAGTGAGACCCTACCTCAAAAAAAAAAAAAAAAAAAAAAAAAAAAAGAGAGAGAGAGAGAGAGAGAGAGAGAGAAAGAAGTACAGAGAGCTCCTGCCATATGGAAGGCAGGAGTAGATAAAGCCCATATGGGAGTAGAGGTCCCCCGCCATCTCAGTCCAGCTAGGCTGAGACAAGGGCATGTATCATCAGATCAGGGACCTCAAGGTTCAGGAGAGATGAACAGCCAAAGAGGCTGTTCCCACCTGGTAAGGATCTATTTATGATCTTACTGTGGTGGGCCTTACCCTCAGGCTCAGTTGAGCCTGAGAGAGTTGATTGCTCTGGACTCAGGGGGCTGCCTCTGGAAGTGGTCAGCACACTTGAGTAGGGGGTGAAAGAGAGCCCATTGCATAGGGAGGATCATGTGTTGAATTCTGAAGCAGGCAGGTGAGGTGTGACATCTTCTTGGTTCCCTCTTTGAGCCCTCTAACTGGCTGCCTGAAAATAAAGCTACCTAATTCCCTCTCACAAGGTCATTTTTTCCAACTTTTTCTCAGAGAAGAATGACTCGTGGGCTGGAGAGATGGCTTAGTAGTTAAGGCACTTGCCTGCAAAGCAAAGGACCCAGGTTCAATTCCCCAGGACCCACATAAGCCAGAGGCAGAAGGTGGCACATGCTTCTGGAGTTTGTTTGCAGTGGCTGGATGCCCTGGTGTGCCCACTCTTTCTCTTTCTCTCTCCCCCTCCCTCTTTCTCTCTGTCAAATAAATAAATAAAAATATTTTTAAAAAGAATGACTCTTAAATATGGTAGCTTGCTTCATCAGATTTTCCAAATTCTGCTAAATTCTATGGGAAAGAGAAGGGGAGGGGGGGAGTTCTTGCAAAACTTTAAAATTAAAATCAGAATGAAATGACTTTAAAAAATCTTTAAGACTTTTTTTTTTTCTCCCCGTCTTAAATTTGGAGGTGGAACAAGAAAGAAAAAGATTATTTGAGCTCATGAATGTAACTATTTTTAGCCACAGCGTGTTGAATACATAAAAATATTTAAGAAAACAGGTCAAATGCTAAACAGATTGCCACTTCTTTGTTCAGAATCAGAAAACCATTAGGCAAGTGCGAACAAGAGTTTCAAAATGTCAATGAATCTGAGAGTATCAAAGATTTCTGAGCCAGCAAGTTAATTGGTATTTTGATCCTTTTGAGCAACTTAACAACAAAATGGATGAGCTAGCAGTTTCCCCCTTGATGTTGATATTCAACAAATAGGTGCTTCTTATCTTCCTTCTGGGTGCTGTTTTGTCAACTCTTAGCAGGAAATGGGCGGACAAAACAAAGGCGGGGAACAGAGCAGCTGAGCAGTCCAGGTTCATCAAGTTGAGGTAAATAGAAGATAAAGACTTGCTCTGTAATGCTTCCTGTTTTCTGGATGGAAAGCTTAAAGACAGTGCTGCTCTGGGTCACCCCGTTCCGGTATGAGGGACACTGGCTTCCCAGATCCCCTATCACCCAAATATTTTTGCCTTACCATCCTTGAATTTTCTAGCAAAGAAAAAAAAAAGTGCTTTTTCTATAAACTTCCAGCCAAGAGCTTTTAAAGCAAGGGCTGCCCACAACAGCCTCTTATGGATGGAGGCAAGTGAGTTGGAAGTCTTTATATGTTCTCAAGGAGACACAGGAGACCTTTTAGATTTAAGATTTAGTAAACAACCTGACATCTGCAAAGGCTGTTTCGCATCTGTACGGAAAGAAGGCCGGGGCATGCACGGAGCCCACGTCCTGAAGATCTGCTGGGACTGAATGCAGGCCTGGCTCCTAGTTAAGTTGACACCCATGGGAACTCAGTTCCCAGAGGTTGTTGGAGCCATGTGTGTTAAACAGGGGAAACGTCCCTGACTTTCTTTGGATGGCAGCTTCCATTGTGCTCATGATGGTACTTTGCTGTCTGTCTCCCTCATCCCAGTCTTCCTTCTACCCCTCTGCTTTCTCTCCTCTGGAAACTAGGGGTCACTTCTGACTTCTCACTTCTTTTATTTTTATTTTATTTTATTTATTTATTTTGTTTATTTATTTGAGAGCGACAGAGAGAAGGAGGCAGAGAGAGAGAGAGAGAGAGAGAGAATGGGCGTGCCAGAGCTTCCAGCCTCTGTAAACAAACTCCAGATGCGTGCGCCCCCTTGTGCATCTGGCTAACGTGGGTCCCGGGGAATCGAGCCTCGAACCGGGGTCCTTAGGCTTCACAGGCAAGCGCTTAACCGCTAAGCCATCTCTCCAGCCCTTCTCACTTCTTTTAAATGACATGTCACCAGCATCTGCTGACTTCACCTGCCATAGGTTTTTATTTTATTTTTTATATAGGTTATAGTTTTATATCCCCTTTCCTCCATCTCCATCTCCCCAAGGGCCCTCCTCAGTTCACTGTGGGGTAATTAGGGCCTCAGTCAGCCTCTGTTGTGAACTAAAGTTCCCAGAAAAGCGCTGTATCTGCCAGACCTGCTTCTCACAAGGCTGAATGGACTGATAAAACTCCTGTGATCTCAGAGGGATGAAATGTTGCACGACCAGAGCAAAATTACCTTGGGCTAACTTTACCCCTCAGTAGCCATTATTACCTACCTCTGTGCCTGACCTAACATCCATGTGACTATCAGTTGATCGGGTCACACATATGGGCTCATATCTCCAATCCCAACTTAAAGCAGCCTGGAGCCAAATGGCTTAGATTCGGGCTTTAATATTATAGCTGATTTCATAAGTTGTATTCAGGTTAGCAGGTTTTATTTTCCCTTTTTTTCATGTAGTATATAGTAAGAGCACTTAATACATCTTACACTTATACTAATGCACATCAAAAGCGGGCTGGAGAGGTGGCTTAGCGGTTAAGCGCTTGCCTGTGAAGCCTAAGGACCCCGGTTCGAGGCTCGATTCCCCAGGACCCATGTTAGCCAGATGCACAAGGGGCGCATGCATCTGGAGTTCTTTGCAGTGGCTGGAAGCCCTGGCATGCCCATTCTCTCTCTCTATCTATCTGCCTCTTTCTCTCTCTGTATGTCACTCTCAAATAAATAAATAAAAATTACCAAAAAAAATTTATTAAAAAAAAAGTGTGCGATTTGAGTAATTAGGTGACTTTTTGTCACTGTCATGGCAGAAGTAGGTAGGGTAAAAGCAGCAGTGACTATAGCAGCTATAAGCATGTCAACAAACTGTTTAGGTCGGGTCAGAAGTTCTACTACCTTATTAATTATCCTAAGAGCCCTGGATTCTTCCCAAGGCTCAGTAAAATTTACTGGCACGTAGGCATAGGCCTTATGCTGCAAAATTATGATGTCTGGGTCAAGAGACAAGTGGGTAATACAGGCAGCATAGCAGCGGCTGGAAGAACACAGAATACAAAATGGATTTTCTCTTTGTGTAATGTTAAAAGGACCAAAGAGAAAGACGTATGGGTGGGGAGGACAGAGGTGAATCGGTCTGGTGTGGCAGTGACGGAAAGTAAGTGAAGAGACATTATTTACTTGTGTAAATTTACTTCCTCACACTGAATAATTTTTAAAAGTGGGAGTCAAGTTGCCAAGTAGAGGTTTGTGGTGCTCCTTCCTTTTTTTTTTAAGAGTTGGGGGATAAATAGTCCTCCTTCTCCCCATATAATAGAATCATTGTTGTATACTGTTGAGTCACTGATAGAAGTATGGACAGACAAGGAATGCTTATGTTGATCATAAATCCAACCTTCCCCAATCAATAATAGAACAATTTCCCAGTTTTGTAGGGCACTGACAAGTTTCCATGTGATTTCTGGACACTCAGGATGAGGGTCTGTGTGAGCAGAGCAGTGGGGTACAGGAGGCTGAAACAAATTATTTGTTTGCCATATGTATAACTATAGCCAAAAATTCAGCCTAGCCAATTTTTAAGTGGAGTCAAGCTTACAGCTTGGGCATAAGGCATAAATTATTAGAACCCATGCATATTGGCAAACAAGTAGACCAATAATTGATTTCTGAGGGTGATATGTGGGTAAGGTTAAATTGGCTGTTAATTTCAGGAGGCTCTATGCCTCTTAGCCAAGAAGTAACACCATTGAAAATGGGAAAAGGCATAACCATCCATGTAATGGGTTTCCATAAAGCAATGAAAGGCCAGTATGTCTTCTCTTACACCCTGATAAATACATGACCACACAGGAGATTACTCTCATGTCCACAGGCCTAGTAGTAGGATTTTCAGGTTGTTTTGACACTCAGTCTGGTGGGAAAGTTTCTTCAGGCTCTGTCAGGTCATACAGGGGACCTTGCTGGTCTATAGCAGGGGCAAAGGGTTGGGTAGAATTAATTAAGGTTGCTCTGAGTTTGAGCAGTCATGAGATCATCTTTTAAAATATTTTTAAAGTATTTTATTTTTATTTATTTATTTGAGAGACGGAGAGAGGAAGAGAGAGAGATGGGTGTGCCAGTCCTCTAGCTGCTGCAAATAAACTCCAGACACATGAGCCCCCATGTGCATGTGGCTTAATGTGGGTCCTGGGGATTCAAACCTGGGTCCTCTGGCTTTGCAGGTAAGCACATTACCCACTAAGCTGTCTCTCCAGCCCAAGACCATGTTTTTGGACATTAGAAAAATTGAAAGTGGGCTAGAGAGATGGCTTAGCAGTGAAGGCACTCACCTGCAAAGTCTAAGGATCCAGGTTTGTTTCCCCAGTACCCACAAATGCCAGATGCACAAGGTGGCACATGTGACTGGAGTTTGTTTGCAGTTGCTAGAGACCCTGACACAGCCATTCTCTCTCTCTCTCTCTCTCTGTATCTCTTTCTCGTTCTCTCTCCCTCTCTCAAATAAATAAATAAATAAATAAAATTATTTTAAAAAATTAACAGTAATGAGTAGCATGTAGTTTAGTCATGGGTCACTTTGGCGTTGTCCCTTATTCCCCTGTCTTTTTGTTTAAATAATATGTTTTTTTTTTATATATACCATCTGTCCTTTTTGATCCAAACGCAAATCTTTTCTAACTGAAAACATACTTTATATTTGTAATTTTATCTCTTTATATTGAATGGTCTCTTTTTTATTATTTTTCTTATCATTATAATTATTACAATTTAGAAATTAAAATGAAAACCCAGGAAGCTATATTTTATAGAGAGTATAACAATTATAATTATAGACAAAATATATGAACAGTCCTGTGGTTTATTAATAAGCCTACATTAGCCAGGAGTGGTGATACACGCCTTTAATCCCAGCACTTGGAGGCTGAGGTAGGAGGATCGCCATGAGTTTGAGGTCAGCCTGAGACTATATAGTGAATTCCAGGTCAGCCTAGGCTAGAGTGAGACCCTACCTTAAGAAACCACACACACACACAAAGCCTAAATTAATCAATATTTTAAAGATTTAAGTCTTAATATGTTTAATGGTAATTTAAAAATTGTTGTAGTAAGCATGAATAAACATAAAGTCAACATGTTAGAGATGAACTATTTTAAATATATTGTAGCAATTTAGTATTATTTTAAAGTTTACCCATGTACTTTTGAACACTTAATGGACATAAACTTAGTTATTCATAAAGATAATCTATATGAAACATTAACACATGACAGCATGATAAGTGACTGGTCATCCTTAGACATGATATATATATTTCAGTTTGTATGAGTATCTACTTATGAGCCAACGTTACCATATCAGCAGTATAAATAATATAAATATACCCTTAGCCACAAAGACCGCTGCAAGACCAAAAACTCCTGCAGCTTTTAAACTTGTCCTTTGGCAGTTTTAATGTTTATTTATTTATTTGCAAAGAGAGAGAAGAGAGAGAACAGTGGCGCACCAGGGCCTCTAACCACTGTGAACGAACTCCAGATGCATGTGCCGCTTTGTGCATCTGGCTTTACGTGGGTGCTGAGGAATCGAACCCCATTCATTAGGCTTTGCAGGCAAGCACCTTAACTGCTGAGCCATCACTCCAGCCCATTTGTCAATAAAAAAAATTATTATCTTAATTTTTTTATAGTACTAAGTAATCTTAAAGAAAGAGCAGTAGGTCCTAGGAGTTTGAAGCAACTTATTTTTGTGTCTGGAAAGGCTTTGACATTAAGGAGAAGGGGAGGGCAGGTAGTAGGAACAATTGTTGTCACTTCAGGTGAGGGTCTTGTATCCCTTTGTTCTTCTAGACAGGGGTTGTCAGTAGTCACTTCAGGTGAGGGTCTCGTAACCCCGCTTTCCTCCATGCACTACGGAGCTGGAAATAGTTATGTTACCACTACTGGAAACTCTCTATCACTGCGTTGTTTTGTTTTAAAGTTGCAGTAGTTACTTGGCCAAAGTATTTTTTTTACCTCAAGATGGCTTTATGTTATGCCCAAAGGAAGAAATGTCATACAATACCCCAAGATGAGGACAACTGTTCATGAGGGAGAGAAAAAAATCTTGATGCGGAAGCCATCATGTTCTGAGGGCCAGTCTAAGCAACAAGGACTTTTTGTGAAATTAAAATTGAGAAAGTCACTTGGTGAATAAAATCTTGATTAAGATTAATTACCCTTTCTGTTTAAATTTGAATTCTATTATGTTTTTTTTTATTTTATTTTTTTTTCTTTTTCTTTTTTTCTATTATGTTTTAAAAGGAGTTTGGACTAAATTAACAGCTTTATTTATATTCACTTAAATGTGGCGGTTTGATTCAAGTGTCCCCCATAAACTTGGGTATTCTGAATGCTAGGTTCCCAGCTGATGGAGATTTGGGAATTAACACCTCCTGGAGGCAGTGTATTGTTGGGGGTGGGCTTATGGGTGTTATAGCCAGCACCTCCTTGCTAGTGTTTGGCACACTCTCCTGTTGTATTGTCCACCTTATGTTGGCCAGGGGGTGATGTCCACCCTCTACTCATGCCATCATTTTCCCCTGTCATTGTGGAGCTTCCCCTTGAGTCTGTAAGCCAAAATAAATCCTTTTTTCCCAAAAGCTACTCTTGGTCGGGTGATTTCTGCCAGCAATGTGAACCTGACTGCAGCATTTTAAAAAGTAAACTATAAATCATACTGTCTATACAAATCAACTCTTGTTATTGGACAAGAGTTTAACAGTTAACTGAAAAATATGGACATATTACCATAATTCTTGCTTTTAAATAGTTGTGCAACCTTGTATATTATTTGTAGATAGTTTTAGAAAGTCACTCATTGGGCTGGAGAGATGGCTTATGGGTTAAGGCATTTGCCTACAAAGCCAAAGGACCCAGGTTCAATATCCCAGAACCCACGTAAGCCAGATGCACAAGGTGGCACATGAGTTCGTTTGCAGTGGCTGGAGGCCCTCATATATCTATTCTCTTTCTCTCCCTCTCAAATAAACACATTAAATTTTTTTGTTTATTTTTAGTTATTTATTTGAGAGTGACAGACAGAGAGAGAGAGAGAATGGGCACACCAGGGCTTCTAGCCACTGAAAACGAACTCCAGGCGCGTGCGTCCCCTTGTGCATCTGGCTAACATGGGTCCTGGGGAATCGAGCCTCAAACTGGGATCCTTAGGCTTCACAGGCAAGCACTTAACTGCTAAGCCATCTCTCCAGCCCTCAAATAAATAAATTAAGATAAAATAATAAAATTAAATTTAAAAAGAAAGTCATTCATTATTGTAGCATGTCATTTGACTGTTATGGTGAGGATTCCCAGGGAAGTCCACATGGACCCCAAGTAGTAGGAAAGGAATCTTTATTAGCCAGTCAGCGGCTACATACAGGACTCAGGAGCCTAAATGCAGTAACAGGCTGTACTTCAGGGCTCCTTTTATAGGAGAAATCCCTAAGTTTGCACATTTTAGTTTTACAGTTCAGAAGTTCAGTAATCATGATCTTACAAAACCAAGAGTTAATTTCAGTTGATTTTAGAAAAAACAGAAACTTTTCCAGAGTCTCCCCTCCCTGCATTTTCCCTCTCCTGCAACTGCAAGCAAGCAGCAGTCAATACAGAAGCTAAATACTGCAGTTAGCAATAGTGAGAAAAACATCTTGTCTTGTGGTGACCCCTTGTGTTAAAGCAAGCCAAGCATAAAATTCAAGTGCAGGTGAGACAGTATCCTAAGGTACCAGGTAAGCTGAACTTCCTTGTATAAGTTCACAGTATGGATTCATTTATGTCTTTCTCTAGCTTAGGCCCTTGTCACATGATGTAAAGAATATATTTAATTTATGAAGTCCAATAAACCTAAATATTTTAAGTTAAATCAATTACCATGCTTTATACCACTAAGGCTCATGACCTCCCCTGCCAGAGGCTTTTGATTAGGTTTTCAATACCAGGCATGTATTCCCTCCCATAGAGTGGGCCTCCAGTCCAATTAGAGAGCAGTTGGTTTCCCTCAGAGCAGACATGCCAGTATTGTACTCATTCGGTCATTTGGCCTGTCTGGTCAAACTTGAGGCTTCCAGTGTTCACTGTTTTCATGACTTCTGTGTCCCATAAGGCTGCATACAGTGCAGCTTTTTCCAGCTTTCAGTTGCCTGGTCTACAGGGAGAAGGTTTCTGCTCAGCACTAGCTTGAGTTCTCAGTGACTTTGCTGCCCAGGCATGTGGAGTCTTCAGCAATAGGGTCTTACTATCTGTTTCTCAAGAGAAACCAAGGGCATTGGCAATAGCTTGTAATGTTTTAGAGGCAATAGGGACCTCCCTGGCCAACAACTCACTGGAAGGTATCTCATCTCTGGCACTGAAAATTTTCTAGTAACAATCTATGACTTCTGGATGTGCCATTATTCAAGAAAGCAGGTTTTCATATGTCTTATTCAGAATATCGTGAATTTTGATTGACCCTCCCCTCCCCCTGCCCTTCTTTTACACAATTTCTTCCCCTGGCCTCGCTTAGGCCTTTCCCCTCCCTGTAATCTGTTCTTCTACTTACATATATACAATACCATCCCCTTAAATGCTTCCCTCTCCTTTCTCCCTTATAGCCTTTTTCTAGCTTGCTGGCCACTGCTACCAATTTTTGGTTCCAGCTCTCACACAAGTCTATACATGCACCACATCTTTATTATCCATTCATCTGTGGTGGGACATCTAGGCTGGTTCCACTTCCTAGCTATTGTGAATAGAGCAGCAATAAACATGGTTGTGCAAATATCTCTAAGGTAGTAAGAAGAGTCATTAGGATATATGCCTAGGAGTGCTATAGCTGGATCATATGGTAAATCTATTTTTAGCTGTCTCAAGAACCTTCACACTGATTTCCACAACGGCTGTACCAAATTATATTCCCACCAACAGTGCAGAAGGGTTCCCCTTTTACCACATCCTTGCCAACATTTATTGTCATTTGTTTTCTTGATGGTAGCCTTTCTGACGGGAGAGAGATGAAATCTCAAGGTAGTTTTAATTTGCATTTCCCTGATGGCTAGATGTTTATATGCCATCTGTATTTCTTCCATTGAGAACTCTCTATTTAGTTCCATAGCCCATTTTTTAATTGGGTTTTTTGATTTCTTATTCTGTTTTATGAGTTCTTTGTATATTCTGGATATTAATCCTCTGTCAGATGTATAGCTGGCAAAGATTTTCTCCCATTCTGTAGGGTGTCACTTTGCTCTGTGCACAATGTCCTTTGCTGTGCAGAAGGTTTGTAATATCATGAGATCCCAGTGGTTGACTAGTGGTTTTATTTCCTGAGCAATTGGGGTTATATTCAGAAAGTCATTGCCTATGCCAATATGTTGAAGGTTTCTCCTACCTTTTCCTCTAGCAATTTCAGAGTTTCAGGTCTGATATTAAGGTCCTGATCCACTTGGATTTGATTCTTGTACATGGAGAAAGACAAGGATCTATTTTCATCCTTTGACATATATATATCCAGTTTTCCCAGCACCTCTTGTTGAAGAGACTATCTTTTCTCCAATGAATATTTTTGGCATTTTTGTCAAAAATCAGATGGCTGTAGCTGCCTGGATTAACATCTGGGTCCTCTATTCTGTTCCACTGATCTACATGTCTGTCTTTGTGCTAGCACCATGCTGTTTTTGTTACTATGGCTTTGTAATATAGCTTAAAATCAGGTATGGTGATACCACCAGCCTTATTTTTGTTGCTCAAAATTGTTTTGGCTATTTGAGGATTTTTGTGCTTCCAAATGAATTTCAGGATTGTTTTTTCTATTCCTGTGAAGAATGCCATTGGAATTTTATGGGGATTGCATTGAATGTGTAGATTGCTTTTTGTAAGATTGACATTTTCACAATATTGATTCTTCTAATCTAAGTACATGGGATGTCTTTCCATTTCCTAGTGTCTTCTGCAATTTCTTACTTGAGTATTTTAAAGCTCTCATTGTAGAGATCCTTCACTTCCTTGGTTAAGTTTATTCCAAGGTACTTTATTTATTTATTTATTTATTTTGAGGCAATTGTGAATGGGAGAGATTCCCTGATTTCATCCTCCACATGTTTGTTGTTAGTATATAGGAAATCTACTTATTTCTGTGTGTTTATTTTGTATCTTGCTATGTTGCTAAAAGTGTTTATCAGTTCTAACAGTTTGCTGGTAGAGTCTATAGGGTCCTTTATGTATAGAATCATATCATCTGCAAATAATGATAATTTGATCACTTCTTTTCCAATTTATATTATGTCTCTTGCCTTATTGCTATGGCTAAGACTTCCAGTACTATGTTAAATAAAAGTGGAGACAGTGTACACACTTGCCTTGTTCTTGAATTTAGTAGAAAAGCTTCAAGTTTTGCCCCATTTAGTATTATGTTGGCTATAGGTTTGTCATAAATAGCTTTTATTATGTTGAGATATGTTCCTTCTATTCCCTGTTTCTGTAATACTTTAATCATGAAGGGATGTTGGATTTTGTCAAATGTCTTTTCTCCATCTATTGAGAGGATCATGTGATTTTTGTCCCTCAGACCATTTATATGATGTATTACATTTATTCGATTTGCATATGTTGAACCATCCCTGTATCCCTGGGATAGAGCCAACTTGGCCAGGGTAAATAGTCTTTCTGATATAGTCTTGAATTCTTTTTGCCAATATTTTGTTGAGAATTTTTGCATCTATGTTCATGAGGGAGATTGGTCTGTAATTTTCTTTTTTTGTTCTGTCTTTATCTGATTTTGATATCAGGGTGATTCTGGCTTCATAGAAGGAGTTTGGTAGAATTCCTTCCTTTTCTATTTTATGGAAAAGTTTGAGAAGTAGTGGTGAAAGTCTGGTAAAATTCACCAGTGAATCCATCTTGGCCTGGACGTTTTTTAGTTGGGAGACTTTATAACTGCTTGGATCTCCATACTTGTTATTGGTCTATTTCAATGGTTTATCTCATCTTGATTTAATTTTTGTAGGTCATATGAATCAAAGAAATCATCCATTTCTTTCAGATTTTCAAACTTAGAGGCATATATGAATTCTTAATGTCCTTATAATTTTTTGAATTTCTTTGGTCTCTGTTGTAATGGTGCCCTTTTTATCTCTAATTTTATCAATTTGTGTCTCTTCTCTCTTTCTTCTGGTCATATTTGCTAAGGGTTTATTAATCTTGTTTATCCTTTCGAAGAACCAACTCTTTGTTTCATTGATTCTTTGGATTTTTGGGGGGGGGTAGTTTCTGGTTCATTAATTTCTGTCCTAATCTTTATTATTTCTCCCCATCTACTGATTTTGGTTTGCCTTGTTCTTCTTTTTCCAAGGCCTTAAGGTGAAGCATTAAATTGTTTACTTGTGAACTCTCTAATTTCCTTTTTCGTTTTCTTTTTTTTGGGGGGGGGGGTTCGTGGTAGGGTCTCACTCTAGCTCAGGCTGGCCTGGAATTCACTATGTAGTCTCAGGATGGCCTCGAACTCATGGTGATCCTCCTACCTCTGCCTCCTGAGTGCTGGGATTAAAGGTGTGTACCACCATGCCCAGCTCGAATTTCTTAATATAGGCACTTAGAGCTATCAATTTCCCTCTTAGGACTGCCTTCATTGTGTCCCAAAGGTTTTGTTATGTTATATTCTCATCATCATTTGAGTCTATGAATTTATTGATTTTCTTAATGACCCATTCATCATTCAATAGTGTACTGTTTAGTTTCCATGAATTTCTGTATGCTCTGCAGTTTTTATTGTTGCTGATTTGCAGTTTAATCCCATTGTGGTCAGATAGAGTAAAAGGGATTATTTCAATTTTCTGTATTTCTTGAGATTTGCTTTGTGCCCTAATATATGCTCTATTTTAGAGAATGTTCCATGTGCTGCTGTGAAAAATGTATATTCTCCAGCATTTAGATGGAATGTTCTGTAGATATCTGTTAGGTCCATTTGTTCCATGACATCATTTAATCCAGATGTCACTGTTTATTTTTTGTTGGGGTGACCTGTCAATTGATGAAAGTGGGGTATTGAAGTCTCCCACTACAATTGTGCTTAGTATTATCTGCGACCTTAAGTCTAATAGTGTTTGTTTGATGAAATTGGGAACATCCATGCTAGGTACATATATGTTTAGGATTATAATGTCCTCTTGTTGGAGTGTTCCTTTAATTAGTATAAAATGACCTTCTTTATCTTTCCTCACTAATGTTGATTTGAAGTCTATCCTGTCAGATATTAGGACATCAACCCCTGCTTGTTTCCTAGGCCCATTTGCTTGAAATGTCATTTTCCATCCTTTTACCCTAAGACAGTGTCTATCTTTTATTGAGAGATGAGTTTCTTGGAGGCAACAAATGGCAGAATCCTACCTTTTAATCCAGTCTGCAAGCCTGTGTCTTTTAGTTGGGGCATTGAGGCCATTTATATTGAGTTATTATTGAAAGGTATGTGTTTATTCTCGTCATTCTTCTTATCTTGTAGTGCTTCTTGTTTTCCCTTTACTTGCTTGTTATTTGCTTATGGTTTATTTTTTCCTATTTCCTCCTGTGTGTGTTTACTTTCTCTTCAGCATGCAGGATTCATTCAAGTATTTTCTAACCTCAACTAAGCAATATACATATTCAACAAAAACCAGCACAAAGTATGCAATTATGGGATTAAAACAAATTAAATTAAAACAGATAGTCTTATAAAGCTAAAATCCCTAAGGGTGTGTGTTGCTATACATGCTTAATCTTGTCAGCTGGCAGGTAGAGATTTCTGTTGAGAATTGGCTTCCAGGTCAGTCTGGATCTGAATCAGACTCTGCCCCCAATAATGACAGAAGCAAAAGACAAAGGCCTTATAAATCTGAAAGCATCAAAGGCAACGATAGTTAACCCCCAAATACAGCTTATTCGAAAATGGTAAAGCCAACCGAGAATATGTAACAATAACCTGCCCTGACATGGAAAGAGAGGTTAGCTCTTCCAATGCAGGCCTGTGTACCTGCTTTTGTGTCAGTCAGCCTCATTAGCTTTTGCGGTGGCTTCCGATCTCACCAATGCAGAGTGCCCACTCTGATCCCTCCGTGCTGTGCTGTGGGGCTGGAATTCTGATCAGCTGTGCTGGATGCGCTGCCTCCAGGGGGCTGAGCGCTGGAGGTTTGAGGTTCTGGTGGTTAATTTTTAAAGTATTTTATTTTTATTTATTTATTTGAGAGACTGGAGAGAGGAAGAGAGAGAGATGGGTGTGCCAGTCCTCTAGCTGCTGCAAATAAACTCCAGACACATGAGCCCCCATGTGCATGTGGCTTAATGTGGGTCCTGGGGATTCAAACCTGGGTCCTCTGGCTTTGCAGGTAAGCACATTACCCACTAAGCTGTCTCTCCAGCCCAAGACCATGTTTTTGGACATTAGAAAAATTGAAAGTGGGCTAGAGAGATGGCTTAGCAGTGAAGGCACTCACCTGCAAAGTCTAAGGATCCAGGTTTGTTTCCCCAGTACCCACAAACGCCAGATGCACAAGGTGGCACATGTGACTGGAGTTTGTTTGCAGTTGCTAGAGACCCTGACGCGCCATTCTCTCTCTCTCTCTCTGTATCTCTTCTCGTCTCTCTCCCTCTCTCAAATAAATAAATAAATAAATAAATAAAATTATTTAAAAAATTAACAGTAATGAGTAGCATGTAGTTTAGTCATGGGTCACTTTGGCGTTGTCCCTTATTCCTCTGTCCTTTTGTTTAAATAATATGTTTTTTTTTTATATACCATCTGTCCTTTTTGATCCAAACGCAAGTCTTTTCTAACTGAAAACATACTTTATATTTGTAATTTTATCTCTTTATATTGAATGGTCTCTTTTTTATTATTTTTCTTATCATTATAATTATTACAATTTAGAAATTAAAATGAAAACCCAGGAAGCTATATTTTATAGAGAGTATAACAATTATAGACAAAATATATGAACAGTCTGTGGTTTATTAATAAGCCTACATTAGCCAGGAGTGGTGATGCACGCCTTTAATCCCAGCACTTGGAGGCTGAGGTAGGAGGATCGCCATGAGTTTGAGGTCAGTCTGAGACTATATAGTGAATTCCAGGTCAGCCTAGGCTAGAGTGAGACCCTACCTTAAGAAACCACACACACACACAAAGCCTAAATTAATCAATATTTTAAAGATTTAAGTCTTAATATGTTTAATGGTAATTTAAAAATTGTTGTAGTAAGCATGAATAAACATAAAGTCAACATGTTAGAGATGAACTATTTTAAATATATTGTAGCAATTTAGTATTATTTTAAAGTTTACCCATGTACTTTTGAACACTTAATGGACATAAACTTAGTTATTCATAAAGATAATCTATATGAAACATTAACACATGACAGCATGATAAGTGACTGGTCATCCTTAGACATGATATATATATTTTAGTTTGTATGAGTATCTACTTATGAGCCAACGTTACCATATCAGCAGTATAAATAATATAAATATACCCTTAGCCACAAAGACCGCTGCAAGACCAAAAACTCCTGCAGCTTTTAAACTTGTCCTTTGGCAGTTTTAATATTTATTTATTTGCAAAGAGAGAGAAGAGAGAGAACAGTGGTACACCAGGGCTTCTAGCCACTGTGAACGAACTCCAGATGCATGTGCCGCTTTGTGCATCTGGCTTTACGTGGGTGCTGAGGAATCGAACCCCATTCATTAGGCTTTGCAGGCAAGTACCTTAACTGCTGAGCCATCACTCCAGCCCATTTGTCAATAAAAAAATTTATTATCTTAATTTTTTTATAGTACTAAGTAATCTTAAAGAAAGAGCAGTAGGTCCTAGGAGTTTGAAGCAACTTATTTTTGTGTCTGGAAAGGCTTTGACATTAAGGAGAAGGGGAGGGCAGGTAGTGGGAACAATTGTTGTCACTTTAGGTGAGGGTCTTGTATCCCTTTGTTCTTCTAGACAGGGGTTGTCAGTAGTCATTTCAGGTGAGGGTCTCGTGACCCCGCTTTCCTCCATGTACTACGGAGCTGGAAATAGTTATGTTACCACTACTGGAAACTCTCTATCACTGTGTTGTTTTGTTTTAAAGTTGTAGTAGTTACTTGGCCAAAGTATTTTTTTTTACCTCAAGATGGCTTTATGTTATGCCCAAAGGAAGAAATGTCATACAACACCCCAAGATGAGGACAACTGTTCATGAGGGAGAGAAAAAAAAATCTTGATGCAGAAGCCATCATGTTCTGAGGGCCAGTCTAAGCAACAAGGACTTTTTGTGAAATTAAAATTGAGAAAGTCACTTGGTGAATAAAATCTTGATTAAGATTAATTACCCTTTCTGTTTAAATTTGAATTCTATTATGTTTTAAAAGGAGTTTGGACTAAATTAACATCTTTATTTATATTCACTTAAATGTGGTGCTTTGATTCAGGTGTCCCCCATAAACTTGGGTATTCTGAATGCTAGGTTCCCAGCTGATGGAGATTTGGGAATTAACACCTCCTGGAGGCAGTGTATTGTTGGGGGTGGGCTTATGGGTGTTATAGCCAGCACCTCCTTGCTAGTGTTTGGCACACTCTCCTGTTGTATTGTCCACCTTATGTTGGCCAGGGGGTGATGTCCACCCTCTGCTCATGCCATCATTTTCCCCTGTCATTGTGGAGCTTCCCCTTGAGTCTGTAAGCCAAAATAAATCCTTTTTTCCCAAAAGCTACTCTTGGTCGGGTGATTTCTGCCAGCAATGTGAACCTGACTGCAGCATTTAAAAAAGTAAACTATAAATCATACTGTCTATACAAATCAGCTCTTGTTATTGGACAAGAGTTTAACAGTTAACTGAAAAATATGGACATATTACCATAATTCTTGCTTTTAAATAGTTGTGCAACCTTGTATATTGTTTGTAGATAGTTTTAGAAAGTCACTCATTGGGCTGGAGAGATGGCTTATGGGTTAAGGCATTTGCCTACAAAGCCAAAGGACCCAGGTTCAATATCCCAGAACCCACGTAAGCCAGATGCACAAGGTGGCACATGAGTTCGTTTGCAGTGGCTGGAGGCCCTCATATATCTATTCTCTTTCTCGTCCTCTCAAATAAACACATTAAATTTTTTTGTTTATTTTTAGTTATTTATTTGAGAGTGACAGACAGACAGAGAGAGAGAGAATGGGCACACCAGGGCTTCTAGCCACTGAAAACGAACTCCAGGCGCGTGCGTCCCCTTGTGCATCTGGCTAACATGGGTCCTGGGGAATCGAGCCTCGAACCGGGGTCCTTAGGCTTCACAGGCAAGCATTTAACTGCTAAGCCATCTCTCCAGCCCTCAAATAAATAAATTAAGATAAAATAATAAAATTAAATTTAAAAAGAAAGTCATTCATTATTGTAGCAGGTCATTTGACTGTTATGGTGAGGATTCCCAGGGAAGTCCACATGGACCCCAAGTAGTAGGAAAGGAATCTTTATTAGCCAGTCAGCGACTACATACAGGACTCAGGAGCCTAAATGCAGTAACAGGCTGTACTTCAGGGCTCCTTTTATAGGAGAAATCCCTAAGATTGCACATTTTAGTTTTACAGGTCAGAAGTTCAGTAATCATGATCTTACAAAACCAAGAGTTAATTTCAGTTGATTTTAGAAAAAACAGAAACTTTTCCAGAGTCTCCCCTCCCTGCATTTTTCCTCTCCTGCAACTGCAAGCAAGCAGCAGTCAATACAGAAGCTAAATACTGCAGTTAGCAATAGTGAGAAAAACATCTTGTCTTGTGGTGACCCCTTGTGTTAAAGCAAGCCAAGCATAAAATTCAAGTGCAGGTGAGACCATATCCTAAGGTACCAGGTAAGCTGAACTTCCTTGTATAAGTTCACAGTATGGATTCATTTATGTCTTTCTCTAGCTTAGGCCCTTGTCACATGATGTAAAGAATATATTTAATTTATGAAGTCCAATAAACCTAAATATTTTAAGTTAAATCAATTACCATGCTTTATACCACTAAGGCTCATGACCTCCCCTGCCATAGGCTTTTGATTAGGTTTTCAGTACCAGGCATGTATTCCCTCCCATAGAGTGGGCCTTCAGTCCAATTAGAGAGCAGTTGGTTTCCCTCAGAGCAGACATGCCAGTATTGCACTCATTCAGTCATTTGGCTTGTCTGGTCAAACTTGAGGCTTCCAGTGTTCACTGTTTTCATGACTTCTGTGTCCCATAAGGCTGCATACAGTGCAGCTTTTTCCAGCTTTCAGTTGCCTGGTCTACAGGGAGAAGGTTTCTGCTCAGTACTAGCTTGAGTTCTCAGTGACTTTGCTGCCCAGGCATGTGGAGTCTTCAGCAATAGGGTCTTACTATCTGTTTCTCAAGAGAAACCAAGGGCGTTGGCAATAGCTTGTAATGTTTTAGAGGCAATAGGGAGCTCCCTGGCCAACAACTCACTGGAAGGTATCTCATCTCTGGCACTGAAAATTTTCTAGTAACAATCTATGACTTCTGGATGTGCCATTATTCAAGAAAGCAGGTTTTCATATGTCTTATTCAGAATATCTTGAATTTTGATTGACCCTCCCCTCCCCCTGCCCTTCTTTTACACAATTTCTTCCCCTGGCCTCGCTTAGGCCTTTCTCCTCCCTGTAATCTGTTCTTCTACTTACATATATACAATACCATCCCCTTAAATCCTTCCCTCTCCTTTCTCCCTTATAGCCTTTTTCTAGCTTGCTGGCCACTGCTACCAATTTTTGGTTCCAGCTCTCACACAAGTCTATACATGTACCACATCTTTATTATCCATTCATCTGTGGTGGGACATCTAGGCTGGTTCCACTTCCTAGCTATTGTGAATAGAGCAGCAATAAACATGGTTGTGCAAATATCTCTAAGGTAGTAAGAAGAGTCATTAGGATATATGCCTAGGAGTGCTATAGCTGGATCATATGGTAAATCTATTTTTAGCTGTCTCAAGAACCTTCACACTGATTTCCACAATGGCTGTACCAAATTATATTCCCACCAACAGTGTAGAAGGGTTCTCCTTTTACCACATCCTCGCCAACATTTATTGTCATTTGTTTTCTTGATGGTAGCCTTTCTGACGGGAGAGAGATGAAATCTCAAGGTAGTTTTAATTTGTATTTCCCTGATGGCTAGATGTTTATATGCCATCTGTATTTCTTCCATTGAGAACTCTCTATTCAGTTCCATAGCCCATTTTTTAATTGGGTTTTTTGATTTCTTATTGTTCTGTTTTTTGAGTTCTTTGTATATTCTGGATATTAATCCTCTGTCAGATGTATAGCTGGCAAAGATTTTCTCCCATTCTGTAGGGTGTCACTTTGCTCTGTGCACAATGTCCTTTGCTGTGCAGAAGGTTTGTAATATCATGAGATCCCAGTGGTTGACTAGTGGTTTTATTTCCTGAGCAATTGGGGTTATATTCAGAAAGTCATTGCCTATGCCAATATGTTGAAGGTTTCTCCTACCTTTTCCTCTAGCAATTTCAGAGTTTCAGGTCTGATATTAAGGTCCTGATCCACTTGGATTTGATTCTTGTACATGGAGAAAGACAAGGATCTATTTTCATCCTTTGACATATATATATCCAGTTTTCCCAGCACCTCTTGTTGAAGAGACTATCTTTTCTCCAATGAATATTTTTGGCATTTTTGTCAAAAATCAGATGGCTGTAGCTGCCTGGATTAACATCTGGGTCCTCTATTCTGTTCCACTGATCTACATGTCTGTCTTTGTGCTAGCACCATGCTGTTTTTGTTACTATGGCTTTGTAATATAGCTTAAAATCAGGTATGGTGATACCACCAGCCTTATTTTTGTTGCTCAAAATTGTTTTGGCTATTTGAGGATTTTTGTGCTTCCAAATGAATTTCAGGATTGTTTTTTCTATTCCTGTGAAGAATGCCATTGGAATTTTAATGGGGATTGCATTGAATGTGTAGATTGCTTTTCATAAGATTGACATTTTCACAATATTGATTCTTCCAATCTAAGTACATGGGATGTCTTTCCATTTCCTAGTGTCTTCTGCAATTTCTTACTTGAGTGTTTTAAAGCTCTCATTGTAGAGATCCTTCACTTCCTTGGTTAAGTTTATTCCAAGGCACTTTATTTATTTATTTATTTTGAGGCAATTGTGAATGGGAGAGATTCCCTGATTTCATCCTCCGCATGTTTGTTGTTAGTATATAGGAAATCTACTGATTTCTGTGTGTTTATTTTGTATCTTGCTATGTTGCTAAAAGTGTTTATCAGTTCTAACAGTTTGCTGGTAGAGTCTATAGGGTCCTTTATGTATAGAATCATATCATCTGCAAATAATGATAATTTGATCACTTCTTTTCCAATTTGTATCCTTTTTATGAGTGTCTCTTGCCTTATTGCTATGGCTAAGACTTCCAGTACTATATTAAATAAAAGTGGAGACAGTGTACACACTTGCCTTGTTCTTGAATTTAGTGGAAAAGCTTCAAGTTTTGTCCCATTTAGTATTATGTTGGCTGTAGGTTTGTCATAAATAGCTTTTATTATGTTGAGATATGTTCCTTCTATTCCCTGTTTCTGTAATACTTTTATCATGAAGGGATGTTGGATTTTTGTCAAATGTCTTTTCTCCATCTATTGAGAGGATCATGTGATTTTTGTCCTTCAGACCATTTATATGATGTATTACATTTATTGATTTGCATATGTTGAACCATCCCTGTATCCCTGGGATAGAGCCAACTTGGCCAGGGTAAATAGTCTTTCTGATATAGTCTTGAATTCTTTTTGCCAATATTTTGTTGAGAATTTTTGCATCTATGTTCATGAGGGAGATTGGTCTGTAATTTCTTTTTTTGTTCTGTCTTTATCTGATTTTGATATCAGGGTGATTCTGGCTTCATAGAAGGAGTTTGGTAGAATTCCTTCCTTTTCTATTTTATGGAAAAGTTTGAGAAGCAGTGGTGTTCGTTCTTCCATGAAAGTCTGGTAAATTCACCAGTGAATCCATCTGGGCCTGGACTTTTTTTAGTTGGGAGACTTTATAACTGCTTGGATCTCCATACTTGTTATTGGTCTATTTCAATGGTTTATCTCATCTTGATTTAATTTTTGTAGGCCATATGAATCAAAAAAATCATCCATTTCTTTCAGATTTTCAAACTTAGAGGCATATATGAATTCTTAATTTCCTTATAATTTTCTGAATTTCTTCAAAATGGTGCCTTTTTTATCTCTAATTTTATTAATTTTTGTCTCTTCTCTCTTTCTTCTGGTCAGATTTGCTAAGGGTTTATTAATCTTGTTTATCCTTTCAAAGAACCAACTCTTTGTTTCATTGATTCTTTGGATTTTTTGTGTGTGTGGGGGGGTAGTTTCTAGTTCATTAATTTCTGTCCTAATCTTTATTATTTCTTCCCATCTACTGATTTTGGTTTGCCTTGTTCTTCTTTTTTCAAGGCCTTAAGGTGAAGCATTAAATTGTTTACTTGTGAACTCTCTAATTTCCTTTTTCTTTTTCTTTTTTTCTTTCTTTCTTTTTTTTTGGTTTTTCATGGTAGGGTCTCACTCTAGCTCAGGCTGGCCTGGAATTCACTATGTAGTCTCAGGATGGCCTCGAACTCATGGTGATCCTCCTACCTCTGCCTCCTGAGTGCTGGGATTAAAGGTGTGTACCACCATGCCCAGCTCGAATTTCTTAATGTAGGCACTTAGAGCTATCAATTTCCCTCTTAGGACTGCCTTCATTGTGTCCCAAAGGTTTTGTTATGTTATATTCTCATCGTCATTTGAGTCTATGAATTTATTGATTTCCTTAATGACCCATTCCTCATTCAATAGTGTACTGTTTAGTTTCCATGAATTTCTGTATGCTCTGCAGTTTTTCTTGTTGCTGATTTGCAGTTTAATCCCATTGTGGTCAGATAGAGTAAAAGGGATTATTTCAATTTTCTGTATTTCTTGAGATTTGCTTTGTGCCCTAATATATGCTCTATTTTAGAGAATGTTCCATGTGCTGCTGTGAAAAATGTATATTCTCCAGCATTTAGATGGAATGTTCTGTAGATATCTGTTAGGTCCATTTGTTCCATGACATCATTTAATCCAGATGTCACTGTTTATTTTTTGTTGGGGTGACCTGTCAATTGATGAAAGTGGGGTATTGAAGTCTCCCACTACAATTGTGTTTGGTATTATCTGTGACCTTAAGTCTAATAGTGTTTGTTTGATGAAACTGGGAACATCCATGCTAGGTACATATATGTTTAGGATTATAATGTCCTCTTGTTGGAGTGTTCCTTTAATTAGTATAAAATGACCTTCTTTATCTTTCCTCACTAATGTTGATTTGAAGTCTATCCTGTCAGATATTAGGACATCAACCCCTGCTTGTTTCCTAGGCCCATTTGCTTGAAATATCATTTTCCATCCTTTTACCCTAAGACAGTGTCTATCTTTTATTGAAGATGAGTTTCCTGGAGGCAACAAATGGCAGGATCCTGCCTTTAATCCAGTCTGCAAGCCTGTGTCTTTTAGTTGGGGCATTGAGGCCATTTATATTGAGTTATTATTGAAAGGTATGTGTTTATTCTCGTCATTCTTCTTATCTTGTAGTGCTTCTTGTTTTCCCTTTACTTGCTTGTTATTTGCTTATGGTTTATTTTTTCCTATTTCCTCCTGTGTGTGTTTACTTTCTCTTCAGCATACAGGATTCATTCAAGTATTTTCTAACCTCAACTAAGCAATATACATATTCAACAAAAACCAGCACAAAGTATGCAATTATGGGATTAAAACAAATTAAATTAAAACAGATAGTCTTATAAAGCTAAAATCCCTAAGGGTGTGTGTTGCTATACACGCTTAATCTTGTCAGCCGGCAGGTAGAGATTTCTGTTCAGAATTGGCTTCCAGGTCAGTCTGGATCTGAATCAGACTCTGCCCCCAATAATGACAGAAGCAAAAGACAAAGGCCTTATAAATCTGAAAGCATCAAAGGCAACGATAGTTAACCCCCAAATACAGCTTATTCGAAAACGGTAAAGCCAACCGAGAATATGTAACAATAACCTGCCCTGACATGGAAAGAGAGGTTAGCTCTTCCAATGCAGGCCTGTGTACCTGCTTTTTTGTCAGCCAGCCTCATTAGCTTTTGGGGTGGCTTCCGATCTCACCAATGCAGAGTGCCCACTCTGATCCCTCCGTGCTGTGCTGTGGAGCTGGAATTCTGATCAGCTGTGCTGGATGCGCTGCCTCCAGGGGGCTGAGCGCTGGAGGTTTGAGGTTCTGGTGGTTGGGGGGATGAGAGAGTGCAGAAAGCCTGGGGTTGCTCACACAATCCCACCTGTATCCCTTTCGGTAGCTGCCTAGTTGATCTCAGCTGTCTTTCCTTCAGATTTGTTGACTTTGCAAGGAGGCTGATGAGGTTGGAAAAGCCCCTTGTTTGGTCTCTGCTGCTGCTGCCACTTGGTGCACCTGGGGGGGGGGGGTCGGTGCGTGTTTCACATGGATTGACACTTCTCTGCTGAGTCTAAGAATAACCTATACTCCTTCACTTTTCAGAAGAAGAGTGTATTTTGCTGGGGTTTTGCTTAAATCCCTCCCTAGGCTGGTTTGGCATGGCTCCTATGCTGCCATGTTACCCAGAAGTCCCCCATTGATAATTTTTTAAAAATATTTTATTTTTATTTATTTCAGAAAGAGGGAGGGAGAGAGAATGTGTATGCCAGGGCATCTAACCACTGCAGACAAATACATCACCTTATGCAATTGGCTTATGTGGGTCCTGGGGAATCAAGCCTGGGTCCTTTGGGCTTTGTAGACAAGTGCTTTAATTGCTAAGCTATCTCTCCAGCCCTGAAGATGATTTTTTAAATGGAAGCTCAGATGTTAATTCTAAAAGTGAATGCCCCAAATGCTTGTTAGGCATGTTACTTCTTAAAGAAAGAGTGATGTTTGGAAAGAGAGAGATGTGAGAGGGGTGGGGGGGGGGCAGGAGAATCAGTTGCCTGATTTTACAGCACTTCCAGAAAGTAGCAAGATCCTTGGAAGCTAAAGGGAAGCCTTGCAAATGCTGTGGATTGTGGACAAAATTGTGGATACATTTATGAAGAACCAAAATGCTCTCATGAGACATGTCTCCAAAAGAGCCACTCCCACACCTCTGCCTTTATGTTCATGGCCATAACCCTAACAGAGTCTTGGCATGTGACAGGTGCTCAAAAACAGAGTGAAGAGTCCTCTCCCTTCATGTTTGTGCCCTGTAAGTTCTACCTTCAACTACTTAGATACTAAGGGAGAGCCACACACCCCTAACTCCTCACCAAAGAAGTCTCTAGAGCTGACTCATTTGCTTTCTTGATTCTAGAACAAACTTTTGAGATCTAGATCTTCTTGACGGTGGAAGATTTGGAATGTCTCTAGCTCATTTTGTATCTTACATTCTTATCTTACATTATTTTTTTTAATTTTTTTAAAAATTTTTTTGTTTATTTATTTGAGAGTGACAGAGAGAGAAAGAGGCAGAGAGAGAGGGAGAATGGGCGCACCAGGGCCTCCAGCCACTGCAAATGAACTCCAGACGCGTGCGCAATTATTATTAATGTATCTAGACATTCTTAGAGCTGATCATTATTTTTAAACCTTTCTGATTTACGCTCTAAACTGTGACTTCCCTCTTGTTCCTTCAGGCCCATGCCAACACTGGTCCCTGTGCACGAACCCAAGGGGCAGGCATACGTGTCCCATTACTGGATCAAGCCACTATCCCATAGGTCCTTTCAGTTTTTGTCCATTGTCATATCTTCCCTCTCATCAAGGGAATTGCAGAATGTGGATTTGTCCCCTGTCAGTATGGTGAGCACTGTACCAAGGTGCTGAGGGCACAGAAACAGAAAAGACACCCCTGCTTTCAATATTGCTGGGTTAATAGAAAATGCACATAGGAAACTGGACACATGGCACATGCCTGTAATGCCAGCACTCTGACACCACAAGGTAGGGGCAGGAGGATCAGGAGTTCAAGGCTAGTCTCAGTTCCATAGTAAGTTTAAGGCCAGCCTGAGCTACATGATCCTATCTCAAAAAAAGAAAGAAAGAAAGAAAGAAAGAAAGAAAGAAAGAAAGAAAGAAAGAAAGGAGGGAAATGCACTCAGAAAGGATGCCAGAGGGCGTGGGGAGATACCAATACCACTGACAATTAAAAATACCTCCAGGGAGCCAGGTGTGGTGGCACACTCCTTTAATCCCAGCACTCAGGAGGCAGAGGTAGGAGGATTGCCGTGAATTTGAGGCCACCCTGAGACTACATAGTGAATTTCAAGTCAGCCTGGGCTAGAGTGAGACCTTACCTCAAAAAACAAAAAAACAACAAATAACAACAACAACAACAAAAATACCTCCAGGGAGCTGGAGAGGTGGCTTAGTGGTTAAGACACTTGCCTGCAAAGCCAAAGGAGTCAGTTTTGATTCCCCAGGACTCACATAAAGCCAGATGCACAAGATGGCACATGTGTCTGGAGTTCGTTTACAGCAGCTGGAGGCCCTGGCCACACTCATGCTCTGTCTCTCTCTGCCTCTTTCTCGCTCTCTTTAAAATAAACTTTAAAAAATCTCCAGGAATTGGAGGATGTTGCTCACTGGTAAGGTACTTGCTTAGCATGTGTGAGGCTCTGGTCTTGGTCCCCAACTTCAAAGAAGGAAGGGGAGTCTCCCAGATACTGTCAGATATCTCCTTCAGAGTCAAATGGCATAAATTGAGACGATCTGGAAAATAGATTTGTCTGTTTTGTTTTTGTTGTTGTTGTTTTGTTTGTTCTTAAATAAAAAGAAGTTTAGAGACATGCTATTTCTTAGTTCAGTTCGTTTACTTGAATACCTTTGTTAGTCCCTTGGAACCATCTTTAGTGCATGGATTGACTTAGTATCTCATCATCACAATATGGCTGCTGCCTCTCTAGTTATGTTGTCTACATTTAAGGCAGGAAGAGAGAAGCAGGATAGTGGCTAAGCCAGCCACATCTGTACCACTTTTATGGGGAAAGTATTTTCCTAGAAGCCACTTCATTTATGCTTATCAGATCCCATCTCAATCCCATGACATGGAGGGAGAAACTTACAGAGGGGAGAACGAGATGGAGCTGGGTTCATTTCACTCAGAGAACTTGTTTCAGAAACTAGGGTGAATTTTTAATGGAAATAGGGGAGGTAACTCATCTTGTTCTCACGGAGAAGAGATCTAATGTTTCATTCATTGAACGAGAGAGCGAGTGAATGAATAGTCAGAATAGATAAATCCTGCCAGGTCCTCACAAGCTATTCCTGTCTCCTGTCTTAGTCCATGCTACCTGGCTTCTTCCTAGGTGGTGAGGCTTTTGAATGAGCACGTGCAGGAGTAGCTGAGTGGGTGCGATCCTAGGATCCCTCTGGTTCCACTGTCATGAGAAAACAGACTGTTGCACAGACACACACACACACACACACACACACACACACACACAGCAAATTAAAATAAAAACAGAGCTGGAGAGGTAGCTTAGTGGTTAAGGGACTTGCCTGTGAAGCCTAAGAACCCAGGTTCTATTTCCCAGGACCCATGTAAGCCAGATGCACAAGGAGGCACATGCTTCTGGAGTTAGCCTGCAGTGGCTAGAGGCCTTGCTGTACCCATTCTCTCCCTCTCTCTGTCATCTCAAATAAATAAATAAGTACAAGTTTAAAATAAAACAAAAAAGCGGATGCAAAAGGTAATGCGCATCGCACTATTATTCTCTGAAGACACCTTGTGTCAGCAGGAGTGGCGAATCCAGGCCGTCTTCCCTGAGCTGCCTCGTGTTCTGAACCACGGGCAGCTACAGGAACTAATTCCATCACAGAGAGCCATTCATTCCACTGATCAACACAAGCTCAGGGAGCCACCGGCCAAGCTGTGGAAGCCGTGTGAGAAGAAACAGCAGAGAAAAGCAGGAGAGATGCTGCGACGGCACCCGGCAGTGTCCGTTCGGCTGGGGAGACTCGGGGCAGCAGGGCTGGCCGCCCGCTCGCCCTGTGGACATCAGTGGAGAGAGGAGCACTCACTGTCTCTGCTTTGCTGATTCCTCATGGAGCTGCCCTATGGAAGGTCATGCCAACAAGAAGCAACAAAAAGGAAAATGACTGAACAGTCATGAACAACAAGGAGAAGAGGAGGAAAAGGAGGAAGGAGAACGGAAGCCTTCCGAGCCAGGGAAGGTAAATGTGTCTGGGAGCCCTCCCCTGGCTCCCTAGGACCAGTGTGTGACCTCGAAATTCCTCCCCACAGATGCTGCAGAAGATGGACATTTATTGAGCACCTGCTCTGGCAGGCTTCAGGCTCGGGCTTTACTTACATCCTGTCGCTACTGGAAATAGCTCCCAAGTAGGTGAAATTAGACTAGTTTTACAAATGAGGAAACTGCTCAAAGTCACATGGAAAGTATGTGGTAGAGTCAGAATGTGAAATGAGTTGAATTCCAAAGCCTATCCTTTTTTTAAAATTTTGTTTACTTTTATTTATTTATTTGAGAGCAATAGAGAAAGAGGCAGAGAGAGAGAGAGAGAGACACGGAGAGAGAATGGACGCGCCAGGGCCTCCAGCCACTGCAAATGAACTCCATACGCATGCGCCCCCTTGTGCATCTGGCTAACATGGGTCCTGGGGAATCGAGCCTCGAACCAGGGTCCTTAGGCTTCACAGGCAAGCGCTTAACTGCTAAGCCATCTCTGCAGCCCCCCAAAGCCCATCCTTAAAATAAGCAAAGGAGACCCTTAAATGCATCTAAAAATTCACAGGGGAAAAAAGCCCATTAACAATTTTCCTAGTTACAAAATAGATTAATCAGTGTGAAGTTTAGCTTTCTATTTTTCTTCTCTTTTCCTTTTTTTTTGAGGGGGGGGGGAGGGGACATGGTCTCATGTAGCCTTGGCTGGCCTCAAACCACTATGTATAGAAAGATGGTCTTGAATTTCTGATCTTCCTGCCACCACCTTCCGAGTTTCCAAGTGCTGGGATTGCAGGCATGCCCTCGCCCTGCTGAGTTTTAGCTTTCTATTGTAAATTAATGTGTGGATGAACAGTCTGAACTTCCAGTTCCCAGGATCAATGGTTTTCTTCTCTTGTTTAAGCTTTGAAGGCAGCAGAAGCAGAACCATGGACTGCGCACCTAGTGTGTGCAGAGCACTATAGTGAGTACTAAGCACCTAGTGTGTGCAGAGTGCAGTAGCGAGTAATAAATAGTACATCAGAAGAAATGAATAATCTCAGGGCTTTTGCAATCCACAGCATAACTTCTCCCAAGATCCACATTTAGGAGTCTTCCTAAAGATATAATAAATCCCCCCTTTATTTTGTGGTAGCAGATGGTGGCCAGCTGTTCTTTCTTTACTTAAGGCTAAACATGAAGGGGGGAAAATAAAATAAAGTGGCTTATGGTAAATATAAGAACTTAATAAACTAAATCTGGAATTTTAGACATACAAAGGGAAATGACCAATTGGGGGCAATTATCAAATTACCCAAGCCTAAATCACTCTGCTACCTCTGTTATCTACATAAGAGAAAATTATTTATATGTTTGAATTCAGATAATTGGTCAGCATTTTGGGTGTCTGAGGAGACAGTCTGGGTGGTCATGGAGGGATTTTTAGAAGTCCTCAATGAATATTTAAACTGGAAAAGAGGGCAAAGGTTTGCCACATAATTGGGGATGTTTCTACTTAGATATAAGTGATACTGATCAGGTGAGTAGATTTATAATTCTTTGGCCAAGATTTGGGCCCATCACAGGATCAAACCATAATAATTTTTATCTAATGTTTGAAATTAACTTTAATTACAAAAATATGTGGGTAGATTTCCTCTAAACTTTTTAAAAGGTGTTTTATATATAAGGCTGATTTTTTTTTCTATGCCTCTAATTTCATTTTCAGCTTCTTTTCTAAAGCAACCAGTGTTACAATTTTAGTAGTTTTATGCTTTCAGAATGTGCACATGCCTGTGTGGGCACGTACAGGTACACACACACACACACACACACACAGAGAGAGAGAGAGAGAGAGAGAGAGAGCGAGCGAGCTCTGGAGAAAGTGAGAGAGGGTGAAAGCCCAGTGTTTTTTTTTTTTTTTTTTTTTTTTTTTAGCTTAACTTGAATCACACTTTTGTACAGTTTGGCAACTTGATTTTCTGTTTAACAGTATTATTAGACACAAATCCATGTTGTTCCGTAGTTCTCACACATTCCTTTCAACCCCTCCTGGAAATCAGGTCACTTGCTTAGCCATCCCTCTCCTCTACTGTAGATAGTGAAATTGTTCCAGCAGTGCTCAGTAAACAATCCCAAACAGGGAACACGTCACACTGAGCAGTTGACCTTTACCAGGGAAGTGATGCACCCTGGAAACCCCGCAGGTTATTTGTGTTTCACAGAGAGCACAGGGGATGGAGATTTGAGGGAGCCACCTGTCTCCCAGAGAGGGCACTGGAAGGTGGTCACTCTGCTGCTGGGATTCCTTTTCTCTCAGTGGTTCTCCTACTTTCTCACCAAATAGTCTCCTGAAGAGCTTGTTGAAATGCAGATTCATAGGACCCACTCCGAGAATTTCTGATTCAGTAGGAGTGTGGGGGTGTGATGGGAGAAGAGATTTGCATTTTTAACAAGTTTCAGAGTGGGGGGGGAGGGCTGCTACTCCTGGTCTAGAGACCACCCTAAGAGGTACCCTGCTAGGTGGGACTTGAGCACATCCTGTGAAAGAGACCACAGTAGAGCTGCTAACAGAGGGGACATTTTAAGAATCTTTCCTGTTAGTATTTAGATATTAAGACAGTAACCCAGGATTTGTAGTAGTAACAATAAATCAGTGGTTAATATCAGTTTTTAAAACAAAATCTATTCTTTGGGCCAAGAGAGAAGTCAGTGTGACGTCTCTATTAGAAGGACTCTCAAGGGTTCATCTGGTCCAACTACCAGCTAAAATACAGAGAAATTCTTTGGCAACATCTTTGACTGTCAGTGAGCTTCCACTGAACCATTCCAGGGTCTAAGAAGTTTCTTCCTGACCCCCAAGGCATCCCATTCTATGATCACCACCATATCCTGTGTAATTGTGGCCAAAAACACCCTCCAGAAACTTCTCAGCATCCATTCCCATTCCTTTCTCACGTGATAGGAGTCAGTCGTCATGTTCCTTCCAGTCAGCAGTTCTCAAACGACAGCTGAATCACCTCGGGCATGTCTTAAAATATAGATTCCTGGGCTGGAGATATGGCCTAGCGGTTAAGGTGCTTGCCTGTGAAGTCTAAGGACGCAGGTTTGATTCCCCAGCACCAGATGCACAAAGGGACACTTTCAGCAGCTTCTCAGACCATGTGACTCGAGTCACCTCATTATCCTGGTTGCTTAAGACCTGCCTGCCAAAATACTACTACATAGTCTCACACTCCCCTGTCATGATTTGTTTTTATTTAATAGCTCTGCTGTATTCCTACCCAAAATGATATCCTTCATATTTTTATGTAATGTTTGTCTCCCCCACTAGTATAGAAGCAGAGAAACTGTATACTGCTCTCATTCCATTTAGCACTTCTCCCAATGCCTGTCACAGTTCATAGATAGTACATTGTATTAGTCAGCATTTTCATTGCTATAACAAAATACCCAAAGCAGGTAACCTTCAAAGAAAAGAGATTTATTTAGCCCACAGTTTGGGAAGTTCAGATACATGGCACTGGCTCAGTTCTAGGCAGCAGGGCTGCATCACCTGAGGGCTAAGGCAATGGCAGGAGCTTGTGTGTGAGAAATAACTCACATTTTGAAACAGGAAGACAGAAACTCAGGAGTCAGGCTGCCGTGACGACTCACTCAAGGAAGCCCCCAGTGTCCTAAGGACCTCACACCTTTAAAAGGTGCCACCTTTTAAAGGGTCTATCAGCTTCCAGAATTACCGCATTGGAGACCAACCCTCAACTATATAAACCTATGGGGGGGGGTGGGGAACCACAATATCTGAATTGTAGTATGCACAAAGTTTTATTTAATGAGTAAATGATGGAGATGAAAGGCCAACCTAGCACAGAGAGTGCTCTATGGAGACACTGTCTAGTTGAATGATTTCACCCTAAAGGAAGGTGTGGTGGTTTGAATGTCAATGTAGCCATAGGCTAATGTGTTTGAATATTTAATCACCACCTGATGGCACTGTTTGGGAAGGTTGTGGAACATTTAGGAGACAGAACCTTGCTGGAAAAAGTTTGTCACTGGGGGGTGGGGGGGTGAGTCTTGAGGTATGACAGCCCACTGGGCTCACCATCCTTTCTCTCTACTTCCTCCCTGCTAATATAATGAGGTGACACTGGCTTTCTGTTCCTGCCATGCCTTCCCCACCATGATGGGCTCTACCCTCTGGAACTGTAAACCAAAATGAACTCTTTCCTTCCCAGCAACAAGAAAGTAACTAATACAGAAGGCATTTACTTAAATGTTTTGTACATAAATAAATATATAATACACATTTATTATATATTAATAAATATATAAATAAAGGTGTTTCTATCTTTCAGTACAGGGCTATGAAAGTCTCTGTGTGGAGGCACAGATGTTTCCATGACTTTCAATGCAAAATTCAGATTGGAGGATGAATCAAAACAGACCTCATTCATTATAGGTTAGGATTTCAAAAGCAGCTTTGGAAGACACCAGTGTAATTTCCAAGCAATGTAAAAATGCAGGCTCCAATAGGCTAGGATGACGGATGAATTCAAAAGTGGAAGGGGTTACAAAATGTCAGTAATCTCTAATGCTGATAACATTTTTATATGAAATGAGTGACTTTCTTCCCTCCCTCTAGGAGTAAGAACAGTCATCTGACAAAGCAAAGAAGGTACATTTATTGTATATTGTTCACTGTCAGAGAATGTCATTAAAAACAAAAATCCGACTTGATTAGTAATTAAGAAAATGTAAATTAAAACCACAATTCAATAGCCAGCCCTCTCTACCCATGAACTTTGTATCTACAAGTTCAATCAACTTGAGCTGAAAATGTCTTTTCAAAACATCACATCTGTATTGAAGATGTACAGATTTTCTTCCTTGAGCATCTGGGAATTTAAATATCCTAGAGCCAATCTCCATGGATACTGAGGGACCTCTGCAGTATTTGACCTGTACTCTGGCTACACCCAGTAAATTTTCTAACTCCTTGGGTTACCCTGGGACTCTCAGATGCAGTGGTGATCTCTTTGGAAAACACTGTGACGTTTTTGTTTTTTAAAGAAAAGTTCAACATGAACTTATTGCATGAACCAATATTTTCCTACTTCGAAAAGGTACAACAGGGGCCAGTGACATGGCTCAGACTGTAAAATAATCATAAGGACCTGAATTCCAATTCCCAGAATTTCAATGAAAGCCACTGGTGGTGATATGCACCTGTAAACCCAGCACTAGGGAGCAGAGACAGGGAATTGCTGGGGGCCCACTGGCTTGCTAGTCTAGCTGAATCTGTGAGCTCCAGGTTCAGCGAGAGACCCTTCCTCAAAAAAAAAAAAAAAAAAATAGAGAGTGATTGAGAAAGACACCTGAAGTCGACTTTTAGCTTCCACATGTGTGTGCACTCATGTGCATGCATACCTGCACACACATACACACTATGCACATGTTAAATAAAAGGAAAAGAAAGGGCGCAGCAGTGTTGTACCCACTAGGCCTTTTAGGACTACTGCATATCCTCAGGCTTGCCTGGCTGTAAGGCTGCCTGCAAGTGCACCTTTCATGAACCAGCCTCTCTAGCCTGCACGTTGGCACTCTTTTCTTCCTCTTGTTAAAAAATAATCTACAGAAGACAGAAATTATGACTGTGATACAGGAATAAAGATGGACACGTTAGAAGAATTTCTTTTTAACATATGATAAGAGAGAGAGCCAGGCAGATGCTGTGATGGGTTCATGGAAAAGGTCAAAACAACACAGCTTATAAGAAGGAAAGGGGATGTGGAGATGAATAGTCAATGGGGATGAAACTGGGTCTCCGCAGTGGGGAGGAAACCAATTAAAGTCATCACCAGCTCGACAGAATTTATGAATCAGTCGGGACCTGCCATTTAGCAGTTCTGGGGCTGGAATCCAGGGCCTGAGCATACCAGGCAAGCTCTCGACCACTCAGCCACATCCTCAAGCCCTAGTGACCGCTGTGTGGAAGATGTAAAATAGCTCAGAGAGGATGAATAGGGTTAGAACCTGATAACCCAGAAACAAAAAAATAAAAAAAGTTGAGTATTTTGTATAAATCCATTTTGTCTTCTTTGCTGATCTATTAACTATAGCTCTCTTTCTTTGTTATTTTAAAAGTTGCTTTATGGTTTACAGCACACATCTTTAACTTATCCTAGCCTACCTTAAATCAGTATGATACGACTTTACATACAGTATAAGAATCTCTCAACAATCCACTTCATTTTTTTTTCACTCTGGTTGTCCTGTATTTCATTTCTCTACATATTATAACCCTGTACATTGTTATCATTTTTATCCATTTGAATATATGTTAAAGATTCTTGAATAGTAAGAAAAGCATTTTGGATATTTACCAACATGTTAGAAGGTTTTCATAAAGCAGTCTTCATTCCTTTTATGTGGAGCTGTATTTCCATATGGTGTTATTTTCGATCTGCAATGATGGACTTCCCATTTCTTTCAGTGCAGATCTTCTGGTGATAAATTCTTTCAGCTTTTATGTATCTGAAATAGTCTTACTTTTTGCCTTTGCCTGTGAATATTTTCACTGGGTATAGAGTTCATTTTCTTTTCAATTCTTTAAGGATTTTGTTGCTTTCTTCCTTGCATTGTTTCTGTTCAGAACTCTGCTGCTATATTTATCTGTGTTCCTCTGTAAATAACTTGACTTTTTAATGTGGTTGTCTTTCAGAGTTTCTCTTTAGCACTGGTTTTGAGCAATTTGGTTTAATGTCCTCTTGTCAGGGGCTGAAGGAGCAGAGAATGCTGTCATCTGTAGCAGCCTGATGAGTTCCCTTAATCCTTTGAGAGTCTTGAGTGAGGTCAAACAGAAGCAGGCAGAAGAGAATTTCAGGGCAAGCCAGCATGAAGCAGAGTTGAAGTTTATTAAACACAGAAAGAAAGGTGATCAAGGAAAGGGTAAGGCACACCTGAGGTTATGGGCGTGCGCTTCCCAAACAAGGGTCTCACCTAAGTGTCTTTACATTACCCATACATACTATTTTGGTGGCTCCCAAGTACCAGCTCAGAAGGTTGCTAACTTTGTTTTTCTTTTTTTCTCCTATATTCACAGGCCTGTGAATATAGAAAACCCTGGTTCCCCACTGAATTCCACACTTTCAGGTCATATAAATTGGCCACCCATTCCCACCTTCCTTATGGACATCAGGACACAGTCTTTCTGCTGTGGTCAAAGCCAAGTGAAAGACGCCATGGCTGAAACCATAGTCCTAGAGATACTGAGGAGGCTGAGTATAGCGCGGATGCAGGCTGGTCGAAAGGCCCCAAGCTCAGCTCCTGGCCATCCCTCCTCCCACTGAGCTCTGGAACACATCTGCCATCAGGTGGTCCTGCTAGCACTCTGGGGTTCTGAGAACCACTGTCCTTCTTCTCCAAAGGCAGAAATGGACTCTGGTCTTCAGGATCTCTGAATGCAGATGTTTCTATAAAATCCCACCATATGTATGAACTTGTGAAATAGTCTCATAGTATGAAAATAAATGGACTCATGTCTTGATCAGATATGTTAACTTTTCCATAAACAGGAAGATATTGACATGGGAATTTTGGGGTGTCTTTGAGTGTGCTGGAGCACTTACTGGCTCTTGGGTGGGCAGAAAGTCAGGAGCCAGGGTGCTGAATGCGCATCTGAGTCCACTGAGTAAGTGGCCTTCCAGGTCCTTCTCTTATGAATTTCAAAGAATGAAATCCAAGACCAGCTGATAAAGCTTAGAAAGATTTTATTATAGAGCTTATATTAACAGGGCTAATTAGAGCCTAAGAGAAGGAAGGCATACAGAGCTCCTGTTCAAGTGGGTAGGAATAGGGCCCCAAGAGAATGGGAAAGTCCACTAGAAACCTAGGTTGAAGACTTTTACAGAAGTCTACTGGATACGGGGCTGGACTGATCAGGTCAGTCCTGATGTCAGAAGCTGGATGCCACCAGGTGTTCAGGAAGGAAGTGATCCCTTTATATCCCTTTCTCTTCTAAGGAGGAAGAGGAAACATCAGAGGCATCTATTCAACTTCTCTGGTAAGGTGTTAGGAAGAAAGACATGAGGAAAAAAATCCAGCTTCTCTCTTATAAACCCAAGTTCAATCCTCACTTTTACTTCTCAGAGAGTGTTCGTGGGGGGCTGTTACCTCTTAGCTCTCTCAGTATGGGTACATTTGGCAGGAAGAAGGAATACATTTGAACGATTTTTTTTAATGAGTCAAAGTACATTTACACTTTAAAGTAAGTTCTAAATAGCAGATTTTCAGATTAACATTGGCCAATGGCAAACAAACAACAAAAACCAACAAAATTCCTTTGACAAGGAAATTCAGTTTACGTTTAAATTGTCAACGTGCTGAATTTAATTATAGATGGCAGCAAAGAGCAGAGCAAAGTTCCTTGCAAGGATTCCTGAGGAAAATCTCGGGTAAGATTTTCTGAAAGTATAATATATTCAGATTCCAAAATAGCAGTAGTAAATAGGGAAGGCCAGGCAGGGGCCACGGCTCAGTGGCAAAGCATCTGCTCAGCACGCACAGGTCCTGCATTTGACTCCCAGTTCAAGAAGACAAAGAGGAGGTGAAGGAGAAAAGAAGTCCACTTGGCAGTGATGACATTCAGAACGTGCTACCCCCAAGCCTGGCATCTTGGCATCTGTGCAAACAGTAGAGATATGACTTTCTCCCCTGAGGTGATCGCAAAACTTGGAGGGGGGAGTTCAGACTTTCCCTCCTGTGAGCGGTGCCATCCCCATGCCCAGAGAAAAGGAGCGTTGGCATCTCTCAGGACGCAGGAACTCACAGGAGAATCTGGGCAGACGGGCCTTGCTGAGTTGCTGTCCTTAGACCATACTCTTTTGTCTAATTTGGTTTCTCCACAGTCATCCACTTCATCAACCTGGCATAAAGATACGCAAGTTGAGGGCTGGAGAGATGGCTTAACAGTTAAAGGCACTTGCCTGTGAAGCCTAAAGCCCCAGGTTCAATACCCCAGTACCTACATAGAGCCAGATGCACATGGTATTGCTTGCGTCTGGGGTTTGTTTGCAATGGCTAGAGGCTCTGGCACACCCATTTTCTCTTATCTGCCCCTTTCTCTCTCTCTCTCAAATAAATAAGTAAAAATAATTTTCTTTTAAAAGATGTACAAGTTGAACTGTTTCTTTGGGCCTCCGTTTTCTTAGGAAGGAAGGCTTCTGTGCCACATAAAACTTACATGAAATAAACTTGTGTGCTTTGCTGGGCATGGTGGCACATGCCTTTAATCCTAGCACTTGGGAGGCAGAGGTAGGAGAATTGCCATGTGTTTAAGGCCACCCTGAGACTACATAGTGAATTCCAGGTCAGCCTGGGCTAAAGTGATACCCTACCTGGAAATACTAAAATAATAATAATAATAATAATAATAATAATAATAATAAATTGTGGGTTTTTCTCTTGTGAGTCAGTCATTTGTTGTAGGAACCTAGTGATGGGTGAGGAAAAGATGCTTTTCTACCTCTTTGAGTCTACCCAGAAACCCTTTCATCTGGAAGCTTAGAAGTTCACTAAAATGAAGTCATTCAAGAAAACATGTGCTTGTGGCCTCAGTAAGAAAACGTAAAGTAAAATACATGGCCCATCAGAAAGAATCATGATGTCATGTTTACCTCACCTGCTAGTGACACATTGTTTCAGATGAGACTTTCAAAGTGGAGTCAAAATCTGTACAATGGGATTTAAATTAGGATAACAGTATTCCTAACATTTAAAATTGTGGCATTCACTACAAGAGCTTTCTAGATTTCCGCTTTCTCAAAGGATTAGATATTTTGATTTTTGCATGACAAGGAGACCAAGTATGCATTGAATATGAATTAGAAAAACATTAAAAGAAAACGTATGGGGCTAGAGGGATGGCTTAGTGGCTAAGGTGTTTGCCTATAAAGCCAAAGGACCCAGGTTTGATTCCCCAGGACCCATGTTAGCCAGATGCACAAGGGGCACACGCATCTGGAGTTTGTTTGCAATAGCTGGAGGCCCTGGTATGCCCATTCTCTCTCTCCCCCTCTTTCTCTGTCAAATAAATAAACAAATAAAAATTTCAAAAAAGAAAAAGTATGAAATTAGAAAAGAGCCAAGTTAGTAAGTACAAATTATGTATCTCTTACTGCCTGGTATGCTGTTATTTATGCTCAAGAACGATTTATTAGAAAAAAAAAAAGAAAGAAAAATCTTGCCAATGGATCCTGAGTAATTCTATAGTACTAAATCAAATAATGACTAAAAATGCTGTTTTCTTCTTTTCTTTTGTAGGTATTATTACTTAGCATTCAGAGCACATCAAACTCCTCCTGCTAACAAAGAGAGCTGTGTGGCTATCTTGGAAAAGTCCAGATTAGATCACTGGGTACTGGGGAAGACAAAGGTAGTTCTCACTATTATTCAGATTGTCACCTTGGTGCTCTCCTGATGCCTTTGTCTCTTGTCACTGATAGCCAGCAGAAATGGCTTTGTGCTCCCGGTACCTCAGTAGGCCAAATCTGAAACTAAAACTGATTTTTGCTGGTCTTGAATCAGGAGTCTGTTCTGCATGTAATTTGGGAGCCATTTATGTTTCTAGAATGAGTTGTGTGTGTGTGTGTGTGTGAGTGTGTATGCACATGTGTGTGCATGAGTGTGGAGGCAAGAGGGTGTCCTCAGTCACTCCCCACCTTACTTTAAAAAAATTATTTGTATTTTTTATTTATTTGAGAGAGAGAGAGAGAGAGAGAGGGAAAGAGAGAGGTAGATGAAGACAGAATGGATGTGTCAAAGCCTTCCACAACTGCAAACAAACTCCAGACGCATGCACCACTTTGTGCATCTGGCTTACATGGGTCCTTTGGCTTTGCAGGCAAGCACCTTAACTGCTAAACCATCTTTCCAGCCCTTGCCTTACTTTTTGGAGACAGAGTCTTTCTCTGAACCTAGAGCTCACTGATTCCTGATTCTAGCTAGGGATATTCCCGTCTCTGCCTCCCCAGTGTTGGGATTACAGTCATGCACCTCTACACCAGGCATTTTAAGTGGCTGCTGGGGATCTGAACTCAGGTCCTTATGCTTGCATGGCAAGCACTTTACCGACTGAGCCGTCTCTCCAGCACCTAGGATGAGATCTTTGAGCTTGCTTAAAAATGCCCCCTTCCTAGTATTTCATGTTGACACATGTGTATACATACAAATCACACCAGTGTCAGAGACGAGGGTTTCTCTTTGGTGTGTGTGGCGTTTGCGGCGTGTGCGTATCAGATGTCCTCCTCTATTACTCTTCCACTTTACCTCCCTGAGACAGCATCGCTGAACCTGAAGCTCTCTGATTTTTGCCTAGACTGGATGACCAGTGAGCCCCAGTGACCTTCCTTCCTCTAGCCCCTCAGCACTGCGGTTCTAGGCATGTGTGGTCCCACCCGACTTTTTACATAGGTGCTGGGGATCAAAATCATATCATCCTGCTTGTGCAGAAGCCCTTACCCACTGAGCCATCTCTCCAGCCCCTTGTCTATTTGCTTAAAATACTTTTATTGGGCTTGAGATCAAGAGATAACTTAGCAGTTAAGGTGCTTGCCTGAGAAGCCTAAAGACCCAGGTTCAATTCCCCAGTATCCACATAAGTCAGATTCACAAGGTGGCACATGCATCTGGAGTTTGTTTGTAGTGGCTACAGGCCTTGGTGTGCCCATTTTCTCTCTCTCTCTCTCTCTCAAATAAATAAATGAAAATATTTTTATTTATTTACATGTGTATGTGTGGGCATGCACAGGTCTATTGCCACTGCAAGCAAATGTCAGATGTCTTTTTGCATCTGGCTTTATGTGGGTACTGGAGAATCAAACCCAGTTAAGCAGGCTTTGCAAGCAAGTGCCTTTAACCACTGAGCCATCTCCCCAGCCCTGTTAATTGTTGTTGTTGTTAGACTCATGTTGTGCGCTGATTTTAGTTTCATCCTGCATAGCTTTTCATTTGGGAGAACACATCCTTACAAGGTATCAGGTGTTTCTGGTCCACACTGAATCGCCCTGTAAAGGCAGCTCCAGCCTGCGTGTGGTTGCAGCATCCCATGGAAATTAGATCACTGTGGGTCATCCAGCTTCCTCTCCCTGCAGACTTCCTGCACTGGCCCTGGCCTGGTCCTGTTGGTTAGCACCATCCAAAGCTATGGGTGAGGGAGATACAGCTCAGTTGGTAGAGGGCCTGCCTTGTATGCATGAAGCCTTTGGTTTGGTCCCCAGCACTGCATAAACAGGGCATGGTGGCAAAAGCCTATAATTCCAGAAGGCTACATAGGAGTTTGAAGCCAGCCTGGGCCGAGACCCTGTCTCAAAAAAATAAAAAATAGAAATAAAAAACCAAATATTTTTTAAAATTTATGTATTTTATTTTGAGAGAAAAAGAGGCAGAGAGAGAGAGAAAACAGGCATGCCAGGGCCTCTAGCCACTGCAAACAAACTCCAGGCGCATGTACAACCTTGTGCTTCTGACTTATGTGGGTAGTGGGGAATCAAACCTGGGTCCTTAGGCTTTGCAGGCAAGGGCCTTAACTGTTAAGCTATCTCTCCAACTGAGGAAGCTATGGGGAACAATGAGGGCAAAGCTGTGGGCTGAGAAAATGGAACTCCTGGCTGAGGAGAGGCAGTCTTAAGCCTTGCCACCTAGACCCCACTTTAGAATGGAATTGCATTGCTACCGCCCCCCCCCCCGCCCCCAGAACTCTAGTAATACAGGCACAAGTGGAATCATGATAAACTTTACTTAGACAAGCAAATGCTGGCATGGAGTGAATTTCTGTCGGGAAACCCACACGTAGTGCTAAGATATTTTCTCCTTTCAGGTTTTTCTCAAATATTACCATGTGGAACAATTAAACTTGCTACTGCGGGAAGTCATAGGCAGAGTGGTTGTGCTGCAGGCGTACACCAAGGGCTGGCTGGGAGCCCGGAGATACAAACGGGTCAAAGAGAAGCGGGAGAAGGGCGCCACTGCGATCCAGTCAGGTAAATGGCCCCGATCTGGTCCGGGCTGAGCCTGGCATTTCGGCGAGTGGCCGGCACCACCCACCTGGCGCTTTTCCCCGTGGTTCTGCTCCTTTCCCCTCTTGCCCACCCTTCCTTTCTCTTCCTTTTTCTTTTTCTTTTTTTTTTTAATTTTTTTTGTTATTTTTATTAATTTATTTGAGAGCGACAGACAAAGAGAAAGAGGCAGATAGAGAGAGGGAGAGAGAATGAGCCGCCAGGGCCTCCAGCCACTGCAAACGAACTCCAGACGCGTGCGCCCCCTTGTGCATCTGGCTAATGTGGGTCCTGGGGAGTCGAGCCTCGAACCGGGGTCCTTAGGCTTCACAGGCAAGCGCTTAACCGCTAAGCCATCTCTCCAGCCCTCTCTTCCTTTTTCTTTCCTTCTTCCTCGCTTCACCAAATCTTTCTCCAGTGCCCACACAAGTCAGAGCTCATATTAGGTGCTCAGGGATGTAGCTAGGAGAAGCCTGCCATGGTCCCTGACCTCACAGCGAAACAGATACACAAGACATTTACAACACACTGCGGTTGTTGACCGCAGCTCATGAGGACCAATGATGTGACACACCCCTGTCACATCGCATGGGCCCTGTCTCCTGGAGTGACTGAGATCATATACCCTCCAGGGCGACTAACACCATCCTGGCAGGCTTTTGTAGCCCAGCTGAGACTTGTAAATGGAGGGAACAAATGGCCGAGTTTTCTTCCTTGTCTTAGCCCACCTGTACGTTCACATGCATCTTATGTGCTATGACCAGCACGTATACTCTCATGCTACGAACAAACAGTCCTAAAATCACCAGGCCGTGAATGTGGAAGATGAAGTTTCTTCACACGCTCATCATTATGAAGCCATACTGTGCCTTAATGTGCACTTTGCACCTCATGAGTTCAACCCAGCAACTTGGGGATGCTCAGGCCAAGGTGGGGGACACAGAGGATGGCTGCTCATCTCTAAGAGAGGGGCATTGTGCCTTCTGTGTATCCGACAAGCACGAGTCTCCCCACCTTCCTCTATGCTCTCTTTACTTTTACTTTTAATTTTTATTTACTTGAGAGCAACAGACAGAGAAAGAGGCAGAGAGAGAGGGAGAATGGATGCACCAGGGCCTCCAGCCACTGCAAACAAACTCCACATACATGCGCCCCCTTGTGCATCTGGCTTACATGGGTCCTGGGGAATCGAGCCTTGAACCGGGGTCCTTACGCTTCACAGACAAGCGCTTAACCGCTAAGCCATCTCTCCAGCCCCTCTCTTTACTTTTAACCATCTTTCTTGTCTTCATATTTCCATCCGTTTCCCCTCCCTCAGCAACTTCTTGGGACAGGGAAACTCTCAACAAACACTAGTTGTGTGTCCTGAGTTTCCTTCTTATCTTTCTCTCCAGCGTTCATGATTATATCTTTCTCCCAAATTAAAAAAAAAAAAAAAAGAAGCTAAAAGGATCAAGCTAATTTGGTGCCTTCTGCCATCCCTCTGCACCCTACCACCCACTATAACCCCAAGTGGTGAGGGCAGCGCTTCTTCCATGGGTTGGAATGATAGGGAACCCCTTCACCTGGGACCAGAGGCCCCACTTATTTGTAAGTGGAATCCCTAGTGTTGCGGAACTTCACTGCTTGACTGAAAACAACTCCTTAGGAGCATTTGGGAAGCCGCGCTGTGGGTTCAGAAAGGCCCCTCTCCCCATGGCTCTTCTCTGCTTATTTTGCTCAGGGAAAAGGCAGGAGGGAGGTGGGGGGAGAGTAATAGATCAGAGGCAGAACAGCTTATATCAATTCTCTGGCACGTTCTTAAATTAATGTCATTCCTAGCACATGGTTTTATATTTTTAGCCTGGAGAGGATATGATGCTCGAAGGAAATTTAAGAAAATAAGCAACAGAAGGAGCGAGTCTGCTGTTCATATTCAAGCAGGTAATTAGAACATCATTGCTGCAGTGTCCACCTGAACATATTCTGCGACTGCATTCGCATGAGTTCAGAAAAGCTGGAAGGCTGATAACCCAGGAGCTCTGGGGCGAGTCAAGAGTTCTAGGCAGCGTAGAAGGGAGCGTGCCTACTTGTTTTGGTGACCCTCAGCCCTTAGGTCGTGAGGTAACAGTACTCACTTACCAGGGGTCAGATTCCCTGGAGAGAGGCTCTGGGGAGGCACTCTGATAGCACTAAAATAATACAGGCACAGAGACGCGAACTGTGCACAGTCACATAGCACATCAGTAGCAGAGCCAGCTTTGAAATCCACACATACACACACACACACACACACACACACACACACATTTTGAATCAAGTCAATTAAACATGCTGCAATTGGGTGTCTCTTTCCTTCTTAGTGTCACAAGTCCCTCATCAATGAGGTCAAAGAAGTAAAAGACAGGACTGCCTCTCAGCATTACAGAGGAGGGATGACAGGGATTTCCCCAAATCCGCACCTTCTGGGTCTGAGGGCTGTGAGCTCTGAATGCTGTGGCTCCTTCTCCATCTCTGCCTGGCTCCTGGCTTACCTTGGCTTTTCTGCACATGACACGTCCTCTGTAGCTGCCAAGTGGGCTCACGTATTACTAATTGAGGTTCTGGAAGAGACAATCCCCTAAGCATGCGAGGAGCTCCAATAATGCAAGAGATGGGAGACCGAATGCCGGGTGGAGACCAGGGCACTCGGTGGCACAGAGGTAGGGTTTCAGAGACCCAGCTTGAGGTCAATTCTTTAGTCGGACAGCTGCAGTCTTTTCAAGCAGGCCTGGCCCAGAACCTGGCTCCAGGGGTCCTTCTCAGAACTCTCTAAGGCCATGGTGGGAGCCTGCCTTCTTTGCTCAGAACTAATACATTTGGGGAGAAGGGGTGCCATTTAAATGCAAATTTGTCATTCTGAAGCACCATCTCTAATAATTTCTAAGCTCTACCACTTCAAAGCCTCGGAAGAGGGAGGAAGAAATTCTTGTTGCAACTAAGAAACAACTCAAAATGCATCTTGTATTCTCAGGATACACACACACACACACACACACACACACACACACACACACGGTCTCTCCTCAAACGTGGACACCAGGCTGATTTCTGATCTTGCAATTTGGCCCAACCGCCAACACATGGTTTAAAATAAAACTTCTGAGCTTGTGTATTACCTATCCACTGAGTCCAATATATAAAAATTGTGAATCCGGTTGTGCTTGTGTGAAAACCATCCTTAGAGGGCTCCCTGTTTTGTCCTATGTTGCTTCTCAGTGAACATGGCTCTGTGGGCATGGTCTCAGGACAGTGACGGTTGTTCTTGTTTAGTGAGGTGCCCGTGGATTGGGTGCTATGGGAGGGGAATTTTGCCTATCGCAACTGAAAGAGAACACGTTTCCTTAATATACCTCCTTTTTCTTTTTAGCTTTGCAAGCACCCCCTTTCCCTAGCTTCACAGCCCATATTCCCACTTAATCAAGGTAGCATCAGGATGTACATGAAGTGACCCCTCAGCAACTGAGGCAGGTAAAAGTGGCACCAGAGCCACCACTGCCCTCTATGACAGCAAGGGGGAACGCAGACAGTTTCCACCTTTAACCAGCAGCACGGAGAGGAACTGACGTGCCATTAGGATTAGGAGGGAGGCCTCGGCTGTGATTTTCCCAGTGCACATCATCTCATTTCACACCCCTTTCCTGCCAGTAAGGCAGAAGTCCCAGATACAGCTGTCCCCTCACTTTTCCTACCTGCAGGAAGAGGTTTAGGGATGTTATCTTAGCACAGCCATTTCTGAGGTTAATTTCTCATTGATGATTATTATTATTTTTGTTTTTTCGAGGTAGGGTCTCACTCTAGCCCAGGCTGACCTGGAATTCACTATGGAGTCTCAGGGTGGCCTTGAACTCACGGCGATCCTCCTACCTCTGCCTCCCGAGTGCTGGGATTAAAGGCGTGCGGCACCACGCCCAGCTTGATTATTATTATTTTTTTTTAACAAATCATTTTATTTGAAATGTAGAGCCTGTGGAATGCATTTGCTTGTGTTTCTCGTTCTGGCCCTAGTCTCTTATAATATGATGTTGCTGAGAAATGTTATCTATTTTTAAAAGAGCAGCCCTTGAAATTTAGGAAGCATTTGGCCTACATGTTGCAGAGAGGCACACAGTGAGATCTGTTTTCCTTTCATCTCCTTCCCAGTAAAATCAGCCCAGCGCGGCTTATCCCCTCAGCTTCCTCAGAACTTCCTCTCAGAATGCCTGATCTATTAGGGCACATTCACATACCAGCAACAAGCTGCCTTTTCATGCTGTCAACCTTTTTCATCTGAAATGTAAATTAATTCTTTCTGGTATGCCTTGACAGAGATCAAAGTCCGGTATTAACCTTTCCTGCTTTCTGCTCCTGAGGACCCAGTGGCCACTGGTAGCAGCGTGGTCGGTCCCTGTATCCAGCCCTCTTCCAGGCAGCCCTCAACGGAGGAGCCACTCTTGTGTCCTTCAAAGGCCTTGTGTCCTTTCTTTTGTAGATGACCTCCTGAGGTAATTTAAACTGGGCCTGGAATAATCTGCCCAGCTAATTCCTGAGAGATGAGCCTGCTCTGTTTAATTGTGGGCCTTTCCCTGGGTATCCCAGGGCTGGGTTAAGTGGCTCTGATGCTAGTGATCTTGATGGGATGCAGGAGAGTACAGGGCTCCACGCTGGAAGCCTCTCCCTTGCCTACTGGGTCATTTCTTGCCTGTCAGTCTTTGAGGTAGGCCACATTTGCATTTTCAAAATAAACAGATGCCTTTCAAATACATGAGCTGGTGGTCTGGAGATCTCTGTGGGCCCAAAGGGTTCACCAGCCAGTGATCAAATGTTGGAGAGGAAAACAGACGGTAAAACACCCCAGGTACACAAAGATACATTTCCTATGTGGGCAGGCAATAAAGGGCCTTTATGAGCTCTGGGAAGGGTGGGCGGGGATGGGCATACCCGCCAGCAAAGCCTTTGCCAGTTTCCTTCCAGGGCTCCGAGGAGCAACTTGGAATGTCACCTTGAAAGAAGTGGCTGATGTTCTTGTTATTACTATTACTAATTCTAGTAATGTGCTCTGGCAGTAAGAAAGTGCAACCCTTTAAAGGCCAGATAAACAAAAATATGCCATTTTTATAACCTGGAAACTAATACTACACATATTAGTATTTGAATAAAAATGAGCAGCTAAATTTAACACACTAAAAAGCTAGGGTTTTTTTTGCATTAGCTATTAAGTTTCAGAAAGTGAATGTAACTGCATTCATTCCACCAAAAGATACAGACATTCCTCAGTGAATAGTATCAAAATAAACAACCTACAGGGAATTATTAACAGGTCTACATACAATGATTCATTCTTTGATTCTTTTTATGCTTTTTAAATTGCCCACCTAACTCAGAATCTATGTTTTTTAAAAAATGTTTTGTTTAGTTATTTATGAAAGAGAGTGAGTGAAAGAGACAGAGAGAGAGAGAGAGTGGGCATGCTAGGGCCTCCAGCCACTGCAAACGAACTCCAGACACATGTGCCACCATGTGCATCTGGCTTAACGTGGGTACTGGGGAAATTGAACCTGAGTCCTTTGGCTTTGCAGGCAAGTAACTTACTCGCTTAGCCATCTCTCCAGCCCTTTAAAACCTTTTTATTGACAACCTCCATTCATATACATAATGTACCCTGATTATAATCCCCTCCACCACCCTCTTTTTCAGGATGTTTTAAAAAAATATTTATTTATTTATTTATTTATTTATTTATTTATTTATTTATGAGAGAGAGATAGAGAATGAATGGGCAAGCCAGGGCCTCCAGCCTCTGCAAACAAACTCCAGAGGTACGTGCCACCTTGTGCATCTGGCTTTATATGGGTACTGGTGAATCAAACCTGGGTCCTTTAGCTTTGCTGGCTCGTGCCTTAACCACTAAGCTATCTCTGCAGTCTCTAGAGTCTGCTTTTCAAAAGAGAGCAAATTGGTGGGCCTTCCTGTCTGAGGTGAAATGCTCTATGGTGACAGTAAAGACAGAATAAAAACAGAATTTCAGGGTTTCCTCCAGAAGAGCTGTTATCTGACACATACTCCCCCCCCACCCCCACCCACCCACCCACACTCAAGCAAAGACACGCCCACGAAGCACATTGGTTCATAGCACATTTTTTCATGACCTCTTCTCTGATCAGGGAGAGGCTGCTTTTCCAAGCAGTGACACTGCTAAGGCCAAGGGGGCGCCTTGCGCCTGTGAACACACATTTTAACCCCACTGCAGCTAGAACTGCCTATGAGGCCTGCAGTACCGAGTTCGCTTTAAATGCTTCTCCGGAAAGAAAAGCAAACATTGCCTCCAGACCGCCTGACCCGACCTTGTTAACAGGACCAATGTTTAATGCATAAGATTGCCTGGGCTTTTAAACTCCCTCAGCCTTTCTCCTACCCTTTTCGAACTTTAAAAGGTTGTTTCATTGACAGGCTTGGTGGCAGTGCTGCGCCTGAGTTACATAGGTGAGACCTTATCTTCAAAATGTAAAAAGAGGTTGGGAGTGTAGCCCACTCAGTGACAGAAAGCCTGCTTTAAAAAGGAAGACTGGCGTAGGGCTGGAGAGATGGCTTAGCGGTTAAAGCACTTGCCTACAAAGCCTGCTGACCCAGGTTCAGTAACCTAGTACCCACATAAGCCAGATGCAGAAAGTGGCACATCTCTTTGTCATTCATTTGCAGTGGCAAGAAACCCTGGTGCACTTATACACATGTATATACACATGCCATATGTATATAAAAATATGTCTATACTTATCCATATATATGTCTATACTATATCTATCCATACACACACACACACACACACACACACATATTGTTACAAAAGGCTGTTTCCTTAGGTGGGTTGCCAGTGACTAGGTATTTGCAATAATTTCCTGGGATTAGATTTCCACACATATTGTTAGGTGTGAAGGAAACTTTATTTTGTTAGGACATTTCTTTTTCTTCATTCACTTATTCATCCTCTACTTGTTAAACACTTACTTTATACTGGGAGTATCCTGGTAAATAATAGGATTTAATTTGGAGCTTCAAATTCTCCAGCTCCAGTACAGAAAGATCTAAAATATGTTCTCCTCCACAGGATGCTCTTTGAATAAATCAGAAAGGCACTATCATGTCAACACTCATTAGAAAGGCATTCTATCCAGGCATGGTGGCACATACCTTTAATCCCAGCACTCAGGAGGCAGAGGCAGGAGGATTGCCATGTGTTCAAGGCCACCCTGACACTACATACTGAATTCCAGGTTAGCCTGGGCTAGAGAGGACCCTACCCCCAAACAACCACAAAAAAAAAAAAAAACAGAAAGAAAAGAAAAGGAGTTCTAAAAAAATCTAAAGCAAAAAAAAAAAGTCATTATCAAACATAATCAAGGATAGGGATTGAAATGACTCACTCAGGCTGGAGAGATGGCTCAGTGGTTAAGGTGCTGCCTGTAAAGCCAAACAATGGGGGTTTGATTCCTCAGTACCCACATAAAGCCAGATACACAAAGTGGCAACTGCATCTGAAGTTCATTTGCAGTGGCTGGAGGCTCTGGTGCACTCATTCTGTCTCTCTCTGCTCACAAATAAATAAGTAATATTTTTTTATAAAGTGACTCACGCTTCTTACACGTAAAGATGATCACAGTGGGCATTTTTCACCCACTAAAGCTGCACATTGGTAGATTGTTGCTCATAGCCAAAGAGGGGGAGAGAGTGTGTGTGAACACATCACTGAGAGAAAAAGCAAGTACAAACTCTGTTCTATCTCTGTGTGCTATATTTGTTGTTCTGCCTCTATTCCACATTTCCTTCCCTCCATTTCTTTCTTAGAAAGAGATCTATTGGTTTCACACAAATCTTCATTTCTCAAAGCCGAACTCTGGTCAGAGGTGGCGAGGTGTGAGAGAAGACAAGTGGTTGAACACAGGGCAAGAGCTAGCTGCCTCCCTTCCCTCTTGTTTTCAGCTGTATCCCCACAGTAGCAAAGAAACATCTAAAGGGAAAGAATTGCCCAGTGCACACAGGCTTAAGATATGTCTAGAATTGTAAACTAGCTCTCCTCACCTGTTTTCTCAAGCTTTGCCTCACAGAACCCAGCTGTGTGTCTTGTAGATCGAGGCCTGGTCCGGCCCAATCCATTCTCATGCCATCCCAGCTGCTCTAGTTCTTGGTACACAACGACCTGAGGCTGGGGCTGGGAAGATGGCTCAGTGCATAAAGCATTTGCCACATAAGTGTGAGACTCGAATTAGGATCCCCAGCACCCGTATAAATGCCTGGTGAGCATGGTAGCCTTCCCACAACCCCAGAGTTCAGGAGGAGAGGCTGAACAGAGGCAGAAGATCTCCTGCAACCTGGCTAGCCAGACGAGTGGAATTAACAAGCTTTGGGTTAAATGAGAGACTCTGTCTCAATAAATGTGGAGAGGAGGAATCAAGAAAGACACCTGACATCAACCTCTGGCTTCCGCACCCACATGTAAGCACACCTGTAGCCACATACATATGAACATGAACACACACACACACACACACACACACACAATAGACATACATTCCCCCGCCTCCTGCAAACAAAAGGACTTTGGACTGATTTCTGACATTTTGGAGGGAGAAATACTTGGAGAGCAAGCATCATGATTTCCTTTGGGAAGTACACCTGTGTCCATGACCAGGCTTCAGGGAACCCAGAAGGACGGCTTAGAGCTGTGAGTGGTTTCTAGAGGTGAGCAGACATGGCCTGTGGCTTCAAGGTGTCGACTAGAAGGGAGCTCTGCCCAACCTCTCTTGAGCACATAGAGTTCTTGTCATGGCTTGCTTGCTTTGGAATGCATAAGAATGTCCTTTGGGGCTGGAGAGATGGCTTAGCGGTTAAACACTTGCCTGTGAAGCCTAAGGACCCCAGTTCAAAGCTCAATTCCCCAGGACCCGTGTTAGCCAGATGCACAAGGAGGCACACGCGTCTGGAGTTCGTTTGCAGTGGCTGGAGGCCCTGGTGTGCCCATTTTTTCTCTCTCTCTCTCGCTATCTATCTAACTATCTATCTGCCTCTTTTTCTCTCTGTCACTCTCAACTAAATAAATAAAAAGGAATGAAAAAATAAAAAAAGAATGTCCTTTGCTGCAGAATAGAATCATTATTCTGTTAGAAAATGGCAGGCCGGTGGGCAAGGGACTTACTGTTTTTACCTGGTGCCCAACAAGGAAGCTGCGGTTAACGTGGGTTGGAGTATGCTTGTGCTTGATGTCACTGTGCATGACACAGAAATGTGCTCATGATAAAACCCTGGGCGCCCAAGTTTGTACTTCCAGGACTCAGGGTTGAAGCTTCAGAGGCTGGGCTGGAGGGATGGCTTAGCAGCAGTTAAGCCATTTGGCTGCCAGGTCTAAAGGACCCAGATTCAATTCCCCAGTACCCACGTAAGCCAGATGTGCAAGGTGGTGCATGTATCTGGAGTTTGCAGTGGTTAGAAGCCCTGGCAGCCCATTCTCTGTCTCTCTCTCTCTCTCTCTCTCTCTCTCTCTCTCAAATAAATAGATGAAATAAAAAATTTAAAAATAAAACTTCAGAGGTTGCTTATGGTCAGTGCCTGCACAGTTTGGAATATTTTTGTCGCTGAGGGACCTCATATAGAGTGCTATAGAGGGAGCCTGTCTTTGCCTCCTGAACACTGAATGAGGCAATTTCTTATGATCAACAGCATACCAAAATTACCTTTATTATATATCCTTATTTTTTTTCATGGAGAATCATAAAATGTGTTATCACATTGTATGACTTTCATTAGTTCTTTAGGCTGTAATAACACAATGATAAAGAAACATTTCATAGAGAAATTAGCTGTGTAGTGGTAAGAACAATTAGACTTTTAAAAAACACACATAAAATATTCTTGTGAATAGAAAGGCAGGATTGGGGGCTCAGTGGTTAAGGCATTTGCCTACAAAGCCTAACAACTTGGGTTTTGATTCCCCAGTACCCATTTAAAGCCAAATGTACGGTGGCACATGCATCTGGAGTTCACATGCAGGAGCTGGAGGCCCTGGAGTGCCCACTCTGCCTACTTGCTAATAATTAAAAAAAAAAAAAAAGGCAGCTTTTGTTTTCCCCCTTAAGAGATGAAATAGTCACATAGAGATTTAAATTTTTTCTTCTGTCTTCTGTGTTCTGTGAGTTGAAACACTGGTTTTGGAGCCTTTGTCATTCAGGGCTCCTTGCTAGACCCTGCCCTGCCATTGGCTTTTCCATCTTAGGCATGGCCCATGGACGTGGGTACCAGTCAAAGCTTGGGAAGAGTTAATATGCTCGTTGTCCTATGCAAATGGAGTTCAGAGCAAAAATAATGTCTATCCTGCCACTTGCCATATAGTTTGGAGAAAATTCACTTTTGAGCCTTGGTTCATCAGTTATGAAATGGGTTTCATTAAGGCCTAATTTTCAAGACTGCTTAATTTTTTTTTTATTTGAAAGAGAAAAAAGGGCAGGTAGAGAGGGAGAGAGAAAGAGAAGGAGAAAGATAGAGAGAGAGAGAGAGAATGGGTGCACCAGGGCCTCTAGCCCACTGCAAACGAACTCCAGATGCATGTACCACATTGTGCATCTGGCTTACATGGGTCCTGGGGACTCAAACCTGGGTCATTTGGCTTTGTAGGCAAGTGCCTTAACCACTAAGCCATCTCTCCAGCCTTCGGGGCTGCTTTTATTTTTTTAACCGTTTTTATTGACAACTTCCATAATTAAAGGCAATAAACCATGATAATTCCTTCCTCTCCCCCACTTTCCCCTTCATAAGTCCACTCTCCATCATATCCCCTCCCCTTCTCAATCAGTCTCTCTTTTATTTTGTTGTCATGATCTTTTCCTCCTATTATTAGGGTCTTGTATAGGTAGTACCAGGCACTGTGAGGTCATGGATATCCAGGCCATTATGTGTCTGGAAGATTGCATTGTAAGCAGTCTCACCCTTCCTTTGGCTCTTACATTCTTTCCACCCCCTTCTGCAATGGACCCTGAGCCTTGGAGGGTGTTAGAGAGATCAGAGCTGCTTTTAGATGAGAGCAGATAATATATGCAAAGCTTCCCACACTGTCCCTGGCACATGAAAGATACTCAGTACATGTTTACCAACGGAACCCCTTCTCTGTACCCCTTTTCTCAGTGTGAGCTTTCCTGGGGGGGAAAAGAGAGGTCTGTGAGATACTCTTCTAGGGTGAGCACAATGATGTTGGAGCTTCAAAAGGATGAAACTCTTTCTCTTACTTTCAAATTGCAAATATAGTTACAGTAAAATCTTTACTAAAAGGAGACTTTTCTGAAGCTAGGTGTGGTGGTTCACTGCCTTTAATCCCAGCACTGGGAAGGCAGAGGTAGGAGGATCGCTGTGAGTTTGAGGCCGCCCCTGAGACTCCATAGTGAATTCCAGGTCAGCCTGGGCTGGAGTGAGACCCTACCTCAAAAAAAAAAAAAAAGAAAAGAAAAGAAAAGAAAAGAAAAACCAAAAACTAACTAACTAACTAACTAAATAAATAAAGAGACTTTTTCAAGTCTTATGTCTCTGTTATCTGACAGACAGAGGCTAGAATACAATGACGTGAAAGATTTGCACGTGGTTTTGTTTTCATCGTTGCTCTGCAAAGAGCCTTGCTCCACAGTACTGAGCGCTTGATGTGTGCATGTGGATATCTTATTTCAAGAATTTCAAAGCTGCTGACTTAGGTGAGGCACTGCTGACACCACTTCCCCCCTCGCTGGCTTAGGGCCCTTTCACAACTTGTTCTGAAAGCCAGCAAATCCCCCTCTTTTCTCCCTTTCCGCAAAGCCAGAATTTCTAAAGACCAGGAGCTAAATATCACCCAGATTGGTTGCTGCTGCTGTGGAAAGCAGGTCGCCTTTCCGATGTCTGAGGAGTTGGACGATCTTTGTGTGCCTATCACGTTTAACCCGCAGTGACAGGGTGATTGGCAGCCTAACAGCTGAGCGACAGCCATTTGGCCAGGAGTTCAAACCCCAACACGAGGAGCCATAGCAGGATCCTGGTTTGATTTGCTGTGGCCACGAAGTCTGAACCGCCAAGTACAGAGGCGGAGGCAAGGGTGACAGCTGGTAGCCATTCTCGTCAATAAAGTTGTGACGGTTGAGATGTACAAGCAACCAGAGCCTGCTAATTTCATAGACTTTGAGCCAAGTGCTTAGTGTCAAAACCAGCTATGGTCAAGGATGCAAACGGTTGTGAAGGGTCCCTCAGCAGCAGCTGGCTCCCCCTTCATTCTTGTTCTTCCTGGCTCTTCCTGGAGGGTAAGAGGCAGGTGGAGTCCTGCTTTCCAGGAATGGTCCAGTTTGAGGAAAAGGACCCTTTAACTTTTCATTTTTCCTAACTTTGCAACAGTCAAGTTTATTAAGCTCTAGTTTCAATACAGTAAATTCAAGCAGCTTGATATGACCGGGCCAATGTATACAATCAGGCCACCTTCCATAGCTGAGAAAAAGGACATTTCCAGAAAGCTCAAGCCCCCTTTTCCTTTTTATTTTTTTTTTTCCTAGTCACCCCTTCCTACTCCACAGTTTTGCTTTTTCCAGAGTGTTCCATTCATGGAGTTATACGCTGTGCAGGTTTTCAACCTAGCTTCTTCCACTTAGCAGATGGCTTCTGAGAGTCCTGTGTGGTGCTGTGTCTATCCGTAGCTCATTCCTCCCGTTGCTGAGCAGAATTCCAGCAAGGTGGGCCACAACTTTATCCATTCACCAGCTGAAGAACATTTGGGTTCTTTCCAGTTCTTGGTTATTATGAATAAAGTTGCTATACCTCCTCCCTCTCCCCCCCCCTTGTATCTTTTAAAGAAAAAGGTACAGGAAAGTAAATAATCTTGCCTTATAGGAAACCAGAAAGACCTGAGCAGGACCCCGGAGGGCTGAAGGTAAAGCTCAGTGAGCAGTGCTTTCCTACCACGCGTGAGGACCTGGGCTCTCCCTCAGCACTGGAAACACAAATCCTACAGCAGGGAGTTATGTCTTGATTAGCTCACAGACTTGCTATTTTCTTAACATACTTCTGTATGGTAATTTATACAGTTTGTACAAAGCACTATTCCTCACTAGAATTCCCGTAATTCCCCTCTGAGGAATCTGACTCTGATACAGATGGTTGCCACGGAACTTTCTGGAACCAGGAATTCCTAGCCCCTGACCGGTTGTTTTTCCTCCAGTTTCTCAGCATCCTGTCTGTGTGAAATATTCTGGTAGGTGTGTTTTGGGAATGGTCACAAAAGCAACATGAGCTAGGGAAATAGCTCACGTGGTAGAACGTGTACTTAGCATGATCGCCAGCACCACATAAAGAATTCTTGTTCCCAATCAAATGAGTACACTCTCATGCGGGACCAACTGGTAGCTCTGCCCTAGGCTTGAGGTGGGCACTGAACTGGCCAATGAACCTGTACAACCATAGGAACTCTGTGCCCTAGGAAGCAACTGTCAATCCTTCTTTGGAAGCAGGCAGGACGTAAATGACAAATAAATCCAAGCCAGGCGTGGTGGCGCACGCCTTTAATCCCAGCACGCGGGAGGCAGAGGCAGGAGGATCAGCATGAGTTTGAGGCCACCCTGAGACTACATAGTGATTTTCAGATTAGCTTGGGTAGAGAGAGACCCTACTTTGAAACACCAAAAATAAATCAGAAATCAATCCCGCTGCAGGCTGAATGAGAATGAAGAGAATGGAGTGGCAGTCCCTAGATATTCAGAGGGAAAGGCACATTCTCCAGATAGACATGTTCTATGGCAGGCCAAGAACTGATTTCGAGTGTAGGAGGAAAACCTCCTGCCTAAGGATGTACCCTAAGCAAAGCTATTGCCCAGGCAAGACTTCCTTTGCACTCTGCCAAAGGTTAACTGGGATAATGGCTGGCATTAAGTGCCAGAGAATCAAAGTGGAGAACGCTGTCATAGGCCTGAAATTATTGCTCTGTTTTGTGTGTTGGAGATAGAAGCCAGAATTTTTGATGTGGTGTCAGGGGCGGAAAAAAGTGTGTCTGCGAGATTATGTCCTTTAAGGAAAGGATTAGACTTTTTTTTGTTTGGTGCAGCTTTTAGTAGCATTTGTCCGTGGGACCTCCCATCAGTTGGCCTTTTTCTGTTCTGATAGGATGGCAGCTGACCAGCTGTCACTCTGGCCAGAAACCACTCTGGCTCCTGTGAAGGCTGCTGGCATGGCCAGGATGGGAAGGCCTGGCTTTTGTGCCTCATGTGTGTGGCTTCTCTGCCAGGTACAGTGGCAGCCTTTGCCGAGGCCTTTAAATGGGCAGGAGAGGTTACCCAGCCTGCATCATTCACCAGGAAACTTGCCAAGACAGGGTCCTTGCAGGCTGGGACAGTGTTGGGGGCTGTCTTCTGGGTGGGTCACCACACACCAGGCCAGAATCTCTGCCCTTAGCCACTGAACTGTGGGACCATTAGGCCCTAAGAACATGAAAGAATGTGGGCAGAACTGAGTTCAATTTATAGAGGAGAGAGAAGGGGCTATCATCTTAAAATATTTAAATAAATGGCTAAGGATGTAGCCCATCTGGTAGAGTGCTTGCCTAGCATGCATGAAGCTCTGGGGTTGACCCCTAACACCTTACAATCAGGTATAGTGAATGGTGCATGCCTATAATCCCAGGACTTGGGAGGTGGAGGCAGGAGGATCAGGAGTTTCAGGTCATCCTTGGCTACATTGTGGTTCAAGGCCAGCTTGGGCTACATGAAACCTCCTTTAAAAAAAGAAAAAAAAAGGGGCTGGAGAGATGGCTTAGTGGTTAAGGCATTGCCTGCAAAGCCAAAGGATCCTGGTTCGACTCACCAGGACCCACCTAAGCCAGATGCACAAGGGGGCGCATGCATCTGGAGTTCGTTTGCAGTGGCTGGAGGCCCTGGTGTGCCCACTCTCTTGCCCCCCTCTCTCTCTCTTTCTGAAATAGATAAATAAAATACATTAAAAAAAGAAATTTTTTGTTGTTGTTGTTTCTAAATAAGTGAGAGAGAGAATTCACGAATTCAGCCTTTATGACAAAACCACTTGGATTTCATCCCTGTCTCTGTCACTGTCCAGCAATGTGATGCAGCAAGTCACTGACTCTCCCTTTGCCTCAGTATCACCAACTGTGACATGGGAATAATAGTGGTCAGTACCACTTAGGATTAAATGAATGAACTTTTTAAAAAAATATTTTATTTAGGGCTGGAGGGATGGCTTAGCAGTTAAGGCATTTGCCTGCAAAGCCTAACCACTCATGTTTGACTCTCCAGATCCTGCATAAGCCAGACTCATAGTGACCCTCAGTCCTGGTATTCATTTTCTGTGGCAGCCATAGCAAATTACCACAATCTGGATGGCTTGAAACAACAGAAATGTGTTTATTCTCCCACAGTTCTGGAGGTTAGAAGTTCAAAATAAAAGGTATCAGGTGATTTCTAATGGTATTTCAGAAGAAAAATCAATCAATCTCTCTTCTTTCTCATCTCAGGCTGATTTTGAACTCACTATGTAACCAAGGATGACCTTGAACTTCAGATCCTCCTGATTCCACCTCGTCAGTGCTGGGATTAGTGGTGTGTGCCATTATTCCCAGGCCCATGCCTCATGTAAAACTCCTCCACACATGTGCTGTTCTATGTCTTTAAGTGTGTATATTCTCTGGTTCACTTGGAGCTCACCATGCCAACAGCCTCTTTGCTTGACCCCTCAGACATTTAAGCTTCCTGGGTGCCCTGAGACCATTTGAATTTGCAACACCTGCTACCCATTTTTCTTCCTTTTGCCCGACAATCCGATGCTTTTCCATCTGACTTGAAGATGGTCTAGTGAAGACTTGGCTCAGTTCTTCTGGAAACTATGCATAGCTTATAGAGTTCAGTCTAGCTTTGGAAGGGCTTGACTTCTCTGAGAACTCTTCTCCCACTCCCCCCGGGATTGCTTTATCTCATTAAACTGGAAAGTTAGGTAGCCCATGCCCTGAAAAGCCACTATTGTCTCCTTTGTACAACCCTACCCCCAAATCTGGTGTTTGATGAGCATTTCTGCTGCTCACGTTCATAATTTTACTTTTCCATCTTGTCACTGGTCTAATTTTTTGAACCCAACTTAACCCATTCACTTAAGATGAGTGATTTGGGGGCTGGAAAGATGGCTTAGCAGTTAAGTTGCTTGCCTGCAAAGCCAAAGGACCCAGGTTCGATACCCCAGTACCCACATGCACAAGCCAGATGCAAGATGCACAAGGTGGCACATGTATCTGGAGTTCGTTTGCAGTGGCTGGAGGCCCTGGCGTGCCCATTCTCTCTCTCTCTCTACACACACACACACATATATATATGTATATATATATCTGCCCCTCTCATAAATAAATAAATAATAAATAAAATATTTTTTAAAAACTTCAAAAAGAAAGATGAATGATTTTATTTCTCTTTCTTGGTTGCCTTCCATGTCTCCGTTTCTCTAATCTTGCCCAGATGATTCTGTCACCAGGACACGCTAGAGTGCTTGACAGTTTTGGGCCCTACTTTGAACTCAATGGATTGACCATCTTGCCTTATTTAAGTTTCTCTCCCTAGTTGGACTAAATCTCTTGCCCTGCTTTTTAGGCAAAGCTGGAGGCTAGAGGTGCAGACCTCATCTAGCTTGATTAGGAATATTCTGTAAGTGTTCTGTTTGGTTTTTGTACTTCAAATACCTCACAAAAATCAATATTTTGATGACTGAAGTGTAAATGAATAGGAAACATGAAATAAGTTCTTTTTTCAATTACCTGAGTAGAAATTCTATGTGTCTCTTTCTGTTGGGAGCCTAGGAAGAGTGACCCAGGACTTGCTAAGCTCCCGGTGAAGCAGCTGTGGCTCCCTTGAGATTGCTGTTAAATTACCATTGTTCCTTGTTTAATGAAAGATTTTGAAATAGGAGGAGATGATAGTCTGCCATCTCAGCTCTTCTCAAGGGAGACCATCTCGCTAGCTCCGAGTATGCTGAATTGGGTCCAAGAACTCAATAAGGAAACAGAAATATGTTTGTGCCCAAGGAATGAGCTCTTCTTTCTTCCTTTTCATTTTAGTTCCTGCTTTTGTGTTATTATTACAGCACAACAAGTGAGTTTGGGCCAAGCAATCTGGAAGAGCAGGTATCTTGCCTAGTACCCTAACTTGAAGAGTTTACCAACCAAGAGAAGGCAGGAGAGGAGTAAGGGAATCCGTCAACAAAATTCTAAAAGACTTCAAGCCATAGTTCTTGACTTCTGCTTTCTTCCTTTTTTCTGAATTTTGTTTTTGCTACTTGGTTGTAATGCTTTCTGTGTCATAATAAAAAATGTAAGAATGCCCCATTAAATTTTTATCTATCCTTTTGGCATTTGTAGTAATAATAATAACAACAACAGATGGTCTTATACACAATGACTAGCTCAGAGAAGTATGTTTCTTCTACGCATATATTTATGTTTAAGGAACCAAAGTAGCAATCTAAAATGAGGGTATACTTTTCCCAGAAGCAACATTACCAAACATTTATTTGTGTATTTCTTTTTGATACCCCATCTTTATCATGTTGTATATTCTGTCTTTACAACAACTTTTCAACTTTTTACAGTTTAGGTATGTCTCATAATCCGCCAGTCACCACATTTCCAGATTATCATTGTTGGTTGTATTGTATTTGGCTGATTCTACCGTCGAAATCTAAACTAAGGATGGTAAATAGGTCTGGCATCTCTTTCCTTCTCCAAATGATTGGTAATGATTACTTGGAACCAGAGCTCTTCATAATTCATGCCAGTCTGCACCCAAATTCAATTTCAGAATCTCTTAGAACTGGGCTTAGACATGCTTAAAATCTTCCTGTGGGGGCGGGGGGAGGGGTCTGGTGTCCCTTCCAGGATTAAGAACAGTTCATCTGGAAGCAGTGCCTCATACCTCAACCCAGATCAGCTACAGGGTCTCCTGCGGAGCTTGTTCAAAACACAGATCACCCCGCCCATCCCAAAGTTCCCATGCACTAGGTTGGAAAGGTCTCGAGAGCTTGTATTTCTTACAAGGTCATGCTGAGCGTCTAGGTGGGGACCCGCATTCTGAGAATGATGGGAATCACTGTGTCGAGAAATCTGAAGCTGACTTAAAGGCTAAGTGGAAAAGAGACATGACTGATTAGTCCTGGAGGCCATGGTCAGGGGAAGGAGGAGCAACTGTACTGGTTGCTCCCACTGTTGAGAGACCCATCAATTGACTGCCCTCCGTGACAACGTGGAAACAAGGTTACTCCTGGAATCATTCCCTGTTCACAGGTCATCTCACCCACATTCTGACAATCGGCCTGATGGCCTGACTGCTCAAGGCCCAGCCAGAGCTAGGAGCGGCTCTGCTCTGTCTGGCACAGGGCTCCTCTCTCACATCGCCTGGATGAGGAGCTTACTTTCCTCTAAGTGTGAGCCATCTTACCCAGTTTCCTGGCTGAGACAGGGCAGTGAGCAAAGCCAGGAATCTCTGAACACGCCCATGTAAATGGCACGTCAGGGGAAGGTATGAGGACGAGGAGAAGGGAGCCACAGGGCGCAGACAGGGAACCACGCAACCCCTCTGGCTCTAACGGTGCTGCTGGGCCTCTAAGTCCTCGGTTGTCTTCCCTCAGTTCTGCAGGCCTCTCCTGAGGAGAGAAAACGTCCAAGTTCAGAAGCCAGACCCAACAATGGCGATGCAGAGGCTTCAAACAACTCCCCTGCTGACACTGAGAACAATGGGTGAGTTTGTTTTTGTTGTTGGTGGTGGTTTTTTTTTTTTTTTGGACAAGTCTTAGGGCTGGCCAAAAACACTTGATAAATATACAAATTATATATATTGAACTCCTGGCTCTGCCAATCCAAGTGCTGGGCTTATAGGTGTGCACATCTATACCTAGTTTAGACAGCCAGGACTTTATACTCACCAGGCAAGCACTCTACAAATGGGTTACATTCTCAGCCCAAATTGGTGAGTCTTATCCATGAGTTCCCTCTTGTGAACCCAAGTGTTTTATTACAGTAGACCATGTAGTATGTTATGTTATTTTAGTGAGCTGGAGAGCCACAAAGGGTTTCCATTCGATTCTCCATGACAGAGGTCATGACCCTGTGGACAGCAGTATTTCTTTTCCAAGGGTAACCTGAACACAATCTTGCTTTGGGGTTTTTGGTTATGGTAAAAACCTTTGACTTGACCCATAGATAAAAGAAGTGGTTCTCAGGCTGGAGAGATGGCTTAGCGTTTCAGGCGTCTGCCTGCAAAGCCAAAGGATCCCGGTTCGAATCTCCAAGACCCATGTAAGCCAGATGCAGAAGGGGGCGCATGCATCTGGAGTTCGTTTGCAGTGGCTGGAAGCCCTGGCGTGCCCATTCTCTCTCTCGTTCTCTCTTTCTGTCGCTCAAATAAATAAATAAATTAAATATATTTAAAAAGCAGTGGTTCTCGACTGGGGGCAGTCAGTGTCCCAAACACCACCATGGAACATGAGGAGGCAATATCTAAAGACATTTTTGGTTTGTTGCATCTGTGGGAGGAAGTGTTATGTTACCAGTACCAGTGGGTAGAAACCAGCGAGGCTGGCACGTGCCCTACAATAACTAGCACAGCCTCTTCCAACGAAGAACTGTCCAACCCGAAAGAACCATAGACTTAGGAAAACGTAAGAAAGGAATAGTGTTTCCTGTTTACCCATAAGTTTTTGTTAACTATAGCTCAAAAGGACTGGAGCAGAGCCTGTCCAAGGCCATGGTGTGTGTGGTGGTTTGAATCAAATGTCCCCCATGGTCTGAATGTTTGGTCCCCAGCTGCAGGCAGTTTTGAAGACGGAGCCTTACTGGAGGAGGTGTGTTATTGGAGAAAGGGGTGTTATAGACTCCTCTGCCTTGCTAGAGTTTGGCTCACTCCTTCGCCGCTGTTTTCCACTGGTTGGATCAGAGGTGATGCCCAGCCTCTGCTCATGCCATGCTGCCCCCTGCCATCAGGAAGCTTCCCCTCAAGACTGCAAGCCAAAATAATCTTTCCTCCCATCAGCTGCTTTCAGCTGGGTGCAAAGAAAAGGCAGCTGCCACAGTGTGCCGTGTCAGTGGACAGCTGCCCAGTGCAAGTCTGACAAGACAGCGACTCTGGCTCAAGCCAGCCCAGCCTTGCCGCGACAGCACTCCCCAGAGACGTGAGGAACTCTCAGGGCTGACCTCTAACATTTCTTCTCTCAGGAAAGGCTTCCAGGCCTCATCAGACAGGTCACCAGGGGGAGAAAATAGTTACAGGAGAGGGTAGACCACCAAAAAGGGAAGGTCAAACCCAGAATAATGTTTGCATTTTATATTTTGCTCCAAATTGATTGTGACAAATTTTGTCAAAGAAAAGTTTAGTCAAAGATTTGGAGAAAGATGGAGGATACTAAGGAATTCTTTGTATCTTTTCGCCTGGAAAAAGAGGCAGTCTTGATTTGTAATTTTAAAAATAATTCTCAATTGTTTGAGATTTCTTAATATCTTGGGGACCTGAACATTTAAATACTCAATACTTTAGTGGTCTCAAATGGCCACAGCAGATGACTCCAGACAACTTGCCTAAATAGTCAAAACAGCTCACTGCAGAGCACTTGAGGAAGAGGCCTCTGCCTTCTGCAGAGTAGCCATGCCTAGACTTCTGACGTGGCAGAAGGTAGTCTTGGGTGGGCATTGCCCACTCCATGGTACAGATGGGTAAACTGAGCCCGGTAACAGCTAAGATAGGTAGCTCCCAAATGCTGGTCCGGAAACTAGTGCTGCGGATGTGGACATGTGCTTGCCCAGTTACATGCAAGGTTTTGTGTTTGTTCCCTGGCACTGCAAAATGTAAAACAAAATAAATAGGAAAGAGTTGAAAGGTGGGCTGGAGAGATGGCTTAGCGGTTAAGTGCTTGCCTGTGTAGCCTAAGGACCCCAGTTCAAGGCTCGACTCCCCAGGACCCATGTTATCCAGATGCACAAGGGGGCGCACGCGTCTGGAGTTCATTTGCAGTGGCTGGAGGCCCTGGCACGTCCATTCTCTCTCCCTCTATCTGCCTCTTTCTCTGTCTGTCGCTCTCAAATAAATAAATAAAAATAACAAAAAATTTTTAAAAAAAAGAGTTGAAAGGTGCTGGGTTGGGTATGTCAAGTTCATCTATTGCTGACCTCTATCAGTTATTCAGGACATGACCGAATCATGGAGTGTCACACAGAGATAGGGTACAGGTGTGAGGTTTGAATCCAGATCTTTCTCCAGTAACAACTCATATTCATTAATAACTCCCTGGGCATGGCACAAAATGTTTTAATGCAGTAAACTCTTTGAAGCACATTTTCTAATTTCTAATACTATGGTATGCTACCCTCAGGCCGCCTCATCCACACTTTTTTTTTGTTTGTTTGTTTTTTGAGGGAGGGTCTCACTCTAGCCCAGGCTGACCTGGAATTCACTATGGAGTCTCAGGGTGGCCTCGAACTCAACAGCAATCCTCCTACCTCTGCCTCTTGAGTGCTGGGATTAAAGGCGTGGGCCACCACTGCCGGGCCTCATCCACACTTTTAACTAGTAAATTCTACTGTTTTTCTAGGCTCCAGATGCGAAATGATTGATTGGTGCAGACCTTGTGTTCTGTCCATATTGCGTCTTCACTTGTCATCACTTAAATCTTACATCATAATCAGTTGAGGAATACCCCTGGATTGGCATAGAACTGCCATTCCAGCACCCAGTTTCTGGGAGGAAGCCTACAGCTTCTCAGGAAAGGTGTCCTCACCCATGGGTAATAGAGTGGGTCAGACTGGAGGGAAGGAAGCCATCCTTGAGTTGACAGCGGAAGTCTGTGGTTGGGGTGTTGAGTTTCTGCCTCACTTCCTACCTACCGTGAGGATCGGATGGGAACAGTCTTTCTAGGTAGTGGGACCGTGTTCTCGTGAGCGCGCTCCTCCATGATCATGCTGGTAAGTGCGATAGTAAGGATTACACACCTTCATTGAATTCGACTGCGTATGGCAAAGCTCTGCCAGGCTTTGTATGTGACAGGCTTCGGCACAGCCAGCCTGCTGTCCAGTAAAAGGAGCCCACAGGAAGGAGACGGGCGCTTTCAATGATGCTGCAAATGTCTTTACGCAGCAGCTTGTAACACACCCCGGAGCAGCTTCTTCTTTCCGGGCCGCTTCCGAGAAGCTGAAACCTTCATGATGCACGCAGGCAGCCCGAGCAGAGCTGACACCTCACAAGAAGGGAAAGCGGGCACGTACTTCTCTCCCGCGTCACCCTTGCGGCTACGGGGCTCGGAGCCGAGGGCTGACCTCAGAACCGATGAGCCAGGGAAGTGGCCTCCCAGTCAGCAGGGCCGACCGCAGGACAGATTTTCACGTGGCCAGTGAAATGCAGACTGCCACATAGCTTGACAAACACCCAGCACCCTGTGACAACACCAGGCCACCGAATGGCACAAATCTTCCAGCCAACTACTGCGACTGTGGCTAAGCCAGTGTCCTTGCATGTTAGAGGACCTTCCACGGAACCAAAGGGAAGGTGGCTGTGAGTGGTATGGGGTGGTGGGGCCGGGGTGGATAGCAATATATTTATTTATTTATGAGTGAGTGAGAGAAAGAGGCAAAGAAAGAGAGAGAGAGACTGGACTTGTCAGGGCCTCAAACGAACTTCAGATGCCTGTTCTACTTTGTGCATCTGGCTTACATGGGTCCTGGGGAATCAAACCGTGGTTAGGCTTTGCAGGCAAATGCCTTCACTGCTAAGCCATCTCTCCAGTCCAATAGTAGCCTTCTTTTATGAGGTCTTTGGCGATAGCCCTGGGTTCAAACCTTAGTTCAGCCACTTACAGCCACGAGGTGTTGGGCTGGTTCCTTCCTCCCTCCGAACACAGCGTCGTTGAATACAAAAGAGGAATACAAAAGGGATAGCTGGAGCTAATCTAGGCAAAGGAGCTAGCATAGTTCCAGCACAACAAATGTCCAGTGGAGTTGCTGGCTGTGGTGATGACAGTAGTAGAACTCAGTGGTGATACAGTACACAAGAAGTTCCTGAAGGGACTGGAGAGATGATTCAACAGTTACAGGCACTTGCCTGCAACACCTGATAGTCCGGATTTGATTCCCCAGAACCCACTTAAAGCTGGATGCACAAAGCGGCACGTGCATCTGGAGTTCATTTATAGTGGCAGGAGACCTTAGCATGCTCATACTCTCTCTCTCCCCCTCCCTGTCTGCCTCATTCTCTCGGTCATTCATAAAATAAAATAAAAAGGTTCCCGGGCTGGAGAGATGGCTTAGTGGTTAAGGCGCTTGCCTGCAAAGCCTAAGGACCCAGGTTCAATTCCCCAGTACCCACATAAGCCAGATACACAAGGGGGGGGGGGCGATACATCTGGAGTTCCTTTGCAATGGCTGGAGGCCCTGGCATGCCCATTCTCTCCCTCTCCCTCCCTCCCTCTCTCTCTCCTTCTTTTTCTCTCTCAAATAAATAAATTAATTAAATAAAGTGTAAAAATAAAATAAATAAAAGGTTCCTATAAAGCTAACCTTGGAGGAAAGGTCAAGATCTCTCTGGTTAACTATAGAATTAGGGTCTAAAATAATCATCAAGGTTTCCAAAATTTAGCATCTTTGAATCATGTTCATTCTTTGCTCCAACTTGAGAGCCAAACTTCATTTGTGTTCCTGGCTGAGATCTCAGGTTGGCTTTGGGCCTGGGACTCACTCTTGCCAGCCTGGCTGGGATGCGGCTAGTACACCCATGGAGGAGAGCCTTCAGAGCTTTGTTGATTGGTACTCTTAAGATATTTAAACTCTTAATTGGTCACATTCATTTTGTAAGCCTTTTGAAGCTAGAAACCTTATCACCAGCTGAAAGGAGCGTCAAGGAAAAGTCTGTTTTGAGTTATTTTTTTTCTTTGTGGATTTGCTTTTGGCTGTACATAAATATTTATCTGAACGATTTCAACACACCCTAAATCATCAGTGGCCCTTTTGTAAAGGACCCTTTTAGAAGATTTCTGTACGTCAAGAATGTCAGCAATCTCTTTACAGTCCCAGATTCCAAGGACCAGGGGCCTCCTTTCAAATATTTGGAGCTATTTGGAGGTTTTGAACATGTCTTTTGTTTTTTCAATTTCTGTATATCTCTTCACACTGTTCCTTCTGAATAGGATTACTTGATTAATCCTTTCTTTAGCTGTTTATATTTTTAACCCATCCTTCAAGGTTTCAATCCGATGGCACCTCCTCCAGAGCCTTAGGGCAGTATTCCCGGGCAGGAGAAAGAGAGGGCCGTGCCTGAAGACTGCCGATGAGTCAAAGTGTATGTATGGGGTAGGGAGTGGGGAGATGGCTCAGTGGTGAAGCACTTGTGCCGGTGTAAGGATAAGTGTTCATATCTCTAACATTCATGTCAGTGCCAGGCGGGCATGGTGGCCTGCATGTGATGCCAGGGTTTGTGGGGGGGAGGGCAGGGCAGAGCATCCCTGGGGTAGCTGGCTAGCCAGACTAGCTGAGTCACTGAGCTTTGGGTTCAAGTGAGAGACCCCGCCTCAGTAAATAACACGGAGAGCAATTGTGAGAGCCACCTGATGTCAACTCTGGCCTCCACATGCACACTTGCGTATGTGCACGCGCACCCACCTGCACCCACACACATATGAACATCTACACACGCACACACATACACGCGCAAATCCAAAAGGAAGAAAAAGAAAGCACTACTATGGGGTAAAGCTGATGGGAGCCAGGATATGGGAAGCCTAAGAAATTGGGCAATGGGGGCTGGGGAGAGAGCTCAAGCAGTAAAGAACTTGTCTCACAGAGGACCCGAGTTCAATCACCAGCAGCCATTTATAAATGTGTGTACAGTGGCAGCAGCCTAAGGAACAGACAGGAGGATCCCTGGGGCTTGCTGGCCAACCATTCTAACTTAATTGGTTGAACTCCAAGCCAACGATAGGTCCTGCCTCAAAAAGAAAAGGTGGCTATTAGATGCAGACAATTTTTGTTTTGGCCTATATAACTCTTTTTTTTTTTTTTTTTTTTTTTTTTTTTGAGGTAGGGTCTCACTCTAGCCCAGGCTGACCTGGAAGTCACTATGGAGTCTCAGGGTGGCCTCGAACTCACGGCGATCCTCCTACCTCTGCCTCCCGAGTGCTGGGATTAAAGGCGTGCGCCACCACGCCCGGCCATATATATAACTCTTTAAATTAGTTTCTAGCATATAAAAATGGAAAGATTTCACATAATGACCCAGATTTCTGATAGCTTTTTACAAATTGGAGTATTCGCTGCTAATGCGCTGGGCCTGTGGAAGTCTTCTGTAGTCCCTGCCTGCTGGTCTGTCTGTCATCGTGTGGCCCTGGCAATGTGTGCAAGTGACTCCTGCCCTCTATGTTTTGGGGTCTCAGCCAGGTACAAGAGACAGTTTAGGCTACAGAGTCTGGAGCCAGACTGTCTCTATTCTAGGTCTGTGTCCAACAGCTGAATGATCTTAGGCAAGTACTGTGATAATAAACCATGATAAACATTTGGAAGACTATCTAGCATATGGTAACTGGACAAAAGCATTAGCTGATATCACTGAATCCCACAAGAGATAATAAAGTCAAGAGCTGAAAGTGTCACTCATTTCTGTGTCACTCACAGAGTCTAGAATTTAGGCTCTCTGGCTATTGACCAGCGTAAAATAGTCAGTGAGTGATTACGTGTCCCCTTGTTCTGAAGAAATACTTTCTAGTTTTCTTCACTTTGACTTGAAAGTACAATTTAATTTTTCATGAAGGCAAGAGCTGACTTCCTCCAAAAGGCAACAATGCTAGTTCAATAAGGAGATGCTGTCAGCACCCTGTCATTTTTCTGTAGCAGGTCTACCGTCCAAACTCAAGCCCATGTTTGGAACGATGCCTCTTTTCTTTAGGAAGTTCAGCCGTTGGCAGGTAGCTGCTACCTGTGGCTAATATCTCAGGTTTAAGGTCAGTTGTAGAGACTAGGACATGGTGAAGTTCAGCGGAAATGAAGTCAGAGTCATGTCCGTGTCCTGACTGTTCTGTTTCCCCATGGGAGACAAGGTTTTGAGTTTAGTACCTCAAAGCCAATTCGTGGTTTCCCAGTATACCTTACATGTAGGTGTAAGTCACAATATCGCCCCATGCAGGCCTTCAGTATGGTCCCTTGTAGACAGGAGCGTTAGTGGCTTGGTTACTTTATTCCTAAACACTGTCGCTGTCAGCATAGCTGCTCGGCAAGATTGAGTTCTTTCTCGCTGGAAAACTTGCACATCCTACAAAACCACATTCAGTTCAGTTTGGATAAATCTAAAATTGAGTGATGGATCCAGGATTCTAAAAAAAATAAAAGAAAATAATATTTCTCTTCCATTTTGTTTATTAAGATGTCAGATGGCTCTCTTCATTTAAAGGGGGGGGGGAACAATTTTAGGAGGCTGGAAAGATTTCTCCGTGGGTAAAGCGCTTGCCTGTAAGCATGCACACCTGAGAATCTATTTAAATGCTCCAGGGCTTGGTGGTGCGTGTCTGTAGTCTCAGCATTGGGGCGGGGAAGGCTAGAATTCCCAGGCCTTGCTAACCAGCCAGTCCAGCTGAATCAAACTGGTGAGCTGTAAGTTCAGCGAAAGAGCTTGTCTCAACAAATAAGGCGAGAGACAGAGAAGGAGGCTTCTGGCTTCTACAGGCCCATGCATCCGCACACGTTCAAGCACACATACGCACATGCGTGAGCACCACACACATATGCAAAAAGTAACTGGGGGGCTGGAGAGATGGCTTAGTGGTCAAGGTGCTTGCCTTGGACCCAGGTTCGATTCCCTAGAACTCAACGTGTGACGCATGTGTCTGTAGTTCATATGCAGTGGCTAGAGGCCCTGGCATGCCCATTCTTTCCCTCTTTCTGTCTTTGTCTTTCTGCCTCTCTCTCAAAAAAATAAATAAATGCTCTTAAAATATCAATAAATAATAATAAGTTTTAATAAGTGATTTGGGATGTGTGGGGTTGCATGCATGTATGTGTGTTCACATGTGAGTGTATGTGTTCATATGTGTGTCTGATATGTAGAGAGGCCAGGGGTTGATGTCAAATATCTTCCTTACTCATTCTCCATCTTAATTACAAGGCAGGGTGTCTCAGTTGAACCCTGGGCCTCACAGAATGCCTTTGGATCCCTCCCTAGTACTGGGATTCCCAGCAGGCCACCACACCTACCCAGCATTTACTTGGGTGCTTAGGACTGAACCTGAACCCTGAACTCCGGGTCCTCACACATGCACAGTAAGTGCTTTACCAACTAAACCATCTCCCCAGCCCACTTTTTTTTTTTTTTTTTTAATAAGCCTCTACTTTTCCTAAAGAAAACTCAGGGGCTCCAGAGATGGCTTAGCGATTAATATACTTGCCTGCAAAACCAAAGGGCCCACGTTCGATTCCCCAGGACCGACATAAGCCAGATGCACAAGGTGGTGCATGTGTCTGGAGTTCGTTTGTAGTGGCTGGAGGCTCTGGCACGCCCATTCTCTTTGTCTCTCTCGAATAAATCAACAAAAATATTTTTTTTTTAAGAAAAGGAAACCCAATATCTCTTTAGTTCTCTCCCTTCCTACCTGCCACCTTTTCTCCCCTTCCTTCCTCCCTCCCTTCTTTCCCTCCTTCTTTCCATCCTTTCTTTTCTTTCTCCTTATATAATTAATACCTACATCTCTAAAGGTTTGGTTTCTTTCCTAAAAGGCAATTCCGAGTAATGACAGAGTTTGGTAAATCTTTCCATCTCTTGTTTCTTTCCTACATTGCCCATTCATGAGCACAGGTTAGAGATTCTGGACCCTCGGCACCGTGTTGCTTCACATCCTCAAGACCCTTACCATAGTCAGGCTGGGAACGCGTTTCTGCCAAAAGTAAATATTGAACCTAATTTGAAGAATGAGAGAAAGAAATTCAAGTGAATATTATTACAAGAAGCAATATTTTTCCTTCATGTAAAATGCATTTTATATGTTTCATTATCAACACTTAAAAATACTAACTTCGAGCTGGGTGTGGTGGCGTACGCCTTTTAGCCCCAGCACTGGGAAGGCAGAGGTAGGAGGATCACCATGAGTTCAAGGCCACCCTGAGATTACATAGTGAATTCCAGGTCAGCCTGGGCAAGATTGAGACCCAACTTCGAAAAACCAAAAAATAAAAATAAAAAAAATACTAACTTCGTACATCTCCTAACTTTATTTTATTTTCTCCTTTGGGTCACAAGGAAAAAACTAGGAATGTTACAGCCCCACGTTCATTTTGTGAATCATGGCAGCTGGCTCCTATTTGTAGGGTACAAATACACAAATACATTTTCCATCTGTACTGTGCCATCGCTTGAAGAGAAACCTGAGCAAGGGTTGCCATGAAGGCTGTGAACAGGAGCGATCACAGTCTCTCTGTGTTCATCCTCGTGACTTCGCAGACTTTTCTGCTTCATCAGTAAGCCCAAGCCGGGAAGGGGGTGGGTGCATTTGTTCTTTTCATCTGAATGGTGGAGGTCAGACAGCGAGAGCAGCACAGAACCTGGGGAACCAGCGCTCTTGCGACTGCTGTGATTGGAAAGTAAATAATAATCGGCCCCTGATAGGGTGATTCTGGTTGTCCAAGATCAACACAGTCTGGAGTCTCGGGGAAGGAGTCCTTCCCCGCTCCCACCAGCTCCTCCCCAGAGAGCCCTTTATGTCAACAAGCACAGCCTGCCTCCTGGCCCGCTCCCAGCACTCAGAGTCGGCCCATCATTTCTGGTTGCTTTGCAAATATCTTAATGGGAAGTGGTTCAACACCACCTATGGGTTAATCTTAGGGCTTCTGCCTGGCAGCTGTTGGCTCTGTGGACCACATGGCCTGCCGCTCTCCGGTGGAGGAAGCCAGGCTGGCGTTGGCTACCTAGCGCCAGGTTGAGGCATCTTTGCTTATTGGATTTATGGACTGGCAGGAAGCACCTTGCTGTCTTTTTATTTTTAGTCTGTTCCGTTTGGGAGGGTGAGGCTGTTAGGGTCAGATCCAACTGTGCCTTTTGCTAGAAGGCAGGGCAGTTGTTTACATTATTTTCACCAGCGTCAAGCATCCTCCTTCCCCCTAAACTCATGCTTGCAAGAATCTGGAGTTTGTAGAAAAGTAGTGACCTGCGAACGATGGAAGTGGCATTGTCCCCGGAAGAAGATCCTAGCCAGCAGGGAGGACGCATACTGGGAGCCGTGGCCTCTCTTCACCTAGGAGCTCAGGAGCTAACTAGCTGGTGATTTTCTTGGCACGCTGCCTCGGCTGTTCTGAGCCTCCCACGGTCTTCTTTTGTGTGTCTTGAGGGCTCAAGCATGCTTCTGTGGGTGATGTGACCAAGTTGTACCCCTCTAGATCTGCGCTCGCTGACAGTGACCACAGTGACAGTGACTCTGTAGATTTTTAAAAATATTTTTATTTATTTATTTATTTGGCAGAGAAAGAGGGAGAGAGAGAGAGAGAGAGAGAGAATGGGCACGCCAGGGCTTCCAGCCACTGCAGATGAACTCCAGTTGCGTGCGCCTCCTTGTACATCTGGCTAACGTGGGTCCTGGGGAATCGAACCTGGGTCCTTTGGCTTTGCAGGCAAATGCCTTGACCGCTAAGCCATCCCTCCAGCCCGACTCTGTAGATTCTTGATCCTTCTTCATCCATACCTGTCCAACTTCTCAGATGTGACATTGCTCATTTGTCACCCCCACTTTTTACTTTTAAAAATTTCCTAAAATGCCCCTCTGCTGTTACACCCCTTCACCACAACCTACCACTTCTTCTTTTTCTCCTCCTCCTCCTTCTGCTTTTTTGAAGTAGGGTCTCGCTTTAGTCCAGGGTGACCTGGAATTCACTATGTGCTCTAAGGGTGGCCTTGAACTCATGGTGATCGTCCTACCTCTGCCTCCCGAGTGCTGGAATTAAAGGCGTGCGTTACCACGCCAGCTCATCACGTGCTTCGTGCTTCTCTTTTCCTGACCTGAGACTTATAAGGAGAAAACAGGGTTCCCTTGTTACCTTTTGTGGGTTTGGTGGTGAAAAGAACATCACCAAAAGAACTGGAATATTAAACTCATCTTTCTCTGGCTCACTCAGACAATGACGTCAACCACCCTAGGCCGCATGAACAGGATGTGGTGAATGGTCTCTGAAGTTTCCTTTCTCTGCACAAGTCTGTGCCCTGTCCTAATTCACTCTTTAAAGCAGTAAAACTATAACTCAGGGCTGGAGAGATGGCTCAGCGGTTAAGGTGCTTGCCTGCAAAGCCTAATGACCTGGGTTCAGTTCCCCAGTACCCATGTAAAGCCAGATGCACAAGGTGGCACATGCATCTGGAGTTTGTTTACAGCAGCTGGAGGCCCTGGTGCACCCATTTTTTTCCTCTCTCTCTCCTCTCTGCTTGCAAACAAATAAATAAATAAATATTTTTTTGAACTATAACTCAAAGATGGGCCAACCCACAAATTACTTTAAGACTCTACCCAAGCTGGACTAGGACTCACGTGCCTGGAGTCCCAGCTGTGTGGGAGGCCAAGGCAGGGATATTTCTTGTGCCCAGGAGTTGGAGACCAGCCTATGCAACATAATGAGATCCTATCTCAAAAGCAAAACCCACCCAAGGGAGAATAAAGGTTTCAGGAAAGAAGCCACTGAATACCTCATCACTATCTTCTCCCTTGAAGTTTCCACTTTTAGAGATTTGTCTTTCAGAGGTACAAAATCATCAAAAGTGAGTACAACACTTCGTGTTTTATGTCACGTTTTTAACCCATTTACATGTCTTGATTTAGTCCTTTTAAACTCCTATTTTATTTATTTATTTATTTTTGCCTAAAAGCACAAATGTGATTGCTTTTTCCTAGCTCAGCTTGAGTTTTTATTTACATTTTGATGATGAAGAAATGGCAGTGCTGATTTTACTTTGGCAAGTAAAAATGTGGGTTACCACTTACATGTGAATTTCACACAGCAACCAATAATTTTTCATATAAGTATTCTTCACGAAGTATTTGAAAATACTTAAAGAATTATTCATTGTTCATCCTAAATTCAAATTCAACTGCATATCATGTATTTCATCTGACAACTCTCACCCAAGTGGTTTGGAAGTAATATCACAAATATTTATGCACAGAGCATGTGTATGTATCCTGAAGTCTGTTGCTAAACCTTCACCAAGTGTTTGCAGTGACCAAGGCCACGGAGACCACTCTGAGGCGAAGATGGAAGTTTTTATTCAGGGAGGGGGGTGCACGAGATGCCAGGACTGACTCTCAAGAGCGGAGCAGTCAACTTGGGATCACAGACAGCGAACTATATTGAACTCTTCAGTTCGGGGAAGGTGAGGAAGGGGGAAGGACTCCTTTGTTCTTTACATTAGCCATAGAGTGTGAGACCACAAGTGACCAGGTGGGAGATAAGGGGGCAGGAAACCTAGACCTGGGGCATTGTTAGGCAAGGAAGGGATGATGGCTGGATGGTTTCTTGAGGAATGTGGATGACCCACTTCCTTATGTCTCTGTTGGTCTCCTGCTGTCCTCAGTGACTCCATTTTGTCCTGACCTTACACTCTGGCCTGTACATGTCATAGCGCAGGAGTTTTTACTCATTAGAAACTTTCTTTCTTTCACCAGTTCAGTTAGCGACCCAGCCTTGAACTCTGTATGTAACAGAAGATGGCCTTGACTTCTTATCCTCCTGCATGAGTGGGATTATAGGGGGGCGTTGTCCAGTTAGATTGTTAGGCAAGTACTCTGCTATCTGAACTATGTGCCCAGTTTCCCTTTAGGAGCTCTTGTAAACATATTCAAAGATGGATTCCTAGCTATTTATTAACTTGACTCAAATGTCACTTTCTGCAGATAGTTCATCTAATTTCCGACTTTCTTCCAATACTTTCTGCCCACTTTCTCCATGTTAACCTTCATCTTTGTCACTTCTATTTAACATGCTATGGTTTTGTCGTTGTTGTTGTTTCAATTATTATCTGCCTCTAGAATGTGGGTCTCTGCAGAGGAATGCCAAGCCTCCTTGTTCCATGCTATATACCCAGTACCTGGAGAGTAGAAGACAAATTGAAAGGTGCTCGTGAGATGAATGAATGATGTCTGGGAGGCTGTGGAGGAGCTGGTATTACAGCAGTCATAAATCTTTTTTTGGGCGGGGGTTTGAGGTAGGGTCTCACTCCCATCCAGGCTGACCTGGAAGTCACTATGTAGTCTCAGGGTGGCCTCAAACTCACGGCGATCCTCCTACCTCTGCCTCCCAAGTGCTGGGATTAAAGGCGTGTGCCACCACGCCCGGCAAGTGCATATATCTTAATCTTGGTCCATAGACACAGTATAGGTTAAAGGTCAGGTCAAGGGTCCAGGGATACCAGGAGACACAGCAGAGTTTCCTTTAATCCACTGCCTGCATATTTTCTAGAACTTAATGTTAGTTGCCCCAGGTGTCACTCATTAAGGTCCCAGATAAGCTGGTGTGACGGAAAGTGTCAAGGAAAAAAAAAAAAGCACTGGGGACACAGAGCTCAGGCTCTGTGTCTGAAAGATCTGGTTTGCATTCTGTGCCACGTGCACAACCTACTCAGCAGCCCGGCTCCCACTTCCTGCTGTGAGCAGGGGCTGTCTGGGGGATCCACATCACTAGCCCTGATACCAGATGGAATGAGGTGAACCCACAAGTGGTCAGTACAGGCCCATGACCCTCCTGCTAACTCCCCTAACCCTCCACCTGATACTGAACCCTGGGTCAGCCCCCCTGCCGTGCTGTGGCCCTCAACACGCGGCCCTGCATCTTTTGGGGACACAATGCCCTTTATCACTGTTGTCTCTAGTAGTCCCTTCCTGGGCCTGCGTCTGGGCTTTCTCTCAGCAAGCTTTCTGAGGGGCTCTCCGCCGAGTGTCACTTTTTCCAACAAGGTAGGCGTTCTCAGCAGAAGGAAGAGAAGCCTTCTGCACCCCCCTCCCCCAACCTTAGACTTCTGCATAGTGACAGCTGCCTGGAGTAGAGTAGTAAAGCGGGGGAAAATACTGAGAAGCAGCGAGAACGCATTGACTGGCAAATTACGACTGCAGGCGCACGGTGGGGAGAAGCAATGAGGCAGACAAATATGATCATCTTGAAAGGCCTCTTGGGATTTGGGAAATTAGCATAAGTCCATAAACCTAACTGGTACTAACTCAAAGCAATGGCGTCATGAAACATTTATCAGTCCTTTTGAGCCTTTCTGATGAATTTATCCTTAAGCCATTTTCTAAAACAGAAAACTGTGTGTTTTAGAACAAACACATATTCACATAATTAAATATAACTTGCACAATCAACTCATTCGGCGACAATATTGATTGGGGTGGGATATGGGAGATGCATGCAGGCTTTTTTGGTTTTGTTTCTTTTTTAAATAAAAAGTTACCAAGCCGGTGTGGTGGCGCACACCTTTAATCCCAGAAATCAGGAGGCGGAGGTAGGAGGATCACTGTGAGTTCCAGGCCAGCCTGAGACTCCCTGGTAAATTCTAGCTCAGCCTGGGCTAGAGAGACTCTACCTCTAAAAACAAAACAATAATGATAAAAAAAAAAAATGTTATCAAACATCAAATGAATGACACAAACAAAAAAAAAAAGGTAGCCAAGCTATGGGGTTCATTCCTGTTTCCCTGTTTTCCACCACAAAAAGCTGATCTATTCTCCATGGTTACTGTTGCTTTCTCTTTGGTGCTATTTGCATTTCCACACTACCACATGTTAAAACTCAATAATAATGTTTCCCCTCTTTAAGAATCAATACATATCAATAAGAAAAATAAGGTACCTTTTGTCAAAAATATATTTAAAGATTAAAAAGACTGATACTATCCAGTATTGGAGATATGATGCGAAACAGGACCTTTCACACTCATGGTTATATGTTAATTTTCTGGGGAAAAGTTAATGACGGAAGTGAAAAAGCTAAAGTAGGAAAAGGATTTTTCTTACTCTTAGGCCCAACAAATTTATAGCAAAGACTTAACATAGGGAAATAAGTAGATATGCACTCAGAAGTAAATGCACTGAATATTTAATGATTCCTTTATTTGTAGTGTGAAAAAATTGGAACAAATTAGATACTCAAAAATAGGGGCTGAAAAGATGGCTTAGTAGTGAAAGGTTCTTGCTTGCAAAGCCTACTGGCCCAGCTGGGTTCCGTTCCCCAGCCAACCATGTAAGCAAGACACAAAGCATGCACAAGAGTCTGGTGTTTGTCTGCAGTGGAAAGAGGTCCTGGCACTCACACATACATGTGCAAAATGAATGAAGTTTTTAAAAATTAAAAAATAGATCCAGGTGTGGTGGCGCACGCCTTTAATCCCAGCACTCGGGAGGCAGAGGTAGGAGGATCGCTGTAAGTTCAAGGCCACCCTGAGACTACATAGTGAGTTCCAGGTCAGTCTGGGCTAGAGTGAGACCCTACCTCAAAAAAACAAAACAACAACTACAAAAAAATATTAAAAATATGGGAGGCTGGGGCTGGGAAAATCGCTTAGTGGTTAAGGTATTTGCCTGCGAAGCCAGATGCACAAGGGGGTGCATGCATCTGGAGTTCATTTGCAGTGTCTAGAAGCCCTGGCATGGCCATTTTCTCTTTCTCTCTGCCTCTTCCTCTCTCTCTCTCTCTCTCTCTCTGTCAAATCAATAAAGAAATAAAGTATTTTTTTTAAAATATGGGAGGCTGGAAAGATGGCGTAGCAGTTAAGCCACTTTCCTGAAAAACCAAAGAACCTAGGTTCAGTTCCCCAGGACCCACATAAGCCAGATGCACAAGTGGCACATGTGTCTGGGGTTTGTTTGCAGTGGCTAGAGGCCCTGATGTGCCCATTCTGTCTGTCTCTCTATCTGCTTCTTTCTTTCTTTCTCAAGTAAATAAATGAAATATTTTAAAAATATGATTAGTGTATTCACTTATAATAATCAGTCAATGCAGTACTATATAATCATAACTATGGTAGTATCCATGTACATTTGAATATGTGTGTACTCATAAATATATGAAATGAAGCTTTTAACTATGAAAGGAAGATTAAATTATAGAATATCATTAAACCATTAGTTTTTCTATTTTTTGAAAAATTTAGGGCTAGGGCTAGAGAGATGGCTTAGCCATTAAGGCACATGCCTGCAAAGCTTAAGGATTCCAGTTCGATTCTCCAGGCCCCACATAAGTCAGATGCACAAGGTAGAGCATGTGTCTGGAGTTTGTTTGCAGTGGCTAGAGGCCCTGGAGTACCCATGCTTACTCTCTCCCTCTCTCTGTCGCTAATAAATAAATAAATAAATAAAATCTTTAAAAATTTTATAGGGTTAGAGAGATGGCTTAGCAGTTAAGGTACTTGCCTGCAAAGCCTAAGGACACATGCTTGACTCCCCAGATCACATGTAAGCCAGATGCACAAGGTGACACATGCACAAGGTTGCACATGTGCGCAAGATGGTGCATACCTCTGTAGTTTAATCACACTGGCTGCTGGCCCTGACATGCCAATTGTGTCTCTCTCTCTCTCTTTCTCTCATAAAAAAGAGGCCAGTCTAAAAGCTGGGTATGGTGGTGCATGCCTTTAATCCCAGCACTGAGGAAGCAGAGGTAGGAGGATTGCCATGAGTTCAAGGCCAGCCTGAGACTCCATAGTGAATTCCAGGTCAGCCTGGGCTAGAGTGAGACCCCTACCTTGAAAAACCGAAAAAAAAAAAAAAAAGAAAGAAAGAAAGAAAGAAAGAAAGAAGAAAGAGGGAAGTCTGTTAGGATTGCTTCAAATTTTTTTTTTAACTTATTTATGCACATGTGTGTGTGCCAGGGTCTCTTGCTGCTAAGGAACATCTGTCCAGCTTTAATGTAAGTAGCTGGAGAATTTTTCAAGCAAGCACGTTTATTTATTTATTTATTTGAGAAAGAAAATAGAGGGGAAAAGAGAGATTGTGTGGGTATGCCAGGGCCTCCAGCCACTGCAAACTGTAGATGCATTTGTCACCTTGTTTGTGCATCTGGCTTTATGTGGGTACCAGAGAATCGAATCCAGGCTGTCAAGTTTTGTAAACAAGTGCATATATATATATATATACATATATATGCATATGGTAAGATTTAGCAACAGTACCTAGCTCATAAAAGTCAGGGAAGAGGGAAGGCAACACTGGGTATCCAAATGTGCTCTCAACATTTACACCTTCAGGCCTCAGGATGTTCTGAATCCTTATAAGAACTAAATAAGAGAGCCTCGGATATCCAATGAAGGTTCTCCACCTATCTCTCCAGTTTACTTGAATATTACTAGTGCTCAAATGAACACAGGCTCTTCCACAAAGGAAAGTGTCCTCTGAGGTCATTCCTTAAATCTCTTAACTTACCTTCTTGGCTTAAAGGTACTGAAAGCACTTCCAAATATACTCTTTAAAGAAATATTCATCTTTTGAGATACTTTTCTATGCATGTAATATGCATTTAAAACTATGGAGCTTGGGCCAGAGAGATGGCTCAGTGGTTAAAGGCACTTGCTTGCAAAGCTTGATGGCCTGGGTTCAACTGCCCAGTACCCATGTAAAGCCAGATGCACAAAGTGGCACATGTTCTTGAAGTTCATTTGCAGAGGCAAGAGACTTTGGTGTGCCCGTACTCATTCTCTCTGTCTGTCAAATAAATAAATTTTCTTTAGAAAGAAAGTTGGGGCTGAGAGATGGTTTGGCTTCATTTCTTTAGGAGCAATTCTAAGTTGTAATTGATACAAGATAATAAATAATTTCCTAACTTAGTAAAAGGTACACAGAGAAGTCAAATTATGGGAAGCTTGAAAAATGAAAAAATCACAGGATAGTCAATGTGTCTTGACTCCCATCCAAGGAAAAAATAACATTCTAACCCTAACGTTGAAAAATCCAGTCATCAGACAAATTTGATTCAGCTGAGTGAGTCCCTAAAGCACCCCTTTCTACCTCTGATGTGATTCTGCTGTGCACTTTGGTTTGCCCTGGTCTACACACCCCATTGCTGACATATGGTCCAGCTAGTGAGCAAGCACGGGGCCAAGTTATGCTACTTCTTACAAAACCACACCCTGGCATTGTGCTTTTCAAATATAGCTCTCATAAGATTGGTTAGAGAAAGCTGGAGAAATAAATGATTTAGCCTTTAAAGAGCTTGCCTGTGAAACCTAAGGACCCAGGTTCGATTCCCCAGGGCTCACATAAGCCAGATGCTGAAAGTGGCACATGCTTCTGGAGTTCATTTGCAGTGGCTGGAGGCCCTGATGCACCCATTCTCTCTCTTTCTCTCACTCTCTTTCTCTCTCAATGAGTAAAAAAAAATATTTAAAAGGACTGAAGAGATAGCTTAGCAGTTAAGGTGCTTGCTTGCAAAGCCTAAGGACCCAGGTTCAATTTCCCAGTACCCAGGTAAGCGAGATGCACATGGTGGCGCATGTATCTGGAGTTCATTTGCAGTGGCCCTGGCACACCCATTCTCTCTCTCTCTCTCTCCTCCCTCTCTCTCTCAAATAAATAAAAATAAAATATTTTTTACAAAAGATTAGTTAACCAGGTGTGGTGGCGCATGCCTTTAATCCCAGCACTCGGGAGGCAGAAATTGGAGGATTGCCACAAGTTCGAGGCCACCCTGAGACCACATAGTGAATTCCAGGTCAGCCTGCGCTAGAGTGAGAGCCTGCCTCAAAAAAAAAAAAAAAAAAAAAAAAAAAAAAAAAAAAAAAAGACTAGCTAATGTAACTGAATGTGTCCCCCCTGCATTATTAGCCCCTCAACTAACTGACAAATTGAATTTCGGAGCCAGTGAAGTTGAGGCCCAAATCCTGGGCCACAGCGACTTCCCCTGTGCCGCCAGCGCTGCATGACAGAGCCAGCTGGCCTCTTGGTCTTCCTGCGGACAGACGGAGGGAGAAGCCTGCCTTCTCAGCAGCGGGCTCCTGGGGAGCCCGGCTCCCCTCTGCCCCTCATCAGGTCACACAGGGATCCTGGTTTAAGAGGGGGGATTTAGGCATGCATCTCCTTGGGGGCTTTTCCAGGGCAGATGCCCAGCAGAAGGGCTCTCCACAGTGGCTGGGATTGCCATCTCCCCTAGACACACAGTTCAATGAGCTGACTGCAATGAGCCGCTGAGCCTGCAGGCAGTCTACCCGAGACACGAGCTGTGTTTCCAAGAGCACAGAAGCCCTGGATATGCGCGGCGACTGGTGAGTGAGGAGAGACAGCGTCCACACTGCGCCCCTCCCCCACTCACTGCCAAGGATAGAATTATTATTATTTTTTAAAATTTATTTCTTCAGATTCAATATAGCAATATCATACTCTAAGCATGCACAAGCCCTTAACTGTTAGTCATGTAATTGTCAAAATTTCCCAGTTCTAAGAACTCCTCTGCACCTGTCTAGCCAAGCCAGGATCCAATCTAGTAGGTGATAACCTACATAGCCTCAAGCTGTTAAGTTTAAATCTCTTTTAATATGGAAGAGTCCCTTTCTTCATGACACATTTTAAGAACTTGGGCCAGTTCTACCATAAAACACCTCACCTTCTATGCTTGTCTGTTTGCTGCCTCGTCGTTTTGTCTGGCTGCTCCCTGGGCACACTCCTGTGCTTTGTGTGGTACCAGCTGTGTCCAGTCCGTGACTCACAGGCCTCATCCAGCCCAGGATAACTAAGATTCCGGTCCACCACAAAATTGTGAATTTACTTTAAGCATTATGAGATTTGATGTGTGTGATAAACGGCATTGTGTGTGGCTCTTGAGTGGGAACTTTGTAGAAAGAGAAATGACAGTGTTACATTACAATACCAAAAGGTCAGACTCTCCTGGTGGACTATGAGATAGAACTAAAGCCTTGATTAGAGTCAAGTCTGCATTGAGACCCCAAGGAAAAAAAACAAGCTTACGTACTGACTACTGTTGAATACTTCATGTTTCTGCTCATCACAAGATGACTTCATGCTGGCATGAGCGGTGCTGAGACTGGGCACGGCTTCAAGTAGTGCCCTATTGATTTTGCCCACATGCACGGCTCCTCTTGTGACCTAAAAAAAAAAAAAAAGGGAGTCTGTATGTGGGACTTTAGGACAATGGATTGCCCCGGCCAGCGGGGCTTCAACGGGAGCACGGACCCCAGAAAACCTGGAATGAAAGGGACAAGAGACACAAGGAACCGACAGCAAGACAGGAGTCTGATCAAGCTGCCAATTTTAATTTTTCTCAGGGTGCCTCTTATGCAGCAGAACAGGGAAGTTTGTCAACAGTTTAGGTATTGCTACAGTTCCGTTTCAATAGGATAAGGTTCCGGCCCCAAAGGCACAAGATGTTTCACAGGATAAGGCCCCAGCCCCAAAGCCATGAGATAACGACTTTCTCATTCTTTATGGGTTACATTATTCTTTTTCCGTGCATGGGTTAACAACTGCAGACCTTGCGACTTTCCAGAACAGACAACTTATTACAAAATGGAGTCATTATTTAAGATGGAGGTACTTTTGCTTTCCTAGTGTCCAGTGGTTCCCCACAATGGATATCCTGGTTCCATCACCCATTCGTCTTACAATAATACCAGTAGTTAGTCATAGTCTGATTCAGCAATTTTCCCCCAGCCGCTCCATTTCCATAGTCAGCAGGTCACGAGCCCCCATGGCTTACTAGTTGTGCTAAGAGAGGATGGAAAATACAGTCAGCCCCACAGCTCTTAACCGTGTCACCTGAGACAACTACACACATGTCCTGCTCGGTGCCAGCACGCATGCAGTCAGCAGTCTTATTGTCGTTAGGACTAGTCTCCTCCTTATTTCAGTGGTGACGAATCCCACTGCACTGTCCACTCATTGCCAGTCTCATTTCTCTAAGGAAACAAAACAACAATGACAGATTTTAGGTTTGGGGTAGAGTCACCGAGACAAATGATTTCTTAACTTTATTCTACCTAGTATAAGAGAGAAGTGAGGCGAGTCTGTCTTCCATACAACAATGAAGAAAGCTAATGGGGGCTAGAGAGATTGCTCTGTGCTTAAAACACTTGCTTGCAAAGCCAAAGGACCCAGGTTTGATACCCCAGGACCCACATAGGCCATATGCACAAGGTGGCGCATGCGTCTGGAGTTCATTTGCAGCAGCTGGAGGCCCTGGTGCGCCTATTCTCTCTCTCTCTCTCTCTCTCTCTTTATCTCTCTCATAAATAAATTTTAAAAAATGAAATATATTTTTAAAAATCTAATGGAATCTCTGGGAAAGGAGTTGAAACAATTAAACATTTGAAAACTAAAATTGACTTGTCCCATGTCTTAAAGAGCAAGTTGGATTTTTTTTTTTCTAAAAAGGACTATTCTGATCAGTGTTTCCCAAACTGTGTGATGAGGAACAACCATCCATCAGTACAGTACATGGGAAAAGGGTCCAGTGTTAAAATAATGTCTAGGAAGGGGCCTCATTCTTTTCCTCGCTTGGAGTTTCATTGTGCATGTGATCAAATTAAAGTTCCTGGAAATGTTCTCTGGAAGTAAATCTGCTTAACTTTCCAGTTTGTCTGTCTGTGGACACTCCTTCCTTTATTTCCTGTCTTTTGAAAAGCCGAGTCACACATATAAACACTGTATTAGGCTGTCTTAGATTCTTCCAAAGGCTTGAATGAAGGGGAGGGTCCACCTGGTGATCCCACCCTGGAGAGAGCCTAGAGGCCTCTGTCCTGGCCTTTGGCTCCTGAAAAGCCACTTACTGGAGTGAGCTACAGCAGTTCTCAGGGGCTCCAGTTTTCTTGTTGGGCAGGAAAGGTAGAAAGAAGGGACCAGGCAGTTATTCAAGAGCCACATGTCTTTCCCAGACGCTCCCCAAAGCTCATCCAGACTTCTTGAAGGTTCAGAATGCACGTGTCCTGTAAGTGTCCCATAGCCACCAGACTAGTCTAGAATGCACAGCAGTGAGTCTCTTGGGCCAGTGCTCAGATGCAGTGTGGGCCAGCGGAAGAGAACTGGGGCCCAGAAGAACAGGGCTTCCTTAGTTGTGCTGGTTTTCACTGGGATACCTGGGAAAATCCTTGAATCTTGGAACCTGTTTCATCCTCAGTGTGATGAGTACAGTGATATGCTTAGCACAAATGTGAAGCTCTTTAGGAGCGTTTTAAAAATATTTTATTTATTTATGAGAGAGAGAGAGAGAGAGAGAATGGGTGTGCCAGGGCAGCTTACGTGGGTACTAGGGAATTGAACCTAGGTCCTCAGGCTTTGCAGCCAAGCACCTTAACCTGCTAAACCATCTCTCCAGCCCTAAGAGCATTTTTTAAAACTATAAAACGCTATACAAATGCCAGTTCATTTAATTTTATTATTACAGATGTGTTTACCAATCTACATGGTCTCATATTGGGGGGGGGGCGTCCACACAACTTGTAACTTGTCTAATATTTGTTGAATAATTATTGTGTCCCAGGCATGGAGGAAGTGTTGGTACCCGATATAGAACACAGCAGTAGCAGTCCTTAATCCTGTGGACTTACATTCTATTGTGGAAGGCTTATAATGAACAAATATACAGCTAAGTAATTATAGTCCCTCCTGACAGGTCCTCATGTGATATTTCAAATGGGCATGTTGCTTATAATCTACTCTAAGAAGAGGTATTTCAAAGACAACATCCCTAAGCAGTTCACATGTATTGAAATGAATTTGTCAGTTAGGGAGTGGGTTAAGGGTTAGAGAGATAACTGAATGGTTAAAGCACTTCCCTGCAAAGCCTAACAACTTGGGTTCAATTCCCCAGTACGCACATCGAGCCAGATGCACAAAGTGGCACATGCGTCTCGAGTTTGTTTGCAGCAGCTAGACACCCTGGTGTACCCATTTTCTCTCTGTCTTTGTTATCTCTGTCTCTCTCTCTGCTTGCAAATAAATGAATTAGTTAAAAAAAAAATTTAAGCGTGTATTAAAAATGTAGCACCGTGCCAAATGTGGTGGTGCATACTTTTAATCCCAGCCCTTAGGAGGCAGAGAGAGAACTGCTGTGAGTTCAAGGCCAGCCTGAGACTACAGAGTGAGTTCCAGGCCAGCCTGGGCCAAAGTGAGACCCTGCCTCAACAGCAACAAAGTCGCTCCTTAGTAGTAACTTATCTCAATTCTCTCATTTTATAGCTAAGGAAAGCTAGAAACCAGGATGCTAGAAATTTATCCAGGGTCCCATGTGTGTGTGTGTGTGTGTGTGTGTATAGAGAGAGAGATCAAGGATACCAAGGCAGAGTCAGAATATAATTTTCTTCCCTGGCCAGTGTGTGTCCATGTGAAAGGCATTGTCTTTTCGGTTAGTTTTTTTTTTTTTTTTTTTTTTTTTTTTGAGATAGGGCCTTGCTATATAGCCTGGGTGGCCTGGAACATGTAACAGCCCAAAACTCTTATCTCCCAAGTGCTGGAATTATAGGAATATGTCACCAGGCCTAGCTAGAAAGCATTGTTTAGCCCTGTGTTATCCTCATCCTTTCAAATGGGCACAACTGAGTCTTCTAAGCTTTGTTTCATGAAAAATTATCATTTTACTCGATGTTCATAACTTACCACTTCAAGCTCCTTCATCTGGTTACTTCAGGACACCCTGATCAGGCCCGCCTTAGCTATACAGACCCATCGGTATGTATTGTGGTTTTGAAAGAGTTTTCCTGCAGCAAGAACACCTTTCAAAGCATGCGCCATGTTCCCAAGGCTATTATCATGTCCTTGAGCTTCTTGAGTGATGTGAGTGGTGAATCTGCTGGTTCTCCTCTTGGTAGAGTTCCTGGAAACCTGGCACTGCTCACTAACCCAGGTGCCCTCACACCGCTTTAAAAAGGCACTTTCTGGGGTCTAGGGCTGCAGGTGGATGGTGCATCTGCTGAAACATCTAGAAACAATACCTGTGCATTTCTTCATCTTGGCCACGTCCTCTTTAGCCAAGGACTGACACAGGAAGCAATGGGAAAGCTGCATGAGTAGGCTTGGATATGACTTTGGAGGAGAACAATACTCTTACAACAGTAATCCTCCTTACTTTGTTTAAACAGTCACTTCCATGTCTTTTCTGTTTTTGAGGTAGGGTCGGTCTCGCTCGAGCCCAAGCTGACCTGGAATTAACTATGTAGTCTCAGGGTGGCCTTGAACTCAAGGCAATCCTCCTTCCTCTAACCTCCCAAAGGCTGGGATTAGAGACATGTGCCACCATGCCCAGCTAAGCCTTTTTTATTTTTATTTACTTATTATTTTTAATTTTTGTTTATTTTTATTTATTTATTTGAGAGAGACAGACAGAGAGAAAGAGGCAGATACAGAGAGAGAGAGAGAGAATGGCCGCGCCAGGGCCTCCAGCCACTGCAAATGAACTCCAGATGCGTGCGCCCCCTTGTGCATCTGGCTAATGTGGGTCCTGGGGAATCAAGCCTCAAACTGGGGTCCTTGGGCTTCACAGGCAAGCACTTACCTGCTAAGCTATCTCTCCAGCCTGCTAAGCCTTTTTTTTTTTAACACTTTATTATTTATTTGAGAGAGACCGAGGAAGAGGGAGATAGAGAGAGAATGGGCACACCAGGGCCTCCAGCCACTGCAAACGAACTCCAGACGCACGTGCCACTTTATGTATTCAGCTTTACATGGGTGCTGGGGAATCAAACCTTGGTCCTTTGTCTTTGCCGGCAAGCACCTTAACCATTAAGCCATCTCTCCCCTACCCCACTTTCAAGCCTTTTAAAACTTATGATTATTATTGCTGTTGTTTTAGGCACCCACAAGCCCAGAGTTCCCCAAAAGGCTGTGCTGTCTTCACAGAGCTTGCAGATAAGGCAGCTGGACATCCTGATTCTGAGGTAATGGTGTTTTCCTTCCTCCAGACTCATCCAAGTCCATGGGCACGCAGCCTGTCACACGCTGCTTGGTGGGGCCATCCAAACATGAAACTGTGAGTGACATTTTGAAGTCCTTGAGACAAAAGCCCAGCCTGCAAAAGAACTTGGTTCAGTAGAGAGACAGGGAGGTACAGTGAAGAGAGAATCAAAAGCCTGGAAATTTGCTGCTGAGAATAAATGCTGGCTGCTCCCTGAGGTGATTCGTCTGCGCACTCCACTCTGCAGATGGTGGAGCCTCTTTCTGAGAGAGGACCCGAGGTTCTCTGGTAGCACTTTGATATCCTGTTCGAATTCAATATGTGAAATGGAGGCGTCTCTCTGTGACTTGGAGCCCACAGCAGGCTTTGAAGTCTGATCCAATTTTTGCTGCCTACTATTTGATGTTGAAAGGATGAAATGAAGAAAATGTACAGTTTTTGCCAGTAACTCTGCTGAGCATATGTAAGATTAAAAAAACAAAATCCTTTGGATGATGTACTTAGAAATGTTAAGCAGATTAATACCTTCCTATAGGTTTTCTTGTTTCTTCCTTAAGGATAAAAATTAAGTGAAGGTAAAAATTAGCACTTGGCTGTCTTTCTGTTCTGTACTAAAATTAATTTTCAAAAGGGGTGAAGGGGACTTGAGCAGAGGAAGAGATACATGAATGAAGAAAAAGGTTTTGAGGCCTGACTCCTAATTTGCCCCTAGGAGGACACTGTCACTCAGTTTTATGCAAGACAGGGGCAGCATACAAATGTCACCAATATACAGCCAGGGCTAAGGGTCCTCGAGTTTCATGGAAGCCATGTCCCATGTCCTAAAGGCTGCTTCAAAAAAAGGTTTAAAATATTGTTTTTCTTACTGGGTCTTGCTGAAGCTCTCTGTTGCTGGGACCAACGTGCCATCTTCTGGGACATGTCATGCTGCCCAAGCTCACCACACACTGAGGTCCTGGGACAGCCTCCTGCAGACCTGGTAAGGAGGACATTCTGAGCGTGTGCTGCTCTATCGTTTGCACACTGGTGTACTTTTAAGTGAGTTGTTCGTGCAGGATTGTCAAGAAGGCAGGACTCAAACAGTAAGATGATTTAATGTTAGCAGAAAATTCAGGTTTGGGGAATCATAAAAGACCTGGAGGCAATACTTGTATTAAAAGGCAGCAGCCTGGGGGTGAGGAGGAGGAAGATGAGGACCTGAATTCAGACCCTTGGCACCTACATAAAAGCCAGGGTCAGCAGTGTGTACCTATAGTCCCAGTTGCTGGCAAAATGGAGGCAGGAGGATCCCCAGAGCATGTTAGCTAGCTAATCTAGCCAAAACCAATGAGCTCTAGGTTCAGTAAAAGGTCTTATCTTGAAAATAAGGTAGAGCCGGGCGTGGTGGCGCACGCCTTTAATCCCAGCACTCGGGAGGCAGAGGTAGGAGGATCGCCGTGAGTTCGAGGCCACCCTGAGACTCCGTAGCGAATTCCAGGTTAGCCTGGGCTAGAGTGAGACCCTACCTCAAAAAACCAAACAAAAAAAACCAAACAAAAAAAAAAAAAAAAAAAAAGAAAATAAGGTAGAATGACCCTGAAAAAGTCACTTGATGTTGACCTCTGCCCTCCACATGCATGCATATACACATGTACATGACCATACACAACACACCTACACACATACAAACATGCAGACAAACATTACACATGCACACCACATACACACACACAAAGCTTTAAATTGGGGAATGGTGGTATATATCTGAAAATCTAGCCTTTGGAAGGTGGAGGCAGGAGGATCAAGAGTTCAAAGCCAGCCTTGCTACATAGCAAGTTCAAGGACAGTCTGGGATACATGAGATCTTGTCTCAAAAAGTCAGAGTACCTACCTACATGCATACAGTGTGCTGCATGCGTTTGTGCTTATGTTTAACTTTCTGAGGAAAGAAAATGAATAGCAAAGGCCATATTTCTCCTATAAGAACCTCAAATTGGTAAACTGTTTAAAAACTTCATTTTGTTAAAGCAAGGAAATAGATATTTGAGCAGAGTAGCTCATTCAAGGTCAGAATCTTGGGCTTGGTGGTGAACAATAGCTTCAGAGGAAAATTCTTCACTTTGGGCAACAAGGTTATTTCTTAGCCAAAGATAGACATCTCACCACATGTCTTTGGGAATCAACTGTTTCTAGTCCCTTTTCTGGACTCCTCGCTGTTGAACATGGTAATGTCAGTTTCAGGCTTATGGGTGGCTATCATCAGTGCTTCCGGGAGTTCAAATATATGATATGATAGTAAAGAGGCTGGAGAGATGGCTCAGCTGTTATGTGTGCTTTCCACACAAGCATGAGGGCCCCAGGGGACCTGAGAGCACCCTGAGTTCAATTCCTCTAGCACCACATCAACAGCTGGGCATGGTCATGCAGGTCTATAACCCCAGTCCTTGGAGAGCAGAGGTCAGAGAAGTTCTCAGGTTCATACCAAGCAACATGCTCCGGAATCAGTAAGAAACTCCGTCTGAAGGAAAAACTGGCTGGTGAGCAATGGAAGGAGCATCCGACATCTCCTCTGGCCTCCACAGGGTGCAGGTCAACAGACACATGTGCCTGCACCGCAGTGCACGTACCTCAGCACACAGCACACACACATGCAAAGAAACAAAAAAAGGATATGATTAGGGAGATAGAAATTTCAAAGCAAGAAAGCTTTTTGATTTAAGATATTGATGTTACACTTAATGCCAACCTGATCTATTTTCCTGAAAGGCTCAGCTCTCAAATATTCTTCTTTGCCTGTTTTTCAGTGACAAAGTAATATAATACGAAATGGAAAATGCCTACGAATATGCTATGACCTTTAATCCATGTGGAATTTGAACTCTTAGAGATGAGAAAGGATGAGTCCATTATAGCAGAATCTTTCACATGGATAATGCAGTAAATGATAACAAAATGCCACAGGCAGTATTTTCCTTACAGATAGGTAGTACTCAGGAATAAGGTCACAAAGGTTTCAGGGACAGGAGAAATAGGAGGGCTTGGGTGAAAGATGATAAGATGAAACAGAATCCATTATGCAGCAATTGGCCAATATTCTTCTCTATTTGAATAGACAATCTCTACTTTTTAAAAATATTTTATTTATTTATTCGAGAGAAAGAAATAGGCAGAGAGACAGACAGAGAGAGAGAGAGAGAGAGAGAGAGAATGGGTGCAGCAGGACCTCCAGCCACTGCAGACTCCAGATACATACGACACTTTGTGCTTCTGACTTTACATGGGTATTGGGGAATCGAACCTGGGTCCTTAGCCTTCCAGGTAAGCATCTTAATTGCTAAGCCTTCTCTCCAGCCCTCTACTTTTTAATTGGGGTGTTTAGCACATTTACATATAATGTGATTATTGGTATATTTTGGCTTTAGTCTATTATCTTACCATTTGTTTCTATTTATCCCATCTGCACTATATTTTGTTTTGGCATTCTACTTTAAAATATATGTTCTGGGGCTGGAGAGATGGTTTAGCAGTTAAGGCACTTGCCTGTGAAGCCTAAGGACTCAGGTTCTACTCTCCAGGTGCCACGTAAACCAGACACACAGTGATGCAAGTGTGTAAGGTTGCACATGCACACAAGGGAGCGCAAGAGTCTGGAGTCCAGTTGCAGTGGTTGGAGGCCCTGGCATGTCAATTCTCTCTCTCTCATAAAAAAAAAAAAAAAAAAAAAAGGCAGTCTGTTGGACTTGCCTCAAAAGAAAAAAAAAAGATAAAATATATGTTCTGAAAATGAAGATAAAGTAAAGCTGAGTTCTACATTCAGGCCTATCTAGATTTATATTTCTGCTCTCTTGTATAGTACTAATATGTAATATATGTAATATATTAGTTATCTTTCTTATTGTTTAAAATATTTTTACTTTTTTATTTGAGAGAAAGAGAGAGTATATGAGAACACCAAGGCCTCTTGCCCCTGCAAACAAAATGCACCACTGTGCTCCTGGCTTTATGTGGGTACTGGGGAATTGAACTCAGGCCAGAAAGCTTTGCAATAAGCACCTTTAACCACTGAGCCATCCCCCCAGCCCTTTCTTATCATCTTTGATGAATTAGTTGAGATAAGGAACTTAAGGAAGAAAGGATTTATTTTGGTTTACAGTTTGAGTGGAAATATGGAAATAGTCTGTCATGACAGGAAAGACATGGGAACAGGAGTGTGAGGTGCCTAGTCACATTAAGCCCATAGTTAGTAATCAGAGAGAGATGAATTCTGTATTCAGCTAGCTAATCTTCTTCCTTTTATGTCTTTTTTTATTCAGTCTAGGCCCTTAGACTTACCCACATTTAGGACAGGTCTTACCTTCTCAGTTCAACTTCTTTGGAAAAGCCCTCAAAGACATGCTCAAACATGTACTTTATAATGTCCTGTGCATCTTTTCCTGCAATCAAAATTGGAAATCACACTTGCCTAGGGTTTACTTTTGAGCAACATCCTCCCCTCCCTAGCCTAGGTTTTTTGTTTTGTTTTGTTTTGTTTTGTTTTGGTTTTTAGGTAGTATCTTGCTCTTGTCCAGGTAGACCTGGAATTCACTATGTCATCTCAGGGTGGCCTTGAACTCATGGCGATCCTCCTACCTCTGCCTCCCCAGTGCTGGGATTTAAGGTGTGTGCCACCATGCCCGGCCTTAACCTAGGTTCTTGAATTGAATTCGTGTGTATGTGTGCCCCTGTGTGTATGTGTATGTGTGTGTGTTCATGTGTGGCTGTGGGTGCATATGTGGAAACCAGAGGACAAATTTGGGTGTCACCATCCACCTTTGTTGAAATGGGTTCTCTCATTGGCCCTGAGCTCACCAAGTAAGCTAGACTGGATGGCTAGCAAGCCCCAGAGATCTACCCATCTCCACCTCCTTAGTGCTGGCATTACAAGTGTGCCACCATGCCCAGATTTTTGTTTTGTTTTGTTTTAATGTGGTTTCTGGGAGTAGAACCCAGATCCTCATGCTTACAAGGCAAGCATTTTACCATCTGAGCTATCTCCTCAGCCACTTGAATTAGTCTTGACCATCCAAAGCCATGATGAAACGTAAAGGAAGCAAGAATGAAATGAAACTGTACTTGAGTAAGCAAGCCATAGAGGGGTTTCAAATGCAATTCTAACAATCCTAGGACAAAAGAAAACTCTCCTTACAATTAGATATACTAATAGAACAAGTTCAAGTAATTCAACTTCATTTCACTATGTCGTCTCAGGGTGGCCTTGAACTCATGGAGGTCCTCCTACCTCTGCCTCCCCAGTGCTGGGATTAAAGGTGTGTGCCACCATGCCCAGCCTTAACCTAGGTTCTTGAATTGAATTCGTGTGTATGTGTGCCTACGTTACTATGGTTTGGGTCAGGGAGAAAAGAGAGGTGATTTCGGGCAGTGTATTAGTTACCCTCCTTGCTGCTGTGGCCAAATAGCTGACAAGAAGCAGCTGGAGGAAAAAGAATGTTTTTTTTTTTTTTCTGACTTACAGCTTCAAGGGTTAGATTCCATCACGGCAAGGAAGTCGTGGCCGCAGGAGCAAGGGTCCAGTTAGTCACATTGTGTCCCTAGTCAGGAAGAAACAAAGGGGGTGAGCAGGAAGTGCCCCTAGGCTATAAAACTTCAAGGCCTGCCTCCAGTGACCCACTTCTTCCAGTAAGGCTCCACCTCCTAAATGGTCCACAATCTTCCAAAACAGCACCACCAGCTGGGCACCAAGTGTTGAAACACATGAGTCTTTGGGGGACATTTACATTCAAACCACAACAGGCAGGAAACAAGCATTATATATACAACACATTTCCCTTGATCTTAGAAAGCAGCAAGGATGAATGGAAGAACAAAAAAAAAAAAAAAAAAAAAAGAATTCCAGTTTTATTTATGTTACCATTACAGAAACAAGAGTGTGTTTTCATTTTAACCTATTATACATTTGTATTTAATTCTTGATCTTTAAGGAACCATTATATCAGCCTATGATCTGTGGAATTCCAAATGAAAATACCATGACCTTTTCAGGATTTTTTGTTTGTTTGTTTGTTTGTTTTAAATGCTACCATCCAAGAGCTTGCATTCTAATTTTGAGGGAGGGCAAACGTCATTCCTGTAGAAAGGATCTAGGGGTCAAAGGGCAGGGAATAAATCCAAAGTTTACTCCAAGAGTTATGCAGAGCATTCTGGGAATGTGGGACTTGGATGCGGCTGTATTCAGCCCTTAGCTGAAGAGTCCAAGAATTGTCCCAAGTGACCCATGTGTGCTGATTCATTGCTCAGATAGAGAGGAACACAGCATACCCAGGCAGTGGGAACAGAAATAACTCTGTCATTAATTTAACCAGTCAAATTATTTCATAGAACTGAAAAGAATGTATACATATGTGACCCAATTCTACTTTGTAAACATTTATTCATGATCATTTGTTCTCTTTGTTCATCTGTTTATTCAGAAATTACTATTAATACTTTCTACATGTCAGAACCTGTCAGGCCAACACTTCTCAAATTTTTTTTTATATATTTAAAAATTTTATTTATTTGAGAGCGACAGACAAAGGGCAGAGAAAGAGAGAATGGGTACATCAGGGCCTCTATCCACTGCAAACCAACTCCAGATGCATGAGCCACCTTGTACATCTGGCTTACATGGGCACTGGGGAATGGAGCCTTGAACTGGGGTCCTTAGGCTTCACAGGCAAGTGCTTAACTGCTAAGCCATCTCTCCAGCTTTTTTTTTTTTTTTTTTTGAGGTAGAGTTTCACTCTAGTCCAGGCTGACCTGGAATTCACTATGCAGTCTCAGGGTGGCCTCAAACTCATGGTGATCCTCCTACCTCTGCCTCCCAAGTGCTGGGATTAAAGGTGTGTGCCACCACGCCTGGCTTTCAAATGTTTTTAAAAGGGTCCCCCGCCCCAACTGATTGATTGTTTTGTCCTTTGCACAGTCCAATACTTTTGTGTAATCCAATAACAACAAATTACTAGAAACAGTCCCACACGTGGATATTGTGCCAATATCAAACTGATCTCAACTTGTGTAAATTTCGCATCCTAAATTAAATCCCTCTGAATTTCTTTGCTAATCTTGTCAGGCGCCACTCACAAGAATCCGCCTGCAGACTGCATGGCAGGGAATGACAGTTACATTGTCTACACACCATGCCAAATACTATCAGAGGGAGATAGACAGAAATAACATGCATAGTAAATAAAATACATCAGTATTGTGGGGTGTGATAGGAGAAGGGAGGGGTGTGTGGGTATGGGTGGTGGGGGGACCCAGCAGAGGGAAGAGCAGTTGTCCCAAGCACAGAGGCGGGCCAGTGTGGCTGCACTCAAACAAATAGGTGGCTGCTTCGAGAATTCCAGGATTGAGTCAAGTGTAGATGGTGGAGAGTCAGTCTGTCCCGTGGATGTCTACAAGAGAGCATTCCGTGCAGGTGAACCGCCCCAAGGAGGGAATAGACATGAAATATGTGAGGCTTTGTGATGAAGGGGTGACAGCAAAGAGGCCAGTGGCAGGAAGCATGCATCAGGACAGTGCAGGCTGTCGTGCTGGGGATCTGAAGCCGCCCACAGGTGTGCATGGCGCCAGCCATTCTGCAGCTCTGAAGAGCTCCCGGTGGGACGGAGGGGTGTCGGTGCACGAGCCGCGTTTCCAGTACTGAGGGTACAGCACCGATGAGATGGGAAGCGAGTGAGCACGTTCCCCACAAAGGAAGCATGGCCTCCAGCCTTGGGCTTGCGTGTCAACTGGCTCTGTCATCAGGAAGTGAGGGAGGGGCTGGCGCCATGGCTCAGCTAGGTAAAGCGCTTGCCACGCAGACATTGAGGGCTGGAGCCTCAGTGACCAAACCCACTCGAATACCAGGAGTGACAGTGTGTGCCTGTTAGCCCGATGCGAGCGGAAGACAGGCTGACTTTTTTTTTTTTAATTTTATTTATTTGAGAGTGACAGACAGACAGAGAAAGAGGCAGAGAGAGAGAGAGAGAGAGAGAGAGAGAATGGGCGCGCCAGGGCTTCCAGCCACTGCAAACGAAATCCAGATGCGTGCGCCCCCTTGTGCATCTGGCTAACGTGGGTCCTGGGGAATGGAGCCTCGAACCGGGGTCCTTAGGCTTCACGGGCAAGCGCTTAACCGCTAAGCCATCTCTCCAGCCCCAGGCTGACTTTTGACAAGCTGCCTAGCTAGAGTAGCCAAGTGGGTAAGCCCTGAGTGAGAGACCATGTCTGAGTAAATAAGGTGAAGAGTATTAAGAGACGATATATGGCATCTACCTCTGGCCTACACCACACACACACACACGCATACATACGCATCCATACTTCACATACACATACACGTGTGCCTACACACATACACACATGTGCACATACATGCGCACCTTTACACTACAAACATGTGCCTACACACATATTTGTAGACACACTTTCACACTACACACACGTGCCTATACACATATGAACAGACACGCACACCTTCACAGTACACACATATGAACATATGTGCACACCTTCACACTACACATACATGCCTACATACATATGAACAGACATGCACACCACAGTACACACATGTGCCTACACACATATGAACACAGAACAAGAAACACATATATACACATGCAAAAGAAAAAGAGAGAGCCCACGTAAGTGCATTTTTTCAGACGGTAGAAAGTTCCTGAAGCCTCTGACTGCCTTTCATACTAAGTGTTCCAAAGGCATTTCTCCTTGCTCTTCACGGCAGGGCATAGCTGCAAACCGCCATCACACTGGGCCTAGTTAGAGAGATCTGAGACTGGAGTAATAGATCGCCACCAGTGACCTTCATCCATCCATCATGATTTCTAGTCAATTTACCCTTTCCTTCTCCTCTCTACACAGAACTGATGTTTCTTGCTGAGAACAGTGTGCTTTTCTTTCTTCTTCTCCTTTGCTCTGGGCTTCAAAAGTTGGGCTTAGACATGCTTCCATAAGAAAAACATGGGTCTGGGTGATGGATCTGAGGGAATCCCCTCGGTATAAAGGCAGGGACTCCTAAACCTGGTGTGCTGACCTCGGGGGGCCCAGCTGTTTGGCTTATACAAGCTTCCGTTTGACTCTGACCTGCTGCCTCCCTCCAGGCTTCTGATCCCCCTCTCCTGAGGAACTGTTCCATCCTTGGTCTTCTCAGCCACAGGGAGTACGCCTCTGTCACATTCTGTCATAAGGAGAAAAGATGACTGTACTTGATTAAGTCACTTCAATGACCTCATGCCTTAAATCTTTAGAGTGCGGAGGGGTGAGGGGCACGGAGGGGTCAGCCGGCAGTGTGCATAGTCAGGGTGTGACAGTCACCAGAGAGCATGTGGTGTCTGGCGCTGGGCTGGGACATCCGGTGCCAGAGCTGGCGCAGCCTGTCCTGTTTCCACACACCGGGGACTCGCGCTGCCCTGCACATCACACGCGCGGTCCCTCTCTCTCCCCAGCTGCATCCTTAGTTCTGTCTTCGTCATTACTTTCCTTTGCCTTCCCAGCTGCTGCTTATCAAGTTTTTCTCGCTCTCTATAGCAGTTCAGTTTTGAGAAAGAGAACCGTGGACTGCATTCTAGGCGTGCAATTCTTTGGCTGACAAAACTTAGGAGTCTCCATTTTCCCAGGGCTGAAGGATGCTCCAAGATGTGGAATTTTCAGTGCTAATGTCAGGACAGCCCCGGACAAACTAGACAGCGTGATTGCGCTGGTCGTTGAGCTCAGTTTGGGCAGGATTTTATTTTTAATTAGATTCTTCTATGGGGTAAGACTTCCTTAGATCTGTGCTTCAGCGTCACCCACACTGGCCATGCCATGCTCCTCGGGGGCTCAGATGCCTCACACCTGACAAGATCTATGACATCGCAAAGGTCACATAACCCCTGTCAGGACAGCACATGAGAGGTAGACCCTAACTGAGGCAAAGCTGCTGCTCCTCTCTGTGCCACGCACAACCCCGCCACCAAGATCACAGTGTCTTCACTGACAATGGTCTTTATCAGAATCCTGGTTCTTTCTGGCTGTTGAGAGCACCTTTTGCTCATGTGCAGGAGCCACTGAATTCACCAACAGTGAGGTTTGGTGGGGCTGGGCGTAGGGCTCAGCGGTAGAGAACAACTTTTAGCGTGCATGAAACCCTGGATCCGATCTGCAACAACCAACAGATAAAAACAAAAAGCTTTGGTTAAAGTCTTGGCTCCGGGGTTTTCTCAATGAGATGGCAAAGGAATTAGAGGAATAGATTGTTAGTATCAGCATGCAGAGTGGGGAAATCACCTCTTTGAGAAGTGAAGTTTTAGACCGGGGTTCTCGAACCTCAGGGAAGTAACAAACCCTACAGGCTTAGAATACAGATTGCCGAACCCAGTTTATAGTTTACTAAGATCCTGCTTTTTTAACAGGTTCCATGTGATATGCTGTTGGCCTAAGGACTTCCATTTGGGAACCCTTGCTATGGGTATCCCATCACTAGGATATTGCATTGGCTTGGGGACAGTGTTTTTTTTTTTTTTTTTAACATATAGGGTTCACATTCAGTCAATAGGCATTTATTGAGGACCTACTATATGCCAGCCACAGGAAGTGAAATAAGGGGATTAAAAGACCAATGCAAGTCAAAGATGTTGGTCCATGCAGATGTTACTGTCCAGAAGAAATTTGGTGACAGGCTGGGCGTCCTTATTTATCTCAAGGGGTCTCATTAAATCCTGAGGAAGTCAAGAAGTTTCATTTACCCATAGTGTTGCTGAACAAGAGGAAGATGGGAGTGTCCCCAAACTTCTACAGTCTATGGCGTGTTCCGTTTCTTGCTTCTGTTTTTATAAACTATATACCAACTGACGCATCTCTAATATGCCTCTTATTGCCACAAATGCTATGCCCTGGAGATGTTGCAAAAAAAATGTTGGCAAAGGGCTGGAGAGATGGCTTAGCAGTTAAGCGCTTGCCTGTGAAGCCTAAGGACCCCAGTTCGAGGCTCGATTCCCCAGGACCCACGTTAGCCAGATGCACAAGGGGGCGCACGCGTCTGGAGTTCGTTTGCAGTGGCTAGAGGCCCTGGCGTGCCCATTCTCTCTCTCTCTCTCTCTCTCTCTCTCTCTCTCTCTCTCATCTGCCTCTTTCTCTCTCTGTCTGTTGCTCTCAAATAAATAAAAATGAACAACAACAAAAAAAATGTTGGCAAGACCAGCATAGGAAGCTGTGAGTTCCTGGGTTCTTGCTCCAGGGCCAGCCGCAGTCCCACCCAAAGGAGCCCAGGCAACCGGGGTGGGTGAGCACACGAACATAAAAGACTTTCGGGAGATAGTTTTGGTGAACAGCTCTCTCAGTTTATTGTCAGGGAAAATGGGTTTATAAGCATCTGAGGGTGGGGTGGAGGACCCTAAGGGGATTGGACATACCAAGTTCGTTTCTGATGCCTAACTAGCATATGGGGACATTCATCCCAGCATGTAGGCAATGGCAGGGGGTCAGGTGATCTAGGGTCTCAGGGGGTGGGCTGTGTGAAGGCTGCTGGCTGATAAGGAGTTTTCTAGGCAACTGGCCAAAGGTCACAGGGTTATGGGCAGAGTCTAAGTTCAGGTGTGCCAGGCTTGGAGAGGGAGTGGCCTCCTGTAGCCCTGGGGTCCTTAGCCATGTCTGGCAGCTTGGGCCCCTCTCTTGAAGGCTCCAGCCTGTGCCTGGAAGTGCCCAACAGGAAGCCCCTCAAGCTATGGTCATAAGGGACAGCAATAAGAAAAGAAAGAGAGGGAGTTACAGTCCTCATAGTCCCAACCTTAGTTCCATGTATATTAATCATACATATATGTTTTACTTTATAATTTGGAGATTGCTAACAAAGTGCTTGGAACACCCATTGCATTTCTGGCATTTAACCCCAACTGAGTCCTCTGTCCAAAAGTGGGCTCTCTACAGGAACTTTGTAGATGGACTGCTAGGAGGAAGAGATTTGTAAAGGTCCCCATTTTCTGTCCCTGTCCCAAATGAGTAAGCAGCGAGATTCTGTCAGTGGCAGGGGCTGGAGGGAAAATGGCCCAGCGGAGACAGTAGCTAAAAGCCACAGAGGGCATGTGCCAGGCTACCACTGCTCAGGCCACAAACCTCCCAACCGTCTTCCACAGTCTGTTCTCATTCCTGCAGTGCATCAAAGCATTTCACAAAGCTGGGTTGCGGTGACATCATTTCAGCCTAGATGGTTCTTGCAAGCGTATCTTGAGAAGTATTCATGCCGAACTTCTCCGGGACTCTCCTGCGAGGGCTCGGCTGGGCCGCGCTTGCTCTGGCTGCCAAGTGCGTTCTGGCACTGACCCAGGACATCAGGAGTGCAGCTGCCGGACCAGCCGAAGCGCTGCCGGGTGTGAGAGCCAAGCCAGGGCACTTGGCTTCCAGAATTGATGCCGATGGCCTGGCTGTAAAATGTGCCTAGAGGAACTTTGCTTTTCAATTCTTTTCTTACTTGATGTAATTGAAATAGCACACACTGTCTGTAGACTGCCCTGTTAACCTCAGCAGCCACGTTTATCTCATTTTAAACTCTCTCAAGTTTAAAATTAAATGTGAAGTTGTTTCATAGTAGAAGTGGGATTATTTTTCTTCTTTTCACTTTTGCTTATTTTCTAAGATAGAGTGTAATATTTTGTTTGTTTGTTTTTCGTAGACTATATTCCAGTAGCTTTTGGTTTCCAGAAACAATGAGCATAAAGTGTAGAATTCTCATTACTCCCTGCCCTCCATTCCCGTGATGAACATCTTATTATAGGGGCTTGGAGTATAGCTCAGAGCCAGAGAACATGCTGAGCATGCAGGATTTCCTAGTGCCACAACAAACAAATCTATCAGTTTGGTTCATTTATTAGGCTTGGTAAGCCAGTATTTATGCATTATTATTATTATTTTATTATTATTAACAACTGAAATCTGTATTTTACTTTAGGGTTCATATTCTATGTTATCCATTGTGAGGGGTTTAACAAATATGTAAGAAAATGTTTCCGCCATTATGATATAGAGAAGTCTCACTGGCCTTAAATTCTACCTACACTATTTTTCTACCTATTCATTCCTTCTCCACCACCCAAGCCCCTAACAACCACTGATTTTCATTTATTTGTTTTACTGTCTCTATTGTTTAGCTTTTCCAGAATGTCATCCAGTTGGAATTACATGTTGTTTGGTCTTTTCAGACTGGCTTCTTTCACTTTGCAATGTATACCTAAGATTGCTCCATGTTTTCTCATGGCTCAGTGGCTCAGTTCTTTACTGCTGAATAATTTTTCCCCTATGTGGTTGCACCACTATTCACCCACTGAGAGACATCTTAGTTGCTTTCAGGCCTTGGAAATTATTGATAAAGCTACTACAAACATTTTGGCAGAGTTTAGTGTAGCAGGAAGTTTTTAACTCATTTGGGCCACTACCTAGATAACTGGGCAAGAGCAAGTTTGACTTTGTTAGAAACCATCAAGCTGCCTTCCAGGGTGACTGTACTATTCTTCACTCCTACCAGCAATGAGGGAGGGCGCCCACCAACACTTGATCTCTTCAGTGTCTTGGACTGTGGTCATTTCAATGGGGATGAGGTGGTATCTTATTATCATTTTCATTTGTGGTTCCCCCATGACTCATGTGTTGAACATCCTTTCATAAACTTACTTGTCACTTTCAGTTCTTTGATGTCTGTTCAGATCTGCCAATTTTTAAAAATATTTTATTTATTTATTTGAGAGATAGGTAGAGAGAGAAAGAGAAGAGGATGGGCACACCAGGGCCTCTAGCCACTGCAAACAAACTCCAGATGCATGCACCATCTTGTGCATCTGGCTTATGCGGGACCTGGAGAATCGAACCTGGGTTCTTAGGCTTCACGGGCAAACACCTTAACCACTGAGCAATTTCTCCAGCCCCCCAGATCTACCAATTTTTAGGTTGTATTGTTTGTCTGTTTGTTCTTGAGTTGTAAGAGGTCTCTGTGTGTTTTGTATATCAGTCCTATGTCACTTACGTGTTTCGCATGTATCTTCTCAAAGTCTGTGAGACTGCAAACAGACTGTTCTATCATAATGGTAGATTCATGTCCTTACATATGGTCACATTCCATACACTGAATAACACTGTATATTGTATAGTAATCAAAAATGTTTTGGGCTGGAGAGATACTTAGTGGTTAAGGTGCTTGCCTGTGAAGCCTAAGGACCCAGATTCAATTCTCCAGGTCCCACATAAGCCAGATGCACAAAGGGCACATGCGTCTAGAGTTTATTTGCAGTGGCTGGAGGCTCTGGAGCCCACTCTCTCTCTCTCTCATAAATAAATAAAAATAAAAAACAAAAAAAAGTTTTAATGCAGCTTAAGAGATAGCTTAGCAGTTAAGGCACTTGCCTGTGAAGCCTAAGGACCCATGTTTGACTCTCTAGGTCCCACATAAGCCAGACACACAAGGTGACACAGGCACCCAAGGTCACACATGTGCACAAGGTAGCATACACATCTGGATTTTGATTTTGGTGGCCGGAGGCCCTGGCCCATCAAATCTCCCCCTTTCTCTCTCTCTCTCTCTTGCTCACACACACTCTTGCTCTCGTGCATTAAAAAAAAAAAAAAAAGTCCAGTCTGTTGGTCTTGCCTCAAAAAAATGTCTTAATGGGTATAATCAGGGAGCAAAATGTTCTGAACTACACGTGATTCCCAGTTTGGCTTGGCACCCACTACCTTCCCAAGGACATAAGAAGGTATAGAGACTGAAGACTGAAGTATCAGCACCACGACATGAGTGCGATCTCCACAGCACGTGTCATCAACTTCAAGTGCTATGGAGAGGCACTTGATGCAAGCCCAAATTAAATAAGAAAAAAGAAACAAACTTGGTTATCTGCCTGCATGTAGAACCATGGAAGGAATACTCCCTTGGTGTTCATTTTCATTTAACTTTCTTGGTTTTCTCGCCACTATGCTCCTTAGATAACCAAAGCCCACCTAGAACGACTAGGAATCTTGGCGTCTGTTCCCACTGAATGTAGCATTTAGCAACAGATAAATTACTAGTTCAAATTTAAAGAGGGCTGGTACAGTGAAATTTACTTTTTGCCACATGACCTCCTGAAGAGACATAAATGTCTATTCGTCCCAGGTAGAGAAGGCACAGACATGCCAAAGAAAATATGCCATCAAGCCCAGCTTGGTGAACCTATGAGTTTATTGGGATCACTTATCAGAATATAGGCTACTCACAGCTACACTACCAGGAAGTCCTATGCTAGTGAATTATTATTACAGAGTGGAAATTAAAATCTTGTGAAGGCTTCAGGATGGTCTTATGCACTTCATGAGATTAATAAACTTGATTTTGTGATCACAGTTCTGCTTCAAGATGGCCATGAAGGTGCCCAACCTGGAAGAAATTGCTGCATCAAGCCTTAGTTACTTACTTGTTTGGGCAGTCAGACAACAGGTGCTTATGGAGTGCCTATTGCATGGCAGGCTCAGTGTTGGTCCTGGCAAGTCACTTGCTCTGGGATTGCGCTTGTAAAATTCATATTGCGAGGGATAGATAGACAGATCAGTCTGAAATCAAATATGTTCTGACCACAGTGTTGACTAGGGCAAACACAGGAGCCATGAGAATTACAGGTGAGATCTTTGGTCTTCAGGGAGCAGGAAAGAGTACCACAAGTTTAATCCAAAACCGAGACCTGCCAGGGGGAAAAGGTGAACGTAGCAGTTTGAATGTATGGCCCCAAAGACTCAGGGTGGGGGGGGGTATTAAAATTGAGCTTTTAGGGCTGGAGAAATGGCTTAGTGGTTAAGGCATTTGCCTGTGAAGCCAAAGGACCCAGGTTCGATTCCCCAGGACCCATGTAAGCCAGATGCACAAGGGGCACATGCATCTGGAGTTGGTTCACAGTGGCTAGATACCCTTAGTGTGCCCATTCTCTCTCTCTCTCTCTCTCTCTCTCTCTCTCTCTCTCTCTCTCTCTGCTTGCAAATAAATACAATTAAAAAATAATCATTTTTTAAAAATTGAGCTTTTACCTTGAGTCCCTAGCACGCAGATCCCTGCTCCAGGGCCTGTGTCATCTTGGAGTCCAGCCCTAAGGTGTATGGAAAGCAGTTTGGAGCCCTGGCTGTTCCTGCTGTTTAGTGTTTTCCAGCTGTTTGATGGTATCTCTTTGCTTGGATCTATTGACATGAGCCAGCTTCTTCTGCCATGGAAGGCGTTTCCCTGGAATTTGTAAGTCTGAAATAAACTTTTTCCTTTTAAGAGTTGCTTTTAGTTGGGTGTTTGTCCAGCAACAAGAAGCTGACTGTGTCAGAGAGGAACTGGATAGGAAAAGAGTGAGGAAAGATGTCTCCAGTCCTTCATTCCCTCTCCACACTAGGACAGAAATGAGGGCTTAGCAGAGAGAGAGGTAGTCAGAGAAAGAATGAGACACATCTAAGTGTGGGCATGGGTTTCTCAAAGGAGAGGGGTATTTCATTGTCAGAATAATAGCCATATGATTTTTGGCAAGTTCTGAAGTTATTATCTAGGAAATTTAGACGAGATCACAGGATGGTTCCCGAGGTGTACCCGACAGGATGAAAACTGATAAGTTAATCCTCTAGATCGATCATGAGAGTTTTAAGAAGAGGTAGTTTGCTTTCACTATAAACAAAAACTAAAAGTGTTGCTTGTGAGATTTCAAGCAAATACCAGAGAAAGGAGTAAGGCCACCCTTGGAAGTCATGTAAGCATCCTCAAGCCTGGCGCATTGCTATTTTATTGTGCTTAATTGAAAATATCTCCATATAAAAAGAATATTGCTCTATGTCAGCAACTTTCCCAGAAAATGTTGTGAATCATGCTGGAATTCTTGGCTCTTAGCTGATGAAGAGGCTTCCATCAGACTCTGGAGTAAGAGGTTGCTTACTCTTCCTTGTCCTTCTGTCCTGACTCATGCCGTAGGAGTTTCCTTCCTTCTTCCCTCTCTTCCTTCTTTCCTCCCTCCCTCCCTCATTCCCTTGCTCCCTTCTTTTCTGTCTTCCTTCCTTTCTTCCATCCTTCTTTCCCTTATTCTTCCTTTCTTCGTGACATGGTCTCATGTGACCCAGGCTGTCTTTGAACTACTCACTTTGTAGCCAACGATGGCCTTCAATTTCTAAACCTCCTGTCTCTACTTTCTAAGTGCTAGAATTACAAAGGTGAGCCACCATGCCCTGTTTGTGTGTGGTGCTGGGGATCAAACCCAGGACTTGGTGCATGCTAAGCGAGTACTCTACCGCCTGATCTGTAGTCCCAACCCTGAGAGTCACTTTGGAAAGTAGTGAATCTCTTTCACCTCATTCAAATGATCAAGTCTTCTGGGGCTAAGCCTTCCATAAATTGCATGTGTTTTCCTCGCAGTGCCACCACAGGTCTCAAGTTTGTCACTTGGAGCACTGAGGAAGCAAGCCCAGGGCCAGTTTGTGGGTATTTTCTGTTTAGCAGTTGTTTCGCGAATCCACCTAAACTTTGGAAGGAGCAGAGCCCCACTGGCTCAACCCCATTTTCGCTCTTCGTCATCTAGAAGGGTCTGTAAGGCTGCCTAGCAGTGAGCAATGAGAGCGGCCAGCCCACCAGACACCAGGCTGCTTTGTCTGACCCAATATACACGAAGACTCGGTGCTCCCAAAGGATCTCTTCCTTTTTAAAGGAAGAAATTAATGATATCCCTTTTCATTAAATTGGTGCCAGGTATTTTCCCTAAGCAGCCTATTTAAAAGAACAAATTCAAACAGGCCCGAGAAACAAATGCAAGAGGTCTTCAGAGCTCTTAGGGGATGAGTTTACACACTACCCTAATTTCAAAGGGGACTTTTTTTTGTGCCAGGACACAATAGCTGGTGGCTCCCAGTGGGCACACTCCCAATTTAAATGTCAAATTCTGCATTTGTGCACAAATCAGATAAACACAAAGGGCTCTAGGTTTGTTTCTTTTTAACTGATTTGTCCTTCAAAGGAGAGTTTCCATGCTAACTCATTACACAAGGTCTCAATGTTTGGAGTGCCTGGCTGGGACAGAATATCCAAGGATCCATTCCCAGTCTCTAAGACTCAAATTACCATTCTGTTTGTTCTTCGCTGCGGACATTTGCCCAGGCCAGGTTCAGCTCAGAACATCACATGGGTTCAACCTTGGACGGCCAGGACATGTCCTGTCTCTTGTAGGCTCGGCCTTTCATTCGGTGGTATCATTTATCTTGTGTGGAGGCCCCTGGAGAAATGGCCTTCACCTTGTCTCTTCCCCTTAAGTAGAGAGTTAGGGAGCTGAGGAGATGGTTCACTGGGGTAAAAACACTTGCTATGCAAGCAGCAGGACCTGAATTCAATCGCCCGAACTCCTTAAAAAGCCAGACATGGCCATGTAGGCCTGTTCAACCCCAGAGCAAAGGGGGTGGACACAGGAAAATCATTGAGGTGCACTGGTCAGCCAGTGTATTAGTCAGGGTTCTCTAGAGGAACAGACGGATAGAATGAATTGTATTAAAGGGAATTTATTGGATTAGTTTACAGACAGTCCAACAGTAGTAGGTTACAGGCCTGAGAGTCAAGGAACCTGGTAGCTTCTCAGTCCACGAGGCTGGATGCCTCAGCAGTCCCAATCCAGCACTGAAGGCCTGGAGGTGTCCTGGAGAGATGCTGCTCCTAGATCCATGCTGGTCTTCAGTCCACGCTGGGAAGCAGCAAGCAGCACCAGAGCTTCTTTTGATAAAGCCCCGCCATCTGAAAGGGGCGCCCACTATGGGGGAAGGACGCACCCTGGGGAAAGGCTTCCTCCTTTAGTTAATCCTTCCTGGAAGCAACCTCAGAGACCCACTTATGAAGAATGTCTGTGGATTCCGAAACAGATCAAGTTGACACAGACTTAACCATCACAGTCAGTCTAACTGAAAAATGCCAAGCTGCAGGATCAGTGAGATACCCTGTGTCAAGGACACAAAATGAGGACTGCAGGGAACACTCAACATCCTCCTCTGGCCTGTGCATGCATTTGCATGAGGCACACTGTGATGCTTTGACTCAGGTGTCCCCATAAACCTGGGTGTTCTGAATGCTAGGTTCCCAGCTGATGACAAATGGAAATTAATGCCTCCCAGAGGCAGTGTATTTTGGGGGGCGGGCTTATGGGTATTATAGCCAGTTTCCCCTTGCCTGTGTTTGGTACACTCTCCTGTTCCTGATGTCCACCCTCTGCTCATGCCATCATTTTCCCCTGCCATCATGGAGCTTCCCCTCGAGTCTGTAAGCCAAAATAAACCTTTTTTCCCCACAAGCTGCTCTTGATCAGGGTGATTTCTGCCAGCAGTGTCAACCTGACTGCAACATTACACATACGTCTGCACACATACATGCAAATACAACACACACACTCATGCACATACCCCATATACTACATGTACATGTGCTCACGAGAGAGAGGGAGAGAACTTAGAATAGATGTCCTATCCAAGGTGGCATCCTAAGTAAACTAACCCATGTGATCCTAGGGAAGAATAGGCAAATAAATGCCAACTTAGAGGGTTGAACACTGCACAAAGGTCTTGCTTATTAGGGATCTGTACACACAAAGTGCTAAACACTGACCCTGATTATCTTCTTGTTGCACTCTGAGGGATTGGTTTTATATTACCAGCCTCTCCAAGAAGCCAGTGGAGCCCATAAATTCACCTCTAGACAGATGTCACCTCTAGACAGATGTGGGGCTGCAACATCTTGCACATAATATCAAGGGCATCATTTTCACATATTCCCATTAGATTCCCTAGTTAAGAATCCATATACTAATGAGAGGAATTGAGTACTTTTGAAGACTATTGAGTTCATGGTTGGAATGCTTAATAAAAGGATTTTCCTTCCTGCTTCCAAATAACTGTACAAGAAAAATGCCTATTTCTATTTCTGTGTCATAGATTTTTTTATGTCATAGATCTTTTTTAAAAATATTTTATTTTTATTTATTTGACAGAAAAGAGGGAGGGGCTAGAGAGATGGCTTAGCGGTTAAGCACTTGCCTGTGAAGCCTAAGGACCCCAGTTTGAGGCTCGATTTCCCAGGACCCACATAAGCCAGATGAACAAGTTGGTGCATGCATGTGGAGTTCATTTGCAGTGGCTGGAGGCCCTGGCTTACTCATTCTCTCTCTCTCTCTCTCTCTCTGCCTCTTTCTTTGTCTCTCTCAAATAAATAAATAAAAATAAAAACAAAAAAAATTAAATAAAAAAAAAAAAAGAGGGAGAGAAAGAGAGAGAGAGACAGAATGGGTGTGCCAGGGCCTCCAGCCACTGCAAGAGAGCTCCAGACATTTGTGCCCCCTTGGACATCTGGCTAACATGGGTCCTGGGGAACCAAACCTGGGTCCTTTGGCTTTGCAGGCAAACACCTTAACCGCTAAGCCATCCCTCCAGTCGTCATACATCTTAAAATAATTTGTAGATTGCTCCTACCTTTTCAGTTAGACTTTTCTTGGGGAGTATGTCTCTGTAAGTCAGCAAATGGCCTTCAAAAGTTATCTAAGAAAATTCTCTTAGAATCTAAGGCCTTGGGACTAGTAGATGTGCCTACACTCCAGAAAGGATTAGAGAGACCCACAGCTTCTCAAAAATGCCAAAGCAGGTAGGCTAGACCTTTTATTTCTCATAATAAAAGAAAATTAAAGTTAATCCCTCTAAAAATGCCCCAAGAGGGGCTGGGGAGATGGCTCGGCAGTCAAAGGCCCTTGCTTGCAAAGCTGGATAGCCCAGGCTCTGTTCTCTGACACCCACATAGAGCTAGTTGCAAAGCAGCAGAAGTATCTGGCATTTGCTTGAAGTGGTGAGAGACCTTGGCCATACACACTCATTTATACATGCACACTAAATGAAATTTTGAAAAACTCTCAGGATTCCTCAAAAGATGAAAACATTGAGTTCTATATTTATGTCTTCATAACTTTAACTCTGTTTAAATTAAAACTATTGCCTGTTGTTCAATTTTCCATATTTACCAAAGGAGGAAAATTCTTAGTGGAATTCTAAACTAAAAGTTGCAACATAAAAAATTGAGATAATATCATTTTCCATTTTACTTTGAACTCCCTACAAAATGAGGTTAATGTTTTCTGAGCCACTTGTATATGCTAATTTATGCACAATGTAAATTAGGGCTGTTGCTGTCCTTGAAAGCGGCAGTTCTCAGGTTCTCATTAGTATCGGTTTGAATGTAGATGTCAACCTTGTTTTCACTTCTTTGGACACTGATTTTATAAGAATAATAGTGGCCTCAAAGATGCCACATTCTGTGTTTAGAGTTTTTACAGTGCATTTAGGTTTTCCTTCACTAAAGGCTGAATTATAGTTAGGTAGAATTTAGAATTAGGTAGAAAAGAATCCAGACATAGAAATGAAAAAGGTCAACTCAAAAAAAAAACAAAAAACAAGCAAACTAATAAGCAGGGCATGGTGGCATACATCTTTCATCCCAACACTTGGGAGGCAGAGATAGGATGATCACCATGAGTTGGAGGCCAGCCTGAGACTACATAGTGAATTCCAGGTCAGCCTGGGCTACAGTGAGACCCTACTTTGAAAAGAAAAAAAAGAGAAAAAGAAAAGAAAAGAAAAAATCACCAATAACAAAACCTTGACTGAAAGGCTAGAGATGCAGAATGTTTAGTTATTTTGTTCTAGGTAGTCAAGTAACCCTCCCTGAAAAAATGATAAGACTTCCAGGCGTGATGGCTCATGTCTTTAATCCCAGCACTTGGGAGGCAGAGGTAGGAAGGAGGATTGCCATGAGTTCGAGGCCACCCTGAGACTGCACAGTGAATTCTAGGTCAGCCTAAGTTAGAGTGAGACTCTACCTAGAAAGAAAAGAAAAGAAGAGAAGAGAAAAGAAAAAGAAAACAATGACAAGACTGTACCAAGTCATGCCTGAATTCCCTGGAGTTCAGGGCTCTATAGAAGACACTAAGCCCTAGGAATTGATAGACATTTGAGTCATCCTCCTGCATCCTTGCAACTGATTGCAGTTCTTTATCAGGGCTGCAGAGATTGCTCAGTGGTTAAAGGCACTTGCTTACAAAGTCTGATAGCCTGGGTTCAATTCCCCAGTACCCGTGTAAAACCAGATACACAAAGTGGCACATGAATCTGGAGTTCGTTTGCAGAAGCAGGAGGTCCTGGCATGTCCATTTTCTCTCTGTGTGTCTCTCAAATAAGTTAAATATTTTTAAAAAGCATTATCAAACATCAGTTGTGATCCTTATGTTAACATTTTAAAATTCTTCCTTTATGCAATTATTCCTGTGGTTTTTATAACTGTGAAGTAGTGCTTTGTTTGAATCTACTCACTTCTTAAGTGTTTTTTTCCCCATCATACTGTCTTCAACTTCCTAGGGAAATTGTGTGAGAAGCCCGGAGACGGAAGGGGTGGCCTTTTCCCAAATTCTTCTGGTTTTAATGTCCCTGCTTCTCTGTGTAGATAAACAGAAAGCTATTGACCTCCACAAAACTGAGAAATACACACATGTATCTGTGGGTTTATGCCTGCATATATATATACAAGTGCATAGCAAGGAATGTCTCAGGCAGAAACCCAGAAGGAAACAGGGTTATACTCCAGTCAGGATAATCTGAGTACTATTTAATGAAGAAGTTATTCCAAAAGGTTGAGGGCAGGCTACATAGGATAGTGCTGTCCTCCACGGGCCAGGGTTGTGGAGCCATGAACACACCCATGTAAAACCAGAACATGGCCGTGATGGTCAATCTTCATTATCAGCTTGACTGGATACAGAATCACCCAGGGGACGCACGTCTGAGCGTGTATGTGATGGCGTTTCCCGAGAGGATTAGCTGAGGCAGGGAAGACCCACCTGAAACATGGGTGACACCATCCCATGGGCTGGGGGTCCACACTGAACCAAAGGGGAAAAGGAAGCGAGCGAGATGAGCGCCCAGCCTCCCTCTCTCCCTGCTTCCTATTGGTCTGAGACATGAAGAGGGGAGCAGTCCCAGCGCCACGCCCCTGTCTCCACACCGCTGACACTCCTTGCCTTCCCTGCCGTGCTGCGCTGTAGCCCCTTACTGTGTCCCCCAAATACATCCCTTAAGTCACTTCCATCATGGCTGCATTCTTTTTCTTTTCTTTTCTTTCCTTTCCTTTCCTTTCCTTTTCTTTTCTTTTCTTTTCTTTTCTTTTCTTTTCTTTTCTTTTCTTTTCTTTTCTTTTCTTTTCTTTTGCATGGCTGCATTCTTTGTGTAAAAGGACACTAAAGATTTCCCCAGAAGTTCTGACTGTGACTTCTGCTGACATTTCATGGCCTCCGTCTGCAGGAGAAGCGGGGAACCTGCTAGAGTCCGTTGCATTTGCTGCCTCGTATGATGTCAGGGCTCTGCTGGGCAGCAGCAGGCAGCGGAGAATGGAAGTTAAACAGTCAAGGAGTAATGTGTATCCAAGAGAGAATTCCATCATCTGAGACACATGGCCCTGGAGCATCACTCACATTGGTCTCCACATTGGAGAGGTCGGAATCTTAGGAAACCTGACCTTCCCTCTCTAACCACCAGATCCCACATGAGGCCTTTCTCTTGTAGTATTAAGACCTGCAAGTAAGAGAAAGGCCACTTACAGGAGAGGACAATAAAATCCCAAGGCCAAGTATTTAAGCATGTCTCATGGAAACAATTTGTGAAATAAAATGGAGCTATTTATGGTGAAGCCTAGGAATAGCAGAAATGGAAAAAATGGTAGATGTATAATGGATATAATTTTTGATACAAAAATACTTTGTAGTATGTGTTGAAAGACTTTAAAATGTTGAAATCCTTTATCCCCATAAATTACTCAGAATGTTTTTTTAAATAAAAAATTAGGAAAACATTAAATAAGGGCTGGAGGGATGGCTTAATGGTTGCCCGCAAAGCCAAAGGATCCAGGTTCGATTCCCCAGGACCCACATTAGCCAGATGCACAAGGGGACACATGCGTCTGGAGTTTGTCTGCAGTGGCTGGAGGCCCTAGTGTGCCATGTCCTCAGTCTCTCTCTCTCTCTTCCTCTTTCTCTGTCAAATAAATAAATAAATAAAAGCAAAATATTTGAAAAACATGCACACTAAATTCAAAAAAAAAAGAAAACATTAAATAAATTTGGTACATTCACCTTATAGAATAAGATCCCTGTAAGAGTTTACAATTATAAATCATCTCTGTATGGCTGGGAGAACTGTTTTATTTTCCTAATAACTTAAGGTTCTGCTGAGGCATTTTGTTTGAGCACGCCAGCCCTCTTGCCTACTTATCTAGCTAAAAGGGTCTGGGCTTCCATCCCATTCAATAATAGGATTTCTACTCTTCTCCTCTGTTGCCCGTTACCACCCTGTAGTGGACAGCCTCAGGTGGCTGGGATGAACCTCCAGATCAGACACAGTTTATGAGAGGAATGACATTTATTTGAAGCTTACAGATCTAGGGGAAGTTCCATAATGGCAAAAAAGAGAAAACTCCCCCACCAAAAGCAAGAGCAAAAAACTGGCAGCCAAGCCTCAGGGAATCTAGTGACACCTCCTCCAGCCAGGTAGCTGGAAATCCAAGAAGCTTTAATAAAACTCCTGAATCTATTGGGAGACATCCATTCAAACCACCACACACCCCAAATTACAGGGAAAAAAAAACAAGCACTCTTTTTATAAAGAAATTTGCAAAGAACTTTAAAGGACAATTCACAAAAGGAAAAAAATACAAATGACTTCTGTCTGTATGCCAAAATGTTTAATCTTAAAATTTAATGGAAATGACATTTTCTGTTTTGGATATTTAATATGTTAGAATTTCTTAAAAGATGGTAATACACAGGTTGAAGGAATATGCACTGAAGGAATAAGTATTATTTGTAGCAGGCAACAGCCTATTTTAGCGAGCAAGCTGTCACTAAGTCACTTAGCCCAGCAATTCCTGCTCTATGAATTTATCCCCCATACCTAATTGCATTAAGCCGGACATAATATTTTTTGTGACTGGTTTTGTTGAGTATAAAAAGATGCTAATTTTGGGTCAGTTGGAGAATGGAAGTAGAAAGATAGAGAAATAGGGAAGTATTTGGCATGGTAGCTCATACAATAAGTACTTGGTGTTTACTGAATGATAAATTAATTTAGATAGGTGGTATTAAGTCTGATGAGAGTCCCCAAAAGGCCCGTGTGTTCAAAGCTTGGTATCCTGGATGTCATTGGGCAATGTTATTGAGACAGAGTCTAGTGGGAGGTTCTTAAATCACTGCAGTTGTGCTTCTGAAGAGGACTTTAGGACAATAGTATATTTTCTCTTCCTGCCTTCCTCCTTCTTTCTCTCCTGATCCATGAAACAAGCAGTTTTGTCTACCATGTATTACTGGTCATTGCCCTCTGGAGCCCTCAGCAGAAACCCAAAACAATGGGACTGCCAATCTTGGGCTGAAACCTCTAAACTATGATATAAATAAACCTTTTCTCTTAGAAGTTAATTGCCTCAAGTACTTTGTTATAGTAATGCAAAGCTGATACAGGCAGTGTATATGGTAAAAAAAAATTTTTTTTCAAATAGCATCTTAGTCTTGCATTTAGTCACATTATAATATTTTTAGTCAACTGTTGTATCCTTGGGAATGGAGGAGCATAAGAGATGGGACACAGCCATCTGCTTGGACAGTAGGAGATTCTAAGGAATGGTATTACTTTCTGCTTTTCTTAGAGTCTATTTTATACAGTCACATATATTATTATAACAAATGGTGTCTCTATGAAAGAATGTAGAAGATTAGTATTTGGCCTTGGAAAAGTTTGTGAAGAGCAAAATAGACTGAGTCAGGTTGCTCTGTGGTTTGTTTGCTATATGTAATACTTTGGATGAAAGAGAAATTAAGTGGGTTATCTGATTGATAAACATAATCATATTAGATAGATTTGCATGGTCTAGAGGGATGAACTTAGCCCTTCTCAAAGGAAGGTGTAGCTTGCCTTCAAGTCTTTTCTCCTCCTCTGCTCAATCTTTTTCCCACAACACCACCTTAAAAATCTCCCAACCTCAGTTGCAAAAGAGTCTGGCTACAGAAATCAGTAGATAACACACTTGAAGCATTAGTCTTATAGCACATTAAAGAACACTTGGATTTAAGGATGAAAATATGATAAATTAGAAATGCATGTAAGTTCTGTTATTTTCTTTGAAATTCCCAATTGATTATACTCGAATCACTTATTGAAAGAAAGCATCTAAAACAGAAGATTAAGGGACTTAACTGTTTAAATTGCAAAGAGAAGAATGCAGTGATATTTAGTTGGAATGATTCTTTAAGTTTAAGGTGCAGCTCAAATATACAGTAACAAATAAGAACAATGAATTCTAAACTTGACATTTTTTTTAAGTTGTAATTTGTTGTAGTTACCTTCTCCTTGCTGAGACAAAGCACCTAACAACAGCAGCTGATGGGAGGAAAGGGTTTATCGGGGCTTACAGTCTCAAGGGGAAGCTTCATGATGGCAGGGGAAAACGACGACATGAGCAGAGGTTGGACATCACCTCTGCCACAGCAGGTGGAAAACAGCAGCAGGAGAATGAGCCAAGCTCTGGCAATAGGGAAGCTGGGTTATAACACCCCACAGCCTGATCCCAACAGCACACCTCCTCCAACAAGGCTCCACCTGCCAAATTACTATCAGCTAGGGACCAAGCATTCAAAATATATGAATTTATGGAGGACCTCTGATTCAAACCACATAATTCCTGACAGATTTTACCACGTGAACTGTGTGCAACTAGTAAACCAGTTTAGTTTCATTTTGAAAACATGTGACGGCTAGAATTTTATCATGGGCTTTTCTGGATTCCTTTTACCTGGCCCTGTGTTTTGGGCCTGAAATGTCCATCACAGGTTCATCACCTAGTTCCTGGCTGGTGGCACTATTCTGGAATGTTCTGGGGGTCAGTTGGCAGAGATGGGACACTGGAGGAGAGGTTTTGAGGGTAATAGTCTAGCCCTGTCTCTTTCCCACTCTCCCATCATTGGCTCCACCATGATGTAAGGGGCCCTACCACTGACTGAGTGTCCCTACCACAGTGGACTGAATCTCCCCTGAACTGTGAGTGGAAGATAAACCTACCTTACCTTCCTGAAGTTATTTCTATCAGGTGTTTAGTCAGTGACAGGAGAAGTAACTCATATTCTTGACAACTGTCATTGTTGATCTGATGGCACGAGTTATGAGTAGTAGCCAGTGGGAAAATTCCAATTTCTTTCACCGACATTTTCACTGATCAACTTAGTACACATATCCACACTAAGCTTATTTGAATACACAGCTCTATAGCATTGTGAGATCTTAGTGGTAATAAGAAAGCTAAAATTTTGAATAATTATGCAAGTGTTAAGGGGTTCAGCAGTTTGAAGATGGTATCATTCTTAATAAGTAAATCTCTCCATAAGTCTGAAGTTCAAGTGCTTCTGATGAGTGACCTGACGTCTTATTGGCACCTCCTGGAAGGCAATATGATTAGCAGACAACGTGACTTCCTCATATGTTGTTAGGAGCGAGTTCAAGTGTGAGAACAGCGAAATCATTAAAAAGAAGAACCGCAGTGTTCCACGCCTGAACCATTAACTTGGAGCCTTAAATTTTAACAGAGATGTCTGCCAACCATCTAACCTTTGATAGTGTTGTATTTTAAAATGAGACACCTAGTCAAATGGCATGTAAGGAAAAGGTTATAGATTTTTTTAATGAGCAAACTTTAGTTGAAACAATTTGAGCAGTATTTGTTGCATATATTGTCACGAAGAGCATGTCTTCTTGTCTTTCCAGAGGCTATTTCCTAAGAGCAAAAATCAAATGAAGCAATAGAGGAAGTCATACAGTTATAAACTTGATGCCTACTGTAATAATGTAGTCTTTTGAAACTCATTCAAATACCAAAATTATAACCAGATGAGTATTACTGAAATGAGTGGCAATGAGGTCTTTGTGAGTGGAAATTTCCTCCCCTGACCACAGATTTTGAGATAATAGTGAAGGTTCTGGGGGATTCAAAACAAAGACTTTTAAAATGTTCTAAATGCCCCGTAGACTTGAAAGAATAACATCCCTTTGTTTTCTGTCTTAAAAAAAAAAATCACACAATGAAATGTTTAAGAAAGTTAATAGGCAAAGCCCAGCTCACCCTTAAGTTCTTGCATGGATTTTGGGGAGTCTCAGGTCCTCTCGGGCCTCATGCTTAAGTAGAAAGCCCTCGTAACCACTGAGCCATCTCCCTAGTCTGGTTAGTTCCTTTTAATCACTGCGACAAAGTACCTGAGAAAACAAATGCTTAAGATGGATCCAGTTTCCTCCTGATTTCAGAGGGTTCTCTCCAGCATGGCAGGGAGGGCGTGGCAGAGGAGACCCCATGGCGGTCAGGAAGGAGAGAGACAGACAGAGAGAATGCAAGCTTACCCTCACTGGCTTTCTTCATCCCTCCAATAGAAAGCCTCATGTCGCTGGGATGAACCTCCAAACCAGGCACGGTTTATGGGAGGAATGGCATTTATTTGAAGCTTACATATCCAGGGCAAGTTCAATAATGGCAGAAGAAGTTGGCCTTCTTTTCATAGGACCAAGCAGAGAGAGAGAGAGAGAGAGAGAGAGAGAGAGACCACAAGCCACACCAAGATCACCAAAACAGCAAGCGAGCACACCGAATTCAGGAACTCCAGGCAGAACTGCAGTACTCTGCACATCTTTAGACTGGAATTCCAAATCCACCCCACACCTTAGGGCTGGACCCTAGGATCCACTCACAGTGACACCTCCTCCAGCCAGGTGGCTGCAGATCTAGATTACAAACTTTAATAAGATCCTGAATCTATTGGAGGCCATCCATTCAAACTAGCATATCTCCCAATCATGCCAGCCAAGCCACTCTCAGAGTTGGGTGTTCTCTCTGAAGTGCCCTCACAGACATGCCTAGAGGTGGCCTTTACTGATCCCCTCAGGCTCTATTTGATCCAACCACGTCAGCAATCAGAACTAGCCACACACTTACTTTGTAAACATGCTTTGTAAAATCTCTTCATTCTGTAAGAAGTGATGTGTAAAATTGTTAGTACACAAATGGAGGCAGAGAGTGCCATGTGCGCCCTTACCTAGAAGGCATGACATGTTTGTTGGTAACGGGGACAGAGTGTGGAAGAAGGGACATCCCGTCTGGATACTGCTGCCCCTTCTGCTTGACCACACTTTTGACAAATTACTCAGGAATGTTCAAGACTGAGGGCATATGCAGCCTTTGATTTTGTTTGTTTAAAACACGCTTTCCACGCAGATGGCATTGGTTTAGCTGTTGTGTGACTTGGTTTGGATCTTCCTTGAATCAAATAAGAGACAAAAGTCACAGACTTTTGAAACTTATGTTCCAAGGGTTCTATTTTGCAGCTTGCCCAGCATATTCTGCAGAGGTGCAGGCTCTGGTGTCTTGACACCTTTGCCTGTCAGTAAGACTACAGTCATTTTTCTATCAGGGTTTCAGTTGGAACCTCAAGGTTAAGACAGAAGAGGAAGCTGTGGGAATTGCATGGACCATAGATTTAAGTGGTTGGTTTTTCTTTTTCTTTTTTTTTAGCATTTAGATCCTAAAGCACAATTACTATAGTCAAAATCTGGCCACAATTATAGGGCTGTCAAAGTCAACTAGTATTTTTGAAAGGTTGAATAGTCTTTTGCAAAGATGGCCAGGAACAAGATGACAAAAATGATGTCAGTGGCATATGTGTCCTATTAAATGTCTTTCTTTCTTTCCTTCCTTTCTTTCTGTTGTTCTTCCTTCCTTCCTTTTTCTTTCCTTCTTCCTCCTTCCTTCCTCCCTTCTCCCTCTCCTTCCTTCCTTCCTTCCTTCCCTCTTTCCTTCCCTCTCTTCTTCTCTGTGTTGAGGCAGGGTCTTATCCATGTAGCTCATGCTGGCTTGGAATTTGTGATCCACCTGCCTCAGTCTCCTAAGTACTGGGATTATAGGCATATGCCACTACACCTAGCTGAGAAACTGGTATTTCTATACAAACATCTTTGTAGAACTCTGCCATTTTTCCCTTCCAGGTTTATTGTTGAGAATGGATGGATAGAAGAAAAATAAATATCTCAAGAGACTAGAAATTAATAAAATTGGGTACATAATTTTCATGTGTTCATCACCGTGCCTGCACTTTTCCTACACTTGGGGTCTGAATGCTTCCTGAATGCTATCCCAAGGCAATGGGGTAAAGACAGCTTCTGTGTTACTCAGGTAAAGAAGAGAGGATGGACAGAGGGAGAGAGAGAGGTTGTAAAGTCAAACTGTATTATTTTCTAAAGCTTCGCATTTTGAATTGTGGTCCATAGAAAACTGCCAGTCACGGATGTATGTTGCTCTTTTCTTCCCTAAATCCTGGAATTCAGACACGTGGTCAGTCCATTCTGCAGGACCCCAGTCATCTTAACAAGGTGCTCATGATAGGGCAACATGGAGTATTTGAACAAAACAGAATTTCCTCTACCAAAACCTGACTTAATGAATTTATAAGAGGATTAAGTAGATTCAGATACTGGTGGGATGCTGGGAGAAGATCCAAGATGAATGTATTTAGCTGCCAGAACTATTGTCTCAAATGTTATAAAATCAGATTTAGGCCTTGTACAAAAGTTCCTGGCTGAAGAAAATGAGTTTTGTAACTTGGAGAGAAAATCAGCTTCCCACAGCTACTGTAAGGGGGTCAGGAAATTGTGTTTAACAGTGAAGGAGACCACAGTGTGAAACACTAGTGTTGAGTATGTCTTCCTTTTTTTTTTTATTTAACTTCTTTTATGCTAGGCAGCCTCATTTTATAAGACACAAAATTACTTTTTTTTTTTTTATATTAGATCCTTGTGAATTAAATACCAAGTATCCCCACTTCACAGACCAGGAGACAGCTGATGGGAAGGTTAAGTGGTTCGTCCACAGTTATCCACATAGGAAGTGTTCCTTAAAACTGGAAATTGCATGAGGGATGCTCAGCTAACAGCACCTTCCCAGACAGGGAACTAAATAGAGACCAGAAGAGAGGTTAAACACCTTTTCCTGAGACAGTTCAGGGAAAGGACAGTGGTCCTTGAAATCTGGGAAACAACAAAGAACCAGTCACACCAAGTCTCTGTCCTTTGAGGCCTTTATTGAGCTGGGTATGGACCACTGTGTTCTGCCTAGGATGTCTTGGGTGTAAAAACCGCACCCAGGCCAACCGAGGAAGAAATAGGTAACCCCATTCTATTGCTGCTGGTTTGACTTTGCAATCATTAAAGGTTGTTCTGTATGGTCCAAACTGCAGGACAGGCATTTGAGATAGGAGATAGATAACCACATTTATGACCTGTGGGCCAGGAAGGTACAGCTCATTGTATTTGGGATCATCAGAGTACCCTTGATCTTTGAGGCCAGTTCAGGACCCCAAGCTGCTCTTCTGGTTCATTTTTAATTAAGCCATGACAAGTAGTTTGAGAAATCTTTGTTGAAATGTCAGCACGTAAAAGTTTTAAGCTACCTTTTTGAGAATCAGCCTTTTCCCCCGATTCCCTCACTCCTTGACATCCTGAACAGTGTCAGAGCCAAGACGAAAGCCAGGCTTTCCTTGGTCTGTATCCTGGGCTCTGGACCATTATGCCATGACATATTCTATGGCAAATACATGTATTCTACTCAATGTATAAGATGCCTAACTGTCTCTTAGTCATTATTGTGAGGCCAACAGGACTGATTTTATTTAGCAAATTGCCATTCTGATTGTTTTTTCTTGAAAAACAGTCATTTGTATATTATCCTACCTTCATTTTGGACTCTTTAGTTTCAACTTTTCCTAGTTTCTTTTTTCCCCCAAATCCTCAGGCAATTCTCAATTGCACAAATATCAAAATAAACACACTCTCCAAATTAGCATTACCTTAGGAACAAATGATAACCAGGACATTCGAAGTTACTTGATCAGTATCTTTGTTTTTTTGTTTGTTTGTTTTGTTTTTGTTTTTGTTTTTCTATTGTTGGTTTTTGGTTTTTGGAAGTAGGGTTTCATTCTAGTCCAGGCTGACCTGGAATTCATTATGTAATCTCAGGGTGGCCTCAAACTCATGGTGATCCCCTACCTCTGCCTCCCAAGTGCTGGGATTAAAGGCGTGTGCCACCACACCTGGCTTTGGTCAATATCTTTGGGCCTCTTGTTACCATTGCTGTCTATATGGTGCAAGGATCAAAAGGTGGGTGCCACAGTTTGGACAAATGACCCCCCCAAAATCCATGAGTTTAAAGGCTTAGTCCCCACAATGGCAATGTTGGGGAATGGTAGGACCTTTAGAAGATGGGGCCTAGTGGGAGGGCCTTAGGTCATGGAAATCTTGATGGGAGGACCCCAGTCTCTTCCTCTTTCTCTTTTGTGCCTATGAACTGAGCAGTCTCTGCCACATGTTCCCTGCCTTGCCATCTGCCGTGGGCCCACCTGATCATCAACTGTAATCTTCAGAATCATGAGCCTAAATAATAAACCTTTTTTTTGCTATGAGTTAATTGTCTCAGGCATTTTGTTACAGTGATGAAAAGCTGACTGAAACGACGTCTATCCCATCACCCTAAAATATTCCTTAGTGGCAGCTCTTTTGCTTATTTGGGATTACTATGTCCTGAAAGCTTATTCTTTTTTAAAAAAATATTTATTTATTTATTTGACAGAGAAAGAAGGAAAGAGAGAGAGAATGGGCACAGCAGGGCCTCCAGCCACTGCAAACGAACTCCAGACACATGCGCCCCCTTGTGCATCTGGCTTATGTGGGCTCTGGGGAACTGAACCTGGGTCCTTTGACTTTGAAGAGAAATGCCTTAACCGCTAAGCCATCCCTCCAGCCCTGAAAGCTTACTCTTAACTTACATTTCCTGAGATCAATAACATTTATATAGACCTAATTCATCAGACAAACTGGTTTTTCCTCTAGCAATGAGTCACTTCTGAAGGAATAGGAGATAATTTGTGAATGTTTCTGAGCAGGAGTGACTGAAGAATGCTTCATTCCTGGTTGCTTCCTATGATCCATGCCACTGATGTAAATATAAATGTGGTTCTTGTGTGCCTTCAGGTGGGGTAATTGTTATTACATTATTATATTCAAGATGGGGTGGAACCTCAGAGTAAGGACATTTACCATAGACTGGAGAGTCAGGGAAAGCTTCCAGAAGAGGAGCCTGTGATGATTCTTTCAGGTTAGCAGGGCTAGGAGATTGTGATGTGGAGCCCAGGCTGAGCTCTGAGGAGCAATCAGAGGTGGGGCTGGGTCAGGGCAGGAGGACTTTGTGTGCTGGGCTGCAGCTGCTCTGAAGCATTAAAGACATTAGGCAAGGGACTGACATGCTCATCCCATGTGATAGGAAGAGATCTTGGAGGCAGACTAGAGATGAGATCAGCAGAAAGGCAGTTGCTATGGTCCAGGCCAGAGCTGATGAAACCCTGGATGAAAGCCATGAGATCCCCTTATTTCTGACTTGCATTCTCCCTGAGAAGACGACAGAAGTCATGTCTTTCAACAACCTCTGAAGGCACCAAGTTTCAGTGACAGCTGCCAGGTTATGATAAAGCAATGCTAGTGAAATTTGCATGGGGGGGGGGGCAGGGCGTCAGTGTGCGGCTGAGTCACTGGTGAGCGTGAGGCCAGCGCGTCAGTGTGAGGCTGAGTCACTGGTGAGCGTGAGGCCAGCGTGTCAGTGTGAGGCTGAGTCACTGGTGAGCGTGAGGCCAGCGTGTCAGTGTGAGGCTGAGTCACTGGTGAGCGTGAGGCCAGTGTGTCAGTGTGTGGCTGAGTCACTGGTGAGCGTGAGGCCAGCGTGTCAGTGTGAGGCTGAGTCACTGGTGAGCGTGAGGCCAGCGTGTCAGTGTGCGGCTGAGTCAGTGGTGAGCGTGAGGCCAGTGTGTGTCAGTGTGAGGCTGAGTCAGTGGTGAGCGTGAGGCCAGCGTGTCAGTGTGAGGCTGAGTCACTGGTGAGCGTGAGGCCAGCGTGTCAGTGTGCGGCTGAGTCACTGGTGAGCGTGAGGCCAGTGTGTGTCAGTGTGAGGCTGAGTCACTGGTGAGCGTGAGACCAGCGTGTCAGTGTGCGGCTGAGTCACTGGTGAGCGTGAGGCCAGCGTGTCAGTGTGAGGCTGAGTCACTGGTGAGCGTGAGGCCAGCGTGTCAGTGTGCGGCTGAGTCACTGGTGAACGTGAGGCCAGTGCGTCAGTGTGCGGCTGAGTCACTGGTGAGCGTGAGGCCAGCGTGTCAGTGTGAGCCTGAGTCACTGGTGAGCGTGAGGCCAGCGTGTCAGTGTGAGGCTGAGTCAGTGGTGAGCGTGAGGCCAGCGTGTCAGTGTGAGGCTGAGTCACTTGTGGTTGGTGGTAGAGAAGTGCACGTACACTGTCACTCACAGCACAGGCCCTATCCTGAGGCAAACTGGCACCTTAATGTGTGGCATACTTTTTGGACAGCATGGCAACTTCTCAACTGGGCTCTCCTCTTTGTGAAATACTGTCAACAGATACGTAGAAGTATAATTTATTTAACTGGAGCCACAAGTCCACACTGCGTGTGTCTTTTCTGTGGGAATTCCCGAGCCTCCTTCCACTCCAGCACTTGTCAGGTAAACTCCAGTCTCCCAGACTTGATAGATGGACTCCACCTAATCATTGTCTCTGTGTTTTCACTGATCAGAGACAGGGCTCATTTTTAAAAGCTTCCATACAAACCTGTCTAAGGCAGAGCCACTCTCTATAGAAATTATTCTTGAAATTGGATTGCTTCTCAAGGACAACATGTATATGTAAAATGTTGCTTTAACAAATTACACAATTATATATCAGTGAATTTATGGTCAGAGTATCTGATCTAATAGCTAGTAGGGTGCTGGGTGCTGTGAGTCAAAGCACAAGAAGATGGGAGAGTGGCTACTTACGTGATGAATTAGAAATGAATTCTACCAAACAGCTGCATCTGGGCTTAAGAATGTAAGTCAACCTATAGTCCCAAGGGGGCTATCAACTCCTGCATCAATCTATGTAACTTTAGTTTTCAAACCAATAGCTAGCAAAAAGCAAGTCTCCTTATAAATAAGCAAGAACAATGTGGCATTTAGTGGTGTGCAAATGCCACTTTAATTGGCTCAAACTTTTCCTAAGAATATTTGGTACTATAAGAAGATGAAATGATTATCCCCTGGCACAAGTGGGAAAAATAGTCTAAGAGATAAATATATCATGAAATACGTATGCTAGCATTGTCTTTTTCTTTAAGAAAAGAAGGGAAAGCTTTAGAAGATTAGATATGTTTTAACAAAATAGTGGACCGTGGCTGGGGAGATGGCTTAGCGGTGATGAGCACTTGCTGTGCAAGAGTGAGGACCTGAATTCAATTCCAGCACTGGCATAAAAATCCAGGCATGGCCATTCAGCCCTGTAACCCCAGTGCTGAGGAGCGCAGAGACGGGAGGACCATGGGGACCCCCTGGTCCATCAGTTAAATGAAAATACAGGAAGCTCCAGGTTCAGTGAAAGATTCTGCCTCCGGGAGATAAGGTGAAAGACCAATAGAGCAGGACACCGGACATTCTCCTCTGGCCTCTGCACACGTGCATGCAGGTGTGCCCGTCTGCACCCACACATGTGCACACACCACACACACTACACAGTCACCAGGAAGGAGAGGACATGAAGTGCTCCTGTATCAATCAAGCAAAGGTGCCCCGTTCCTTTCCTATGCTCTCCTGAGTTTGTTATTAGCTAAAGTTTCAGTGATTTAAATTTCCTTTAAAATATTTTTCATGCTTGCCTTGCTGTCATTTCTTATTAGTGCTTTGGACTGTAATATGCCCTCGTGTCCACCAGCCTGATACCTTCATTTATAATGGAGGAAACTAAACATCAAGAAACTGGAATCACTGGCAGCAGTTCAGTAAAAAGACATACTTCCTTACACACAAACCACACACTACACACATACACCACACAGACACACACATACACCACACACTACACACACTACACACACACACTACACACATATACCACACAGACACACACACACTCATATACACACATACCACACACACACTCATATACACACACACCACACAGACACACACATGACACACACACACACATACAACATACACTACACACACCATACACACACTACACACACACCATACACATACCACACACTCCACACATATACCACAGACCCACACCACACTCCACACACACCACACACTATACACATACATACACACACCACACCCCCACACACACACACAGTACACACACGCACACACACACACCAAACACATACAAATACACACACACATACACACAGGGGTTCTGGACACTGAAGCTCTCCACCTGGCATCGGTGTTCACCAGCCAGACAAGCCTCATTGTGTCCTCCCTACCACGTCAGGTGCGTCACAAACCTTCACTAGGTCTGCCTGCCTTCAGTGTGCCGTCACAATGACATGCAGACGTGGTTAGCTTTCCTGACCCTTCATCAGGCTGAATAACCATCTCATTCTAATTGGCCTCATTTTCAGTTGGATGATATTTGATTTATTGAGCTTGACCAGTGTAATATATAGTTTGCAGGATTTCCACACAATTTAAGGTCTTTGCAATGCAGATATTTTCCTTTTGCCCAAGGCGATAATAGACAGGGATACAAACACTGCTTTAAAGAGGGTGTCTGCTGATTTACATATTTTAAAAGTATTAAGATCAAAGGTAGTGAGAATTTAATCCATATGGCATTCAGAGGATAAATAAGAATATTAATACTGAATCAAATACTAATTAAAGAAAGACATGGATCTGACTTAAGAATGCAATGTGAGAATGAAGTCCACTTTTGAGGGAAAAGTTAAGACGTGATTCTCTTGTAAAAGACAGCTATGTGAGTTGGTGTCCTCACTGACATACAGAGGGTGAGAACTGGCTGGTTGACTTCGTCGTTTACACAGCTTCCGGTAACCATGAGCACAGAGACTACACTTGAACAGTTAGAAAGTACTTTCAGGTTTTGTAGATCCTCAAAGCAAACCTTTCAGTTCCTAGACCTCCTCCCCACCTTCATTGTGGAGGAAAGGTGTTCATAGGGGCGAATGAACCTGGGCCTAATCAATTTGGGTCTAAGCCCCGTTCTTCCCCTTCCTCCCCCTCCCCTTTCTTCCCTCCCCTCCTTACTGATCACTATCCAACATGTCCCAGCACTCCATGAGCTCTTAACTCACTGAGGGTAAGGGAGGCAGAAATGTTGCAACGGTTTTGGAGTGTCTGTTCATCCACTTGCTGACACTCATCTCACTTCTAGAAATAGAATCTTAAATAACCAAAGATATAATCTGATAGTTATGCCTAAAGGTATTTGAGATTTCTAAGTGAAAAATAAAATAAAATAAATGGTCAACAAAACAAGAATGTCTACATCTGAAATTATAATATAAGAGCACTAGTAAAATCATGATTACAAAAAGTTGAGTAACCATCAACTGTATGTATTTAAGTATTGAGAAAAGGGTGGAATATGAAGTTATATAATGTAATCTCTAACATGTGCATATATATGCACATACATACTCATACATTTATTTTTTTGTCTATATTGGGGGTCAATGAACATTTTTAAAAAGGAAACATAATAAGTGGTTTGTGCCTTACAAGCTGTAAGGTCTGTGTTGCAGTAACTCAACTCTGCCACTATAGGGTGAAGGAAACATGGACAGTGCATAAAACAAATGAGCATGATTATGTGCCAATAAAACTTCATGAATGCACAAAACTTTGAGGTTCATATAAAATATTGCTATGGGTTTTTATCTGTCATTAAAGATGTAAAGCTATTTTATCTAGTATTCTTTATAAAAACAATAACAGGCCAGCTATGGCCTGATCTCATAGTTTGCTATCCCCTGCTCCATAGTTGGACAGAAATACCCTAAGGCAGTCTGTTACCTGAGGGTAATAAGAATGACCAGTCCTTATTTTCTTATATTTACTTAGATGTTCTATTTTCTCTTATGTCCTTAATGTACTTACCACTATCTATATTTTCTCCAATAAACATATCATACTTTAAAAATAGGAAAACAATAAACATTAATTATAGAACTTTTGACAAATGGTAAATGGCAGGTTGGGGAACAGACTTTTAAATAGAAAACCTCTCTACCATGCCAAGTGTCACCTTGCGTTTCAGAGCTGGGACAGTCTTTAGAGATCTATGAATAATCTAGCACTTTATTTTATAAGGGGAAATGATGACTATAAACTTGAACAACTTGTCCCAAACCACATGGCAATTACTGGCAGAATCTTCACCGTTCTTTGTACTTCCTTCCTGGGCTCCATTAAGTATACATAGGAGCAATGGAAGCCAGCTTTACCTTAATCTCCCAAATTACCTTCATTTTATATGTCTGTCCCCTTTCTTTTGAGGCTCTCTTAAGGCCCCATAGCCAGTTCCCCTGGCTGAAGTGTGAAAGCACCGGGAGCTAGTATTCTAATAGTTCTTCATGAGAGTCTCACGTGTAAAACAGCAGAGGTTCATTAGAAAGAGCCATGTAAAAAGGCTCATGTCGGGTGGTCAACTGCTGGTCCCACTTGAGGAGCATACCTAAACATCTCCCCTCTGCACAAGCTTCTCTGCTCCCCTGGTACTCTCCAGGATCTGAGCTTCCTTTCACAGCCTTCACCCCTGATGAGCTTTCTTTTCTGTTCTCTCTCTCTCTCTTTAAATATATATATATATATATACATATATTAATTACATATATACATATATGTTAATTACACACACACACATATATATACACACATATATATTAATTACATATATACATATATGTTAATTACACACACATACATATATATATATATATATATATATATATATATATATATATATATTCGTTTTTCAAGTTAGGGTCTCACTCTAGCCCAGGTTGACCTGGAATTGGAATTTACTATGTAGTCTCAGGGTGGCCTTGAACTCACGCTAATCCTCATACCTCTGCTTCCTGAGTGCTAGGATTAAAGGCATGCGCCACCACACCTGGCCTGACTAGCTTTCTATCAGGAAAGAGTCCCAAGTCCTAGATTTTAACTCTACTGTCATTCAGCTCTCCCATTCAGAAATTGCTTAAGGAAGTCGCTCTGGTTGAGCTATTTATTTATTTATTTATTTATGAGAGAAAGAGAATGGTCACACCAGGGCCTCCAGCTGCTGCAAATGAACTCCAGATGCATGCATCACCTTGTGCATCTGGCTTTGGTACTGGGGAATCGAACCCTGGTTATTAGGCTTTGCAGGTATCATGGGAAACTTTTCCCCCTGGGAAGACATGGACACATGTCTTCACTCCAAATAGGGCTCAGATAGCAGACCAAAGTAAGATTACCACAATACTAGCTTGGGGGGAGTCACAGAGCATATAGGAATGGGGGGACCCCAAAGTGGCCACTTTGATGGAGATTCCTGTGTCAAAATTACTCCTTGGAAGTGCTCCCCTCAGCCTCAGGGTGAGGGCTTTCTTACAGAGCATGAGACCCCAAAGCAACACTACAGTGGGGCTCACTCTACTGGCATCACCCAGTGGATGCTCCTTCCTCAGCCTCAGGGTGAGGGCTTACTTAAAGATCATGGAAACACCAGAGACACCACCTCAGTGGAACTCATTGTTCCTAGATCTTTTTCTCTCTATAGTCTCTATCTCCTGCCCCCCCCTCAGGTCATGAGATCTTGTGCATTAGTGTATATACCTGGCACAGGTGGCACCTGAATCGCAGGTGGAGGTCCGATGACCCTCCCCATGCCTTCTTTGGTGAGTTGACCCAGCTGCTTTTGATAAAGCTGGTAATAGTTGTTTACACACATCAATGTGAAGGAAATCTGCCATACAACAGCAGGCAAGAGCCTTAACCACTGGGCTGTCTCTCCAGCTGATTGAGCTCTTGTGTTCATTACCCAGTATCTACCGGCCACTTGTCATTACTTTGCTAGGCTGTCTGGGATTACCCACAGCCCTGACCCTCGCTCGGTGAGAGCAGTTGAGTGGCACTACCTCCCTGTATACTTCCCAAGGGTTTGAGTGTCCATTTCTGTGTGAGGCATTTTGAAAACCTGGGGGCTGCGAGTGTGAGAGGGACTTCTTTGCTCCTCACTAAGAGTCTAAGGAGGAAGGCTGGGGTCCACACCAGAGAAGAGGGAGGTGTCACCTCTGGGAGGGCTTCTAGAGGTAACAGCTTACTTACCTGGTCCTGTCTTCCTGGATGGCCTAACTCCTGCTGGCATAAGAAGGAGAAGACAAACAAACAAGAGAGAAATTAAGCTGTGTGCAAATTGGGATTAATTTGAGTTTACATAACTTCTAATGGCTACGAATTCATATTCCCAGGAAATTAGAAATAATGACTGAAAATGTGAAAGCAGACAGGTGTCTACTAGCCTTATGATTGCAAAGAACAAATTCAGGAAAACTTTTCCCATTCAGATAAGGACTGCTGTTATTTCTTAAAAAAAAATTTATTCAATTATTTGAGAGAAAGAGGCAGGGAGAGAGAGAGAAAGAGAAAATGGTCATGCCAGGGTCTCTAGCCACTGCAAACAAACTCCAGATGCATGCACCACCTTGTGCATCTGGCTTTACATGGGTGCTGGGGAGTTGAACCTGGTTCCTTGGGCTTCACAGGCAAGTTCCTTAACCGCTGAGCTATCTCTCCAACCCCTGGCTTCTGGTATTTTTAAGGTGCAAATGAGAGACTGAATAAAAAGGATTATTCAGTTTAAGGACCCAAATGAAAATGGAGGACTGGACTTTTCTCTCCTTTTTAATGAGTGCACCTCACAGCATCTTAACCTCGTCCACTGTAAGGTTCGTGACTGAGGCCCGCATAACAAAATACACTACCATAAGAAAAGTATAACCAATTTACTTCTCGTGTTGTGAGATAGAGAAACCTCCGAAATAGAGATCCCAAGAAACAAGGAGGCTGGTTATATTTTATACTGTGCGTAATGAGGAAATGCACAGTCATAGAGAAACATGACTAGATAAAAAGGAATGTGATCTATTGATAATGAACTTAGGGAGAAGGGGAAATTAACAAGATGGTTTTCTTTAAAATTCTTCTCCATGTCTCTGGGTCTTTGGTAAAAACTTCTCTCTGTTCCTGCATCTCCTTCTCCAGGTCTGGGATGCTTTCATATTCTGCTTCCAAGGAAAATGCTAGAAGAAGAGGGCAGAGAGACTTTCCTGTTTCTGCTGTTTTCAAATGCCAGGGTGTTATATTTGGGGACAGCATATCCTGAACCCCATCCGTGTCCCAGAAGAAGTATTTGATTTATATATATGACACTATGTCTTTGGACAAGTCTGCAGGGTCCTTTATGAATGCACCAAGATCAGTAACAAGATCCCTTCATTAGAAGTCTCTTGCTGGCAAGTAATTGCACACCTGACTCAAATTAAGTGAAACAATAAGGAAGATTTATTGTACCAATTAATTGTAATGTCCTGATTCCATGAGGCGTGACTTCATCAGGACTCTAGGTTCTGTCCTTTACAATTTCAACTCTGCCGACCTGCAGGACTTGGCATCACCCTGGGTTTGGTGTGTGGTTCCTTTATGTTGGCTAAATGGCTGGTGCAATTCTATATTTATTTATTTATTAGGCAAGCCCAACAGACTGGCCCTTTTTTATAAGAGAGAGAGACAGAGATAGAGTGAGTGGGAGGGGGAGAGGGCACCAGGGCCTCCAGCCACAACAACTGAACTCCAGACGCATGCGCCCCTTGTGTGCAAATGCGACCTTACATGCTTGAGTCATTGTGCATCTGGCTTATGTGGGACATGAAGAGTCAAACATGAGTCCTTAGGCTTCACAGGCAAGCGCCTTAACCGCTAAGCCATCTCTCCAGCCCAATCCTACATTTATTTGTTTTTAAAACTTTATTTTTATTTTTTAAGTTTTTTTAGTATTTTATTTATTTTTAATTTTTTGTTTATTTATATTTACTTATTTATTTATTTGAGAGTGACAGACAGAGAGGGAAAGAGGCAGATAGAGAGAGAGAATGGGCATGCCAGGGCCTCCAGCCACTGCAAACGAACTCCAGATGCATGCACCCCCTTGTGCATCTGGGTAATGTGGGTCCTGTGGAATCAAGCCTCGAACCGGAGTCCTTAGGCTTCCCAGGCAAGCGCTTAACTGCTAAGCCATCTCTCCAGCCCTAAAAACTGTATTTTTACTTATTTATTTGAGAGAGAGAGGCAGAGAGAGGAAGAGAAAGAATGGGCATGCCAGGGCCTCCAGCCACTGCAAACTCCAGACACATGCGCCCCCTTGTGCATCTGGCGTAGGTGGCTCCTGGAGAATCTAACCAGGGTCCTTTGGCTTTGCAGGCAAACGCCTTAACCGCTAAGCCAACTCTCCAGCCCCAATCCTATATTTTATATGCAAACAAAACCCTGTCTACATGGCAATGGAGCCTCTGGTGTCTCAGATTTGCCTCTGCTCATTCCTATTCAAGCCTTCCACCAAGAAGAATGTCTCCAACTAATAGGCTGATGCCTGGGTTGTATGAACCAACCGCTGTGAAGAAGGGAATAGAGTCTTCTCCCTGATTTAGACCCATCAAGGCCTGTGGTGGTTTGAATGTAAAATAGTCCCTATAGGCATGTGTTTGAAGAGCTGATGCCCAGCAAAGCAGTGCTGTTTGGGAAGGTTGTGGAACCTTTAGGAGGCAGAGCCTTGCTGGAGGAACTGTGTCCCTGAGGGGCAGGTCTTGAGGTTAATACTCCAGCCTCTCTGGCTGGTCTCTCTCTGTGTTTCCTCTACTTTGAAATGTGATACTGGCTTTCCCAATCTGTCATGCTTTCTCCACCATGATGGACTCTACCTTCCGGGACAATAAGCCCAAATAAGCCCTTTGTTTCCCTAAGCTGCTCTGGTGGGGGATTTTGTCTTAGCAATGAGAAGGTAACCGATACAAGGCCTATCCATCCACCTAGGGATAGATCCAATCTCTCCAAATACATGACTGCTATGCATCATAGAAAGGGTGGCGTAGATAGTGGGGAGATGACAGTGTGTGTCGTCAATCAGTCAAGGCCCAAACAGGAGACAGAAACCCTGCCAAGTATTTAAACAGAGAGAATTTAACAATCGTTTAGTTGTTAATGAATATTAGAGAATTGAAAAGAAGTGTCGGAGAGGAACTAACTTTAGGAAGGACCTGCTTCTCCTGTAGTTGAAGGAATATATAGAAGATGAAATTGTTAAACTGTGACTTAGAGAAGAGGTCTCATGGGGTAGAATCCTAGACCTCTGAGGAGGATTGCTACCCAGTGGGTTTGGGTCTGAAGGGATCAGTAAGGCTGTTTCTGATAGTATGGAGATGTGAAAAATCCATGACCTCAATCAACTGTGGCCGCAAGAATGAAGGCATGTGGCTGTGGTGTCCGCTAGGAACCGGAAGCACCAGGAAGGGCTGAGTCCCACCTTCCCTATCCTGCCCCGCAGTGTCCCTCCCGCTTCCCCGTTGATGGAATCTAATAGCAGGGGATTCACAGGACCCCATTCTATCATCACAGAGGGTGGGGTTGACAAGAAGGAAGAGAAATTAGCATGCTTGTGCATAAAATGAAACGCAAGAGGAAAACGTGCAGCCACTCCGTAGTCTTTGTGACTACAAATGACATGGTCGGAAAGCCGTAGTGAATGCTCCGGTTTCTTTAGTACTTACCCTGTGATCTCTCAGCAGACCAAGCTTCTTTGCCTGGCAAAGAAACCCAAACCTCATTCCTGATGGGTCTGGTTCTACATGTATCTGTTTGTGGAAGTTTCTCATTAACATTTGCTTGTTGAACATGCAAGTTCTGAAAGATACTCTCCACAGTCTTCTGGGTTGTAAACATACTGTTTTCTTTCTTAGTTCTAGGTTCAAACCCAGGATCTCTCATATGCTAGGCAAGAATTGTCACTGAGCCATCCCCCACCTGACATACTCCTCCTTACTCTCATCATGTGGCTCCAGTTCCTAGCTAATGTGGGGGGGGGGGGCTTCTATTGACACCCAGTTCTGGTTGTCTGTTGGTTCAGTAACTTAAAGAACCCAAACTGAGAAGGGTAATCACATTTTTTCCAACTCAGAAGAAATATTGTTGGACCCCCTGATGCAAGTACCAAGATCTTCATTCCCGAAAAACTCAAACTTGTGGGGCAAAGAGCAAACATTCTATGTGACACTATTTTAACCATTCAGAAGGCAATGAAGCATCCGTAATAGGCCCATTATCTTGAATTTCTCATTTCCCTGAAAATACAACTTTACATTTTAATCTGTTTGAGGACAAAATATGAAACTGGCTCCCACTTGCATCCCCAGAACACCCTATTATATCATCCATTACCTGCGTGCAGATTGGATGGGCAGTGAGATATGGGTTATCTGGTTAATATTAAAGAGTAATCATTTAGTTTTGCTTGCCTTTGATACCACCCCCATTAAATGGGAATTTTGTTTTGTTTTGTTCTCTGGATTTATGAATAAATCTGTCATTCACAACTCAGCAATCCCACTGGTCAATGGTAGGTTGAACATTTCAAGTGCATGGGTTCTTCAGGACCATGATGGATACCTAGTTCCCTTCAGATATTGTGACTTTGATGTAGTATTTAATATTACTGTGGCACTTTGGAATCCAATCTTTGAGAAAGTTTGAGAAGACTCTATAAGTGGCCTGAAATGAGGAAGCCTTCCATTCGCTCCCCCTCCCACGTCCTGAGCAGTTCCTGCGATGGGAACCAAAAAGTGTCTTCCGCTGCCTGGAGCACCTTTAAGACATCAAACACTGACTGAAAGTGTTTTCCTTAGACCTCAAGCATTCCTACATCTTGAATGTGAAGAGGAAAGACTTTTTTTCCCTCACACAGCAAAGTGTTCTAGAACTGCGGAGGATGTGAGAATATGTATACACATGTGTGCATGTGTACACACAGATGTGTTCTTCCTGTTTAATATTTCAGAAATATGTGCACTATTCTGTTTAAACTCTCTCTAAAATTTAGGTTGCATTAAAAGCATCTAAACTGGGCATGGTGGCGCACGTCTTTAATCCCAGCACTCTGGAGGCAGAGGTAGGAGGATCGCCGTGAGTTCGAGGCCACCCTGAGACTCCATAGTGAATTTCAGGTCAGCGTGGGCTAGAGTGAGACCCTACCTCAAAAATATATATATATCTATTTGGATTTTATTGGTCTCCATTGTTGGCCTTCAGGTTCATTGGAAACAAGTAGGAGGGGCATAGGTAGGTGTGTCTCAAGACACAAACTGTCAGCCTGAGAGGAACTATTTTTCCATAGTCACAAGGTAACAGCCTGCTGCTTTTGCAATTGAAATGTCTGGGACCTTAACGGTAAACGGTAAACTGGGGTGTTGTGGGGAAGAGGCCTGAGAGGAAGAGGATGGGTAGACATAGGGGTGATGAGACAAATCTACTTTGGTTATATCCACTTTGCAGAAGTGCAGTTGCGAGTACTGGCCTTGACTTTTGAAAGAGAACAGCTGCTCTGCATTGACAGTGTTCCCCTCTCCCCTGTTTCTGGGAAGCACTTTGTTCTCAGTAAATACCGAGAGTAGCTCCCAGCCTGTGGGCATTAGAGATGCACTGTGAATTTCCTGGTGAGGCATTTCAAAAGCACCATAAGATAAACACAGTGAACACTCTTAATTACTGCTACAATTTGCATTTGACATAACTAGATATTTCTTTAAAATGTTTTAAACATCCTGGGCTGTTAACGTGTTCACTATATTATCTGCACTTTGCTTACTTCTCTGAACTACGCGCTAAAGTAGTCCCGTTGTTCACTTGTGAAAGGCCCCCGGGAGCCGATGCTGCGGTCGGGTCTGTGAGCAGACCCCGCCCCCAGGAATATGCTTTCCCTAACCTGCAGTAGCACTATGTGGGGAGCCTGTAAAGCTCTTCCAAGCTTGGGTCTTCAGCACTAACTAAGAAATGCTGAATGCTTCCTTAGAAAAAGGGCATTATTGTCAAAATTCTTTACAGCACCAGGAGTAACAAGTAATTGTTTTCAGAAACCCACAGTCTAACTCTAGCTATTGTGGATAAAGTAAGAGTTGTGGAGTGGATTTAATTATTTTACGTATTTGTCAGGCATATCTCTGCAGAACAAACTGTGCACATAAAGGCAATGAAAATGTCCTGCTTGATTGTCTAATTAGTAAAATGGGGAACCTGTGACAACCAAGGAGCCAGGGACTCAGATTCCCGAATATAAAGCTGTGTGATCCTTAAACAGCCTGCTTTCTCTGGATGATAACTTTTGACGCAGTGGAGGGGACTGCCAGCCACAAATCCAATAGCTGGTGCTTTAATTATTTTAACTTAATTGTAAAATACTTCACCCACCCAGAATAAAATAACACAAAAATCCTCCTGTAATAATCTTAATATCTTAACCATTCGCGCTTCAGGTTTTGAAATATTGTTGAGACCCCACATTCTTCTGTCTCTACCCTGCCCTTCTCTTGTCCCCATAGGCATCACAATCTGAGATTCTTTCTTCATTCCCTGCCATGTTTTATGTTTCTCTAAACATGTGGGCAGAAGCCAGGAATCTTGGGCTTCCGGCTTACTTACTACCCCTAGGTAATTAATATTGTCAACCTCACAAGATTTAGAATCACCATGGGGGGGAAAATCTCTTGTCATGTTTGCGAGTGAGTTTCCAGATTTGGTTGAGGTGGGAAGACCCACCTTAACTTTGGATGGCAACATTTCATGGCCTGAGGTCCTGGACTAAATAAAAAGGAGAGAGTTAGCTGAATAACCAGTATTCATCTTTCTCTGCTTCCTGACTGTGGATGTGACTATCTGCCTTCCTCTCCTGTTAACATGCCTTTCCTACAATGATGAACTGTATTCCTTTGAACTGTAAGACAAAATGAACTCTTCTTCCCTTAAGTTACTCTGTTGTTGTTGTTGTTTGTTTTCTGGTTTTTTTGAGACAGTGTCTCACTCTAGTCCAGGCTGACTTTGTTAGGCATTTGATCACAATAATGATACCAGAAAGAAAACAAAAACACACCCAGCTTCTTCCAGGGCTTAGAAGCTGTTAGGACCATTGACAAGTAGCCTCACCACAGGTTGAAAGGCTCCAGTGCCACCCCAGCCTGGGGCATCTCTGGTACTAACTACCTCCAAAGCTTCCCAGCTCTCATGGAGAGACTGCTCCTAGTACATGTCTCTGTACCCTGCTTCCTATGCTTAACCCTTCCAGAAGGATCTATCTGTTCCTTGCTCATGGCCACTGCCCAGGGGTTCCAGAAGCCCAAGAGCCACCCCACTATGCATAAGAGCAGGAGCTGTGATACTTAAAGAATCTTTCCGGATCCAGGTGTGGTGGCACATGACATTAATCCTAGAACCCAGGAGGCTAAGGTAGGGGGCTCACTGTGAGTTAGAGACCAGCCAGAACTACAAACAACAACAACAAAAAATTGTTTCCCCTTTAAATTTATCAATCATGCTAGATAAAACACTTTTTTTCTAGAAAAAATATATAACAAAATTGCAATCAAAAGGAAAGTAGCTGCCAAATATAAGAATAATAATCTTAGAAAAGTATGTCTACACAGTAACAGTATTACGTTGTTTTCTGGATTTCATTATTTGTACTGTTTGTCAGCTTTTTTAAAATTTTTTTTTGTTTATTTTAATTTCCTGGGGAATGGAGCCTCGAACCGGGGTCCTTAGGCTTCACAGGCAAGCGCTTAACCGCTAAGCCATCTCTCCAGCCCATGTTTGTCAGCTTTTTAAATTTTCTAATTTGTTATGTATTCAGGACCACGGCAATAGGTATGCGTCCCACTAAACAAGGTCCACAGTCTTTTGGGAAGGGGGAATGACTCAACTCTGAGTCATTACTCAGCATGGGTAAATGAGAATTTGTATCAAATGAGCATTCTGGCAGTCAGTGGAGGGAAAAATCACTAAATTACGTGGAGGGGTAAGGGAAAGAGGATATAAGAATGACGGGATTCTTATTGTCAATGAACCAGTGTGGTCAGACACCACCCAGAAGGTGGAGGAGGATGAAGAGCTGAACAGAATCAAGGATGAGCAGATAAGGGATACAGGGTTGCCGGTTAAACTGATAACAGCATTCTTTTTTAAAGTTAGATTATTCTTTTTCTTAAGGAAGTGCATAGCTGGGCCTAGGAGAAGGATCACCAGCCTGACTAAAGTTTGGCCAAGCACAGAATCTTTACTCATTGGTAGAAATCAGTGTCTGCTAAATCATTCTTCGTGTGCATCTCAGTGGTAAACAAGACCCCAAACACTGCTAATCTAATAGCTGTAGCATGTGACTATAGCGCTGACTCCAGCAGGCAGACGGCACAGACTGCAGCCCGGCTGGAGAGCTGCTGGAGAGGCTTAAAGCTATGTTTACACTACTTCTCTTGGGAGTATGTTTATTCAGGGAGCCATGAAGGGGGCGCTGGTAACTGATTACGGGGAGGAGCCCCTACAGCGGTGCCAAACGTTCGTTGCCTCATGATTGGCTATAGCCTACTGTGCAAATCTGAGTCTTGCTCAACTCTCGCAATATTAGCTAAGCAACTTCACTCCTGTCTGGTCTATTATAAAAGTTAATGTTTGCAGTGATAACACCATGTGTATAATAGTAGAATGCATTTGGTGACAGTCTGATATGTTAATGAACTATGTTGTCAGGCAGTCATCTTTGATGAGAATTTTAGCATTGCCATACATTATAGGCTATGGAAAGGATCGCAACGGCATATGTCATGACTAACAGGTAAAGTGCCCCTGAACATTGGCGATCACCTTTGTTTCTTTTTTCTTTCTTCTTTTTATTGTTTTCCATGTGCAGAGTATGTGTGTGGTGTGGTGTGGTGTGTATGCACACGTGTACAGAGGCTAGAGGAGATTGCCAGTGTCCTGTTGCTCATCCACATCGCTTCTTGAAACAAGGTCTCTCCCTCAGCTCAGAGCTGCTGTCCATCAGCACCAGTGAACCCAGTGATTCTCTGGTCCCCACCCTGGGGACCAAGCATTCAAAACACATAAGTTCATGGGGAACACCTGACTCAAACCACCACACAGGTCCTAAATGAATTTGATTGGACTCTAATTTTCTTAAAAACATTTGAGTGAATTTTGTGTATGTGGCTAACACTTGTCTCCTCCACTAGACCAATCCATCCTTGAGAGCAGAGACCAGGGACCAAGTCTCCTTCCACCTCTTATGCCCACCAAAACAAATGCCCAGGGGAGAGATGTTAGCCTTCTCCCACAGGCCTCTGGGAGAATGGCATCATGTCTAGGTTTACGTCTACAGTTCCATCTACAGACATTCAGAAAGTCTCCAGGAGAAATGGAATGTCAGGCCAAGGCTGGAAACTGACATTTGGCCTGAGGCCACTGGTCTCTACACATATCTAAATCTGGTACTTGACTCTGAAGGATCTGTTTCTACTGGAATTGCACTTCTCTGTTAAAGGGGGGGGGGAAGTCAAGACTGGTACTAGATTGTCTAAGCCTAGTAAATCACAACAAATGTTTCTCGCGCAGGCACCTGGGCTAAGTCGTTTTTACCCAATATTGTATTGAATCTTGACATCTTAATAAGGAGGTGCTATTGCTCCTCCTGCATGAAACAGGTGCAGAGAGGTTTAAGCACATGACCTAAGTTACTCAGCAGCATGCAGCAGACGCTGACCTCAAATGCCGGTCTCATGATGAAGAGGAGGACAAACATTACTTATATTCATATATAGAAATAACCTTTAAGAAATTCAACCTTAGGGGCTGGAGAGATGACTTAGCAGTGAAGGCACTTGCCTGCAAAGCCAAAGGACCCTGGTTCGATTCCCCAGGTCCTACGTAAGCCAGAGGCACAAGGTGGTGCATGCGTCTGGGGTTCATTTTCAGTGGCTAGAGGCCCTGGTGTGCCCATTCTTTCTCTCTGTCTCCCCCTGTGTTTTTCTCTCTCTCAAATAAATAAATATAAAAAAAATTTAAAAAAACCAACCCTAGGAAGCAAACTAATTAACAAAGACCTTTTTGTTGTTTTCAAAGCATCACGGCAAAGAATACATTATCAAGAGACCGAGGTAGACAAACATAGATGGAGATACATTCGCATCCTTTCCTATTGCTGTCTTGTTTCCTTTCCTCCATAGATTTCTATTTACATGATGCCAAGCTAATGCATCAAAACACAAATATGACAACACACAGATTTAGAGTATCCTTTGTACATGAGACCAGGCATTAGGCTAATGAATCCGAATTTTTTCTTTGATTTTCAACTTTTCATGCAGGATGTGTTCCTTCTGTCAGGTTCTGGGTTTTTTTTTATTATTTAGTTTATTTATTTATGAATATGGGAAATATTATAAAATTGAACTGGATGCAGTATGAGTATCTATGTGAAAGCTATACATAAAGGTTTTTAATTTTTCCCTTCTCTTTTACAAAGAAAAACCAGGATCAGCACACCCATGATCATTTTCATAAAGTATTTAGTTACCAATTAGTCAGCACTGTGAACTGGTTGGTTTGATGATCTCTTATATGATTTATGCATAACTTTTATTAACTGAGCATGTGCAGATGAAGGGCAGCTATAAATTAATATGTAAAATGTATTGCTTGTCACTGCTTTAAGGAAATACAGTTCTTGTCAACTGCCTGTGTTGGACTTTTTCACAGTAAGTGGCTCTTGGATTTTTAGATAAGGCTTTGTAAATAGGAGAGAATACTCCGGGATTGGGAATTAGCTTGGACTTCCCACACTTGTTAACACAGTTCATATGACCTTTCGTTGATTTGCAATTTGACCCTCGATACTTGCAATATTTCAAAGGGAGAAGGAAATAAGCTTAAATGGCAAGTTAGAATTTCCAACATTGCCACCAGTCAAACAAGCTTCTGCGCTGCTATTTTTAGGCTGTCTTCCTTTGATTCAGACCTTGAGGAGGGAAAATTGAAATGAGTTTTCAGTAGACAGGAGATAGGTACCCTGGAAATCGGGGCCACTTTGAGTCATCAGTTTACCCGAGGACATTTCCACCCTTCTGGTCTCAGCTCCCAATACTCAGATCTGAGCTGCCAGCTCTCCTCTGCCCCACGTAGCCATTCTTCATGCTGGTGGCACAGGGAGATCACCAAGGGAGTTCTAAAGAAGCCAGATCTCACCTTTCTAAGGGTGCTGGCGTCATTGTTCCGGGGTGTGACTGGCCACTGAGGGAATTTTCAGGATCCTCAGTTGACTCCAATGTGCAGCCAGGATTGAAAATGACCTGGTGAGCAGGTCTGATGCATAGATCCCAGCATGTTTCCTCCAGTAGCAAATGTTTCTAATAGCCTGATGCGTGCATCCTGGAAGAATAATGTATTATTTCTAGGGATTCCTTGTGCCCTAAGCTAGTAAGAACTTCAGGAGTCACTGGGTCCTGGGAGATGGCTCAGCCGGTGCTTGCTGCAAAAGAATGAGCTTAATCCCCAGCCCTGATGACACATCCTTTCTGATTTTTGAGGAGTTGACACAGCCATGCTAGACATAGGCACTCTCCTGTCTGAAAGGACCAGTCAGCGTATCAGGGACTTGAATGTATCTACCCAAAGCTCTTATGTTGGAGACTTGATCCCTTAATTCATGTGTTAATGATATGTGGAGGCGGGGCTTCAGGGAGGTTATTAGGGTTAGATAAGGGCATGAGGGTGGGCCTTTCCCATTGGCATCTGTGGCATCTGAGCTGGCATGCTTGCTCTCTCACCATGTGATGAGCTCCGCCATGTTCCGGTGAAGCAAGAAGCCTCTCACCAGATGCCACACTCGGCATTCCCAAGCCTCCAGAACCGTGAGTCACATCAACTTGTGTGAGATCTAAATGGTCTGGTCTCCGGTATTACTGCAACGGAAAACCAGCTAAGACAACAGGTGAAACTCTTTAGCTGTTGCTTAGAGCACCGAGTGTGCTGTGAGTAAGCACCTAGGTAAGGAAGTGAGTTAGGTCACACCTCTTGGAGTTTCAAGTCTCTTCCTGGAATTAGACAGTGTTTGTTCCAAGACAGAAAGTTTCATTGCTCGTAATTAACAAAGCAGCTCCTTGGGTAAAGGTAATGCAGTTTGCTGAAAATTAGAAAGTCCAGTATAAGCACTCTGCTGTTAAAGAGCCTGTCACCCACCAGTGGCGAGCCTCTGCCTCGTCTGGTCTCTGACTTCGTCGCCATTTGTTTTGGTTGCCTTTACCTCCTGACCTGAAATTCACAGACCCAGTCATCTTTGAGCTCCTCTGCACCAGGCTCAAAAGAACCCCAAGACAGAGAGTAGTAATTTTCATAGCAGTCTGGGCCTTGCCAGGGTGATTTATGTGTTTTTGCTTGGAGACTATATTTTAATGCTGAGATTTTTCTGATTATCTTTTTGTGTGCACCCGCTCACCACATGGGTTCCTAATTTAGAAAATATTCAGCAATTACATGTGGAATTGATACTTTACATAAAAGCAAAAATAGTGCTTCTTATGTATGTTACTGAAATTTTTTTGATGTCTTTTATTTTTTCTGGCAACAGATATGTGAACCAAAGAAATTGCTCATTATTTTTCATGTTTTGTGAGATGAAAAGTTGTTAATGCCAAAATGGCTGTGTCCCCTGGGTGAAGGTCACAGGGGGAAGTTTTTGTTCTGTTGGTCTTGAAGCCTTCACCAGGCCCCAGAGATTCTGCTGTGTGTGTGCTCCTGAACTTTACGTTTCCAATGGCTCGGCATCAAATCTAAATTGGATTTAAGCTAAATCTGAGATTTTTGTGAAATCAATTTTGATGTCAAAGTCGGAGATTGCGCCAGCTTCATAGAACACAATTCTTCCAGGAATTGCTAGTTTGACAATTGATTGTCTAAATATTTAGCAGTTTGTGTAAACACTCAAATAAAAGTTCTGGAACTTTGGCAAGATTTTCTTTTCCTAATGAATGGGGATGGTGGTTTTCTCTCTTGCCAAGTCTGTCTGATGCTTTTGAAGAGGAATCAACTATGTGATACAGAAAAGGAACTCAAGCAACAGTGACAGACAGCTCTTGGAGCTTCTCACACCTGCCTTTGAACTGTGCGTGGCCTGGGTTTTTAAAAGTGTTTTATTAATTCACACCATGTTTTCATAAGAAAACAACCACTCCCAAATATAAAGCCACAGAAAATTAACATCTGTATTAGCTTGGTCAAAACATATCTCCAACTTGTCATATTCTGTAGTTGATATTCTTTATCACAGCCACTATCCAGATTATGAACCCAGAGAGAAAGTGACTCTCTCTCTCTCTCTCTCTCTCTCTCTATATATATATATATATATATATATGTATATATATATGTGTGTGTGTACATATATAACCACACATATATACTTGCCTATATGCCTATTGAACCTTCCTTTAAGTGTTTAGCAGAAATTGGAAATACATATGTATGAATATATACAACAGGGTGAATGTGTATACCAGTATATAGGGTATATGGGCTGATAGATGAAAAATGTCATGATGCCACATTTGCTCTCCACATTTAAAAGTGAACATTATTAAACTGAGCCTTTGGATACCTTATTACATCACCTTCCCTAGTTGGAAACTTATTTTTTATAGTAGCCTCAGGCATAGATAATTCTTTTTTTTTTTCCTTAGAAAAATCTATTGACATAATTATTAATTTCGTTTTTGATTGCTCTCCTTGGAGCACCAGTGGATTCCTGTGGACTTAAGAGCTTGTACAGTGTCAATACACACCTGCAGTTTTCACCCTTCACAAAGGCTCCTCCCAGGAGCCTCCAGTGTGTGGGCCTCTGTGGTAAAGGCACTGACAGCTAGTATTTCTCATGATCATCTTAAATGACTTCCATCTACTTTCTCTGAGGTTAAAAAAAAAAAAAATAAAGCAATGTTGGGTTATAAACCACACCTTTGCACATTTCAATGGACAACAGATTTTCTTTGAAAACTGAGGCTAGTGACCAAAGAAGGTGGCTAACACAGTCCTCAGTTGGCAGGCCTGATGTGGGAAGGGAAGGGGGGAGGCAGAACATGACAAAGAAAGTTTTTTGTAGTAGTAGTAGTATTATTGGCAAATTCTCCCACAGACTTTTAGCCCTAGAATCATAAAATTTTAGAACTGAAAAGTGTCTGAGATCAGCCTTCTGGTTTCACAGATAGAAAGCTAAAGCCCAGGACATCCAGCTGGCTCATTAACTTTCTTAAACATCTCCTCCTGCGACCTCTGCTAAAGGAGCGTGGATCTACAGCATGCACCAGCAGCATGTGTTGACCTCATTAAAACCACATGGGGCAGCGTGCTAGAAATCTAGAACCAGCTGTAGGCGCTTACTTTCCAGCAGAAGTTTCTTCCATCTAAGCTTTAAAATTAGCCTGCAGTCACTTTGCAAGCAAGGAGCTACATTCTGCTTAGGAAATACCCCTTCCAGACCAGGCAACCCCTATTCACTACCTTATTCAGTCCTCACAGTATCCCTGTGGCAATAAGCTTCCTCACTCCCACATAACCATAACTGCATAATCACAGTCTCATGCGTGTGGCAAAATCACTCGTGCATCCTTCTCATTTTTCTTTTTTAAGTTTTATTTATTGACAACTTCCATAATTGTAAACAATATCCCATGGTAATTCCCTCCATGCCCCCACTTTCCCCTTTGAAACTCCACTCTCCATCATATCCCCTCCCCCTCTCAGTCAGTCTCTCTTTTATTTTGATGTCACAAACTTTTCCTCCTATTATGATGGTCTTGTGTAGGTAGTGTCAGGCACTGTGAGGTCATGGATATCCAGGCCATTTTGTGTCTGGGGGGAGCACATTGTAAGGAGTCCTACCCTTCCTTTGGCTCTTATATTCTTTCTGCCACCTCTTCCACAATGGACCCTGAGCCTTGGAAGGTGTGATAGATATATTTCAGTGCTGAGCACTCTTCTGTCACTTCTTCTCAGCACCATAGTACTTCCTGAGTCATCCCAAGGTCACTGCCACCTGAAAAGAGAAGTTTCTCTAACCAAAAGTCAGAGTAACATTAATAAATAGGTATGAACATTAAGAGAAGTGCTTACTAGGCAGTTTGGTGAGCATAGTATATACAGTTAGCCAGACAGCAGCAGACATTACACCCCTAGGGCTCATGACTACCCCTGTTGCAGGTTTTCAGTATCAGGGTTATATTCCCTCCCATGGAGCGGGCCTCCAGTCAAATTAGAGGGTGGTTGGTTTCCACCATGACATTTGTGCCACTGTTGCACCTGTTGACTCATTTGGCCTGGCTGGTCAAATATAAGGCTTGCAATGTCCACTGTTGAGTATCTTCACTGGTGATTTCTCTCTCTCCCATTGAACTGCATACAGATTGGCTTCTTCCAGCTTTTTGTCAGCTGGTCTACATGGAGAAGGTTATCAGCTCAGTTCCAGCAGGATTTCTCAGTGGCCTTGCAGCCCAAGTATGTGGAGTCTTCAGCAATACGGTTTTACCATCTATTCCTGGTGGGAAACCAAGGGCCTCGGCAATGGCCTGTAATGTTTTGGCAGCATTAGGGACCCTCCCTGGCCAACAACCCACTGGAAGGTATCTTATCCCTGGCACTGAAAATTTTCTAGTAGCAATCTATGGCTTATGAGTGTTCCATCCTTCTCATTTTTCATGCATGTGCGTTTGTGTGGATGCAGGTGCACATGTATGTTTGGTTGCTCTTGCACCATGTGTACATTTGTATGTGTAGGCTTGAGGACAAATTCTGGTGCCATCCTCAGAAATACCATTCACCTGTTTTGAGACAGGTTCTCTCGCTGGCCTGGAGTTCACCAATTCGGATATCCTCCTGTCTCAACCTCTCCAGCACTGGGATTAGAGGTGCATGCTGCCACCATGGGCAGTTTTACATAGGTCCTGGGGATCAAACTCAGGTGCTCGTGTTTACATGACAAGCACCTCGCTGCCTAAGCTAGCTGCTGGGTGCTCCTTCTGCTGATCGAGGAAGTGCTAGTGGATGTTTCACATGGGGCAGGGGAGAACTAGCCCCAGCCAGCTTTGTGTTGGGAGAGGTGGGGAGATTAGAGCCAACCTCACATTAACAAGCCTGTCCTTCAGAGACAAGGGATGTGGTAACAGTGCATCATGATTTTCCATTAAAAGCTGCGTTCCCTGTGCTCTGTGGAGAGGGATGGGAGCCAGAGATTTTTGGAAAGAAGAAACATTAAAAAATCTTTCCAAACACAGGCTAGAGGGATGGCTTAGCAGTTAAGGCACTTGCCTGCAAAGCCAAAGGACCCAGGTTCAATTCCCCAGGACCCATGTTAGCCAGATGCACAAAGGGGCACACACGTCTTGAGTTTGTTTGCAGTGGCTGGAGACCCTGGCGCACCCATTCTCACTCTTGCTCTCTCTCTCTCTCTCTCTCCCTCTCTCTCTGACTCAAATAAATAAAAAGAAAAAAATTAAAAAAAAAGAAAATCTCTCCAAACCCCTCAATAAATTCAGGAGAAAACCGTGAGGTCCAGGGAAATATGCCATCATTTGTACTTTAGCATGAGTGTATTAGTCCAGTCAGGATGCTGAAACAAAATATCTTACACCTGATAATATACGAGAGAGACTTACTGCTCACCATTCTGGAGGCTGACTCTGAAACCAGCAACCTGAGTGCACATTAACCAGTAAAGACACCTATCAATTTTCACTGCTTCTTACCTCAACAACAGCTGGGAAATAGAATAGAGGCCTGCTATTCCTAACATGTTTTTTCTCAGGAAAACATACTGAGTTCCGCTTATAACATGCCATGGGGGATCATGTAATTAAGAGAACTGCATATCTTATCAAGGAGCTCCATACACTAGTACATGATATGGCCATTTTATTTTTAAAAATATTATTTATTTGAGAGAGAGAGATAGAGAGAGAGAGAATGGGCACACCAGGGACTCCAGCCACTGCAAACGAACTCCAGATACATGCACCACCTTGTGCATTTGCCTTATGTGGGTCCTAGGGAATCAAACCAGAGTCCTTTGGCTTTGCAGGAAAACACCTGAACTGCTAAGCCATCTCTCCAGCCTGATATGGCCATTTTCAACAGAGAATCCATACTGTTTCATGGTGCTTGCTATTATTTCATATAATATGATAACCTCCTACAGTGATGGTAACCAGTATCATTTTAAAACTGTGCCTGTTTTTCAAATTTTCACTTTTTATCCAACACAGGCAGCATTGGTATATTTGACAAAATAGACTAAAAGACCTGGCTTTAGGCCATCCAGGGACTTAAATCATGTGGCCTGATTCCTCTCTCTCTCTGGCTGTCTCCATATGCCCTCCCCTCCCATCCATCTCCCAGTTCAACTGTATGCACTGATCTGGTTTCCTAGGTGAGTGCAAGTGTAATGTGTGTGTGTGGTTTGCACAGGTGTGGATTGTGTGTACGCAGATGTACGTGCCCCATGCACACACATGTAGAGGCCAGAAGAGAATGCTGAGTGTCCTCTTCATTCATTTGCCATTTCCTAGAGACAGAGTCTCTCACCCAGTGCAAAGCTGATGTTTTTCCATCAGTGAGTCCAGATGATTTTCTGGTCTCTGCACCCCGCTTCCCCAACAGGACCAGAGTTACAGACCCCATGCCCAGCTTTTTACAGGTATCATAAGTCAAGACCTGCACTAGTCCCAACCCACGTGCCCATCAGTCCGCCTCCTCCACAGCCAGCAGCTTCCATCCTTGCTTTTCAATGGTCATCCACGTCTGCCCAGTGTGTGTGTCCTTTCCCCAGGACACACACCTTCACAGCTGAGCCACACGGAGGCGTCTTCACCTACCACTCTCCCGTCTGTTCTGCAAGGGCAGCCGGGCGCTAGGCAGAGGAGGTGATTATGAAGTCCTTGTTGGCTCCGCTGAGAGGCAAGCACGGAGCTGGTTAAGGACGGGGCTGTGACCCAGGTTCCTTAGTCTCTGTGCAGGAGAGTGTCGCCTGGAAAGGAAACGGGCTCTGACACTGACCAGCCAGGAACTCTTAGGCAAGTCCTTTCTATAACGGAAGTCTCCACTCTGAAAAATATGACTAATGTCCACAAAGACAGTCTGGAGCATGAAGAAGTGCTGCTGCCTTCATGAGATGGCTGCATGGTCTTTTTACAAAAAAAAAAAATATCTTGGGCTAGAGAGACGGCTTACCGGTTAAGTGCTTGCCTGTGAAGCCTAAGGACCCTGGTTCGAGGCTCAATTCCCCAGGATCCATGTTAGTCAGATGCACAAGGGGGTGCATACATCTGGAGTTCGTTTGCAGTGGCTGGAGGCCCTGGCGTGCCCATTCTCTCTCTCTCTCTCTCTTTCTCTCTCTCTGTCTTTCTCTCTCTCTCTGCCTTTCTCTCTGTGTCTGTTGCTCTCAAATAAATAAATTAAAAATGAGCAAAAAAATTAAAATATATATCTTATGTGGCTGGAGATATTGATTAGCAGTTCAGGTGCTCACCTGTGAAGCCTAAGGACCCAGGCTTGACTCCTCAGAACCCACATAAGTGAGATGCATATGGTGGCGCATTTGTCTGGAGTTCATTTGCAGTGACTAGAGACCTTGACATGCTCATTCTCTCTCTTTCTCACTTTCATAAATAAATAAAAAAAATTTGTATATTTCTTTGCAGAGAGAGAGAGAGAGAGAGAATGGACACACTAAGGCCTCCTGCCCCTGCAAACTCCAGATGCATGTGCCACTTTGTGCATCTGGCTTTATGTGGGTACTGAGGAATCAAATCCATGTGGTTAGGCTTCGTAGGCAAGTGCCTTAGTGGCTGAGAAATCTTTCCAGCCCCTGCGTGGACTTTTGACATGTGGGAAATGAGTTCAAACACAGCTTCAGATAAGGTAAGCTACACTGTGGTTGAAGCCATCATTAGTCTTTGAAAGCTGCCACCTCTTCCTTTTGTCCCTCGGCCTCTCCTTTGCGATTACTCTGCATGTGTTCTCAGGGTCCTCCCATACACCCAAAGTCCCCAACCCCCAGAGAGTATGCCACCTAGGCCTTTCCAGGCCTCCCTTGTCACTCTCTTCTCCCCCAGTCCTTGCCCCTTGCTGAGCTAGTGCAGTTCATGTGTGGGGCCTCTGTGGCCTCCGTTGCTCAGGAACCTGTTCTTCTAAATATGCTCATATCTTGGTGGGACCTTTCACATCAGTATGCCTCTAGTCAGATGTTCACAACGTCTTTGCTGCCTGTACCAGCTTCTCCTATTCTCTCTCTTATGGGGGCTGTGTTTTGAAATTCATATCTTCTCCCAAGAGAATAGTTTATTTATGAACTTTCCCACTCTACTGTCTCTAGGAATGGTTGCCAAGTGGGCTTAACGCACCAGTGTGGCACCATCAATTTCACTGTGTGGAGTGGGCTAGCCAGAGAAAGAACGTGATGGCTCTCACTAGCCTGGAATTAGTTCGGAACGAGTTTGGAATTCTGGCTGGGTTGGTTGTCATCTCACAAGTAGTCCAAGAAGCCTCATCACAGCCTTTCTGAGGCTCATTCCTACCCCAAGCCCTCCAAAGCTGTCATTTCAGGTTGCAGGCCTAGGAGAGCACTGCTCCGTGACCCCCACAGCTCCCTTGGCAGGAGTCCTTCTGACGCTTGCCACTCTAGCCCTCTGCCTTCCCCACACTGGAGCTGCCCCTTACCTACATTCAGCTGACCCCAGATGACACCATAAACCATGCAGCATGGCATAGTTGCCCCCCACATTCCTAGGCAATGCCACGCATTCCTGATTGGACTTGATTTGGCCATGAAATTTCTTCATCCTGTGTTCTTTTCCTGCACGTTGGGCTGATGGGGAAGAACTCTTATCTGTTTCGTTTCCAGGCCCGGCCACCACTACTCCACACAGCTCCCTGGGCTGGAGGAGAGGACCCTTTAAAGGGCATACCAATGATCTCCTTATGGGAGGTTGCTTCCCCAGTGAATCAGCTTCCAGAAGCTGAGTTCTTAGCATGGACACCACCAAAGGGAGGCTATGAAGTCCATGCAGTTTCCTTCCTGAAAGTATTAAAAGGATTGCGATGCTCCTGTCAACTAGGGGCTGGGCACTCCCTGCATCTCCACCTCTTCTCACCTGTATGGGGTTAGTTTACTGTCTATACATTTCTTGGCTCAGGTAGGAGCAAAGGGTCTGACTGAGGCTCCATGTTGACATGTGGCCAGGAATTTTGGTGTGTTTTTTTTGTTATTGTTTTTGCTTCATTTTAGCAACCCCATCTCCTTTGGGGATCTCCTGGCTGTCTAGCTGGGATGTAGGGGGCTATCTATCTCTGTGCCACTGTACAGCTGAGTTGAAGCAAGCCCTTAAAAGAAGCTCTGCTCCACCCAGCCTTGTGTACAGGAGGCTAGGAGAGGTTGTAGAACCGTTCTGAACAGGTCCTGTTTGCTTACCTGGCCCTTTAGAATGTCCTGGATCCTGCCTATTATCCAACCAGGGTTCTCTACCCTCCTGTCAATTCTGCGAGTCCCTGACTTTTGACTTCCTCCCAATAATTCCTTTGTTGCTTAATGTGGTCTCAGCTGGCTTCTGATGACATCAACTATGAACTGACAGATTCTGGTATCAACTTCAAGGTGAATCAGTGTTTTGGCCATGTAGATATAACAGTGTCTATTATTGGCAGTTCTGCTGCCCACATTTCTGGCTGGGCTGTTAAACTGTTTATTGCTCATATAACAAAAAGCTTTGCATTTTCATACAGTGAAGTGGAATAAGATGGCTAGAGAAAGATCAGGACCATATTGGATTAAGGAACAAACAACTCTAAATGGGTCTAGTTGTGCAACCTATTTCTTAACATAGCTTCTAAACATCATAATCATAGCATTTGGGGACAGCTGAAATGATTGATTTTGCAGAAAATATTTGTTGTTTAATTATAGTATCATATGGGTCTTTTGGCAACCAACAGATGCCAAAAGAGACTTTAAGCACCATCTTGAGGAACTGTGATTTGCTTAGCGTGCTTTTAATTTAAAGCATATGGTTTCACATTTGACTACAGTGTCCAAAATGAAGACATTAGCAATGAATCACTCTATTGGAGAAAGCACAGTGCTCCTGGACCAGGTCTCTTGGTCTGTGTACTCAAATGGTTCTGTTTAGAGACATAAACACAAAGCAGTTCCCCTCTTGCAGTCGGGTGTTCCTGGGAGACATCAAAGGGTCTCACAAATAAATTCCCTTGCAATGTGCAGGGCTTGGCACCATAGCCAGCCTCCATCTGAATAAACAGAGTGCAGTCTGGTCACTGGAATGTAGGATTCAAGTGATCAGAAGGCTGAAAGATCATTTATCGTGTGACAACTCGTCCTTTTTTGAGCTTGGCCTCCCAGCTTAGCCTGACGCTGTTGGGGAATCCAGCCATCCCACCTGGGAATTCAGCACCGCGGCCTTTCAGCCAAGAGCCATACTTGTGGCTGCAGGCCATAGACCCAGGTCCATCAAAGCCACATGTCTACCCAATGGGAAGGGATGCCCCATGAACAAAATACAGTGGCAAAAAAAATATGCACCCTGGAGCAACATGGCCCAAATCTGAATCACCCAGCCACTTCCTAGTGTGAACTGGAGCAAAGTAGTCCTCGGCCTCATTTCTGAATTTGTAAAATGAGAGTGATAGTATAAAACTTTACCTGTGGCCACACCACCCTGAACACACCTGGTCTCATTTGATCTCAAAAGGTAAGCAGGGTCAGGCCAGGTTGGTACTTGGATGGGGATGTAAGCCATCCAGGGGGACTGAGAAAATGGCTCAGAGGTTAAAGGCACTTGCTTGCAAAGCCTACTGGCCTGGGTTCAATTCCCTAGCACCCACATAAAGCCAGTTACACAAATTGGCACATGTATTTGAAGCTCATTGCAGCATCTAGAGGCTCTGGAATGCCGCCCCCCATGTCAATTAAATGAATTAAAAAAAACACAACTTCTTGCATTGTTGCAGGAAATAAACAAAATTATTTATGTCAGGAGCTAAAATCTTGGGACCTAGTAAGCTAAACTACTATCATTTACTACCACTGTAAATATTGTTAAAGGCAGCTATTTCACTTCAACCTCTTTTTTTTTTAGTTTTTCAAGGGAGGGTCTCACCATAGCCCAGGCTGACCTGTAATTCATTCTGTAGTCTCAGGCTGGCTTTGAACTCACAGCGATCCTCCTACCTCTGCTTCTCAAGTGCTGGGATTAAAGGTGTGTGCCACCATGCCCTGGCTTCACTTCAGTCTTCTTGCCTCAAGCTTGACATGCTTCTGCTTAAACTCAATGATATTTACCAATATGTTATCTTTGTAGCCAGGCAGGACCTGAGCATTAGATATGCTTACATCCCAGAGTTCTGTGTTCCTTAAGAAATACCTTTTGCATTCCTGTTTACTTCTTTGGTCTTTCCACCCATCCTGCCCTTATTTCATTCTATAAGACATCCCCTCTCATCCCCCTGTCTTGTCTTAGCCAGCTCTGCCTCCTTCCCACCCAAGAGAAAGAACTAGATCCATGGAGTTAAGCACAGAATTCTGTTAGGACTGGTAGGCACCTGTTTGGCCATAATGCAGGCAGCTCCATCTAAGGAGAAGGTGGTTTGAAAAGAGAACTCTGGGTAGAAAAGCTCCTCTCTCAAAAACTTAGCTTTTTACAGTCAGCCTTAGTGGTCTGACATTATAAATATGGCTCTTAAAAACATCTTTTCCACTTTATCACTTGCCCTTTTATAATTTTTTTTCTGTTGTTGGCTTATTTATCTTTAATGCAAAAAGAGTGGGTTTTAAAAGCTTATTTATTTATTTATCTATTTATTTATTTATTTGGTGTTTTCAGGGCATGTTCTCATTCTAGCTCAGGTTGACCTGGAACTCACTCTGTAGTTCCAGGCTGGCTTCTGAGCTCACAGGGATCCTCCTACCTCTGCTGGAATTAAAGGAATGTTTTTTTTTGTTTGTTTTAAATAATGAGCTCAGCATTTCAAGGTACCTGTTATGGTGTTCTTAAAAAGCTCTTTCCCACCTCCATCTTTATACAGTCATCCCTTTTTATACCACTTTTAAACTGCTTTTAATATTTAGATTTATGTATACTTGAACTGTTTACCGTTAAATGACATAGAATTGACCCAACTTACAGTGTCCATAAGTCAAACTATCATTGATGATGATTTTCCTTCTTAGAGGTCTTATCTGTCAGTTTGTTAGTAGTGGAGGCTCCCAAATGGCAGGAATGAAAGAATTCAAAAGTGTCCCTTGAATGAAAGCAATGGAGAACTCTGAAGACAGTCACTGCTTGGTTTACACACAGTTTAGGGATGTGTTGCAATATGTTTTTTAAATTTTTTATTTTTTATTTATTTATTTGAGAGTGACAGACAGAGAGACAAAGAGGCAGATGGAGAGAGAGAGAGAGAGAGTATGGGTGTGCCAGGGCCTCCAGCCACTGCAAACGAACTCCAGATGCGTGCGCCCCCTTGTGCATCTGGCTAACGTGGGTCCTGGGGAATTGAGCCTCAAACCGGGGTCCTTAGGCTTCACAGGCAAGCGCTTAACCGCTAAGCCATCTCTCCAGCCCTGCAATATGTTTTAATGGCTTGGCCTATTAACTTGGGTTTTCTTCCACATTCATAACACAATTTTGATTTCAGAGCAAATCATTGCTAATCAATGGGATTTGTCTTCTCATGGGAGCAGGGCAGAAAAATCAAGCTTCTTCTTGTTGTTTGTTTGCTTTTTAACTTCTTATCTCTGCTGTTTTTATACAGGCCAAGGCTGCCATTGCCTCAGTTGAGACCCTGCAATGTCCTTAACAGCCCTCTCCCTCAATCCTTGTGATTTATTGTATACGCCACAGCCGATGTCTCTGTAGTTCTTCTGATCAGATGCCTCAGTCAGTCCCCAGAGCCTGTGGGAGAAAAGGCAAAATCTTTAACACTAGCTTCCAGGCCTTTATAATCAACTGACCTTATGTCTTCGGACCATCTCCCCCTTCCCATTCCCAAACATACCTTCCTAATTAGTAATGACACCGAGGGAAGGTTTATGGTGCTGTAACTGTTCCAAGAATACAATATTTAGGTACAAGTTAGGACTCCACCCAAATACATGGAGTATTGTTGAAGCTGAATAAGTTATGTAAATCAAAACGTGAAAGAAAACATCTTTAGGAAAATGTTATTTTTAGGAAATCTAATAGCATATTATCTTAAGGCAAGCAAAATATTATACTTGCTGTATAAGCCACTTGCCAGCCCATGTGATATTCTCGTTATTCTAAAGGATTGTTTTTCTGAATGTCTTCAAGCATTCATATTTCTCCCCTTCTAATTATCCCTGTAGCTTGGACTAAATATTGCTGATAGTCCAAGGTTTCATATATGAATTACAAAGCATCTGCTATCTTCCCTTACCACAAATTATGAAAATATTTATTTCTCATCCAAATGATTTTGGGATTTGGGTTGACAATGGTTTAGTTAATATTAAGTGAAAATTTTATGTGTTTCACTCAGCCATTTAAGAAAATTGGTTAAATAATGACATACCCATAAAATTAAATAATATGGAGTCATGAAAAGCATGAGTTCTACCCTCTGGGACAGCCTTCATGCTATATTGGAATGTGAAAAGGCAGGGTTACAGGATGCATAAACATGCTCACATTGGAAGGATATTTTGTTTTGTCTTAAGAAATTTGTCCTTGGAATATTTCATGCAAGACAGTATCCATAATGGTTTCCACTGCAGCAAAAGGACTAGGGACCTGGACTTACTCCTTCTAAAATCTCTTGATGTTTTTTTCCATTCCTCTGATAAATGAAAACTTTCAGTTACAATAGTAAATATTGTTTTACTAAAATGTGAATGAAGCCAGGCGTGGTGGCGCACACCTTTAACCCCAGCACTCGGGAGGCAGAGGTAAGAGGATCACCATGAGTTCAAGGCCACCCTGAGACTACATAGTGAATTCCAGGTCAGCCTGAGCTAGAGTGAGACCCTACCTCAAAAAACTCAAAAAATGTGAATAAAAATTTACTTGTATTTATTAATGCTGAGGCTAAGAGGGTATGTCACAAGATCTATCAGCATTTGGCAGTTAGAGACAAAATAAATCTCTCTTAAGCAGAACATTCTTCAATGAATGCATTTCATTCATAACTTATGAAACAAACAAACAAAACAAAACAAAAACACAACTAAAGCAAGGACAGAAGTGCTGTGTTAGTTAAAGCCATTCTGGCAGCCTCCCTCCAGAGACATAGGGAAAGGTGGCATGGGGAAAAGATGTCAGGGACTTCAAAACAAGGACACATGAGCTGGTGGGCCTCCATTTCATCTGGTAGATGGCAGGTAAATTCAGCCACTTCCAGAATCTATCACACTCCCTCTTTCATAAATAGTTAGTTTTGGCTTCTTCCTCATCCTGTTTCTCTTATCTCCTTCTCAGGCAAACTTTATTACCCCCTCCATTTTTTATTTATTTACTTTATTGATTTGAGAGAGAGAGAGAGATAGAGGCAGATAGAAAGAGAGAGAATGGGCATGCCAGGGCCTTCAGCCACTGCCAATGAACTCAAGTTCAATGAACTCAAGCCTGTGCCACCTTGTGCATCTGGCTTACGTGGGCCCTGGGGAATCGGACTAGTCCCCATCCTCTGCCGGTCCTGTAAACATGAGGCAGCAGAGAACCTCTCCTCCTCTCTACATTTATATGGCAAACCTGACATTCCCTGGGTAAGTTGGTGACCCTCCAGTGCACATGTAAAGCCTTTAGTAGCCCTCTGTATTCCAGATGTGCATGGAGATTTCCAGCTGATATCTCAGTCAGATGTTTTCCAGGCACCCCACACTTAGTATGTCCTGAACTGAACTTTTGACCTCTTTGCCTCATCCCAGAACCTACACTGTCCACTTTGTCTTCCTTCTTTCAGAAAATAACATTGTCAGACCTCAAAATATCCACAGCTAAAGTCTAGAAGTCATTCTTTTTAAAAATATTTTTTTTTTACTTTTACTTATTTGTTAGAGAAAGAGGAAGAGAGAATGTGCGTAGGCCTTCAGCCACTGCAAATGAACTCCAGACACATGCACCACTTTGTACATCTGCCTTACGTGGGTCCTGGGGAATCGAACCTGGGTCTTTAGGCTTTGCAGGCAAGAGAGCCTTAACTGCTAAGCCATCTCTCCAGCCCTAAAAGTCATTCAAGATAATTTACCTTAAATATCAAATCCATCAAGTTCCATGTCTAACCTCCTGCACATATCTTCTCCCCCTTCCTGCTTTCATCACTCCAAGTTTTGTTTTTGTTTTTGAGAAGGATCTTACTCTATAGTCCAAGCTGGCCTGGAACTCGCTGGCCTTGAATTTATGGGTGATCCTCCTGCCTTGGCCTCCCAAGGTCTGGGATTACAGATATGAGCCACCACATCTGGCATCACTCCTATTTATTCTTCTGTATATATGAGACCATGATCAGAGAAAATGATCTTTGTTAAAGAAAATTCCTCATGTCTGTTTCTTCCCATTCTTCTTCAATCAGTGGCTTCCTATTGACCTACAAAAGTCATCCTCATATTCCTGCCGCCTCCCACTACCACCAAAGCCTAGTTCTTTTGTTGTTGTTGTTGTTTGTTTTTTTGTTTTTTTTTTGAGGCACGGTCTCACTCTAGCTCAGGCTGACCTGGAATTCACTATGTATTCTCAGGGTGGCCTTGAACTCACGGCAATCCTCCTACCTCTGTCTCCTGAGTGCTGGGATTAAAGGTGTGCACCACCACACCCTGGCAAAGCCTACTTCTTAAGGTCACCTCTCTCACTATTATCAGGCTACACTCGGGGTCTGATGTACCTCGAGGACGTGGATATGGCCTTTGCAAATGCTGTTCCTTCAGCATGAAGTATTCCCATGCCCTCATCTGTCTTCACATGGCTGGACTTCAGTGTTCTCTGAGCTTCAGCTTAACCACACACTTCAAAGAGACCATCTCCTACCAACTTATCCTCTAGTTCTAGCTCCTCTGAAACTCGGATTTATACCAGTTATTTGTTTCCTTTCCAAGCATTTATCTCCATTTGTAAGAACTAGCCTGGTTACAGCTGAACCCATCACTAGAATGGAGGAAGTCTCCATAGAGCTGTGGACCATGTCGGTCTTGTCCATGGTTACATCCCTAGAAATGACCACATGAATGACATTCAGTTGACCACGAGTATTACTGAGGGGCTGGGGATTAGGAACATGTGTGTGTTTACAATCCCTTTTCGAAAGAATGAGGTAAAAAGCAATAGAAATGTTTTTCTCTTGAGTAATTAAAGCTTGGGAGGAAAGGTATTCATGGGTGGAATTTTATTTTCCTATTTTTCTCAGTTATACTAAATTATATGTGACTGTTGCTATTAGGTAGTTTCTACTACTATCATGATAATTTCTAAGGTACAAACTAATAAAGAAAGTGAACCTATGTAGTTTTGGCTATTACATCACTTAGCATGGATTAGGTTTTGATACAGAAATAAACAGGCTCTAGATAGACTAGATTATTATGCAGAAGCAAACAGCCCTATAACCCAGTGGCATACAGCCACAGAAGTCTCTCCCCATCCTGGGACGCTTGAGCCAGCTGTGGCTCCTGTCACCTTTGCTCGGGACCTATTATGACGAGGCATTGGCTGCCCAGATCCTCACTGGGAGTTAGGGCAGAGGCTTAGAAAATCACATCCTCCTGTCTACCTGGAGATGCAGACACATTCTAAGCCCATATTTTCCTAGACAAAGGAAATCACTTGGTTGCTCCTGACTTCAACCTGGTGGGGATGTGGTTTGGGGATAGAAACAGAAATATTTTGTGTAAAGGGAATATAATCTACTGAGTTAGCCTGACCTGCTGCCTCTTTCTCCTACTGACAGCTTGTGTACATTTCATGTATGTATCCTAGCAGCAAATGGGGTGAGGTGTCTCTCTTAGCCAATTAATAAGTATAGCATTATACAATGAAGATGCCTCCATTATAAGAATTTAGGTCTGTTTAATTTACTAATAGCTCCAGTCTAGGTAAAGGAAAGGCTTATAGAAATAAGGAATTCTAAAGGGTGACAGAAATCCCTCTACTTTGCTTGCTGATATATGGGCTTTGTTTTGTGAAAGGTAAAAAAAGATCTCTAAAGGACGCTGACTTTTGATGTTCTGTCGTAAACATCTATGCCTTTAAAGCTAAATATTGATAAAAACCCAAGGCTGCTGGGCTGGGGAGATGGTTCAGTGGGTAAACAACTTACCATACCAGAATGAGGACCCGAGTTCACATCCCCAGGACCCACATACCACGCTGAGCAATCGTGGTGTACACCTGTAATCCCAGCACTGCAGAGGCAGACACAGGGAACCCATGGGGCTCAATGGATAGCAAGTCTTGCCAAAGTAGTGAACTCTAGGCTTAATGTAAGACACTGTCTCAAAGAATAAGGTGGAAAGTGATTGAGGAAGACAACCTCTGGCCTCTATACACACATGCGCACAGTCCAAGGATACTTAGGAGGTTGCCTACAATTTTGCCTACAGGTTCATTTTAGAAGGCTGCCTAATCTATTCAATTAATCTTAACCTCATGAGGTCATATCTAGTCACACATGTTAGGGGTGCTTTTAGAACATGGGTTCTGGGCTCATGTCATTGCTTACTTGCTTAAGGTATTTTCTCTTTCTAAAAATACAGGTATTTGCAATGTGTGAGTGCCCTAGACGTCCCATTACAGTTATGGCCTCCAAAAGAACAGATAATGAACTACTAGACATTAAGAAGGTGGCCCTTGATAAGCTTTACTTTGATTTCCCAAAGGGACTGTATGAGGCTGAAGAAGCTAAGGGCCTCTGCGAGACGCTTCCATCCATGACGAGGAGCAGTTCGGACTCCCTCTACTCCAGAGCTAGTACTGATTCTTGCTACTGTCCAAGTGTCCTTTCCTTGGTAGCTCTTGGCAAGACAGACCCAGGAGGGAAGAAACACACATAACTTTTCTCATGGTCTCAGTGCAACTCCAACTGACTCAAGCTCCAATAGTGTGTGTGTGTGTGTGTGTATGTGTGACTTTTATTTTTTTTCTTTTTAGCATTCCTAGCCCCTCATGAAATTAGCCATTGATCTAAAAGTCAGAGATGCAAATCCAGAGAAAACTGGAAGCATTCCAGGCCCACAATAAAAATGTAATTACCTAAGGAAAACTACAAGAAAGACTTTTGTTTTCCACCAAAATCTCCTCCCTGGGCTGTTTGCTATGTCGTACGTGGGCCCAATCGATATATTAGCGCTTGAGAACCAAAGTCCCTTGGAATAAATTAATCTGTCAGGGAAAGAAATAAACAAAGAACAAATTAACATGTTTTAAGATATTGCTTACATTTTCATAAATGTAGACCTTGAGATGGAATGATGAGTTCCCACGGGCCAGAGCTAATATTTGGTTATAATTAAGAGTTGCTCTTTCATGTTCCCTCTGATGTAGGTGGGAAAGCACGCGCGTGCGTGCGTGCAGCGTGCTGGCTCGGGTCTCCTCACAAGCCCGCTGTTGACTTCAGTAATGAGAAAGGAACGCCTCATAAGTTATACTGGCACAGTTAGCTTGTTTCACCTCTAGCTACTATTAAAATAACAAAATGCTACACACGCACTCATACCACAAACCACACCAGCACATAGTCTTCAGGAACCTCCATACGTTAGCTTCCTAGTGGCTAAAAATGACATAATGACCTCATACCTGATAGCCAAGTCCCTATAGGAAGCTGTTAGGCACTGCTGACAAGGGTCCCTCGTGTGCCCCACACTGAGCAAGAAAACTGTTGTCTATGTGAGTTACTCATCGAACATTTGCACCGTAGCTGTATACTTAACTCATGATTGGGATAACTTATTTCAATAAAGATTCCACCGAGTAGCATGTCTTCAATGATTACAGCCTTTTCTCACGCTCTTTTATTAGCACATATTTTGAAGAGAATGGCTTCATTATGACATTTTCATATATATATATATATATATATATATATATATATATATATATTACTTGAATCATATTCACCCCCTATTACATCTCTTGTCTAGCCCCTTTCACTGGTCCCTTCCTATTCCCATGTAGTCCCCTTTCTATTGTCATGTCTTAAAAAAAACTACTTAGTTGGGAGTGGTGGCACATGCCTTTAATCCGAGCACTTGGGTGACAGAGGTAGGAAGATCACCATGAGACTATATAGTGAATTCCAGGTCAGTCTGGGCTAGGATGAGACCCTACCTCAAAAATTCTCCCCCCAAAAAACTAAAATCTAAATTTCACATGGAAAGACAAATTTTAAATATTTTCTCTCATGAGTCTAGCTTATCTCACTTTACATTATCTCCATTTCCATCTATTTTCCTACAAATACCATCATATCAATCCTCTGTATGGCTGAGAAAACTCCACTTATATACATGCTGTGTACTCATCCATCCACTGATGAGCACCTAGGCAGGTTCTATTACTTGGCTGAGGTGAATAGTGGGATGAGAGTTTATCTTCTTTTATTTTGTTTTAAAGAGGAAGGGTCATAGTCACTTAACAAAATGAAAATCCCCAATGTTTCTGTTTATTGCAGCAAAACTTCATGGGAAATATATATGAAAAAAGATTACACAAAATGTGGATAGTGGTGACAGTGAGACCCCTGGGAGTTTTATGGATTGGAATGGGATCAAAAGTTCAGTATTGTCTCCTTGACGGCTGCATTCCTGGGGATGGGAGAGAAGAGCAGGAGAATTCAAAAGCCTTCTCTGAGCCGGGCGTGGTGGCGCACGCCTTTAATCCCAGCACTCGGGAGGCAGAGGTAGGAGGATGACCGTGAGTTCGAGGCCACCCTGAGACTCCATAGTGAATTCCAGGTCAGCCTGGGCTAGAGTGAGACCCTACCTCAAAAAAAAAAAAAAAAAGCCTTCTCTGCATCCAACAAAACAAACAAATGACAGCATGTGATACTACCCATAACATTATGTCGTTGAAAACCGCATCCTCAGCTCTAACACTTCACTGACACCTGCCACCCCTTACTCAAGGATGTCACCTCCACCTTCTCCACAGCTTCAAGGAGTGCCACAGGAGGTATAAACTAAAGCAGAGCCCCCACCCCGTGTGAAGTTTCACCCAAATGCACACATTTCAGAAATCAGTTTTTGAATTCCACCATGTCCTTAGCCCATAATCACTTCTGAAAAGTCTAAGTGACATCATCTATAGCATCCTGGTGGCTCTACAGGCAGACTCGTGCCCGTAGGGCAGCAGTCTGATGCTGGGTCGTCACGCCATCCCTGGGCAGGACAGGAGAGCCTGGACTAAAGCACCCCGGCCTCTGCCTGTGCCAGTCACTGTAAACCAGTGTGTCCTCTTGTCTGTCATGGCTCCCCACTGTGGCCCAGCCCCCAGGAGCCCAGACCTCTTACGAGGAACAGCCTAAGAATGGCCCAGCGTGGCCTGCTGCAGGAAGGACCTCCCCTGGTGTGTCTGCAGACGGTGTCACGTCTTTAGACCTGGAAAAAGGAAAGATAGTGCGACGGTGCCAATAGTCCTGCCGTGTCAGGACCATCGAGAGAGCCACGCTGGTCACTGTGCCCTGCTCTACGGTTTTGTTTCGTTTTGAATAATCTTCATTGGTTTCTTGCTTGTCAAGCACTACCTGTGACTCTTAATGTCTATGAAGTCTGTCAAACTCTTGAAAGGCAGGGCTATTTGCTCACTACTAACCCCGTGCCTAGAGCAAGACCTGACATGTAGGCAGTGCTGAATAAAACCAAGTGAGCAACAAGGGACAGATCCCTATCAGAAAAGAAGTCTGAAAAATGATCTGCCCTATGAGGAGGGAAAAGAGATTCTGGGTACAATGGAGCTCCCCCCCACCCCCGTCTTTCCTGGCCTGGGGCAAATTTGGGGGAGAAAACAGACTATGCAGACTTTAGGATGCAACAGAGCTCACTGTGGGGCTTCAGCAACAGAGCAGACACAAGGCAGCTGTCTCCCTTTCCCTGCAGGAAAGACTCCAGCATAAGTCTCCTCCCATTTGTCAGAGCCTATGGGCAAGTACATCGTAAGAGCTCTGTCCTCAGGAAGGATGCTGGCGTGTGCATAGAGGCTGGGTTGAGGGTGATACAGGCTCGGTGGGCAGGACCGGAGCAGATGACTTTAGCGATGGGGAAGGAAGGGCCTGAGTCCAGCCTCGCTCTCCTGCCATCTAGACCCCTTCAGGCGTCCCCTAGCTACCCTCCAGGTCTCACTAGTTTATGTACCAACACCAGGTTTGACTCTGTTAGTCTCTCAGTTATAACTTTCCAGAAACACCAAAGCAGCCCATCACTTTGGGTTTGGAGCTATGACCAGGAAGCAGCTGGCTTGACCTCTGGGCTCCTGCAGCTGCGCAGGATCTGAGTTCACCCTGGCTTTGATAGGTTTCATAACAGTGGTCCTCTATTTGATGCCTTGTTTGACTTTCAACTCAGTCCTTTCACTCCCTAGCCCAGCACACCAAACTCCACTACAGCAGCTGAGCCCCCACAAGCTACTGAAGGACCCATCCGTGCACATGCATGCCACCACACATGATCACCTCCGTCCCAGTCAGACCCGAGACTCTCCCAAGTTCTAGTCCCAGACAAACCCCCCTCCCACTTCCTTCTGCATTGGTTCCATGCGTCTCCAGCCCTTTTCAATCCTTTCTCATCCACTGATGCAGGGTTGGAGTTCTGGGAGGGATCAGATCTCCATAAAGAAGCAGGATCTCCCCCAAGCCTGTGAACCCCAACTCCGGGTTCTTGCCCACCTTATCAAAGAATTGAAAATGTGGACTCGGAGAAGAGCAAATTATGAAATCTGGGATTTATTGTAGGGGAGAATCAGAACTAAGAGGGAAGGCAAGCAGGAAAACCCAAGACAAATGATTTTAATTCTCCTCCTACCCAGTCTGTCTTGGAAGGGGGAGGGAAGACAGAGACAATCTCCCTCACATAGAAGCTCTCTCTCCAGAAAAGAAAAGAAACCTCTGAGGAAGGGGCTCACACACGTGGAAATAAAGCAGGAAAGCACCCGGGCTCAAAGAAATTCTCCTCCTTCCAGGCCTGGGGGTAGGGAGACCAAGACCATCCCTCTCACACAGGGGATAACAGAGCAGGAGAGGAATCAGGGGGCCAAGAGAGGCCAGAAGAGCCAAGGGCTAGTCGGGTGTGGTGGCGCTCGCCTTTAATCCCAGCACTAGGGAGGCAGAGGTAGGAGGATTGCCAGGCGTTCAAAGCCACTCTGAGATTATATAGTGAATTCCAGGTCAGCCTGAGCTAGAGTGAGACCCTACCTCGAAAAACCAAAAAAAAAAAAAAAAAAAAAAAAAAGAAGAAGAGCCAGGGGCTTACATGATATGTTTCAGACCCACTTATGGGAGGCAGACATCCATTCAGAATGAACCTCATCACCAGACTCAGGTATGTAAGGGAGAGATCTGATTGGTTGGTGAGCTTAAGAGGCTGACTCAGGAAGGGCCAGCCCATAGGTGTGCTAAACCCCGGGAAAAGTTAAGGAAGAAACAGGAAGCTGTCACTGGAGTGGATGCTTGTGGGTATCTTGGATGAGGCTAGGCAAGGTAGTGCCCCTGTTTCTGTTGGCCAGCCCCTCACTAACCACCTGCCAGAGGGAAAGCTATCTTGCTTCTAATATGTATCACCTCAACTTCCATGCAGTGGAAGGAACAGGGCGTGCCAGAAGGGCTTTGCTGCCAGAGCACCCTGGCTTCTCTCTGCTCTCTTGAGTAAACCCGAAGAAGTGAATTCTCTGTACCAATGAGGACGCTGCCCGCTCCTTGTGAGGCTGCAAGGGGATTTAATGAGAGCGAATGTGAGGACTCCCACCAGGTATCTCCTGACCCAGGGAACTCAACCCACAGCAGCTGTTCCCGTGGCGTTCTTCGTCGGGGTCTGGATTCGTGGACCCTCCTTGCATTGAACAGAGACAAGGAGCAGTAGGGATTTCCAACTGTTATGTCCTCCGGGGCGCCAGCAGGAGCTGCCCTCTCATTTCCAAGGACAGGTTGCTCACCTCTTCCCAGCAAATACTTCTCTGAGCATTGGCATTGAGTTTCCTCAGGTTTAATGTCAGCATTAACCAGCAGGAGCCTGACAAGGTATGCAGTTACAATTCAGGAGGTGTGCACATGTTGGGAATGTGAATGCCCAGGAAGACTCTAAGTAGTCCTGATGGTACGACTGCACGGCTCCGTATCACAGTGCCTCCTGCCACCTCGGGGCCACAGCTCTGCCACTGTTGCCTCTCCATGGGTCCTGACTCCCACAGGAGACACAGTTTCAAGTCCCTCATATCTTTATGAGGTTCTCTCTCTACCCAAGCCCTGCACATACGGCCCGGCAAAGCCGAGCTCAATGACAGAGTGACTCCTTACACTGGCCTCCCCTTCACCTCCCACTCTCACGTTTGCTTTTTGCATGTGTGTAATGTGTGTATCCATGTTTGTGTGTGTGCGCAGGTGCATGTGTGTGGCATGCATGCATACATGTTTATGTTGTGTAGGTGCATGTGTGTGTGCTTGTGTCTGCACATGTGGAGGCCAGAATTCGAGGCTGAGGGTCTCCCTCTGTTGTTCTCCATCTAATTTCTTTGAACAGGGTCTTTCACTGAGCTCAGAACTCACCAATTCAGCTAGTCCAGTCTGCCTAACTAGTTTCTCCCAGGGGTCCTCTGTCTCTGCCTCCTGAGCTCTGGGATTATAGGTGGGCCACCACGCCTACCAGGCATCTATGTGGCTGCTAGGAATCCAAACCCTCATCTTCAAGGTACCAACTAGGCCATCTCCCAGGCCCCTTTTGCCTCCTGTGCAATCTTGAGACTGCTGCGTGTCATTAAAGATTTCTGGTTCTTTTCCTCGGTGGCCTCTCTAGCACTTATCGCTATGGAACTGGTCTTCTCATTTGAGTTCTGTCTTCCCTGTTGTCTCCATGTCACCACTTCCTTCAGTTCCCTGGCCTCCCAGATCCCACCATCACTGTGTCTGCTCTCAGAACTGCCACAGGAAGCCCAAACCCAGCAGATCCAGCTAATCATGTGTTGTGTGTGTTTCTAGCCAGTGGGAAGAAAGGTGAGCAAAACAGGCAAAAGTCCCTGCCCCTATGAGGGAGAAAGAAAATGACAGGTCTAGTCCATTAGAAATAGAAAAGGAAAGCAGAAATGTGGAATAGGAGTGCTAGAAGAATAGACATTTGAGGAGTGACATCTGAGGGAAGAAAGACCTCTTTTTATGAAGAGGGACTAGCAAGTACAGAGGTCCTGAGATTTGGGGAAAAAGCTGGTATGTCTGAGAAACAGCAAGAAGTCAACATAAATAAAGTGGGGAAGGAAAGAAATAATGGATATGCTCATTGTCTGTTGGTTGTCAGAAATTACACCAAAACTTAGTGACTTAAAACAGCAAACATGGATTATCTCGGTGTCTGTGGGTCAGGAATCTGGGCGAAGTTTACCTGGGGACTCCTGGCTAAAGGTCTGCATGAGGTTATTGTCAAGTCATCTAAGCCTCAACTTGTCCAGGGACACTTCTATTTCAAAACTCAATCCCTGCCTACCCTCACCATGTGGGCCTCACGAGATAGCAGCTGTCTTCCCCCAAGAGGATCTAGAAAGTACACAACAGAGAAAGCAATCTTTGAACCTGACCTCTGGATGACAGCCCACCCCGTCTGTCGTCTGTCATTCTCTATTAGAATGAGCCCATGGGCCCATGGAGAGGGAACTGTGCATAGTGTGAACACAGGAAGCGTGGCCAGGAGAGGCTGTATGCCACGTTAGAAGGGACTGTTATTCCAAGTGAATCAGGAACTCTGCGGGGCCCTTCATACAACAAACATGATGTCTTTTGCTTTTGCCAAGCCAAAAATTGCTTTTTCATTAAGAATTTCTTACAAACACCCTATTTTAGCCTTCAGGGCAAGACTCCAATTTGCTTTTTCAGACAGTACTTCCTTGATCCCACTACACATAGCACAGGCTGGGGCCAATTAGTAAGAATATCATGTAATTAAGAGCTCCGTTCTAGAGACAGCCTCTGAGCTAGAAGCTCAGCTCCTCTTCCACCTATTAGGCAAGTCATTAACAACCCCCCCCCATGTTTCTCTCTATATAATATGAGGACAATGACGGTACTTGCATAAAGAATGGTGAATGATCAGAGATTTTTGCTCTATAGGCAAGTTGACAAGTCAACCTTCCATATTTTCATAGAAATAGAAGCCAAGAAACTCCCAAGTCAAAGGTTTAAGAGTTTATTACTCAGCACAGTAGGTGGCAGGACTCCAGTCCACAGTGGCTCCCCTTTGCCCAAGTCCCATGCGTTAGGTGAGAAATGGCCTAGGCAGAGATAATTTTTGTCATTGCTGAGGAAGTCTCAACTCATGAAGGGCCTCTAGCAAACATGTCCCATCTTTCAGCATACAGAGAGACAATTTTTATTATCCAGCCCAGTAAACAACTCCACCCTGGCAATGGAGGAAGACACATCTCTGTGCTCTCAAGTGTTCACTGACGAGATCTTTTTGTTTTTTTGAGGTAGGGTCTCACTCTAGCCCAGGCTGACCTGGAATTCACTATGGAGTCTCAGGGTGGCCTCGAACTCATGGCGATCCTCCCACCTCTGCCTCCCGAGTGTTGGGATTAAAGGCATGCACCACCACGCCTGGCCTGAGATCTTTTTGTTGTTGTTGTTTTTTGAGGTAGGGTTTCACTCTAGTCCAGGCTGACCTGGAATTCACTATGTAGTTTCAAGCTGGCCTTGAACTCACAGCAGTCCTCCTACCTCTGCCTCCTGAGTGCTGGGATTAAAGGCGTGCGCCACCACGCCTGGCATGGGGATCTTTTTGAAAAGGTAGTGTAACATGAAAGTTGTCACAGATGAATAGAAAGACAAGGAAAACTAGTCCCCAGTAAGTTACCTCGTGGGTTGTTTTACATGTGAGTGAAGAGCTGGAGCTGCAGCATAGCAGTAAGGTGTGTGTTTAGCATGCTTGAGGCCCTTGCTTGAATGCCTAGTGCTACTTAAAAAGAAAAAAGCAGACTTCATCTCCCATAATATATGTACATGTTAAAAAAGAACTTCAAGCTATCCAAAATAAGGAATCAGTAAAAACTACATTTTTCTCACAAGCCTTATCCCCAAGTCCCTGCTAACAGTTTCTTATGCCATTAATATGCAAGTAAGTGCATGCACATGTATATTTATATATTCCTGTAAGTCACACTCTGAGATTATAAAAACCTACAGTCACTCAAGGCATTAGAAGCTTACCAATGTCATGTTTATTCACTAGACAAAAGTCTTTGTTGAAGTTCTAGTATGACATTGGTCAGAAGTCTTTAGTTTCTATCCCTTAAAAGTCTGTCCATGTAGCCATGCCTATATCCTAAGGAAGGAAGCTGTCAAGATGAGAGTAACTTCAACAGTAGAACCTCAGGCACAGATGGAACCCTTCTAAGGCCTTTATCCTGGCCGCAGTGTTCCAGGTGTACAGCCTGCATATTTCTGTTTAAACGAGCTCTGGCCTGTGTAATGCAACCTCTAGTTATTCAACTGTCTCTGATAGGCTGGCCAGTAATGGATTGTCAAAGGCTTGGGATACAAAGATTAAAAATCATCCAGGTTCAATACTCAGGATGTTGTATTTCACTCTTCTGAACGATGCCTGCTCCCTAAATTGACAGCCACTGTCACCTGACCCAACCACGCTGGTGACTCTGTCTGAGGCTATAGGGTCTATGATCTTCTATGTTAATTCCTCTTCCCCAGGCATCCTGTATCGTGTGTGTCATGTGTGTGTGTGTATGTTGTATCCTCTTATTAAGCACAAGTAAAAACCTGAGTCTTTTGTCTTTTTGCTTATACATTCTGCTGTAATATCAGAACGCAAATATACCAAAGGCAAATATTAAGCTACACAAAAATGAACCAGAATGCAAATTCTTCTCATAAATTCAACTATAATATTAATGATTCTTACAATGAAATTAGAAGTTTGTCTAAATTCTCACTGCAATATATCTTAAAGAGCATCTTAGAAGGCATTTCATTTCTGTTTTCTAATAATCTGTGATTAAAAGAAAACTTTGCTATTTTTTTTGTTTAACAGATTTGTAGATAAGGAGGCAAGCAGAGGACCCAAAAATCTAAAAGAAAACGAACAAAAACAACAACTTAATTAATAATGTAAGCCCAGCCAGTGAACAAGGTACATAAAAAAAGTGAGGCCGCTCCGGCTGCCATCTGCCCTTAGGAAGTGCTGCCCCTGGGTTATTTTAAAACCTTCACTGTTTAAAAACTGACATTTTAATGGATCAGTGTGAGCACATCCTAAGCAAAGCTGTCTGTCTGCTTTTTTTCTTTTTAGTCCCAATGGTACATGCAACATATGAAATGTAGGTAAATGTGTTCCTTGTTATGAGACATGCCAATTACCTCATTACTCTGTGTGTGTTATGATCACACACACTATTTGACTTAGGAGTTTACTGGCCACATATATTTGCTCCTGAGCTTGTTGGTCATGGTCAGGGAGTAGCCTGAAAAATCTGGCTGTTTGGCCCTTCTTTCAAAATAAACCACTTCAAAAAAAAAAAAAAAAATCACATGACTTTCAGCGAAGGACTCGTTGGCAACACATAGTTGTTCATGTTTGTATCTCGGAAAAGTGGCTTCCATGAAATCACGTGTGTATGTGTGCATGTGTGCATGTGTGCATGTAATTCCAGCGTCCACAGCCTCTTTCCTTCCAGATGGTGCCTGGAGCCAAGCTCGTCAGAGACCCTTAGTCTCCTGCTGCCTTTTAATGCTGGTCCTTGATTGCTAATGACCCCCGGCTGGACTGGCTCCTCAACCCACTTAACCCCTCTCTGCTGGGTCCCGGACTCATGCAGGACAGGAGGCTGGTAAGAGCTGGAAATGGGAAAGTGCCAGAACCTTTCAGAGCTGGTGGCCTGATTCCCGGCACCATCACTGATGTCCAAGACTGCTCCAGCAGAGAGCTCGTGTTAATACGATTGCCTCTGTGCTGTCGGATAAATGCTACCAGGTTTCTGATTGTTAATATTCTATTCGACTATGCTGGGTCAACCAAGTCCCTGAAAGAATGTTTCCTGCAGAGGTCAAGGTTAAGGACCACTGACAAAATCCCCTAAAGTAGACTCACTTGGAAACTTAAAATTAAAATGCCCTGTAATTACCTTTTAGTCTGATCAAACTTAGTGGCCAGGGTAGCTCATGGGTGTCAACCTGCAAAGTCCGAGCAAAGAAACCTGGGAAGGCAGTCGTTCATATCCTTGTCAAGGCCTAGATCACTTATGTGGCACAAGAGACACTGATTTCCTGGGATGCTAGGAATGGCTGTAAGGATTTCCTTCGGTTAAGCTTGGCTTGGTTTTGTGACTTGGTTTCTACCAAGTGTTTATAACTCTGTTGATCACTTAGGCAATAAATGGAAAAATGAAAACTGACATCGTTCTCTGCTACAGTTTGGTAGAGAGAGACTTAAGACACAAGGGAGGGTGTAGGAAGGCATCACCTTGGCATGGTTTCCTCAAAGGCTTTTCATTAGCCTACATCAGATTGTAAGAAAACAAGACAAAGAAATGTATTACTCAGGGTTACCCTAAAGGAATGAAGTATAAAGCCTTGATTGGAGCACTGAGTTAAAAAAAAAAAGCACTCTTTCTATAAATCTTTAAATATTTGCTGGGGACTTGGACCAAACTGAATCTGATAAGGTACCCAGGGAAATTTCTTCCGATATTTAGCACAAGAAAATAATTCAAACACAGCTACTTTCTTGGCTTCTTTTGGAGGTCAAATATCTACAACAATGGAATTTTCCCCCATGAATACTTCATTGATTTCTTTTTGAATCTCATATGCAAAATGAAAAAAAATCATACCTGTGATTCCAGGTTAGTCTATTATTCACGCTCTTTTCAACTTCTGATCAGCCCCCCACACACACACCACTCACAGGTATTTGCACGTGTAGTGTCCTCGAAACCATTCCATTCATTCGGATGACAGCCTTCCCTGTGTGTAGAATAGTTTAGAATTTATGGGCCTGGGTAGGTGTTTGCACAGCTGGGCCCCATTAACCTGTACATTGCTCATAGCTGGGCAAAGGCATGAGTAGGTGAGATTATAATGAGGTGGCTTAGTCCATCAGTAACCAAATGACAGAGCAAAGCGCTCACAGGAACCCACCTGCTCAAGCATTGCTCTGTGAACCAATGACTCATGTTAGAATGAGACTGTGGTGTATTTACTGAAGAACTTTTTCCCTCTGAAGCCTGAATGCTTTCTGGTTGGTCTTCTTTAAATTCTAACGCACTGAGAAGCAAGAGCATTTATACCCATTTCCTAGATGAGGCCTCAAGAGGCCACTCTGCAGTTCCATCAACTTCACGTTGGAAGGGACATTAGAGAGCCTCTTAGCTAGGGGTTCTTCCCTTCTCCTACCTTAACACTGGCCTCAGGCAACAGACTCACATCAGACAGGTCCCTTGCACCTAACAGAGGCTCACATACTGGGAAGGAGTGTGAGGGCACGGAGAGTAACTCATGATGCACACGCAAGAACATGTGTCATTTGCCATGTGCCACGGTCCTCCCCCAGAATCCCTATATCACTTTGGCCCCTTGGGTCTCATAGACCTTCTGACCCCTCCACCATGCTGCCATGATTTTATCACTGCTGACCAGCCCTTGGCACACCAACAATAGAAGCCAACACCCAGGGAACGAGACACAGCTGGAGATAAGAGCCTCAGGACCCCCTGGACAGGGAATCAAAAATCCGGTCACAGCTAGTTTAGTAAAACCAGCACTACGGTAGTATCACATATCCTCAAGCACTTAAAATGCTATTCTGGTCTTCAAAGAGATTCTTTCTATCCTGTTTTTTTTTTTTTTTTCTTTCCAAGCAGAGAAAGAGAGAATGGACGTGCCAGGGCATCCAGCCACTGCAAACGAACTCCAGATGCATGTGCTACTTTGTGCATCTGTCTTTGTGTGGGTACTGGGAGATGAAACTCCAGTCATTAGGCTTTGAAGGCAAGCGCCTTAACCACTGAGCCATTTCTCCAGCCCTCTATCCTGGGGGGTGGGGTTGAGGTAGCCCAAGCTGACCTAGAATTTACTATGTAGTCTCAGGGTGGTCTTTAACTCACAGCAGTCCTCCTACTTCTGCCTCCTGAGTTCTGGGATTAAAGGTGTGTGCCACCATGCCTGGCTCCTCTATCCTGTTTTAATATAACTTTTAAAAATATTTTTACATTGTTTTTTTATGAGAGAGAATTGGTGCACCAGGGCCTCCAGCCACTGCAGTCGAACTCTAGACACATGCACCATCTTGTGTGACCTTGCACGCTTGCATCACTGGGCCCCATTAACCTGTACATTGCTCACAGCTGGGCAAAGGCATGAGTAAATGAGATTATAGTGAGGCTGCTTAGTAACCAAATGACAGGGCAAGGAGAGTTGAACATGGGTCCTTAGGCTTCACAGGCAAGTGTGTTAACCACTAACTCATCTCTGCAGCCCTTAATATAACTTTGTATTGACAATTTTATATATGTACATAAGGTATTTTGATCATAATCTGCTATCACTCGCTCCTGCCATCCTCTCCCATACTCCTTCATTTAATCCCTTCCTCCCACCAACTAGTCCTTCTACTATTTTAATGGCCTTTTTTTTTTTCTTTTGGTTTTGCCTTCCTTCACCATGACCTCACATGGATGGTTCAATATTGTGCAGGTAATGACAGCCACTGTGAGGTCATGAGTACAAAGGTCACCTCATGTCTGGAATACAATGTTCCTCTGGCTCTGACATTCTTCCTGCACCCTCTTCCACCATGTTCTCTGAGCCTTGGTGCGTGTGATAAAGATGTTTCATTTAATGCTGAGTATGTAACTGTCACTTCCTTTTAGTACTTTGATGAGTTTTGTGTTTTCCCCATCAGTCACCACCAACTGCAAAAAGAAGCTTCTCTGATCAAAAGTGAGAGCAGCGCTACTATGTGAGCATAAACATAAGTATTTATAGTGCAATTTTATGGGCACAACATATCCACTTAGCCAGACAACAATAGTAGCTTCCTCCGAGCGTCTATGACATTCCAAGCCATAGGCTTTTGACTAGGTTTTTGGTACCAGCTGTGAATTTCTTCCTATAGAGTGGGCCTGAAATCCAATCAGAGAGCAGTTGGTTACTCCCAGAACACTTATGACACTATTGTACCAGTGGGTTCATCTTGCCTAGTCGGGATGGTTATATAGTTAGCATAGTCCACTGCCAGTTAAGACTGTCGGCTTTTCTCCCCCAACAGCCTGCATACCACTTCTCGGCACTGTGGCAGTTAGCCAGCCAGCATGCAAGAGGCTTCCATCTCAGTACCAGCTTGAGTTTTCAGTATCTAGCAACTGACCCATGTGGCATCTTTGGCAATGAGGTCCTATCATCTAGTTTAGGTTGGGAACCAAGAGTATTAGCAACAGCTTTTATTGCTGAGGGAGCTCTTGAGCCTCCCTGACCACAACTTACCAGGAAGTTTACAACCCCTGACACTGGCATTTTCCTGTAACAACCTATGACTTAGATTATTTTTATTTTATTTTATTTTATTTAGTTGAGAAAGAGAGAGAGAGAATGGGCATGCCAGGGCCTCTAGCCACTGCAAATGAACGCCAGACATATGCGCCACCTTGTGCATCTGATTTATGTGGGTACTGAAGAATTGAACCTGGGTCCTTAGGCTTTGCAGGCAAGCATCTTAACCACTAAGCCGTCTCTCCTGCCCTTGCATTATCATTTTTAATTATCTAGTAGACCTCCTCAATTTCTTTTTTTTTTTTGAGTGTTTTTATGTTTTCATTGTGCAGGTCTTTCACATCCTTGGTTAATGTTATTCCAAGGTATCTTATTTTTTTGTTGCTATTGGAAATGAGACAATGTCACTTATCTCTTTCTCTGTATCTTTGTCTTTTGCATATAGAAAGGCTACTGATTTTTGAGCATTGATTTTATATCCTGCTACTTTGCTGAAGGAGTTAATCACCTTTAAGAGTTTTGGGATGGAGGCTCTCAGGTACAGAATCATGTCATCTGTGAATAGAGCTAACTTCTTCCTTTCTAATTTGTATCCCTTTCATTTCTTTCTCATGTCTTATTGCTTGAGCTAGGACTTCCAGTACTATGTTGAAGAGCAAAGGGGAGAATGGACAACCCTGTCTTGTTCCTGACCTCAATGGGAATTCCTCCAGTCTCTCTCCATTAAGTATTATTTGGGCTTTAGGAGCTTTGTATATTGCCTTTATTATGTTAAGATATGAACCAACCATACCAATTCTCTCCAATGTTTTGATCATGAAGTGATGTTGTATTTTGTCAAAGGCCTTTTCTGCATCTATCAAAATGATCATGTGGTTTTTGTGATTGAGCTTATTTATGAGGTGTATTACATTGACAGATTTCCATATGTTGAACCACCCCTGCGTTCCTGGGATCCCACTTGATCCAGGTGGATAATGCTTTTGATGTGTTGTTGGATTCAATTTGTGAGGATTTTGTTCAGGATCTTTGCGTCTAAGTTCATCGGGGATATAGGCCTGTAGTTTTCTTCTCTTGTGGCATCTCTGCCTGGTTTTGGTATTAGGGTGATACTTGCTTCATAGAAGAAGTTGGGGAGCTTCCCCTTTTCTCCAATTGTGTGGCACAGTTTGAGAAAAATTTGTTTCAGTTCTTCTATGAAGGTTTGACAGAATTCAGCTGAGAAGCCATCGGGTCCTGGACTCTTCTTTTTGGGGAGGTTTTTGATTTCCTTTTCAATCTCAATGGGTGTGATAGGTTTGTTTAGGAGATTAATCTGCTCTGAGTTTAGCTTTGGTAGATGGTATGTGTCCAGGATTATCCATTTCCTCCATGTTATCCAGTTTTGTAGAGTAGAGGATTTTGAAATAAGTCCTGATGATTCTCCCAATTTCACTTATGTCTGTTGTGATCTCTTTTAATTATCTAGTAGAGAGGTAGGTTTCCATCCATGAGTTATGCATACTGGTTTTATGTTCCATCCCTTTTTATCTGCTATTATTCAAGACATTGTTAACTGGCTCTCAGGCACTCACTAGGTGATTGGCATTTCATTAAGTCCTCCAGAAACTACAACATCCAGACTCCTGCTGGTTGTGTGGGTCCACTAAGTACAAGATATAAGCCCCCCCCCAAAAAAATGAGTTGATGCTGTTCTCCCACTGGGTACATTTGGAGTAGCCATTTTGCCTTAATTCCTGCCCTATGTGTGGCAGAGGTTAGGAAATAGCCATTGTGAAGAGGGCATGAAGTCAGTCATTACCTTGTGGAAGCACTTGGTAGAAGGGAGCTTATCAAGGCCTCCAAATAATTGAAAAAACTAAAATCAGAAAGCTGTGACATGAGGCAAATATTCAGAGTACCTTACAGGAACAAAAAAAATCCCACTAATAGCAAACCATGCCAATGTTATATCTGGTTCTGTTTGCCTTTAAAACTTTCATAGCTGGTTCCGACCTCCTCTGACCCTCGAATTTTCGCACTACATTTAGGTTTTGCTTTAAGGAAAGTCTTGGTAAATCAGAATGGCTTTTCAGCATTGTCATAAAAATTCCTTACCTCAACTCCCAGAAGAGCGCTGAACAGCAATCATACCTCTGGAAACCAGAGATAATATTTCCTCGCTCAGCAAAGCTATTCTCTTGGAGTAAAGAGAGATGACGTTTCCGGAGTCCAGGGGAGTTGGGAACCCTCGTGTCCTTGTTTGGGCTCCAGCCATTTGATGCAGCTTCCAGTACAGGCAAATGTCTGACGGTGCCCAGAACCCTATGGGGACGCGTCTCTTTTCCAGAATTCCTTTTGCTCAATTAAAACTTCTCAGAGCCTCTGCCAGCTTCTCCAAACAGCAACTCACTAATCTGCAAAACTCAACCTAACCTAAGGATACAAGTCAGATATCCACTTTCCCAGCCCGGGCTACAAATTGAAGTCACCTGGAAGGAGGGGCTGTAAGCGGTTACAACGCCAGAACCCGACACTTGACCAATTGACTTAGAGGACATGTGCACTGATTGAAAGGTCTTCTGCTGATTCGGATGTGCACACGGGGGTGCATGAGCACACCAGAAAAAGCATGCCACTGATGTCTTAGTAGCACCTATGACACCTCTTGCACTGCATTCTCTCTTTTCAGTGTCAGTGCTCACTTCAATACCACAGGAGAGGGGTCATCATCACCAAGTTCAAGCCACTAGTACCTTTAACTGCTGAGCCATCTCCACAGGTTCCCCATACTTTTTTCTTTAAAGTAATATGCGAAAAACTTTAAATTGAGAACTGAAAAGGGAGTAAGCTCTCTTTAAATTCAGTGTTACTTCTTGCTATACCCACACACCAGTTAAAATCAACTTGAAGACCATCTGTGGTCCACGTCTCACACTTTGAGAAATGAGTGTTATTTGTGTGTGTCGGGTTGCTGTGGAGTGAGCTTTGGAGTCAGAAATGCCTGACTGTGTGTGACTCTCTAGAACTTACTAGTGGCTTGAACTTGGTGATGATGACCCCTTTCCTGTGGTGTTGAAGTGAGCACTGACACTGAAAAGAGAGAACGTAGTGCAAGAAGTTTGAGAAATTCTCCCCTCTAACATGCAATGTGGTGGTTTGAGTCAGGTGTCCCCCATAAACTTAGGTGTTCTGAATGCTAGGTTCCCAGCTGATGGAGATTTGGGAATTAATGCCTCCTGGAGGGAGTGTATTATTGGGGGCGGGCTTATGGATGTTATAGCCAGTTTCCCCATGCCAGTGTTTGGCACACCCTCCTGTTGCTATTGTCCACCTTATGTTGGCCAGGGGATGATGTCCACCCTCTGCTCATGCCATTGTTTTCCCCTGCCATCGTGGAGCTTCCCCTCGAGCCTGTAAGCCAAAATAAACCTCTTTTTCTCAGAAGCTGCTCTTGGCTGGGTGATTTCTACCAGCAATGCGAACCGGACTGCAACACATGCTGATTTTTAAAACAGTCATGTCTCACCATTGTACAGGAAATAACCTGCTCCAACCATTTCAAGTCCAGCCAGGACCTATGAATTTGACTTATTGCTCCTAGCTCGAGAAGAGCCTTAATATGGTTAACAAACCTTTTAAAATGGTTAGTAAACATGGTGGAGGGTGGACATTCAACTCTGAAATAATCAATGAAATGCAAATAAAGTCATAAATGTGGTACCATTTTTGTACCAAATGAATTGATAGACATCTTTACCAAAGTCTATCTGTGGTAAGGGTATACTACAATAAGTCATCTTAGGTACAGAAGGCAGAAGAGTCTTTTGCTATGTGCTGGATGGCAAGTTGAAATGCAAATTGCATATTTTTAAACTTGTGATTGCTTCTTAACCAATAGTTCTATTTTTAGAAATTTATCCTAAGAAATAATGTAGGTTTGTCAAAAATAAAATCAAAGCATTGATTTAAAATTTTTTAATAGTTTTATATTTATTTATTTGAGAGAGAGAAAGAGGCAGATAAATGAGGGAGGGAGGGAGGGAGAAAGAGAGAGAGAGAATAGGCACACCAGGGCCTCCAGCCACTTCAAATGAACTCCAGATGCGTGCGCCCCCTTGTGCATCTGTCTTATGTAGGTCCTGGGGAATTGAACTTTGATCCTTTGACTTTGCAAGCAAGTGTCTGAACTGCTAAGCCATCTCTCCAGCCCCTAAAAAAAAATTTTAAAGCAACATTAGGTTGGGTAGATGACTCTGTGGTTAAAGGCAGCCAGCCCAGATTTGATTTCCCAGCCACCCACATAAAGCTGGACAGACATTCATTTGCAGCAGCAAGAAATACATACACACAAATAAATAAAAGTTAAAAATTTTAGAAATATTAGAAGCAATTTCTATGCCCCAAATAGGAAATTCTATAAATTAATCATGGTTCATCCATAAAATGAAATGCTATGTAGCCATTAGAAATTATGACAGCTAGACTATCACTGTAAGGTGAATAAGAAACTTTTCCCAATTGCTGCTGTTGTGAGAAGGAATTTAGAGTCAAATCAATTGTTTCACTTATTTGACAATCATGTTCATTTACATCACTAAGTAATGTAACTCTTAACAAGACGCGCTAATTTTAAAGTGGGCTAATGACATGAAAGTTACCAAAGATTTTATTAAGTGGGGGGAGCTGTAATATAGATAAGATAAATGTCTAAAAAAGTTTTACCTAAAAATTAATGCATATTCACAGAAAAATACTGAATAAACATAAAGAAAAATATACTAATCAATTTTGTTTTCAAAAGACTGATTTTATTTCCCTCCTTAGTAGGTTATAAATTCCCAAGTGATCCCAAAATAGGAAAGACCCTTTTCCTGTTAAGACCCTTGAAAACAACATCCTGATTGATAGAACTGAAAAACAGGCCACATAGAGGGAAGAGATCTTAACAAGAATGGTGAATGGTCACCATTCATTCATTCACTCTTTCCTTCATATTTATTGATTGTGTGCCTAGCCCTGAGCTGCGAATGGTTTTCAGGGGAAAGTTTTTGCCATTTGTCTGACTAATAAATAGAAAAATCCACATAGACAACTTCTAACTCCAGCATCTTCCACAGGCACCAATTTAACTCAGGGATGTTTTCTTTGTAGCAGTTTTGAAATTCTGAGGGAGATTATTCATGACATAACATGGCAACTGGGAAAATTTGTATCTTCCCTTTCATCTTGGAAAGCAAGATCTGAATTACACATACCCCAGGAGAAAACTCTCTTTCTGGGTGTGTGTATTACAGAAGCCCACGGAGCTCTTGAGTCCCCTCTGAAGTTAAACTTCATGAGGTGAAAACTTCTGAAAAAGTCTCAGTTAAAAAAAAAAAAAATGTGCATCATAACAGAAAGATTGGCCTGGACTTTGAATCAAGAGTCCTGGGTTCTAGTCTGTCTGATGAAGAACCAGAAGAGGGGCCCGAGCTCCCTGGACCTTGGATCCTTCCAATATAAAAGCAAGGAGCCAAACCCCAGAGTCTTATCCCACAAATCATGTGGTCTATGACTCCGAAAGCAGAATCCCCCTCACTGCCCCACCCTGCCCCACCCACACACTCTGTGTAATAGCCTGTGCCTCAGGTAGCTGCCATCGCCTTGAAAAGATCCTTCATAGATAGCACTTGCGAAATTCCCCCAGATTATTACTGACCACCCACCAAGCTATGTAGTGCCTTGAATCAGATGTCCCCCATAAACTCACGTGTTTCTGAATGCACAGTCCCCGGCTGGTAGAAATTCGGGAGGTGGAGCCTTGCTGGAAGAGGTGTGTTGTTGGGGTCAGGAGTGCTATAGCCAGCTCCCCATTGCCGGAGCTTGGCTCACTCTCCCGCTGCTTTTTCCTACCTGCTGTGGCAGAAGTGATGCCAAGCCTCTGCTCATGCCATGTTGTCCCATGGCATCATGAAGCTCCCCCTTGAGATTGCAGGGCCACAATAAAACCTTTCCTCCCAACAGCTGCTCTTGTTTGTCCCAGCAGCTGGAAGGTAACTACAACAGACGGAAAGTCGTAATTGGCCAATTATCATCAGGTTGCTCAGTCCTGACTGCATGTTAGAAACACCTAAAGAGATTTTTAAAAAATGTTTATTTATTCTTATTTATTTGCAGAGAGAGAGAGAGAGCGCGCCAGGGCCTCCTGCCACTGCATACTCCAGATGCACGTACCACTTTGTGCATCTGGCTTTTACATGGATACTGGGTAATTGAACCCATGCCATAAGGCTTTGCAAGCAAGCACCTTTAACCACTGAGCCATCTCTCCAGCCCCAAGACTTTTTTCTAAATATTTATTTATTTATTTATTTTCAAGGAGAGAGAGAGAAAATGAGAGCACCAGAGCCTCTTGCCACTGCAAATGAACTACAGATGAATGTGCCATTTTGTGCATCTGGCCTTAAGTGGGTACTGGGAAATCAAACCCAGGCCATCAGACTTTGCAAGAAAGTATCTTAACTGTTCAGCACTTTTGTGTTCTTAATATTGATATCCAGACCTTGATTCTAACATTCATATTTAAAAAAAGATTTGAGGGCTGGAGAGATAGCCTAGTGGTTAAGGGCTTGCCTGAGAAGCCTAAGGACCCCGGTTCGAGGCTTGATTCCCCAGGTTCCATGTTAGCCAGATGCACAAGGGGGCACTCGCATCTGGAGTTCGTTTGCAGTGGCTGGAGGCTCTGGCGCGCCCATTCTTTCTCTCTCTCTGCCTGTTTCTCTCTCTGTCTATCCTTCTCAAATAAATAAATAAAAATAAACAAAAAATTTTTAAAAATTGAACAAAATAGCCGTCATGAGACTTTGGACATTCAGCATTATTGGTTGAGCTTTGCCTCCAACCTGCTGTGTGAGCTGCCAATCTTCTTTTACCACCGTAATTGCTTTGGGACGATTTGCCCTCTACCAGTAAGACAGACGAAAGACAAAGTGCCAGGAATTAGGGAGGTAACTCAGTGGGTAAAGTGCTTGTCTCGCAAGCATGAGAACTTGAGTCTGAGCCCCAGTCATCACATAAAAAGCTGGAGCAATAGTCAGAACTCTAATCCCAGTACCGAACATGTGGAGACAGGCAGATCTCTGAAGCTCACTGGCCACCCAGTTTAGCCCGACTAGATGTGTTCGAGGCCAGTAAGAGACTTTGTCTCAAAAAAATGGTGGATGGTGGGCCGGGCGTGGTGGCGCATGCCTTTAATCCCAGCACTCAGAAGGCAGAGGTAGGAAGATTGCTGTGAGTTTGAGGCCACCCTGAGACTCTATAGTGAATTCCAGGTCAGCCTGGGCTAGAGTGAGACCCTACATTGAAAACCAAAAAAAAAAAAAAAAAAAGGTGGATGGCACCTGAGTAATGGTACCCAAGGATGCCCCTCTGGTCTCCACACACATGCCCACACACAAGCAAACAAAAAGGGAAAGGATCCTCTGGAAAACAAGGTCTGTTACATAAAGATGAAGTGATAGGAGGAAAAGCACAGAGCCAGAGAAGATAGAGGGTGTCTTTGGAAGCTGCTTCCTGGAAGCATTGCCAAGGGAACTACGTGATGTGACCACCCTCATCGGAGAGCTACTGTCCAGCTGACAGCTGGGCTACCATCACCTCCAAATGCCCTGAGAACCTTGACCACAAAATGACGCGTCTCCCTCTCTGCACTGAGTTGGCAGGGCTTTGTAAGTTAATTGTATGACTGCTATGCTATTTAAGTGCCCCAGGGGTATATCTCGTAACGCCGTATGGGATTTGCCATCTGTAAATCTAGAACACTGAATGCTCTGTTTGCTTCAAGAGGATGTTTTCTTTGGCAAGTGATGCTGGGAGTGCCTCATCCATAAACTGGCAATCAGGTCAGCAGTCATAGTGCTTGGAAAACAGTCATGCCTGTTCAAGACTCCCGGGAGGGAGCCAGGGCCAGTAGCTCCCCCAGAACATCCTCGCCCTCCCCCCACCCCCCTGGTTCCCCTGCTCATTGCCTGCCCATTCCTCAGGGATCAAGAACCCATACTGCCCCCAAAGCCAGGGAATGTTGACTGCATGCACCCTATAGTCCACCCTTGTGGTTGGCCTTCCCTGCCAATAATCCTGCAAATGGAATTTACCAGAACAGCACATCTGTAGCAGGTGATTTAAAACAAAAATTAGACATTCAGTTTTAGAGACATTCAGTAAGTCAAGTGGAAGACAGGAAGTCATTTCCTTCCTCTTCTCCGGGATCCTAGGAGAAAACTGCTCAGGCTTCAAATTCTGTATGAATTGGGCTAGAGAGCTGGCTCAGTGATTAAGGCACGTGCCTTCAAAGCCTAACGATCAAGTTCAATTCCCCAGTCCCCACATACAGCTAGATGCATGGAGTGGCGCAGGCATCTGGAATTCATTTGCAGTGGCTGGAGGCCCTGCAACACCCATTCTTTCTCTCTTTTCTTTCTCTCTCTGTCTCTCTGTTTCTGTGCCTGTCTCTGCTTGAAAATAAATAAGTAAAATATTTTTTTTTGAAATTCTGCATGAGGGCTGGAGAGTTGACTCTGATCTTAAGGCGCTTTCCTGCAAAGCCTAACAACCTGGGTTCAGTTTCCCAGTTGCCCACATAAAACTAGATGCACAAAGTGGGACATGCGTCTGAAGTTCATTTGTAGTGGCTAGAGACCCTGCTGCACCCATTCTGTCTCTCTTTTCTCTTCTCTCTGTCTCTCTGTGCTTGCAGATAAGTAATAAATATTTTCTAAGATTCTGCATAGATAAAAGTTACCAGATTTAAGCCGGGCATGGTGGTGCACGCCTTTAATCCCAGCACTAGGGAGGCAGGGATAGTAGGATCGCTGTGAGTTCGAGGCTACTCTGAGACTACATAGTTAATTCCAGGTCAGCCTGAGCCACAGTGGGACCCTACCTCAAAAGAACCAAAAAATAAAAATAAAAAAAATTGCCAGATTTAACAAATAAACATATAGAATATCCAGGTAGATTTGAATCTCAGAAAAACAACCAATCACCCTTTAATAGAAGTTTTAAACATGACATGGGATATACTTAGATGAAAAGGGTATTAGTTATTATCAAATTTAACTGAGTATCCTAGAAGGGCAAGCTGGGCTTAACTATGTCAATAAAGAGAAAAGTAATATTGGGACTGAGGATGTGGCTCAGTTGGTAGTGTGCTTGCTTGGCATACATAAAGCCACGGGTTCAATCCGTAGTACCACATTATATTTTTGCATATTGATGTCAAGTTATTCCAACAGTGCTCATTACATCATTTCTTTTTGCAACCAGTTGGTTGCTTACAATTGGTCATGATTCAGTGACACTTAGATTGTTTCCAGTGGCAAAGCACTGAAGAGTGATAGCCCTCTTCGCATGATATTGTGACATAGGGAGGTATGAAACTCAAGAGAAACTAAGTACTGGCTGCAGAGAAGGCTTGCCGCACAAGCATGACAACCTGAGTTAGGATTTCCAGAAGCCACTTAAGCCAGATACGGTAGCAAGTGTCTGTTGTCTAATCCCAGCATGCCTGTGGGGAGATAGAAGGTGGAGACAGGGGTATCCCCCTCACAGGCCAGCCAACAAGATATCACAGCAACAAACAACAAGGTAGACGGTGAGGACTGAAACCCAATCCTCTGACCATGTCATGTGCGTGCCTATACTCACACACATGAACACACAAACAATAAAAAATAAATAAAATCCAATGATAAACCAGGCAACCAGATTATGCCAAATTCTAGTATCGTATAGATGCCATGTGATCAAACGCTTTAACACGCTGGGAGAAATGTTTATGGGGGAAATGTTAAAATAGATGAAATTCTATCCAATAATTGAGTTCCATTTAAGCATCAGAACCTCAGCCCATGGAACAGTAAGTTCATTAAGAGCAAGCTTCATGAGAATACAAATAAAAGCCTCTGATCACATATAAACCTTATCCAAAGTCTACCTAAAATGGGCTGAACTCCAGCTGAACCCCAAAACTCTTTCAGTTCAGACTTTTGAGCTGCCATGCATAGAATTCCTGCCACATGAGACAGCCTAAGGGAGAGCAGATGTCAGGCCTCTACTGCACGTTCACACCAGCCGCCTGACCTCAGGATACATTTGCTCATTAATCGATAACTCAGAAAGAAGAGCGCTCACAGAGACCTCACAACCTCTCACTCTGTCATAATTGTAGAACATGGACTGTGCTGGGAACTTCTGCAACATCATCATTTTACAGGCTAGTTAATATGCTTTCATTGAGCTCTATTGGACCTTTGACTTTAAAGAGTGTTATTATTCAGAAAGACAGTGTCTTGTACTTATATGTGTGTATTTATAATATATTAGCATACATGATGTTGCTGTTACTTTCTCATTGCTGGGACAAGCACCAGACCAGAAATGTCTCATGGGAGGAAAGGGATTTATTTCAGGCTTACAGAATCCAGGGGAACCCCATCAATGGTGGAAGAAGCTGGCTCACTTCCACAGATGCAGAGCAGAAAGATGCCACCAACAGCCAGCAAACAAGAACAGCCAGAGCTCAAACCTGGCTATTTACACACCTTAGGAATGGACTCTAGGTCCTCCTCCAATGACATACCACTTCCCCAGCAGGGCTCCGCCTGCTGGAGACTTAAGTTGCAAACTCAACCTTAATCAAAACTCCTTGAGGCTATGGGGGACATACATTCACATTCAAACCACCACATATATGGTATCATATATATGTGACACTATTCAACATTTATGGGCTTCGGTGTCTCTTTTGGAAAAGAGAGTATTCACAATGAACAGCTTCTTGTGTCTGTAGGTTTATCTTATCCAAATATAAATATAACCTACTTTAACAAAAATCAAGATAATAGAACTTCACACTTCAGAGACATATGTTTGGCTATTCATAGTAGTTCTTGCTGAGTCACTTTTTTTTTAATTTTTATTTTTAGAGAGAAAGAGACTGAGAGAGAGAATTGGCACGCCAGGGCCTCAGCCACTACAATCGAATGCCAAAAACTTGTGCAACCTAGTGGACATGTGCAACCGTGTATTTGCCTCACCTTCAGGCATCTGGCTAATGTGGGATTTGGAGAGTAGAAATGGGCCCTTAGGCTTCACAGGCAAGCACCTTAACCACTAGGCAATCTCTCCAGCCCCTGAGTCACTCTTCATTTTAAAAATACCCCCAAACACAGGAGAAATGTTTCAAGACATTGACCTGGGCACAAATTTTTTTTTCTAAGACTCCAAAAGCACAGGAAACAAAAGCAAAACAAGACAAATGAGGCTGTATCAAATGAAATAGCTTCCTCTAAGCAAAGGAAATCATTAGCAGGATGAGGAGTCAGGCTGCAGAACAGAAGTCAGTTGCAAACTAGACATCCAATGGGGTGTTAGCATCTAGACTATATGAGGGACTCAAAATGCTAATGGCAAAAAAAAATCCTAGTCTTCAACACCACTAATCATTACCACAGTGATCTATCACCTCACTCCAGGGAGGGAAAAGGCTGTTCTTAAAAAGAGAGAAGCTGATGCCGGGCATGGTGGCACCACACCTTTAATCCCAGCACTCAGGAGACAGAGGTAGGAGGATCGCCGTGAGTTCGAGGCCACCCAGAGCCCACATAGTGAATTCCAGGTCAGCCTGGGCTAGAGTGAGACCCTACCTTGAAAAAGAGAGAGAGAGAGAGAGAGAGAAGCTAGAGGGTAGGAAGATTGCCCAGTGGTTAAAGGCCCTTGCTTGCAAAGTCTGCTGGCCCTGGTTCAATTTGCCAGCACCCACATAAAGCCAGATGCTTAAACTGGCACATGTGTCTGGAATTTATTTACAATCATAAGAGACCCTGGCACATCCATATACTTTCTCTCGCTCTCTCTCTCACACACACACACACGCACACACATAAGTAAAAATATTTACAAAAAGAAAAAAGAGGAGCCGGGCGTGGTGGCGCACGCCTTTAATCCCAGCACTCGGGAGGCAGAGGTAGGAGGATCACTGAGAGTTCGAGGCCACCCTGAGACTACAGAGTGAATTCCAGGTCAGCCTGAGCTAGAGTGAGACCCTACCTCGAAAAACCAAAAAAAAAAAAAAAAAAAAAAAAAGAAAGAAAGAAAAAAGAGGAGACTACATAGTGAATTCCAGTTCAGCCTGGGCTAGAGAGAGAACCTACCTCAAAAAACCAAAAATATAATAATAATAATAATAATTTAAAAGCTGGGCACTGGAGAGATGGCTTAGCAGGTAAAGTGCTTGCCTGCGAAGCCAAAGGCACATGCATCTGGAGTTCATTTGCAGTATCTGGAGGCCCTGGCTCTCTCATAAATAAATAAATATAAATAAAATATTTTAAAATTTAAAAGAAGAGCTGCTGGGCATAGTGGTGCACGCCTTTAATTCCAGCACTTGGGAGGCAGAAGTAGGAGGATCGCCGTGATCTCAAGGCCACCCTGAGAATACATATTGAATCCCAGAACAGGCTGGGCTACAGTGAGACCCTACCTCAAAAACAAACAAACTCACTAACTAAAAAAAAAAAAAAAAAAAAAAAAACCAAAGGAATTGTCAATAAAAAAATTAATTAATTTTAAAAATCAGGGCTGAAGAGATGGCTTAGTAGCTATGGCACTTGCCTGCAAAACCAATGGATCCAGGTTGGACTTCCTAGGACCACACATGTAAGCCAGATGCATAAGGTGACATATGTATCTGGAGTTGGTTTGCAGCGGCTGAAGGCCTTAGTGCATTCATTCTCTCTCTCTTGCTGTCTCTTTCAAGTAAATAAATAAATAACTAATTTTAAAAAATCTGCTCGGCATGGTGGTGCACGCTTTTAATCCCAGTACTCGGGAGGCAGAGGTAGGAGGATTGCCATGAGTTCAAGGCCACCCTGAGACAACATAGTAAATTCCAGGTCAGCCTGAGCTAGAATGAGACCCTACCTCAAAAAGAAAAAAGAAAAAAACAAATAGGAGAGAGAGAGAAAATAACAAGTGTTGGTAAGGATATAGAGAAAAAGAAGCCCTTGTACCTTTTACACTGTTTTTTAGCAGAAATACAAATTGCAGGTAGGGTCTCGTTCTAGCCCAGGCTAACCTGGAATGCACTATGCAGTCCCAGGCTGGCCTTAGACTCACAACAATCCTCTTACCTCTGCCTCCTAAGTTCTAGGATTAAAGATGTACACCACCACACCTGGCACGAATAAAGGTTTCTTTAAAAGTTAATAATAGGTGTTGAGGAAATGGCTCAGCAATTAAAGGTGGTTGCTTTCAAAGCCTGCTGGCCTGGGCTCAATTCCCCAGCAATGCATGTTAAGCTGGACAGGCATTTGTTTGCAGTGGCAGAGGACCCTGATACACCCATACCCATACACACACACACATACACACACACACACACACACACGCAAATAAATTAAAAAAACATTTAAAACTAGAGCTACCATATGACCTAGCAATTTTACTACAGGTTATATTTCCAGAGAAAACGAAGTCAGTATGCCAAAAGATAACTATACTACCATGTTCACTACAGTGCTATTCACAATAGTCAAGAAATGAAAATAGGTGTCCCATCAACTGATGCAGAAAGAAAATGCCTTACACATGCACCATGGAGTACTACTCAGCCGTAACAGAGAACAACATCCTGCCATTTGCAGCAACATAGTGGAAGTAGATATCATTATGCCAAGTGAAGTCAGCCAAGCACAGAAAGACAAGCATCACATGCTGTCACTTTACATGTGCAACAGAAAAAACAAAGCGTTGATCTCATGGAAATAGAATGATGGATGGTTACCAGAGGACAGGAAGCAAGAAGAGGAAGAGAGGGAGAAGTTGAAGGGCAGGTAGACTTAAGATAGGTATTAAGATAATTCTAGAGTGCTGAATAGAGTAAGATGACAACGGATCACAGTAGTCTACTGTATATCTCAAAAAGCTAGAAGGAAGGAATTTAAATGCTTTCCCCACAAGAAATGTTAAGTGAGGGCTGGAGAGATGGCTTAGGAGTTAAATCATTTGCATATGAAGTCTAAAGACCTAGGTTCGATTCCCCAGTGCCCACATAAGCCAGATGCACAAGGTGACACATGCTTTTGGAGTTTGTTTGCAGTAGCTGGAGACCCTAGCATGCCCATTCTCTCCCTCTCCCTCTCTCTCTCTCTCTCTCTCTCTCTCTCTCTCTTTCCCACTGTCTCTCAAATAAATAAGTAAATAAATAAAATATTTTTAAATGTTAAATCAGAGGATAGATACTTTTAACCATATTTAAACTATATAATATATGGAAACATCCTGTGGTATCCCATTAACATGTTTATACTTCTATATTTTCTGTATTTACTAAATATACATTTTAATTTTAAACAAGATCATGCAAAATATAAAAGAAAATAATTCCCCTTAGAATTCCCTTCAAAAATAGGAATCTCTATTGAAGTTAAAATATGATTTCAAGTACAAATCTCTAATTATTTTTGTGAATAATTAGTTTATCATAAACATGCTATCTTCCTCTTCCTTATGCTGTGGCGTTCATGGACAGTATGCTTTGATAGGGGCGTGTGTATGTATGTGTGTGTATATGTGTGCATATCTTTATTCAAAATGTACAATTAAAAAAGTCACCCTGGAGCTGGGCGTGGTGGCACATGCCTTTAATCCCAGCACTTGGGAGGCAGAGGTAAGAGGATCACTGTGAGTTCGAGGCCACCCTGAGACTACATAGTGAATTCTAGGTTAGCCTGGGCTAGAGTGAAACCCTACCTCAAAAAACAAACCAAAAGAAACAAACAAACAAAAAGATGTACAATCATGAGGACAGCAGATTCCATAAAACTCATTTGTCTAAGCTGGAAATGAATCATGACTTTATGTACCCCAGGGGTTCTCCATCCCCACTGCATTCTGGGTCCAGGGTTCTGGACTCAAGACTAATGGGAGAATCTCTTCAATGAAATCCAGCAGTCGTCCTTCCCCTCCTCTTTTATGTCACCTCGCCTCCAGAGACTACATGGATCAATGACACTTTTTAAAGCATCTTAGTAACTACTTGCCCAAGCCATTTCCCCCCAAAATGTATCCCACCCAAAAAATTTGCTTCTCATCTCCCCAGCGTATGTGTGTTCCAGATGTCTTTGAACTCTCACTGGGGGGGTGTGGTGTGTGCAATCCCAGAGTGCCTTGCTGTGCTGAGGCTCTCTGGCAAGGCTGACCACCAGCTTCTCCTCACCAGTGAGGACAAACCGATTTGTTTTCTGTCACTCTGCACTGCTGATTCACATCAGAAATATATGAGGCAAAGTTGCAGGCGGCACCCCTGCTTACACTTAGCAGTTGCTGTGTGTGTGTGTGTGTGTGTGTGTGTGTGTGTGTGTGTGTGTGTGTGTGTTTCGCCAGGCTCCTAGAATTAGCAAAACTTCTGACCTGTTCATTAAATCCAAGTGTAGTTTCTACCAAGCACATTCATGTAAAGAGCCCTTTTTCCCTTAATTTCCCAACATCTAAGACTGCTTACAGGGAAGTCTCGCTGTCTGGCTGCAGGTTCAGAAGACGGTCTTGTACGGAAACAGAGAACACCTCGCCGAAGATGTCAGCAGCCCAAAACGCTGAGTAACCCTGAGGACACCATGTACTATAACCAGTTAAATGTGAGCTCAAAGTGGTCATAAAGCTGTTTTGCTGGCTTTGTCTCCAGTTAATAATTCTGTTATTAATACCTGTTCCAGCCCCTCCAGCCCCACCCCCACTCTCTTCTGCTCTCCTCGTGAACATGTGCTTAGGCTCTTTATCTGTTGCTTTCATGTCAGGATGTCTGCCTTCACGGTGAATAATTGATGTGGTTTATCAAAGACGAGCACGATGCATGCTTCATCAGGCTCACTTGAGCCCTTTGATCAAAAAAATTATGCTGTGACTTCTGATATTATCAGCATCTGCTTGCATTCAACACAAAATCACTTTGAATTAAAAATTAACGACTTGCTGCTTTGCTTTGACTGTGTGTTCTTGGCCCTCTCCACAGGGAGCTCTAGAATATCAAGGGAGCAAGAGGAAGCCAAGAAAACTTGGGTAAATATCTGTCTTCTTAGTTCTAAGCAACTGTAAACAGAAGGGGTCCTTTGTGAGGCCGGCAGAAAATGCAAAACTTTCCAGAGATGCATCTACAGAGATTCGTCCGGATCTCGCCACTGTTACTGACACTGGAAACTACTTTTCACAGTAGCAAGTTGACGAAACTTGAATCTCTTCCGTCCAGAAAGGCTGAAACTGTCACCTAAGGGCAAATGTTAGTTCTCCTAATTGTAACAGGGATCTGCACTTTCTTCAGCATTGAAGACACATAGCGGGTTGTATGGGAGTCTCCTTCCACAAAAGGAACACTGTAAGAAGTGCAAATTGTCCTTAACCCACGCCAGGCCTTCAAACATGCGCATGCGCGAAGGGAAACTCTCCCACCCCGCCAGCGGAGGGAGGGTGGTGAGGAGTTTGTGGTCTATTTGCTTCTCAGTACCCGCAATGGAGAATAGCAAGGAAGGAGATAACTAAGATGGTTTGGAACTGAGGGAGGTCAGCAGGACTTCCTCTAGAGGAAACCAGATGGAGACAGACAACTTAATCACATAAATCAAGTTGCAATATGACCACAACTTCCAGATGCTACTAACGTGGGCTCGGAGGTGAAAGGCTTCGTGACACAGGCTCAGCTTCAGATCCCTGATGTAGGTGGATCCCCACCCCCACCCCAGAGCTGCCCAAACTGTCAGAGACCCAGCCCTCCTGCAGCCCTTCCCACAACCTTAGCTGGCCCAGCTTCGGTGGTGGTGGCATTGGTTTGCTGGCTCTGCTGAACAACCTCTTCTTGTCTTTGTTGCAGCCAAATTAAAGTACTGGACGGGGAGGACGAGTATTACAAAGCTCTGTCTCCTGGAGCCTGCGTCCCTGAGGGACACGACTCGGCCTGCCCCTTCTTCTTCCCCTCATCTTCAAGAGGAGACTCCTTTGCTCAACACTGAGCTGCACTTCCTGACGGCAAGTCTGTCCCAGGTAACCACAGTGATGGCCGGTGGGGTTCAACTGGACAAGAAGGCACAAACTCAGTCTGTACCACAATTCTGCGGATCAATTCAGATTCCTAAAGATCTTTCGTTTCTCCTGCTCCCCCACATCTGCCATGCAGCCCAAGCTGGGGAATCCCACCCTTTTCCCATCCCTTGGGTCCCCATGAGACCTTAAAAATACCCTCATCATAGTAATGCAGTTCTTCATGCTCCCTACATCTAAGCAGGTAGCGAGCAGTCTCTCTGCAGGCCAGTCATAAACCCTGGTGACGTCCATTTTTCCCAAGGGGAAACTCAACAGCGCCTTGTCTGCCCCTTCTCCAGCCTCCCTGCTTTGCTGGGCTTTTCTTGACCCCTCTGACTCTCCATTGCTGAGTGCCCACGTGCTGGGGGGAGTGGCCCCAGTTTTCTGTTTAGGCAGAAACATAAATCTTTCAGATAGTTTTTTTTCTATGAGGCAAATGAACACCTCTTGCTAATTAGTATGTGGAGAAAAATCTTTGCCTTTTTTCTACCTTGCCAAGACATTCCCATCACTTGCACAGGGAAAAAGGAAGGAGTGAGAGAAGAAGGATTGGGACCTATCCAAGTCTGAGCCACATTATTTTGTATTGCACTCACTGGACAGCTCTCCCCACTAGGCTGTGAGTGCCTGTTGCAGAAGGATCCTGTCCTGTCCATCTTTGTGCTGCTGGACCCGGCATGCAGGAGTACCCCACCCTCCCACAGCAGAGCTGCCCAAATTGCCAACCACCCAACCCCTGCTCCAACTGCTCAGAGCTAGAGTTTGGGAAAGTGGATATTCAGTGCAGAAATTACATCTAGTTATATCAACGTGTCTGACAGGAGAGTACTTTCAATTATATGTTACATATGGCTAATCACTTTTCTTACACATAAGCTCTGATTTTTTCACTCAAGGTTGACCTAGTCCTATTGTGATAGCATTATGGGATGTAATACTCAATAATAATAATAATTCAATATGGAAAGTTTCTCTGAGCACCTACTGTGTGTAAAACAATATGTAAGATTGCTATGCAATATAAAAGCAAAAACCTGTCACACGCTCAAACAGATATTCTCAACATTTCCTTACTCTAAAATACTTCGGAGATTTGAAAGAAAAATTACCTTAAAGATATAAGGGGAAATGTTATTCGAGCTTTTAAAGAAAATGCATTAATATGCATTTTATGAACAGAAATGATTAATTGAGGCTATTTGTATTAATCTTCCCTGGGAAGATGTAAACAAACATATTCACCCTAGGCGGGGCACCAGAGACAGACCAAAGAAAAGATTCTACTCAAGTGAGGCTTGGGGAACCAATGAGTCTACTAATTGGGGTTACTATTGGAGCAGAGGTGAGGGAATGCTTATAGGAGCATGGGTAACTTAAGAACAGCTATGTTACCAAAAAAAAAAAAAAAAAAAAGACCCTCCCACATCAGCAATTGCTAACAGATCAGGGTGGGGTGTGGCTTATGCGCCCCTCCCGCACCTTCTCCCCTTTCCACAAGGGAGTTTTAGTGGGCCCAGTCCTGTCTCATAAGGGCAGTCATAGCTGTTCTGATTTCAAGACAGCCGTGGTCATGTTGTGCACATGCCCAGAGGACAGAGTTCCACATCAGAGACATTTAAAGATCTTGGAAATTTTAAATTAGAGTCAATTTTCCTATAGCTCAATTTTACTTCTTAAGAAATAACTCCTGGGCTTTTTTTTTTCCATATCAAAAGATAATGTTTATGAGATATGCAAGTAGAACAGAAGGAATAAAAATAAACCTCACCGTTTAAGAAATAATGCTTAGATTTGCACCAGTAGAGTGCTTGCCCAGCATGTGCAAGGCTCTGGATTTGATTGCTAGCAGAAGGGAGGAAGGAAGGAAGGCTAGCATATAAATTTTATATGCATGCTCTTAGAAATTTCACTTTTGCCAGGCATGGTGGCACATGCCTTTAATTCTGGCACTCAGGAGGCAAAGGTAGGATGACTTCTGTGAGTTCAAGGCCACCCTGAGACTACATAGTGAATTCCAGGTCAGCCTAGGATAGAGTGAGACCCTACCTTGAAAAACAAAACAAAACGATAACAACAAAAAAAAGAAAGAAAGAAAAAAAAAGAAAAGAAAAAAATTTCACTTTTATCACTGATTATTAACTGTTTTTTCCAACTGTTGAATAGAAATGTTCATAATTTCCTGTATGTCCACACATAATATAATTATAAACTTGCTTTGTTTCTCACTAAAATATATCTATAAACAAAATTAAAAATAAAATAGAAGCAATCACAAAATGACAGTTTAGAAGCTTTATAATAATCATTACTGGTACAACTGAAACTCCTGACATAGTTCTGAGTCGTGCTCATTACCAGCTGTGCACAGATGACTGGGGCTGTAGATGTTACTCTTCCCTGGTTCAAAATGCCACAAACTCAAAATGTGATTCTTCTAGCAAGTAGATGAGATTGTTAGAACCTGGAATCAAAGCAAAGTGCACATGACAAAACCCAAGAAAAATCAGGTAATCCAGAGACCATAGTCCAGAGCAGTCTTCTCCATGCCGTCCCATAGGAAACACCCATTTAAAAAAATCAACCGGGGCTAGAGAGATGGCTTAGCGGTTAAGGTGCTTGCCTGCAAAGCCTAAGGATCCAGGTTTGATTCTCCAGGTCCCATATAAGCCAGATGCACTAGATGGCACATGCATCTAGAGTTCATTTGCAGTGACTAGAGGCCCCGGTGCACCCATTCTCCCTCCCTCCCTCTCCCTTTCTCTCTCTCTGTCTCAAATAAATAAATAAATAAAAACAAAAAATCATCTGGGGGCTGGAGAGATGGCTTAGTGGTTAAGGCACTTGCCTGTGAAGCCTAAGGAACCATATTTGATTCTCCAGATCCCACATAAGCCAGATGCACAAGGTGACACAAGTACTCAAGGTTGCACATGTGCACTAGATGGTGCACGCATCTAGTGTTCGACTGTAGTGACTGGAGACCCTGGAACTCCAATTATCTCTCTCTCTCTCATAAAAAAAAAAAAATCATCAGGCTCCAGCCCAGGCATGTGCTGCATGCAACCAGGAAGCTGAGACAGGCAGATCGTGAGTTCAAGGCCCGGGCTGGCCAGTCATGAGCCACAGACTTTTGGCCAAAACTGGACTGCACATCCCACAGGGGAACACAGCTCCACCATCTGTTCTACGAGTGTAGCAGGCTATACCATCTAAGCTTGTGCCAGCACCCACTGGGATATTGTCACGGCAAACTCAACAGATGACACATTTCCCGAAAGTATCCATCATTAAATGACACGCGGCCCTAATTTGCTTCCATCTTTTTGGGTTGTCACCTCAGGTAATATTTATTTTTTCCCCCTCAAGGAAGCCCTCTCCTGTTCCCACCCCTCTTCCTTCTGCCAGTATTTACAATGTTGCCGAAATTGACTTTGACTACCTTTTAAGCTTCAACTCATTTAATTAAACATTTACATTTTTGCACTCCTCACTTTCAGGAGTATCTCTGAGGCTACCCGAAGTGAAGAAAACCAGCAGGCTGTAAGATAACGTCAAGACAAACAGAAACAGCTCTGGAAGGGAGCATTCCTTACAAGAGTCACTGCAGACCCTGGGTGTTCATTATCGAAGTGGCTGCTCCCATTTCGGCTCAGCTGCAGGCACATTCCCGCCCACCGTTCGCTTTAAACATCCATGCATACATAGAAAAGAGCTCCATTCAGAAGAATCAGCTCAATGAAGTATCTCAAAGTGAATATCATGTACCCACCCTGCGTGTCTAGAGCAGAGTACTGTCGGCACCCTAGGAGACTCACTCCTCTCTTCTCCCCAGCACGGCTCCTCCCCAAAAGAAACATTTTCATGGCTTTAACTGCACACGCTTCCTCCTTTCCTACTTACACACGTCTCTAAACACTGTAGCTAGGTTTTGTTTCTTTACTTAGATTTGGGAGACTTAATGGATTGGTTTGTTTGTTTGTTTGTTTGACACTGTGTCTTGCTGTGTATCCCCGGCTGGCCTCAAATTCATTATCCTCCTGCTTCAGGTTCCCCAATGCTGAGATTATAGGCGTGAGTCACCACATTGGGCTGCCTTTGGGAATTTCATGTAAACTGAATCATATAGTGAATAATTTATTAGATCGCATTCCGTTTAGCCAGTGTTGCATCCATATTCACGTAGGTTGTGAAATGTTAAGTATAGCTCACTTATTTTCAAGACTCTGTAATATTATACTATGGTAATATAACAATGATTGACTTAGCTTATGTACTCTTAAATGGAAAAATGTGAATTGTTTTCAGTTTAGGGATATTTTGGAAATTGCTGCTGTGAGCATTATTGGATATATGTCTCTCAGTTGTCTATGCATGCTTTTCTGTTGACTGTGTACCTAGGATTAGAAGTACAATGTCATAAGGTATACATTTCTTCACTTCAGTATGTCATGTCTGTTTTCTAAAGTAACTGTACCAATCTATAATCCCACCAGTGATACGCATTCCCATGTTTCTGTTTTCGCAGCTGTCGTTCTCATCAGTCTTGTTCATCTGTGTACTCTGATGGATATGTAGTATGTGATTAAAGCTTACTCCTTCCTCATTTATAATGATATTGGGTGTATTTTATGTGTTTCGTAGTTATTTTAGATTCCTTTATATGTCCAATTCTTTAATTTTTTAAAATATTTTGTTTTTATTTATTTACCTGAGAGAAAGAGGCAGAGGCAGATAGAGAATGGGTACTCCAAGGGCCTCTAGCCACTGCAAACGAACTCCAGATGCATGCGCCACCTTTTGCATCTGGCTTACATGGGTACTGGGGAATCGAACCTGGGTCCTTAGGCTTCACAGGCAAGTACCTTAACTGCTAAGCCATCCCTGTAGTGCTGTTGTATCCACTTTTAATTGGACTCACTTTTCTAAATTTGATGGGACATATGACACTGGCATGGGGAAACTGGCTATAACACCCATAAGCCAGCCCCCAACAATATATTCCTTCCAGAAGGCATTAATTCCCAAATATCCATCAGCTGGGAACCTAGCATTGTCAGTTATGAGTTACACATATTGGACTAACTTTTTAAAACAATTTTTAAAATAATTTTATTTGTAAGCAGAGAGAGATAGAAGAGAGACAGACAGAGAGAATGGTCATGCCAGGGCCTCCAGCCACTGCAAATGAACTCCAGATGCATGCTCCACCTTGTACATCTGTACAGCTTTTTGTAGGCACTAGGGAACTGAACTCAGGTCATTAGGCTTTGCAGGCAAGCGCCTTAATCACTGACCCATCTCTCCAGCCCTGCATTAACTTTTCTAAATTTAATGAGCCACATGACAGATTGTCAGTTATGAGTTACACATATTTCCTCTACTAGATTGCTTGTCCTCTCATTCTCTTAAAGCAAGCCAAAATATGTGACTTTAACATAGTACAGTTTATCAGTCTTTTCCTTTTGCTTAGTGCTTTTTTAATGACTTGCTAATAAGTGTTTCTGTACCCCAATATCACAAATGTACTTGCCTTTAGACGCCTCTGAAAACGTGATTATTTGCCTTTTTCATTGAGCTCTTCAGTTTATCCAGAAAATTCTGGTTTTCTCTATGGATAGTCAACCACCTCAGCCCCACTTAAGGAAAAGGCCATCCTTTCCCTCCTTCTCTAAAATATTGCCATTTATAATAAGTCTAATGTTCACGGTTCTGTTTCCAGGTTCTCAATTCTACCCACTGATACATTTGTTTATCCTTGTCTTAAATACTGTACCTGTATAATAGGAATTAGTGTATGTCTGAGCAAGTTCCATAGCATGGTTTTACTTCAGGAGATACTTTATTAGGTCACACCCTTTGCTAATTTTATTTTTTAATTTTAATATTTTTATTTATTTGAGAGACAGACAGAAAAAGAGTGAGTATGGACAAACCAGGGCCCCTACCACTGCAAAAGGACTCCAGATGCATGTGTCACTTAGTGCATCTGGCTTTATGTGGGTATTGGGGACTCAAACCTGGGTAGTCAGGTTTTAGAAACAGGTGTATTTAACCACTGAGCAAGCCTACCCCCCCCCTCTTTGTGCATTTTAGAATCAAATAGTCAATTTGGGGGGGAAATCTCTACTAGGATGTGTTTAGAATTATCTAGAACCTATAAAATAGAATGAATTGGGCTGGAAAGATTACTTAGTGGCTAAGGTTCTTGCCTACAAAAGTCAAAGGACCCAAGTTTGATTCCCCAGGACTCACATAAGCCAGCGCATGTATCTGGACTACATTTACAGCTTCTGGAGGCCCTGAAGTGCCTATTCTCTCCCTCTCTCTTGCACGCTCTATCTCAAGTAAATATGTGTGTGTATGTATATTCATATACATATATATACATATATGCATATATATACATATATACATATATATACATATATATATATATATACATATATATATATATATATATATATATATTCTTTTTTTTTTTTTTTGGTTTTTTTATCAAGGTAGGGTCTCACTGTAGTCCGGGTTAACCTCTAGTCCGGGTCAACCTAGAATTCACTATGTAGTCTCAGGGTGACCTCAAACTCACAGTGATCCTCATACATCTGCCCCCCAAGTGCTGGGATTAAAGGTGTGTGCCATCATGCCTGGCTTACTCTCTGCATTTTTATTACCATTCTGCTTTTCTGTTCAGGAAGAAGTCCCCACTAATCTCTACCTATAGCATTCTAGGCTTTTCTTTTAGTGAATCAAACTTTTTTCCACTTGTTCTCCACTAATAGTTCCTAGACTACAGGGGTACCTGGTCACGTTTAGTTACAACAAAGACTCACATTTCTGGTACCAATTTTCTGTATTTGTATTTCTGTAGCTTTTCTCATCCCTGAAACAAAATACTGGATAGAAACTATTTCAAGAAGGGGCCGTTTGCAGATAGAGAGTGGGCATGTCAGGGCCTCCAGCCACTGCAAACGGACTCCAGGCATATGCGCCCCCTTATGCATCTGGCTTACGTGGGTCCTGGGGAGCTGAACCTGGGTCCTTTGGCTTTGCAGGCAAATGCCTTAACCACTAAGCCATCTTTCCAGCCCCTTGTTATTGTTTAAAATGATTATGTTTTTTTCTATCTGCTGCTGATGTTTAAGAAAATGCAATTGACTCTTTGCCTTTGAGTCCAGCAACTTTGCTAAATTTTCCCATTAATTCCAATAATATATCTGTAGGTGCTGTTTGGATTTTCTATGCACACAATTGTCTCAGTAATTATCAACTTTTTCTTTCTATCTTGATCTTCTCGACTTACTACTTGTATCATTTAGCTATCACAATTTTACAAACTATCTCCAGACGACTACACATTTCTCATGAGTTTGGGAGTTACCTGGCATTCCCATTGATTTTAGCTGGTCATATGTGCATCTGTGACGAGCTGTACATCAGCTAAGCAGCACTGCTGATGGTGGCTGAGTTCCCTCTCCCAGCGAGGCCATGGCAGACAGCATTGGGCTTAGTTTGTTATGTGTGGTCACATCCTTCCTCCAATTTGCTGTGCTCGCCAATGATGGTGGCAGAATCTAGGAGATTTAGAGATTTACAAGGAAGGGGAAGAGCAAAGAGGAGGGAATCTTAGAACTAGTGCCTTGTTGATTCTACCACATCCTTCTTAACAAAGTAAGTCACAAGGTGGGGAAATAGAACTCCTGTCTTGACTGTAGGAAAGCTAAAGGCAGTAACAGAACTGGTGGAGCCCTCTTTGGACTGAAACTGCTACATGGAAGTGGGTAAGATTGCCTGTACAATGCTGATTAGGAAAGTTAATAGTAAACAGTTTGGGGCTGGAGAGATGGCTTAGTGGTTAAGGCTTGCAAAGCCTAACAACCAGCTGGGCGTGGTGGTGCATGCCTTTAATCCCAGAACTCGGGAGGCAGAGGTAGGAGGATCGCCTTGAGTTCAAGGCCACCCTGAGACTCCATAGTGAATTCCAGGTCAGCCTAGGCTAGAGTGAGATCCTACCTTGAAAAAAAAAACAACAAACAAACAAACAAACAAAAGCCTAACAACCTGAGTTTGATTCCCCAATACCCACGTAAAGCAAGATGCACAAAGTGGCATATGCATTTGGAGCCCATTTGCAGTGGCTAGAGCCTCTATCATGCCCATTCTCTCTCTCTCTCTCTCTCTCTCTTCTCCCTCTCTCTCTGGTTTCAAATAAATAAAAATTACTTTAAAAGAATAGCTGGCAGTTTTATATTTTTTCTTAATCCCAAACGGAAAATTCTCAGTATTTACTGCTAATTGTGATACTTATTGTCCCTTTCTATCCCAAAAGGGTTTCTTCTTATAAAGTCAATGGATTTTGAGCCAGGCGTGGTGGTGCACACCTTTAATCCCAGCACTCAGGAGGCAGAGGTAGAAGCATCATCATGAGTTCAAGGCCACCCTGAGACTACATAGTGAGTTCCAGGTCATTCTGGGCTGGAGTGAGTCTCTATTTTGGAAAAAAAGAAAAAAATTTAAAGTCATTGGATTTTATGAAATATCTATCCTGTGTATATTCAAATAATCCTATGATTTTCTCATTTATTTCAGTGGTACCATTGGTTTCCTTCCTTCCTTCCTTCCTTTCTTTCTTTTCTCTCTCCTTTTTCTTTCTCTCTTTGCAATTTCAGTACTGGTATTAAATTCAGAGGCTCCACTACACTACTTTTCTACTGTTAAGTTAACCTTACATTCTTACAATAAGTAACTTTCTCATGCTCTATGTCCTTTTATATATTGTTGGGGTTATTTTAAAAAATATATTTGTGTTCATGATGAAATTCACATAAATTTCTTTATTCTCATATTATCATTCTCTGAATTAATTTGCATATAAATGACACTCATTCCTAATTCTGTAATTACTGACAAGGACCTGCGTTTGAATCCCTAGCACCCACATAAAATCCAGCTGTAGTAGTGTGCACCTGTAATCCCAGCACTGGATAGGCAGGGACCTCTGGTGCTCACTAGCTTGGTAGTCTAATCAAGCTGGTTAGCTCTAGGTTCACTGAGAGACTTTATCTCAAAAGTAAGGTGAATAGTGATTGAGGAAGACACCTGACTTCCACCTCTGACCTCCACATATGTGTGCACATACCTTCACACACACACACACATGCACATTATCACATTTGATGTTACTTGGTGCTTTTACCCTCTTCCTCGGCAATTCACGAATTCAAGCATGTTAAAACACAACATGTATCTGCAACTAGGTGCATGCTTATTCCTCTTTCACTCTATTGCCATATTTTACTCTATTGTGTATCTTAAATTTTTTGTTTATTTTTATTTATTTATTTGAGAGCGACAGACAGGGAAAGAGGCAGATAGAGAGAGAGAGAATGGGTGCACCAGGGCCTCCAGCCACTGCAAACGAACTCCAGACATGTGCACCCCCTTGTGCATCTGGCTAACGTAGGTCTTGGGGAATCGAGCCTCGAACAGGGGTCCTTAGGCTTCACAGGCAAGTGCTTAACCGCTAAGCAATCTCTCCAGCCCTCTATTGTGTATTTTAAATTCCACAAGGCACTGTTATTCTTTTCGTTGCTCTTCATTTCTTCCCGCTTCTCTGATCAGCTGTTCTGGGATACATTTACCGCTGTATAAAAGTCCCTCTTTAAGATCTGGGGATGTAGCTCAGAAGTAGAGCCCTTGCCTAGCATGTCTGGGCCCAGAGTTCAGTTTCCAGCACCACGAAAATAAATAGCCAAAAGCAAAGCATAAGAACCTTCTTTGGGGGCTGGAGAGATGGCTTAGTGGTTAAGCGCTTGCCTGTGAAGCCTAAGGACCCCAGTTCGAGGCTCGATTCCCCAGGACCCACGTAAGCCAGATGCACAAGGGGGCGCATGCGTCTGGAGTTCATTTGTAGTGTCTGGAGGCCCTGGCACACCTATTCTTTCTGTCTCTCTCTCTCTCTCTCTCTCTCTCTCTCTCTCTCTCTTTCCCGCTTTCTCTCTATGTCTGTCTGTCACTCTCCAATAAATAAATAAAAATGAACAAAAACAGCCAGGCATGGTGGCACATGCCTTTAAAAAAAAAAAGAAAGAAAGAACTTTCTTTGGGGCTGGAGATATTGCTCAATGGTTAAGACGCTTGCTTACAAAGCCTGAAGGCCCAGGTTCCATTCCCCAGTACCCATGTAAAGCCAGATACATAAAGTGGTACATGCATCTGGAGTTCACTTACAGCAGCTGGAGGCCCTGGCACAACCATTCTTTCTATCTGTCTCTCTGCCTCTGCTTGCAAATAAATAAATAATTTTTTTAAAAAAGACCTTCTTTAGGGGCTGGAGAGATAGTCCCACGGATAAAACATTCACTGCTCAAGCTGGAATATCCCAGTCTGTTCTCCAGAGCCCACATAAAGAGCCAGAAGCCAGAGGCCATGGCTGTCTTCTGTAATCCCAGCATGCTACAGTGAGATGAGAGACAGAAAAGTTTCCCAGAAGCTCATGGCAAGCTCGGAAAACAACAGCAAAATCAGAATCTAAAGAGAACCGCTGTCTCAAATGAGGTAGACACGCAAGGACCACCCAAAAGTTGTCCTCTGACCTCCACAAGGCTCTGTGGCAGGAACATGCCTGCTTTCTCTCTCTCTCTCTCTCTCTCTCTCTCTCTCTCTCTCTCTCTGTCTCTCTCTCAATATCTATTTTGAGACAGGGTTGGCTAAGTTGTCAGGGTGGCCTCGGACTCAGTACGTAAACCCAGGCAAGCCCCAAACTCACAGTCCTCCTGCCTCCACCTCCCAAGTATACCTGACTACCATGCCCACCTCAACCTTCACTCTTGAAGGATATTTTTGATAGACGCAAACTCTAAATTGGTGGTTACTTTTGCTTAGGACTTTGGAGGTGGTATTTGGACTGGGTCTAGCTCAGAGAGTCCTTCCCTAATATATACAAGACCCTGAGTTCAATTCCCAGCATCACACACACCGAAAGGTTGTACCACATTATTGCACGCTTGCTTGTGGAAAGCTGAGCTTTAAAGCATATTGTTCCTTTGAAGATAACCTGTCTTTTGTCCTGACTGCTTCCACCATGTTCCTTTCTTTGCCTTTTAGCAGTTTACTATTCTTTTACTTTTTTACTCCCTTGGTTTTTATTGCATGATGTAAATTGTATTTGTAAAATTATTTATAAAATGGGCTGGAGAGATGGATTAGCAGTTAAGGCATTTGCCTGCAAAGCCTAAGAACTCATGTTCTAATCCCCAGGTCCCACGTAAGCCAGACACACAGTGACGCAAACGCACAATGTCACACGTGAGCACAAGGGGGTCCTCGTGTCTGGAGTTCGTTCACAGTGGCTGAAGCCCTGGAGCACTCATTCTCTCTCTCCTCCTTCTCTCTCTCTCTCAAAATAAATTTTTTAAAATGTATTTGTAAAGATAATTTGAGACTCATGATAATGCTCCCTTCCTCCATTAAACAGTAATATTTGCCAGGGGCTTGAATAAATCAGGACCACTGAAGCCCCACATCACAGCTGTGATGGGTTGATACTGGCCTACAAGGTCTATACAAGCAGTCTGCAACTGGTTCGCTGTCTCCTAGAGCGCCTCACCATGATCTAGTCAAAGGCTGCATCCCTCGAGGAATACGCATTTAAGAACCAACTTTTTGAACTAGGTGTGGCAGCTCATACCAATAATCTCAGCACTCAGGCAGCTGAGGCAGAAGGGTCACTGAGAGTTTAAAACCAGACTGGGCCACATACTTAAGGATCTTAAAAAAAAAAAATCTAAAAAGAATCAAACTGTTGTCTCCCTGGCTCCACACTGTTCAGCCTTAGTCACTTTGTGTGGGTATGGTCACGTCTCCCGGAAGCAAACAGCTCCAAATATTGAAATCTCCTCTCGGAGTTTGTATCTTTCTCCGGGTCCTGGTTCACTGTTTCTTCGCTTTCCCACTGTTCTCCAGTGCCCTCAACCAGGTGTGTTTTGAATTTCATCCTAACTTACTACTTGGCCTTGCAGGAAAGGCAGTGTGAATTACTGAGAGCAGACCATGTAAAATCAGTTAGAAGCTCTTCCCCCGCCCCACCACAGACACACTCCATGAGTCCCTCTTCCAGTCTCGTCACCACTTTGAGTTTATTCTCTTTGGTTATTTTTCTTCCCACTTAATGAGGTCTCGGGAAATAGAGAAAACACTTGTATATATATTCTATTTGCCATTTGTATTGTGCCCTGCTTAAAATTGTTTTTAAGCAAATCATTTACAAATAAGAACATTTGAACTACTATTTTTATAATGTTTTTTTAAATTTTTTAAATTTTATTTATTTATTTGAGACAGAAAGAGTCAGAGAGAGAGAGAGAATGGGTGCGCCAGGGCCTCTGATGCATGCACCGCCGCCTTGTGCATCTGGCTTACAGGGGTCCTGAGAAATCGAACCCAGGTCCTTTGGCTTTGCAGGCAGATGCCTTGACCACTAAGCCATCTCTCCAGCCTTTATAATGGCTTTATTGGCATATAATTCACATGCCATATACTCCTTCTTTAAAGTGCACATGTCAACATATTTGGACAATTATTAGGGGTAAGTTATGAATGCCATAAGTCATAACTAATCTCCAGGTGCCACTGTTTAGGGATACTGCTGTTGAGCTCTTCCAGGAGCTTCCAGTGCTAAAGAGTAGTGAGACAGGCCCAGATGGTTACAGTGAGAAGTGGCAAGTTAAGATCAAAGCAGGACACAGGAGGGAATCTTTCATGAAGGAGCCAGTATTTAATCCAAATCTCAAATGGTCAGGAGAGCGGAAATGACGGAGAGAGAACAACTGGCGCTCCACCCTGTGGGTCATCGGACTGCTACTTACTCTTGCTGTGGCTTACAGAGAGTGCCCCTCCCCCACGTCCCAGGCCCCCTTTGTGCAACCAGACCACCCAAAGTGTTTCGGCAGAGCCCAAGGAGCAGAGGCGGCAGGATGCTTCTGTCCCTAATCTAGTCTGATTGGAGCATAGACTGTAAATAAAAGACAACGCCAGAGAAGCAGAGTGTGGAGGGTGCTGGAGTCTGGGCTAAGGAGCTTGGGTTCTAGTCAGCCACAAGAAAGCTGCTGGGGGGGGAGGGGCTGGAGAGATGGCTTAGCAGTCAAGGCATTTGCCTGCATAGCCTAAGGACCCAGGTTCGATTCCCCAATACTCACATAAGCCAGATGCACAAAGTGAAACATGGATCTGGAGTTGGCTTGCAAAGGCTTGAGGCCCTGGTGTGCCAATTCTCTCTCTCTCTCTCTCTCTCTCTCAAAATAAATAATAAATAAAAATTTAAAAAAGAAAGCACTCAGGATTTTTGCTTAGTAAAATGGCATGGACAGGGCCAGGAGTTGGGAAGCACTGGTAGGCATTAGGGTAGAAGAGAGAAACAAGGGGCAAGATCCACTAGGGACTCAGGATGAGTGAAGCGGGAAGGAGAATGGAAAGAGATGCAAGGCCAACCCTGGGCAGATATCCTTCACATGTGGGAGACAGGGGCTGGGGAAGGGAAGATGGAAGAAGAATACATTAAAGATGGCCCCATGCAGAAGGCATGGGATGGGATTTGGCTCTGCAGCTTATTAACTGGGCTCCTGGGGTAGCCGCGTTAGCTCCGGGGGCAGCAGATGACTGCTCCAGAAACTTGGGCACATAAGAAAAGAAAGAAATGGAAAGGCAACTGTGGTGGTTTGATTCAGGTGTCCCCATAAACTTAGGTGTTCTGAATGCTAGGTTCCCAGCTGATGGATATTTGGGAATTAACGCCTCCTGGAGGGAGTGTATTGTTGGGGGCAGGCTTATGGGTATTATAGCCAGTTTCCCCTTGCCAGTGTTTGGCACACTCTCCTGTTGCTATGGTCCACCTTATGTTGGCCAGGGGGTGATGTCCACCCTTTGCTCATGTCGTCATTTTCCCCTGCCATCGTGGAGCCTCCCCTTGAGCCTATAAGCCAAAATAAACCTCTTTTTCCCAGAAGCTGCTCTTGGTTGGGTGATTTCTACCAGCGATGCGAACCTGACTGCAACAGTAAATTGGTACCGAGTAGTGGGATTGCTGCTAGACACCTGACTGTGTGACTTTGGCCTTTTGGAACTGATTTTCAAGAGGAATGTGGGAGGATTTGAAACCTTGGCCTAAGAGATGCCTTGCAGTGCTGTAAGTACAGCTTGATGGACTATTCTGGTCTGAGCTGCAAGACCCAAATGCAGTAAGAACTATGGGCTGTGAGATTTGGCTTATGAAGGTGAGAAAGAGCTTTGCTTGGACTGGACTAGCAGTTTGTGTGGGAAGCTTACTGTTATGCCCATGTCCTGAGAAGCTGTGCAGGGTTGCTTTGCATAGAACTCAACTGGTGTGAGCAGAGGGATATGGCACAGAAAGAAAATCTTTGGGTGAACTGTTGCCTGTTCAGCTGCAACTAAGAGATTACAACCTTTGAGACTGGGCTAGCTGACCTGTGCTGGGGCAATGGGAAGAATGTCGATTCTTTTGAAGGGGCCTGAGTGCTCAAGGAGGGTCCTGTTCTTCAAAGTCTGCTTTATTCCCCCCTGGATTAATAAATTGGCACCCTACCTGGTATTGTGGAGTATAAGAAATGCAGCCAAGAGAGGGTCATTGAGTTTGCAATATGGTCTTGTGTTTTGGAAATGGCCATGGGCAGTGTGAAGCAGGTTTGCTGGATGCCTGCATGGAGACCCCGTGGGGCCATGAGGATGAACCGTGGCTTGCAGTGGAGACCCAGTGGAGATGCTGGAACCATGAGAGGGCTGCCAAGGAAAGCTGCTGGCCCCGATGAAGTTTTCCAGGACTATGAGTAGCCTAGCTGGAGGGGTGGAATTGGAATGCCAGAGAGTTGTTGCTTGTTAGAATTATCAGACTTGGAGATCTGTCACTGGCTAGAGTTGTTGGGCTTGAAACTACAGAGTTTGATGTTTGCCCTGGTTGTTTTAAATCTTGTGTTGGTTGAATGTTTCTTTGCTATGCCCAATGTCATCTCTTGCAGTGTGGATATTTATACTGTGCCATTATGGGTTTTTTGAGGTTATTTTTTGGTATTATTGCTCAGTTAGAAGATCTTGGATTATGGGGATGTATGAACATCATTGGAATTGATAAAAACTATGGGACTTTTAAAGTTAGATGAATGCATTGCATTTTACAACATGTATGGTTATCAGTTTATGGGGGCTAGGGTGGAATGTGGTGGTTTGATTCAGGTGTCCCCATAAACTTAGGTGTTCTGAATGCTAGGTTCCCAGCTGATGGAGATTTGGGAATTAACGCCTCCTGGAGGGAGTGTATTGTTGGGGGCAGGTTTATGGGTATTATAGCCAGTTTCCCCTTGCCAGTGTTTGGCACACTCTCCTGTTGCTATGGTCCACCTTATGTTGGCCAGGGGGTGATGTCCACCCTCTTCTCATGTCATCACTTTCCCTGCCATCGTGGAGCTTCCCCCTCAAGCCTGTAAGGCAAAATAAACCTCTTTTTCCCAGAAGCTGCTCTTGGTTGGGTGATTTCTATCAGCAATGCAAACCTGACTGCAACAGCAACCTAAGGCAGCTGTGGGATTGTCCAGAATTTCAAGATGGAAGTAGTCAGAGACTATAAAGAAAGTTCAGGATTGAGGTTTTCACCAGAGATAGGGGAGATGACATTTTTTCTACATAACTAAAGATAACGTTCAACAGTGAAAAAGCCAGTTTGGTGCCTGGGCTGCAGGTCCTTGTTAATCTTCAATCACTGAAAGGAGGTTTGCTCGGGACTGTGTTTGCTCATGTTAATTTGTGGGATTTCATAAGGTATTTACTACCAGTTCCCTGGTGACAGTCAATATGACCTCCAATAGAAAAGGACTACCATATCACCTCCACCGTTTTATAAACATATCAAAGTTCAAAGACTATGCCTAAAGTCAATGTTTGGAGATTCTATCTCTTCTTTAATTGCACGGGGCACAATTAGTTTTACCTTAAGTCAAATTTGCATAGAGATTTTAAAAGACTTGAAAATAGTTCCTCAATTCTTTCTCTTTTTTATATGATGGCTCACTCACACCAAACCCAGCCGCACCTCAGCAGTATGAGTCTCTGGACTCATTAGAACATCTCAATACTGTCACTATCTGCTTATTGATCAAGTTAATTGGCTCAATGACTGGTCAGATCACCAGTTCAGACTGGGTCTACATGTCAAAACCTGTTTGGCTGTGTTTACTGAAGGGTCCATCTTACTCCAGCTTTCAGTACATGTATTAAAAACAGAGCCGGGGGCTGGGAAAAATGGCTTAGCAGTTAAGGCATTTGCCTGCAAAGCCTGAGGACCCCAGGTTTGATTTCCCCAGGACCCACATAAGCCAGATGTACAAGGGGGCACATACATCTGGAGTTCGTTTGCAGTAGCTGGAGGCCCTGGCGCACCCATTCTGTCTTTCTCTCTGACTCTTCCTCTCTCTCTCTCTCAAATGAATAAATAAAATATTTAAAAAAAAAAAAAAACAGAGTCAGGTGTATGCATTTACACAGTACCTGCATGAACCAGGGACAAGCCAGGAAGAAGAGATGGCTTGTTTAGCAGAAGAGTACTTCCCATTTAGATAAACCTCTGGAATTTACAGTGCCCCACATAAGCCCCTTGGCCAATGGCTGCAAAAAAAATGCCAGTCTTTTGAGTCATAAAGAATGTTTTCTTCGTTCCCATACTCTTAGGGTTCTCCTGGACCATGTATGTTCAAAAGAAAAGGAGGGGAACAAAAATAAAACAACAGCAGCAAAATTCTTGTTGCCACTCACCCTGTGACATGAAAAGCGAAGCAAAGATTTCTTCTGATTAACATTTCTTTGACAACATTGTACCGTTGGCTACCTCTTGCCAGACGAGTGTAGGAACATAAATGATGTCATATCACTGCCTTGTGTTCACAAAGCTTCTATTTACAGCAATAAGAAACTTTGAGAAATTCTTGAGCCAGTCTTCCCTCTGAAAATAACAAGATAGAGCTCAGTGACTGGCCCCAGGATGAGTCAGGAGCAATGTTCAGACAAGACTGGAATCATTGTATTCTATATTCTGAGCTCTCTGCCAACCTACAGGGGTTCTCTGTGCCATCATGCAGTCACAAACTAGCCTTGTCTTTATGCAGAAAAGACAGCTGGTTTAGAAAGGAGATACTCTTCCAAATTTACTTCCCTCACTCTCCCAACATGTAAGGCATCAATACTGGGCCTCATATCTTGAAGGAACTCCCCAGATATTCAGAGACATAATCTGAAGACACCTCAGGCCATTACTAGAACAAAAACATATATAAGAATGGGCAGTGTTACTGGCATTCCCCCATACACTGTTCATACCAGCTGTGCTAAGGAGGTAAAAATTATCAATGGTCATTTCAGAGACATTACGGCACTGACAGTAGTCAGCAAGCCAATAGGCATGTGTACGTGAATACAGGTGTGTCAGAGTCCTAACCTGTGCTCTTCTGGGAGCCAACAGCTGTATCTCAGCATGTTTAAAGGAAGCTCATTAAAGCATGTTGATGCTTTCCTCTTTCATCTGAGAATGACGATGACTGGGTTAGGTACTTATTATGTGTCAAGGTAACCAGCTTTGTCATCAAGATTAATGCCACTTTATAAGAAACTCAGGTGTGAGCCATTCAGTGACTGACAAGGGCCCCATACTGGGAGTTGGAATTCAAGCTGGGCATTTGGTCTGGGAGCACTCTTGCCACATTACACATCATGGAGATACTTCTTGGCTATGCAAGAGACCTGAGGAAGGAATCAAAGGTGATCCCAACAAGAAAACTGGGGGGGGGGGGGGGTTAGAAAGCTATGGGGACTCCTGCATAGACTTCCAAAAGCTCAGTGGAGACAGAGTTAGGAACTTCAAGCTCTCAACCAGCTTAGGAAGTGAGAACTTGTTTGAGGGCTTGAGAGCAATACCCTTGAGAGGGATTTGTAGAGAAATGCAAGGACATAGTATCAGCTATCAGAATGTGGGGCCCCTCTGGTTACTTATTACTGTACCAACCCACTAAGCTTCCTATGACGTCATACTGTCTAGAATGTGAGCAAGCATACTACCCTAACATCTTTAGTGTATGTGTATATACATATATATACACACAGAGACATATATATATACATATGTATAGTGTATGTATATATATATATGTATAGACATTAAATAAAAAATATTTTATTTTTATTTATTAGAGAGAGAGAGAGAGAGTGAATGGGCATGCCAGGGCCTGTAGCCACTACAAATGAACTTCAGACGCATGCACCACCTTGTGCATCTGGCTTACATAGGTCCTGGGTATTCGAACCTGGGTCATTTGGTTTTGCAGGCACCTTAACCACTAAGCCATCTCTCCAGCCCCTTTAATATCTATATATATAGCATATCTAGTTGGCTTAACCTTTATTTTATTAGCAAATTCATATTTTCCCCCAGTATTGACACATACAGATTAGCTCAAATAAGAAACCATCTGTAGCAAGCACTATAAGATTCCCACTTCTCTAGGGCCTCAGTGGTATGGCTGCAACCAACCTGAACATTAGACGTGGCTGGACACTGTACATAAAACTGAGTACTTCAGCTGGAGAGATGGCTTAGTGGTTAAGTGCTTGCCTGCGAAGCCTAAGGACCCTGGTTCAAGTCTCTATTCCCCAGGACCCACGTTAGCCAGATGCACAAGGGGGCACACGCATCTGGAGTTTGTTTGCAGTGGCTGGAGGCCCTGACGCGCCCATTCTCTCTCTCTATCTGCCTCTTTCTCTCTCTGTCTGTCGCTCTCAAATAACTAAATAAAAATGAACAACAAAAAAAATTTTTTAAAAAAACTGAGTACTTGACCATTATGGCAGGCAGTAGCAATTCAATTAAGATTTTACAAACCTCACCACTCTCTGAAGAGGCCTAGTAGAAAGTATGTATGCTCCTATTACATAACTTGAAACTGGGCTTGAGCGCATTGAAAAAATACATATTGAATGTCTGTGTAAAAACCAGAAATCAACTCACATCAGTAACTATATATGGGACCCTTACATTACTTTATGTTCCTATTCTTTTTTCTGTCGTCTTGCTAAAATAAACCATACCAGTTAAGCAGTCTGGTTTTCTTGATAAACAAAAAACGGTCCACTTGAGACTCTCACACAAAAGCGCAGGGAAAAATCACTTCCTGTGAGGATACCACAGGCCCACTTTCTCTTGATGGTTTTGGCTTGGGGGGGGTCAAAAGGTCTCTGATACTACAACCTCAGAGCTCACACTTCCCCATCCCATGTGTAGCTCACAGAAGCCTGCTTTTTGAGCCCCAGCACAGGTGTGAAAGAGCCATAGGACGCAAGAAAGGGACAGAGGGCACAGAAACACAACTGACCCCTCACCTGCAGACAACGGGGGAGGTGGGTGCAGGAGCCTGTGCTTTGGAGAGAGGAGACATGTGACGGTTAAGCGCTTGCCTGTGAAGCTTAAGGACCCTGGTTCGAGGCTCGATTCCCCAGGACCCACGTTAGCCAGATGCACAAGGGGGCGCACGTGTCTGGAGTTCATTTGCAGTGGCTGGAGGCCCTGGCACGCCCATTCTCTCCCTCTCTCTCTCTCTCTCTCTCTCTCTCTGTCTGTCGCTCTTAAAGAAATAAAGAAATAAAGAGACGAGGATTTGCGGCCATCAACCCAGCCCGCATGGGTCAGTTTGTGAATATTGAGCCAGTATTTCTCCACGTGCCCCCTTCACACGCACAGCCAACTTGGGGCTTTGGGACAGAGGCCTTTTCTTGCCCTCCACCCTCTACCCAGAGCACAGTAGTCAGAACCCTCGGAGGTGGGTAGGGGAAAAAACCCAGACTCTAAGTGATTCCTCTAGACAAACGGTGTGAATCCACTTGTTGCAAATCTTCAGGGATTAATTTACAGGTCTTGGGTGGGGAAACTGTAGCTCAATTGGTAGAGCGTCTATCAAAGACTGATAGTTTCAGGGATCATTTCTCTAGTTTATATTTTCCTAGCCTACATGAAGCCGTGAGTTCATCCCCAGCACTGCCTAAACTGGGCATGCATGCCTGTAATCTCACTCAGCACTTAGTACAGGCAGAAGCACCAGAAGTTCAAGGCAACCCTGCGCTACATAACCAGTTCAAGGCCAGCCTGGACCGCATGAGAACCTAACTCAAAAAAAATGGCGGGGGCGTGGTGGTGCACACCTTTAATCCCAGCACTCGGGAGGCAGAGGTAGGAGGATTGCTGTAAATTCAAGGCCACGCTGAGACTTCGTAGTGAATTCCAGGTCAGCCTGGGCTAGAGTGGGACCCTACCTCGGAAAAAAAAAAAAAAAAGTATTGGTCTTCAGCTCTGAATAAACTAAGACACTGATATGAGAAAGTGTTGAAAAGAAAAGAAGAGGAGAGGAGAGGGGAGGGGAGGGGAGGGGAGGGGAGGGGAGGGGAGGGGAGGGGAGGGGAGGGGAGGGGAGGGGAGGGGAGGGGAGAGGAGAGAAAATAAAATCCAGCCTTTAAGCACTGTGTTGAATGTCCAAAAATTTACCATGGAGAGAGTGGATGACTTTTCTTTCTTATCCTCTTCTCTTTCAGAAGAAAGGGGGCCCTGTAGGGCTGGAAATAAATAACAACAGTGGCAGCAACAAAGAGTAGAAGTCGGAGATAGAGCGGAACTAGCCTTGGCTCATAGCTAATGAAACCACCCCTGGAAAGAGCAAAGCCGAGAAGGCAAAGCTCGCTTCTGCGGCCGCACGTGCTTCCTCACACCTCTAGCTTCCTAGTCACCTTCCATCTGCAAAGATTAAAAAGACTGACAGTTGTTACGTCCCTGAATAGGAAGGTCCCACTGAATTATCCCCTAAGATAAACTCCACGCTTACTCTGGAGGGTGGGCACTACTGTCTATGTTGCCCCGAGCACGCCTTTTCCGCCGCCTCTTTCTCCATGTGCTTGAGTTGCCTAAGCAGACTGACCCCCAGGACCCTTTCCTCCTCCTCACCTGCCACTCAGAAGCCTTCTGCTCCACTGACCGGGCTTCTATACTTGTCCAGCTGCTTTCCACCCATCCTTCCCCACACAGCCGTGTAGCTGTCTATCCGCGGAGATGAGCGTCTTACTCCAGGCAACAGCCAGGAAGGTGCCTGATTCCAATGTGCAGTTCAACCGGGACCTTCCTAGCCATGCCTCAAAGCCCGCTCTGGCTCCCCTCTCTGCCCACTGGGACATCTGCAGTTTTCCCCAGGGCCCTTCGCTCATCTTAAAACATTGTCTCCCCCAGCCACCCGCACATCATTGAAACATTTTGCTGCTAATAAAGATTAGATAATGGATACCAAAGGTGATTCAAAGTGATTCATCATTAAACATTTTTTTTTTAAGTAAGTACAAGCTCCAGCTGGACTTTGAAAAGAGAAAATAATTGGCTTTCCTGGTATTTTCTTTTACGAGGTGACTGAGGTAATTGGCAAATTATATGAAAACAAAAGGGAGGGGTGAATGACAGAGCAATATACGAGGGGCTGTTTAGCCCTCTCTCTGTTTTCTGGCAGCAGAACAGCTGAAGTTTTATCTTACCTAGAGCTCTTCTGGCTGTGTTGGAAGAGAGATGATGGTGTTAAGACATATGTACATGCATGGGAATATGGTAAAGTATTAAAATTAAGTGGAGCGCATGTAAGAAGTGATGTGGCATGATTGGTTAATAATACTAGGAAAGACATGAAATCATACCATGTAGGAAGAATGTCTATTTTTTTTTTTGTTTTTTGTTTTTTGTGTTTTTTTGTATTGTTTTTGGAGGTAGGGTCTCTCTCTAGCCCAGGCTGACCTGGAATTCACCATGTAGTCTCAGGGTGGCCTCAAACTCATGGCAATTCACCTATCTCTGCCTCCCAAGTGCTGGGATTAAAGGTGTGTGCCAGCATGCCTGGCTTGGTCTATTAATCAATGTTTTAGTTTCTGTTCTCCCCCTAAAAAAACTAAGTAGGAGAAAATGTTGAATTGTAAATAGAGAACTTTGCCTACTGAAGAATGACAGCAGCTCTCTAGTGTGCAAAAGCAGATCTGATCTAAGCATAGCTCATTGTACAACACATCAGTCTCCACTTGCCCACCCTTGGGAAGGACAATTGCAGCACACTAGGCCCTCTTAGATGGATACCAAAAAATGCCATTTAGTATGGAACTTTGAAGTGCATGTTGAGTCATTAGTTCACCAGGAAACTTTAGCATGTTCAAATTATGCAACCACTAGGGCTGGAGAGATGGTTTAGCAGTTAAGCACTTGCTTGTGAAGCCTAAGGACCCCGGTTTGAGGCTCGATTCCCCAGGACCCACGTTAGCCAGATGCACAAAGGGGCACACACATCTGGAGTTCATTTGCAGTGGCTGGAGGCCCTGGAGTGCCCATTCTCTCTCTCTCTCTCTCTCTCTCTCTCTCTCTCTCTCCCTCTTTCTCTGTCTGTCTATAGCTCTCAAATAAGTAAATGAACAAAAAAATTATGCAAACACTCAACACAGTACCAGCAAAGACTTGCCACCTTAAGTCATAGTTTAGAGCATTACTTCACATTTATATAACGCCCTTTCTAAAATAAACGCCTTCTTGTTCAGTCAGGTAGTCATCCATTCAGTGACTCTTTCTTGAATAGCTGCTATGTGCAAGTAGTGCTTCAGGCCTTGGGAGAGATGAGGAACCAGATGGAGGGAAAGGGCTGCTTCTCACTGCCATGGAGCTGCTCGTAGGCTGGGGGATTAGCAGCAAGTAACAAGTGTATCAAGTGCATAGCATGTCTGAGAACAGCAAACCTGGTTTGCTGGTTCCAGGATGTTCCTCTCATTCCCAGGAGGGTGTCTCTTTGGTCAGCCACTCTAAGCATGTCTGAAGGTATATGAGTACCATGGAGAATGGCGGCAATAAAGAGTAGATTACAACTTTAACAGGGTAGTGAGTGGAGGGGGGATGGGATTATGGACTAAGGCATATCTAAGATAAGACTTGACAAAGCTAAGGACTGACCAAAAGAACATGGTTTTAAAACATCAGCATCCTTAAAAAAACGTTGGAATGACACTAAAGTAGTTGTTTTCTCCCTCTCTCCCCCACTAGTTCTACTATTAAATAGAATGATTTTTTTTTTTTTTTTTTGCTTTTTGACACATTTTCATAATGATGAAGAACAAGAGATAGAATTGGTGAAGCAGTTAAGTATAGCAGGGCCCCAAAACTGAACAGTTTCCTTCTCTTGGCTCAGAGTAGGAAATATCCTTGAGCCTATGAGGTGGGGTCTGGTTTTTCCTTATCTCTTTTTTCCTATAGGAGTTCCCCTTTCCTGGAAACTAGACATGAGGGTGTGACTAAAAGTGCAGGACACCTGGACACCTGGCATGGAAACTGGACTAACCAACTCATCCTCCATATAGTAAAGCCATATTAACTCCAAGCCAGTCACCCTCAATAGTGTCCCACTTCTGAATGTCCCTCCTGCCATACAGAGCCTCTGCCTTCTTCCCTCTCTTTGTGCTCTAAAATAAAACCTTTCCAAACCTCACCCACTCAAGTCGGTGGATTTCATTCATCTACTTCCCCACAAGACAAGAACATTATCTCAGGTCACTGACTCAAGTTGAAGTTTTGTGTGACCATGAGCATCCAGCACCCTAAATCCTGAGTTAAAAGCCCATTCAAGAGCTGAAAAAAGACTCTCAAAGACACCCCAAATTCCCATATCAATGACTCCCCCACCCCATGAATAAGAAAGGGAGATCAAACATCACTGTCATTGCAAATTAGATCTGATTTTTGTCTCTTCTCCTTCCTGTGTCCCACCCCATCTGAAGATCAGAGACATCACTATGACTCATAAGGAAAGGGTGTCCTTATGGATAAAGGGCTGGGACAAGGGCACGCTGTGTCATAGAAACTCTTCTCCCTGGCCAGCATATATCACTTCAGGTGATCCAAGTATGTTAAGTGTGTATGTAATGTCAGTAGTGTAAAGTAAGTGATGTTAAGTGAGTTAAGTGCATAGTGAACTCCTTTGGGGAACCTAGTCCTACAATAGCAGGACATTCTGTATGCAATCTATCAGCAGATGCTGGTTTAATAAAAGGGACACACCACTAAAACATTGTGGAACCACATTCAGTCTATCCTAGCAATTGCCTCTTCTCTTTGGTGATTTATTATTATAAGTGAAGGCACGTGGGCAGATACTAGGTGTCCAAGACTTCAAAAATACCAGAATGAAAAGTAAAAATTTGCACCCATCGACTGAGTTATTATGATCTCTTGTACTACAATCATTATCGGGACTTCTCCAAATAGTACCAGCATGTTACTGAGTCTCGAGGGGACAGAGGATCCAGTGAAGCCTCTACTTGTTGGTCTTGTGCTTAGGTAATGGACACAGGCTTAGTATCATAACTCTCAGAAAGAAGCGGGGAGAGCCCTTAACAAATAGGATGAATCCCTATTAAACTAGAATGATTACACAGTAGATAAGGCTCTCAGTGGTTTAAATGAAACTCTGAATTGTCACAGTGTTATTCTATGGTGCTGGGGCTACAGCTTAGTGGTAAAGCGCCTGAGTATAAAGGCCCTGGGCTCAATTCCCAGCGCACACACACAACACACACACACACACACAGAGAGAGAGAGAGAGAGAGAGAGAGAGAGAGGAGACCGAGAGACAGAAGTACTATTTGTGAACAAGAAGCCCGATGAACTTTTCCAAGTTGAAGAAAACTGGCCTGCTCTCAGAGCCACTGTCTACCAGTGCAACCTCATACAGGAGAATGCTGATTAGTTTAAAATGCAAATATACCATGAATGTTAACAGAATGTCTTTTTAAAAATATTTTATTTTTATTTATTTATTTATTTGACAGAGAGAAAGAGGGAGAGAGAGAGAGAGAGAATGGGCGTGCCAGGGCCTCCAGCCACCCAGCCACTGCAAACAAACTCCAGATGCATGTGCCCCCTTGTGCATCTGGCTAACGTGGGTCCTAGGGAATCGAACCTGGGTCCTTTGGCTTTTCAGGCAAATGCCTTAACTGCTAAGCCATCCCTCCAGCCCAGCAGAGTGCTTTGATTAGAGGTAATCCACTAGTGTCCATTTTATATCAGATGTAGTAGACTGAATGAAGTATTATTTTCTTTTGAAAATTTTACCATTTGAGGTTTATACAATGTCATATTGGCTATCCTCAAAGCTTATATCTGTGTGCACGTGCACACACACATACACACATTCTAAAATATTAGGATTTAAGTGCATTACCACTATTATAAAAATCAGTAAAATAACCCAAGTGTTATGGTACGTATTTCATCCATGAAGAAATCAGATAGAAAAGAAAGGGGGGGTTATCTATTCCATCTCTAATTCCTCACATGACTGTCCTTACTTTTGGAGCTTTCTATACGATTGTATAGAAGGAAGGAGACCAAGGTGAATATCACAGAGGAAAAGAACAAGAAAGGCTGATGGCCAGACAGGAAAAGCTTGACCATTCATCAGCATCCAAATTCCCCAGTTTTCTTGCAGAGACATAAGTTATGCGTGGAGGACAAATTGCCTGAGTGTCTGATTCACAAAATCTCCAACAGCATCTCATGCTATTTTTAAAAATGTATGAATACATACAGCTCCATTTCGCCTTCCTAATCGGAGCTGGAGAAAGCTTACCGCAGCATTATCCAGGCCTCATTACCTCGTGGTTAATTAGCTAACATTTGTAGAGTGCTTTGAAGATGAAAAGCATCCTATAAATGCTAAGAATTATTAAATAATATGAGGGGGAAATCATAAAATAGATACATTGTTAACATTAATTTGTATTTTATCTTTGCTTATTATCTTCTCCCGTGCATCTGACATTTGAGGCTGAACTGTAGAGAAAGGCTAAGGGAGGGCCTTGTCTATTTGAGCTGTGACTCAGTGTCATAACTGGCTCCAAATTAATACTCGCCCAAACAGTCCGTGCTCACGTGGAAAGGAACGACGCAGAGAGAGCCCCACCTATCCTGGCCAAGTGTTAACTAGTTAAATAACTCACCTCCCCACAGCAGTTAAAAGAAAGAGGGATTAAGTCAAAAGCAAGAGGCATTCCTGCTTTGCTGAAGACAATGCAAGGGATACTAGAGGGTAAGATCAGCCGAAGCCTTGGGGTGTGAAACAAGTGATTATTTGCCTGCACTCCACAATCCTAGGTCCTGCTGCTTAGGACAGTAGATTATGTGGTGTTGACTGGTGTCTGCAGTCTACTATCATCAAAACAAGTTTGACTAACTTCCCTGAGGCTGTGGTCCTACTCTTGGGTCATCCCACCTCCTCCTTCCCCCCATTCTGAAGTGGGCAGGAGGCCCCCCCCCCCACTGCTTTAAAAAGTCTTTGGCAGCCCGCCAGGAGCTGAAACAAGGAAGAAAAGGCTAGAGTAAAAATATTCCTAAAATATGTGCCTCGTGAAAGCTTTCCGTAAAGCGGGAAAGAATAGATCAAGTACATTCGGAGTATTTACAAACTGTTTAATTGTGTAAAGGCAAGCCAGCCTCTTCTGATCACAGCAGATCATTACTGTGAAGCCCACTTCAGCGATGCCAAAGTTAATCCCAAGTCCGTTACAGGAAACTCATCCTTATTAAAGTAACATTAAGTGCTCCTCTTTATTGATCTTCCCCTTCAGCTTAATGATAGAAACTTACTGATGTTTTAATAATAACCTCACAAGCTTTATCTCATTTTACTGTGCCTTGGAACTAAAAGATGCAGTGGAAACTAACTTAGCATAAACATTTTGCAGATGTCTTTAAAGGCCAGGGGGAGGTGGGAAGGGGGGGGAAAAAAAAAAGATTCAATTGAGCTGCGTGTTAACAAAGATGGCTGAAAAACTAAAAGATAAAAGGGAGGCTCCAGTGTGAACATCAAAGAATTGTTAATGACAAGAAATACCATTAGGGTTAGCATCGCTTTTGTTTCAACCCTTTCACACCTGCAGTGTGTGGTGAGCTAAAGCCTTTGTTCCAAAATCTGAATTACCTCCATTAGCATTTATAGAAAAAAAAATGGTTGCAAAACAACAGAAACCTACTTTTGGCTCTCCCCTTTGGCTTGAAAAGTCAGAAATTAGTTAGAGATGTGCAGATTTCCTTCTAGTCGTTGGGTGTAACTGGACTAAGACGTGTAAGGTAATAGGTTGCAGAAGAGGCAGCTTGAAATGTGAGAGTCGCTCTGTAACTGAAAAAGAGAAGTGAAGAAGCGCGCATCAGAAGCCAGACATCAACAGCAAAATCAGAGCGTGAAATTCAGATTAGCCCTCCCCAGGCTGTGAGAGGAAGGGGGTATCGCAAGACTTGGCATGGCTAAAGGTGTAACCTGTTTTATTTGGCCCCTGAAAAATTTTAACAGATGGTGGGACCAGCTGTCTTTTTCAGCCATTTAATAAACTCTTCGGTGGTAACAGTTTGGAAAGTGGGGGTTTTTCGTTTTAGGCCAGAGGAGAAAATAAAGAAATCTGTCCCAAATTGTCTTTGCCAAGTACTAAAGCCTGGAAACATGAAAAGTTAAAGGGGGAAAAAAAAAACTATTTATCTAAATTATTGTCTTTTTTTTTTCTTTTAAAGGAGCAGCAACAAGGCAATAACTACTGGCAGAATGTATTCTGTCTCACGAACTTTACCCAGAGTTTCCATTTTGGCCTTTTGGAAGGACATGCTTGGTTACTTAATATTCACTGACGAATTAATACCACATTAAGACAACTGTCCGCAGCATTACAAAAGGAAAGAAATGAAATGCTTATTAGAAGTTAGCACTCATAGAAATAAGCACTTTGTTATGGTGAATGAAAACATGATTTTCCTTCAATTTGTATAATTAAGTCTAAAATGGTACAGAACCCTCCTCCTTACCATGTCATGTGAATTTCCAATTTCCTGAGCTCTAGACCTCATGGAATGGGGGAAATGCTCATGACAGGTTATTTTCAGAAAAGAATCCCAGAGGTTTGGCTTTTGTACTTAAAATATTTTCTAAGTTGCCATCTTTTTACCGCACCAATAAAACAGTAACTGTAGTTATGAGAGTCACAAGACTCTCCCCAATGTCGCCACACAATTCTTTTTGCAAATGTCCATGATCCCTGGTTCGAGCAAAGCCACTTCCACTTGACAGATGACTGTTCCACTCACAGCTCTGTTGTGTGTACTGGAGTTACACTGTTGCAGGTACATTGTAGAAATAACATGTAAACTTTTTTTTTTTTTAATTAGGAGGGATTAGACATCTTTTTAGAAACCAAACACATCTTCAGTTTTTATTGTCTAGTTAGCAAATCTGTCTTCCTTAACTTTCAGTGTGCCTTCTTTCTGGATTGTTAATAATGTTTGACATCTCAACCAAGTAGCAAAGTTCAGGTGGTTCGGAAAAGACGGTGATGAACAATTCTGCCTCCAGTGAGTTAGTTCAGTCATCAAACTGGTTTCTAAGGTGAACAGAATTCTCCATTTTCAATTGCTCAAGAACCATGATTTCTGAACTGCCTTTGAAAATTACAGCTCCTTGGGAGGCAGAGGTAAGAAGATCACCATGAGTTCGAGGCCACCCTGACACTACATAGTGAATTCCATAGTGGGCTAGAGACCCTACCTCAGGAAAGAAAAGTAATAAATTGGGCTGGAGAGATGGCTTAGCAGTTAAGCACTTGCCTGTGAAGCCTAAGGACCCCGGTTCGAGGCTCGAGTCCCCAGGACCCACATTAGCCACATGCACAAGGGGGCGCACACGTCTGGAATTTATTTGCAGTGGCTGGAGGCCCTGGCGTGCCCATTTTCTCTCTCTCTCTCTTTCTCTCTGCCTCTTTCTCTCTCTGTCACTCTCAAATAAATAAATAAAAATGAATAAAAATATTTAAAAATAAATAAATAAATTACAGCTCTTCAGAGGTACTTTCTTTAGTCTGTAACACTAATATTTAATACATACCTGTGTGGACCTCAAGTACTGTACCAGGAGCTGGGATGCCTGCGTGGCCAAGACAGACAAATCCTTGCTCTTTTAAACCATACATAGCCCCTGTGATGGAGAGACAATGAGAGAAAGACTACAGACAAGAAGCCATGTGCAGAAGAATGTTTAGGTTCTAACTATATGACTTGCAAAATTATGCAGATGAGTTTGACAATGAAATTGAGGACTAGGGGCCCTTCTGCTTTCAAAAATGCTAGTTCAGCCAAGCACCTTTAGAGAGTCTGCCTTTTTTAAGGAACATTTTGGCTTTTCAGCTGCTGGTTTCAAACAGACCCTCCATTAAAGGTTGATCATCTACAAATTATAGATGTGCATCTAGAAATGAAATGTATTTTTTATACATTACAAGCTACTTTACTAAATTTGAAAAATAGTTTCAAATTGGTAAAGAAATGGAACTTTATAAAAGAAGCAATAAATCTATTTGAAAATTAGATTTATCTTATGGCTGGAAGGCACCAGGCCCCCGTCTTCCAAAATTTCAAAACCTCTATGTCTACATGAGTCACTTATAGGTTCAAACTCAAATCATGGGAGGCATAGGTAGGAGGATTACTGTGAGTTCAAGGCCACCCTGAGACTACATAGTGAATTCTAGGTCAGCCTGGACTAGAGTGAGACCCTACCTCAAAACACACAAACAAAAAAAAATTAATTAATTAAAATCAAATCAAACACAGATTTTCCAGAATATAGAAATGCAGTTCACCTTGAATACAAGAGAAAAATGAAGAGATTCATGTATACACAACTAAACCTGCATGGGAAATACTATGCCCTCCACTTTTATACTTACCTTTTTTTCAGAAGCATTAAGTCAACAGGTGATCCAGGATTAGTGAACAAGGTGGGATTTAGGACCAGTTCATCTTTAATGTCTTCAGGTTAGCTGACTTAGTTTCCCTATCTGTGAGGTCCTGGAGCTACTACCTCAGCCATGGCCTTAGACTCCTGTGTCCAGAACATTCTGCCATGCGTGGCCACTGTACCTTCATAGCTGCCAGGAATAACCCCCAGCAGTGACACCCAAATTGTATTTCTAACCATAGCCCATGTAGGTATGCTGCTTCCTAAGGTGCCTGCATTAAATGAAAGAAAAGCAGTATTTCATTCTAATGAAAGACAGGAATCATGTGAAATAATGAAACCCATTAAAAAGTGATAAATGAGGGCTGGAGAGATGGCTCAACAGCTGAAAGCACTTGTTTACAAAGCCTGCCAGCCCAGGTTCTATACCCCAGTACCCATGTCAAGCAGATGCACAAAGTGGCATATTTGCCTGGAGTTCATTTTCAGCTGCAACAGGCCCTGCTGCCCATTCTCTCTCCCTCTCTCTCTATCTCTCTTCCTTTCATAAGTATTTTTTAACTGGATCTGTAAATTTCCTTGGAATTGCCTGGAAAATATTAATTTCAGATATCGCAGATACTGAAAAGAAACAGTGCAAGCACCTTTTACCTTTGACATTTTCTTGTAGGACAAATTCTTTTCTTAAATTGTAAAGTCAGTAAATAATTATATCTTAGCATTTAAATAAGTGACTTAACAAATAGCAAACAAGGTGATTAAACATGAGAAAGTCTAGCTGTTTTGTTTAATTGCTATGGTGAGTATAATTACAAATACTCTAAAAGGGCTGATTATTTCACACAATTTCATTAAAATTATTGAAAAGATATTTGCTTAGTATGTGCTATATGTCATACACATGCACAAAGCTCCAGCAAATACTAAATGTGGCCCAAAGGGAAAAAAGAAGAGAAAAAAATAAAGAAGTTATTCACCACTGGATGTTAAAATATGCTACAGCCGGGCGTGGTGGTGCACACCTTTAATCCCAGCACTCAGGTGGCAGTGGTAGGAGGATCACTGTGAGTTCGAGGCCACCCTGAGACTACATAGTGAATTCCAGGTCAGCTTAGGCTAGAGTGAGGCTCTACCTCAAAAAAAAAAAAAAAAAAATGCTACAAAGATTACGAAAAGCAATAGTATTTACTAGATCCAGAACAAGAGAGTAAAACAAACAAGAAAGATGCAAAATAAATACCAGAATGTCTAAGTATTTATAACGCCTATGAGAGTTCAAATCAGTCGAGAAGTGATTCAATAAATGATACTGGGGAAAACAATTTTTTGGAAGAATCTAAGAAATTCAATATCAAACTGTGGACTACATGCAAATGACCCTATCAGCCTACCAAAGTCTCTTGGGTGGTGTGAAAAGGCAGAAAATATTGGATCGGAGACAAAACTGTAACCACAGTAGACAAGGGGTCATTCCCAGAGAGTGAAGTGAAAAGGGCCAATTGCTGCTGCCTGCAGACTGAGGGAGCTTAAAGGAGAGGAATCCCAAGCTTAAGGCGCTCATTCGTTCTTAATGGGAAGCAGGCCTCCCTGCTCTTTGCCCCCAGTAGAGTCATTGTCCTCATTATAGTGCAGAACTGACCAGCCTGCCCTCTGATCCTATGGGGCACGGTTCTCTGCTCTCCCAGGCTGCTCACTATACAAGCACCCTTGAAAAGATTGCTGTAGACAATAGCAGTCAAGGCTTCTGCTCACATGGCCTGCACCATGAAGATGTGCGGAGAATGATCTCCCAACAGGTATTAATTAGTGCTTTATCTTAAAAGAATCATAGATGGATGAAAGAAAGAGGTCAGTGTGAAAACGGGGGCCAGGGGTGGGGAGGACACTTAAAAACAGGAGAAAATCATATAAGTGCTTCCATACGTTTTAAGCAGGGAGAACTTTTCAAACATAATGTTGAAGAAAAAAAAATAATAAAGGGCTAGGCCAGGTGGAACACTCCTGTGATCTCAGTATTCTGAGAGGCATGTGCAGAAGGATTGCAAGTTCCAGGGTAGCCTGAGCTACATAGTGAGACCCCTAGCACAAAAAAAGAAGAGGGAAAAGAAACAGTCTTGCTGATTTCTTCAGGGAATGCATGCTAGGAGAATGGGCTGTGCTTTGTTCAAAATGTTTTCTACAGCATTGTATATAATAGCAAAACCAAAAAACCAGCAAAAAATGAGAAACCAGTCAGATACTCGAACACAGAGCAAGACAGCATAGCCATGCAAAGAGATAATAGATAATTTTCAAAATACTCCAAGAGGTCAGAAGAAAAACAGAACTGGTACAAGAGTACGTTCTTACAGTATACACTCTCAACTCCTACCCCACTAGAGATCAAACGAAGGCCTTGCTCATACCAGGCAATTACTCTGCCACTGAGCTATAACCCCAGTTACTATAATGTAGTCTGTGGTGTTTGTTTGCTTGCTTGTTTGTTTGTTTGTTTGTTTGTTTGAGAAAGGGTCTCACTCTATAGCCCAGTCTAGCCTGAAACTCACTACATAGGCCAGACTGACCTTGAACTTGTGATTGATCTTCATGCATCAATATCCCAAGAGCCAAGATTACTGGTGTCAACCATGATATCTATCCTTATAATATGCTCTTAAAAACAGTATAGGTACAGACACAATTTTCAATTTTCCAAGAGGTCTGTGTAACCATGAAAAAGATTTAAAAGACTTATATTAGAACGTTGGCAATGTTTCTCACTCTACATTGATCAGTTATCAAGAAAAAAAATGGTTTGAGGGAGAAAAGAAACTATTTCCTTCATTATCCTCAAATTCTTTTCTATGTAAAAGAATTTAAAAGTTACCTGATCTTATTTTAATCTTTCTGTGTCCTGTTAAAAGCTTCCAGGAATGGGGCTGGAGACATAGCTTAGCAGTTAGGGTGCTTGCATTCTAAGCCTAAGGACCCAGGTTCGATTCTCCAGGACCCACATGAGCCAGATGCACAAGGTGGTGCATGCATCTGGAGTTTGTTTACAGTGACTAGAGTCCCTGGTGAGCCCATTATCTCTCTCTCTCTCTCTCTCTCTCTCCCCCCCCCTCTCTCAAATAAATGAATAAGAAGAATTGTCAGAAATTTAAGAAAAAGCTTCCAGGAATAGACTTACCCCCAATCATTCAATGAAAGTCCTTATAAACTTCATTAATAGTCAATGAATAAATTTTGGTACATCATTATAAATAGAGTATTATGCAACCATTAAAACACTAACATTTCATTAATTATAAAGATATATGGAGAAAAGTTTATGGCAAAGTTAAGGAAAAGACTGGAAGGATTTTACAGACCCAATAATGTATCAAGTATGGAAGCATGTGAGACTATCTTTATGAAGAGGTCTGAATACGTGCTGGCAGGGTAGGATAATGGATAGTCAGGTTGGAAGTTTACTTTTGTGTTTTTATTTGAACTTTCAATAAATATACAAAAGGATGGCTGCATGACACCCAAACATGGATTGATGTAGGTGACAGGTGAGATTTAGGCCAAGGCTCACTGGGACCTGCATCCCTTGTTCACTACTTACCAAGAATACAGCTTCAGCCTAGCAAGTCTAAGGGCCCCAGGCAATCCATCTCCCAAGTGTGGTTCAACCTCTGGAGGACATAGTAATATAATCCAATAGTTTTCAGGGTGTTCTACGAGTCCCCTCCCCACCATGAAGTCTCAGGAAGGCCTGTGGGACACAGAGGAGCTGTTCTGGGGAGAGAAGCCCGGCCAGGAGCACCAAGCAGAAAGGCAGGACCACCTGAGCAGGCTTGGAGCTCCCATGACTATTTGCTCAGAGGGTTACTTGGGAAGGAGGAAGTCCACCAGGAAGAGGATCAGACGGTTCTCACAGAGCCACAATAACCAAGCTGTGGTCCCCAGGTGGGACCAGGAGTCTCCACCAAGTCACCACTCCTGGGGTGTCTTCAGAAGGAGATGAGAGGAAGCCAGTACACTGACTCGTCACCTGCCCTTTGCACAGAGGTGTGACTTCCTAGAAGGCACGGACTAATCTCTGGCTGACAAATAGTTCGTCCTTCAAATTCTGCCCCATATTCTACTTATGTCAACAAGATCCATTGATTTACAGCACTGTCTCTGGGAAAAGAAAACATAGACATTAGAATACTGTTTCTCTTGTGTGGTCCAGGTCAGCCTCCAACTGAAGATATAGACAAAGATAACTCTGAGTTTCTGATCCTTCTACCTCTGCCTCCCAAGTGCTGAGGTTATAGATGTGTACCATCACGCACAGTTTATCCAGTGCTGGGGACCAATCCCAGGACTTTATGAATACTAGACAAGCACTCTACCAAACTGAGCTATGTCCCCAGCTTCTCACTGGTGATGGTCACATTTTCAAATCATCTCAGAGTAGTTTAAGAGACTTCCAAAGATACAAACATTTCATAAATACTTATATTTCTATTTCAGAGGGAGATTTTTTTTAATTCGGTTCCTAGTTTGCCTATATTATTTGAGTTCTAAAAAATCTCTATGTATTTATAAAAATCCATTAATTCAAAATTGAATTCCTAACTGAAAAAAAACGAGAATAAAACATTTCAGCTGAGCATGGTGTTTCACACCTATAATCCCAGCACTCTGGAGACTGTGATAGGAGAATTACAGTGAGTTTCTACAGAGTGAGTTTCTGATCAGCCTAGGCTAGAGTAAGACCCTACCTCAAAAATAACAATAGAGCTGGCTAGATGGCAGTTAAAAAGAGCTTGCTTACAAAGCCTACTGGCCCAAATTCAATTGCCTAGTACCCATGTGAAGCCAGATGCACAAAGTGGCACATGCCTCTGGTGTTCCATTGCGCTAGCAAGAGGTCCTAGTGTGCCCATGCATATTCTCTCTCTCTCTCTCTCTCTCTCCTCTCATACACACACACACCACACACACACACACACACTAAATAAAAATACTTAATTATTTTTAATTTCAAAACTCCTTTCTATCCTAGTATTCTCTTTTCTTTGACCTTAATAAAAACTTCTAAAGAAAAGTTCAAATCTATAGGGCTGGGTTTGTTTGTTTTGTTTTTTTAATTTCACTTCTGCCAGCAGACTCGGGACATTGCATTAATTACGTTAGTCTTATGATAATTAATAAAAGAGATACATCTGAATCTTTGAAACAGTTGTGGCCGGATGGAAGTATAATGTGGATCTGACAGCGTCTCTGAAAGTGGTTGGATCGACGGCTCTGGGGAACAGAACTCGAGACTCCTCTGCAAAACGGAACATGGACCAAAGCAGTGCGGCTTTTAACTCTGGCGGCCCAGTCTCTGTCACTGACCTTCAGCCCTGCCCTGCTGGCTCCCCCAGCACCAGGTGGAAGAGCAATTTGGTCTCCTCTCGACTTAATCCTCGCCTGTCTGCGGAGACCTCACCAAGGGTGCCAACTGTGAGCATGGCTCTGAGTTTAAACACCTGTCCACTAGGAACTGCTCTTACACCCCCAGCTTCCTTTCATGCAGCCACCAGGCAGACATCAGATGGTGGCAACTTCTGGTCTCTTCCTGAGAGGATTGGCAACATGGCCTCCCACGGCTCTCTGCTATAGCGTCACCAATTTCCAGATAATTATCTGCGTGTGGAATTTTAAATGAGACTAAAACAACAAATAAAATCATTGGAAGCCTGTTCTAATCAGGCAACCCAGCTTTGCTTTCATCTGATTCGCACAGCAGTCTTTTATTCTGGGATTATTTGTATGTGTTCTTAAGCATTTAGCTGACATTAATTCTGTGCATAGTTTTGTATGAACTGGTTTAATCTTTATAACCCCAGAGAGTAAATACTGCTACTATGGGCATGTTACAGATGAGGAAATGAGGCACAGACAGGCTTAAGTGTCCGGAGTCACAGAGAAGGAAGTAGAAGAAACAGTCTGGCCTCAGAATCAGTGCCTAAGGTATTGTCACAGTTTCAAAGTAAAATGTCCACCATGGGCTCATGGATTTGAACACTTGGTCCCCAGCTGGTGGTGCTTTTTGGGAAGAATGAGGGACCTTCAGGAGGTAGGGCCTGGCTAGAGGAAGCGCGTGGTTGCGGGCAAAGCTTTATGGGTGCTAGCCTGGCCTTGGGTCTAGCTGAGCTCTGGGGCTTCCTGGCTGACACCATGCAACAAACAGCTGCCACAAGCTCCCGCAAGGGGCTCCAGCCCCCATGACGGACTGGAAAGACCTAGCTATGAGTGAAGATTCACTTCTCTACGGAAAGTTGTTTCTGGAGAGTTATCTGTCACCGCAAAAGAGAAGTAGCTGGCACAGATATTATTTTCCAGACTTTCCAGATAAATAACACAGCGCTGAGAGGTTCCACACCCCCTCCAACATTTAAGTTCTGACTGGTCCTGCTCCTACACACTTCATGATGCTCCTGTCATTGCCTTGGGGTGTTTCCTCTCAGCCTGCCATGGATTTCTGGAAGTGCTCACTATACACAGCTGACGACCTTGAAACTGCCAACATGAATGAGCCACTGGCAGACACAGGGCTCCGCCTTCCACAGGAGAGGGTCAGTGGCGGACACGGGGCCCTGCCTTCCACAGGAGAGAGTCAGTGGCGGACACGGGGCTCCGCCTTCCACAGGAGAGGGTCAGTGGCGGACACGGGGCTCCGCCTTCCACAGGAGAGGGTCAGTGGCGGACACGGGGCTCCGCCTTCCACAGGAGAGGGTCAGTGGCGGACACGGGGCTCCGCCTTCCACAGGAGAGGGTCAGTGGCGGACACGGGGCTCCGCCTTCCACAGGAGAGGGTCAGTGGCGGACACGGGGCTCCGCCTTCCACAGGAGAGGGTCAGTGGCGGACACGGGGCTCCGCCTTCCACAGGAGAGGGTCAGTGGCGGACACGGGGCTCCGCCTTCCACAGGAGAGGGTCAGTGGCGGACACGGGGCTCCGCCTTCCACAGGAGAGGGTCAGTGGCGGACACGGGGCTCCGCCTTCCACAGGAGAGGGTCAGTGGCGGACACGGGGCTCCGCCTTCCACAGGAGAGGGCCTTCCACAGGAGAGAGTCAGTGGTGGACACGGGGCCCTGCCTTCCACAGGAGAGGGTCAGTGGTGGACACGGGGCCCTGCCTTCCACAGGAGAGGGTCAGTGGTGGACACGGGGTTCTGCCTTCCACAGGAGAGGGTCAGTGGTGGACACGGGGCTCCGCCTTCCACAGGAGAGGGTCAGTGGCGGACACGGGGCTCCGCCTTCCACAGGAGAGAGTCAGTGGTGGACACGGGGCTCCGCCTTCCACAGGAGAGGGTCAGTGGCGGACACGGGGCTCCGCCTTCCACAGGAGAGGGTCAGTGGCGGACACGGGGCCCTGCCTTCCACAGGAGAGGGTCAGTGGTGGACACGGGGCTCTGCCTTCCACAGGAGAGAGTCAGTGGTGGACATGGGGCTCCGCCTTCCACAGGAGAGAGTCAGTGGTGGACATGGGGTTCCGCCTTCCACAGGAGAGAGTCAGTGGTGGACATGGGGTTCTGCCTTCCACAGGAGAGAGTCAGTGGCGGACACGGGGCTCTGTCTTCCACAGGAGAGAGTCAGTGGCGGACACGGGGCTCTGCCTTCCACAGGAGAGAGTCAGTGGCGGACACGGGGCCCTGCCTTCCACAGGAGAGGGTCAGTGGCGGACACGGGGCTCCGCCTTCCACAGGAGAGGGTCAGTGGCGGACACGGGGCTCCGCCTTCCACAGGAGAGGGTCAGTGGCAGACACGGGGCTCCGCCTTCCACAGGAGAGAGTCAGTTGTGGACACGGGGCCCTGTCTTCCACAGGAGAGGGTCAGTGGTGGACATGGGGTTCTGCCTTCCACAGGAGAGGGTCAGTGGTGGACATGGGGTTCTGCCTTCCACAGGAGAGGGTCAGTGGTGGACATGGGGTTCTGCCTTCCACAGGAGAGAGTCAGTGGCGGACACGGGGCCCTGTCTTCCACAGGAGAGAGTCAGTGGCGGACACGGGGCCCTGTCTTCCACAGGAGAGAGTCAGTGGCGGACACGGGGCCCTGTCTTCCACAGGAGAGAGTCAGTGGCGGACACGGGGCCCTGTCTTCCACAGGAGAGAGTCAGTGGCGGACACGGGGCCCTGTCTTCCACAGGAGAGAGTCAGTGGCGGACATGGGGCCCTGCCTTCCACAGGAGAGAGTCAGTGGTGGACATGGGGTTCTGCCTTCCACAGGAGAGAGTCAGTGGCGGACACGGGGCCCTGCCTTCCACAGGAGAGAGTCAGTGGTGGACATGGGGTTCTGCCTTCCACAGGAGAGGGTTAGTGGCGGACACGGGGCCCTGTCTTCCACAGGAGAGAGTCAGTGGCGGACACGGGGCCCTGCCTTCCACAGGAGAGGGTCAGTGGTGGACACGGGGCTCCGCCTTCCACAGGAGAGAGTCAGTGGCGGACACGGGGCTCCGTCTTCCACAGGAGAGAGTCAGTGGCGGACACGGGGCTCTGTCTTCCACAGGAGAGAGTCAGTGGCGGACTCAGGAGAGAGTCCAGTGGCGCCGGGTCTTCCACAGGAGAGGGTCAGTGGTGGACACGGGGCTCTGCCTTCCACAGGAGAGAGTCAGTGGTGGACATGGGGCTCCGCCTTCCACAGGAGAGAGTCAGTGGTGGACATGGGGTTCCGCCTTCCACAGGAGAGAGTCAGTGGTGGACATGGGGTTCTGCCTTCCACAGGAGAGAGTCAGTGGCGGACACGGGGCTGTGCCTTCCACAGGAGAGAGTCAGTGGCGGACACGGGGCTCTGTCTTCCACAGGAGAGAGTCAGTGGCGGACACGGGGCTCTGCCTTCCACAGGAGAGAGTCAGTGGCGGACACGGGGCCCTGCCTTCCACAGGAGAGGGTCAGTGGCGGACACGGGGCTCCGCCTTCCACAGGAGAGGGTCAGTGGCGGACACGGGGCTCCGCCTTCCACAGGAGAGGGTCAGTGGCAGACACGGGGCTCCGCCTTCCACAGGAGAGAGTCAGTGGGGGACACGGGGCCCTGTCTTCCACAGGAGAGGGTCAGTGGTGGGACATGGGTTCTGCCCTTCCACAGGAGAGGGTCAGTGGTGGACTCGGGGTTCTGCCATCCACAGGAGGGAGGGGTCATGGTGGACACGGGGCTGCCTTCCACTAGGAGAGAGTCAGTTGTGCGGACACGGGGCCCTGTCTTCCCTACTAGGAGAGAGGACAGTGGCTGGACACTGGGGTCCCTGCCTTCCACAGGAAGAGAGTCAGTGGCGGACACGGGGCCCTGTCTTCCACAGTGATGAGAGTCAGGTGGCGGACACGGGGCCCTGTCATCCACAGGAGAGAGTTCAGTGGCGGACACGGGGCCCTGTCTTCCACAGGAGGAGAGTCAGTGGCGGACACGGGGCCCTGTCCTTCCACAGGAGAGAGTCAGTGGTGACACGGGGTCTGTCCTTCCACAGGAGAGAGTCCAGTGGCGGAACGGCCCTGCCTTCCAAGATAGGCAGGGGACATGGGGTTCTGTCCTTCCCACAGGAGAGGGTCAGTGGCGGAACACGGTGGCCCTGCTTCCACAGGAGAGAGGTCATTGGCTGGACAACGGGGCTCTCCGCCTTCCACAGGAGAGAGTCAGTGTGTGGACACGGGGCCTCCGGCCTTCCCACAGGAGAGAGACAGTGGCGGACACCGGGGCGGGCTCTGTCCTTCCACAGGGAGAGAGTCTGTGGGGGACACGGGGCTCGTCCTTCCACAGGAGAGAGTCAGTGGCGGACACGGGGCTCCGCCTTCCACAGGAGAGAGTCAGTGGTGGACACGGGGTTCTGCCTTCCACAGGAGAGAGTCAGTGGCGGACATGGGGCTCTGCCTTCCACAGGAGAGAGTCAGTGGTGGTCTGGGGGCTCTGCCTTCCACAGGAGAGAGTCAGTGGCGGACACGGGGCTCTGCCTTCCACAGGAGAGGGTCAGTGGTGGACATGGGGCTCCGCCTTCCACAGGAGAGGGTCAGTGGTGGACATGGGGCTCCGCCTTCCACAGGAGAGGGTCAGTGGTGGACATGGGGTTCTGCCTTCCACAGGCGAGGGTCAGTGGCGGACACGGGGCTCTGCCTTCCACAGGAGAGAGTCAGTGGCGGACATGGGGTTCTGCCTTCCACAGGAGAGGGTCAGTGGCGGACACGGGGCTCTGCCTTCTACACGAAAGAGTCAGTGGCAGACACAGGACTCTACCTTCTACAGAGGCCTCCTTAGCTTAGTATCCATCACTTTCTTCAGCAATGCAAGACCTCACGCTAATAGGACCTTGTTTCATTCATTTATTTGTTCAACAGATGTTTAATGGGAATCTACTGACTGGCACAAACAACCTGAATGTTCTCGGGTAGACATGCATATCCAGTCTCAGACCTTAGTACATGCAACAGGTCCAAAAAAGAACACACTCAGAGTTCAATGAAGCTTATTAAAGCACAGTCCCAGATGTATGATGTAACGGTCACTGGGGAGTTTTACGCCAGGGACTGATGTGACCTGAGTCTTGCCACAGTCAGTGCTACTTTATCGAACTATGTTGTGAAACCTTTTTTGTCTTTACAGCATGCTCACAGCATTACGAGGGCTGCTGTGCCTGAGCCACATGTGGCATAGGAAGGTGCAAATCAAGTGGTGAAGCCAGGATTTGAGTCCATTCAGATTCACAGCACTCAGCCCCATAGTGGGTTTCATGGGTGTTTGGGATACTGGATGGCCACTTTTTCTCTCTCTCCTTAGTACAAAGTGTCTTAGCCCTTATCTCACTGAAATCCTAGAAAGCTTTCAGAGAATGAACTATTATAGTCAGTGGGTAAAGTGCTTGCTTCACAAGCACAAGGACCTCAGTTTTAGTATATCCTTGTACCTTTATAAAATGTCAGGCATGCCAGCCTTGCCTGTAATCCTTGCACTGGAAAGGTGGAGACAGGAAGATCCCTGGAACTTGCTGATCTGCTAGTTATTGTATAGCAGATTCCTCTGAATCAAAATACTCTCTCTTGAAGGGAGGAAGGAGTCATGAGGTCAGTACCTCTGGAAGAACTAAACCTTAAAAGGCCACATGACCACCCTGCAAGGGTATAGGAGCAGTAAACTGGAGGGGCAGACTCTGACCAATGTTCGTAGCCATTCTCTCTGAAGTGGAACACTCCCACATGAAGGGAGTCAAGAGGTCAACAAATCTGGAAACGGGGTTACAAAGCCCCTCCCTAAAGATATATAAAGGGTAAACAACCATTGACCTGCCTGCAAGTTGTGTAGTATGCTCTGAGACTCTGCCCAGAAGAGCAGTGAGCCCTGGAGATGCAGCTGCTGTGAGTCGTCACTTCTGCTGGGGAGGGCTTTTCACTGATGCCTTTGAGTCGCCCATGCTCCTGAAAGCAACCCTCACCCTGCTCCATATGTAGCCCCAGTAAATTCACTGGTTCACCGGTACTGATTCTGGTAATATCATATTTCTGTCGCTGGGGTGAATATAAGTGTGTGAGTGTATATGTATGTGTGTGTTTCTCCTCTGGATAAAAGTTTCCCAGGACACCAATCTAACCTCATTGGTGAGCTCCAAGCCAATAAGAGACCTTGTCTAAAAAAAAAAAGACAACATTCCTAAGGACGATGCTGTCCTGTGGGCTCCACATGCATACACACATGTACCACACACACACACACACACGCACACTCAAGAAAAAAATGAGGTACATTTGGGCATGGTGGCACATGCCTTTAATCTCAGCACTCAGGAGGCAGAGGTAGGAGGATCACCATGAGTTCAAGGCCACCCTGAGACTACAGAGTGAATTCCAGGTCAACCTGGGCTAGAGTGAGAACCTGCCTTGAAAAACAAAACAAAACAAAACAGAAAAAAAAGAGGTAAATGAAAACTTATGTACACACACACACGCATGCATGAATATGAACATCAGATCTACTTGTAATAGCCCAAAATTGAAACCATCAAAGTATCCTCTCCTAGGTGAACAGATGACCTATAGGTCGTCCATACAATGGAATCCTACACAACAATAAATGGAAGAGACCACTGACACAACCATTTGAATGGCTCTCAAGGCCACTGCATTGAGTGAAAAGTTTCAAAAGGTCACAGACTGTATAAATTTATTTCTATAACTTTCTCAAAGTATAAAATTGAAGAGAACAAATGAGTAGTTACCAGCAATGGAACGTGGGTACCAAGGAGTCTTAACAATAAATACTTAATGTATCTTGATTTCAGTGGTAAAACAGCATGGAATTGTATGCATGTCAGTTTCCTGAATTTAATATTATACTCAGTTACATATGGTGGAACCATTGGAAGAGGCTAGATGATATATGAGATACCCCTGAATTATTTTGGCAACTTCTTGAATTGTTATTTCAGTATAAGAGCTTAGTTTTTGGTATATGATACTGAAGGACCCAGAAACTGAATGATGCCATGACAGGCTTCAGTAGAGTACTGTCCTGGTTAGGCCTAAGTTACAAGTTTCAGCTTAAACAAAGGGGCAGCTGCCCTGCCCCCTGTCCAAGACACCTGAGACTTGTCCCTCCTACCTCCCTGTCTCGGCCAATCGAAATACATACAAATGTTATTGCTGCTTGTTTAGCCAATCGCAACAGAGGTTGCTTAATTACCTAACTCCCGCCCGCCAACCTTGCCCGCCAAAATCTTCCTGCCTCCGTCCTGCCCCCAATTTTGCCCGCCGAAATCCCAAGCCAATCAGAAGAATACAAGTGTATTCACTGTTTAAATCAACCAATCATGTACCCATCCGCTTCTTCTATGTTCAAATCCCTATAAAAACCCTACCCTCCCACTACTCAGGGTTCTTGTATGGATCCACTGCATTGGCGAAGTCAAGAGACCGAGCTTAAGCCCGAAATAAAGCTCCTTGCCCTTGCATACGTGTTTGGTTCTCCTTGGTGGTCACTGGGGATGCCGAGAACTGGGCATAACAATACCAGGAATCAAATCTGGATCTTGTGAATGCTAAACTTGCTGTCTACCACTGTGCTGCACATACCACAGCCCTTCAATATAATTTTTCACAAACATTTTTATGTATTCATTTGAGAGAGAGAGAGAGAGTAAGTGAGCATGGGTACTTCAGGGCCTCCTGCCACTGCAAATGAACTCTAGATGAATGTGCCACTTTGTACATCTGGCTTTATGTGGGTACTGAAGAATCAAACCCAGGCCCTTAAGCTTTACAAGAAAGTGCCTTTAACTGCTGAACCATCCCTGGGGCCTTAATATAATTTTGTTTAAGCCAGTTCCTAGACCTCAAAAGTTCTGATTTAATTCATCTTCTGAATGATGGCTGGTTAGTAAGCACCTCTGAACCAGTGCCTGGGATCCCATGGGTTAAGAAACATTGTTGTTACCTGGCAGAGGACAGGTTCCTGAGAGGTAAAGTCATCAGGTACCACCTCTCCTCATTGAGAGGAAGGAGAGCAGGAGGAGAGGTTGTCCTAAGGCAGAGTAGCCGCAGGAAGTACTAAGTTGGTTTGCTTGGCTTGGCTTCTTACTGCCATTGCCTCTAGAATTGTGAGTCCTTTGCTCACAGATGGATCCTACGTTCTTCATTAAGACAGTTTCCCTACCTGTGGGTCCAATTTCCAGGTCCAAATCCAGGACTTGTCTATTTCATCCTTTACCATAGCCACATAGGAAGGGTGGCTGAGTCCCAAGTGGCCAACACTGATTTACCCTGGGCAAAACTGTCCCCGGAACAGGTCTCCTACAGCAAGGATCCAAGCATGTTAGCACCTTGTACCCCAGTGCACATTAGTGTTTTCAAGTGTGTTGTTAAATTGGTATGGATTAAAAGCAGGTTGAGTAATCAGCAGTTTAGGCATGACAGCTGGCCGCTCACTCAGGTTTCATCTGGAAGTCTCCAAAACCCTGAAAGGGTTTCAAATCAAGGAAGGAAATAGCTGTTGGATGACTGGAGCCCCCAGTTTCCCTGGGATGATAGTGAGATGGGAGCCACGTGTGCCCCTACATTAGCGCAGTGGCCACCCACAGAGTCTCTGGGCAGCTGGGGAGTGAGCCCTGGAATGCATTTTCTGGTAGCTGCATCTGGGTAAGTGGCAGACTTCCTGGCTGCCTGGTTCCTTCTCTCTCTCTCTCTCTCTCTCTCTCTCTCTCTCTCTCTCTCTCTGTGTGTGTGTGTGTGTGTGTGTGTGTGTGTGTGTGTGTGTGTTTTGATAGCCTCTTGGCTATCCATCCCTGCACAGAGACGTTCTGGCAGCTGGGGACCTGCCTTGAGGGAGATTGTAGGTCAGAGTTCTGATGAGTAGCTTTGTTCTCTTAAACTCTATTGTCATCTGACTCACCTATTACTGTGGATAATTTGCTAATTTTGGCCATAAAAACAAGTTCTTAGACAATCTCCAGTAATATGTCTTTTTATGTCGATCAGGGGAGTATTTTCCTGCCTCCTCTTTGTTTGATATGGAAATGAGTCTGATAGCTTTATAGCCAGCCAGGAATTGGAGCATGCAAGAGAGAAAGAGAATTGTGTCCATCGCAAAGGTGGTGTCAGCTCCCTATGCAAGGCTTTGAAGAATTAGTTCTTGGAAAACAAAGTCTCTCAGAACAAATGAACATCAAATTAGAGTTCCCATGGCTGTGTAGGAGTACATTCTGAGTATCTATGAAATATATACACTATAGAATGGGTTGCCTAATACCACTACTGATGAATCACTGGAGACAAAGCTTCCTTGTGTAAGCAAGTAGTAAAAATGTAGCTAGAGAAATGGCTTAATGGTTGAGGCACTTGCCTACAAAGCCAAAGGACCTAGGTTCAATTCTGGAGGATCCAAGTAAGCCAGATGCACAAGGTGGCACATGCAACTGGAGTTTGTTTGCAACAGATGAAAGCCCTGGTATATCCCTTCTCTGTCTGCCTCTCTCTCTCTCTCTCTCTCTGCTTATTTCTTTCTCTCAAATAAATAAGAATAAAAAATATTTTTTAAATGGCTGGAGAGATGGCTTAGTGATTAAGGCACTTTCTTGTTAAGCCTAGGGACCCAGGTTTGAGGACCTAGGTTTGATTCCCCAGTACTGATGTAAGCCAGATGCATGAGGTGGTACATGTGTCTGTAGTTCATTTGCAGTGACTGGAGGCCCTGGGACACCCATTCTCTCTCTCTCTCTCCCCTCTCTCCAATAAATAAATTTAAAAATTAAGAAAAAGAAAGTAGTAAAAAAATGAAATCATCATAAATCTATAGATTCATAGGCATATGGTTCTGGCCAAGGCATGTCTACCCATAAGTACGGGGCTCAAACAAAATACCCAGGCCACTGAGGTGCAAAAGAGTGCATATGTCAGTCATCTGGGCTTCCCTTTCTGTTCTCTTCTGAGAACTGCCTCCCATTTTTGTCGTCCCAGCACCCCACCTGTTGTGTTCACTTGGGATGAACATACTTCTGTTTGCTAAGGATTGTTGACTATACTTAAATGGGCCAGGGTGGCAGCCTGTTACCTCAACTGGGCATTTGCCATCTGAGGCATTCCTGTTAGTGGCCTCAAAGCCTTTGTCCTGTTCGCAAGGATTTCACACATCAATGTACAGGTAAGAGACCAAGAACGTAGTTATCCTTTCACTAAACTCACCGGAATAGAAAGGCATGAAGAAATTTTAGAAAGAAAAAAAAAAAAAAGCCCTGGATTTAGCCCTAGTAGCATTGCATTTTTTTTATTCACTGGCACTTTTCAAAGTCTGAATTCTTAGCCATCCTTGAGTTCCCACCAAGCTCCTGTCCCTCCCTCTTTGTCTTCTCCTCTTCTCTGCCCTCATGTCAAGGCCCCATATCAGTGTGTTCATTCGCCTAACATAACATTGCATGCTCTGACCCTTTCCCCTGGCTCTCTACCCTACATACCAGGAGCACATAGTATTATTGTCCAACACCACCCAGGCTATTTTCCCTTCTGCCCAGTGCTCTTTAAATCTGGTGACCCTTCTTTAAGATTCCTGCACTGCAGTCCTCATCCCCTTTGACCAGAGACAGAGCACTTGTGCCCTTAATAGCTTCGGTAATCTGCACAACACTCTTACTTTCTCTGGCCCCCAATTTCCATATTTTAAAATGCTAGGTTGGAGTTCAACCCTAAAAATTTATGATCCTATCCATCAGGCATCAGGAGCAAAATTTCTCCCCTTCTCTCTCTCTCTCTCTCTCTCTTAGGGGACATTACTTCTGCCTTAAAAGAAAGGAAACTGTGGCTCACACTACAACATGTATAAACCTTGAGGACATTGTAATAAGTGAAATAAAACAGGCACAAAGGGACAAATATAAATTATTCTTCTCATATGAGAGACCTGGCATGTTAACTTCACAGAGGCAGAACATACAGTAAGGATGGCTAAGGGCTGGGGTTGAAGGGAGTGGAGAGGTGTTTAATCAGAAGAGAATTTCAGTTGTACAAAATGTTCTGGAGATTGGTTGGATAATAATATGAATATACTTGACACTACTAAAATAGTTAAGATACTGAATTTAACTACATTTTTTTGCCAAAATTGAGCCTTTTAAAAAGCGGAGTGTGGGGCTAGAGATGAGGCTTAGTTGTTAAGGCACTTGCCTGTGAAGCCTAAGGACTCATGTTCGACTCTCCAGGTCCCATGTAAGCCAGACACACAAAGTGACGCAAAAGTGCAAGGTCACAGATACAGACAAGGGGGTACACACATCTGCAGTTTGATTGCAGCAGCTAGACCTTGGTACACTAATTCTCTCTCTCTCTGGTACTCTCTCTCTCTCTTGTGCTGTCTCTCTCTCTGTCTCTCTCACACATACACACAAATTTTTTAAAAGGCCAGTCTGTTGGGTTTGCCTCAAAAAAATTTTTTATTGAAGTGGGAGTGTGGGGGGGAGGTGGGCTTCTCCAAAGTAATATGTCTATGAAAAGTGTTCTGTTATTTTGTTGTTAGAATCCAAAAACTAAACAAACAAAAAAAATGGAGGCAAAAATGTGTTTTTTATTTCACAGGCAAAGAAAATGAGGTCCAGAATGGTTAAGAACCTTGCTGGAGACCCTCAACTATGCCTGTGGGCTTTACACAGGAGTCTGGATTTCATACTACTCTGTCATCAAAAAGAGTAATGTAAGTTGGAGATGTAGCTCATTGCTAGCATACACCAGGCCTCGAGTTCAATCCCCAGCACAAGAAGATAATGTAAGAGAGGAGGGGAGGAGAGGGACTTAAGAAACTCCACGGTTTCCCTGTCCCCATCTGCTTCAGGAAAGAAACCATGTAAACACTTTATGTTATGCCAAGACAGAGAGCATCCATAGTTTTGCCAGTTATTAACAAGGTTAGCAGAGAACAAAATGTACAGGAATAGTATATAGTTCTTCCTTTTAAATTTATGTGTAAACGAATGTGAAGAGCAATGACATCCTTATGACTGTCTCAGTCCTGGGATGAGGGTGCAGGGCACACTCACGGGCAGAGGCTCTGGGAAAGAGACAGTGCCAGTGTCCTCTCCCTCAGCAGGTACCAAGGCAAGCAACTAGGCGATGACCAGCCTTGGACCACACTGAGATGCCCCAGGCATCTTTGCCTCAGGCCCAAAGGCATTTAGCTAAAATGTGTCATAATAATGCTTAGACCTGTGGGCACCTTTCTAAAATATGCAAAATTTAGGCTTTCTGCATCCTAAAAGTCCACCTTACATAAAGAAGTACCAGATGTTGCCATTGTGGTTGAGCTAACTGTTTTCAAGGGGCAACTGGCCTTCAGGTGTAGTTCAGTGGTCTGATACCAAAGCCCTGAGGTGGACCCTAGCAATGCTAAATAAATAACAAATAGTATTTAAAGAGACAGTTAGGAGTGTGGCCTAGAAAGCATTCCAAATCCATCAAATCTGAAACCTAATATTTTGCACCTACTCCAAAAAAAAACAAGTAAATAAATTTCCACTTACTGCTGTCAAATAAGAGTAAAGTTACTAAGTAATTGAAAAAGGGGCTTTTGGTTCCAGAGTCCAGGTTTTATACCTAAAAGTGAATGTTTATATTCAGTAAACATTAACTTCAAAAATGTGTGAGTCTTAACATGAGTTTCCCTCCATGCTCAGAAGTGAAGGGAATGTTAACAATAAACACCACTAACATGAACAAAGTGTCATATATAAACATCTTCAGACATTATCTCTTTTATGGGGCTTGTAGAAGGCTCTGTTTATCATTCGCATGCTTAATAACTGTGCTTTATTACACAAGGATAAATTTAGATAGTTAACTTTAAAATGATTACTCCTCCCTCTCTCTACCCCATTCTCTGCTGTGCACATGTGCATAAATTGATAATAGATTTTTTTTCTTAAACTGAATAGAAACTCATCACTCAACTAGTTGTTCCCATGTTCTCTTGGATCAGAAGAGGGACAGTGCAAATGAATTCCCTCTTAGCTTGATGGTGTGTAAGTTTGGCAGGTAAAGATATCATGACTGAACTAGCTATGGTGGTACATAGCTGTAATCCCAGCACTTGGAAGGCTGAGGCAGGAGGATCAGGAATTCCAAGCCAGCTAGGGCTATGGAATGATACCCTGCCTAAATAAATAAAAACAACTAGACAATAGCACTTGCCATGCTGCTAGACAAAGTATTGTATGCACAAACACACACACACATCAGTAATTCCCTAAAATAGCTACTAGAGGGAATAGAAAAATGCTACATTGGGGTGCTCTTCCCAAGAGACACCCCTCCTTCCAAATCATTTGTCAGTTGAGAAATAAATTTCCTGGGAGGATATATATTGTTAAGTATCTTAGTATAGACTATCCAGGGAGGTCATTTTAACCCAACTCCTCCAGTGATTCACCATTGCTTCCTGACAACTCAATTAATCTTTGAGCTACCTACCAGGCACCAAGTAATACACTTAACATCAGGAAAGCTTAAATATAGCTGTAATTTAGCCAGGTGTGGTGGTGCACGCCTTTAATCCCAGCACTCGGGAGGCAGAGGTAGGAGGATCTCCATGAGTTCGAGGCCACCCTGAGACTCTAGAGTGATTTCCAGGTCAGCCTGAGCTACAGTAAGACCATACCTCAAAAAAGCAAATATACATACATATATATATATATATATATATATATATATATATATATATATATATATGCTGTAATTTTATGGCATTGAATTACATTATTTTTCAATATACCAGATCATATCAAATATCAGATATCAGATCAGGTCAAAATTTATAAACTTAGTTTTAAGGCTATGTAAGAGGTGACGTTAACTAGAAAAAGAAAAGCTAACATGACAGTGCTGTCTTCTGGGATGTGACTAACTGAGCCTTGAAATGTGGCCAGTGAGACTTAGGAGCTAAAATTATCATTTGAACTGTTTAAATAGCCACCTGTGCATATTGGCTACTGGCTACCATACTGCACAGCACAGTCTTAAAGGATGTGACATTTAAACCAGCGCTTATGAGAATTTATGGAGATAGGAAGTGCCAGGCATGGCCAAACAAAAAAAAACCCTAATTTTATATATATAGATAGATACATAGATAGATATAGATATTATTTTTATCAGAGGGCTGGGGAAATGGTTTAGCGGGTAAGAGTGCTTGCCAGTTAAGCATAAGCATGAACGGGCCTGAGACCACCATAGCGCGGTTGCTCAGCACACATGTAAAAAGCTGATGTGGCCATGCACACAGTTAATACCAGTCCTGCAGGGGCCGAGAACAGAGAATTACTGAGGTCCACTGATGGGAGTGGTGGGTGGGTGATGGCCGAGGTAGAGACTGTCTCAAAGAAATCTGGAAATACTCAGATGACAACAGAGGAGGGTATCTGATATTCCTGTCTGGCCTTTGTCCACACACATACATGCATATCCCACACACATGTCACACACACTGAACTGAACATTCTCTCTCTCTCTCTACACACACACACACACACACACAATCTAACAACTGGTAAAACTGAAAAGAAGAGTGAGCAGTGGGTTCAAGCAAAGGTTGAAAGACCCAAAAGCATGAAGAATATACAATTAAGTCCATATTCACTGGGAAGCATTTAAGGTTTTAAGCAGAATAAAAATATCAGCTGCTTGGTGTTTTGGAAAGATACCCATTGGGAAGTGTACAGAATGGAGGTGAAGGTGGCTTGGATTCCCTATTGCTGTGTAACAGGAGGCATTCCATTGTGGTTGTGTATTTTCTGGGTCAAATCTGACCATCTGAGGAATGCTCACCTCACCTAGCTCACTGCTGTCTGGTGCCTCAGCTTTGGTGACTGGGCTGGATGCTGGGGTCATGTGAAGAGTTCTTTCTCACATTGGGCTCCTAGGCTAGGATATGCAAAGGCTCAGTTCTGAGATTCATCGTAGCCGTGGCAAGGGCAGATAACCTGTTATATGACTTGACTTGGGCTTCACACAACTAAATTCCAAGAGTGGGACTGTGGAAATTCCAAGCGAAGCAAATGGAATCCCCTTGGCCTAACTGACCTGGCCTCCAAAGCCAGCCACCTCTGCTTCATTCTACTGCTCACAAATGACTTGCTGAGGGAGGCCAGGCAGATCGTAGCATGAGAGATAGCGGATCTTCAACTGGCAAACAATCTCCATGGGTCATGGTGTGGAAGAGACAGTGAAGGCTTCAGCCAAGAAAATGGACACAGGAGCACAAAACGGAAGGAAGTACTTGACAGAAGCACGAAGGTAGAACTCACAGTGATGGAGGTGGAGAATGAAGAAGAAAGAAGCCCAGATGGGTTTGAGCCTGAATCAATTTAAAAAACATGATCAGAAGCTGGGCGTGTGCATGCCTTTAATCCCAGCACTCGGGAGGCAGAGGTAGGAGGATTGCCGTGAGTTCAAGGCCACCCTGGAGACTACAGAGTGAATTCCAGGTCAGCCTGGGCTAGAATGAGACCCTACCTTGGAAAACAAAACAACAACAAAAAACCATGATCAGAAACCTTGGGATAGAAGTTGGTTTGGAAAGTGGGAAGAGAGAGTATGTTTCCTGTGAAAGTACTTATTTTGACAGCCTATGGGTCAGGCCTGAGACCATATCAAAGGAGTAGTGATGCAGGGATGTTGCTGTACAGAAAGGTCATGGTTAAAGTTGGAGGCAGATGTGCAAGTCATGAGTGAAGGAGATGGCTAAGGAAGAATTCGTGGCTAAAACTCAATAAACCTTGACCACCAAAGCTAGGACTACTGCGACTGAGACATAATTAGTGTTTGTAATGACAAGAAAGATTAGTCAGTGCTTGGACAGTGCTTTCAAGGACAAATGAGGGTCTCAGAATAGAGACCAGCATGACTGGCATAGTAAATATTTGGATTTGTTCATTTAATAGTTATCCCCAATCTTTCCCTAGGATTTTTCTTTTATCTTTTTATTTATTTCCATGCAGAGAAAGACTGAGGGAAAGAATATAAGTTACCAGGGCTTTTTGCATCTGGTTTTACATGGGTACTGGGGAATCGAATCCAGCCCATCAGGCTTTGCAAGCAAGCACCTTTAACCACTGAGCCATCTCTCCAGCCCATATTTTTCTTTTATCTAGAAGGCTAAAACTTTCCCAGACTCTCTTGCAGGTAGGGTTCAAGAAACCTGATTAGGCTGCTCTAATCAAGTACAGCGTACCAAATCTGGAAGGTAGAAATAAACAATTATGTGGCGAGCACTGTGCTTTTTGCTATTGTGACTAGTAATCACAGGGGACGAGTGTGGTACCTTCGTTTCTTCTATGATAACAGTAACAGAGATCTAAGTTCCAGCCCTGTGTTCATAGTGGTTGAGAATCAAGTTAGATACAGGTGACAGTAGAGGTGATATAACTATGAAGTTGACTGTGGTCACTCTTGCTTTCTGTGTACTAACCATTTTGTGACCCCACAGCTTTTGATTCCACTGGGGACAGCAAGTCACCCAGGTATGGCTTTGACGGCGACTCCTGAAAGTTCAACTGAAACCCTATATCTTCAGCCTCCCAGTACTTCTACAAGATACTGAATACCTAATGGTAGGCCTCTTTCTGTTTAAACTAAGCGGGGTAGATGCTATTCACTAATGACACAGCAAACTAGAAGACAAGTGAGGACCCTAAGGCAGGCCTGGGGAACTCTTAAGAAGTCACCCAAAAGAACCCTAAAAGCATTACAAGTGAGCAAGATTTCAGGGGGGTTCAGCAACGAACAGGCTCAGGAGAGGAATGCGAGCAAGTAAAGAGGGCAGGCCCTGGCATCCTGAAAGGGTAGAGCTAAATCAGAAGAATGTACAAGGTGAACAGGACAACCTGACACTAGTCATTAGAACCCAACTACAAAGGACATTGCTTCCTTAAGACCAAAAAGCCCAAGCAGGGCTGGAGAGATTGCTAAGTGGTTAAGGCACTTGCCTGCAAAACCTTAAGACCCGGGTTCCATTCCCTAGTACCCATGTAAAGCCAGATGCAGAAAGTGGTGCATGTATCTGAAGTTCATTTGCAGCAGCTACAGGGACTGGCACACCCATTCTCTCTCTCTCTCTCTCTCTCTTTCTGTCTCTGTCTCTCTCTCTCTCCCCCAGCCCCCGTCTATCTCTGCTTGCAAATAAATAAAAAAATAAATAAATTTTTAGCCAGGCATGGTGGCACACACCTTTAATACCAGCACTCAGGAGCCAGAGGTAGGAGGATCGCCATGAGTTCGAGGCCACCCTGGGACTGCATAGTGAATTCCAGATCAGTCTGAGCTACCTGGAAACTCTACCTGAAAACAAACAAACAAACAAAAAAGTTACCCCTGGAGCAACATTACCTATATTCAATGTCAAGAAAAAAAGGGGGGACCTTTAATAGATTTCTCCAACCCTCAATGCTACAGCTTCTTCATTTATACAACAGGCTTAGTGAGGTGAGAGGGTTCTATGAGATCCCAGGTCATTGTGATTGGCTTAGTGAGGTGGAAGGATGCTGTGACATCCCAGGTCATTGTGATTGGCTTAGTGAGGTGAGAGGATGCTGTGACATCCCAGGTCATTGTGACTGGCTTAGTGAGGTGAGAGGATGCTGTGAGAGCCCAGGTCATTGTGACTGGCTTAGTGAGGTGAGAGGATGCTGTGAGACCCCAGGTCATTGTGACTGGCTTAGTGAGGTGAGAGGATGCTGTGACATCCCAGGTCATTGTGATTGGCTTAGTGAGGTGGAAGGATGCTGTGAGATCCCAGGTCATTGTGACTGGCTTAGTGAGGTGAGAGGATGCTGTGAGATCCCAGGTCATTGTGACTGGCTTAGTGAGGTGAGAGGATGCTGTGAGACCCCAGGTCATTGTGACTGGCTTAGTGAGGTGGAAGGATGCTGTGAGACCCCAGGTCATTGTGACTGGCTTAGTGAGGTGGAAGGATGCTGTGAGATCCCAGGTCATTGTGACTGGCTTAGTGAGGTGAGAGGATGCTGTGAGACCCCAGGTCATTGTGACTGGCTTAGTGAGGTGGAAGGATGCTGTGAGACCCCAGGTCATTGTGACTGGCTTAGTGAGGTGAGAGGATGCTGTGAGACCCCAGGTCATTGTGACTGGCTTAGTGAGGTGAGAGGATGCTGTGAGACCCCAGGTCATTGTGACTGGCTTAGTGAGGTGAGAGGATGCTGTGACATCCCAGGTCATTGTGACTGGCTTAGTGAGGTGAGAGGATGCTGTGAGATCCCAGGTCATTGTGACTGGCTTAGTGAGGTGAGAGGATGCTGTGAGATCCCAGGTCATTGTGACTGGCTTAGTGAGGTGAGAGGATGCTGTGAGACCCCAGGTCATTGTGACTGGCTTAGTGAGGTGAGAGGATGCTGTGACATCCCAGGTCATTGTGACTGGCTTAGTGAGGTGAGAGGGTTCTATGAGATCCCAGGTCATTGTGACTGGCTTAGTGAGGTGAGAGGATGCTGTGACATCCCAGGTCATTGTGATTGGCTTAGTGAGGTGAGAGGATGCAGTGAGATCCCAGGTCATTGTGATTGGCTTAGTGAGGTGGAAGGATGCTGTGAGATCCCAGGTCATTGTGACTGGCTTAGTGAGGTGAGAGGATGCTGTGACATCCCAGGTCATTGTGACTGGCTTAGTGAGGTGAGAGGATGCTGTGACATCCCAGGTCATTGTGACTGGCTTAGTGAGGTGGAAGGATGCTGTGAGAGCCCAGGTCATTGTGATTGTCTAATTGAGGTGGAAGGATGCTGTGAGACCCCAGGTCATTGTGACTGGCTTAGTGAGGTGAGAGGATGCTGTGAGACCCCAGGTCATTGTGACTGGCTTAGTGAGGTGGAAGGATGCTGTGAGACCCCAGGTCATTGTGACTGGCTTAGTGAGGTGAGAGGATGCTGTGAGACCCCAGGTCATTGTGACTGGCTTAGTGAGGTGGAAGGATGCTGTGACTTCCCAGGTCATTGTGACTGGCTTAGTGAGGTGAGAGGATGCTGTGAGACCCCAGGTCATTGTGACTGGCTTAGTGAGGTGGAAGGATGCTGTGACATCCCAGGTCATTGTGACTGGCTTAGTGAGGTGAGAGGATGCTGTGAGATCCCAGGTCATTGTGACTGGCTTAGTGAGGTGGAAGGATGCTGTGAGATCCCAGGTCATTGTGACTGGCTTAGTGAGGTGGAAGGATGCTGTGAGACCCCAGGTCATTGTGACTGGCTTAGTGAGGTGAGAGGATGCTGTGAGATCCCAGGTCATTGTGACTGGCTTAGTGAGGTGGAAGGATGCTGTGAGATCCCAGGTCATTGTGATTGGCTTAGTGAGGTGGAAGGATGCTGTGAGATCCCAGGTCATTGTGATTGGCTTAGTGAGGTGGAAGGATGCTGTGAGATCCCAGGTCATTGTGACTGGCTTAGTGAGGTAAAAGGATGCTGTGACATCCCAGGTCATTTTGATTGGCTTAGTGAGGTGGAAGGATGCTGTGAGATCCCAGGTCATTGTGACTGGCTTAGTGAGGTAAACAGATGCTGTGACATCCCAAGTCATTGTGATTGGCTTAATGAGGTAAAAGGATGCTGTGACATCCCAGGTCATTGCGATTGGCATCAGCTTTGTGGCCCTTCAGTCGTGCAGTCACATAAGCACAGTAGGAATGAAAATTTCTATGTGGCCACCAAACAGATAATACCTCAAGTTAGAACAAGCCATGACCTCAGCAACACTGCTTCCTCCCTCCAGAGGGTCAGCTTCAGCCCCTCATCCAGGGACATTAGACTTGAGGGTTACAAATGAAGCACCCAGACTTTGCCCATGCATTTTATGAAAAAGGATGTTTTTCGTTAAATCTTTATTAGGCTCTCATGGCAAGTAATTTTTCTACATATAAATGCATGTTTTTATTTTATTGCTACATCCAGATCAAATTTCAAGAACTTTTAATGTTTGAAATTCTTGCTTAACATCAAAGAAAGGCTTAGCACTTTAATCTCTTTTCAGGGAACAAATGCCACCACAATTGGGGAATAGGACATGAAGAATCTTTCCTTGGTAAAGGTCTTTGGTTCCTTATTATTAGAAAAACACCATGCAGTTCTTCCACTGTGCTCAACGAAGTCAAGAAGCCACCCCACTTCTTTGAGCTTCAGATTATCCATTTAAGATAACTTCCAGTATCCTCCCAGCCCCCAGTATCTTTTCCATGATCCTAACTCTGACATGTGGCTTCTCCCCAAACTCGCTTTCACTGAACACTAGACTACAAACGCTCCCAGGGAAGGGAGTGGGTTATTCTCTATCTCAGGATTTCCCCCATCTGGCACTGTTCCCACCTGGGCACCCCTGCTCTGCACCCAATGAGGACTGGGTTCTTTGTGTCTGAGTTGTGTACTTTGAGCTTATACAGGCTCTTGCTTTGACCTTTAGTTTGTGAATTTCTCTGACATCAAATGGTACTGGGCATAGGGTCAATTTGATACATGAATATCAGTGTCTGAATGACATAGGAAAAGACATGCACAATAAAGGAACGTTGCTACTTTCTTTTCCCAAGATATATCTTTTCTAAGGGGGTCTTGTCAGTGCCTGTATTGGGGGGCAGCACTTTTTACATTTTACATGTTCAAGAAAAGCATGTTTATGGGAGACCTATGCCCAGACCCCAGGTGCTGGGATTCAAGGCGCATACCACCACACTTGATATCTTTACATAGGTGTTAGGGATCAAACTCAAATCTTCATGATCCAGGCACAAGCACTTATCTACTAAGCTCTTTATCCTCTCAATCCTTCCTCTATTTTTATTTTAGCTTTTATTCTAACCTGTCATTACATCTTATTTTTTCCCCTTTTCAAGTGCAGATTTACTCTTTCTGTACTAATACTAATACTAATACTAGTTCCCCATCAAGAAGCATCACCATCTCACATCTAAATGACTGATCTGCATCTATCCTTCCAGGCTCTCTCCTTGTCAGCCTTCCTGAGGAAGAAGCTTTCAAATATATAATTGATTTTACATGGTTGACCTGCTCCAGAGCCCACAATAAATTCCTATTATATACAGTATGGATCCCCTTGATTTCTCTAAAATTTGTGCCCACCTTATCTAGATTCCAGCTTCTATACCCCAGTCCTGATCCTATATGGAGTGGGGGGGGAGCAGGAAATCAGAAAAATTTGGCAATAGTGAAAAGTTTCTGAATGTTCAACAACCAAAAATTAATTCAAAATCAAATGCGTGATAAATATGTGGTTCTGGCAGTGCTAGACCGTGTTGCTTCACATGACTTCACTGCAGTCTTGATTGTGAACATACAACATGTACACTTTACACTGAACATGCCTCTGTGGCAAGCAACACCAATGGACCCTGCCTGAAACTCCTGCCTTCAGAGTTGAGACTACTGTGTGTTATGAACTAATGTAAGCACCAGAGTTTTCTGCTGTATAGAAACATAATGGTTTAATGGTGGAAAACAAATACTCAATGCTTACCTTCTGTAATTCTATAGCATGTAAGTATCAAATTAATATACCTTTGGATTGGTTTGTGTTAACATGTTTGATTATAAAAATTACTGTTTGAGAGGGTGCAATCATGGCTTGGTGGGGAAGAGGCCATTCAAGCATGAGGGCCCGACGTGCCCGGAGTTTAATTCCTCGGTACCCACATGGACATCTGGGCACGGCCATGCATGCCTGTAAACCCAAGCCTGTGGGGAGTACATGAAGAACAATAGAAAAAAAATAGCTTTTTATAGGCTCTGTCCAGGGACAGAGGCCCAAGGAGATGCCACCTTATCTGCCCTGGCAGGAAAAGAACCTGTATCTGACCCGGTCTCATGAACAATGGCTGCAAGCAACAGTCAGCGGTGCTTCCTGCTTCTGCGAGCTTTTCTGGGTTTAGCACCCCTGTGGTCTGGCCCCTCCTGAGTCAGCCTCTTGAGTCCATCAACCAATCAGGTCACTCCCTTACAAACCTGAATCTGATGACAAGGCTCATCCGAATTGGACGTTTAATCCATAACCTGGCCTGGTGTGTGACTCTCTCTTCATTCCCCTGGGCCCTGACTCTCCTGGTCCTTGCTGTGGTAAGCTCTCCCTGGGTAGGAAGGGGAGGATTTCTTTTTGCCTTGGAGTTTTCCTGCTTGCTTCCTACATGTGTTTTGTCCTTGGATGTTTGCCTGTTTTGTTACCTGTGTGATCTCCCTTTAAACTTTGAGTCCTTTGCTATCGCTTAATCCTCTCTGACTCCCCATGTGAGGGGGATCTTTTGGCTTGGATCTCACACTTCATTCGTGTGTGGTGTGTGTGTGTGTGTGTGTGTGCATGCACGTGCAAATGTGAGGGAGATATTCTCCATCTCTGCTTCCCTTTTCCAGCTGAAATATAAGGACAATTTTCTTCGGCTTGAGCTTCCCTTCTAGTCTTCCCTCTGGATCCTAACTCTCCCTAAAATAAACCTTATAATTTGTAATTTACCCTTCTCTGAGTCCACAGTTTCAAGTTTTTGCTAACTTAGAAAAAGGGCCCATAAGCTAGTATCCACAGGCCTGGGAACTCCTGCATCTTTATGGCATTTAATCTTTCCCCGGACCTAAAATCCTACATCACAAAACCGGGAGAGTCACTGGGGTTCACTGGTCATTCTGACCAAGACCAGCAGCTCAGGGTTCAATGAGAGACTCAGTCTCAGGGAAGTACATGGACAAGTCATAGAAGAAGATGCCTAATGTTCTCCTCTGGCCTGTGAGCACACACCGCCGTGTGCACATACCACATATATACACACCCATGTGCACATACTACATATATACTACACATACCCCCACATGTGCACATACCACATATACACTACACACACACACCCATGTGCACATACCACATATACACACACCCATGTGCACATACTACATATACACTACACACACACCCACATGTGCACATACCACATATACACTACACACACACACCCATGTGCACATACCACATATACACTACACACACCCCCATGTGCACATACCACATATACACTACACACACGCACCCATGTGCACATACCACATATACACTACACACACCCCCATGTGCACATACCACATATACATTACACACACAGACCCATGTGCACATACTACATATATACTACACACACCCCCATGGGCACATACCACATATACATTACACACACACAAAAGTTGCTATTTGAGTTGCTGTCTTAAATTTCATTTAAAAAATCATTTATGAGCTGGAGATCGCTTAGCAGTTAAGGCACTTGCCTGTGAAGCCTAAGGACCCAGGTTTGATTCCCCAGTACCCACATAAACCAAATGTACAAGGTGGTGCATGCTTCTGGAGTTTGTGTGTGTGTGTGTGTGTGTGTGTGTTATTGTTGTTGTTGTTGTTGATGTTGTTGTTTTGCAGTAGCAGGATGCCCTGCTGTGTCCATTTTCTCTATCTGCCTCTCTTTCTCCCGCTCTCTCTCTCTCAAATAAATAAATATTATTTTTTAAATAATTCAATGAGTCTGGAATTAGGACAGAATTTCCAAGAATTTCTGAGATGACCCTAAACATACTTCTGCCATTTTGTGCTCCGTATCTATATGAAGCAGCATTCTTTTTTTTCCAATTTTTTATTAACAACTTCCATGATTATAAAATATACCCCATGATAATACCCTCCCTACCCCCACTTTCCCCTTTGAAACTCCATTCTCCATCATACCCCCTCCCCATCTCAATCACTCTCTTTTAATTTTGATGTCATGATCATTTCCTCCTCTTATGATGGTCTTGTGTAGGTAGTGTCAGGCACCTTGAAGCCATGGATATCCAGGGCATTTTGTGTCTGGAGGGAGCATATTGTATGGAGTCCTACCCTTCCTTTGGTTCTTACATTCTTTCAGCCACCTCTTCCGCATTAGACCCTGAGCCTTGGAAGGTGTGATAGAGATATTACAGTACTGAGCACTGAAGCAGCACTCTTAATATTGATAATTATAAAATAAAAATCTCAACCAACTCTGAAAATTAAGATTCATTGTGTACTTCAGTATCAAATAATAGACAATAGCTGGGCATGGTGGCACACTCCCTTAATCCCAGGATTGCTGCAAGTTCAAGACCATCTTAGAACTACAGAGAGTTCCAGGTCAGCCTGGGCTAGAGCAAGACCCTAAATCAAAAAAAAAAATGGACTGGCAAGATTGCTTAGTGGTTAAGGTGCTTGCCTGTCAAGCCTAAGGACCCAGGTCCTCTTTCCCAGTACCCAGGTAAGCCAGATAAACAAGGTGGCGCATGCATCTGGAGTTCATTTGCAGTGGCCGTTCCTGGTGCACCCATTCTCTATCTGCCTCTTTCGCCCTCTCAAATAAATAAAATATTTTTAGATTTTTTTTTAATTAGAAAACAAAAACTAGACGCCAAGAAAGATTTTACTCTTCATGTAAAACATGAGCACACATCTATTGCAGTGTGCAAATTTGTTTTCATCTTTAATAAATAGTAAAATTGCATGTATAGTAAAGAACTTTTAAAGTAAATTTTATGATTTAATGCCAGCAAGTGTTTGATTGTATACCTACTTTACATATGTGGGGACAGCCTAGGAACTTTCTCATGTGACAAAAGGTTGTGCATGGAAAACAGGCCCTGGCGTAGAGGAGCAACTCAAGGCCCCCAAACATCTTGATTGGTCAGTTCCTTGGTGAAAGGGAGCCCCCCAGTCCTCCTCAGTCTCTTGTGCCCTCCAGCTCCTTCCTTTCCAGCCAGATCGAAACTCCCCAAGTTCCTCCAAACCCCAGCTCCTTCCTTCCGTATGTGTGTGCCCTGTGGCACCAAGCACTCTCCACACAGATGGCATTGGCATCCAGTTCATTCCACCTCCCCAAACACTGGGCATTTATTGAGCATCCATGAAGTTCTCAGCCTAAGGACCCGTGTGACAAAGCACGCAAAAGCTATTTCCTGTCTCCATCAAAGGATGATTTCGAATTTGAAGAGATGAAGAATCTTTAGTAGGACCTATTACATACTGATCCCATCGGGAAGTTTGAACTCAAAGTGAATTCAAAGTCTTCAGCTGAGGAAAATTCCAAGGGAATACTCTAGTCCGCCACAGGTTTCCCAGCATGACAGTTGCTGGCCACTGAACCTTCCAGACCCGTGGAAGTGAAGAGCCTCTATGTCAGACTCAGGCATTAGGTCATCTATGATATGACCTTCAGGTTAAACAACGGGCCACCACAAATCCTCAACCACGGATTGGAATCCTCTCCACCCACCACCACCAAACACCACCTTGAAAAAAAAAAAAACTTCCGTTTGAAGAAGCAAAGTTTGATCCCCTCGCACGTGCATGTTCAGAGCTGAGAACAATAGCAGCGTTCTGTGCAGCAGGACTTCAAAAGGCCCGGGAGGGACTTCTCTGAAAATGCTCCTTGTAGATGACTGAGGCAGTGCGCGCGGGCATCCTCCCGAGGCTCCTGCCCATTAGCTAAGGGAAATCCTCCCCCTCTTCCCTCCCAGATTCTTAACTAAAGTAAAAACTGGTCCTGTACTACCCAGGCAGATGCAGGCAACTGGATGGTTAAGCCTTGGCAGGAAGGGGGCAAATCCATTAGGTTAAGCAATACTGCTATTAAAAAAAAAAAAAAAGTCATTGAGTTAAGAATTTGTTGAGATGACCTAAATAATACAGAGATTTAAAAAAAAAAATCAGGGGCGTGGTGGCGCACGCCGTTAATCCCAGCACTCGGGAGGCAGAGGTAGGAGGATAGCCATGAGTTCGAAGCCACCCTGAGAGTACATAGTGAATTCCAGGTCAGCCTGGGCTAGAGCGAAACCCTACCTCGAAAAACAAAAACAAAAAAAAAAAAATTTTTTTTAAATCAGCTAGGGAAAGGTGAATGAATGTCTGGTTGGGTTTAATGCCCGAGGCAAGGATCCCAGTAGTTGCAAGAAAAAGCCCTAGGCAGATCTAGTAGCAACACCGTAGGTGAGCGAACCTCTCCGCTCTTCAGGCAAGTCCGCCCCTTGCGCAAGGACCTCTGTGAGTTCACCTTCGCGCCTCTGCCCGCAGATTGCCCCGGGGCGCTGCCCGCCCACCCGCCTCCCGTAAACCTGAGATGCAAAACTTCGCAGCCTGGGAACCCCGCTGCTTGGAGATGCTGGGATTGCTGTAGTGCCCGGGCCCCGTGGCCTCTAAAAGGTTGGGATTCAACCTCCCCACCCCACCCCACCCCACCCCCGCCGCCGCGAAAGTTTGCTCCCAAATCGCTTCTGCTCCCCTCCCACCACCACCCACCCACCTCTGCTCCCAGGCGGGAGGACCGCGTAGGAGTTCCGAGGTCCGCCGTGCACAAACACACCCACCGACAAAAGAAAGCCCATTAAATCTTCCCTCCTGTGAACTCGCCCCAGCGGATTCCTCTTTGAACCGACCCCCGCCCTGGCAGCCCCCGAGCCGTCGGGGCGCGCCGGCCGGCCCTCGCGGGCTCGCGGCCTCCCTCCCGGCTGCGCCCTCGCGCGCCGCGCACCGTCTTTGATGTCTCTCTGCATTACGGCCGGGCAGGCGCGCGCTCTTCCCCTCCCGCGCAGGGCTTTGTGTAACAGACTGACATTTGGCCTTGATACCTGCATCTCTTGGTGATTGCAACAAATTTCTAAAATAAATATTGTGCTTTGATCTCTCGGCATTGCATTTTTAATGGACGCTCCAAACATTACTTCATTAGGAAGTTTTTGGGGGAGGGGCAGGTTGGGGGAGGTTGTTGGTGGTATTTTACTGGCGCTCCGGACGAATGGGGATAAGGTTAATTAAGCAACAGTTCCGCAAAGTCTCTCTCCAAACTTCTGCTGGGGACTTGGAGGGCTTCAATCCCGGCGATTCCAAACAAATGCCCAAGAGATCACTGTGAAATACTCCAGCACTCTTCGACTGACTTGGCACATACCCACTCTTTCGAGGCCACAACTACCCCACAGAGGGAAACAGAGGCGCAACTTGTTTGCCTTGCATCTACCCGGGCAAGGTGGGAGATACCTGGCTTCGGAATTTGAAAGCCAAGCCACTTCTCTCTTTCGCCCTGCTGGCCACTAATGGAGTGTTAATTGGTTAATGGATGTATCCTGGAGGAAAAGTTAACTCCTTTACCTATGGAGATATAAATTGACTCCTTGCCTCTTAAGTAAAATAGCCACAAATTCAACAAAAGGGGGTGCTTCCAGTTTTCTAAACCCAGCCTGGTCTGCTTGGGGAACGGGATGTGGGGGGGGGGGGTGGAAAAGCTCCAAGGAGCTGGAGAGGTAATGAGGAACCAGACTGCTTCCTAGGGTGCAGGCGTGCCCCGGACACAGACACAGTTCTCTGGTATCCTATTTGCATGCGTGGAATGTCTCCTTTGGATCCCAGATTTCCCCAGGACTCGATCCTTGCACCAGGCGCGAGAAGGAGCAGGTCTGCCAGGCCACAGGGCCACCACTAAGCTCTCTCCCCTTCCCTCTTCGAACACGCTTTGAGCCAGACTGCATGGGCTGAACTGTGAAGTGACTGGTTACCGTTCCACGAGTGACACCTTAGCTGGTTAGTGTGGGTAGTGAGGCAGGTCGTTCATACTGGGACTGAGTGAGGCCTGTTAGCCATAGCTAGTTTTGCTGGCAAGCCTTGGGCTGTTAGGAGACTATGGGCCTCCTAAATGCCGTAGGGTCACGACTCTTGTTGGACTTGTAAAGTGCACCTGTAAAACAGCTCAGCCTCAGGAGTTGGTCTAACCTGTAGCGCTGAGTTGAGAATTGGATCACCTGGTCCTGGAACGTGATGTCCAGATAGCGCTGCGGTCCCTCTGTGGTGCAGAATGCACTGGGCACCAATGAGGGGATGATGTCCTCAGAGGTCGAAGGCCCTGTAGACAGGCTAGAAAAGCATCGCGCCTTGCGGCGCTGAGATGGGGCGCACTAGGCTCCGCAGCCAGGAGAACCACCCCTGCAAGCCCCCAGGCCATTATGGCGCCCAGCGTCCGACAGCGCGGTCCGCCCAGCCACCCGCCGTCCTCCCGCCACGGCTCTCCACTCCCCGCGCTCCTAGGGCGGGAGGACGGCGGCGTGGAGGGCCAAAGACTTTGGGTGGGGGGAGGGCACACCCTGGAGAATGACTCGGGTGTCTGCGACAAAGCACGCTCCGAGCCTGATGATGAACTATTTTCTTTCCAAAGATGACAGGAACAAGAGTTTGTATTGACTTTCCTTTCCCCTCCGGGGACCTCCTTCCTATGATTTGTGGGTTTTATTTTTTTTTTTTTTTGAACCACAAGGGAAAAAAGGGGGAGGGGGAGAGAGAAAAAGGGAAGAGAAGATCTCTTGCCTGCGCCTCACTTTTCCCAAGCAGCTGTGACAGCGCCCACTTGCTGGAGCTTAGACCGGTCACTAGCATTGCCAGGGCCTCTCGTGAGGCCCGGCGAGTGGGACGAGGGCGCTGCCCCGCCTCGCTCCTCATACAGGGCAGCTCGCTTGCTTGGGAAGAAAGGGGCGGTACCCTACAAATCCCCTCACCGCCCCCCCCCCACACACACACCGCCTTGAGTGTACATTACAGGTTGTTCTGGGGTCCTGCCAAGTTCAGCTCTGGGAGCAAGTGTCCGCATGGGTGTTTTGCCCGGGTTCACTCTGTAAAAGTTATAGCCCGAGGAAAACTTCCAGGTCTCCAGCAGGAACCTCGCAGACCCGGCGGCCCCCGCAGTGCGCGCGCCACCCACTGTCTCCCTGGGCGGCCGCCTGGTCCCGCCCCGGGTCACAGCCCTGCCAGGGGGGGCTCCACCGCGGCTGCCGGTGGGACACGCGGCCGACACGGTGCGGTGGGTCCCACGCCCCGCCCCCTGGAGCCTGCTCGCTCGCTTGTCATCCGTGGAGTGCGCGGGGGAATGCGTGTGCAGGGCGAGTGTAGAGTAAGTACGGGAGGAGAGAGTTACCCTCATCCCGGTCTCAAAGTACCGCACTTGAAAGCTGAAAGCAGATTTTTTTTTCCCCCTAAGAGATAACAAAGACACTTTGTCACTTTGGGCGCTGCCTTGGTGCAAATCTTTAATTGCAAGTGGGGGGCGGGGAGATCGAGTGTCTCGAGCAACCCAAGCGCGAGTCTCCAGGCGGCAAGGCCCCCTTTGATCAGGAAAATCCAATTATTTGTGTATATACATTTCCCACATAGTGATTACTTCATTAATTGTCCCGCCTTTATCTCCTCCCTTCCCATCCCCCCTAATAATCAGTTCTTTTATCCAGACCAACAAACACACCATAGGAGCTTTGTGGATTCAAAGGATTTGCTTTCGCTTCTGAAAGGGCCGCTATTCTTTGATGATTGGGTAGCGGCAAACTTCAAAGCCATAAATCTTTCCTCTGACTGGCTGGCGGCCCAGCAAAGTCCTTATCAAATTCTTGGAGGTGATCCTGAAGCGCTCAGACCGCGCGCGCGCGCGGGGCGAGAGAGCCGGGCACGGGCGGGGCGGACCCGGAGGCACGCTGGGCGGCCGCTCGTCCTCGCCTTCGGACGTCCATGCCTGGGCTGCAGGATCCCGCTCCGCAGCCTGCGGCCTCCAAGCCCTAGCCATGGCCGCTGTGGCTGTCCTCCGGAACGACTCGCTGCAGGCCTTTCTCCAGGTCAGGGCCGGGCCGGGCCAGGCCGGGTCAGGAGGGGCCCGGGGCAGGTGGGAAGGGACCTCTCCAGGTATTCGGGGCATCTTGAATCTTCAAAGGACCCACCACTACCATCACTACCATTGAGTGAGGCTGCCCGAGGCGTGTCCACGCCAACTTCACACCTAACCTGGTGTGTTTGGCCCAGGGGAGAATATGGCCTTTAGGGAAGGGACGCGTGAATCTTGGGGTTCGGAAGTGCAAGGGTGGCAGGGAAATTGCTGAATCCTCTCTTCTGGGTCCTGCTGCAGATTTCAGCCTGGGGGGGGGGGTGCGAAGAGGGGCGCTGGGGCAGCGGCGGAAGAGATCTTAAAACCTGTGAGGACGGGCCGTGGGAGTTTCTAGGCTCTTACAGCCTGCGAAGTCCGGGGCGGCCCCGTCGGAGCCCTCAGCCTCCCCGACTGCGCCTTCCTTAAAGGCTGGGTGGAGTCTGTTTATACCAAGTAGTTTGGCAGGCAGCGCTCACCCGCTCCCGGTGCAGGTAGCGCAGGCACCAAAAGTTTTTTTTTTTTTTTCCGGGAGCCGTAGCTGCGCGCGTGGGGTGCGGTGGCGGGGGAGGACCAGGGGGCGGAGGAGGGGAGGAGGTATAATAGCCGGCGTGGGGGCGGCGGGCCGGCCGGGAGTCCGCGCTGGGAGAGCTAACCTTTTGTCTATTCTCCGCCCTCTCTCCCTCCCTCCGTCCCTCCCTCGCCGCCGCCGCCGCCGCCCATGCAGGACCGCACCCCCAGCGCCTCCCCGGACCTGGGCAAGCACTCGCCCCTGGCGCTGCTGGCCGCCACCTGTAGCCGGATCGGTCAGCCCGGCGCGGCGACGACGGTGGCGCCGGACTTTCTGCAGGTACCCTACGACCCGGCGCTGGGCTCTCCCTCCAGGCTTTTCCACCCGTGGACCGCCGACATGCCCGCGCACTCGCCGGGCGCGCTGCCGCCCCCGCACCCCAGCCTGGGGCTGACGCCGCAGAAGACGCACCTGCAGCCGTCCTTCGGGGCGGCGCACGAACTCCCGCTCACACCCCCCGCCGACCCCTCTTACCCCTACGAGTTCTCGCCGGTCAAGATGCTGCCCTCGACCATGGCCGCCCTGCCCGCCAGCTGCGCGCCCGCCTACGTGCCCTACGCCGCCGCGCAGGCCGCGCTGCCGCCGGGCTACTCCAACCTGCTGCCCCCGCCGCCCCCGCCGCCTCCGCCGCCCACCTGCCGCCAGCTGTCCCCCACCCCGGCCCCCGACGACCTCCCGTGGTGGAGCATCCCACAGTCGGGGCCCTCGGGGCCCGGGGGCTCCGGGGTGGCGGGCAGCAGTCTCTCCAGCGCCTGTGCCGGAGGTCCCCACGCGGCCCGCTTCCCCGCCGCCGCGGCCGCCGCAGCCGCCGCCGCCGCCGCCCTGCAGCGGGGCCTGGTGCTGGGACCGTCGGACTTCGCGCAGTACCAGAGCCAGATCGCCGCGCTGCTGCACACCAAGGCCCCCCTGGCGGCCACGGCCAGGAGGTGCCGCCGCTGCCGCTGTCCCAACTGCCAGGTTGCGGGCGGCGCCCCCGAGGCGGAGCCGGGCAAAAAGAAGCAACACGTGTGCCACGTGCCCGGCTGCGGCAAGGTGTACGGCAAGACGTCGCACCTGAAGGCGCACCTGCGCTGGCACACGGGCGAGCGGCCCTTCGTGTGCAACTGGCTCTTCTGCGGCAAGAGCTTCACGCGCTCCGACGAGCTGCAGCGGCACCTGCGGACTCACACGGGCGAGAAGCGCTTCGCGTGCCCCGAGTGCGGCAAGCGCTTCATGCGCAGCGACCACCTCGCCAAGCATGTCAAGACGCACCAGAATAAGAAGCTCAAAGTCGCCGAGGCCGGGGTTAAGCGGGAAAACCTACGGGACCTATGAGCGAGCCCGCCTTCTCACTCCGGGGCTGAAGAAAGACCCTCCTTCCAAGTCCCTCTGCTGGAGGGTCCTGGGGCTTGTCACCCCTGGACAGCTGACCTGAGCTAACTTAACAGGACAAGCTTTTCCCGCTGTCTGCCTCCAGAGTGAAGCCAGACTGCCTGGCCCTAGGACAAGAGGGGAGGCCGGGCGTGGAGCTGGGTCATGGTCTAGAACCTCGAAGTCCCCTTCTCTCCCCAGGACGGTTCCTAAGTCCAAGCCGTCGCCACGGTCTGGAAGAACCGCATTTTGGGGATTCCACCCTGGCCTGGCCTTGCTTGTGATAGACTGCAGAAGGAACGTGGAAAGACCTTGGGAGATTTAAAACACGGCTTGAGAGTTTTCCGCTAGGCCCGGTTCGGGCTCTGTACAGGTTATTTAATAATAGCTTTGTTAAAGAATAATTATAACATGAATAAATGTTTCTTTTGTCCTCAGCACCACGCAGAGCTATAGCATGATATGTCTCTGTAACGCGATCAGCAGTTGCCTCGTGCAAATAAATACCTTAACTTCAGGGTCACCCCCTGGGAAGACCCTGCAGAGCTGGTTTCATTTGATCTTTTATCTTCAGGGGGCTTCATTGGAAATTCGATGGTTTCTGTGGGCTGCCTGTGTCTCGGGCTTCTTTGGTTTATAAAGTTCTGGGCAAATGTTGGGTGCGCAGGTAGTTTTCTGGTAAAGAGGTGAGGACTAGATTTTCCAGTCCCAGCGTAAGGTCAACCTTGGGTGACTTTCACAAATTTGCGGCCTGCTACATAGAACGTGCTCCTTTCCTGTGGGACTGCTCCTTTGCCATGGGGTTGGTTTCCGCGTGTTGGTGCTCAAGTCAGGGGGTGCTTTCTCCCCTGAGACCTGCTTCCTGGTGAGACAGAAACTGGAGGGTCTCACGTAGTTGGTCGTTGTCCTGAGAGAGCCCAGATGATAACTTCGCAGGTGTCACTCGTGTATTTCAGCCATGTCTTCATGTATACGTTGTTTGTTTTCTTCTTAACAAGCTTTGTTTCGCGGTAATCATGTAGGGATTTCTGCCGAGGCCAGGAGGTTTCATTCATCATGTGGCATGGAATTATTTTGTTTTCAAGTCACTGGACAGATGTGAAAACAGGACTTTTTTAAAATAAGACGTAGGTTTCTCATCTTTCTCTAAAAATTTAAAGTTTGCACATGCTTCTTTCAAGTGTTTCAACTCCTTGGCGTTTTGTAATACTTGAATTTTTAAACAGAAAACATAAACCTTATTGAGCAATTAAAACTTTTTTATTTAAAATTAGCAAAACTCCAGACAAATTAAAATTTGTTAATATCTTAAACTAGTATCATGGTGGCCAACTTAAGTGAACAATCTTTTCACATATAGGTAGATAATATTTCACAGCTTACAAGTTACCTTTTGTTTGGAGCCAGACTAATGGATAAATTCTTACAAAGCTATACAAGTAGTTCTTAAACCTTATGCTAAGTAAAACACAAACAACATGATTGAGATGAAAATTACCTTTATAACCCTAAGAAGTAGCATTTCACCGTGTAATATGGAGCAAGATGGCAAATGAATGTCAGATTCTTTGGGGAAGTATGCCTGCAGCCATTTAATGTCTTTAGACATTTTGGAACTATTCAATAACAAATTAGAGTGCCAGTCATCTTGATTCTTCACATGGGAAAAGTAGTTGGAGCTAAATTGTCAAGGGTGTGGCAGTTTTGTAAGCAATGCAAATTAAAACCATTGATCTACATCTAAGTGTATACTCTTAATCTCAATCAATTATAATTATCAATCTAATCTTAATTTAGATCAAATACACATTTACATGGATAAATAGAAGAGTAACAGCAATTTCAATTTCCATTCAAGTGACAGAAATTCTCACACCTGAACCATGCTCTGAGATCAAGTTTAGATCAAGAAAGGTTTCTTGGCAGACGATGGGGAAAGATTCCTTATTCAAAAGCAAAGGGACCAAAGGCTTTGAAGTTGATTATGTGAGAGAAGAATGGCTTTGGCAGAAAAAGGAAAGTGGCAATTTTGAGAGGAGTTTCTGATTATTGACAGCTGTGATCATTTATTTGGTATTCAGATAGATGACATGAAGAAAAATTTCAGGGGTAATAACAGATTTATAATTAAAATAGATGAGGTATTCATGATAGTTTTCTTAACTCTAGTTAAGAGATAACTTTGTAACTAACTAAAAACTAGATCAATTATATGTAATTTACCAAAATAAGCTATATATAATTTTTAAGGTAGAACAAACCTATTTGATGGCAAAATTTTTTGGTGATTGCATTAATTGAATTTGCCAACTTGGAAAGTAGGTTTTCTTGTTGTTAACTTGATACAGTTAACAGTTGTACATTTCACCACTGCAAATCTGTGTCCCAAGTATTTTAGAAAAATTCAATGCCATTATTCAAATGGAAGACAAGAAGCCCAGAGTAATGGTGATATTATTATCCAAATGTGGGAAGACATTTCGTGTGGATACAGAAACAATAAGCTAAGAAATACAATGCAGAAATGTGTTCAAGTTTATCAGGTGTTAAAATTTGAACTAGTGCTGTATGCTTTGTACCATTTTAGGATATTTCAAATGCACTAGTGTGCAAGAATAATATGCATAATGTAGGCCTTGTAACATAAAATTGAATGATATTTAAATGAAAAGTTAAACAAATTACTGCTAAATGTAAACTATTTTTTTTAGTTAGAGTTCACCAATACCAAACAAGTTTCATCCATCAACTTTACCCAAAGCTTTACCTAAAGACCACAGCACACAATTATAAAAACTCAAATATGTCAATGATTGCCTCAAATGTCACTAGGCTGTTTATAATTGTTTAAGCAACTGTTTGGTTACAAAATGCAAATATGTATTTTATTTTAGAATATTCTAAAGTTATTGATATTTTATTTTAAATCATACGCTTAATGGATAGATATTTTGGTCAAAAACTTGGGAACAGAGAAAGTGAGTTATCCATAAATTAGCTAATTTGGAATTGTGTTTCTAAACTTAATACTGTAGTCTCTGCTTTTCTCAAGGGAAAAATTGTGAAGATACACCCTTAGCTAATCATTCTTTTTTAATAGTTCTTGTAACAAAAGGACATTATGCAATACAATAGGAGTATTAACCTTCATGTTAATCTTTTCTATTTTGCTAGATTTAAACTTATAACTGTTACATATATTGTTTTAACTTATTTTGTCTTAGCTCTGACAAATAAGGCATGTTAATTTAAAAAAATCTTGTTCTCCAAGCTTCCTGCAAAAACCTATTTTAATGATATTCAAAAGAGGGCAGTTTTTGTGCTATGTTCTATTCTAGGAACTTAGGTTTTAGAATAATCAGTTTAAAGCAGAATCTTTGGTATTCTCCATTTACTTTGTTTTGCTAAGAGATTTTCTTGAGTTGTTGACAGCAGTCTCAATAAGTTGACACCCATGTAAGCATCTGTAAGGATGACTCTTATGTAACATTGCAATCCATTTTTACTTGCTTTAGCTTATTACATTATATAATGAAGTAAATGGTCTATGTTAAAGAATCAGATTTAAACTTCAAGCTTTGATTTATAGTAAATGTAACTAGTTAGCTATTGTCCCCATTGTAATATCCTCACTTTCCTCTGGCTTGCTTGATAGAGGAGGAACACTTTTTTTTTTTCTTTTTTAATTTTTCGAGGTAGGGTCTCACACTAGCTCAGGCTGACCTGGAACTCACTCTGTAGCTCAAAGTTGGCCTCAAACTCACAGTGATCCTTGTACCTCAGCCTCCTCAGTGCTGGAATTACAGGCATGTAAGAGACCCAGGGCAGCTTTGAAATGCAATGTGCTGGTGACATGGTGGCACATGCCTATACTCTGAGGCTACGGCAGGAGACTGCTGAGAATAGTTCAAGGCTAGTTTGGGATACATAGTGAGTTTGAGGCCAGCCCAGGTTCTCAAGCAGATCCTGTTGCAAAAGCACACAGAGAAGGAGAGGAGGGGTATGTGTGTGTCATAGTTTGATAAAGTAGAAGAAAATAAGGAAGAAATCTAGGTAGATGCATGTGGCTAATGAAAAGGACATGTCTCATTATTGGAGCACTATAATGGTAATCTGGTTGTGGCATTCAATATTTGTATTTTCAATTTTTTTATGTTAGTAAGGCTCCATAAATATCTTGATGTAAGTTGTTCCTCCCTTGATTGTTTTTAAAGAAGCTGGTATGTTCCTAGGTACCTGTAGTGTTTCAACTGAATTTATGGACATTGTAAAATAACTTACATCATGTCCCTAACTATCATGAATAAGTGATATTTGTTCAACAAAGATACAGTCAAATAGTTTTGGACCATCACAGTTTTATCCTTTCAGCTGTTTTGTTACAACTTATTATGTGAAGATTTACACATGTATAATGTAATTTCAGCTGACATTTTAATTCCCTTTCTAGACTATCTGCTTCCATGTCTTTAGTAAGTCTCTAAAATGTAAGTCTCAGTGGGATGATTGACACTTATTTCATAATCTGGTCCATGCATGTGAACTTCAGGAGTTTTTGCATAACACACAATAAACTATATTACATTTTGGTTTTCTGTACAGCACCAAAATTCAGTATAGGGAAAATATTCAGTACTTAGCTTGACCAAAAAAGGAAAATCTAGTTTCACTTGCCAGAAAGTTGATTCAATGCTATGAGGATTGAATCTGCACATTATGATATGTGCTTGCTTCATTTTAAAATTACTCTATTTTTTTACTTGTCAAATTTCTGGCATCAAAAATACATGATTTTTTTAAAGTCTAATATGTGGATATCTCCATATCATCTGAATTTTTTAAACATAAAGTTGAGCCATGCAGACAGGCATTCAGATGTTAATGAGTGTGTGTTCAGTGCTATCTAAAGCACAAATGGAAAATGTCTAGCCTTCGCCTTCATTCAATCCAGTTTGCAAGGCAAATAAATATCAGGCCTAACTCCTCATTCATGCTTATGGTCAGAGAAATGTGCTCTAATTTTGAAAGTACTGGGAGACAGAGTCTTAACCACTATAAAAGACACTGTGAAGATCATTTTTCTTATGTGTGAGTTTTATTCTTATTGTCTGTGCCCTGCTTTTTCCATTCTGTGTCTTATAGATGACAAATTTCTATATATCCCAGTTCATTCCTGGCATGAAAAGTTTTATCCTATGTTTCTTTTCTTAAAATACTTATGCCCACTACTGATTTGGCTCCCTATACCACAGAACCCAAAAGTCTTATAGTCTATAGTTATTTTAAACCTTTATTGTGTTTCTTTTCTCAGTAATGGAAATTTAGCCCAGGGCCTCATGTAGCTTGGCAAGTGCTCTATCACTGACGTCTACACTAAATCCTGGCCCTGAACTTTCAATCTTCCTGCCTCAGCTTCCTAAATAGCTTGCTTATAGGCATGTGTGGCCATGTTCAGAAAAACCTGTTTTATTCTTAGTAGACCTTTGTATTCCTTGGTCTCAGTGTTATAGGTGTGTGAATTAAATGTATAGTTCTATTTCAAGCCATGTTTTATTAATAGTATAAAACATTAGTGGGAAAATATTCATGTCACAATTGAAAGGAAAATTTGTAAATATGACAGAGGAATATGGCTGGAAATAATCCCAGTTTGGAAATGTTTTAACTTGTAAAAACTGTACTAAAGAAGATGACCTAACTCCATACACACACTCCTAAAGGAGTGGCAAAACTTAATGGAAGGAGATTTGAACTTGCTTGGCTGGCCTTGAGTCTGTTCCAGGCTCCGGCTAGGGAGGCATCCACTGGACAGGCCCAGGTGGAAGGAGATATGAACAAGACTGTAAGCATTCAGCCATTTATGTTCTTACTGACGTTATTATATTTGGAGACTTTTTTTCTTCCACTTTTGTTCTGTTTGTTTTTGCTTTTTTCAAGGTAGAATCTCACTCTAGCCCAGGTTGACCTGGAACTCACTCTGTAGGCCAGGCCAGCCTCCTACTCATGGTGATCCTCCTACCTCTGCATTGAATGTGAGGATTAAAGGTATGTGCCACCATGCCCAGCCTATTTCTCCATAATGAAGTCCATGTCATCTCTTTTAAAAATATTTATTTATTTATTTATTTATTTGAGCGGGGGGGATACAGATAGAGAATGGCACACCAAGGCTTCTAGGTACTGCAAATAAACTCCAGACAAGTGTGACACTGTGTACATCTGGTTTTACGTGGGTACTGGGGAATCGAACCCAGATTCTTAGGCTTTGCAGACAAGCACCTTAACCACTGAGCCCTCTCTCCAGCTCCCATGTCATCTCTTAATAGTACTTTAGACAACTGACAAGAAAGTCATTATGGTAACAATTTTGTGCTGAGTCTGGGTTTGACATGCAGAATGGCTAAGCTGTTTCCTAAAAGGAAAGCACTCCCTTCATCAGTCACAAGATTTACCAGGGGCAGCCCTGTGTGTCCTGAGCAGCCCTTGCCTGGAAGCTGCATGGCTATTGCTGCCCCCTTGCTTCTCTGTGAGGCAGATTATCCAGGTACAGTGTGAGCATCTTCTCACACTGAGGCTCCTGGGAAGAAATGTTTGCCCCACCCTCAAACTTCAAGGTTTGCTTTTCAAACAGAAGGTGAGCTGTAGGTAAAAGCATTTACTGAGGGCATCTGGACTTCAGTGATAGTCTTGGTCTCTTCCAAAGCTGAAATGCTTCAAACCTAAAACCTGTAAACCAAGATGCTCAAATAAATATTGGCAATTAACAGTGCACCAAGAGCCTGTCTTTCAGGGTGTCAGAAGTCTAGTTTTATAGTTGTTTGAGGCAGGGTCTCATGTAGCCCAGGCTGACTTCAAACTCACCACATAGCCAAGGATGACTTCTGAACTTCTGATCCTCCTGCTTTTGCTTCCTGAGTTCTGGAATTACAGGCATATTCCTGTCATGCCCAGTTGATGTGGTGTTGGCATTGAATGCATGCCAGGCAAGCACTCTGTCAACTGACTAAGCTACATCTCCAACCCCTTGTTTTTAAAACTTAGTTTGTTTTTATTTAAAACATTAAAAGGGGACAAAATACTTTAAGATAAGTCAGTGAACCCTATGGAACTAATGCCAGAATTCAGTGACAGGATCTCAGTATCGTCTTCCAAAGAGCATACCTTGTGGGTGTGTTAGTCATTGTAAACGCTGTACAATTACATGCTGCCCAAGTCTTGCTATTCTCTGTAGAAATTAAACAGCAACAGGACAGAACTAAAAAGTATAGGCAATTTTCAATACATTTAGTAATTAGCAGAGTGAAGCCAAGCTGCGGAAGAGAGAGGGCCTGTACAAATAAACCTGTCACAGAACCAGGGCAACAATGGAAAGCTACATTTTTCAGGACATTGGTGGAAAACCTTGGAAATTAGCAAGGATGGGAGGTGGGGAGATTGCTCAGCACTTAAAGGCACTTGCTTACAAAGCCTGAAGGCCTTGGCAGGATTTCCCAGTACCTGTGTAAAGCCAGATGCACAAAGTGGCGCATGTGTCTGGAGTTCATCTGCAGCAGCAAGAGGTGCCAGGCATGCCCATTCATTCTTTCTCTCAAATATATTAATCAATTAAATAAATAATTATCAAGAATTGAACTGAGCCGGGCGTGGTGGCGCACGCCTTTAATCCCAGCACTCGGGAGGCAGAGGTAGGAGGATCGCCATGAGTTCAAGGCCACCCTGAGATGACAGAGTTAATTCCAGGTCAGCCTGGACCAGAGTGAGACCCTATCTCGAAAAACCAAAAAAAAAAAAAAAAAAAAAAAAAGAATTGAACTGGGTGTAGTGGCACACATCTTTAATCACTCTCAGTTCGAGGCCAGACTGAGACTACGTAGTGAATTCCAGGTCAGCTGGACTAGAGCAAGATCCTACCTAAAAAAAACCAATTATCAAGAATTTGACAGCAACCATAAATAGCATAGGAAATGAAAAGCACAGCTGTTTTTTTTTAAATGTTTCCAATGCTTTTATTTTAAATATTTTATCTATTTGCAAGCAGAGAGGTGAGAGAGAGAGAGAGAGAGGGAGGGAGAGTGTATGGGCACACCAGAGCCTCTAGCCACTGCCAAGGAACTCCAGACGCATGCACCACTTTGTGTATCTGGCTTTACATGGGTACTGGGGAATCAAACCCAGGTCGTTAGGCTTTGCAGGCAAGCACCTTAACCGCTGAGCCATCTCTCCAGCCAAGGGCTGGCTACCCAACATGAATGGAAGCCAATGCTATGATTTTTCTTTGCAAAATAGAGAAAAACTTTATCATTTGGCCAATGGGCAAGGACAGCAGGAGCTATAAAGTTAAATCTTCCCTGTTCACTTGGTGGCAGAGTGATTTATAGGACAGGGTAAAGTCACCTGTGGATTGGATGGCACGCTTCTTAATAAGGCACATTTTTTTCAAGGAGAAGGAGGGAAGTTGGGTTCAACACGAGGGATTTTGAACTTGGGCTATCATTGACCACACCAGCTGAGTTTTTCCATCTCTAGTGATGAAAAGCCAGTTTCACACTATAAAAATCATTAGTAGAAGGTCTGCAGGCTTTTTTTTTTTAACACAGCCTCCACTGTCTGCATTTCCTTTTTTTTTCCTTTATTAATTAGTTTTGTATTCAGCAAATACAGTCAGTTTGGTAGCCATTATTAGGCTCATCCGTGACCTACTCCCTCCCCTTGGCCCCTCCTTGTTGAGGTATATGGGTCATGCACTGTGGAGTTAGCCCACAGTTATGGGTAAGCTAAATGTCTCTGCATATCATGACCCAACATGTGGCTCTGACATTCTTTCCGCCCCCTCTTCCGCAAAATTTCCCTGAGCCATGTTGGGTTCATTTTTGGTCTGCTTCAGTAATGAGGTGTTGGGGACCTCTGAGGCTCTGGCTCTCTGATTTGGTAGGAGTTGATTTTTCTCTGTGTTGATCTCCTTCCCCCTTCTGCTGGTATTTGCTTCATCAGGAAAATAGCACCCTTGCTTGTTTCGCCAATTTTTCTTAGTTTCAGCCGGGGCCCTTTGGAGGTATGATGGGGAGGCTCTCTCCTTAGGATCTACATCTATCTGAAAAAGAGAAGCAGATTCTCCAACGGAGAGTAAGTTAGCACCAGGACAAATGAGATAACCCTTACTGTTTTTTATAGAGAATTTAATAGGTGTAGGCCCTCTTGTAGCCCATGATTGAGGGTAGCTTGATATTGGAGAGTGGGCTTATGTTTGGATATGGTTCTGACTTGTTTCCCAGCTCCAGCTGTGGGTCCCGTACCACTGCGTGGATCAGTTAGCCAAATTAAGAGCAGTTGGTTCCCCACCATGGCTGTGTGCCACTATTGCACTTGTGTGGGCATCACAACAGGTTATTTGCTGCTAAGTAGGTTAGACCATGAGTTGCTTGGACAGATATTGGTCATTTTCCCCCAGTCGCCCATGTAGCACCGTCTGGCACTAGACGCGCTGACTGTCTGGGGATTGACTCACTTCCAACTTCCAGCCATGCCATTCCATTTGGTCTGCAGGCTTTTGCTGAAAGACAAGAAACTTATTGAAGGATTTTCCCCCTCTTCTACTTTCTACAATTGAGCTTGAGTCCACAGCCCTTGGCTGTTTGAAACAGTATCTCACTATGTTGCTGGCCTCGAGACTCTCCTGTGTCTGCTTCCAAGTCTGTGCTCAGGCTCCAGCTAACTTCACTGTCCTCTTTGTCATTATTGAGTCGTCAGTTTCTGATGCTGTCTGGCTACTTTTCTGATAGCCCAAGTACTTAGGGATCTGTGTTTTGGGTTGAGGAGTAAGTCCCTTAGGTAGGAATGATCATTAGTGGAAGGCTGGAAAGATGGCTTAGCAGTTAACGGTGCTTGCTTACAAAGCCTTGACAGCCTGAGTTTGATTCCCAAGTACCCATATAAAGTCAGATGCACAAAGTGGCAAATGCAGTCTGGAGTCCATTTGCTATGTGCAGAGGCCCTGGGGCTTTCCCTCTATCTCTGTTTGCAAGTAAATAAATAAATAATAAATAAATAAAATATTTAAAAATAATAAGTAGTGGAAGGCTATAGTTGTCTGGTCAATGGAAACAGGTAAGTATTACCTAAAACAGTTAAGTATTATCTAAAATAAGAGTCATTATAAATCACAGGGAAGAGCCTAGGAAGAATCCAGCCTGGCAGGAAGCCAACTGACGATATCTGAAAATGGAAAGAAGGACCAAACCACAGGGGCAAGCAATAGGACTTTGCTTGCTTTTATATTTTGGCTATTTTTGGCTCCACCTGTTGAGATATATTAACATACATGCCACAGCTAGTATTTTCTATAGCATAGACTTCCCCTTGTGAAATAAGTAAAAAGCTTGGCTTAATTCTATTATCTACGGGTCAAAGATTCTACTTAAGTTATTCAAAAAAAAAATGAAATGGAAACAACTCTGCCAAACTATTTATGAGGCCAAGATAGGGCACTTAAAATTGCACACACACTTGCATACAACATATATAACATACCACACCACAATCCTCTACACACACACACACACACACACACATACACACACCAAAAGGAAAATAGCATTTTATATTAGTAATGAATTTTCTATTAAAGAACTTAAAATAATCCCATTCACAATAGCTATAAAAATATTTAGACATAAATGTCACCAAGGAAGTGAAAGATCTCTATAATGGATATTATCAAACACTGGTGAAAGAAATTATAGAGAATATCCAAAGATGGAAAGATAAGCCATGTTTGTGGACTGGGAGAATGAATACAGTAGTCAATAGTTTCAATGCAACCGTCACCAAATTACCAATGACTGTTGTCACAGAAATAGAAAAAACAACCCTAAAATTCACATGGAACCACGAAAGATCTAGAATAGGCAAAGCAATACTGAGCAAGGAAAATGAAAACCCACAAAGCTTGAGGCACCACAATACTTGATTTCAAAGCATACTATAAAGCCAGAGCAGCAGAACATTGGCATAAAGTGGATGTATAGATCAGTGGAGCTGAATAAAGACCCTGGAAGTTAACCCTTATTCATAGAGCTGACTCTCTTCCCCACTGGCCAAGGCTTAATCTGACAACTCAGGAAGCCATGGGAAGAGGAAAGATATCGTGTAGCCTTCCTAATTGCTCTCCTGTCCTTGACCTCAGCCTGTCTTTTAAGGAGGGGTGCTTCCTGGGGTTTTCTGTTCCACGTCTTCTCTTCCTGTCCCTCCTCACAAGAGGTATAAAAACCTCCATCAGAGCTATATATGCTGTCTTCATCTCCACCCATGGGATCTCACAGGCTCAGCAGGTGCAGCTCAGTGTAGAGCACAAGCCTAGTATGCATGAGGCGCTGGCTTCCATCCCCAGCATAGGAATAACAGAAAGAAATACAGAGAGCTCATCACCTTGCTCACACCCTTCCGTCAGTCTACCCAAGGATGGAGCCAACAATCTTAGCCTCACCTTCATTTCTAGCCTCTGGCATCTCTAACATCTAATCCATCTTGACAGAAGCACCAGTCCTTAAAGGACTAAGTCTTGAAGGTTGCACCTCCATTAAGATCTCACTTCCAGCTCCTTTCCAAACCCACTGCCAAGCATTTCCTGTGCGCCCCTCTAGCCTTGTACCTGAATTACTGCCCTAGCCTCCTAACTAAGCCACATTCGTTCTGTTTGGTCTCTTTCTAAACCATCAATGGCACAGCAGCCTGGGTGATCCTACCATGTCACCTGCTTCCTTTAAGACCTTCACTTGGTCCTTATGGGTCTCACTCAGGATGAAGGAGTTTCTTAGCCTTCAGTCAGACCCTTATGATGCACTCTTTACATTTTACTACTGTTTTAGTCCTTGCCCACCCTTCCCTCCTTATTCCAACCACCAAAACGCTTAACAAACCCCTAGATACAGCCAGCTTTCTCTTGCTCCTGGGGCTTTTTTAAAAAATTTTTTTTGTTTATTTTTATTTATTTATTTGAGAGTGACAGACAGAGAGAAAGAGGGAGAGAGAGAGAGAGAGAGAGAGAGAGACAGACAGAATGGGCATACCAGGGCCTCCAGCCACTGCAAACAAACTCCAGATGCATGCGCCACCTTGTGCATCTGACTTACGCGGGTCCTGGGGTATCGAGCCTCGAACCGGGGTCCTTAGGCTTCACAGGCAAGTGCTTAACATTAACGCTAAGCCATCTCTCCAGCCCCTGGGCCTTTTTAAATGCTGTTTCCTCTAGAACGCTTACACTCATATTCGTACCTGGCTAACTTCTATTACACAGGGCTCAATTTAGGACTTCCTTTAGAAGCTTCGTTTGAAATTCACTTTAGTGTTCAATGCCTTGATTAAATACCCCTCCTTTCTGCTCCCAAAGTCTCTCTTCCTACTTCGGTATTTCACATAGTTGTTGACTTGACTCCCTCTTTCAATTGAGGCATAGCTACAGAGGTAATTTATGGCATAGATCACAAGAAAATGAGGTAGAGTGACCCCCTAGAATGTCCCAGTATGCATCCTATACAACTAAATCTAGCAGCCCTAACCATGACCCTCCCCCCACTCTCTGACGAGCAAGAAGACTGTCTGTCACTCCTATATAACAGAACCTATTTCTGGAATATTACAACACAAAAATGATTCATGTCTGAAGAGATGAAAAATGCTTATTGACCCGATTTGATTATTATACATTATATATATATCAAATTATCATAATATAACCCATAAAGACATACAAATATTATTTCCTTATTAAATAATAAATAGGGATAATCCAATTTAAAAGCTCTGGCCCTGCTTTAAGGAAACTATTTTTACCCACACCCTCAAAGTTAGCCAATTTAGTATGTTCAATTAACAATGTGAGCTTCATACTTAATTTAATTCAGTATTTGCTGTCTTTAATTTTTAGATGTAGAACACTAGGCTTAAAACAAATTCAGAACACATATATGTAGCTAAATTCAACTTGCCAAATAATGATTTGATGTCTCCATTGAAGTAGTATGGTACGACGAAGATTCAGAGTTGAACACAAGACCTCCGAAGAGCTCGCAGTTCCAAAGGAGACAAAGCACCGGCTCGGATGGGCACAGTCCCAGTCTAAGGCTGCTCACAGCAGCCCCCGAGAACTCCTCCCCAAGCGCGAAAGAAAGGAAATTACTGTAGGTAATAATGGTAAACTGTCCACAAACGGATATTCTGCTTGAAAAACAATCCAGCCGGGCAAGACACGCCTTTAATCCCAGCACTAGGGAGGCAGAGGTAGGAGGATCACCATGAGTTCAAGGCCACCCTGAGACTACAAAGTGAATTATGGGTCAGACTGAGCCAGAGTGAGACCCTACCTTGAAAAGCAAAAAAAAAAAAAAAAACCCTAGATTTAAAATTTTCAAAACCTCCGCTCGGCTCCTCACTTCCTCTCGGCGCGCACGTGCGTCCCACCTGCTTCTGGATGGACTTGAGCGCTCGCTGGTCCTTGGACCCCTGGAGCAGCTCGGTGGCGCGAAGCCGCACACCTCGCCGATGTGCGTCTTCTGCTCACGTTCTTCGTCCTTGTAGCGCAGAGCCATGGCTGCTGCTCGTCTATGGCGTCTGAGGACCAGGCTAGATTTTTACCGAGCTGATGCACAGAACAGTCTGGTCCCCAGCCAGCAGCATCAGCGGCACTGGGATCACTGGAGAGTGACAGACACAGAAAGAAAGGCAGATAGAGGAAAGAGACAGCACCAGGGCCTCCAGCAACTGCAAACGAACTCCAGACGTGTGCACCCCCTTGTGCATCTGGTCCTGGGGAATCAAGCCTCGAACCGGGGTCCTTATGCTTCCCAGGCAAGCGCTTAACCACTAAGCCATCTTTCCAGTGCGAAGTTCAGAAATTCAGGGGCCGGGAAGTCTGTGTTCTAACTCTTCTAGGTACGCAACTCAGCATTAAGATTAGGAAACTGCTATTTCAACAATCGTCAGCCCAAAACATTCCTCACGAGTTACTTTGGGGGAAATGAAAAATAATAGACTATTGGATTGAAATCTTTCACCTAAATAAGAAATGGAATTTAATTACCAATAAGAAGACAACAGTCTTAATCACAGTGGATTCTTAGGTGTACATTATGCAATTATTTAGAGTTATCTTTTTATGTAGTATTTTGTACCAATAGTTTTGAATTTATGAATTATAAATCACATATTTTATTTCTGTTTTTCTTTGTTTCTTTTTTAAAACAGTTTTTTATTTAATTTTAATTTTATTTATTTGAGAGAGAGAAAGAGGCAGAGAGAGAGGGAGGGAGTGAAGGAGGGAGGGGGGGAGAGAGAATGGGCATGCCAGTGCCTCTAGCCACTACAAAAAACTCCAGACACATGTGCCACCTTGTGCATCTGGCTTTACGTGGCCACTGGGGAATCAAACCTGGGTCCTTTGGCTTTGCAGACAAGTGCCTTACCCACTAAGCATCTCTCCAGCCTGGCTTCTTCTTCTTTTTTTTTTTTTTTAATACATAAAAAGCACAGATTTTGCATGTTAGGAGAGCTTATAAAACAGAATGGTGACTTTTTAGCAACATCTGTTTTCTTTAAATGAATACTTAGCTTATTCATCTAACTCAGCGTCATTGGATGATTAATAACTAAATGTCACAAGGCACATATAAACTCCCCCACTAAGAGTGAAAAGCACACGCACACCCCATGCCACAGAAATGCAGTGACGGATCCAATGACACAACCATCTCTGGGATGCACTAACGAGCAAGCTTGTTCCAGCCTGGCAAAGGAGAGATGGTCCAAGATGAATTCCACCTGGCTCTGGAAAACAATACAGAGTAGGCTTTGCTCTTTCTATGCCCCCGGGGCATTCCCCGGGGCATTTGTGTGTGTCTGTGTGTGTGTGTGTGTGTGTGTGTGTGTGTTTCATCTTCTATTAGATTTTAAAGCTCTACAAAGACTAGTACATTATATGATATTTTTCATATGCTATGCTCATTATCGTTGCCACATACAAAACGTTAATGGTGATTTGTGGAACAGGTACTGTTCTTCTGAAAAGGGGCTATGTTAGAGCCACTGACAAGTCTTAACAAAGACTCCTATGTATCAAGTCTTTTCTTGAGCAAAGTACCACAAAGTTTAGAAGCTTAAAACCACAAGCATTTAGTACCTCTGAGGGCTGGTGCATGAGAAGTCAGGCGCAGCTCAGTTGCAACCTCTGCTTCACAGTGTCTTCTAAACCTAAAACCAAGATGTCTGCCAGAGATGAGGTCTGATCTGAAAGCTTGACTGGTGAAGGCCCCATTTCTCAAGTCAAGAGGTTGCTGGCCTCAGGTCTATGCTGGCTACTCCCTCGAGACTGACTCTTGCCGTATGGACCCGTCAAACATAGCAACTTCATCAAAGCATGCAGGCTGGGAAAGCAGTGGAGTCTTCTAGCAAGGTGGGACACTATTTTGAATAATCTAGTTATGGAAGTGACAGGCTATTAACATTCCACCCACTTGGAGGCAAAGATGGGCTGGAGATATGGCTTAGTGGTTAAGGCACATGCCTGGGAAGCCTAAGGACCCAGGTTCGATTCTCCAGGTCCCATGTAAGCCAGATGCACATAGTGGTGCATGTGTCTGGAGTTCATTTGCAGTGGCTAGAGTCCCTGGCACAACCATTCTCTCTCTCTCCCTCCCTCCTTCTCTCTCTCTCTAATAAATAAAATAAATCATATATATATATATATATATATAGAGAGAGAGAGAGAGAGAGAGACTGCACAAGATCTTGACTACCAAGAGGTGAGAATAATTTGACTACCAAGAGGTGAGAATAATTAAGAGGTGAGAATAATTGAGAGCCATACAGAGGCTGCCTACCCCACCCCGTAACCAGATTTTTTTAAAAATGCATATATTCAAGCCATAAAAGCTTAGACAAAGTTTCTGAGCATTGACCTTAATGATTCCTCACTGGGAGGAGAATGCCAATTGCCCACTCCCTCCCCCCAACACCCTGCGTCTGACTTCCTTTCCTTCTTTTGTTAGTAATCTGCAAGTTCAGAGGAACACATGGCAACTATCTACATACTACATATTCCACATATTCCACCATCTCTCACATTTAGGCATGGCCTCAATTATTCTCACCTTCTGGTAGTCAAGATCTTGTATAGTGTTGGGAATGTAGCTTAGTGGTAGTGTTTCTAAGGGTGTAAGTCAGTAAGGCCATAGATATAATCCCCAGTACCACTGTTGCAGTCAGGTTCGCATTGCTGGCAGAAATCACCTTCCCAAGAGCAGCTTTTAGGGAAATAAAAGGGTTATTTCGGCTTACAGACTCGAGGGGAAGCTCCATCATGGCAGGGGGAAATGATGGCATAAGCAGAGGGTGGACATCACCCCCTGGCCAACATCAGGTGGACCATAGCAACAGAAGAGTGTGCCAACCACTGGCAAGGGGAAGCTGGCTGTTACACCCATGGCTCTACCCCCAACAATACACCGCCTCCAGGAGGATTTAACTTCCAATTGCCATCAGCTGGGGAGACTAGTATTCAGAAAACCTAAGTTTATGGGGGACACCTGAATCAAACCACCACAACCACAAAAAAGAAAAAAAGAGTAGGAGGATAAAGAAGAGGAGAGGAAGAAGAAGAGGGGGAAAAAAATAATGTTACAAGTCTTCCTTTTCCGTTCTTCCTGAGGCTGGAAAGCAGAGACGATGGCTGGCATCTATCTCTAGCATGAAGATAACACCCTGGATAACGACACAGCAGCAACAGCAGAAAAGGAATCCAGACCCCTGACCAAGGCTTGAAGCAGATCAGCCCAATGTTCCTAGGCTACCAACCAGCTGAACTTTATATTGCTTCACTGAAACTCTACCCCACCCCCAGGTTCTCGTATATGCAAGGAAAGCATTCTGCCAACTGCACTACACCCCTGCTTCAGCGAGACTTTTCTATGAGAGATAGACCATCTTGTTTAAGCTGTTGTTATACGGCATCTGTTATAGTAACTAAACAAATATCCTAACTGGTAGATCACACAATGCTCCTAAGAAGCTATTAGCCATGCTCCTGCTGAGTCTTCTGGGGCGGCTGTAAATTACATCCCTTTCAAAGAGTCCCTGGGAAAGCAAGGCTGTATGCTATCACATGGTGTCATGGTGTCACCTCTTAACGCCTTCTGCCGGTGTCCTCAAAAAGAGTTCTCACTGGCCCCCCACCCCCTGCAGCTCACTCTTTTGGGATGCCGGTGGGCAAAGCTGCTTTCTGGCTTTGCCTGTACTTAGGTACTCCGAGGACTTCATTCATTCAGCTCTTCATCTATTTTACTCATCCGGGGCTCCTCTCACCTGGCAGACACTAGTTTACAATAAGGCAGACTCTTTTCTAATCCTTACTTAGCCAGGGCTCTGCCCACAGGAACATGGATACCACCTTGCCTACTCTAGCAAGACTAGAACCCACAGGTAATCTGGCCTCATCCCAGAGGGCTGCAATGATCAACCCTAGTGTCAGCTTCCTGCTTCTTCCTCAACGTTCCCCAAGACTTAGCCCACCCATAGGCTGACCTTTCCGGAGTCAGCCTCTTGAGCCCACCAACCAATCAGGTCCTTCCCTTACACACCGGAGTCTAGTGATGAGGCTCATTCGAATTGTATGCCAGATCCATATACCTGGGTCTGAAACGCATGCGTAAGCCCTTCATCCTTGCTCTTCCTTTCTTAGTCTCTACCTGTGGTAGTTTGCATGGATGTCCCCAGCACATTGAGGAGTTTATTAAAGCTTGTAATTTAGATCTGCCACGTCCTGGCTGGAGGAGGTGTCACTGTGGGTGGATCCTAGGGTCCAGCCCTCAGGTGAGGGGGTGCATTTGGAATTCCAGTCTAAAGATATGCAAAGTATGGAGCTTTGCTGGAGTTCTGCCTCGTGTTCCTGAAGTGTGCTTGCTGGTGGGAGTAGTAGGATTTTTGTTTGTTTGTTTGTTTTCCCCCCCCTTTTCTGCTTGGATCTGTGAAAGTGGGCCAACTTCTGCCATTATGGAACTTCCCCTGGATCTGTAAGCTTCAAATAAATTCCCTCCCTTCCATAACTTGTGCCTGGTTTGGAAGTTCATCCCAGCAACCTGAGGCTGACTGCTACACTACCCCTTCCCAACCTGATTAGGAAGGGGAGGATTTATTTGGCCTGGGCTTTCCTGCTTTGCTTTCTCTCTTGACTCTCCCTAAATCTCATAATTCATAATTGACTCACCTCTGAGTCCACATTTTCAATTCTTTGATAACTTAGACAGGATCCCAAAGTTGAAGTTCCAGGCCTGGTGGTCTCTTGCGTCTCTATGGGGATCCAATTCCTCTGAGGACTCCAACCCAGTATCACTGGTAAAACAATGATCATCTCCCTCTGCTTCCTGACTGTGGATGCAGTGTGACCAGACACCATGCACTCTTGCCACCACCAGGCTAGGAGCCAAAATCAACCTAGCCCTCCATACATTGCTTTTGTCAGATATTTTGCCAAAGCAATGAAAAAGGCAACTCATACTTTCTCAAAGAACATGAACAAAAGCTTAAAAACAAAGCCCAAGCTATATCACTCGATTTACAATTAATGGTTCTCTGGTGCTTCCAGCTCCTCCGTGGAACAGGACTAATTGTCAGCACCCTTGTACTTAAGAAAACAATCTCTGAACACTTCCCAACACAGACTGAGACTACATAGTGAATTCCAGGTCAGCCTAGGGTAGAGCGAGATCCTACCAAAAAAAAAAGAAAGAAAGAAAGAAAGAAAGAAAGAAAGAAAGAAAGAAAGAAAGAGAGAAAGAAAAGGAAAAAAGTCTGAACTCTAAAGCTGGGGAGATGAGGCAGTGGTTAAAGGTGTTTGCTTGCAAAGCCTACCAGCCCTGGTTCAATCCTCTAGCCACCCACATGATGCAAGAAGTGACAGAAGCATCTGGCACATCATTTGCAATGGCAGGAGACCCTTGTGAGGCCTACACACATGCATGCATGAACACCCATGAGCAAATAATTTTTTTAAGTCTGAGTTTCTGCACTGTCTTCAGAAGATGTTTACCTGTTTCTCTGCACAGCACATCCTCATTTAGATTTCTCTCCCTTCGCATCCATGCTCTGTCACTGCTGAGATGCATATGGTTCCATTAAATATCCTTTTTTTTTCTTTTGGTTTTTGCAGGTAGGGTTTCACTCTAGCTCAGGATGACCTGGAATTCACTGTGTAGTCTCAGGGTGGCTCTTGCAGTCAGGTTCGCATTGCTGGTAGAAATCACCCAACCAAGAGCAGCTTGTGGGAGCAGAGGGTGGACATCATCCCCTGGTCAACATAAGGTGGACCATAGCAACAGGAGAGTGTGCCAAACACTGGCAAGGGGGAGCCGGCTATAACACCCATAAGCCTGCCCCCAACAGTGCACTCCCTCTACCAGGCGTTAATTCCCAAATCTCCATCATCTGGGAACCTAGCATTCAGAACACCTAAATTTATGGGTGACACCTGAATCAAACCACCACATTCCACCCCTGGCTCCCATAAACTAATAACCACAGATGATGTAAAATGCAATGCATTCAGTCCAACTTTAGAAGTTCCCTTTTTTTTTTTTTTTTCTCAATCCCAATGATGTTCACACAACCCCATTGTCCAAGGTCTTTTAACAGAGCCATAATACCACAGTGGCCTTGAACTCACAACAATTCTCCTAACCCTGCCTCCTGAGTGCTGGGATTAAAGGTGTGCATACTCTCAATCTGCCAATCTAACGTTGCCGTCTAGATTAGACTGAATTTGTGATTTGAAAATATACTCTGGGGCTGGGGAGATGGTTCAGTGCTTAAAGGTGCTTATCTGTTAAGCCTGCCAGCTTGGATTGGATTCCCCAGTACCCACCTCACACTAAACGAGAGTTACTTGCCCTACTTGGCCTCTTCAACTTCTTCCATATCTGGATCCCAAACTTCTCCCTTATTGCTCATCTCCTATATGAGGCCACCAAAGGAAACCTAGAGGAGCCTCTCCTGACCCCACATTCCCTAAAAACCCCAACCAATCTTCTTAAACGATCCCTATCTACCACCTCTACTGTCTCCCTGTCGGACTTTAACAAACCTTTTTTCCTCTTTCCGCACACTAATAAGGGATAAGCCTTAGCATCCTCTACCAGAAAGGAGGCAACACATATTGTCCTTATTGTCCTCTCACATACTTCTCCAAGCAGTTAGACATGGTAACTCGGGGCTGGCCTTCATGCCTCCAAACTCTTGCAGCTGTAGCCCCCCCCGCCCCCTTGTCCCTGAGGCCAATAAGATCGACCTTCATAACCCTCTACACATCCTCACCACACACTCTCTCAAGGACCTACTCAGTCATCAACTTTTCTTTCCCTCCCACCACCCCAAATCCAAACCCTCCATGCCTACCTTCTCAATCCCAACTTTACCTTTGATTTTAAGTTTTTGTTTTCTGATTTTCTTTATTAGAGACAGAGAGAAGGACACAGAGAGAGAGAGAAAGAGAGAGAGAGAGAGAGAGAATTGACACCCCAGGGCCTCTAACCATTGCAAACAAACTCCAGATGCATGCACCATGTGCATCTGGCTTACGTGGGACCTGGAGACTCAAACCTGGGTCCTTAGGCTTCACAGGCAAGTGCCTTAGCTGCTAAGCCATCTCTCCAGCCCCCAACTTTACCTTTGAATAGCCCCTCCATTAAACCCCACAACCCTCCTACCTGCTAAGTCCTCCACAATGCCCCTAACCCAGCCCTTCCCCCCCCCCACACACACAAACCATATAAAAAATTCTCACCCTCATTCTCAGAAGACCTCACCCTCAACCTAAATCCATTCTCACGTATCCAGGGCACACCTTGCCTGATGGCCCTGACTGGTTCATTGATGGCAGCACCCTCAAACAAGAACCCTTCAGTGCTGGGTATGCTGTCCTCCAGGGAGACCCCACTCACCCACATAACCCCTGTGTAATAGAAGACAAGTCCCTTGCCGGGCGTGGTGGCGCACGCCTTTAATCCCAGCACTCGGGAGGCAGAGGTAGGAGGATCGCCGTGAGTTCGAGGCCACCCTGAGACTCCATAGTGAATTCCAGGTCAGCCTGGGCTAGAGTGAGACCCTACCTCGAAAAACCAAAAAAAACCAAAAAAAAAAAAAAAGAAGACAAGTCCCTACCACCCCATACCACCTCCCAACAGGCTGAACTCAGAGCCCTGAGCAGGGCCCTAACCACTAGCCACTCACCATGTCAACATCCACACTGACTCAAATACGCTTATAATGCCATCCACTCCAACATTATAATCTAGAAGGAAAGGGGTTTCCTCACCCAAAAGGGCTCTCCCACCATTAATTCCTTCTACATTCAGGAACTTTTAGATGCAGCACTACTCCCCACTCAAGCTGCCATCTTCCACTGTAAAGGTCACCAAAGAGACAAAAAATACATTTCCACACTTCACACTAAGGCACGTGACACAGCCCTCCCCTATACACCCAATGCTCCCTACACAAATCTCCCTATATACCACTAAGAAACAGGAAGATGCTGACTGGTTCCTCTTGACCACAACGCTTTCACTCCCCCAGATTCATCATCCACCCAAGATATCCTCCTCTACCTTCATTCTGTATTTCATCCTTCAACCCATACCTTCCTTTCCGTCCTCAAAAACTCTTATAACCTCACATCTGATGACAAACTGTTCTTATAGAACTTGACCTCTTCCTGCGCCACCTGCCAAAAATCCAATCCCAACTCCAATATTGGACCTCCCCAGTTTCCAACCTATCCAATGAGAGGTACCACTCCTGCCTTGGGCTGGCAGATTGATTTCACTCATATGCCTCCTATAAGATGCTGAAAATACCTTCTGGTACTTGTAGATACCTTTTCAGGTTGGACAGAAGCCTTCCCACAACTCACAAAAGGGCTTTCACTATAGCCCTTATCCTCCTAACCAAACTTGTCCCCAGGTTTGGCCTCTCTTCCTTCTTACAATCAGACAATGGCCCTGAATTTGTCTGAGCCATCTCCCAACACATAGTCTCTACCCTCCATATCTCCTGGAAATTTTACATTCCTTACCATGCCCAATCCTCACGGAAAGTGGAAAGAACTATCTGAACTCTCAAAGAAATCCTAATTAAACTAACCCTAGAACTAAAACTAGAGTGGGTAAAACTCCTACACTGAGCTCTCCTCCGTCTCTGCGCTCTTCCTTGAAAACCAACAAACATCAGTCCATTCGAACTGATGTACTGCAGACCGACCATTCCCCCAGAACTCATCCGCACTGAGTGCTGCTTACCCCCACCCTTGCCCAAGATTTCCTTCCTTTGCTCAGGACAGAAATCCTCAAACTCTCTAGACCCCTGGGCTCCTACACAACAGCCACTTACCTACATCCTGAACATCCTGACCTCCCCCCATTAATCATGTGGAATGGCTAGTAGGAAAGATTAGTCTTCAATACCTAAATTATTGTAACTCTTATTTGTGGATAATTTCTTCTGTCCTATTGTCTTGATATTGCACCTGACTTTAGTTTTCTTTTAAATTTTTTTCATTTTTAACATTTCCATGATGTATATTACGCATTTGCATACTTTTATTTATTTACTTGCAAGCGGAGAGAGAAAATGGGCTTGTAAGGACCTCCAGCCATTGCAAACAAACTCCAGATGCATGCGTCACTGTCTATCTGGCTTTACATGTGTAGTAGGGAGTTGAACCCAGGTCATTAGGCTTTGCAGGCAAGCACCTTAACCTCTGAGCCATCTCTCCAGCCCTATATAATGTATTTTGAACTTAGTCTCCCCAGATACTCTTTCTACCCCCTCTACCTTCCTATAACACCCTTATTTTCCCCTATTAATCCCCATCTTACTTTCATATCTTTTTCTTTAACCCATTGAGTTAAATTAGGGTTGTTTGCATTATCATGAATAGAAGGTTATTTACTGTGGAATGGGCAATTTACCAGTGGCTATACCACTGGCGAACCTCACCCTCTCTCTCCCAGCAACTATTAGCTACACTGGGAGGTGTCCAGTCTCAGGTATCCTTTCCCCATTAATGATGAAACACTGACAGGCTCAGTCTTGTATGGGAAACCACAGCTACTGTAAATTCAGGGATGTATTGGCCATGTTGCATTCAGAAGACAGAGTTTCCCAGCCCTCCTCCCTGTTCTCCTGCTCTTATATTCTTTCCACTCCTCTTCCGGGGTGGCTTATATGTCCTGTTTGACACTGAGCACACTGTAGTCACTTACTCTTGGCAATTTTGCCAGCTATGTATCTTTGCATTAACCATTGCCTATTGTAATAAGAAATTAAAAATATTTATTTGCTCATTAGAGAGACACAGAGAAAGACAAAGAGAACAGTATGGTTGTAAAAGGGCCTCCTGCCCTTGCAAACAAACACTAGACACATGTACCTCTATATGCATCTATCTGGCTTTATATGGGGTGCTAGGGAATTGAAACCAGGCTGACAGGCTTTGTAAGCAAGCACCTTTAAATTGTGAGCCTTCTCCCTCGTCCCATAAGAAACTCTTCTTATGGAGGCTTTAAGCAGTACTAATTGTATTTTGTTTGTTTGTTTGTTTGGTTTATTGAGGTAGGATCTCACTCTAGCCCAGGCTGACCTGGAATTTACTATATAGTCTCAGGGCGGCCTCAAACTTATGGTGATCCTCCTACCTCTGCCTCCCGAGTGCTGGGATTAAAGGTGTATGCTACCATGCCTGGCCTAATTGTATTATTCATGTCCAGTATCAGCTCAGTTTATTTTTTTCTTCAGTGTCTCTTTATTGAATTTCATTTTCATCTTTTCCATTGACATTTATTTGTGTTCTCTTGGAATTCTATACTTTGTGCATATTTATCATCATTCCTCTGAATTCTTTGTGTGGAATTTCATCTAATTCTCTGTCATGAGTGGTCATCACTCTGGGATTGGTAGGTTTTAGAGATTTTTTTTTTTTTGCACTAGGGCTTTCACATCTGGGGTTAAATCATTTTTTATTATTAAATTTAGGTCATTCCTCTTCTTTGAATGGAGATATTTGGTATATACAGAAGGGAGTGGCTGGTAGGAGGGTTGAAGTGGGACTTCAGTTTGACTGGTATTCACAGCACCAGGCTCTCCCCAGTGCTTCAATTCAGTAGAGCACTGTTTGTGACAACAGCCACTGTCTTGAGACAGACCCACTGCAAAAGTTGTGACAGACTACTGTAGAACAATAACCTGTTAATTAATCATTTTATGGAGTAAGGAGGGAACACTGACAGAAATGCAAATATTAATATATTAATTGCTGTGGGTTGGTGAGGAAAGAAAAGGATAAAGAAGGGGGAAAGCTCCATAGGACAAGACGTGTTGGCTTGACATAGAGAAAGTAAAATTGGGGGGGGGGGATCAGTAGAAGGTGGCGCTGTCGGGTCAAAAGAAAAAAAAATCAGGGGTGATGGGAGAATTTTGGATAGACTAAAGAGACAGAGGTGAAGATGTGCCAGCAGCTGACACGGACTACTTCCATCTCTCAAAAGGCTGAGGCTAGAGTTTCTGTAAAGAATGAACTATGCTCTTTGGAAGAGGGAGATATAGAGGGAAAGGAAGGAAAACAAGGAAGGAAAGATGAACAACACACAGAAGAACAACAAAGGTCCTCCCCCCACATACACACACACACACACACACACACACAGGAAGATGTACAGGGTAAGGGCCAGTGAGGGCCAAGCTGACCTGCTAAGATGACAGTAAGTGTTGAAAACAGGATAGGGGTAGAAAGAGAAAGAGTTGGTGGAGATATGGGATCTGTAAACTAGCTGGCCAGATAAATTTGGCTTTCATCTGGACTTCCTCAGCTCCGGAAATGGAACTCCTCTGCTGGGCCTCCTCTCTTGCCTGGGATGGGGAATTCCATTCACTGTGTTAGTTCTGAGGTCAGGCCACTGCAAAGTATCATGAAGATCCCTTACTTTGGAACAGAGATCATGGGTATGAGTAGGCCTGCAGTCATTCCTGGCTGGAAAGTTGTCTTGTTCTTGCTGCAGTTTGAACAATTTCTCTGGAGTCAGGGAGCCTGGGGCAGCTGGGAAGCAATCCCTCTCTCCTCCAGCCTAAGGTAGGCTGAGGGGAGGGCAGGTTGTGAGCACTGGAAGTCTCTTAGTTTCAAATTTCCAAACCCCTCATCTGGGGCTTGACTGCACTCTTTTCACTGTGTTGTTGGTTGTTTGTTTGTTTGTTCGTTCAGGAGTCTCACTGTAGCCCAGGCTGACGTGGAATTCCTTCTGTAGCCTCAGGTTGGCCTCGAACTCACAGTGATCCTGCTAAGTGCAGAGATCAAAGGTGTGCACCACCACGCCCAGCTTCTTGACTGTACTCTTTTGGGGACCTTTCAACTTCAGATTTCCACATTTTAGTTTTCTAAGACAGTTATTTTTTTTTGTAAATGTTAGTAAGAGCAGAACAATATTTAAGAAAATCATGTTGAGAGCTATGGATCCTAACCAGCTCAGAGTAAACTAAGGACCATTAACCAAACCAAGGGAGGTCTGACTCCAGAAAGAACACACCCACATCCACTGAGGCACAAGGGGCCCATGCTGGTGACTGGTACACACACACACACACACACACAAACCAGACAAGGAGATAAGAGATAGTCTATTTTTGGAACCAAATATGAGTGACCATGCCTTGAGAACACAGATTTCAGTTATCCCAAATGCCATGTTCCAGTGTGGTAATAGTTTCATGAAGCCATAAATCAAGGCACTTTTCAAATACAGGGGTATAAGCATCAGGTAGGTGGGTTACAGGAAAGAGGGGGAAACCTCTGCTATAGGTCTCAGATGCTATCTGATGACATTGTTAGCCTTTGGGTTGGTGAAGCTAAGGGTCTGTTTGTACATTCTAAAAGGATTCACATAATAGTCACAAGGATGTTAAGTCACACACAGCAGTGGGGGATAAATAACTACTTACAGGACTAAAGACATCCCAAGATAATTTAACTCCCAACCTGTCACATTCCTTCTCTCCACAACAGAAGTTCTAATCAGTCAATAAGCTTTGTAGGGTGTTTAACTCCCAAGTGGCTTTTTATCTGGGAACGTCAATTCACACTCTGTAAGAGCCACTAGACCACCTACAGATCTGGCTCTCCCAGGTGGCCTCCAAAGGGGCCAGGTGACAGCCTGGATATGAGATGGGGTTGAGCTCCAGAGACAGCAAATTTTGACCAATGGAAGGTAGAAAGTGAAGGGAGTTTGCAGACACAATTTCAGAAATCTTGGTCTTCACAGAGCTTTGAGTTGGTGGGGTGACAAGCAATATACAAAATTGGTATGCAAAATACCTACCATGCAGAGTAATGGGGATACTAAGGAGAGAAAAATAAAAGGAAGAAGAAAGGAAATCTGATGGACTACTCCAGATACAATCCTCACACACAGCTGTCCAAAAAGGTCCTCTGTAACTGAGCAGAAGAGCCAGCTGTCATTTTTCACCTTGTCCCAGGCCACCACGCTTCTTTCCCTTCTCCTGGATTCTCCAAGAGCTGGTATTGTGCCTCTTCATTAGCCCTGGGACCTTGTCCAAGCTTCTCGGGAAACCATGCAAACACAGACATTGCCACCATCGTGTACTTAAAGCTACGACATATCACACCCCTCATTTCCATTCTTCTCCCATTTCCCTAGTTGACTCATTGCTTTTAGTTCTATTGGTTATGCTTGCAACTTTAATTTTGTGCATAAGCATTTAACTTTCAAAACACCAGACAGCATCTCTTGTCTGGTATTTTGCAGGATAGAGGTGTTGGCATCCCTTTCTCCCCCTTTCACTTCAACCTCTGTCTTTACAGGGCTGACAGCAGCTACGTTCCATTAAGTACTCCTAATTATATTTCATTACTCACCTGAATGCTGATTCTAAATTTTAAAAAGGCAGAGCACAATGTCTATCCTATAAAACAATATCTCTTTTGTTGTTGTTGTTTTTGAGGTAGGGTCTCACTCTAGCCCAGGCTAACCTGGAATTTACCATATAGTCTCAGGGTGGTCTCGAACTCATGGTGATCCTCCTACCTCTGCCTCCCAAGTGCTGGGATTAAAGGTGTGCACCACCATGCCTGGAAAACAATATATCTTTTTTGAGCTTGCTTTATTATATATCATGATGGAGAAAAGTTGGCCAATGGCAGTACTGCAGCCTAATTATATCTAATTTTAAAGAAAAGGGTAAATGTGTTATAGGAAAGGCTGTGAAAATATCACAAACTTGAAATGGTAATGGCCATGATGACCTTGGGAGTATTTTGCTGTTCATTTGGTTGTATGTTTGTATGTTTGTATGTTGGCAATTTCTTGAGCATGGATTGCTTTTATCATAAAAGAGTTACTCCAAACAATGGTCAGGATCTGGTACTCATGGGCTGTGTCAGAAATGTGGACAGATTCCAGCTGAGCAGTTCCCCCATCTGGTGTCTCACTGAAACTGCCCCAAATCTAGCCCTCAAAGTTCGTTCTATATCTAGGATATCCTTGCCCAAGACATGAAAACTTCTGGGTTTTAGTGACATGAAGAAGTTGGGGAAGAAAGTATCAAACCTATAAATTCCTCTCCAACAAATACAAGGACTGTGACCAGCACTGTTTTTCATTTTTAAAATTATTTTATCATTTGTGTGGGCATGTGCATTCTCGTGTGCATACATGTTTATGAGATCATGGGTAAACATGTGCCACAGTGTGTGTGTGTGTGTACCACATCACAAGTGTGGAGGTCAGAGGACAACTTGTGAGTCAGCTCTCTGCCTTCCCATTCCCTTTGAGGCAGGGTTTCTCGCTCGGGATTCTCGTTCTGCTGTTCTTTGCTGTATTGGCAGGAGCTCCCTGCAAATTCTCCTGTCTCCACCTCCCACCTCACTTTCAGCATCAGTGTGCTGGGACTGCAGAGGCCCACCGCATTTTCTAGCTTTTTACATAGAGTATAGGACTTGAACCCAGCACTTCAGCTTGACGGCTAAATCACTGATCCATCTCCCTCGCCCCACTCTCAATGCTATTTTAAATTCATTTTTATTTTTATTTTTATTTATTTATTTTAGAGAGAGAAAGAGGTAGAGAGAGAGAATGGGCATGCCAGGGCCTCTAGCCACTGCAAACGAACTCCAGATGCATGTGCCACTTGTGTGTCTGGCTTACGTGGGTTCTGGGGAATCGAACCTGGGTCCTTTGGCTTTGTAGGCAAGCGCCTTAAGTGCTAAATCATCTCGCCAGCCCCCCCTTTTAAGCCCAGTGCTATTTTAAAAATAATTTTATTTATTTGCAAGCAGAGAGAGACAGAGGCAGAGAGAGACAGAAAGACAGAGACAGAGAGAATGGGCATGCCAGGGCCTCCACCTGCTGCAAACGAACTCCAGATGCATGTGCTACCTTGTGTATGTGGTTTTATATGGGTACTGGGGAATCAAACACTGGTCATTAGGTTTTGCAGGAAAGTGCCTTAACCACTAAGCTATCTCTCCAGATCCCCCAACCAGTGCTATTTTTTAAAATAAATTTTATTTATTTGCAAGCAGAGAGAGATAGAGAGAAGAAAGACAGGCAGAGAGAGCAAATGAGCACAGCAGGGCCTCTAGTCACTACAAACGAACTCCAGACACATGTGCTACCATGTATATCTGGCTTACATGGGTCCTAGGGAATTGAATCTATATCCTTAGGCTTCGCAGGCAAACACCTTAACCGCTAAGCCATCTCTCCAGCCTTAATATGGAGTTCTCTTTTCTTTTTGTCTTTCTCTCTTTTCTTTCTTTTTTTCTTTTTTGTTTATTTTCTGAGGTGGGGTCTCACTCTAGCCCAGGCTGACCTGAAATTCACTGTGTAGTCTCAGGGTGGCTTCAAACTCAAGGCAGTCCTCCTACCACTGCCTCCTAAGTGCTGGGATTAAAGGTGTCTGCCACCATGCCCGACCCACCAGTGCTATTTTTAAGGTCAATGGATACAGCCTCCATTAGGTGTCTGTGGTAGTCACTATCACTGATTATTCCCTTGACCACTGATGTTGGCAACTGTGCTTTGGGCTCACAATAACAGATGTCACCTATGGAACATCACCTCAAGGGATATGACTTAGTATGCAACTTGAGTTGTAATCGTGGCTGTTAATAGTCTGTTTGATTTGACCTACACCTTAGCTGCTGTGCTTTGAATCAAAATTATGACTGCCACCCTGGAGAATCAGGATGGACCCCTCCATCCCATGCTGGTTCACATGTCAAGACTGAAGACACCAGCACACACCAGATGACAAGAAAAGGCCTATCACTCATGAGCAAGGTCTCCAGGGAAATAAAGAGTAGGCCTCACAACAGCTTCCAAATAGCTTGAGAGAGCAGGGAATCTGGATCAACTTGAAGTTGTCATTGTTGTTTCTATTTTTTTTTTTTTTTTTTTTTTTTGAGGTAGGATCTCACTCTAGCCCAACCTGACCTGGAATTCAGTATGTAGTCTCGGGGTGGCCTTGAACTCACAGTGATCCTCATACCTGTGCCTCCCAAATGCTGGGATTAAAGGCATGAGCCACCACACCTGGCTGTTTTTTTCTTTTTTAATTTTTTAAAATATTTTTATCTATTTATTTGCAAGCAGAGAGAGAAAGAGAAGAGATACAGAGAGATATCACACAAACATGTATTATTTTTTCACTCCTATTATGGCTCTATAGAACTGAGCAAAGTTATACTTTCTGATTCACAAGTTGGAACTCAAATGTCCTGTAGGCAAACAAGAGGGGGACTTCTCATGTATTTCACTGTCGCAGCAAAGCACCACAAGCCTGGTGGCTTAGCACAGTGGAGGTTTATTCTCTTGCAGTCCTTGAAGGTAGAAATCTTGAATGAAGGTCAGCACACCCATTTTCCCTCAGAGGGTCTAGTGAACGGTCTGCTCTATGACTTCTGATGGCTCTGGTGATCTTTGCATCCTCAACTTGAGGAGGCCTCACTCCATTATCTGCCTCCCTCTTCACATGGCCAACTGCTCATTGAGGATTTGCCCAAGCTCCCTCCACTCATAGTGAATTTAGAGCCCACTCGACTCCAGCATGATCTTGTCCTAACTTGCTTGCATTCCAAATAAGGTCACATTTACATATTCTAGAAGAACATGAATTGAGGGGACGCATTATTCAAACCAGCACAAGCCTTTACAGAGCCAATGTCATTCTGTTGGTTTTTACTTATGATAGGCTTCCTACAATATATCACACAATACATTGGAGCAGCAAAACATATTCTCCTCTTCCTAGGTACATTAGCTTGAAAAACACTTTCAACAATTTTTTTTTTGATTTTTATGATGATTTTAATGAAACTGCAGAAAACACAAAATATTATATATACATTATTCAAATAAAAACTAGACTTTGCTCATCTAGTTGTATATTTGGCAGAGTATAACTACAAATCTTGGGAAATTTCATACAGTCTATAAACTCCTATGATAGCAGAGCTCCTAGTCAAAGTGAATTTACACTTGACTAAATTCAGTTTTACTACTACATAAAAGAAAAGAAGCTGGGCATGGCAGTGAACAGCTGCAAACCCAACACTAAGGAATCATAGGCAACACAACCCAAGTTCAAGAGCAGGCTAGACTAAGCTATTTACCAAAGGAAAAAGGGTTGGGTAGATAATTTCATCAGTGTATTGCTTTCCTCTCAAATATGAGAATCTAAGTTTTATCTCAGGAGCCCACACAAAAATGCTAGGAATGGTGGTACATGCCTGTGATACCAGCATTAGGAAAGCAGAGACAGGAAGATTCCTGGGGCTCACTGGCCAGCTACTCTAGCCAAATAAGTGGCTTCCAGGACACTGAGAACCTGTCTCAAAAAGAGATGGATGACATTCCTAAGGAATAACACCTGAAGTTGTCCTCTGGCACATGCACTCAGGTGCACATACAGCTGCACACATGTGTACACATACACAAAGAAAGAAAGAAAAGGGGGCTGAGGAGACAGATGTCTCAGTGGTGAAAGGCACTTGCTTACAAAGCCTGATGGCCTGGGGTTTAATACCCTAGTACCTACATAAAGCCAGATACACGAAGCAGTGCATGTGTCTGGAGTTCATTTGTAGCAGCAAAAGGCCCCTTCTCTTTCTTTTTCCATCTCCTCTCTCTTTCAAACAAATAAATATATTTTTTAAAGAAAGAAAGAAAGTAAGGGAGGGAGGGAAGAAGAAGGGAGGGAGGAAGAAGAAAGGAATGTCTCAACAGCAACAGACAGTTCAGAGAAGTGTTACTGGAAAAGACTGTAAAAAACCTACCACATCACAGGACAGAAGGAAACATGTTATTGTTAGTTTTGAATTAGATATAACTGTGATTGTTTGACTGTAAAAGGTCCCCCAGAAGTCCATTTGTTTGAATACTTAATTTCCAGATGGTGGTGCTGTTCAGGATGGTTGTGGAATCTTTCTGAGCAGATGCTTCCAGGAGGAAGCGTGTCACTGGAGGTGAATCTTCAAGCTTTATAATCCAGCCCTGCTTGCTGGTCTCTCTGCTTCCTCCCTGCTGATGTGATGCTGGCTTCCTGCTCCTGCCACGCTTCCCTGGAAACTGTCAGCTGAAAAGAACCCTTTCCTTCATTAAGCTGCTTCTGGTCAGGTATTTTGTCCCTGCAATCAGAAAATAACTGCTACAATAGGTAAGATCTACTTGACTAGAACTATTCATATTCTCTTAAAAATACCTTATGAACATATCTTAAGGATATACAACCTAAAAAAAGAGTATGCAAAGAATAATATACAATAATATACAAAGAATAATAGTAATTATAAAGTTTAAATGCCCGCAAAATGAAATAAATTGGTGCATCAGAGGATAGGAAGCAAGTTATTAAAATACTGTTTTTCTCAAATATGTTGTTAATTAGCCCACAATTAATTCTAATTAAATTATTAACTAGCCCTTAATCACTTATTAATGTATAATATAATAAATTGTTAAATAGTAGCTGTTATCATACTAGCCTAATTTTAAAAAATCATTTACTTAATTTTATGCTTGTATACATATATGATCTCTAGTATTCTGTTATGAGAATAACTTAATAAAGATTTGAATAAAAATCAGAACCAACTCTATTAATTTCACTATATATAATAATCTTATTTTTATGTTTACTTCATGAAGTAATAACATATAGCCAACTACAAAACATTAATTTGAAGCTAAAAGTAATTTTTAACAGGGATAGACAATATTTGACATTTTCTAAGATGATTTAGTGTCATTGAAATATGTATTTCACATTATTATTACTATCATTACTTTTGTTTTGTTTGTTTTGGTTTGTTTTCAAGGTAGGGTTTCACTCTAGCCCAGGCTGATCTCAAACTCATGGTGATCCTACCTCAGCCTCCTGAGTGCTGGGATTAAAGGCATGCCCAGCTATGATATTATTTAATAAAATAAGTACTAACTACATTACCTAGAAATGTATACCCAAACTGAAAAACATACAGTAACATATCTAATGTATCTTGTAAAAACTATCAGTAACAGAGTCATTTCAGATATACCGAATGAATCATTATTAGTAACTTATAGTGACTTGCTGTTCAAAGATTTTTTTTCTTTCTGGCTAATGACACAACCCTAAGGACCTAGTACTGAGAATGGCTGGAACGATTTGCTGATGTTTAGATACATTTGCAAAGCTGTTTTCCTCACTAACATTCAGTATTGCACCCATCAATATTCTCACCAATCCTCTCTTATTCTGGACACTGGGAACAACGCTGGGGGGTTCCTGGCCCAATTCCGGGGGCAGAGGAAACTCAATCTGTTAACAAAAACTGTCGTCTCTCATCATAACCAAAGTGTTCTCTTTAGAACTCTGTCTCCACTTTAAAGGGTCGGCCGTTTCACCCTACTGCCCCTCTGAGACTGGAGGGGCTCGTTCCCTTTTTACAGTGAGAGACGACTGCAGTACAAATGAATGCTGGCACATTTCCAGGTGGAAAGAACAAATTAAGAAAGCGTCCTTAGAGACGCGGAGCACGGGTAGCCAATTTCTTAACACTATTTAAAGCATCGCCCTTGAATGAGCACCAGCGCAGGGGCGAGGCAGCAGATCAGCCAAGGCAGGGCGGTAAAGCAGTGCACATGCCCACCAGTCACAGGCGACTACAGCAGCAGCTGGACATCTGCTCTCGCCCAGCACTGCAGGTAACCAAGTTAGTGATTCTGAGAATTCTGACGTGGGGTAGAGGCTGACAATGAACTTATAGGGAGGGGGCGGCACAAGAAAGGTAACAAGCACCATGCACTACCAGATTCTTCTGCGATACATGCTCTTACACACTTGAGTTCCTCTCAGCTCCTCTGGGACTGCTGTGTCACAGTACTTGATAAGTTCCTTACCCATGTAAGAGGGGTAAGGGACCTGAAGGGATATGCTGATGAGTGACTATGATGACAGCATGAAACCTAGACTAAGTGACACCAACTGTCAGGGCCTGGGGTGGGGCCGCTCAGGGAAAAGGTGTGGACATCAACGAATTAGAAGTCTGGTAGAAGCTGGGTGTGGTGCCTTTAATCCCAGCACTTGGGAGGCAGAGATAGGAGGATCACCTTGAGTTCAAGGCCACTCTGAGACTGTTTAGTCAGCCTGGACTACAGTAAAACTCTACCTTGAAAAAAAAAATTTGAAAGACTACTGAGAAGTCTGGTAGGGCTGAAAATTTGTCAAAGGTGAAGTTGGTCCCTTAGGGAGTGAGCTGAGAAAATGGTGTTCAGAGAACAGGATGATTAACTAATGGTGATTATAGAATATTGCTGTTATTTATTTATTTATTTTTTTTGGTTTTTCGAGGTAGGGTCTCACTCTAGCTCAGGCTGACCTGGAATTCACTCTGTAGTCTCAGGGTGGCCTCGAACTCTCAATGATCCTCCTACCTTTGCCTCCCGAGTGCTGGGATTAAAGGCGTGCGCCACCACGCCCGGCAAATATTGCTGTTATTTTTAACGAGATCTAGGACACTGTTAATAGAAATACAATCTGAATTAAATATGTAACTAAGTTTTTCTGCCAGCCACATTTTTGAAAGTAAAATGAGCTTGAAAGGTGAAATTTATTTTAATATCTTGATAACCTACATATTCAAAGAATTATCATTATAATCAATATAAAAATCTATCCATTTAGGGCTCAGGGAACATTGAGAGAGAGGGGGTCAAAAGAATGTAAGAGCCAGAGGACAGGGAGGAGTGCTATGGAACGTTGTCTTCCAACAGGATATGACCTTTGTAGTCATAACTCACAGTGGCTGTTATCTGTACAAAACTTGCATAAGATTGGACCCGTCGACATTCCATTATGGATGGTGGAGGAGCTTGTGAGGCCCTCATCCTCCCTGAGGAGTTACTAGCAGTTAATGGCTATTGGGCAGGGAAAGGAATTTTCTTCAGTGGTGTAGTCACTACTAAGTTCCCATGCTCCAGTAAATACCCCCAGCGATATTTATGCAAACACCTATAATTAAACTCATTAGCCCACCCCCACAGCACTGAAAAGGACATCAAAGTAGAAGCGGGACTACGTGGGAAGAAGCAAATGTTCAGCAGGAGGGCAGGACAAAAGGAGGTAATGGGAGATAAATATGATTGAAATATATTCTACACACACACGTATGTATATAGTTTGTCAACAAAGTAAATTTTAAAAATCTACTACGATACTTTATGCATTCTTTTCTGTTTTCTTTTTTGGTACTAAATCTTCTGAATTGGGCAAGTATTACACATTTGAGAACTCTCAGTGTGGCCTAGTCATATTTCAGGTGTTCAGAAGCTAAATGTGGAGTGTGGCCCTAGTATTGGGCAGCTTAGGTTCTAAGGGTTGACCCAAGACAGCAATGGAGAAGTGAACAGAGGCTATATTCACTGCAAGAAAAATCGAGAAACTGAGAGTATAGGGAATTGGAAGGATTACCTTTGTAAATATTGAACTCACCAAGAATAATGACAGATGGTACCAATAGCAATGTAAAGCTAGAATATTATATTTCTCTTTGCATTGCCTTTTATCACCACCTCTTTTCTCAAGTTCTCTTTTCTCGGATGTTCCAGGAGCCCTTTCTAGACTTGCTATAAAGCTGTCTGTCATTCTAAGACTTACACCCTGTACATCTGATAGAGCCTTTATTGTGGTGCCATACTTAGTTTGACTTGCTATAGAATTCTCAGACCTCTGGAAAATGTCTTCACTGCTTTTTAGAATTAAGTATTGCTAACAAGTGGTCTCTTACCAGTCTGATTCTAATTCTTTCACTTAAAAAAAATACTAAAGCTTTATTTATTTATTTATTGGCTTTTGATGTAGTGTTTCACTCTAGCCCAGGCTGACCTGAAATTCACTCAGTAGTCTCAGGGTGGCCTCAAACTCACAATGATCCTATCTCTGCCTCCTGAGTGCTGGGATTAAAGGCATGTGCTATCACACGCTGCTTTTTAAAATTTTTTAAATTTCTTGCCATTCTGAAATTTCACAGCTGCATTGTATAAACCAGGGCCAAATCAGAGACAGAAATCATACAAACAGTGGAGTTTTTTTTTTTAATTATTTTTAATTTTTATTTATTTATTTGAGTGACAGACAGAGAGAAAGAGGCAGATAGAGAGAGGGAGAGAGAATGGGTGCGCCAGGGCCTCCAGCCACTGCAAACGAACTCCAGACGTGTGCGCCCCCTTGTGCATCTGGCTAACGTGGGTCCTGGGGAGTCGAAGCCTCGAACCGGGGTCCTTAGGCTTCACAGGCAAGTGCTTAACCGCTAAGCCATCTCTCCAGCCCCAAACAGTGGAGTTTTATTTTATTCTAATATATTTATTTTGAGGTAGGGTTCTCACTCTAGCCCAGGCTAACCTGGAATTCACTATGTGGTTTTAGGGTGGCCTCAAACACACAGCAATCCTCCTAACTCTGCCTCCCAGGTGCTGGGATTAAAGGTGGTTGCCACCACAGCTGGCCTAACAGTGGAATTTTAATATAAAGATCTATTACCTAGTTAAAAGGGGCCATTTTCTCAGAAGGATAAAGAATGCAGAAAGGTCACATCTAAGGAGGAGCCACTACCTCCAGCCGAGGAAAGTGCCTAGGAAGGAATAAACATGAATGAGCAAGCACCTTTGGTAAAGGCTGGGTACAACTAGGTGGCAGAGAAATAAGCAGAAACGCTACGGGCTCAAGCTGGCAAGTCACCTGCTGGGGTTCTAGCAAAATGCTTGCAAAGCGACCTTCTAGTGGCAATCAGGAAGAGAAGCTGTGCTTCCTACTGCCGGTGTCCTCCCAGCCTCCTCATGACAGCTGGAAAAGGAGAAAGAAATACTTACAGGATCCACTCTAGCAGTGCAAAGGGAAAAAACCCCAAAACAGCCTGTTAAGGAGCAGAGAGGCCATACACTCGTAACGCTCACTTGGGCATAGTGGAGTATGTCTTGTGATTTTGTTTTCTTTCTCATATTTGGCCCTTCAAATGTATAGATTACTGACTTCTTTCAGCTCTTGAAATTTTCTTTATGACTTCCTTTAGAAGATCTTTACCTACAGTCTCTCTGTTCCATCACTTTTAGAAAGGTACTTTATTTTTTTAAATATTTTATTTTTATTTATTTGACAGAGAGAGAGAATTGGCATGCCAGGGCTTCCAGCCACTGCAAACGAACTCCAAACACGTGCGCCCCCTTGTGCATCTGGCTAACGTGGGTCCTGTGGAATAGAACCTGGGTCCTTTGGCTTTGCAGGCAAATGCCTTAACCACTAAGCAATCCCTCCAGCCCTCTATCACTTTTATGTTTCTCTTCTTTTCTCGTTGCTTTTCTTCTGCAATAAGGGGAATGTCTTGGAGTCTCTTTCTAACTTTTGGTTGTGAGTGTGTGTGTGCATGTGTGTATAGGCGCATGTGTGTCGGGTTTGGATGCATGGCTGTGGTTTTGATTGACATTTCCCTGATGACTCATGTTAATGAGAAATTTTCTTCTCCTCCCCTCTCCCCACAAGTAGGGTCTCACTCTAGTGCAGGCTGACCATCAAGAAGAATCAAGAACAACTTGATTCCCACGGTCTATTGTGAACCTTCATGAAGTCCAGCCCATACCAGCAGTCAATCTTCTCTTTCTTAACTTATTAAAGTGATTATTTAAGCAAGTCAACTTAAAAAAATGAATATTGTAATGCCAATTATTTACTAGTATTAAAATTCATTCAGATATCAAAAATTGTAAGACAATCTTGATTTATGTATCTACAATGATGATGTTTTGGCTTCAGGCTCCCTCTACTGTCTCCAAAATAATAAACAAACATTTTTATGGGCTTCCTCCTGATAGATTTAAACATTTATGAAAGCCAAGGCAAACACAATGCTATGCAATAATAAAGGACATCCTTAGTATGATAATCAGAAAGTTCAACATTAGGAGAGAGATGAAAAATATAAATGAATTGGCAAAGTATGTTTATAGATAAAACCATGTGAAGTTGCATTTTTGACCATTTCTTATCTATAAATGACAATTTCATCTAATTTGACCCAATATCTAAAATTTTTCATTGTTAAAAAATATCAGAGGCTGGAGAGATGGCTCAGCAGTTGAGGCACTTGCCTGCAAAAGCCTAGGGCCCAGCTTCAATTCCCCAGAACCCACGTAAGCAATATGCAACTGGTGGCATATACATCTGGAGTTCATTTGCAGTGGCTAGAGGCCCTGGCACGACCACTCTCTATCTCATAAATGAATAAATAAAAAATTTAAATTAATAAAAAGAATATCAGAGTATTGTGTGAGTGCACGTGTTTTGCTAAAGGTGGTTATTGCTTTTCATAAGAATTCTCTAATATGAAACGCCATCACTGCAATAGTAGGCTGTTTTAAGTCCAGTGCCTTATAGGACTATGTGTATTATAACTTCAGTTCAGAAGAAAGAAGTCTGCCATTAAGTTAATATGAAGAAACAAAATGTTTCACATAAATGCAAGAAATGTAGAAAAGCCATATGTTTACAAGAGAAAGCTGCAAATAGAATACTGTCATTAAACATTTTAACTGTGAAAGGAGAAAGCAGGGTCATTTGCATAGACTTCAAACATTCTCACACTGTTGAGAAAACCAGCAAATCCTGGAAAGAATTAGAGGTAAAAGCCAAAGTTGTGCTTCAAACAGCCTGGTGTTTCAGAGCAGCTCACAAGAAAGCATAATGGGGTAAGTTCACACTTTGCACAAAATAAATATTAATTCTGTTGTTGGTAGTTTTCCAAAAAAGTTAATATTTTATAGTTCAGAATTTTAGTTTCTTAAGTTTGCCTTTGAAGCTCAAAGAATGCCTTTGAAGTTATGTTTTCATAGTCCTAGGAATTCAGACTAAGAATGAAAGATGTCCTCAAAGATTTATTTACAAAGATGTTCACTAAAAATCTGTTTTTTATAGTTACTCTTTATCACTTACATCTTATGTCCAGCATAGAGCCCAGTATACAGTTCTCAACAAATGTTTTTGAAATAATGACTTATAAGCCGGGCGTGGTGGCACACGCCTTTAATCCCAGCACTCGGGAGGCAGAGGTAGGAGGATCGCCGTGAGTTCGAGGCCACCCTGAGACTCCATAGTGAATTCCAGGTCAGCCTGGGCTAGAGTGAGACCCTACCTCGAAAAACCAAAAAAAAAAAAAAAAAAAAGAAATAATGACTTATAATAGGATAAAAGTTGGAAACTGCTAAATTAGGGACCAGTTGATTCAATTATGGGTGAATTGTGATACAGATGTCAGGAGCCATTGGGCTGGCCTTGAATCCATAGCACTGGGCTGTTTGGTAGCAAGACTTTTGCACCTGCAAATAAGCAAGATTATGTACACTCAGTGTTACTGACAAGAGCTGACCGTTCCTTAAACATTTATGCTTGTATTGCTGGGAACAGAGGGTTTGTTTCTTTCCAACCTTGGAATAATCTTTTGTACTGAGAAGTGGTCGAAGCACATAACTCTGTAACAGAAAGAAGTTGTTTTGATAGAAACTTGTGTGAAGGTCATGGAATTTTTGTCCATGGGCAAACTGTTTGCAGTAAGATATTAAAAAAGTATTGCTGAGAAATAAGCGGTGCTCCAGTCCTGGACTGGAGTCCTTGCTTTCATTCTTTCTCCTGTCTTTCTTTAATCCTCACTCCCATCAGGCTCAAACCCTTTCAGCCCACAGGCTCTGGCAAGTGGCACCCAACGTGGGGCCTGAATACAGGGATCCAAAGTGAAGGACACCACTGGATTGAAAGAGAGTGCTCGGAAAAAGAAAAAACGGAGCGATGAGTAATATAAGTAAAAATGAGACAAGGTAATAGTTGTATGCTTTTTGTTCATATGCTGAAAAATATGTTGCATGCTCGGGGAGCCGAAGTTAGTCAGCAACAACTCAGTAATTTTTTGGAACTTATAGAAAAAGTCTGTCCCTGGTTCCCAGAAGGAGGAACTGTCGATTTAAAAACCTAGCAAAGGGTAGGGACTAAGCTTCAAGATTATTATGCTGTCCATGGGCCAGGTAAAGTACCAATGGAAACTTTTAGTTTTAGCTTGTGGGCTTTAGTTGGAGATAATTTAGATCCTAGACATGAAAGAGATAAAGTTCAATCAAGTACAGTTAAAGACAAAGGACTGCTTCCCAGCGTGGACTTAGAAAATGAAACTAAGCCTTCACCTGAGGAACTGGAGTCTAGATATAAGCTTTTATTTAGAGAAGAAGAATGTTGTCTTGATCATTTAGATTCAGATGAGGAAGCAAATTTAGAGGAGAAAATGACAAAAGATCACCAAGAGGAAGACTTTCCACCTTTTATAACTTTTACTAAATCTGAGGATGAACAAAAAGAAAAATATTTAGAGGAGATGCAACGTTTGCAAAATATGGTTAAATCACTGTCTTTACAAGTACAGCAATTTCAAGGAAAGCGTACTCCAGGAAATCCAGTCACTCCCAATTCTCCTGCTGTAATAAAACCTCCCATTATAGCAGTAGTGTCAAAACCTGCGGGTGAGTTTCATCCTTTATCTTTGATTTGGCCTTCTGTCTCGCCCCTGCAAGCCATTCTTGCAGGAGAGGCACAATATCAAGAAATGAGGCAACAATTGGACTTTGATCCTGCCGTTTATGCTCAAGTTAATGCTGCAGCTAGGAGGGCCTGATATAAACTTCCATCCATCGGGAGGAGGACTAAAGATTTGTCAAAAATTAGACAAGGACCTGATGAATTATATCAAAACTTTGTGGATAAATTATTACAGGCTGCTAACAGACTGGTTGGAGATTCTGAAGCAGGACTTGCACTTGTAAAATTATTAGCCTATGAGAATGCTAACTCTGCTTGTCAAGCCGCCTTGAGGCCATTTAGGAGAAAGGGGAACATAACTGATTACATTAGACTATGTTCTGACATAGGTCCATCCTATACACAAGGGCTAACTTTGGTTGCTGCCCTTCATGGGAAATCAATAAAAGAGGTTCTTTTTTAGCAACTAAAAGGTAATAAGAGAAAAGTTAATGATCCCCAGGGAGTTGTTTTGGATGTGGTAAAATGGGACATCAGGTGAGACAATGTCCTCAGAAGCAAAAGAATGATTCACCCAGAAAGGAACCAGGATTGTGCCCAAAATGTAAAAGGGGCAAACACTGGGCCAATGAATGTAAATTTAATTATGACTACATGAGGAATCTTCTCCCACAGGGAAGTGGGAGGAGGGGCCAGCTCAGGCCCCGCAACAATGTTATGGAGCACTACAGAACTTTATCCCCCAGCAAAACAATCCGTTCAGGACCTCTGTAGAGCAACCCCAGGCAGCGCAGGACTGGACCTCAGTTCCACCACGTACACAGTATTAACCCCAGAAATGGGAATGCAGGCCTTACCAACAGGTGTTTATGGGCCATTACCTAAAGGATCTGTTGGACTACTGTTAGGGAGAAATAGCTCTACCATGAAAGGAATTTTAGTGGCACATGGGGTGATTGATTCTGATTATGAGGGGGAAATTAAAGTTATATCTTTGGTCACCACAGAATGCTTTAAATCATGTACTCTTTATTTTAAATTTTTTAAATGTGGATGCATTCGGTCATTCTGCCGCAGGCAGACTATGACATCCTAGAACATTGGACACTTATGCTCAGGTTACATGGAAGGACCCCATCGATGGGCAATGGCACGGCCCTGACCCGGTGTTAATATGGGGATGAGGGTATGTTTGTGGTTTCCCACAGGACGCTGACAATGCCAGGTGGCTGCCAGAGAGGTTGATCTGGTTCGCAGGGACTGAACATCAGAAGAATGATGCCTCTGCTCCTGATGATGTGGATTCAACTCCCGATGATCCACAGTGAGCTGTATTGGGCTTATGTTCCTGACCCACCCATCTTACACCCAGCAACTTGGGAAGATAGAGAAATTAAAATCTTAGTATGAGGGGCTGCTTACATCATGTGTAACATCTCTGGAACTGAAAGGCATGTTAAGGACTGGTCAGGAAATCCTGGAACATAAGGGAGTGGTAAATGGAACAATAACTAGACTGATGGACTCTCTGCTGGACTTTGGTGGTCGGATGACGGCTTCCAACAGACTTACCTATGGAAAGTTGCTGCGGCCGTGGGAGGAATGAACATCACCTCCCCCAGGAATGACAGTCCTTCCCTCCTGAAGGTGAGGGTCATGGCTTGTGTTACTCCATCCTATGCTATGTTAATGGGAGACATAAATATTACATGGAAATGTTCAATGTTACATGTAATAATTGTACTCTGTCTAATTGTGTTTCAGAATTGTCCTCTGATAGAGTTATGATTTTTAAGCAACCAGCATTTATTATGATTCCTGTTACTGTAATGAGGCCTTGGTATTCTGACAAGGGAATACAAGTGTTATAGGAAATAAAGAATGCTTTAAGTAGACCAAAAAGAGTAATAGGATTAGTAATTACAGGCATCTAAGCTTTTATTACATTGTTAGCTACTGCTACTGCTACAGCTGTTGCTTTGTCACAAAAAGTTCAAACTACACATTTTGTTAATGAATTATCCAGAAATGTTTCTATCACTCCAGAAACTCAAGTAGATATAGATAAAAAAAATTGAAACAAAAAATAGACGCTCTGTATGATGTGGTTACATATTTGGGTAAAGAGATACTAGGGTTAAAAGTTAAAACTCGGGCTGGAGAGACGGCTTAGCAGTTAAGCACTTGCCTGTGAAGCCTAAGGACCCCAGGCTTGATTCTCCAGCCCACGTTAGCCAGCTGCACAAGGGGGCACACGGGTCTGGAGTTCATTTGCAGTGGCTGGAGGCCCTGGCACGCCCATTCTCTCTCCCTCCCTCTCTCTCTCTCTCTCTCTCTCTCTCTCTCTATCTATCTCTGCCTCTTTCTCTCTCTGTCTGTCTCTCTCAAATGAATAAATAAATATTGAATAAAAAAATAAAAATAAATTTAAAAAAAGTTAAAACTCGTTTGGAATGTCATAGAGATTTTCAATGGATTTGTGTTACTTCTAAAAAATATAGTGACAGTCAACAGCATTGGAAAAAATAAAAATGCATTTAAGAGGTATTTGGCATAATGATAATATTTCCTTGGATCTGATTCGGTTACATTCAGAGATTTTGACTTTGCAAAATAATCATCTTACTTTTGATGCAGCTAAAGCTGCTGATGACTTAATATCTGCTTTTAAGTCTGCCTTACCTGGATGGGATTCTCTCACTTCTTGGATAGGAAGCTTTGCTGCTACAGGTATTTGTCTTTTGCTCATTCTGTGTCTGCTGCCCATACTCGTTAAGTGCCTTTTGAGATCCATTATGGATATCCGTACAGAAGTACATGGGATACAGCTACGGACCCAACCCTGGCTTCCCGAGACATTATCTTAAAGCCCCTGCAGAGGCTGGTAATCAAAGACGGGTAAGATTCTCTTGAGTTAGGTCAAACTAAGACAAGTCATAAATGATGGAATTCATGTACCGATGACAGGTAAGGCCTAAATATCGTAGAGGACAACCTAAGATAGACACAGTCTTTCTGCACCGAGGCCCAGAAGGGCCTGATTCATAAAAAATAAAAAAGGGGAACTGTCAGGAGCCATTGGACTGGCCTTGAATCCATAGCTCTGGGCTGTGTGGCAACAAGACTTTTGTACCTGCAAGTAAGCAAGATTATGTACATTCAGTGTTACTGGCAAGAGCTGACCATTCCTTGAACCTTATATTGCTGAGAACAGAGGGTTTGTTTGCCTCCCAACCTTGGAATAATCTTTTGTACTGAGAAGTGGTCGAAGCACATAACTCTGTAACAGAAAGAAGTTGTTTTGATAGAAACTTGTGTGAAGGTCATGGAATTTTTGTCCACGGGCAAACTGTTTGCAAGAACATATTAAAAAGGACTGCTAAGAAATAAACGGCGCTTCAGTCCTGGAGTCCTTGCTTTCGTTCTTTCTCCTGTCTTTCTTTAATCCTCACTCCCCATCAGGCTCGAACCCTTTCAGCCGGCAGGCTCCAGCAGATAGATAAAGATATATAGATATGTGTGCATTACCATTAAATTGTTTTGAGGACTTAAAAGGCATTGGAGAAACATTAAGAGGAAATGGTTAGGCAAATAATGCCAGCAATATGTATGCTATCAAATACAAATGTTATTGCCAGGCGTGGTGGCACGCCTTTAATCCCAGCACTCAGGAGGCAGAGGTAGCATTGCTGTGAGTTCAAGGCCACCCTGAGACTAGAGTGAATTCCAGGTCAGCCTGGGCTAGAGTGAGAACCTACCTCAAGAAATCAAAAAAAAAAAAAGTTATTAAAACAATATACATGTGCACATAAGAGGGCTAGGAGTAAAAATAGAAATAGTGATTGAGGTGGTGGAATTCTGAGTAGTTTTACTTTATCTCACCTGTGTTTCTTACGCTGGGAGCTGTTCATAATGAGCATGTATTAGTATTCTGTTGTTGGGGGGCAGTTATTTGCTGTTACTTGTTTAGTTGTGTTCACAGTGCTGCTAGGTGTTGAGCCCAGGGCCTCATATATCGTACACAAATGCTTTTGCATTAGGTTATACCCACCTAGCCTCTGTATTAGTTTTACAATCAGAAAAACACCAAACATTATTTTAAAAAAATTATACTATGCTCTGTAAACATTCAGATCTGTAATAAAAGTGTATCCATTAAAAACCATAGAGTTAGTACTAAGGATGTCATGGTACAGTGCTTGCCTAGTATGAACAAGACCCTGAGTTCAACCCCTGGCACCAAAGGTGGGGAAACAAAAAACCATGGAGTTTTTAAAAAGGTGGTGGCTGTACAGTGATTTGCTGTCTGTTTGGGGTTTGCTTTTGCATATGGGTGTGATGTACATATGCTTGTTTGTATTTGTGCCTCACATTTACATGGGTAATAGAGATCCAACTCAGGTCCTTGTGCTGCCAACACAGGCACTTTGCTTCTCTCCAGGCCCCAGTAATTCAATATTTGTATAAGCATTTGACTCTCTTCTTCACTTGTTTAGAACAACCCCTCCTCCTAGACAGACAACTTCTGTTCACTTATTCAGTGTCGGAGTGCCCAGGCCAGAGCTCAACTTGGCTTTGCTTTTGAGTAATTTCCCAATAACAACTTAGGCACGAAAGCTGTAGTCATAGGTAAGTTGTGGTTAATTGTAATGACTTTTCATCAAAGAGAAGTAAAAGAACCATGTTGGGCTGGAATACGCACTGAGCCAGGCACTCTTCCTGAGTGATCTTTAATCCTGACCGCTCCCCTGAAAGCAAGGCCTTTTATTTAGATGGAGAGCAGCAGAAGTAACACTACTACTGAAGTTAGCGACCACGTGTCACGTGCCAGTATTTGTGTCAGGCCTCTGCTTATTTTCTCTCTCCACGTTCTGAGCTACAGGAATGAGTACATACATCCTCACATTGCATTTGAAGATCTTGAGGTACAAAGTGGAAGCCGGGTCTAAGTGGACAGAATATTTTAACTGATCTCTTTCTTTCAAAAACAATAAATGAACCGAAAACTCTGCATTCTATAAACGGGCTGGAAATCTTGTTGGAGGACAGGGGACAAAAAGAGGAAGTTTAGTTAGGACAATTTGACATTTTCTTACACTTCTTTAGAATAGGACAATAGGAATAATCAGTCTGCCATTACCTATTTACCAATACTAAGCATATGCAACAAAATCATAGTGTTTTCAGATGTAATCGAGAAATATATTGAATTTTCCCTACCTTGACTAAGCAACAGCTCTGGCATCAAGCTCAGACATCTGCTACGTAAATGAGTCTTTCTCCAGGGAAGCAATAGTTCACTAGGTCCTCATCAAATGAACAGGTACTTGATTTCATCCACTTTTTCGAACTTCTCTTCTGGCTTTTCTCCTTGCTGCTTTCCTCTCACCAATGATTTTTTACATATGATTTCATATGATTTTCAATGATTTTCCTCTCATATGATTTTATATAATAATGTCATAATTAACCATCTTCTATACATCAAAACAACACTTTTTTATCACTTAAATCTTACAACCATCTGTTTAGGTACATGTCCCTAGAGGGTTTCTAATACCAGAGGTTAGATATTGTTTATCTTCTGCCTACTATGCAAAATTCGAGCGCAGATTTGATTCGAACAAACCAGCCTTCCTTCCTTCCTTCCTTCCAAGCTCGTTGCCTAGCAACAGGTTCTCCGCATCCCGAGCGAAGAAAGGCCACCAATTTCGGTTTTCCCTAGAAAATAAACTTCAGAGACAACCTGGGATTTTTCTAGCAGAAGAGCTCTCCCACCCTCTCTAGCGACAGAAGCAGTGAAGCAGGAAGGTCTCAGGAGCAGCCCGGGCGCGAGAGGAAAAGCCAGACTAGGCCGGGGCTGAAGAGAGGGACGAGGCTCAGGTTCTCCACACCTGAGCCGGATTTCTGGAATCCACAAGAAACCCATAATCTTCTTTGGGGGTGATCCCAGGTTTGGGGGGGAGGACTTCAACCGCAGGGAAGACTTGTTCATCCACATCCACGGACACCCATCCACCCATTTCCCCCGCCCCGGGCTGCAGCCACAAGTCTAACGCCGGAGCCGGTCCAGCCCGCCCCTTTCCCCCTGCCGCCCAGGCTCAGGCTCAGGCATGGCCGCCACCAACCTGCCCGTAACCCCGTCTTCGGACTTCCTCCAAGCAGCCAGCGCCCGGGCGCCGGTCTGCCCCAGAGTGTTCGTCCCCAGTCTGCCCGGCGGCCGCACCCCCAGGACCTCGCGGTGCTGGACCAGCCTTGGCCGTGCGGCCGCCGCTGCGCGCGGTCCCCGGAGCCTGCCCCGCCCCCGCCCCCGCCCCCGCCCCGCCCCCGCTGCGGCCGCTGCGCGCCGGCCCCGCCCAGGCCCCGCCCCGCCCCGCCGCCTGGGCGCTGGGAGCAGCGCGCCCCTCCCGCCGCGGGCCCGCGCGTCTCCATGGCGACGCGGCGCCGCAGGCTCCCGGCTCCGGCGGCTGCGCGAGCGGCGAGCCCGGCCGGCCCGTGGGATCGGCGGTCCGCGGGATCGCCGTGCGAGGGCCGCGGAGCGCCGGGGTGACCGCGAGCCGCCCCTGCCCCGTCCCCGTCCCCGCGGGCGGCGGCCCCGGGCGCTCAGCCCCGAAGCCTGAGCCCGCCACCTTCTCCGGCGCTGCAGATTGCCCGCCCAGTCGCCGCCCGAGGAGGTAAGAGCCGCGCGGGGAGGGGGGCCTCGTCCACGGCCCGTGCTAGGGAGGCTGCGGGTCTGAGTCCAAGCACGCGCCCCTAGGCTGGACGCCGGTGCCTCCCCCATCTCACCTGCCGCGTCCTTTCCCCAGGGCCTCTAGGTCCCGCTCAGTCCCCCACCCGGGCCCCAAATTCTTTGAGTTGTTTTTTTGGAAACAACTGCTTGCTCCCTATAACTTGGCGTGGCCATAAAAGCGTCGGTGCACTGCGAACTTCCTGAAACCGGCCTCTGCAAAATCAAGCCTTTGGACAAGTGGATGGCCTCCAAGACCTAGCCTGCATGACTTAATTTTTTTTTTTTTCTTTTTCAAAAATCAAGATCTGTAGTCTTTTGGCTCCGGAAACCGCTTATTCCACACTGCGTCCTAACAGCGTTTAACTAACACATGACATCATTATCACGTCATGGCTCAGTGGCACAGGTGGATTGCTGAAGCTGTTCTCTCCCCAGGAGATCCCATGGGGACTTATAAAAGTAAATCTTAAAAAGACATTTATAACATTTTGTTACTTGTTTCATTCTAATAACAAAATGCAGTGATCCCTAAATCCAATTTATTGGGGTTTTATTTCTGGTAATTAAAGTTGTTGGCTTAAAAAAAATATCTCGGGCTGGAGAGATGGCTCAGCGGTTAAGCGCTTGCCTGTGAAGCCTGAGGATCCCTGTTCGAGGCTTGATTCCCCAGGACCCACGTTGGCCAGATGCACAAAGGGGCACACACGTCTGGAGTTCGTTTGCAGTGGCTGGAGGCCATGGCGCGCCCATTCTGTCTCTCTCTATCTGCCTCTTTCTCTCTCTGTCTGTGGCTCTCAAATAAATAAATAGAAATAAGCCAAAAAATTAAATAAAATTAAATAGATCTCCAGAAGACAACAGCAGAACTGTGCTTTCTGTGTTTACCAGAACTAAATTCCAATTTTTGCAGGAATTCCATTACACTCATTCCAGAATGCCAGGATTCTCCACCTTGCTCAGCAGTTAAACTCCCCATCCCGCCCTCGGTCTTTTCTCCCCTCCTTTGCCCATGTAGTCTTCTCATTTGCACACTTAGAACTGGCCTCGTTAGTAAATACACCTTCAGGACTTGTTGTTTGCTGCAGGTAATCAAAGTAATAAAAGGAGGTGTTGTGATTGTAATTCTTCTAGGAGATACATACCGCTGTTATTTATTTTAAGCTTTTCTGTTCGCCTGTAAAATAAATATGGCATAGGTAGTTATATTGATCCTCATTTTATACTTAAGGAACTGAATCATAGAGCAGTTGAGGAATTGGCTCAACATTACACAAACAGATTTTAACATAGGCTACCTGACTGTAGCATGTATTACGCTGCGAAGGAGGAAATATACAAAATTTATATTTAGTACTTTTGACTGTGATAGATAATCATTGAAATCACGTCTTATGCCTTAAAGCTATGCAATGAAATACTGTTCCTGGGCTGGAGGGAGGGCTTAGCCATTAAGGCATTTGCCTGCAAAGCCAAAGGACCCAGATTTGATTCCCCAGAACCCACGTTAGCCTGATGCACAAGGGGCCACATCTGGAGTTCATTTGCACTGGCTGGAGGCCCTGGTGCACCCATTCTCTCCCTCCCTCTCTCTGTATCTTTCTCTCTCCCTCTTTCTCTGGCAAGTAAATAAATAAATAAATAAATAAATAAAATATTTAAAATACTGTTCCTGGGCTGGGAAGATGGTTCAATGGTTAAAGATGCCTGCTTGCAAATCCTTCTGGTCTGGGTTCAACTCCCTAGGATCCATGTAAAGCCAGATGTACAAAGTGGCACATAAATCTGGAGTTCGTTTGCAATGGCAAGAGGCCTTGGCACACCCCCCACCCTTGCATACGCACACACACACACACACACACACACACGCACGCACACAATTGCAAATAAAAGTATTGTCCATGCATGATGTTTCTCCCACGAAGCTCTCTGACGATAAAGGATGGTAATATTATCTCTGTCTCTCCTTTTCACCACCATTTGCAGGGCCGGAACTTGTACCTGTCCATTCATTCATTCATTCTTTGTCAGTTAGAATACAAGATTGTTTATAAATAAGTATAAAAGGAGAAGATAGCCAGGCGTGGTGGCTCACACCTTTAATCCCAGCACTTGGGAGGCAGAGGTAGGAGGATCACCATGAGTTTGAGGCCATCCTGACACTACATAGTGAATTCCAGGTCAGCCTGAGCTAGAGCAAGACCCTACCTCTAAAAAGAGAGAGAGAGAAAGAGAGAGAGAGAAAGAGAGAGAAGGTAACTGTATAAGTATAAGAAAGAAAACATGTCATCATGTCTGTGGTAGTTTGAATGTAATAGTGCAAATGTATGGTCCCATAGAATCAGAGGTTTTATTAAAATTCAATTTGTAACTTGGGTCTCCAGCCATCTGGCTGGAGGAGGTTTCATGGGGGCAGATCTTTGAGTCCAGGCCCTAACGTGTGTTTGGGGGCAGATCTGAATTCCAGTCCAAAGTCGTAGAGAGAGCAGTTTGAGCTCTGGTGGTCTAGTTCGTGCTTGCTTGCTTTTGGTATGTTTGCTGGCTGTTTGAGTTTGTAGTCTTGCTATTTGGTGGTTTTCTCTCTGCTTGGGTTTGTGAAAGGGGGCCAGCCTCTTCCACCATTGATGGAAATTCCCCTGGATCTGTAAGTTTGAAATAAATTCCTTCCTCCCATAAACTGTATCTGGTTGGATGTTCATCCCAGCAACATGGTGCTGACTGCAATGTCTTCCATGATTACATCAGAAACATTACAATTAGAAGACATTACAGTGTCTTCTAATATTACAAGAGAAACCTAAAATTAATATTTTAGAACCTGTAACATCAAAGTGGTTAATTTATTTGACAGGAAGTTTGTGGATTCTGCAGTCCACATGAAACGTATTTGACCCCATTTGCTGTTAGTGAACTTGTGCCTAGAGAAGTGGGCATATTCTGTATATCAATTTGAATTAATCACAGTCCAGTCAATGTCCACATGTGGCTAGTGGCTACCATTTTGAATAGCAAAATTCTAGTTTATATGTTCTTTTACTTTTTTTTCTTTTTCTTTTTTTTAATGAGGTAGGATCTCACTCTAGCGCAGATGACATGGAACTCACTCTATAACCCAGGCTGGTCTTGAACTCATAGTGATCTTCCTACCTCTGCCTCCCTAGTGCTGGGATTAAAGAAGTACAGCACCACACCTGGCTTTCCCTTGCTTTAGTTCCCTCTCATTCCAGTCATTCAACAAATATTTATTGCACCCAAATTATGTGGCATGGAGTGCACTAGGCACTGAAGATAGGCAATGCACACTAAATCCTTGTACTGTTGGAAACTGACAGTATAAGGAATACACTCATGCATGAAAGAAGTTGTGATATGTACATTTAACTTCATATAAGACATCAACTTTTAGTTTGTTTTTTCTACACTTATTTTATTTATTCATTTATTATTCATGATTATAGTGAAACGTCTTAGTCTTTATTGAGAAAATCTCAATCCTTTGTCTACATGTGACAGTGTCTCATGCTCATTTTCAGCTGGGCTCAGTGTGAAAGGAAGCTCGTGCAGGTTGTAACATGTGGTATATACATAAATATACATACAGAGAACACTGAGGATTGTACCTTAGCAACACACTTTTTGGATAAATTACATTCACATAGGTATCTAAATTCTGAAATCAAATTAAAAGCATATAACCCAAAGCCTGGAAAAGCAAACAGCTTGAGAAGCTTTGTCCACTAGCATTCTGCAGACTGTGCTTTTAACCACTGTCTTCCCATTCAGAAGAGCAACCCATTGGTGCTGTTTTGTTTTGTGAGACAGAGTCTTGCTGTGTTGTTCAAGCTGGGCCTGAACTCAATCTTCCTGCCTTATCCTACTGAGATCTGTGATTATACAGGGATGCTCCACTTTACACCATGTCTAGGTACACAAGGGCAGCTTTTTTCTTTCTTTCTTTTGCATGCTGGGGGTTGAACCCAGGTCCTCATACGTGCTATGGAAGCACCCTACCACTTAGTTACATTTCAAGTTCAATTAAAATGGCATATGCCCCAGAGGCTAGCACAGATATATCTGATACTTAGTAGGTGCTCACCAAACCCTGGGTTTTGTTTTTGGTGCTGAGGATTGGACCCAGAGTCTCACACATGCTATGTACACAGTACACTCTGCCACTAAGTTACACCCTAGCCCAAATTCTTGCTTTAAAGAGATGTTGAATGCAAACTGGAGACTGTTATAATCATTGTTCCCATTGCCACAGCAGCTATTGAAAGACATGAGAAGAGCCGACCCAGGTTCCAAAGGCCAAAGAGTACAGTTGGTAGAGATTCACAGGAATGATTAAGTGAATGGTGTGATATTAATGTTAAGCATATCAATAGTAATGAATATATAGAGTGCACATCTAGTCTGTTCTTTGCAGATACCAACACTCCAATTTGAACAGGTACCATGGGATGGAGAGAATTAAGGTAGCACAAAGCTAACATACCATTCCCATGCCTATAAAAAATATAGAATACAGGGCTGGAGAGATGGCTTAGCGGTTAAGCGCTTGCCTGTGAAGCCTAAGGACCCTGGTTCGAGGCTCAATTCCCCAGGACCCACGTTAGCCAGATGCACAAGGGGGCGCACGCATCTGGAGTTCGTTTGCAAAGGCTGGAAGCTCTGGTGCGCCCATTCTCTCTCTCTCTCTCTCTCTCTCTGCCTCCTTCTCTCTGTCGCTCTCAAATAAATAAATAAACAAAAAAATTTTTAAAAATATATATAAAATACAAATAGTATTACAAATTTGAAAAGGTTTGCTTTTTTTTTTAATATAGACATTCCAGGACCTCTAGCCACTACAAACTCCAGATGCACGCACCATCTTGTGCATATGGCTTACATGGGTCCTGGAGAATCAAACACAGGTCCTTTGGCTTTGCAGGCAAGCACCTTAACTGCTAAGCCACATCTCCAGCCTGCTAGTTTGGTTTTCTAACAGCCAGTTTCCCTCTTGCTTTTCTGATATACTTCAGCTCTCTATGAGATCCTCAGAGGAAAATCAAATTAATAACATTTAATGTGTGGTTTGGTCAGGGTTCTGCAGAAGCACAGACTAAAGTTTGCAAAAGTCTAATACTGCTTTACTTCAAAGTGAGTTGGTGTGAGGGAGACATGTAAAAACAGAAACAGTGGAAACTAATGAAACTTTGATTTTATTGTCCACAGTCTTGGCCCAGAATTTTGCATTCCAGAAATCCCCAGGTACATAATAATAGCCATTTTAAAAGTCGGGTTTGGGATGTGGGGCAAAGTGTTAGATGGGGGAACAAGTGAATTGTTAGCATATGAAAATTTTAAGTGTGACCTCTTCTGTACTTGAAAAAACCCTTAAAAACATACCTCTTTACAGTTATAATGAAATTTATCCAGATATATAAAGGGCTGAATTGTGGAAAAGCCAGTCCAATACTTGGGTAACTTAGAAAGGGAAAAATTATAGAGAAAACATTGTAATGTGTACTAGGAAATGCATGTGGTAATTTATGAAATTAAAAATTACTAAATTGTATTCAGATAGTCAAAGATTGATTTGCATATGTATTTGTTTAAGTAATACTTTAATAAAATACCATATCTTAAAATATTGGAAACTTTCATCTTCCTCTTACTCATATGTATTCTACAATATGTTTTTCAAGGCAGCAGTAATCTGGATTGTGGCAGAGAGGTTGATTTACCTATCATGTTTTATTTTGTTGAAGTAAGGGAGAAAGGTAGTGTAAGATGAGATTAATATATAGTTTCCAGAATCAGCTCAGCAGGAAAAAGGGGGGGGGGTCCTAGGCCAGCTGTTGGTTGCATTTGGGTCTGGAATCCAAGCTATGTGAACCAAAGAGGCTTGTTTAATACATCACCATTCTTCCATGAAGAATCATTCCTATATCTGTTTATATGACTCAAAGGTAAGATGGGGAGGAGTAATGTTGATTTCTCTAATTTTTTAAACTTCATTCTATACTCCAGAGGAATGCATGCTACATTTTAAATTTATACAAGTGTTTAGAGACTTACAAAGTAAATATCTTTTTTTTTTTTGTAGAAATTGTCTAGACAAGAAAGATGCTATAAAGGTAAGAGATATAAGGCTGGGGGTGTAACTCAGTTGGTAGAGTGCTTGCCTAACATGTATGAAGCCCGGGTTCCAGCCCTAGCCCTGCATAAACTGTACATGGTGGCACATGCTCATAATGTCAGCATTTGAGAAGAGGATCAGAAGTTCAGGCATCCTTAGCTACACAGCAAGCGATGTAAACTAGGATTTTTTTTTCTTTTTTTTATAGGAGAGAGAGAGAGGAAGGGAGGGGAGAGAATGGGCACACCAGAGGCCTCCAACCACTGCAGGCAAACTCCAGATGCATGTGTCACCTTATGCATCCAGCTTACATGGAATCTAGAAAGTCGAACATGGATCCTTAGGCTTCTCAGACAAGCACCTTAACTACTAAACCATCTCTCCAGCCCTAAACTAGTTTTTTTTTTTTTTTGAGGCAAACCCAACAGACTATCCCCCCCTCCTTTTTTTAAGAGAGAATGAGAGAGTATTGGTGCACCTGGGCCTCCAGCCACTGTAATTGAACTCCAGATGCATGTGCCACCTAGTGTGCATGTATGACCTTTTTGCGAGCTTGTATCACCTTGTGCATCTGACTTACATTGGATCTGGAGAGTTGAACATGAGTCCTTAGGCTTGTCAGGCAAGCACCTTAACTGCTAAGCTAAACTAGTTTTTATAATGCTTTAATTCTGTGTTACCATTGATTTGTATAATTCAAAATAATTGACTTTAGTGTAATTTACATCTTAGCCTAAGTAATAGAAATGTTTATATAAGGGCTCTTAATAGTTTTTCAAATACATCAAACTAATAGTAATGATAATGCTAGTTGTTTTTCCTTCTATCTTAGGCACCAAAAACCAGACATAATGGCAAATTCCTAGTGTTTGATCCAAAGGGTAAATGATTTATTACTTAGAATGTGTTTGACTGTGATTTTGTCCTGAATATTAAGAAGAATATTGGAATGGTTGAATGTGATCATATGGTTTAATAATTATATCCTTTATTATATGAACTATCTTTTAAAAGATCCTAACTATAAATACATCCCAGTTAAAAATTTATGTTAAGGAAAACACTGTTGAAAATTACTGAAAGTTTTTTTTTTTTCCTTTCTTTCAGAAAAAGTGATGATGGAACCAAATGAAGCAATGTCAAAGTAAGAAAATGTTTTGGCTATGCAGCTGGTCTGTCACATGCCTTTGAAGCAATTAGAAGTAGATAATGCATCCATCCTTCACCTAATTAAGCTAGAAGAGCCAGCACTATAGTTTTTGCTTCAGTCCAAGCAAGTGTTACTTAAATAGAGGAGTATTTAAAATGTGAAATGAGCGTTGATTAAAAATGCAGAGGTGTAGCTATATTCACTTCCACTCCTAAGGCTGAGACATCATGTTTTCTGTATTTAACTTGTGATTTCCATTGTTTACTCCTGTTTCCCTTTCCCATTGCTTACTTCTTTTAGAATATCTTTAAGTGGATATTTACCTTAAAGTCACTCACTAGAATACACAGTTAATGACAAATAAAAAAATCATCTCAAATAGTTGAAGAAACTAGTATTTTAAAATCACAGTGCAGTATTGATTTAACTGCTGAATATTATTAGCTTTAGGGGATTTATTACTAATTCAATGAAATATTACAGTTTGAAAGCTCATCATAAAATACATTCATAGGAATTATTAACAAGTTAGTTATGAACAACTATGATGGGATACTTTATTAAAATTCATATACACACACACATATATTTTTTTTTTCGAGGTAGGGTTTCACTCTAGTCCAGGCTGACATGGAATTCACTGTGTAATCTCAGGGTGGCCTTGAACTCATGGTAATCCTCCTACCTCTGCCTCCCAAGTGCTGGGATTAAAGGCATGCACCACCACACCCGGCTATATAATATTTTTTGAAGTAGCATTATACTGGTCCAGAATTCACTATGTAGTCTCAGGCTAGCATCGAACTCACAGTGATCCTCCTAACTCAGCCTCCCAAGTGTTGGGATTAAAGGCGTGAGCCACCGCATCCAACGTAAAATTTATATTATTGGGGTTTGGGATGTAGCTGGGTATGTGTTGTCTAACATACCACGACCCCTAAGTTAGATTCCCAGCATTATGTTTTGAAAACTGAAATTGGGACTGGAGAGATGGCTCAGCCATGAAAGGTGCTGGCTTATAAAAAGCTGACATTTTCATTTAGTTTTACAAAGTTATTTATTTATTTGTATATGAGGAGCAGGGTCTCCTGACACTGCAAATGAAATGCCAGACATTGACACGATTTTTTGTTTTACCATTCAGCTTTATATGGGTGGCTGGAGAATTAATCACTGAGCCATTTCCCTAGCCCATTAGTTTATTTTTGAATACTATTGGCTGATAAAAAGATTTTTTTTTGCAGTATATATTTTTATTTTTACACTATAGGAGCTAAAAATGACTATCTTGGCTTTTGTTGCAAAAATTGCATATTACATAAATATGCACTGAAGAGGTGATATGTAGCAGATTGAGACAGAAGATTTCTATTTGTTTTAATCATCAAAAAAGCTATCAAAGCCGGGCAGTGGTGGCGCATGCCTTTAATCCCAGCACTTGGGAGGCAGAGGTAGGTGGATCACCGTGAGTTCGAGGCCACCCCAAGACTACATAATGAGTTCCAGGTCAGCCTGGACTACAGTGAGACCCTACCTCAAAAAACCAAAAAATAAAAAAAGCTATCAAGTATATTTACCTAATTATAATCATATATGTGTCCTATTACATTGTTGGAGGCATACTCAACTCTTAAAAACCTATGAAGAGGGCTGGAGGGATGGCAGATAAAGCACTTGCCTACAAAGCCAAAGGATCAAGGTTCAATTCCCCAGAACCCATGTAAGCCAGATGTACAAGATGGTGTATGCGTCTGGAGTTTGTTTGCATTGGCTGGAGGCCTTGACATGCCCATTCTCTGTCTCTCTCTCTCCCCCTCCCTTTTGCTCTCTGCCAAATAAATAAATAAATAATATATATTTTTTTTAGGAAAAACTAGGAAAGAGCTGGAGAGATGGCTTAGTGGTTAAGGTGCTTGCCTTCAAAGCCAAAGACCCAAGTCATATAAGCCAGATTCACAAGGTGGCGCAGTGCACCTGGAGTTTGTTTGCAGTGGCTAGAGGCCCTGGTGCACCCATTCTCTCTCTCTCTCTCTCAAATGAATATATATATATTTTTTAAATATAGGAAAAATTTAGTTTTCTTTGAGGGAACTATGAGATAAAATGTTCAATAATAATAGAAGTTAATAAATCATTGGTGAAAATAATGGCTCATATGTCCAGTGTATTAATCACTTTTTTTTGATACTGTGAAAAAATACCTGAAAAAAAAAAAGTCACAACTTAAGGATGGAAGGGTTTTTCTGGCTCACAGTTTGAGGGCACAGTCCATCATGTCAGGGAAGGCATGGTGGCAGGCATGTGAAGCCATCACATTTAGTCTAAAGTCAGGAAGCAGAGAGCAATGAATGCTGATACTTTCCTTTTATTACCCTGGAACCCCCGCCCATGGAATGGAGTCACCCACAGCTAGGGAAGGTCTTCCCACCCATGGCTTTCCTCTTAGGTGATTCTAGTTTCTTTCAAATTGACAATCAATATTCACCACTGCACCCAGTGTGCATAGGCTATGATGAGTAGTTGTGGGACAGCACAGAAGCCAGCACACTCTGGGGAAGACAACCCGGGGACTGATCAAATGACACCTGGGCCCAAGCAGCAAAGAATTACTTATTCTCTTGATCTTGGTAATCATCGTATTTGACGGTCAAACTGCCTTTGACGAGGATAACATGGTCCAGTTGTCTTGCATCCACTGTGGACAAGAGCAAGGCTAGTAAAAGTCGCCAGTGGGCTTCACCTCAGGTATCTCATCCAAAGGTGAAGGTAAACAGAGCTAGTCTTTGAGAAAAATGTCATAGTAGTAAAGAGGAAATTGCGAGGGACCTTGGCTCGCAAAGAGCGTGACTGACGTGAAGAGTTGAATTTCTCAGTAGCTTCCTAAGCCACTTTCCATCTACCACTGGCTAGCAGGTAGGCTTTGCACACAGATTCTCGCTGGGCTGGCCTGGGTTAGGGGAAAACTACTTTTCTTTCTCCCAGTTCTTTCCTTTTGTATCTTGGCTCCTGTTCCAGCCACAGGGAATATGGCTGAAGCCAATTTACAGCACTCAACTCTGACTCCAGTTGAAAACATTGTATCATGATTTTTTAAATTATGGAACCATATGTTGTACAATCTTGTTGAAAATGAGTGACACATCGTTGTTTTTATTCTCATTTCTCCATTTTAAATAAAAGGTTCTTTGGACGCAGACCAAGATTGGCAAACAAAGTTTGTATATCACCAACACAAGACTCTCCAAGTGTAGCTAGGACATTCTTGGAAAAGTAAGTTTAAGTGATCTTGGTTTTTGACCCATAGTTGGCCAATATAAATCATTTAAGACAAAGTTTAAAATACAAATTTTCTGAAAATCCTATTAACTATAATAAAAATTTGTAGGCATTTTTAAAATAAGTCCCTATAACTCATTAAAGACTAAAGAGAAAAATGCTAAACGTAGGATGTCTACCCTCCAGCATTAACATGTTCTAGTGGAATGTCTAAGTAACTTCATAGTCTTTCTAAGTATTTTATAAATACCTTCTGTTTCCAAAGGATATTATTACATAAAATAAAAAACTTGAATCTTTCCTCAGTTGTAACTATATTTAAGACAATGAAACTGTTCCTTTAAAGCAGAAGTGTGTGACGTGATGTTGTCATCTACAGATGTCATATGCCACATTCATAGTTATTTTGGGACACAACCCATAGGTCACAGATTGTACATGCCTGTTTTAAATTAACTGTTTTCTTAAATGATTTACTTTCTTAAATGGAACTCAGTAGATTTTAGTTGAAGAATAGGCTAAACTTCTGCCCTCTGATTCTTTGAAACTATAAGAAAGACTACAGGAAATAAGAAAATGAATTTATGCTTCACTATTCAAATCATTATTTGCTCAGTTCTCACAGAGGATTTTGGTCATGGGTGTTGTTAGTATGATTGTTGCTTCCACAGTAGTATTCTTCCTAGTCTCAAGCCATTGAGCATGTCTGTGTGTGTAAGTTTATTAAGGGCATGTTTAATTATTTAAACCCAGAACTGTACTAGCTAAATTCTCCTACTTAGGAATATAAGCTAGTGATCACCTAAGTACCCTAATCCATAGATTCTTAGGGCTGTATTTTTCCATTGTGATTTCAATTGATGTCATGTTCGTCAGGATTTTTCATTTCTTTGTGGCACATAAAACAGCATTGTCTTATAATAAATAATGACATGTTAGATTCAGTGAAATATTGTCCTTCAAGGAAGAAAAAGAAATCAAAGTCCTTTGCTAGATATGATATTACAGTATATAAATTTTAGCAATCATTGGTATGGTAACCTGTGGCATAATAGCAATTTTGCTATACCAGAAAAACGAGTATTTCAGTGAACTCTCAACTTTCTTGGAAGTCATGTTTCTCCTGGATTAAAGCTTTCTTGCACAGTTAGTAAACCGAAAGTCAGACCCAGAGCTCACTATCTGTGCTGTGTATTTTTCATTGCTGGAAATTTACTTGTTGTTGGCAGCATTTTTATCTTTTTAATTTTTTTGTTTGTTTTTTTTGTTTTTTGTTTAATATTTTATTTATTCATTTGACAGAGAAAGGGGGGAGAGAGAGAAAGAATAGGAGCGCCAGGGTCTCCAACCACTGCAAACAAACTCCAGACCCATGCACCCTTGTGCATATGGCTAACGTGGGTCCTGGGGAATCGAATCTGGGTCCTTTGGCTTCGCAGGAAAATGCCTTAACTGCTAAGTCATCCCTCCAGCCCCTTTTGTTTTGTTTTTTCAGGTAGGGTCTCACTCTAGCTCAGGCTAACCTGAACTAGTCTCAGGTGTAGTGTCAGGGTGGCCTTGAACTCATGGCAATCCTCCTACTTCTGCCTTCCGAGTACTGGGATTGAAGGCATGTGTCACCATACCCAGCAATTCTTTTAAAATTTTGTTTACTTTTTAAGTACATTTTTATCTTATTTAGTGATTTGAGAGACAGAATGAGGCAGAGGAAGAAGAGAGAAAGAATGGGTGTGCCAGGGCTTTGTGAGTAGAGGACTCCACCCAAGGATACCTCTCTCAATGTGTTATCTATTGACTTGAAGGCCAAATAAAGCTGTTTTGTATTATAACCAAGAGTTAATATTAGTGTTGGGCTCTCTCCATAAGTCACATTTAGCAATGGCAGAAATCAATTTACAGACTTAAAACAATCAAGACTAATATCCTAAATGATTTTATGTTATGTCATATTGTTCCCCAAAAGCATTTGCATAAGTGATTCTTATATGCTGTGTGTTGGCAAACTCTGAAAAGGTTCTAGGAATTGTTACACAATGACAAATGCCAGGCAGAAGTAGAACTTCAGTAATCAGTAAACATTATTTATATGTTTCTCCAAAGGAGATACTAGATTTCAGTTACTTAATTCTCTTGTTGGAAGATTACATTTTACGTTGAATGTAGTATGGACATGTGTGTTTATGAACCTATATAAAATATTAAAGAGAACAGTGACCCAAGGAAATGATTTTGCTATCTACTTTAACATTTAGAAAGGAAATCTCTTCAAAGAAGATTGAAGATAAAATCTCCTTAAGGAATACTGAAAATAGAATGTCTTCAAAGAGTACTGAAAATAAAGATAACTTAATAAACCGACAGTCTAGTATATGGTCATCTTCCTTTTTAAGGGAAATCACAGGTAAGAAGTGGCATTCATTTTACAGGACTGAGAATTGTGGCTTCTAATTTAGCCTATTTCCCATGGCCTTTGGGAGTTAACAGTGTAGATCTAAGGTCATAGGAATCAGAACTTGTTCAAATTCATTCATTGAGTTTCTGTTATACAGCTTCACTGGGGATCTGTGGATATACATTATATAAGTTGATCATTACAGGACCATCACATACTAGAATGGATTAAAATACCTATGAAAGCATTAACAGGTTCCATTCACTTAACAAATGGTTGAAATACAAAGTGCTAGTACTAGTTTCAAAGTTGTGGACACAATAGTTGGCAAAATAGGAAATGTCTTTGCCCTTATAAAGTTCACATGTTAGTGGGAAATGGTCAGCCAACTCTCAAAAATGTGTTCATCAATTGATGAACAGATAAAGAAAATGTACTATACTTAGACATGGAATTAGACATGGAGTAGTATTTGGCCTTTGAAAATGAATGAAATCCTGTCATCCACAACAACGTGGATAGAACTGGAGATCTTTATATTAAGTGAAATAATCCAGGCCTAGGACAAGTACCACATGATCTCACTCATCAGTAGAATATAAAAACATAAGGACTCAGAAGTTGAGAGTAGAAAGGTGGTTACTAGAGGCTGGGGAGAGTAGGGGAACTGAGGAACGAACGATCGGTACTAAGTTGTAGAGGGGAGTAAGAAGTCTTGTGACTAAACACCAGGAAAATGAAACATCTCTTTCAAGAATTAAAGTAATAGCTGGGAGTGGGTGGCAACTGCCTTTAATCCCAGCACTCAGGAGGCCAAGGTAGGAGGATCCCTATGCGTTTGATGCCAACCTGAGACTACACAATGAATTCCAGGTCAGCCTGGGCTACAGTGAGACCCTACTTTGAAAAAACATACAAAAGGTATTGACTGAATGGAGTTTGTTTTACAGGGAAATCATGAATGTTTGATATGTTTAATCTGATTTAAACATTCCAAGATGTATACATGCATCAAAACATCATGTAATTCTCCATAAATATGTGCAGTTTATATGGCTCATGTTAAAAATAACAATAAAAAGCACCAAAATTTAAAATCATTGAGGTTGTGAGAGGTATTACAATGACATAAACAGCAACCAGGAGAGAACTAAGTGTTTATGACTTGAATGAATCAGTCCTGTGACATCATAGAAGTCTTTCATTACTTACTATGACCTTCCCCTGCTGCCATCAGTGTGTGAGCTGGGGGACAGACTGGCTGCCTCCTGGAGGATCAGGAAGATTGTAGGTCGATGGAGACTTTGAGTGAAACAAAATCAGGTAGATGGACAGCCTGACAGTGGAAGGGCTCATGTCTCTTTTCAGGGGTGCACACTGGGCTTAGAGTCAGAAGTTTTTAACCCACCCCCTCCTGTTTTCTTAACCACAGTCTTCTCTGGAGATCTTTCATGGATTCCTTCATTCCTACATAGCAGTTCATATGTCATTTAAAATAGCTCATGGCCATGCTCCCATCAAAGAGGGGATCTCACAAGACCTCACACGCGCTTGAAATCTTAGAAGAAAGGAGTGAGTGTAGCAAATTCAGTGTGAAATTGTGAGAGACTCCACAAAGCCAAAGGGGTCAGCAGGCCCAGGCATTAGTGTTTCTCACAGAGATGATTTTAGAAGACACATGGTAAAAATTCTTCAAAATTACCTTAATAGTATTGTTTTAATATATATTACAAAAAAATCACAGAGAAAAGATAGACTCCGGTGAAACTGACTCCCAGATCAAGCAATTAGGTACATGAAGTTGAGTGGGTTATTTCACCTTTCTGTCCCCAGTTTCTTCATTAATAAATAGTAATAAAAACACTGCCTATCCCACTGGATAGCTGACAGAACTCAATGGCTTAACATATGTAAGGAGTCAAAGGAGTATTACTAATGATTATTTTTATTAATATATCTATCATGGATAATAATAGGATTGGCATAATTTGAAGTCTGAACTTTTCATTGTTTCTTGGTTAAATTGGTTAAAAAAACATATATTCTGTTTAAGGTGAAGGAGGCCAAGATACAGGCCTTGCAAAGCAGGAGAAAATCAATGAATACTGCCATCAGGATACTGATAACAAGTTGTCTGAATCAACAGATGAGGATGAAGATAATCCCAACGATGACGATGACAAAGGCAGTAATCTTAAAAAGAAGACTCGGGCCCCGCTGGAGTTAATGGCAGAAGTAAGCTTTACTTGCATTGTAATTGAAGGTGCTTATAAATATGGAAGTAACTAACCACTATATAATCTTATTGAGTAGATTAAATGAATTAGTTATATGTTAATTAAATAAAGATTCGAAATTTAGTAAGTTCTTCACCACATAGAGATGCTTACCTGGCTGTCTTAGTACTTTCAGAAGGCTGTGGATGAAAGATGGTTGTAGAAGTGACATATAATGATCCAGTGAATCAGAGAGGCAGGAGTAAGAGAAATGTTGGTATAAGCCTTCAGCCGGGCACCAGGCTGGTTTCTGGGAATACAGCAGTGATAAAGAGAATAAGTTAGATAAATGAGAAACATGTTTTGCTCTCGAGATCAGGCACAAACAGAATTTATTACAGTAAAGTGGATGTATGCTAGTAACACTTAGGAAATTTGCTGAAGATGGAAATTTAAGTGCCAAAGAAAAGAAACAGGAAGAGCAAGGAACAAAGAATTTTTAGAGGAGGGCACATGAGTGGGATCTTAGAAAACTGAGGGAATTCACATATATGAATTCAGCTTGTGAATAAGATTTTTAAATGTAAATAATAGTCACATATTATACCAATCACATTCTCTGGCTATGATAATAAAATGAGGCATTAAGAACAACAACAACAAAAAAAAAACTTGGACAGCAGTTAAGACCACTTAAAACTAAAAGATATATCTCACATAAGACCTAAAAGTAAAGTGAAAGCTAAATTAATAATTATTTGGAAAATGGTGGTAACCACAACATTAGCTTTTTTTTTTTTTTTTTTTTTTTTTTTTTTTTTTTTTTTGAGGCAAGCCCAACAGACTGGCCTTCTTTATAATGGGGGTGGGGTGGGGAGAGAATTAGCATGCCAGGGCCTGCAGCCACTGCAGTCAATCTCCAGACATATGTGCCATCTTGTGCCCATGTGCAACCTTGCACACTTGCGTCACCTTGTGCATCTGGTTTACATGGGACCTGTATAGTCAAACATGGATCCTTGAGCTTTACAGCCAACTGCCTTAACCACTAAACAATCTCTCTATTCTACAATATTAGATGTTTTAAAAGAGCTTGAAGTTTTAAATGCTTCAATAATGGTTGTAAGTATGATGCTGATAAGTGAAGGAAGAATGATAAGTAAACTAAATATATATATATGTATGTATATATATATATATATATATATATATATATATATATATATATTTCTGACACTTAGTTTACTAAATATACACATATACTGCAAGAAAAAAGAAGCAGCTAGTTAATTTAAAAAATAATTTATCAAGCACTAGATACTTGACAAATGAATTCACAGACAAGCCAATAAATACCATAATTAAAATAACAGAAAATACCAAGTATCGTGATACATACCTATAATGACAGCACTTGGGAAGTGGAGGCAAGACAATCAGGAATTCAGGATCATCACTGTCTACACAGCAAGTTCAAGGCCAGCCTGGACTATAGGGAACCATGTCTTCAAAAAACCCAAAGATGAAATAGATAAAATGGAAGAAAGTCACAAACAAAAAGGAAAGTAAAAAATGTCTTAATCTTGGGCTAGGATATAGATCTTCAGAAAAACACTTGTCACACCAAGTATGAAAACCTAAGTGTGGATCCCCACCACCGATGAAAAGGCTGGATAGGTGTGGAGGCTGGCCTATAATTCCAGTTTTCTAGGTGGGGAGACGGGATTCCTAAAGCAAGCTGACTAGCTAGACAACCCAAATTGGAAAATTGAGAAAAGTGGCAGAGAACTGCTTATTAAAATTGTGTATGGGTCTTTGTCAGGTGTCTGGAAATGAGTGCAGTGTCTCTGTGTTCCTCCTCAGAGCTCCTGTGGCTTGCAGTGTATCTCATGCACCTGCATGTGGTTCAGAACATGTTATCCACAAGGAAGAACAACCATCAGCGTGTGTGTAGAGCAGGAGTTTCATCAGAAACAGTCTAGATAGCAGTAGAATATCACCTTAGTAAAAACTTAGTGGTAGAGCACATGTTTAGCCTGCGTAAGGACCTGGGTTCAAGTTCAAGCACCTGAAAATAAAGACTACTTAGGGCCATAGGGAGAAAATGAGCAAAAAAGTTACTGATTAGTCCTAACATATAGGCCAATAAACATATATGTGTTTGTTTATTTAAAAAATGAAAAGAATGTACATGAAAATGTTCATAAGCATATCTAAATGGTATGGGATTGTAAGTTAGGGACAGATGTGTTTATTTAGCTTTTAAATTTCCTATATTAAAAATATGCATTATTTTATAACAAGAGAAAAACAATAAAGCAGTACAGAAAAACTGGATGATATAGAAACAGTGCTGGAAATATTAAACATAACACAAGTTTACATCCACAGGTAACTCCTGCCATGTCATTATGGACTGCATTTCTAGAGAGACAACCTGTACCTGAAAAGGGAATACTTAAATGAAGTGCTTAGCATCGGGCCAATTGACTCAGCCTCCATATGCTCACGTGCTAGGACTGTTCAATTGCGCAGTGTGGCTTGGCTGTGGGAACACCTAGATGAGGTTCTCACTCCAAGTTGCCTTGCCATCACAGGTTCTCAGATGTCCTGGCCTAGTTGACTGACTGCAGACTCAATCCTGGAGAAGTGTAAATGTCAAAGGCAATATAACTAGTCATTAACAGTCATTTCTAGGAGTTTATTATTAACATTTAACTTCTCTCTTGAAATCTCCTATCTGAAGAATTCAATCTTTTCCAGTTCCTAAGAGCAGAAATGTGCCGAGATTACCAGCTGGCAAAAAAGTTATGTCAGATGAGTAAGTGCAAAATATTTTCACATTTCTAGTATTCTGTTTCTAAATATAGCTTGCATAATATGTATGATGGTTAGGCCGTCCTAGACCAGGGAATTCCATACAAGTGTCTCAGTGGTTCATTGAGAGTAAAGTTGAGTTGGATTAACACAAGGGCTGATTCAGACTCATGGATACCTTTTAGTGAAGTAAATCAGTGTAGACTAATGTAGGCTGTTACCTCTCCTAGGAGAGTCAGACCTCCTGCCCTCATGATGATGGTCAGTACCCTTAAGCTTTTCATTTCACAGAAGAGTCAGCTGGTCCCACAATCATCCTAGTATAGTACAGTGTTCAAGCTGACACATGTGTTGGGTACTGCTCCAGACCCTGGGAATACCGCAAGTGACAACACACAACAATCCCACAGTTAGGTCTAGTGTTGGACCGACAATAAACTGACAAGTAAATGGTGTGTCATAAATAATAGGGGTATGGAGAAAACCAAAGAAGGGAGGCTCCTGGGAGAAGGCAAAGCAGCTTTCAGTTGGATGGCCAGGAAGGACTCACTTAAAGAGACACTTGAGAACACATTTGGCCAAGCTCAGGAAGCTAGCCCGTGAGCATGTGGGGGGAGCAGCCGGGCAGGATGAGCAGCAGGGATGCTAAGAAGGGAGGTGCCAGTGGAGCCGGGGCAGAATGGGTGGAGAGCAGGTGAGGCCAGAAACTAGGGTGGAGCTGAGAGGCTGCGCAGACCTCTCCTCTGTGGATGGACCTTGGCTTTCCTGTGGGAGCTGGAAAAGCACCAGAGGCTTTCGGACAGAGCAGAGGTATGATCTGGCTTCTCTTTCTGTCTGGTGTTTGGTGATTTAACTTGTTCAAAATGGTCATGGCTTTCTTTGTACTTATGCAGTATTGGGAGCTTTATGACTTACTTTTCACAGTGCTCTGACAAATACCCTGACAAAAGCAATTTAAGGGAGAGTTTATTTGGCTCACAACTCAAGGAATGGTGGGAGGACCATGAGGCAGAGCTGGTCACACTGTGTCCACACTCAGGAAGCAGCATGAACGACAGCACTCTGCTCCCTTTCTCCTTATGTGGACAGGGCCTCAGCCCAGGGAATGGCACCAGCACATTTAGCATAGGGCTTCCAGTCCTCACGTAACCTAATCTAGAAAGTCCCTCACAGTCGTGCCCAGAGATTTGTGTCCATGTGATTCGAAATCCTGCCAAGTTGATTACCAAGTTTAACCACACACACTTGGCTGAGCTTCTTCTTTTTTTATTTTTATTTTGTAAATCAGAGAGAGAGAGAGAGAATGAAAATTGGTATGCCAGGGTCTCCAGCCTCTGTACTCAAATTCCAGACATGTGAACATGTGCAACCTTGCACACTTGTGTCACATTGTGTATCTGGCTTATGTGGGACCTGGAGAGTCAAACATGAGTCCTTAGGCTTCACAGGCAAATGCCTTAACCACCTAGCCATCTCTCCAGCCCTCTTCTGAGCTTCTTAAATGTGAGTGTTAATGTTTCTATTGGATTTGAAAATTCATTTGTGATTTCCTTTCACATACCACTTCTGCCCTAGTCTGTCCCTCGTCTCTTCCTGAGTCTAAAATTTTGGGGCTGGAGAGATGGCTTAGTTGTTAATGCATTTGCCTGAGAAGCCTAAGGACCAAGGTTCAATTCCCCAGTACCCATGTAAGCCAGATGCACAAGGTGGCGCATGCAGCTAGAGTTCATTTGCAGTGGCTGGAGGCTCTGGAGCACCCATTCTCTCTCTCTCTCTCTCTCTCTCTCTCTCTCTCGCACACACACACACACACATACACACACATAAAAAAATAATAAAATATTTTTGAAAATTATGCACAAATTAAACTTTATGGTATACCACATGTATCTCACTTAGCTTTGATTTTAAATTCTGTTGGTATTTCTGTGCTTTGGTTTGGGCATTTCTTTTCTTTTGACCTGTTTTTGAGTTTACTTACCCTATCTTTCTGGGTGCAATCTACTACCCAGTAGCTTAATTTCAAAGATTACATTTTCTAATTTTAAATGTTCATTTAGTAATTTGGAAAGTTCCAAGCCATCCAGCTGACATCTGCCACATTTTCAACCACTATACCCACCTTTTACTCTAATGCATTAGTAATAGCTATTTGAAAAGAGAAAATGGCAACTGTGGTAGTTTGGGATGTGATTGTTTGAATGTATGGCCTCATAGACTCAGTCATTTTTTATTAAATTTCCTACTTGAGCTCCTAGCAGGCAGCTCCCAGCTATAGGGGGCATGTCACGAGGGGCAGATCTTGGGGTCCAGCCTCAGGTGTGTTTGTGGGTGGCCCTTCAGTCCAGTCATACTGGGTGTGTTCAGAGCAGTCTGAGCTCTGATGGCTTGTGCTCGCTGCTGGTGGTGTTTGTTTGCTGCAGTTGTCTCTCTCTGCTTGGGTCTATGAAAGGGAGCCAGCTTCTTCCACCACTGATGCTGCACCCCCGGAATTTGTGATCCTGAAACAAACCCCTTCCACTCATAGCTATGCCTGGTTGGGTGTTTGTCCCAGCAACGCAGAGCTGACTGCAACAGCAGCTCTATAGCTAATCTTTACTGATACCAAGATCCAAATATTAACTAGTGCTGACTTAGTGACGTGCACGGTAGCGCCCCTGAAATAGCCATGTGGCACAGGGGTACACAAGCAGCATCCCCACTGGGGCAGAGTGCTTCTGCAGTCATTGGCTAAGGCTTCAGGTAGGTTTCTTGAATCCTTTAGTGCTGCCTTTTTTATATCAGAGGTGAATAGTTTGTCTTGTTTGACCTTTTCAGTATTTCAGATAAAATATTGTGTTGGTCTACAAACAATTTTCAGTGAAAAGGAATTCTTAGAGAAGATAATGTCCAGTATGTCCAGTCTTTTTTTTTTTTTTTTTGGTCTTTTGAAGTAGGGTCTCACTCTATCTCAGACTAACCTGGAATTCACCATGTCGTCCCAGAGTGGCCTCGAACTCATGGTGATCCTCCTACCTCTGCTTCCTGAGTGCTGGGATTAAAGGCGTGTGCCACCATGCCCAGCTCTCTTTTTCTTTTTATGAGAAAGATTGAGAGAGATAATTGGCATGCCAGGACCTCCAACTGTAATTGAACTCCAGACACGTGCACCACCTAGTACGCATATGCAACCTTGCGCGTTTGCATCTGGCTTACATGGGACCTGGAGAGTCGAAACATGGGTCCCTTAGGCTTCGCAGGCAAGCGCCTTAACCGACAAGCCATCTCTCTAGCCCTGGTCTCTTTTGTGGAAGGGACCAAACACAGGCTTTGCACATATAGCAAGAGCGCCACTCCAAGCTCCCTGAAGTAGGTAGGCAGTAGGCTTGACACTACTCACAGGAGACTTGGACCCCAAGCCTCTTCTCATTCCTTCCTCTTCTCCAATGGTGGCTGCAGAAGTAAAAAATAAATAAATAAAATAAAAAAATAGATTTCCTTCATTCCCAATTGTATGGATGTTTTGTGGAGCCTAATTGTGGGAGAAAATATATACATACATATTTCCACATTCATCAATCACTTTAGAAATCTGGCTTAAGCTTACAAAGTATCAATCTTAAACCACATGTGCCAGTTAGGTTTGACTGCCAGCCCCACTTTGTGCTACATGAATAGCAGATGTTAATGAAATGCTTGCTGGTCTGATTCAGATCAGGAGCATCCACTAAATGCCACGTCAGTGGGGTGAAGAAGTTCAGATAGGACCAGGGAGATGGCTCAGCTGGTAGAACACTTGCTGTGCAAGCCTGAGGACTTGAGTTTGGACCTGTGGCACCCACATAAATGGCTGAGGGGCCTGATAGCCCCCTGTAATGCCAGTGTTCTGGAAACAGAGACAAAGGCTCCCCCAGGGCAAGCTGGCTAGCTAGACTAACCACATCTGCAAGCTGTGTGTTCAAGTGAGAAATCTTTTCTCAAAAATAAGAAGAGGTGGGGCTGGAGAGATGGCTTAGCTGGTTAAGTGCTTGCCTGTGAAGCCTAAGGATCCCAGGTTCGAGGCTTGATTCCCCAGGACCCACATAAGCCAGATGCACAAGGTGGCACATGCATCTGGAATTCGTTTGCAGTGGCTGGAGGCCCTGGCGTGCCCATTCTCTCTCTCTCTCTCTCTCTCTCTCTCTCTCTCTCTCTCTCTCTCTTTCTCTCTCTCTCTCTCTCGCTCTCTCTCACATAAAAAAATAAGATGAAGAGGGATCAAGGGAAACACCTAGCATGAACCTCTGGCCTCTACATGCATGTGCACATGTGCGTGCACACACACACACACACCAAATTGATCCAGCTTCATAAAATTATGTTGCCCTAAACTGTCCTCCTTCCCTCCCTCTCTTCCTCCCTCCCTCCCCTTCCTTCTCTTCTTCCAACAGCTACATAGTGAATACCTGTTCTGCCCCAGGCTTTATGCTGGAGAGAAAGCAGGAATCCAGGCATATGTGCTGGAGGCCCTGCTGGGTTGACTTTAAACACAGTTTGACTTCCCCTCTCTGGCTCATTAATTTGATCTCACTTCTGCCTGTGTCAATAAGTGGTGCTTCTAAAACTCAGGAAACTGGAAAAAGGAGCTAAGGAGGCTTAGGCTCCACTTTGGAGGGGAAGGGCAACAGTCGTTAAAGAACACTACTCCCCAGAGGCAGAAAGGGCTGACATAGCAAAGGGGCTCAGAGGTGTGGAATTCTCAAGCAAAATAAGATTGTCCACTTCTGGGCAGATTCCCAGTCAGGGGTGTGAAGTTAGGGAGAACAGGGGTGCTCCTGGTGAGAAAAAGTGCCAGCTCTTTGCTGCTGGTTGGAACAACTGTGGGAGGTCTGCCAGAAATATTTTCATGTACTTATAGTCAGACACAATAAACTTTTTTTTTTTCCCTTTGGTTTTTCAACATAGGGTTTCACTCTATCCGGGGCTGACCTGGAATTCACTATGTATTCTCAGGCTGGCCTCAAACTCACAGTAATTCTCCTACCTCTCTGCCTCCTGAGTACTGGGATTAAAGGCGTGTGCCAGCACACCTGCAAGAGTTACACTTTTTAATCTAGCAAGGACCCCAAAATACTTTATATATAAATGTTTATAGGATACATAGTCTTGGCTGTACCATTTACCATTTTCTAGCTCTCTCACATTTCCATTTCTACATAACATCCCCCCCTTTCTGTCTCTCTGTCCTGCTCTGTCTATATAAACAGTGTGTGATATACACATCTATATATTTACATACTTAGGTGTTTATATAGGAATGTAGTAAGCTACTGTGAGAATGTTCTTGAGTCAGTGTTCATCTCCTTAAGTAGTTCTTGAGGTAGGAATCATTAACTCCCTTAAAAATGAGAAAACAGAGGCTAAGCATGAAGAGCTAATTCACACAGGTCACACGGCTAATAAGTGCTTATATACCGGGCTTTACTTGAAAACCTATAATTTCCCTACTCTTTCCATTCCCTAATTTGATTAATAAACGTACCTCTTTGGTAAAGAAGAAAGAATTGGACAATGACTTCTTTCCCAGACTGAGCAAGCTAGACTAGGGCGCCTATGAGTGACTAGTATATTATGTTTCTTTGTATCTAAGGCAATTAATTTTTATAAAATAATGAAGACTTCATTTTCTTGAATGAGGTTGGGTGGTGGGGTTACTTGCAGTCTAGTCACATAGTTATTTTAAAACTATTTTTACTTATTTATTTGCAAGGAGAAAGAGGGGGGATTGGCATGCCAGGACCTCTTGACACTAGAAACGAATTCCAGATACATGTGCCACTTTGGGCATCTAGCTTTATGTGGATACCGAGGAATCATGATGGGGATGTCTAGCCTTGCAAGCAAGTGCCTTTAACTGCTGACTCTATACTTAGTTTGATCTTCATTCGGCTTTGTGCCTGTGGGTTCTTTTTCTTTGCCTGCCTTATCAAAAAGCTTGTGTTCACCCCAAGAAATTGTATCTGTTGGCATCAGCTTACATTGTATCTACCCTCCACACTCAGTTTTTCTGTCTCATACAAAACTTTTACCTCTGCTCCAGCCATTTCCTGCCAGACAGGGGGGCAGCCTGGGCATCTGGCTTTTTGAGTGGGCCCAAAGCGCTGCTCACATTCATCTCATGAGTGACTGTGAGATTTTGAGCCAATCTTCCTATTTCTTGCGTACTTTCCATGAAAGTCAGAAATGTGCAGCCTGATCTTCCCAGGACCACACACTTCTGCTCACAAGTAGCGAAGGCTTGACATTTAAAAGATCTGCATCATGTGTAAATGTCAAAGAACAATGGCCTGGAAGCCAAAGGGCTTCTCGTCATTACAGGTCCTCACACGAGTACAGGTGTATCTTCAGATAAGATTGTTCCTATAAAGCTTTCTTTTCTTTTTAAAATAAATTCCCTTTCCTATTCCCCTAAAGTATAACTGTGTCCTAGGGGTTTAAAAAAGTCTGTTTCCTGCCAATTTGTCTATATTCATTGATTCCAGTGTTCTGGGGGCTCCTGCTGTGTGGCGGGCATTTTGCTGGGGGTAGGAGTACAGCAGTGAAGGAAACAAGTGATTGGTGTCCCACGGTCCCCCATGCTGAGACACTGAGAAACAGTGAGCCCTGTCGGTAACAGAACTGCCTGCTCCCCACTCCAGATCTGTGGCCAGAGAAAAGGTACCCCTGGATTCCTGGAACCATTTGAGAACAATTAATAATGACCAGAGTTTATTGAGAACTTCTCCCATGTCCCAAACACTGGGCTGCTTTATGTACATGATCTGTTTGACTCACCAAACAACTTAATATAGTAGATGGTTTTCTTACAGATAAGGAAATAGAAGTGCAAAGCCACAAAATACAGTGGCAGGACCTGCACAGTCCTGTCTGATATTCTCTCTTTGCCCCTCCCCCCCGCCCCCCATACTGGAGTGTGCTTCCCTTATGGACCCAAGGTTGGAAAACAGTTCCTGAGATCAAGGCTGCCCAAGCTAGAAGCTTGTTTCAACTCATTACAGACCCCTATAATCTACAAAAGATGTAGAATTATTACCTAGAATAAGTATTGCCAGCCTAAGTTTCAGACCAGATGTCTTTCCCTTGCTTTGAAAATAGAGCTTCAGCAGCTGTGCTAAACTGTGGTGTAGCTGACCTCCTCCCATGAGATAATGCTAGTTCCGCCAGCAACTGCGGTCCAGGGATTGTGAGCTCGGAATGTCCTAAGTATCCCATCAAAATGATGCCATTGTCAAGCCGACTTTGAAAAACACATTTCCTTTTCTAAAGGCTTCATAATATTTTGGACTATATGATGGTTCTTTAAATCCTGTGATTACTCCTTAGTATAAACTTTACTTGATTAACTTCATGTAACCTAGTTTCCCAAAAACATTAAAAACTGAGTACCTACAGGAACAAATTGGAACAACCCCGCTCTAGAAAGAAGCTTAGCTTCAGAGAAATATTTAGACTAATGATCAGCGTATTTTATAGTTCAAGTAAAAATATCTAAAGAGGGCTGGAGAGGTGGCTTAGCAGTTAAGGAGCTTGCCTGCAGAGCCAAAGACCCAGGTTTGATTCCCCAGAACTCATATATGCCAGATGCACAGGTGGCACGTGCATCTGGAGTTTGTTTGCAGGGCTGAAGGCCCTGATGTGCCCATTCTCTTTCTATCTGCCTCTTTTTCTCTCTCCTCAAGTGAATATATATGTATGTGTATGTATGTATATATATATATAGAGACAGAGAGAGAGAGAGGTACTTTTACTAGAAAATGTATATGTACATATGTATAATGATTCATAAAATACCTAGAATCTTAAACAGCCGCTGCTGAGCAGACATGCAGTTAGTTACTCTGGTTCAGACTGATAATTGTTAGCCACGCTATTAGATTAGGAAGCAGTCACTGTCTTGGAGAGTCAAGGAAAATGCCATGTGTTGGGCTCTCGGACTCAATGGAGCCTTGAACCATCCACAGTTACCTTACAGTTAGCCAGAAGAATTGCAAACTTGGTGTTTCAGTGCCCCCTGGGGGACACGAAGATATTACATGTGAGTGAAATGTATAGCAGGAACAAATTAGGAGTACTTGTGGTGGTTTTAATTAGGTGTCCCCCATAAACACATGGTGTTCTGATGCTTGGTCCCAGCTGATGGCAATTTGGGAATTGGATCCTTACTGGAAGAGGCATGCTATTGGGGACAGGCTTATTGTAGCCAGCTTTCCCTTGCCCATGTTTGGCACACTCACCTGCTGCCATTGTTCACCTGATGTTGACCAGGAGGTGATGTCCAGCCTCTGCTCATGCCATAGTTTTCCCTGCCCTCATGGAGCTTCCCATCGAGTCTATAAGCCAAAATAAACCCTTTCCTCCCATCAGCTGGGTTTTGTTTGTTTGTTTTTGTCGGGTGCTTTGTGCCCGCAATGTGAAAGTGACTACAGTAGTACTTAAGGAAAGTAGAGAAGTAGTAGAGAGGACTTTAGAGAAAATTCATGATAACTCTGAAATTCTAGCATACCAACAAGCCTAGAAAAGTCCACCAAGGTGGCCCAAAGAAAAGATGGCACAGTCACGTAAAGAATCAGCAAAAAAGAAACAGCACTGAAAATCAATGGTCCAGTGCAGAGGGGAGAATTGTTATGTGGCAGTGACTAGGATGTAGACTAGGGTTAAAAACAAGTCAGAATAAAAGAGAAAGAAGGGCTGGAGAGATGGCTTAGCCATTAGGGTGCTTGCTGGCAAAGCCAAAGGACCCAGGTTTGATTTCCCAGTATCCACATATAGCCGCATGTATCTGGAGTTCAATTGCAGTAGCTGAGTCCCTAACATGCCCATTTCCTCTCTCACTGTCCCTCTTTCTCGCTCCCTCTCTCAAATAAATAAAAGGGAAAAGCAGCAGTAACATCAGTTTGCTCTTTTTGAGAGGTGTTATTTTTTTTTTGTTATTTTTATTTATTTATTTGAGAGCGACAGACAGAGAGAGAAAGAGGCAGATAGAGAGAGGGAGAGAGAATGGGCACGCCAGGGCCTCCAGCCACTGCAAACGAACTCCAGACGCATGCGCCCCCTTGTGCATCTGGCTAACGTGGGTCCTGGGGAGTCAAGCCTCGAACCGGGGTCCTTAGGCTTCACAGGCAAGCGCTTAACCACTAAGCCATCTCTCCAGCCCGAGAGGTGTTATTTTAAAGCTGGCGCCTCTTACTCTCCTGTGGGGGATGACTAAGGATGTCATGCAGAACTCAGTGGAGAAGTGAGGGGTCAACATGCCTCTAGGGTACACTGTCTTCTCATTACAATCTTCACATTCCTTAGATCTGTCCCCTCTTTGGAGAATAATTAGATGAATGAAATACTTAGCTACTGGCCTAGGAAAGAAACAATATTGAGGAAATAGAGATTTCACTATTTTTTTGTTTAAAATATTTATTTATTTAAGAGAGAGAGGGAGAGAGAAGGTAAGGGAGAGAAAGAGAGAATGAGTGCTACAGGGCCTCCTTTCACTGCAAACAAGTTCCAGACACATGTGCCATTTGTGCAGCTGGCTTTACATGGGTACTTGGGAGTTGAACCCAGGCTATAAGGCTTTGCAGGCAAGACTTTCATCCACTGATCCATCTCTCCAGCCCCTGAGATTGCATTCTTTGACAAGAGATAGAAAATAGAATGAGGATCATCTCTCAAAAAACACCAACTTTCTTTATTTTCACATAGATATAGTTAATAGAATTGGTGTGTGTTGCTTTGTGTTTTTACACCTACTCTCACTGACGGTTTTGATCTCATTCTAAAGTCTGTTTGCAGAAATACTCTGAATATTAATAACACTTTTTTTGTTAATTTCCAGTTCTGATTTATGAACCAGAAAATCCTGTGGCCAAGGAGTTTTTCTCACTTATTGAAGAAATATTGCGGAAGGGTAATTTTAAAAGTTGAAATTTCTTCATTTTTATAGAACTGTGAGCAGTCTTTAAAAAGAACATATGATCCTGGGAGATTGTGAAAATACAGCTTCAGGAAATGGTTAAGAAATGCCTAGATGGCTGTCTTGAATGATTTAGTGAAATCAGCTTGTCCTCTGACTAGGAGATGCCCCTCACACGCAGCAAGCTTCCTGGACGCCAGGTGTGGGGAACTGCAAAGCAGAACACGTTCACTCCTCCATGTAGAAGAGGCTCCCTCACAATGTTCAGAAAAGCCAATACCCTTCAATTAATCAGTGTTTCTTTATCTATTTTAGCTTGTTTTATTTCATTTTATACTTTGGGTTTTTTTGTTAGTTTTTAAGATACAGTTTTCAAAGTTAACAGAGTTACAGTCAACCCTTCTTCCTCAGCCTCTTGAATTCTGTGGTTATAGACATACATCATCATGCTTCACGATTTAAAAATTTCATTCAGTAGTAAAAATGATTTTTCTGGACCTGTGTTTTAACTTTAAACCTACAAACTTCTTTTTTTTTTTTTTTTTTTTTTTTTGGTTTTTTGAGGTAAGGGTTCACTCTAGTCCAGGCTGACCTGAAATTCACCATGTAGTCTTAGGTACAAACATCTTTTCTATTTTTTTTTAATTTATTGAGAGAGGGAAAGAGAGAGGAAGAGAATGGGCATGCCAGGGCCTCCAGCCACTGCAAACGAACTCCACATGCATGTGCCCCATTGTACATCCGTCTTACGTGGGTCCTGGAGAATCGAACCGGGATCCTTTGGCTTTTCAGGAAAACTCCTTAACCGCTAAGCCATCTCTCCAACCCCTAAACCTACAAACATCTTAATGCCAGTCAGAATATTTCTTCCTTGTTCTACTACTTTGATTCTGTATGCAGTTAGCCAAGCTCAGCTCAGTTTCTGTGTTCCCCAAATACATATCTCTTAATAGAGACCCAAGGATATTTATGATCTTTTTGAAAAGTGGAAATATTAAGAAACATTTTAAGCATTTCTGTCTGTCTGTGGCAGAGAAAGCTCATAATGTGGAGGAGGAAGACGACAACGAAAGTGACGAGGACGGCAGCAGTGACAGCGAAGAGGAGAGCAGCGAGGACGGGAGTGAAGACAGCTCCGACGACTGCGAGGATGCGTCATGAACGTCACTGCCATTGATAGATATTTTCATTAGTGTATGCCAAGCAAATATAAAGAGGAAAGCTACATCTCAGTGTGATCGTCCTTTCTTTGGCATAGGGTTCAAGTCATCCACACTCTTAGTTTGAGCTCCTTTCTAATGTTTAGGCCTTAGACCGAGGTGAAAAGGGGAACGAATGTAAGGAGGAGATAGAATGTGTTGGGTAATATTCCAGTCACTCTATAGATACTCATTTATTTAATCTAGCAACCCAATGTGGCGAGTACTGTTATTACCCCTATTCTACAGATGTGACAGCTGAAGCAGAGTGGGTAAATGGTTTCCCCAGCACAATTTGCCTGTTAATTCACACAGCCTAAATTTGTCTCACGGTCATGGCTCCAGAGCCATGCTTTCAGTTCCCCATCCATGACCACCATGCAGACACTTCCATCATTTGTTTGTGGAGCATGTCTCAGGAATGCTTACTTACTGGTGCTTTTCTCTTCTCCTTACCTGGCAGAGAATATAACCTCCATGCTCCATTAAAAAAAGAACTTGGGGCTGGAGAGATGGCTGAGCTGTTAAGCGCTTGCCTGTGAAGCCTAAGGACCCTGGTTCGAGGCTTGATTCCCCAAGACCCACGTAAGCCAGATGCACAAGGTGGTGCATGCATCTGGAGTTCATTTACAGTGGCTGGAGGCCCTGGTGTGCGCTCTCGCTCTCTCTCTCTCTCTCTCTCTCTCTCTCTCTGTCTCCTTGCAAATAAAAAGTCTACAAAGTATTTTTAAATTGTCCTAAGAGATGCTATTACACATGTCAATTACACAAATTGAATTTATAACAATTAAAGGCACACATGGTTAAATATCAGCTAGAGTTTTGGAAGTTAGTAAATAGAAATCTCTAGAGATGCTAGATTATGTTCTAGTTTGAGAAACCTTTGAATTTTAAATACAGTGCTCCATGTTGCCTCCCCTATAGCTAAACTCCAGAAACTAATAGAATAAACTGTGCTGTAAGTATTTGGGGTATGTCACAACAGTGCTATTTAAAAATTCAAAAGTCAAGATATTTACCCTCAAATCACAAACAGCTAGCCTCCAGAAACTAACAGGTCAGCCAATAAGTTGTGTGTATAGACAGTTCCATGTCTTCCTCAATAACTTTGTAACATTACAGATATGCAAAAGAACCCAAGGATCCAACGATTGGAGAATAGGTAAGGTGCATATTCATATGACTCAAGGCAGAAGCCCGCTGCAAACTTTCATCTATTCATTCAATAAACATTACTGAAGGCCTACAGGGTACATCGTAGGAAATAAGATAGTCTCTGCTCTTAAACAGCACTCGTAAACATTAGATCCAAGGTAATAAGGGAGCCCTCAGGAGGCATACTTACCTCTTCACATTTAATTCCTATTGTTTCTTGTCAAGTCTTTTTGTTTTTTGAGTATGTATAGATGTATAGTGTGAATTCATCTTTTTCATTTTTTATTCCCCTTTTACCTAAGTTTGTTTACATATTTCTCTTTATTTTGTAACTTTTTATCTCTTGCTCTTCCTCTCCTCATACTTTTTTCCTTTTAATTTTCTCTAACCTGGTCATTTTTCTTTCCTTGCTCCCTTACTTCAGTCTATCATTATTTTTATAAAGCCTTAACTTCATAGTTGATTCTACATTATTTCTATTCCTCTCTTTCCTAAGGCTAATGCTAATTCTGGTATAGTAGTAGGCCCCACTTGTTTAAAATCTAGATTGGGGGCTGGAGAGATGGCTTAGCGGTTAAGCGCTTGCCTGTGAAGCCTAAGGACCCTGGTTCAAGGGTCCATTCCCCAGGACCCACGTTAGCCAGAGGCACAAGGAGGCGCACGCGTCTGGAGTTCGTTTGCAGTGGCTGCAGGCCCTGGCGCGCCTATTCTCTCTTCTCTCCCTCTCTCTGCCTCCTCTTTCTCTGTCGGTCGCTCTCAAATAAAAATAATAAAAAGTTAAGAAAAAATCTAGATTGGCCGGTTGTGGTGGCGCACACCTTTAATTCCAGCACTCGGGAGGCAGAGGTAGGAGGATTGCCGTGAGTTCGAGGCCACCCTGAGACTACATAGTGAATTCCAGATCAGCCTGGGCTAGAGTGAGACCCTACCTCAAAAAAAAAAAAAAATCTAGATTGGTTTGGTGGTGGTGGTGGTGTGCCAGCTTGCTTTCTCCTCTATGACCAGTATTGGGGGATGAGCCCTCTAGGGAAGGCTGCTGTTTGGAAAGACACTCATAAAAACCAGAAAAGATATCCATACAAACAGATGGACAAGGCTTCCAGTTAAGATGGCAGCATAGTAGCCACGCCAAAGCAGCCTAGGGGGAGAAATAAGCAGAAAAACACCACAACAGAAAACATCACTCCTCTACCCAAAAGTGAAGGTGTATAAGGAATTATCAACCACAGCAGAGAAGCAGGAGAGACCCAGAGCTTCTAGAGGCCAGAGAAGCAGGCACAATTGGCTTCTGCTGAGGTGCCAGTCCCAGTCCAGGACCCAGTCTCTGGGAAGAGCTAAGCAGGCCAGCCCCTGCCTGAGCTGCTGGAGCAGAACCCAGGTGGGGGGACTCTACTCACACCAGCCTCCTCAGGAAGTCAAAAACAGGAGGAGGGGGGAGGAGGGGGCGGAGGAGGAAGAGGGAAGGGGGGAGGAGGAGGAAGGGAAAGAAGAAGGAAGAAGAAAGAGGAGGAAGAAGAGGCGGATGAGGGGGTGGAGGGAGGGTGATAAGGAGGAGGAGACAGCAGAGACCCTCAGCAGAGACCAGCTGAGCAGCTCCTAAGGAAGAGGACTACAGGGACCAGCTATACAGCTTTAGTACAACTTCAGGCACCCTCCCACAGCCTCCCCTGCCCCCAATGACAGTGCAGGCAACCAATGGATACCTGGGGAAGGGAGATCAGCCACATAGCACCCAGCACAGGTGGACAGAGCAGCGGACCCAGCAACCCAGCCAGCCTAGTTGAGCCAACAGCGCACTAAAGAGGGACCCAAGCAGGCACGCAGCATAGGTGAAGACAGAAGCCCTTCCAAAAGGTAATAGGGCCTACTTACACCAGGTCAATACATACCCCAGAGCCTGGTATATAGGCCTGCATTGGAAGTGCTAATCGTACCCTCCATGTCAGGGCATGTCACGCGTTAGATTTGACTGATGGTCGGCTTTGCCATTCTTAAGCTGTATTTTGGGGTTGTCTTTGGTTACTACCTGATTTATAATGCCTTTGTCTTCTGTCATTCTTGGAGGCCGGGTCTCACTTGGCTCCAGGCTGACCTAGAAACTATTACAGACCAGAAATCTCAGCCTCCCAGTTGCCAGGATTAAGGGTGTGAGGCAACACACACCCTTAAGAACTTTGACTTTTTTAGATCATGTTTGTTTTAATACCTACTCTGACATAAATACTCCATATTGTTGTTTTTTAAATTTTTATTTATTATTTGAGAGAGCAAGAGAGGGAAAGAGGCAGACAGAGAGAGAGAGAGCAAGAGAGAATGCGTGCACCAGGTCTTCAGCCACTGCAAATGAACTCCAGACGCATGCGCCACCTTGTGCATCTGGCTAATGTGGGTCTTGGGGAATCAAATGGAGGTCCATGTCCTTTTAAAGGCAGACTCCTTAACTGCTAAGCCATCTCTCTAGCCCTCCGTACTGGTTTCTCAGATCACCTTTTTCACTTCTCTTGTCCTCTCTGCAGCTTTGGGCAAAGTGCCTTCCCCCAGCCTCCTGGAAATTCAGATGTGTTGAACACACCCTCAGCCAATTAGCCCTTGACATTTTGCTGGTGAATATGCCTGCGTTGGCCCCAGGTGAGCCAGAACTGCATTTGATGACAGGAAGGTGTTCTCCTCCCTGCGGCTGAGAGAGGAAGCAGGTTGCACGGTCACTGTTGGCAGTCACCTTATGGCCAAACAGGAGCTCATCTTAAGAGGAAGCTGACCCTGTACATGGAAGGACAGGAAAGGCTCTGGCTCCAGGTGACATTCAGCTGCTGAACCCACTGTCCCAGCCACCAGCCCTCTGACCCTACTTCCAGGAGACAAAGCTTTCCTTCCATGTAAGCCATCTGGGGTTGGAGTTTCTTCCTCATCCTCACTGACACAGCATACCACTATAGAAACCCAGAGGAGTTTCCAGGAGGCTGGGGAAAAGGTCTACTTTGCCAAAAGCTGCAGAGAGGACAAGAGAACTGAAAAAGTTGATCCAAGAGCAGCATAGCGGGGGCTGGTATAGGGAAGCATTACCAGCTGAGTGCGGGCAGCAAGCCATGTTTCACTGCATTTGAGCGCTCTGGAAGTAAGGGAAAGAAAACATAGTTTGATTATGAAAAAAGAAAAGTATGGACTATCATATGGAAGATAAGGTTTAAACAAGTCCAGTCATGTATTATTTAACAACAGCTCACATTCTGAGAAACACATCTTTAGGCCACATTGTACGTGATTATCACAGTATATACTTACATGGGCAAAGACAGCTATGATGTCACAAAGTCACATAATATTATGGAACCACAGTCATGTGTGCAGTCTTTTATTGACCAATGTGCTGTTCTCCAGTGTATGGCTACTATTTTTCAGATGTTTAAGATAAGCATATCTAATTAAGAATGTTAGTAGCACACACTGACAGCCTGCTATGTTGGGTCTGGTGGTACGTACCGTAATACCAACACTTGGGAGCTAAGGCAAAATGATAGCAAATTTGAAGGCAGCCTGGGATGCTTAGTGAGACCTTGTCACACAAAAACTAAATTAAGGGCTGGAGGGGTGGCTTAGCAATTAAGGCATTTGCCTGCAAAGCCAAAGGACCCAGGTTTGATTCCCCAGAACCCACATAAGTCAGACGCACAGGTGGCACATGCATCTGGAGTTCATTTGCAGCAGCTGGAGGTCCGGGCATGCCTATTCTCTCCCTCTCTCTCTCTGTCTTTCATAACAATAATAATAAATAAAATAAAATAATAATAATAATAATCTAATAAATAAAAATAAATTTAAAACCTGACAACCTGTTATGTGTTAGGTACATTACTAAGTCTTCCACATACAATTTTATATGTATGTGTGAGGGCACACATGCATACACTTGCATGTGGAGATCTCAGGTGTTGTCCCTTAAGAATGCTATCTTCATTTTTATGAGACAGGGTCTCTCATGGGCCTGGAGGTTATTAAGCAAGATTAGCTAGTCAGTAAGTCCCAGGGACCATATTATCTCCACCTCCATAGAACTGGGGTTATAGGCATGTGCCACCATGCCTGGCATTTTTTACATGGATTGAGTTCAGGATCTTATGCTTGTGAGACAAGCACTTTACTTACTGAGGTGTCTTCCTAACCCGCACATGTAAATATGTTTAATCCTTATGAAAATGTCTAGCTTCATGCATGGGGTAAACATTATTATTCCCTGAAATTACACATGAAGAAACTGGAGCTAGGGAAGTTGCAAGCAACTTTATAAAAATTCTATCCTAGGGAATTGGCAAATCGACTGAAATCCAGGTCATTTAATTCCTATGTCCTTCCCTTCACACTGTACTCTCCTTTCCTCCCCCAGAAGACAACAGATTAGAAAAGTAGAACTAATTTATAAGGCATTTATATAAAAGCTGAGGCAATGCACACTCCAAGTGAGGATCAGAGCTGCCTCTCCTCTGATCTCCAACACTGGTCCTTGGACAGCCTTCCCTCACCCAGCATCTCCTCCTATATTAAACAAGGGAATAACCTACATTCACTTTAATTAAAATGGGGGTGGGGTTCCCTTTGACTACCCTCTTAATAAGAGATGTTTAATTTTGTATTGCTATGAAATGTTGATGTGGGTCCAGAGGGATCACTCAAACGGAACACATGATTCTAGATATGAAGTAAAGTCCAGATCCATTGGGAATGTTAGAGGCGTAGCTCTGCTTCATAAGATGTGGAAGAGTCCACAAGTAAGGCAGGGCCTTCAGGCCTTTGCTTCCTTCAATGAGGAAAAGTTTCCCTCTAACAGTCTCTCCCAATATACTCCCTCACTGTGATGGGATAGGAGTTATAGTAGGAGGAAAGACTGGAGAGATATGGTAAGAGAAACCCGAGGAGAATGACCTTGTTCATAATGCACCCTGTGAACCAGGAGACAATCACATATACACTGTGGTGCATTCCCTCCATCCATTCCGCCCTAGTCAGTCAACCTAAGCTGGCCATGCTAACTCCACTGCCTCTATTACCAGTGCATAGTAGGCATCAGCAGAAATCCACTGATTTTAGCTGACAGGACAGCAGTCTAAGTGGGATGTGGACAAGAAAGAATGCAGCTCTCTGGCTCCTGCAGTCATCTTAGACCAGGCTTGGCCTTATGCCAAAGCAATGCTGAGGTAGCACGGCTGTGAGGGAAAGAACTTGGTCCTTGGCCACACTTTTTTAGTCATTCAGCCAACCAACTCTGGTTTTGTACCTGCACCATCTCTAAGCATTTTCTTACTATTTTGAACATTTTGCTTCAGGTTTTCTGTGGCTTGCAGCAGAGGCTGTGTCCAGAGTGCCTCTCAGAACATGGTAAGGATAACATTGCCAATAACCTTTTTAAAGATGGCTTGAGTCAAACCACACTCAGTTTAGTTACTTTCATGTCCCCAAGTTTGACCATGGAAGCTAAGGAAGGTGAATGTATCCTGTGCTAGTAGAAATACGAAAATGTGGGTTGGAGCTGGAGAGATGGCTTAGCAGTTAAGGCATTTGCCTGAGAAGCCAAAGGACCCAGGTTCGATTCCCCAGGACCTACGTAAGCTAGATGTACAAGGTGATGCATGAATCTGGAGTCTGTTTGCAGTGGCTGAAGGCCCTGGCCCATTCTCTCTCTCTCTCAAAAAAAATTTTGTTTAATATATAAAAATATGGATTGTACAACTGAGAGGGTGAAGTAGATAAAAAGAGTGGTACTTTCCATTCTAAACCTTTTGTTTATTCCCTTCTGCTGTTTCTAGCACAAACATGGACCTTAAAACTTGCTTTTGCTTGTTTTGTTTGCTGGTTTGTCTGTTTGTTTGGGAGGGAGAAGTCTCCTGTTTTCACAGGGTGGTCTCTGAAGACCCAGGCTCACACTCAACCTCCACAGAGCTAGAACTACAGGCCTATACCGCCACACTCAGATTTTTACAATTTTTTTTTTTTTAGAAACAAAGAGAGAGAGATTTGGTGTGCCAGGGCCTCAGTCACTGCAATCGAATGCCAGACACTTGTGCCACCTAGTGGACATGTACTATCTTGCACCTGCCTCACCTTTGTGTATCTGGCTAATGTGGGATCTGGAGAGTAGAACATGGGTCCTTAGGCTTCACAGGCAAGCACCTTAACTGCCAAACCATCTTTCCAGCCCCACATTCAGATTTAAGTATAAGCTTTTATTCTTATTGTAACACACACACATTTTTCCATTTTAACAACTTAAAGTGTAAAGAAACATTAATTATATTCACTTCAAATGCAGCCATCCACCTGACACATCCCACCAAAACTTTTTGTCCATTGAACAATGACTCCTTGTTGCTCTCCCCACCAGCCACCATTCTTCTTTGCCTGTATGAATTTGACTATTTTAGGCACTGCATGTAAGTGGGATCATGTATTTGTCCCTTTATGCACAGCTTATCTCAACAGAATGTCTTCAAGGCCTCCATATTACACTATATATTGCTAAATAATATTCTATTTTGTATATGTACCACATTTTCGTTTCTCCATTATCTACATACAATGATTCATGGACACAGTGACTACTTTCACCTTTAGGTTATTTTCAGTAATGTATCTAGATTTTATTTACTTATTTATTTGAGAGGCAGAGAGAGAGAGAGAGAGAGAGAATGGGTGCACCAGGGCCTTCAAGCCACTGCCAACAAACTCCAGACACATGCGTCACCTTGTGTATCTGGCTTACATGTGTCCTGGGCAACCAAACTTGGGTCCTTAGGCTTTACAGGCTAGTGCCTTAGCCACAAACACATTCCTCCAGCCCTGTGTAATATCACTATAAACATGGGTATTATAGACAGTTCCATGTTGCTGGGATGAGCATCAAACCAAGCAATGTTTTATGGAAGAAACAGGATTCATTTCAGCTTACAGACCCAAGGGAAAGTTCCATCAATGGCACGAGAAGCTACTTACTTCCATAAGTACAAGCAGAGAGAGAAAATGCAGCAAGCAAAAATCATCAAGCACAAACCAGGAACAAGCAGGGAAAGGGAGCAAGCAGGACCCCCAGAACTCAAACCTCTGCATGCTTTTGGGTTGGAACTCAGCTCTGTCCCCAAACACATCTTCGATTGGACCCTAGGATCCACTCCAAGTGATACTTCCTCTATCCAGGTGGCTGGAGACCCAAGTCATAAGCTTTAATAAAACACCTGAGTTTATGAAGGACATACATTTAAACTACCAAATTCCACTCCTGGCCATAGAATCATCTCACATTGCAAATTACATTTAGTCCAACTTCCAAAGGTCTCGTTTTTACCAATTTTAAGACTGTCCCTTAGCCAGGCATGGTGGCACAGGCCTTTAATCCCAGTACTCGGAGGCAGAGGTAGGAGGATTGCTGTAAGTTTGAGGCCAGCCTGAGACTACATAGTGAATTCCAGGTCAGCCTGGGCTAGAGACCCTAACTCAAAAACAAAAACAAAAAAAAATGAGACTGTCCCTTAACTGTGAATCTTGTAAAATCAAAACATGTTACATACTTCCAACATATAATGGCACAGAGTAAACATTTCCATTGCAATAAGGCATAACAAGGAGAGACTGGACCAATTCAAAATCAATAACCATCAGGTAAACATCAAACATCTGCAGTTCATTGCAAAATCCAAAACCAGTGGTGACAGTCTGGATTTTCCAATTTCTGTGCCTCCAGCTGGACTGAAAAGCCAGAGAAACTTCCAACCCAAGCCAACAGTGCTCCATGGTAGCTTGTAGAGTCCTGGTACAAAACATCTTTGGGTATCTACTGCAAACCATAGTGCATCTTACAATGTCCTCATTGGCCTTTGTATCAGGGACATCACAGCCGGCTTCCCATGCCACATTTCAGCAGTGGCTTTTGGAACCATGTATACTTCATGACCCACTTTCATACATTTTTCATGCTTCCAACACAGCCATATTGTTAATCCAGGGAGGAAGTAAATTGTGACATTGAAAAGCAGGTTTCTTCCTTTTCATCTCCTTTCAAAAGAGTTTGTATTTCTACTATTCACTCTTTCCTAGCTGGAATCACCTCAGGCATCTTTCCATTGCTTCAATATAAGGCAATTGACTAACCCTCAAGGGCAGTAACATGCTTGACAATAGCAGCTTCAGTATCCTAAAATCTGTGCCAGTAACTTTAAATCTGTTTGAGTTTTTCCAACTTTAAATCTTATAACTTTCAGTTCTACATCTTCCACCAAGGACCATCAGTCCATTACTTTTAAATTAAGCCTTGATCAAACTCTCTGGGCATGGGTAGCAGAATGCAGCCAGCCCTTGTTCCGGTAGCCCAGTTCTAACAAAGTTCTCTGCTGTCTTTCCTTCCCTTTTAAAAGTTCATAAGCCAACATAATTCTCTCTGTACTTAGCATTTTCAAACTCTCACCAGAATAGCCAATAAAATTTGATTTACTACACTGTGCAGCTTCTGCAGTCCCAAGTACTAAATCAACACATATTCCTCCAGCACATAAATTCCAAAAGACAAAGATCCACATGGTTGAATTCATCATACAGCAACACCCCACTTCTGGTACCAAATTTCTGTTGTAGACAGTTCCACATGGCTGGGATGAGCATCCAACCAAACACAGTTTTATGGGAGGAAGAGGATTTATTACAGCTTCAAGATCCAAGGGGAAGTTCCATCAATGGTGGAAGAAGCTGATTACTTCCATAGGTCCAAACAGAGAGAGAAACTGCAGCAAGCAAAACACCAGCATCAGCATACACAACAAAAAGCAGCAAACAAGCCAGGCACGGTGGCGCACGCCTTTAATCCCCAGCACTCTGGAGGCAGGGGAAGGAGGATCACCCTGAGTTCAAGGCCACCCTGAGACTACATAGTAAATTCCAGGTCAGCCTGGGCTAGAGTGAGACCCTACCTTGAACAAAAATAAAAGCAGTGAAAACAAACCAACAGCAAGCAGGACCCCCAGAGCTCACACCTCTCTGCACACCTTTGGGCTGGAAGTCGGGTCCACCCCCAAATACACCTTTGGCCTGGACCCAAGGATCCACCCCCAATGATAGACACCTCCTCCATCTTGGCAGCTAGAGACCTAAGTTACAAACTTTAATAAAACACCTGAGTCTAGAGGTACATACATTCCAATTACCACAATGGGTGTACAAATGTCTGTTCAAAGCTGAACTCTTTTTCATCAAGCAACACATGAGGTGGAGAGAAACCTAGGAGCAAAAATCAATGAAAATGTCAAACATAGTTGTGTTTGGGTGACAGATTATCACACACTTCACCATTCTAAAGTCCAAGACCTTCTTTAACAACACATATTACTTTAGTAGGAAAATGTGTCGATTTTGAAAAGAAGAAGCTTTAAAGGAGTACTAAGATAAAATTGTCCTTAGGAACAAAAGTTAACACAAGAAAGAAAAGAAGCAAAGATAAATATTTGTGGAATCTCTATTATTTGCGAAGTATTTTTGCAGACCTTCTTACCCTTTTGAGTGTGCTAGAAACTTCTAATAATGCTAATAATAATAAATCAACAAATAGGTCATTTGATACAGAAGGAAAATGTCAACTGAGGCAGAAATTTGTGATCTTCATAGAAAAGTTACCAGTTACTATATACCTGTGGGTTCCCGGGTTCTTGCTCCAGGGCTGGCTGCAGTTCCCCCAAAGGCGCCCAGGCAACCGGGGTGAGTGAGCCCAACAAAGTAAAAGATTTTCGGGAGATAGTTTCTTCGGTGAACAGCTCTCTTGGTTTATTGTCAGGGAAATGGGTTTATAAGCATCTGGGGGGAGATCTAAGGAGATTGGTGGGTTTAAATGTTGCTAGCCTGTGCCTATGGACATTCTTTCCAGCATGTAGGCAATGGCAGGAGGGGTCAGGTGATCTAGGGTCTCAGGGGGAATGGGCTGTGTGAAGGTACTGGTTGATAAGGAGTTTCCTAGCCAACTGGCCAAAAGTCACAGGGCTATGGGAAGAGCCTAAGTTCAGGTGTGCTGGGCTTAGAGAGGGAGTGGCCTCCTGTATCCCAGGGATCTTTAGCCATGCCTGGCAGCTCAGGCCTCTCTCTTGAAGGCTCCAGCCTGTGCCTGGCCGTGCCCAACATATATGTTCACACATTAACTACCATTGTGACTAATAAGCTAGCTTAAGTAGAATTGCAACCCATCACAAATAACTGATTCCCAAATCCCCATTTCCTTTGGAATTATTATGTAGTATGTGTGGTTGAAAATGCAACCATGATTGTGTTGAGCTATGCCTCTCCAGTACAAAACCTCCTGTAACAATCACATTACTTTAGAGCAAAAATGTGTACATTTTTGAACGATAAAACTTTAAAGGAGAGAAAGAGAAATTGAGTATATGTGTGTGTGTGTATTTCTTTGTGACAGGTTCTCATGCCATAGCCCAGGCTGGTCTCAAACTCAGCAATCTTCCTGGCTCTGCTTTCCAAATGCATAGGGCACGAGCCACCACACCCTGTTCAAATATACATTTCGACCGTTAACTTTCACGAGCTCCTTCTGCCTTTCTTCCAATGCTTCAGCTACTTTATAACAAGGCTTCTGGTGCTTCATGTCCTCAGGTTTCAAAATATGTCATCTCTAATAAAAATCATTTTAAATAACTTTGCACAGAAGAGATTACTTGAAAATGACCATTCTGTAAAATTCATAGACACACCACACAATCCCAGTGACACTTGTTTTTCCTCTACTATGAGGACAACAAGGTCTGTTATTCCTGTTACGAGGAAAAGGAGAGAGAGAGGCACAGAGGCACAGAAACAGAGGTCTCTTGACAGCCTTCTTCGGCACCACCACTGGGCCAGCCTGGCAATACCAACCAGCTGACAGTTCTTTGCTGTCTTCAAATCTCACTGTCACAATTCCAAGTTTCAGGTGTTGACGCCCCAGCTCTTATATCACAGCTCCAGGCTTTACGTTCAGTGGCCCAGCACCCAGCCTAGTGTTACAGTGAGCTAAAGATGCAGGGACCCTCGGCTCCTCAGAAACCAGAGCTGTGACTCTCAGAAGCTTTCTGGAACTCTTCCAGCATCTGGGGCCTATAGCTCTTCCACAGTCTTGGCTCTTCCCAGCTCTTAACCTTCTGCAACCTCAGCTCTCTCGGGCTCTCTTGTCTTCTCAGCACTTCCAAAGGCCCTTTCGTATTAGCTCTCCTAGTTTCTCTCAGTATCAGCTCCCAGTAGTCTCTGCTTCAAGGCCGTCTCTCTGTTCTCCCAGTCTCTGCTCCAATCTAGCTGCTATGCTTGGGGCTATGCCTGGGGCTGGCAACCTCCAGAGCTGTCTTCATGGTCAACCTGCTCTACCTGTGATAAAGACCACAGTAGGCAAGAAAACCTGAGTTGAGGATTGGGGGGGGGGGCTTAGATTGTAGCACGAAGGGGGCAGTGCACGGGAGGAAGGTCCTTTGGCCTGTTCAGAGGAGAGTGAGAAAAAAGCTACTTATACAACCAGTCACATGCACAGCCTCCCTTTTGCTAACCACAGGCTTTCTGCCTGGCCACACAGTCATCACGGCAGGAATGCTGGGCCTGCGGGTTGCTGGGGGGGGGGGGGGGAGTAGGTGCTCCTCCATGACTAGATTGAAGACTTCACTGGAACATCCTGTTGTCACGGTGGGTGGAGCCATCTGAGGGTCCCCAGATGCTGTCATGGTCAAGACGCAGCCTCCTGGAGGTATGAAGGACATAAAGTGGCTGTGACTGAAGCCAACTCTCCTAAGGTAGAAACCACAGCTTCAGCAGCTGCCAGGAAGGTTGTGGTAGTGGTCTCTTGCAATGTCTGTGGCTGGCTTCAAGTCTCCTCCAGTCATTTACAGTTGAATCAGAGTTTTCTTGAGCTAGCTTGAGATGTGTAAGGTGTCCAGGGATGCCGTGGTGATTAACCTGGGGAATCTCCAGAGGTGGGTGCTTAATTGACAGCTGTCTTCCAAAATGTAGGACATTGATGTTAGGGTTGCTGTTGCCCTGTGTGGATCCCCAGGAGCAATTGCAATATCACTTACAACCCTCCCAGACTTGAGAACTGTGGGAACACCAGGAGTGGACCTCATTTGGACCTTTGGGGTAGACCTAAAGCTGACCTCTAGCAGAGGGGGAAGGGTGCCACAATTGCTGATCAAGAATTGTAGCTTCCTGGCTGCTTCAGACACTTAAAAATGAAGTAACAGGGCTGGAGTGGTGGCTTAAGCAGTTGAGGTGCTTACCTGAGAAGCCTCAGGCCCAGGTTCTATTCCCCAGTACCCATGTAAGCCAGATGCACAAGGTGGCACATGTGTCTGGAGTTCATTTGCAGTAGCTAGAGGCCCTGGTGTGCCCATGTTCTTGCTCTCTCTCTCTCCCTCTCAAATAAATACATAAATAAAAGTTTTAAAAATGAAATTAGGGCTGGAGAGATGGTTTAGTGGTTAAGGCACTTGCCTGCAAAGCCAAAGGACCTCAGTTCAATTCCCCAGGACCCATGTAAGCCAGATGCACAAGGGGGCACATGCATCTAGAGTTCGTTTGCAGTTGCTAGAAGCCCTCATGCTCCCATTCTCTCTCTCTCTCTCTCCCTCTCTCTCTTTCTCTCTCTCTCCCCCTCTCTCTCTTTCTCTCTCTCTCTTCCCCTCTCTCAAATAAATAATAATAAATAAAAATAAAATGAAATTACCAGTGTGCTTACAATAAAGATCACTGAGGTTGACAGTTTCCTCAAGGAACTTGTTCTACTAATGCTTAGCATCTAGTCAAATACACTCAGGGAGGATTGGAGCCTCCTGATTCATCTCCATCCATGGGCAAACTTCCATCTTCATTCTCCTTAACCTTTTTGGTGTCAGAGAGTATAGTCCCCAGCTACTGTCATAAGACTAATATACATTACAGCACTCAAAACACATGCCCTTGAAGGTCAGCTCCATTTCAGTGACCCAAGCAAAACACACGGCCAAACTCAACATCAAGGAGAAGGTAGTGTCCTGATCCAGGGAGACGAGTCAAATCTCCTCATGCTCTGGTGTTTGTCTGTGGTTTGTCCCCAGCTGTGAAGTTGAGGTACTATGTCTATAACCCCAGTAAGAAAATAGTAATTCTCAGGCCTGGAGAGAAGTCTCAGCGGTTAAGGTTAAGCCTGTGAAGTCTAAGGACCCAGGTTCAATTCCCTAATACCCACGAAAGCCAGATGCACAAGGTGGCACATGTGTCTGGAGTTTGTTTGCAGTGGCTAGAGGTCCTGGTGCACCCATTCTCTGTCTCTCTCCTCTCTCTCTCCCTCTCTCTCTCTCTCTCTCCCTCCTTGCAAATAAGTAAATAAAATAAAAAAATTTTTTAAAAGAAGATAGTAATTCTCACTTAATTCTTATATTTAGGGATTGCTTGAGGTTTCAGTTTACATGGATCTAAAGACTCCCTGGCTTATCCAGTCAAAGCAAACAAGGTCTTGGTCTCCCAACTGGGGGTATGATAGAATTACAGCATGTGGTGTTAGGAAACCAAAGGCACTAATTCATATACATTCCAGTGAGCTCTTCCATAGAAGTTTTCACATAAAAGGGACTGACCACTGCAATAGTTGTGATGAACCCATCTGTTAAGGTTCCAGTTTCTTCCCCTGAGTAGCTGTCAAGATTTCGGAGTCTGAGCCACAAGTTTAAGTTACCAGATTCTCCATGGCTGAGTCAGAAGCTTCCAGAACACCACAAACAACCACCTTGTCCTGAAAAGGGAAACCAAATGTCAGCAATGTTTATTTATTATTTTCCAGTGTATGTGTAGTATATATGGTGCAGTGTGTGATGTGTCCACCCTCTGAGTGTGCATGTGGAGGCCAGAGGAGGACATGAAGTGTCCTCCTCTTCTGCTCTTCTTCATGTCTCCTTGAGATGGAGTCCCTCACCGAACCCAGAGCTACCATTTTCACAGATCTGCTGTTTTTCTGCCAGACTGGCTGACCAGAAATCACCAGTAATTCTATGATCTCTGCTCCCCACAGGACTGGGGTTACAGATATGCATGCCCACGGCCAGCTGTTCGCACTGGAGCTGGGGAACTGAACTCAAAGCTCAGGGTGAACCTGGCCCTCCCCAGCATCCGCGCTTGAGCCGTAAGCACTCTTACTCACTGCACCATCTCTGAAGCCCATGCCTGGTATTTTAGAGAGTATTGAACTTGTCTAAGAGTATCATCCGATGGGAAAATGACCAATATGAAATATGTTAAAGTAAATCAATAAAAAGATATTGTTAAAAAGCTTTACACGAAAAGAAATAGATAACATTTTACCACCTCTAGCTTCTCATTAAATACTCTTTCACTAAAGAAGTCTTGCTTAGGAAATCCTTTTCTCACATCTCAGTCCAATGCTGTTATTTTCATGGTGAACTCTTTGTAGCCTAATATCCAAGGGTTCCTTCTGAAGGCTATCTTTGGGATGTAGCTGTGTAGGAAAGAAAATGACACAGGACTCCGGGTGTTTCAGGTCACGTCCGTGTCATTTCTCAGCATTTAACAAGACCCTGCTTTGTGAAAAATGGCAGGATTGTGTGGGAAATGGAGACAGCGTGGTTTGTTGAAGAAAGCTCCATTTAGAGCCCTTTATTTATTTATTTATTTATTTATTTTTAGAAATTGTGATCTATCGCCACCTGCTGGCTGTGTTCGTGTTCGGAATAACAAGATTGGGCATTTTTAAAAGAAGCCCAATTACAAATCACCCAGTCCTGCTTGATTGGTTTCTTTATGTTAGAATGTTTCCAGCTTCTGAACACCAAAGGAAAGGACCACTTGGCAATTATCTGAAGAATCCTGCTCTCTCATTTGCAAGAAATAATTGTAATTTCCAGAGTCCTCTTCAGCCTATTGTCTGGAACTCTCTGTCCCTTGCCACCCTTCCCTGTGTGCCAGGAATGAGGGTTTGTGCCCGTCAGATAAGGGTATGGATTTATCCGTGGCCCTCCCATCAAAGGCCAGTATGATTTGGGAACTATCTCTAAAGTACACAAGTATAGAGGGACCTGAGGTTTGACGTAAGAGAAATAGAATGTAAGGTTAAGCAATGCTTCCCTAGTCCTTGTCTGTGGAGACAGGTGTTTAAACGTGACCACTATCATCTATCTACCTTCCCTCCTTCCTTCCTCTTTTTTTGATCATAAATTAAATACTTAAAATTAGACCTTAAGCCGGGCGTGGTGGCGCACACCTTTAATCCCAGCACTCGGGAGGCAGAGGCAGGAGAATCGCCGAGAGTTCGAGGCCACCCTGAGACTCCATAGTGAATTCCTGGTCAGCCTGGAGTACAATGAAATCCTACCTCGAAAAAAAAAAAAAAAGACCTTAAAAATCCAACTAGGGCTGGAGAGATGGCTTAGCGGTTAAGCGCTTGCCTGTGAAGCCGAAGGACCCCTGTTCAAGGCTCAACTCCCCAGGACCCACGTTAACCAGGCGCACGCGTCTGGAGTTCGTTTGCAGTGGCTGGAGGCCCTGGCGCGCCCATTCTCTCTGTGTGTGTCTCTCTCTCTCTGCCTCTTTCTCGCTCTGGCTGTCGCTCTCAAATAAATAAATTTAAAAATAATAATAAAAAAATTTATGAATCCCAGCACTCGGGAGGCAGAAGTAGGAGGATGGCCGTGAGTTCGAGGCCACCCTGAGACTCCATAGTGAATTCCAGGTCAGCCTGAGCTAGAGTGAGACCCTACCTCGAAAAACAAAAACAAAAAAAAAAAAAATTTTTTTTTAAAACCAACTGAAGTGAACCAATACTGTGACTCTAAATTACCTTTCCTGGAAGCTAAAAATGTGAAGTGCCTCAGAAGAAAAAAAAAGGTGCTTCTTTATTTACTCACCTTAATGACCATATTTTACGCAGGGAGGGAGGAAGAAAAAAGAAAAAAATCTCCCTGGAAGCTGATTGGGGCTCTCTTTTCATGATTCAGGCTCCTCCCACCCGCTTTCCCTCCCCTACCCCTTTTCAGGGAAAGCTTTGGCCCCAAATGTGGTTTGGAGTGTTTTTAAACCTCCCCGGGAAGCGGCACAGTGGGCGGAAGATCTCGTTCCCCAATCCCAGTCACAGCTGACCTCAGGAATGCTGTCCTTGGGAGACCGGATGAGGGGTAGGGGGACCTCTGGCTCACAAACCCCCAGCGCCTGGGCGGAGGGCCGGAGCAATGGCATATTCGTCCCTCCTTTTTTTTTTTTTTTTATTAAATATATATTTCTTTGAGCGTCGCTTCCCGGTTCTTAGATCAAAAGCTAACGAAACAGCTGGGCGGACACCACACCCTTCCGGGCCACCCATCACCACCGGTTCGAGTCCTTGGAGCGGATATGTTTTCCCCACCCCCAGTAATCATCGTCTCTCAGGAGTATGAAGATAAAAAAAAAAAAAATTTTTTTTTTTAAAAAGAGTGAAAAACCGCAAACAAAAATACAGGTTCCAAATACTGTATCTTAAGAGCCAAATGACAACTATAGTTACCATCAGTCCAAATGCCTAGGAAGAGAAGAAAGACGTGAACGAAACACTCCATCATGATCCACAGCAGACGAAACAAGCCACAATTACTGCCACCAAGAGGGAACAGAACCCCGGGGCGAGCGCGGGGCTCGGGGTGGGGGGAAGCCGCGGGGAATGGGAACCGCGGCCGCTGTCCGTGGTGCTGAAAGCTATCCTCCGCCTCCTCCATGTTATTTCACCTGGTGGACTTCCAGGCCTTGGGGTCTCTAATCCTGCCGAGCCCCAAAAGTCAGGGTTGAAGTGGGAGAAAATAGAAATTAAACCAAAGACCTGAATCCCTCAGCCTACTGTCGTTCCTCCCCCCACCTCCATCCCTGGAATATATCACCTCCACAGTGCAAGCATGATATAATTGAGGGGACAACGCGAGCTCCAGCAGAGAAGCGCCTCGCGCAGACTCGGTCACCATTATCCGCTTGATTAATTACTACTACTTAAGCGTTTAAAATTAAGGGTAAGCAGCCCTTTCCTCCCCACCGTAAAGAAGAAAGAGATCCCCAAAGCTGGATCTCAATTTGCCACACCTTGTCTTGTAGAAGATTCCCAACGAGATTGTGTTCTTGGTGAAAACCTCAGGGGCGAACGTTTTATTATTATCACTATTACCGTTTATTCTGAGGTCAAAGAAAGAAGTGGCTGGAAATTTCTGAGCCTGGTGCCACAGGTGACATAAACACCTTCCTTTCTCAGAGCCGCTCGGTGTGGAGGGGAGACGGCGCGAGGGGTAGGGAGGCAGAACGCGGTCTGTCTAAGCAGCCAGGACCGGTGCCTCCTCGCCCCAGACTCCTTCCCCGATGCCCAGGCTGGTTAAGCCGGGCACCCCGGCTCGGCTCGGCTCGGCTCCCTGATTGGTGCGACCGTCTCTTTTAGCGAAGGCCCGAGCAGGGGGGCGTGGATGGGATCCCGAGTTCACCTTTTCATAAACCACGCGGTTCAAGCGGTCCCGAGAAGCTATGGGTCCGTGGTTTGGGGGGGGGGGGAGAGGTGATATTTCCAACGTGGACCAGGACACTCACATGCCATCCCCAACCAGGGTCTGCACTTCGTTCTGCGGGCTGTTTTTTGTGTCTTTAAAAAGCGCCCCGAGCTTTTGTTGCAAAAAGGTGGGAAGAGGTGACAATATCTTCTTTAATAGCAAAAGCAACGCTTGTTGATCGAATTGTATGCTCCCTTATGGGATTTTCAGTGACTGATACGATTCTTATTTTATTTTGTTGTCACCGCGTCGTTGTAAAAATCGATCAGAGGTTCAAAGAGAAGAGACCGGCCAGGGATAAAGCCAGAGAAGACACAGGCGAGCGGAGCTCCTGAATAACCGCTGCCTGCTGTATCGCAACCGGGCGGAGGGGATCGCTGTGACGGCAAGTCAAGCCATCACTCGGGGTCACCGAAACAAGCACAAAGATAACTTCGTCTTGCCCTCAAGAATACGGAACGGAGGGAGAGAGAAGGGGAGGGTCCACGCTAGCGGAATGGGTGGCTGGGGAAAGGCATCATCCACCCATCCATCCATCCATCCATGCATGCATGCATGCATCCAGAGGCCAGCCACCCTCGGGACGCCGGCTGGAGAGCTGCATCCCGGGCACTCGCGGTCCCCGGGCGCTGCGCGCCCTCTGGTGGAACTTGTTTTTCACTCCGAGAGGCTTCACCCAACCCCGCCAAGCGCTTCCACATTGTAACCACTGGAAAGCTTTCAAAGGGGAGTGGGCCCCAGCGAGGAGCACCGCCCCGCCCCGCCCCTCCCCTCCGGGGCCACCTCTGGGCCTTAGGGTCCCCCAGGCGTGGGGAGCGGCGCTCGTGCGTGTCATTAACCTTCAACCATGATCGATGGTGAAGATTTCCTTTCCTGTCCTCAGGGGAGGGGGCCGAGGGAAACCGGGCCCTCCCTCCCCCTTCCCCCGCCCGAGATAACCAGGTAGCCGCGCTCAGACAGGGTCCTTCCAGGATGCCTCGACTGGATGAAGAGCCTAGAGTGAGGAGACACGACTCCTGGGTGTGAGTGGAACCCATCTTTGCCTTCATAGCAATCTTGGCTCAGGAGAAAGCCCACGAGGAACCACCCAGAGCGATTTCGCTTCAGGAAGCCCTGCGGGGTCGCCAGAGTGGGGCAGGCGATCGCGGAAAAGGGATTAAGGCAATAATAATAATAATAATAATACTCTGGTGACCTCCACGATATGGGAGGGGAGCAAAAGAGAAAAAAGAAGAAATGCTCACAGAGGCAGAATTCTCCGTAGGAAATCTTTCCCCGCCTCTCACCCAACACCCTGCCTATTTAAAAGGAAAAAAAAAAAAAAAAAAAACTAGAGCGTGCTGAGTACTTTCTGGATTACTCATAGGACTTTTCTTTTTTTTTCCTGGGAGCAAAACCGTGAGCTGGATTGATAATCCCCCATCGAGCTCCGGAGGCGACCAGACACCTGCAGAGGAGCCCCGCGAGCAGCGGCCTCGTGATTCCCCCGCCGCGCGGTCCCGCCTCCCACTCCGCCCCCGCCTCCCCCGGCGCCGCGCCGCCGCCTCCTCTCCGGGTCTCTCTCCTCTTCTCCTCTCGGCTCTCCTCTCTCGAGCCAGAGCAGCTGCCGGTGTCGCCGGCCACCGACGCCCGGGGCACAGCGGCCAGCCGAGCGGCGCGGAGAGCTGCACGCTACGCAGAACAGCACCCGAGGGTCCAGCTCGCGGTGGCCGTGCCGAGGTGGGTACTCGGACTTCCCGGCGCCCAGCCTCGGCTGTCCAATCCGATCCCCTCGGTCCGCGGCTTCTCATCAACCCCAACCTCCCAGCGCCTGTAGCCTACCTTCCCCGGCCCGGTGCTTCCCGCCAAGCCCCGGTCGCGGCGCTCACGGGGACCCCCGTCCCCGCTCACTCTTCCCAGCTTAATCGGCCCGTTTGGTGCCTTCGCGACGCACCGAGGCCGGGGTTCGTTCCGCTGAAGGGACCCGAGAGCGATTTTCCTTTGGAGCTCCGGGGCCTCGAGCCTGGCTCTCCCCAGCGCCGAAGGTGCGGGCGGCCGAGGTCCGATAACCTGTTACTTCCCCGGCAGCCGGTGCCACCCGGCGCCCGCGTGGCCGTGAAAGCGCGTGCGCTTGGCCAGGTTGGAGCACCGAAAGAGGACGTGGAGACGGCGGCTAGTGGGTTGTGCTCTGCGGGGTCTTAGATTTACCCAGGTTAGCCGGCGCTCGTTTCTACACCCGAGTCCTGGGCGCCATTGCGCCCGCGCGCAGCGCCAGGTTGGGGCGAGGCGCACTCATCTTTGTCCGCCGCCTCTTGCGCTTAGGGCGCAAGTTCTTTTCCCCGGCGACATTCTCCTCCTTTCTAATCTTTGCAAACCTCTCCGGCTCTGTGTGGCGAACTCGCGGCACTAGATAGAGGAGAAACACTGATACAGGGACGGAGCCTCGACCTAGCCTAGAAACGGTTCAAAACAGAGTAAAACCTGGGGCGGACCAGCGAGGTTCCAACCCGCTGCTTTCTGGCTGTCTGGAGTGCAAGGTGACTCTGGTTCTTGATGGGCCAAGTCCTGAGGAGAAAAGCAAAAATAATGTGCCCCCCCCTCACCTTGTCTCACCAAAGTCCCTGGTCCCCGGAGCTGGTAGTTTTCTTCTTTCCAAGGAATTAACCAGACACAACAACGCGAACCAGACACCGAACCAGACGTGCCCGCCCCGTGCGCCCTCCCCACGTCTGCCCATACGCCGGCTGTTGGGAGCCAAATGGGGCTTGGCGCGGCTTGGCTGGAAAATTGGGCACTGAGCGCGCCCTAGAGCTTCTAATCTACTCCCCACACCCCGCATCCTGCACCCGCCTAGGGTCCCACTCATTTCAGAACCTCACTCCGGGTCGCCTTGCTGCGCCGCCAGACTAAAGAGTCGCCTGGGGCAACGTTGGCTGAGCCGGAGTCCCGGAGCTAGCACGCACGCCTCCCCGCCCCCTTTCACCAACCGCGCACCCCAACCCGCCAGCTCGCTGCCCTTCGTCTCCCTTCCGTCTCGGGCCTGAGACTTCAAGGAGAGCTTCGGTGCCCCGGGATCTTGGAAGGCGACCCCACACAGCTCTCGCTTCTCTTTGCAGCCTTCTCTTTGCAGCGCCCGACCCGCTGAAGACCCCAAACAGAAGAAAGCCGGGTACCACCGAGCTGATGGCGTCTTCGACCCCTTCTTCGTCCGCAACCTCCTCGAACGCGGGAGCGGATCCTAATACAACCAACCTGCGCCCTACAAGTAGGTCCTGCCCCAGTTTCCTATTAACTGGCCTGCAGGGAGGAAGGGGGCGCTGGGACGTTGGGAGGCTGCGCTGTAGGGAAGGGAAAGGGAGCGCGGAAATGATGGAGGCTGGGAAACAAATAGGGCCCTATCCCAGGTTCCAGCTAGAGGTCATTTGGCTGTCTGGGAGGCTGGGTTACTCCCAGGGCACGGAGGAGCGAGGGCCTCGCTGGGACTAAGTGGGGGTGGTCGTTTGGGGCTGCGCGGCGGCTAGGGGCGCGCGTGGAGAGCGCTGTTTTGTTGTGTCTTTGCTTGGTGGAAACATAAGGGTCAGAGCGCTGAGCGCCGTAAGGAGCCAGGAGTCCCAGCGGGAATAGAGTTTTCTGTCTCTGGCTTTCGTTGAGCTAAGATCTGACCTCCTCCTCCTTCCCCGTCCCCCCACCCCTCCTGCTCTGGGCCCACAGTCTATAATCAGCGGAAATTTCGACGTTAATTGCAGCTTTTAGAAAACTCAGGGTTCCTAATTGCTCCAAATTTGCGTCGAGGCTATTGACGAGTGAGGGCGAAGCCAGGGGCGTGAAAGGAGCATAAAACTGTTTGAGATTCGATTAATTACATCTCAGAGTACAGACAAAAAAAAAAAGGCGACGGAGAGGGAAAGGGGGGAGGCGGGAACTAGGAAGAGGCAAAAAAGGGTTGCCAGGATGAGGAGCTAGAGCACCCCTCCCCTTTTTCCCTGGCGAGAGACCTGTCAGCACGTGACAAGTCCAGGGGAGAAGAAACGAGAGAGACCGGATCAAGCAGGCTTTTTGGCTCCCCCCCGCCTTTAGCTCCACCGTTTCTCAACCAAGTTCAAGAACCGGTCTTTAATGGGGTCTGACTCCCTACCACGCAGTGGCGGCGTGGGGACGCGGGATATGTTTTTCTTCTATGTTGGGCTGAAGTGTCCGCTCACCCCACCTTCAAAATCTACCAGCTGCAGAAAGTAGCCCCCCCCCCAAAAAAACGTGTATACAGGAGGAGCTTGGGGAGGACAGTGTGGTCAAGAGTGCCCACTGCTGCGCTTTTATAGCACTTTCTGTAAGCTTGAGAAAATAATTGTCTTCATCAACTCAAGTGGCCAGGTGTTCGCAGGCAAGCCTCCTCTCCAGTCCCCTGGCGCTGGCTTCGGCTCGGGAGGCCTTGTCTTGAGTCCTTAGGCCACGTTCCAGTTCCCTTTGCAGCCCACTCTTCCCGCCACGCAGGCAGGCTACAATTACCCACACAACAAAGGGGGGGGGTGCTCGGGAGAGCCGCCAGCGCTGGTGGCACGCGAGCCAGACCTAGGCTGCGGAGCTGGAGGGAGCAGGCCTGGGCGCCTTTTGTCTGTTGATGCTCGGAGTAAATTTATTTGCCAATCAATCCTCTCCACTACCACTACCCCCCCCCCACACACACACATTTTTTCCCTATCCTGCGGGGTGGAGGGACAGTTGTCTTTATTCACCCTCCACCCTTACAGCCAGCTCCCCCCCCCCTCCTGACAGACCACATTGGTGCTCAAATGCCCCGGCTTAGCAAAGGCCACGGTGCGAGCCCACACTTGGCCTACGTCTCCAGAAGATATGTTGGGGAAGAACTAGCAGCCGTCTGGGGGGGGGGGGGATTACCTTCTCTCAACAGTCAGCACTCTAGCCTGCCCCCACCCGCCCCATGGCCCCATGCTCTGTGCACTTTCCTGGCTCCCCCGAGACACACCCCCGCCCGCCCAGCTGACTGCTGCGAGGTGCCCTTGCTGAGCCTACACAACCTCTCGCCCCTAGGCTCCCAGGGCACGAGGCTGTCAGCCTTCCTGCTCACCAGACGAGGCCTTTTAGACCCCCTGCAGCATCAAAGAGGTTCCCGAGCTCCGTCCACCTTTCTTCCTGACTTTCACTGTAACCCCCCAACAAGGAAAGACCGCCTCGGCCTAAACTCCATCCTCCCACTGAGTGACCTTGGAAAACTCATTTAACCTCTGTGAGCTGAAATGATTTTGTTGTGTGAGCCTCTGACCAACCCGCCTCCATGTTGTCTAGAGTTGATTTGAGGATCGAATGAGATAGTGTGTAAGGTGAAAGAAAGCACATTAATGAGTGGAAATAGCGCCTTCCGCGCCAGGTGTTATTATTATCAATTATTATTGTTGTCGTGCGATTGCACTGATTTTCTCTGTGACGGCGGAACTCCATCTGTGACACGCTGTCTCGCCGACCGTCAGGCCGTTTCTCTTCCCCGCTGGGGCTCTGTCGTGCCTGGGGTCTCTCGGCTTATCTCAGCCAACATTCGCGCCCCGCTGGCGGCGGGGGGCCGGGCGGGGTGGGGGATGGGAGTTATCAGAGGCGCCCGGCTTGGAGGGGTGGGAAGGGGATTTCACGCTGGGCTGGTCGCTCGCGCTAGGCTGCAAGCAGGTTCTGCTGGCGGTGAGCTATGCTCCTTTCTGGAACTTTAACCCCGAAGGCAGAGGGGCTTGAGAACCGCCTGATTTAATAAAACGAAGAAACAAGCAAACAAAAACAAACAAACAAGCAAAAAACCTAGAAGAAAGGGGTCTGATTCCCTCTTGCCCGCCTGTTCCAGACCCTCCGAGGGAAGGGTTAACGCGGGGCCGTGGCGAGGAGGGGGCTGGGTGGGTGGGGGACGGGAGGCGCACCATTGTCCTGCCGACTCCCCAGTCTGGCTGGAGCAGCCATGCGAGCCCGATCATCTAGTCAAATACTATTTTTCACCCAATTAATTCCTGAACTCTTCCGCGACCCCATTTCATGCCAGTTTATTTTAAGCTGCCACTCGGCTGGAGACCCGCCAAGAAATTATGAGACGTTTCGGTCCCAGATGCCTCTTTTCCATTTCTTTTGCTGCTCTGGTCGCTCTCTGAGACCAGGGCCGCGGGCCTGGCCGGTGGGTGCCCGGGCCTCGGGGGGGGTCAGCCTTCGCCCCAGCGCGACGGGGCACGGGGCACGGGGCAGGGATCGACGTGGGCCCAGCCGAGCGTGGCCGGGCCCACCTGTCCAAAATTACCGTTCAGCACCTGAAAGCCGGCGGCAGGCGGGGAGTGTGGCGAGAACTGAGCGAGCTCACATCGGTCCGGGAGCCCGAGGCGTGGCTCCTGGCACCCACGCACCCCTCGGCACACCTCCTCCACCTCTGCTGTGGACCCAGTATCTCTGGGCCCCAGCCTCGCTAATCGCACCTTTTCTTGCTGTCTCTCATCCTAGCCTATGACACCTGGTGCGGCGTGGCCCACGGATGCACCAGAAAGCTGGGGCTGAAGATCTGTGGTAAGTGAATGGGGTCCGTTAAGAGACACCCCCCCACCCCCGAGTCATCTGCGGGTTTGGGAGAGCGAAAAGCACGCGCGGGGCGATCCTGGCCTGGTGTTCTAGTCTTACTACACAGTCCCGGGCTGGGTGTTGTGTGTGCGGGGGTGTCCAACAGAGGCGCTCCCTGCAAGAGAACCCTCTCCGTCCTCCCCTGATCCTCCCCTGATCGGATAGAGGAGTCTGCTTCCAGACCGCTCCCAAGATTTGTGCAAAGCCCGGAGGCTTCCTTTCGGTCCGCGAAAGCGTAGCCATAGCGCCCTCACGCGGCAGCTCTGCTCCCCCAGCCCCCCGGGGCCACTCGGACCAGGCCTTTGGGCCTGCGAGGCTCGAAGGAAGGTGTGAACTGGCCTGCTTTCCTGGCCAGCTGACCACGAGTGCAACGTGTGACCAGGGCTGTGACTGACCCGCCCCTCTCCCCTTCATGGTCGCCCTCCTATTGCCCACGGAAACTGGTTTCCCCAGCTTGAGGGGGTGCGCTAGGGGCTGTCGTTTAGATTTCCTTCTTTGGGGCTTGGGGGCCTGCCTAGGGCAGGTGCGGGTCAGCGCAAGCTGAGGACGTTTTGAGAGTCATCTTTGGAGGCGAGGAAGGGAGGGAGAGTGAAGAAAGGGCGCGCGGGGGGGGGGAGGCGAAGACAGGGGGTGTCTGGCAGGATTTGCCAGCGGGGAGGGAAAATAGATCCGAGAGCTGGAAAGGGGAAAAAAAAAAGAATAAAGAACTGTGCTTCGGAGACGTGGGGGTCTGAAATAGAAACGCCCAAGGGATGTAATTTTTTTAAGGGGGGAAAAAAAAGGCGATTTGTTGGAAGGGACACAGCTGAGTGGTTTTGGCTGAACAATGAGGACTTGCTTTCCTTGCTACATTTCATCGTCTGAAATTCTCCAGCCTTATCGGGTCTGCAAATACTGATGTCCCCGGGCAGGGGATTGTGGGTGGGGGGGCTGAGATGGACGAGGGGCTTATTAAAGAGCCACCCGTGCGCTGCTGCGGGCGACGGCGGTGGGGCCGGCGCGCCGAGCCTGGGCGCACTGGAGCCGGGCGGGGTGGACGCTCCCGGGTTCACGGAGCGGAGCTTCCCGGCCTCCCCGAGGGGTCGCGGCGGTTTGGAGTGGGTACGGAGAAGGGGTGAATTAATAAATCATCGTCCTTCCGGGCTTGGCCAGGCCAGGCCGCGCCTCCTTGCGTTTCTAGGGCTGTGTCCCTGGGTCCTGGGACCCAAGCATTTCTGGAGGGGAAGATCTAGGCAGTTTCCAGGAAGAGCCCAGCCCTGGCGTGGAGCAGCAGCGTGGGGGTTTGACCCAGTCGCCAGTGCGGTGGGGCAGGCGACAGTCCTGAGCTTTGTTCTATTAATAGCCCCTTCCCACTCCCACCCTGCCATTCCAGGCTTAATGGCCCGTTTCGCGCCAGGTCCCTTCTGCAGCCGTAGCTGTCATGCAATCGGGCTAGGAGAACTGAGAGTGCCTGGGCGTCCACAGTGGCCGCGGGGCTTCCTCCGAGGCCCTGAGCCTGCAGGGGTGCGGGCCTGAACGGACAGTCCTCATCCACCCCAATCCAGCTTCCCTTTAGGTCCGTGGGGATGAAAAGGTCTAAACGTTCCTTCTGGGGACGTTCCTAACCCTAAGAGGACAACGTGGCAGGATAGAGTCAAGCTTAGCTAAGGCTGGGAATGGAGGCCCTAAGTGCTCATCAATTTCTCACCTCCCCTGCCAGCCAGAGCCATGTAGGACAGCTTGAACACGAGGGGGTGACCACCATCCTCAGAGTTTCTTCCCCGTTGACACACTCTCATTTCCAGAAAGTTACAGCCTGAGTAATAGGAGAGGGAAGAGAGGAGTGCTTCTCTTGAGGGAAAACTGCCTTCCGCTAAAATGCCCTGTCTTTGGATCCTTGAGTTAGAAGACACCCTGGTAGGTTTGATTCTGGAAGAAAACAAAACGCCGTGAGGACTTATCTTCCATTCTGGGCTTTCCAGTTTAATCTGGTGAGAGCAGAAGACAGTTTTCAGTATTGACCATGGATCCAGGGCCTCTTCTAACTTCTCTCTCACTCACACATACACACACCCCCCTTCATCCCAGACCTTCATGTACCTGGAGGATTCCTTCTTGACCTGGCCTCATCCAGATTGGTTTGCCCTTTCCCCTAAAGTCAGCCAAGGGTCTAGTGACCCTGTTTCCACCCTCAAATTATAGCCCTGGGTGACCTCCCTGAGCGCTCTCAGTGTCTTCCCACGATTCAGCTCCTATCCGCCCTGCTGCCTTCTTTCCTCCCCACCCCAGGGAATGAAGCTGCAAGGAACACCATGAGTGTCTCCAGTGGTACCCTTAGCTTGGCAGGCAGAACCCCTCTGGGAGAGTAATGAGACAGAAGAAACCCAAGGTTTTGCCAGGAGCTGAGAGGCTGCAGGCACGATGGCATGACCTAGATACAAAGAGTTGCAAGGGTGCCTAAGTTCTGGCCCTGGGCTCTGCTGACTTCCCAGCGTGTCCTTGGTTTTCCATCATTTATCCATGCAGAGCTCCCAAACTTGCTGCCTATGACAGCCCCTGAGCCATTTTGTTGAGCCCACATGATGTGTGCATGTTTAATTCCATATCAGTCAGTCACTTTAAAAATAGAGAGAGACCTCAGGTATCCTCTATTTCTGGTTTCTCTAGGTGTGCTGTTTGCTTATTTAAAAAAATCAGAAGAACACAAGAGCTCCCTTCTCAAAGCAGCTTGGTACTGGGCTCAGCCACGTGCTGGTTGGCCGTGCATCCCTGTGTGGTGCACAGCTATGGGATCCAGGGGTGCTCTGTCTGGTTCCTCCCTGTTCCCCTTCCCCCATCACCCCCGCCTTTGAGTTGGGAACCCCTACCAGCCCAGAGAGAAAGTCCTGGTAGGATACAGCCTCATCTTCCATTGAGGCTGGTTGGCTAGCTGACTGGCCACAACAGCAGGCCCTCTCTCCACAGGTTTGCCCTTTGCTCCAGGATGCAGAATCCTATGACCAGTCACTAAGAGAGTACAGCCTGCCCCCTGGGACGTGTCAGGGGCTCCTGCTGTCAGGACCACTTGCTGGTCAGGGCCATTGTCAAAGCCCCCACCTCAATCACATCCTTCACCTCATCATCCTTGGAGAAGTAGACAGATCTTTCCAGGGCCTCTCTGAGCCAAGAGGATCATTTGAAGAAGGCCAGCATTTTAGAAAATACCTCCTTAAGCCAAGTGAAAGAAATGGCAATTCCCACTAAAAGTTGAATATTAGCAATTCTCAGGGTTGCAAAAAGAAAAAAAAAAAAAAAAAGCTCACACGGTGAAACTAAAGGTTCTTAACACAAATGGTAATGTGATGTGAGTGCGTTGTGCATGAGATAATCCGGGGACCTAGAGAAGGGTCTGATTCTTAGCACATGACAGTCAGTGTCACTCCAGAATGGGAGGCAGGCCTAAAGTCGTGATGTCTCTCGAACGAACCCCTCAGGACACCTCTGTGTGAGCCTGGGTGAAATCCTTCTTTGGAAATTTCCTAAAGCCTAAGCTGAGGCTGTCCTCCCAGCAGCTGGCTAACGGGGGTGCAAAGTGCGGAGACACGAGCTTTCCCAGGAGTGAGTCAGAAGCCCAGGCACATGCCTGAGACTACAAAGCGGGGTTCCTCTGGGCAGGACCTTCTCACTTTGGTCCACATGGATTGGGCCTATCCAGCCAGGCAAATTCCACAGCCACTGTTCTAGGACAAGGGGAGCAGTGACAGGGATCAGGAGCCAGGGGATCCTGCATCCTTCTAGCAGATGCACACTGGCTCCTAGTTCTCGATTCCAGAGATTTGGAGGTGGAAGAAAGTAGAAAAGGAAGGGTGGGGGCATGGCTCCCATCTTTACGGAAGCATATGGCTCTGTTAAAGTGTACCTCCTGCCAGGCATGGCGGCACACGCCTTTAATCCCAGCGCTCAGGAGGCAGAGGGAGGAGGATTGTCATGAGTTCAAGGCCACCCTGAGACTACATAGTGAACTTCAGATCAGCCTAGGCTAGAGTGAGACCCTACCTCGAAAAAAAAAAATGTGTACCTCCCTCCTTCTGGTGTCCTTTGGAGTCTTTATGATAAATTTAAAAGGTACTGGGAACAGGAAAGGGCCTGGTGCTTCTGCCCTCTTGTTCTTCCCTGCAAAAGCAGACTCTGCTCCTGTGGGGAGGGGCTGGGGGGGGGGGCTAATCAGCACCACCTGCCTGCATCCCTCTGCCACCCCAAAGAAAAATAGAGCGTAGTTTCCAGACTAACTTGCTCCTCTTTGCGCCTCCTGACACTGGGGCTTTTTGTCAAGCCTGCTGTGTGACTATTGTGATTTCCCAAGGATCATGGCACCCACAAAGACAACTTTGATGCCACCAAGGAGATTTGCACCCCCTTTCCCCTTTCAGCCCCTTTGGGGATAGGACTGAGGCTGTATTAGAGCAGGAGATGTCAAGGAAAGAGTGGATTTTAGGGTGGGGATGCTGAGAGAGGAAGAGGGGGAGTAAGCTCCAAGTTGTCTGGTTGTCCAGCCTCTTGGGTCCAACCCCGCTTCCCTGCGGCTGCTGGAGGTATTGGCACTGCACACCATGAATGGGAGAGATTTCTCTTTGCTCTTAGGGGAAGTGAGGAGGCTTTGGGAAACCCACCCTGGCCTCCAAGTTCATCCCTGTGGACTTCTTGGATGACTTTCTCTGTGTTTCAACAGTGGTCATCAGCTGCCAGACTGAAGCTCCTATAGGACGGGGATGGGTCTCACGTCTTCTGCCCTCATGCTAAATAACTAACTAACTACCTTTCCCCAACAAGTCCTCAGCCAGTGTCTATAGAATAATGGCAAGGCCATAAAATTTTAAAGCTTTGCTGTCTTGCTCTCCAATATGTTTATGAATGGAGGAGTGGTACAGGGAGAGCTGATGTGCATATTTGGGGTAAAAAAAAAAAATTGCATTTGTATTCAGCTCTGTGACTGTGACCAGAAGCCAGAAGAAAGCATTTTCCCTACCCACCAGGACTTCACCCCGTCCCGCTGCTGTCCTCGCCCTCCTCCCTCTGCTCTCTCTCCTCACCCTCCTCCCTCTGCTCTCCTCAGTCCTCCTCCCTATGCTCTCCTCAGTCCTCCTCCCTATGCTCTCCTCACCCTCCTCCCTCTGCTCTCCTCACCCTCCTCCCTCTGCTCTCCTCCCTCTGCTCTCCTCACCCTCCTCTCTCTGCTCTCCTCACCCTCCTCCCTCTGCTCTCCTCGCCCTCCTCCCTCTGCTCTCCTCACACTCCTCCCTCTGCTCTCCTCGCCCTCCTCCCTCTGCTCTCCTCACCCTCCTCCCTCTGCTCTCCTCACCCTCCTCCCTCTGCTCTCCTCACCCTCCTCCCTCTGCTCTCTTCACCCTCCTCCCTCTTCTCTCTTCACCCTGCTCCCTCTGCTCTCTTCACCCTCCTCCCTCTGCTCTCCTCACCCTCCTCCCTCTGCTCTCCTCACCCTCCTCCCTCTGCTCTCCTCACCCTCCTCCCTCTGCTCTCCTCACCCTCCTCCTCTGCTCTCCTCACCCTCCTCCCTCTGCTCTCCTCACCCTCCTCCCTCTGCTGTCCTCACCCTCCTCCCTCTGCTCTCCTCACCCTCCTCCCTCTGCTGTCCTCACCCTCCCTCTGCTCTCCTCACCCTCCTCCCTCTTCTCTCTTCACCCTCCTCCCTCTGCTCTCTTCACCCTCCTCCCTCTGCTCTCCTCACCCTCCTCCCTCTGCTCTCCTCACCCTCCTCCCTCTGCACTCCTCACCCTCCTCCTTCTGCTCTCCTCACCCTCCTCCCTCTGCTCTCCTCACCCTCCTCCCTCTGCTCTCCTCACCCTCCTCCCTCTGCTGTCCTCACCCTCCTCCCTCTGCTCTCCTCACCCTCCTCCCTCTGCTGTCCTCACCCTCCTCCCTCTGCTCTCCTCACCCTCCTCCCTCTGCTGTCCTCACCCTCCTCCCTCTGCTCTCCTCACCGCTCGCTCTCCTCACGTCACCCGCCTCCCTCTCTCCTCACCCTCCTCCTCTGCTCTCCTCACCCTCCTCCCTCTGCTCTCCTCACCCTCCTCCCTCTGCTCTCCTCACCCTCCTCCCTCTGCTCTCCTCACCCTCCTCCCTCTGCTCTCCTCACCCTCCTCCCTCTGCTCTCCTCCCCTCCTCCCTCTGCTCTCCTCACCCTCCTCCCTCTGCTCTCCTCACCCTCCTCCCTCTGCTACTCGCTCCCACCCTCCTCCCTCTGCTCTCCTCACCCTCCCACTCCCTCGCTCCTCCTCACCCTCCTCCCCTCTGCTCTCCTCTCCCTCCTCCTCTCTCTGCTCTCTCACCCTCCTCCCTCTGCTCTCCTCACCCTCCTCCCTCTGCTCTCCTCACCCTCCTCCCTCTGCTCTCCTCACCCTCCTCCCTCTGCTCTCCTCACCCTCCTCCCTCTGCTCTCCTCGCCCTCATCCCTATGCTCTCCTCACCCTCCTCCCTCTGCTCTCCTCACCCTCCTCCTTATGCTCTCCTCACCTCCTAGTCCTCCTCCCTATGCTGTCCTCACCCTCCTCCTTCTGCTCTCCTCACCCTCCTCCTTCTGCTCTCCTCACCCTCCTCCCTATGCTGTCCTCACCCTCCTCCTTCTGCTCTCCTCAGTCCTCCTCCCTATGCTGTCCTCACCCTCCTCCTTCTGCTCTCCTCACCCTCCTCCTTCTGCTCTCCTCAGTCCTCCTCCCTATGCTGTCCTCACCCTCCTCCCTCTGCTGTCCTCACCCTCCTCCTTCTGCTCTCCTCACCCTCCTCCCTATGCTGTCCTCACCCTCCTCCTTCTGCTCTCCTCAGTCCTCCTCCCTATGCTGTCCTCACCCTCCTCCTTCTGCTCTCCTCACCCTCCTCCTTCTGCTCTCCTCACCCTCCTCCCTATGCTGTCCTCACCCTCCTCCCTATGCTTTCCTCAGTCCTCCTCCCTATGCTCTCCTCACCCTCCTCTCTCTGCTCTCTTCGCCCTCCTCCTTCTGCTCTCCTCACCCTCCTCCCTATGCTGTCCTCACCCTCCTCCCTCTGCTCTCCTCGCCCTCCTCCCTCTGCTTTCCTCACTCCTCCTCCCTTTGGTTGCACAGCCCATGAACCCAATGTTGGCAGCATCCTCTCTGGGCCCCTTCCTTCCACACCCCCCATCCTGGGGCTGGTTACTGGAGTGGAAGCTGTCCAGTTGACTTAGTTCTGAGTTGCTGTCACATTCAGAGAGGAGCATGGGCCCCGTTGTTTCTCCCTCATGCATGACTGGGTCTGTACCACTGATGACACTTGGCACTGCCCCTCCCCGCCTGAAGGCGAGCAGTGCCAGTGCCACAGTGTATCACACGGACACTCCAGCAGCTTCCCTTCTCAACAGAAGCGAGAGCCCTGCTTGGAGGGTCAGCCGGGCCCTGCAGCTGACCGGCTAGTTCCCCCTTGTCTCTGAGCCAGCTTCTTGTGCCTTAGGCTTCCTGCAGAGGACCAACAGCCTGGAAGAGAAGAGTCGCCTTGTGAGCGCCTTCAAAGAGAGGCAGTCCTCCAAGAACCTGCTTTCCTGTGAAAACAGTGACCGCGACACCCGCTTCCGTCGCACTGAGACCGACTTCTCCAACCTGTTTGCCCGAGGTGGTCTTCCCCGCCCCTCCTACCTAGCCAGTTGGTTCCTCCCTTGACTCTCTTGATTTTTTTCCCACTGAAATTTTATGTCTTTCAAGAAATGTTATTACTGTATGTGAACCATCATGAAACTGCTTTTTGACACTGACAGAGAAACTAAGGATTCCCAAATGTTAGAATCCAAAGGAAGCTTACATATTAGGAAACCTAATGGTCCTCTTAGTTATATTTATCCCCCAAAGTTGCCGCCCACAAAACCTACCCTGTGGGAACCTGTACAGCTGGGTGTCATAACCAAGAATGGGAGACTCATTTTACCTTTGCAGGTCTTTAGGATGCTTTCCTAGTCTCCCCCGAAACAGCTTTAAGGTTGATCCCCCACAATTCCTTCTAGGGTATACACTCAAGTACCATGGACAGCCCCACAACCTGCTCATCAGCTATGCCGACAACTCAGTCAGGGACTGACCTCCCTTTGTGGTTTGTGGCTAACTCCTCTTGCTAGCACTGCCTTGCAGAGCCTAGAGCCCACCTCCAGATATCTCAAAGCGCAGGCCCCAAAGATGAAGTCACCTCCAAGAACCCCATCTTCCAGTTCTAGTTTATTGTCTGAGGACATCATGAAGCACTGGTGCCTTTTCGGGAGAGATCTCAGCCATACCCACAGCAGCCTGACCTTCTGCCGTCCACAGCTCAGGCACATTATTAGCACTAAGGCAGATGTGTAGGGACACCTGGTCCCCAGGAGCCAGCTGAACTTTCCATTATGTTCCTTTCTGGTGCCCATCCAGCAAATGGGCAGATGCCATGGCTGGCTGGCAGGCTGCTGGTGGTTTCTCAAAGCATTCTAACCCTCACGAGCAGCCTACTATCGGGAAGTCCGTGGCACGCCAGCCCGTGCATCAGATGTCTGTGTGCGGGCTTAGGTGTAATCTTTTAGAGACTGCATGTCAATCCCCAGGAGAACTCCATGTCCTGGACTGTAATTAGGCCCATCAGAATATCCTGGCTGACAGCAGGGATCCCTGGGCCAACAACCACAGGACAAGGCAGGTGACAACCAGTGTTTGGATTCCTCCTCCTTAGATCTGCTTCCAGCTAAGAATGGGGAGGAGCAGACCGTGCAGTTCCTGCTGGAGGTGGTGGACATACTCCTCAACTATATCCGCAAGACGTTCGATCGCTCCACCAAGGTGCTGGACTTCCACCACCCACACCAGTTGTTGGAAGGCATGGAAGGCTTTAACTTGGAGCTCTCGGACCATCCTGAGTCCCTGGAGCAGATCCTGGTCGACTGTAGGGATACGCTCAAGTATGGCGTTCGCACAGGTAAGGGGGACAGCCAGCTGGCCCAGCACTGGCACCCTTGCTGCCCATCTCACCCAGCTGGTTGTAGGAAGCCATGTCAGAGGAGAAGCACAGGCCTGGTGAGGCAGGGCAGATAAGTGCATGGTGACAAGGACTCTGGGCAGCAATGGCTAGTAGAACAAGCTGGAACAATCCAGCAAAAGCACCCATCCTTTCTTTTAAAACTAGATGAGGGCTGGAGAAATGGCTTAGCGGTTAAGCACTTGCCTGTGAAGCCTAAGGACCCCGGTTCGAGGCTCGATTCCCCAGGACCCACGTTAGCCAGATGCACAAGGGGGCGCATGCGTCTGGAGTTCGTTTGCAGTGGCTAGAGGCCCTGGCGTGCCCATTCTCTCTCTCTCTCTCCCTCTTTCTCTCTCTGTCTGTTGCTCTCAAATAAATAAATAAAAATAAACAAAACAAAAAAAAAACTAGATGAAAGACAGGCATGGTGGCACATGCCTTTAATCCCAGTATTCAGGAAGCAGAAATCAGAGGATCACTGTGAGTTCAAGGCCACCCTGAGACTACATAGTGAATATCCTAGGTCAGCCTGGGCTAGAGTGAGACCCTACCTCAAACAGCCCCCCCCCCAAAAAAAAATCCCTTTGAGTTCAAGGCCAAGTGAGTTCCAAGTCAGCCTCAGCCATGACTACCTCCAAAAACATAAATTAAGGAGCAGAGAAGATAATCCAGTTGGAAATGGGCTTGCTTTGCAAGCATAGGACCTGAGTTCAATCCCCAGAACCCAAGTTAAAAAAGACAGCATTCCCTTGTAATTCCAGTACTGGGGAGATAGAAGGAGTTCCACACCAATGAGATAGTCTCAAAAAAAAAAAGTGGACAATGCCTGAGGGATGACACCCAAGGTTGTCCTCTGACCTCCACATACGTGTGTACCTCACAAACATGCATACATGTGTGCATGCACCTGTACACAAATATACACAGAAAAGACAAAAAGAAAATTTAAAGAATACAGGCATGTAGTTATAGATCTTACTCATTTCTTGTTTTGCTTCAGGCTATTGAGAACGTAGAGAGAGCATAGGGCCCCACACCTTACCTATTCACCTCCATACCCATGCCTATTTCATTCTGGTAAATTCTACCTGCCCCTATCTGTCGCTGGCACTGAAAAATTGGGCCCATTTCCCTCCTTTTTTATATCTATTTCCTAGGACTGTTATTAGGAATTAATGCAAACTGGGTGACTTTAAATAATAGAAATGTATTCCCGTATAGTTCTGAAGGCTGGAAATGCAAAATCAAGGTGTTGGGAGGGTCATACTCTTTGAGGGTCCTTGGAGAGGATCCACTGTTGCAATCCAGTAGTCTCTGGTGATTATGGGCAGAAGGTCACAGTCACAGGAAAAAGGGATTAAGAGTTGAATGTACCTTTTAAAGAATACAATTCAACCCACCCAAACCATCTCGTTGATGAGGCCAAACAGGGTCTCAGGGTCTTAATGCCTCTGTTTCTTCTGCTTCTGCTTCTGTGCTTCTCTCTCTCTCTCTCTCTCTCTCTCTCTCTGTCTGTCTGTCTCTCTCACACACACACCCTTCACATTTTATTCCAAATGAGTCACCAGATCTACCATATCCTATTTCCCACTAGGAGACCTCTAGGTGGTCTCTTGCCTCCTACTCATGTTAGCACAGTCCTCTCTAAGCAGCAGTTCCGGCCAAACTGGTCACTTTCCAATTGCCTTAGGTTCAAAGATTCTTTGGACCTCTGTCTGAGCCAGTTTCTTAGCACAGTAATAAAGAAGAGTTTCTTTGCCTAGAATCTTTGCCCAGCCTGACTGTACTGAGCTCTTAGGCAGACAGACCTTCAGGAATTGGGAGTCCCAGGCATGGTCGCCACCACAGGGGAAGCCCCAAGGTCTGGCAAGTCCTCGTTCTTTATGACTTCTCCTGAGCCATTGCAAGACAGATTGAGGACCAAGACGGGGGAGGTTGACAGAGCTAATGCTGAGTAAGGCTCTTGGGTGTCAAAAGCAGTATTACAATGAATTAATGAGGCTGGCCACAGATACTGTTTAAAATAAAGAGTCCCAAAGAGCTTTTGAGGTCTGCCAGCACCACTGGCCTAACTCCTTTATTGAACAATGGTTGGATGGATCAGGCTCGATGATATGCACAAAGTCTGCATGGCTTGATTGTTAAAGGAAAACGCTGATCACCTCAGCTCTACCTCACCTTTGTCTGACTCGGTGACTACCCTGCTCCTGATGGAGAGCATGCAGTGTTGTTTGTCCGGATTACAGCCAGAGTGAATTCCTCGTGTATGTTTCTTCTTGACTGGCTTTGGCCCAATGTTTAGTGTTTGGTCAGTTCTCTCTACACACACACTTTCTCAGAGAGTTAGAGACCCCCATATTTTGTTTTTTACCATTAAGGTCCAGAATGGGGTTATCCTTCAAATGATTTTGTCATAAAAACATTTCATGCCACCTTAAACCAGGAAGTATTTCCTGGTGAGAGAAAGCCTATCATTGGTTCAGACATCCACTTTTGGTCTGTACAGTAGCTTCGGAAGCAGAGATTTGCATTCACAGAGTTCATGATCTCCCAAGCAACATGCAAGTTTTCTCCTGCACCTCAGTGTGCAGGCACTGGTTTAAGTGCATCGTCACAGTGTTGCACTGGGGCATCGTGGTGGGTAGAGTTGCCTCCAAAGCATATTGCAGTGGCCATGTCAAATCCCAACTCCTGGATATACACATGGGAGCAACAGAGTAAATCTATTCACAGTGGGAAAAAATTTTGAGAGAGAGAGGAAAAGGGGCAGAGAGAGAGAATGGGCACACCAGGGCCTTCAGCTGCTGCAAATGAACTCCAGATGCCTGTACCCCCTTGTGTACATGTGCGACATTACGCACTTGCATCACTGTGCGTCTGGCTTATGTGGGACCTGGAGATCTGAAGATGAGTTCTTAGGCTTTGCAGGCAAGCTTCTTAACCGCTAAACCATCTCTCAGCCCTGGAATCTTTTTTTAATGATATTAGCATACATATTCAGATTCAGCCAAAATAATGAATTGGGTTTTACTCACAAAAGCCTGCTGCCCTGGTTGGTCTGTTGACGGGATAAGGATGACGTGTGGAACCTGCTCTCCAGAAGGACTTCTTTCAGAAAGGAACCAGCATGTGCAGATTTTCCATGAACTGATGCAGACCCTAGGCGGCCTGCAGTCACAGCAGCTCAGCTACTTACGGGATCTACTGGGCTTCTGGGGTTGTTCTTTTTTTAACTTCTCATTATGGAAATTTTAAACTTATGCAAAAATGGAATTGTGTAATGAGCCTCATGTGCCCAGCACCCAGCTTTAAGCAGTCTCAGTTCCTACTAACTGCATCGCACCTGTGCCGCCGCCCACCTCCCTTCTTCCCTGTTGTGTGGAAGCAAATTCCTTGCATTGTATTATTGCATCTTCCTCATCCTCAAGAATTCTTTTTTAAAAAAATCCCCTAATGTCATTATTCTATCTGGAATTTTTTTTCACTTCCTTGATACTATGATATATTCAGTTGCCTTGTGATTGTATAAATATTTTGGTTCATTTTGTTTACATCCACTTGAACTAGGGTCCAGATAAGTCCCTCACATGGTAGTTTGGTTATGTCTCCTAGTCAATAGATTTATACCATCTTTTTTTCTTACAGCTTATTTATTGAAAAACTTTTATTTTTTATATATGTTATTCACTTAGAGAAAGAGGCATATGTATGTATGTATGTGTATATATATATATATATATATATATATATATATATATATGTATATACATATATATATATATATAGAGAGAGGAGGAGAGGAGGGAGAATGGGCACACCAAGGCCTTTAGCCACACAAACTCCAGACACATGTGCCACCTTGTGCATATGGCTTATGTGGGTCATGGGAAATCAAATGAGGGTCCTTTGGCTTTGCAAGCAAGCGCCTTAACCACTAAGCCATCTCTCCAGCCTGGAAAACTTTTCTTTAAAAAATGACTTTATTTCTCCCCCAACATTAAGCCATGTGCTGCTCAGTGCCCTGTCTGTCAGGGTTCACATTGAAATCTAAGGCTTGAATGATGACATAGGCATATAATGTCAGTACTTGGAAGGCAGAGGCAAGAGATCCTCATGTGGAGGCAAGCCTAAGCTGTATATAAAAGCCCTATCTAAAAAGGGAAGGAAGCATCAAAATAAAAGAGAGACTGATTGAGATGGGGAGGGGATATGATGGAGAATGGAGTTTCAAAGGGGAAAGTGGGGGGAGGGAGGGTATTACCATGGGATATTTTTTATAATCATGGAAAATGTTAATAAAAATTGAGAAAAAAATAAAAAAGGAAGGGAGGAGGGAGGGAAGAAAGAAGGGAGGGAGAAAGGGAGGGAGGGAAGAAGGAAGAAAGGAATTAAAGTGTAACCAGTGTTGTTATTTAATAGAAATTCTGATGCAAGCTTCTAGGGGCAGAAGGCTATAGCCTTGCACTAAAAGATGACGGCAGACCTTGGTACTTTATATTTCAGTGAAAAGAGATACTCTTCCACTCTGTGCCAGTCTCTGTCTCTGTTCATGTTTTGTCTCTGCCATACTGTGGGGTTTTGTATGTCATCAAATAAAGTATTATTGCACTTATTTATGACTCAGTACTAGCTCAAAACAAAAGACTTCTTTTTTAAAATTTTCAAGTGGCAGATGCATATGTGTTTAAATGGATTCCCACAGAATTCTTTATGTTGTGGCATATATGCCTGTCAGCCCTGAACAGAGTGAGGGGTAGAGTGAAATGGAATAGATGAAGCTACTTAGACTGGCCTACACAAACATCTGGACTCTCGCCCTATGTGCACACTGAGTTCACTGTTTATGATTCTTGTATTCTTTCTAGAAATGTATATCTTCAAGGACTCGTGTGGTGCAGGGATTTGTCTGTTGTGATATAAGAAATCATAGTTCAGATGTTCCAAATGAGAACCCCTCACACCTAGGGAAGAGCAGATTCTCAGGGAGGGACTTAGGTCGGCAACATCGAGCAGTAGCTGTGACAGTTACTCACAGACGCAGGCAGTGTTTTCCACCGGGATCACAGCCGTCAGCAAATCTGCCCAGCACCAGCTCTCTGTCACCCAGTCCCTAGATCATCGTCTGTGTTGATGCCTTCGTGACAGGGAAGCCAAGCCTGCTGATGTGGGGTTGGGTTTTGGCGAGCGCCAAGTTGGCAAAAACTTGGCAACCATCCTGAATTTGCCGAGGACAGAGTCAGTTAAAAGTGCACTGTGAGGGGCTGGAGAGATGGCTTAGTGGTTAAGCGCTTGCCTGTGAAGCCTCAGGACCCTGGTTCGAGGCCGGATTCCCCAGGACCCACGTTAGCCAGATGCACAAGGGGGCACACGTGTCTGGAGTTCGTTTGCAGTGGCTGGAGGCCCTGGCATGCCCATTCTCTCTCTATCTGCCTATTTCTCTCTCTGTCTGTCACTCTCAAATAAATAAATAAAAATAAAAAAAATTGTATATGATTGTTCTTCAGAGAAAGAAAAAAAAAAGTGCACTGTGAGCTCCACAGGGCTTTCAGGTTGCAGAGCAGACACTGGTTTGCAAGGCGGCTCGGGGAGAGTGAGGACAGGTCTGTCCATTTACAAAGGAGATACTGGGTTAGCAGAGTGACCAATCAGCTCAGTTCTGTTACTTTAATGGGCACCTGACTCTAGATGGGCCAAACACAGTGATGCTTGACATTATATTTGTCACAGAGAGTAATGGTTGGTTGCACAAGCACCAGAGGACTTGGTACTGCATGAGCCTCCTTCATGAGCCAGTCTTCATCCAGTGATTTAAAACCTTGGGATATTGATATAAAAGTTGAAGCATCTTTTGGTAGAGGGTTGAAACAAGGTTTCACCTTTTGGCCCAAGCTTGCTGTAAGCTAGTAATGCTTTTGTCCTTGCCTCCCAAGTGCTGGGACCATGGGACCATGGTCAGTGCACTACCACACATGGCCTGACTACCTCCTTTTTGCAACCAAAAAAATAAATGTCGCAAAGGAATTAATGTGAAGGTCAACAAATAAGACATTGGAAAACAATATTAGTTTCATGATACTCTTTTTTGTTTGTTTGTTTTTTGAGGTAGGGTCTCACTCTAGCTCAGGCTGATCTGGAATTCATTATCTAGTCTCAGGGTGGTCCCAAACTCATGGTGATCCTCCTACCTCTGCCTCCCAAGTGCTGGGATTAAAGGCATGCACCACCATGCCTGGCTTCTTGTTCTTCTTTTTTAATTTAAAAGCATGATGCAGGGATGGAGAGATTGCTTAGTGGTTAAGGTGCTTGCCTGTGAAGCCTAAGGACTCAGGTTTGATTCCCCAGTATCCATGTAAGCCAGATGCACAAGGTGGCACACACATCTAGGCTTTGTTTGCAGTGGCTACAGACCCTGGTGTGGCCATTCTCTATCTGCCTCTCTTTCTCTCTTTCAAATAAATAAGTAAAATATTTTTTTAAGTTTTAAAAAGCATGATGCTTTAGAAACATTTCAGTCTGGGAAAATCCTTAAAGATGCTAATGGTTAGTATGTGGTGGTCAACCTACCTTTTCTTCTCCAATATCCTTGGAGAGTGCTGTTAGAACATAGGATGGAGAGCTCATTCATGAATTCTTTTGCTTTGAAGGGAGCCTGAAGACTCAGGGTTTGTCCTGACACTACCTGTTATCTCTCTAGGTCACCCTCGATTTTTCAACCAGCTCTCCACTGGATTGGATATCATTGGCTTAGCTGGTGAATGGTTGACATCAACTGCCAACACCAATATGTAAGTCTCATGTAGTCTATATGTATAGCTATGGCTTGTTGCTTTAGAAGTTCAATACCAATGGCTTTATTTTCTTACAGTTCATCTTTCTCATAAAATCTTTTAGGGTTTTCGCAGGTTTGGCTTAATAGTAGATATTTAATAAACTGTTCTTGAATAATGTAACAAGCATGCTCATGAAAAGTAATAATTAGCTTGGAAACTTCAGTGAGAAATTTTATGTTAATAGACTTTCTCAGAATATACATCTAAAAAATGTCTTTATTGAGGATATAATTTTGATTTCCTTTTCTCTTCCAAATACATTGGTCCTTATCACGTAGGCCATATTTCCTACATAATTAAAGCTATTATAAAGGTGCAATTCAGTTTTATCAATCTGTTGCTTAACTGAAAATTCTAAAACGGAATGTAGCTGGTACTGGTATACTACATGTTCTTTTCAAAATAATGAATTGTTTTCTTGAGTTTAACATTTTCAAAACACCATACCTGTTTAGATAGACAAAGCTCTCATTTATTTCCAAGTTCCCATAAACTTACATGAAACTGATTCCAAGGTCTTGGGGTTATGTTACTACATAGGCAGCTTTCTTATGATCACCCCAGAGTTTCCTGCGTCCTCTTTGTGGATAAGAACAGGTTACAAATATGTGGCACCAGTGTAAGGACTAGTGACTTTTATCCTCACATGAATGACGATGTTTTAACCACTCTCTACATATCCAGACAATGGCATCATATTTAATTAATGTATGCAAGGGAAAATAACCAATTTCCTATAACGATTTGATAATAGCTATATCATAATTATAGGGGTGTCAGTTTTTGTGGCCATATTCAAAAGCAATTTATTCTGTGGCATAGGGCTCAAAGTTGGGCCTTCGATATGCTAAGGGTGTAATGTACCACTGCACTGCACCCCAACCCCCAAATCACTTGTTAAAGTTCATTGCAAAGTAGAATGTGAAAAATGAAAGTAAGAAATTCCATCTGACATCAAGATGGAATGCCAGTTATTAAAGTTCAAGGTGTTCTATTTTTCTTAAACTATGAGCAGTCCCAAAGCCAAAAGGGCATTTTAAAGTTATATATTGTTCCTGTGTGTTCCCAGGGCTATCTAACGCTAAATACTAACACTGCACTCAGAAAGGCTTCTGTTAATCAAGCATCACTGCTTTGTGTTTGCGAATCTAAAACAACACTGATGAATTTTAAAATAAATGACAAGTGAAGCCTTCAGTGCTAAAGGGCCTAACAAGGCAACGGATCAAAACTGAAACTGGTGTCTTGCTACTGTTCACAAGTCATGGGAAACCACAGAGTTGGGTCACTGAGACTTCGGAAGACTGGGAGGAAGTGAGGGTGGACATGTGAGTGCTTGGACGATCTCCTCAAACAAAAGCTCCCCTTTGCAATCAGTGCTGTACTGGGACTTGTGAGATAAATATATCAGCACATGCCAACATTATAATCTATTAATTATAACTTGAAAAAGATACTAATGCTTCAGTGTAGCATTGAATACTAAAAAATCATTTAAATTAAGAAATACAGTTTGTGAGCCGGGCATGGTGGTGCAGGCCTTTAATCCCAGCAATTGGGAGGCAGAGGTAGGAGGATCACCATGAGTTCAAGGCCACCCTGAGACTACATAGTGAATTTAAGGTCAATCTGGGCTAGAGTGAGACTATACCTCAAAACAACAACAACAACAAAATACAGTTTGTTATAACTCCAAAATTTAGAAAATAAGTGAGAAAAGAGAAACAAAGGGATTGGGGGGGGGTGTAGTACACTGATAAGATCACTTGATTACTTGCCTATCATGCTCAAGGCTATGGGTTTGATATCTCAGCCCCCCCCCAAATTCATTTAGGCTCAAGTACCCACAGTTATGTAGGCACTGAATTCATCCAGTGTCTTGAAGTGTGTATTCTGTAGATCTTGTGTTGCTGCTTAAAATTTCCAAGGCATAGAGCCAATCTCAAGATAAATAAAAGGAATTCACCCCTGTGAACTATTTATGACCAGATATTCTCCTAAAAGCCTTTCTTCAACCAGAACATTCCCACAAACTGTCCTTTTTTTGGGGTTCGTGTTCTTAAAATCAAAATCGAATCTTTTCCTCTTCTCTTTGCTCAGCTCTGAAACGCTAAAATATGTCCCAGCCATCTGAGGTCAAGGCCAGCCCAGCTAAATGACACATAGTAATTACCTCTGTTCTGAACAGGAGGGATTTATAAAATATGACCAGATTCCAGCAGATCGATAGAGAAGGTTATTCAGAACAGTGAAAGACTTCCTGTCCATTCTAGAGACAGGCATTGTCTGAGGAAACAGGAGCCACCATCTAGGGTGTCCTCGGCCAGCTCCCTGGAAGAGCATGACATGTGACAGCTTTGTGGGCACACGGGCAGCACTTTCTCCCTTGTGACAGTAACTCCTTCTCCAACCGGGAACACCAAATACGTCTGGGAAAGAATGGCAAAAAGATCTGGTCTCTGGCAAATCGTGATTTAATTGGTGAAATGGTCATTTTTCCCCAACCCCCACGGGATTTAGGTGGCACTGTTGAGAGAGCAATATTACTGGATTCCTCTGGAAAGTTCTTTCAGGGAACCCATCTGTTCTATTCATTAGGTGGCAGTGCTAGTGTCTTATGGGTAACAAAGAAAGAGCATTTATACTCATGCTTTTACACCTGCTTGCGCATGCGGCTTTTACACCTGCTTGCGCATGCGGCTCTTACACCTGCTCTCCCAGACAAAGGCCACTGAGAAGCCAGAGCAAACTTTGCATGTGTGTAGCTGTTCCTGTCACATACCACTGTCCTCTTCCAAAGCCAGTCCACCAAGAACACCTGTGCAGGTTGTATAAACAGCAGCCTACCCTCCAGCACCTGGTGGCAATGCATAACCTTAATGGCAAGATCTGTCACCACTGTTTGCCGTGATGTTGGGATCTCAAGCATGGATCATTTCATTTTCATAGAGGTTCCATGGGAGACATGTCCTGTGGAGTGACCAGTCATCATGCACGGAGGAGCAGGCTGTCAGAGCAGAGCCCGCTGTAAGCGGTTCTCCTTTGTCATAGCAAAGCAACTGGGACACAAAGAACTGGAACTTCTGCCTCTGAAACATACTGAGACCTTACACAAGTCTCAGCATTGTTCTGGACTTCCATTTCTTCATTAGGAAATGGGAGGCACGACTAGCCAACCTAATGAGTGATTCTGCAGACTAACAATGGCTAGGATACACAAACAGCCATGCATGCTCCCTGGAGAGGCAGCCACCCATGGTCGCCTTCTCTTGTTTCTACCTCTCACCATTTTTGGATAACAGAGGTTCTCACTAAGCTCCCCTCAAGTATGTTACTTTTTAAGATATATGCCTTTGAAGGACTGGAGAGATGGCTTAGCAGTTAAAGCACTTGCTTGCAAAGCCTAAGAATGCATGGTCAAATCTCTAGGTCCCACATAGTCAGATGCACAGTGACACAAGTGCACAATATTGCACATGCACACAAGGGGACACATATGTCTGGAGTTTGTAGCCGCTGAAGGCTGTGGTGTGCCCATCCTCTCTCTCTCTCTCAATATAAATAATTTGTGGAGTGTCATTATAGTTGACAAGAAAGTCTTTCATTTAAGAAAGTCCTAGCTGGACATGGTGGCACATGCCTTTAATCCCAGCACTCAGGAGGCAGAAGTAGGAGGATTGCTGTCAGTTCAAGGCCACCCTGAGACTACATAGTCAATTCCAGGTCAGCCTGAGCTAAAGTGAGACCCCACCTTGAAAAACAAAAGAAAGAAAGAAAGTCCTTAGTCCAAAAGTTACCAAGAATCCAGGTTCTTTGAGCCTGTCAGACTCATACTGTGGTATGAAGCTCTCTTATGCAATCACCTCACATTATATAGTGACTATAGGAGCACTAACCATTACTTTGTCTTCCAGAACTCAGAAAGAGAGGAGGCAGGGGCCTGGCTAAGATGGCTCAGCAATTAAAGGCACTTGCTTGCAGAGCCTGACAGTCCAGGGTTCAGTTCCTCAGCACCCACATAAAGCCAGACTCACAAAGTTGTATCTGGTTTGTTTGCAGCGGCAAGGGACCATACCCATATTCTCTCATAAATAAATAAACTTCTTTTAAAAAAGAAAGGAGGCAGGAGGGTATGAAGGAATGAGGGCTGAGAAAGTATGGAAGGAAGAAAGGGAGGAGGGTGGAGAAAAGAAAGGAGGGAGAAAGGGCAAAATAGGAACATACTCCTTCCTACTAAGAAATCTCAGAAGCCACACATAACATTTCCCATAGCAACTGTTTAGCCAGTGCTTAGTTCTGTGATCACATTTAAGGAAGTTAAATATGGTAGTCTTTGCTCTTGGTGAACTATAACCCTAAACAGATTTTAGTTATGGAGGGAAAATTGATAGGGTTGGTGATGGAAGACTGTCACAAGAGAAAGACTACATCTTGACAATCAGTGTTCAGTAATTCTGAGGAAGTCCCACTGGTGTAGAACGCTAAGCCACAGGAACGTGGCTGACTTCCCTCCCTACTCAGCATTTACAGAGCCTCAACATTTTCCTTTCTATGTTCATCCATGAATGTCACCCTCTTGCTGTTTTAATCCTTCCTTCAATCTACACTCTTATACTATATCCCAGAACTTTCCACAGGGTTATTTTCTTGTTCTTTGATCCCAAAACATAACTGTGTACTCAGAATTCTGCATCTCACCACCTTCTTTTGAGTGCATGTTTGACCTTTGATCTTTTGATCTCATTACCTTCACTTGTCGTATAAGGAAGGGGTTGCTACACTGGGGCCAAGGTTGGTATACAATATAATATACACATCCCCATCTTTCACCTGGAGATTAGGGTCATAGCTTCCTAGGATTCCCGAAGGAGTCCATAACTTCAGTAAGGTCACAAACTACCCTAGAGTGAACTCCAAAGCCTTCTATAAAGCTATGGGCACAGCATCACCACCCACTGCACTGGCAAACATGGCCCGGGATGAATCAGAAGCATCCAGAGAAAACTCTGCAAATGTCTAGTTGTCCTTGGCATACATAGCTCTTCTTGCAGAAGGTTTCTCCCAGCTTCTAGGAGAGGAAGGACATCACAAGTCAGGAGAAGCTTGGTGTTAGTTGTGGGATGACTGATCTTTGAGACCCAGGCAGGGACCCTCCAACAAGATGCAGCGTAGGTCAAAAACCAAGTTTTTGAATTCAGCCCATAATCTTCCTCCACAAGCTTGGGTATGGTGTCTTATAACATCTCTGTTAAGATAAGTGAGTATATGATGATCAGAACTGAAGGGAAGATTTAGGACTCAAGAAACCAGCATAGATTAAAGATCCTGAAATAGCTGTGATCAGACAGTCTCATGATAGAGTTCTCTTCTTCTGGCTCATTCTAAGAGCAATGTCCAGGTTCCTGGCCCTGAGACAGGAAGGCCAGTTCATGCAAATATGGGGCCTGTGTTGATTCAAATCATGAAGCATACCGTGAAAACCTACCCCCTGGTCTTAAGTTCCATGCCTTTTTCCCTTCTCCACATGGCTCCTGCCTGGCCATCTAACCCCAACTTGCCTCTAATTTAACTTTCATCCAGTCCTTGAGATGGTTCTGAAATGGTGTGTGATTCATTGTCATTGTCTCACCCCAGAGAGGTTTCTTATTTGGTATTTGGAATTGTGAGATTTTACAAACAGTACTTCACTAGGACGTTTTTGCCATCCCCATGTTTCCAAAAATCAGTGGAACCATTGATAACACATTTGTTCAGGAGTGTGGAGATATACCCCGTGCGTTTTCCTCTTGGTACACTCAGCTGCCCAGGCTAAACCAGGAATCCTTCTCTTCTTCTTCCTTTATCAGGCCAGCAGACATGAGGGAGTGTTGGTTGCTACGGTGATGGGGCTCAGAGCAGAACCAAAGCATGATTGTGACCTCCAGAGGTGATGGTAACTGAACACATGGTTCCCAAGGGTCTTCCTTCCCAATTTCCAGGGGCTTCCCAAAGAAAATGGACATATTCTTTTTCTAAACAAAATTCTTCCCCCAGCAGTGATATCCTGAGGATCCCCTTGGATCTTTGAGTCCTCTTGTACTGCCACGTGATTAATGTGACTGTGTTTTCCCTCCATGATTAAAGCACACTAGCTTCACCTGTGTCTTACATACAGCGGTAGTTATCTCCCTCCTGCAAAGAGCTTCTCTAAATCATTAAGCAAGAAGAGCTCCAATTAGTCTTCAACAGTGGCATTCAACCCAAACCACTTAACTTATGGTAACACCTCCTATATCACTTGGTGGGGCAGTCTAGGCATCTCTCTTCAGCAAGGATGATCTGAGCCCAGCCCACAGGCCCTAATGCTTTAGAAGTTCAAGCCCAAACCAGAAACACGAAGAGCCTCATAGCTTAGTAAATATCCTTTTGTCTTCAGGCTCTTCGATTCTCTGTGGATGGGCCTCACCTGATTTCTCTTGAGCCCTGTTTGGCACCCTGAGCTTGTTGCCGTAACTATTGTGCTATCCAGTGCCTCCGCTTTGAATTGCTTTGACAGGAGCATGGCTTGCTGCTTTTCCATCTGTTTGTTGGGAGAAACATACAACCTGCCAGGAGATCTGATGCCCACAGTTCACTAAGTATACCAGTTGACCATCATCTTATTTTGTAATTAATTTGTAATTAGAAAATCATCACTTACAATTATTTTTGACAGATATTGACTTCAAAGAATTATATATACATAACTGTCCTTAGGTATTATTAGGAGGAAATCCATGTAGATAACTATATTGAGATCTTTAAGACATGGGTCGATATTTCCAATTATCTTCACAGTCAGCTTTCAGATGTTTACATTGTTTTTGAAAGATAAACTTTGGCCCTGCTTTTTATAGAGTATCCAAGTGGCAGCCAGTTTGTAAAATGGTTTAGAGCTGGAGAGAGAACTCAGTGGGTTAAGTGCTCCAGAACCCATAGCAGTTCCCACCTGGGCAGAAACCACGGTCTTAACATGTTCCTTTTCTTTTTATTAACACATGTCAACACATGTCCTAGAACTTAGAAAGCAGAGAGAGGCAGATCCCTGAAGATGACCATCAAGGTTGGTCTCCAGCCTCCACATGCACACTCACACACCAGCACACATAAACAAACATGCAAAAAAAATACATGTTTTAGGCCGGGCGTGGTGGCACACGCCTTTAATCCCAGCACTGGGAGGCAGAGGTAGGAGGATCGTCATGAGTTCGAGGCCACCCTGAGACTCCATAGTGAATTCCAGGTCAGCCTGGGCTAGAGTGAAACCCTACCTCGAAAAACCAAAAAAAAGAAAAAAAAATACATGTTTTAAAACAATCAATTGTAAGTAGAACCTAAAATGCATTTTATTTCCAACTGTTATTTGCACTGTCCTACAATCGTAAAGGTGAAAAGGACACAGAAAAATCATTATCGTCCCTTCTGTTCCTCTGGGTGAACCACACCTACGACAGAAAAGCATCCCTCTTTCCGGGTGTGGTGGCACACGCCTTTTAATCCCAGCATTCGGATGGCAGAGGTAGGAGGATCACCATGAGTTCGAGGCCACTCTGAGACTACATAGTGAACTACAGGAGAGCCTGAGCTAGAGTGAAAACCCTACCTTGAAAAACCAAAAAAGAAAAGCATCTCTCTGCTGGTGGAGCAGCACAGAGGACCATCTTCCACCTCCTGTGGTGGTCCTGTCTGGTTGCTGACATCTTCTGACTAGAAACTATGCAGTTCTGGGAAATGAATTGTAGTGGTTTTGAGGGGTTGGTTTTTTTTTTTTTTTTTTTGGTAGAACCCAAATACAAGTACTAAAGCAGTCATCTGTGTCCCCCAAATAAGTGGTGTTGCGTCTTTGTTTCCATCCTCCTCCTACCTTTCCAGGTTTACGTATGAAATTGCACCGGTGTTTGTTCTCATGGAGCAGATAACGCTACAGAAGATGAGGGAGGTCATTGGGTGGTCAAGCAAAGACGGTGACGGGATATTTTCTCCTGGTAGGTCTCTCTTCTCTACTGATTATCATCAAGGTTGGCAGTATGGATCTTTGCAATTCATGAGACCACTACAATAAATGTGGGTTTATCAAGTCAATAATGGTCTGAAAATGTTCTTTTTCCCTTGTATTAACACATGTCAGCCATGACTCAGTGATTTTAAAAAAATATATTTTGGGGCTGGAGAGATGAGATGGTTTGCAGGTTAAGCGCTTGCCTGTGAAGCCTAAGGACCCCAGTTCGAGGTTCGATTCCCCAGGACCCACCCACATAAGCCAGATGCACAAAGGTGGCGCATGCATCTGGAGTTAGTTTGCAGTAGCTGGAGCCCCTGGCATGGCCATCCCCCACCTCTCTCACTGTTGCTCTCAAATAAATACACAAAAATTAAAAATAATAAAAAATTTAAAAAATATATTTTGAACACTGCCTACCTGCCTTTGTCAGAATGAATGAAGGCTAGTGAAACTGCTAGATTCCCTGTGCACTAACTAACCAAGGCTGTGTCTAGGTCATGCCAAGGGATACTGGGATAAGTGAATCAAGATGATCAACTAACTGACTTTTACCCAATATTCTTACCTACTTTAATCTCTAGCTCAAAGTAGATAAGAATCCTTAAGACAATGACAGGTATTCTTAGAGGTATGGAAGAATCATAGGTAGTGTCAGAGATGGCATGATTGTGTGTAGGGGAAGAGAAGAAATAAGATCATAGAATTGTTCAGGCAATTCAAGCAGATCACAAATTTGCTTATTTCATTCTCAAGTAACGAAAAAAAAATGGCTAGTTTATATTGGCCAGATTTATTTTACATAGTTATCTCCCTTGTATCTTTATTGAGGGCAACATGATTTTTTAAATTTTTATTTATTTATGAGAGAGAGAATGGATGTGCCAGGGCCTCCAGCCACTGCAAACAAACTCCAGACACGTTGGCTCCCTTGTACATCTGGCTAACTTGGGTCCTGGGGAATTTGACCTTGGTCCTTTGACTTTGCAGGCAAGCGCCTTAGCCACTAAGCCATCCCTCCAGCCCAGACATGATTTTTTTTTTTATTTAAATAAACTTAGAGCTCACCAAACTGGCTACATAACTCAGCTAGGCTATTTGTTGAATAGAGTACACAGGCTAGTAACTAAGCACTGCACTGTTTCCTTCTGCAAGCTCCTTTACTCTCTCTCTCTCTCTCTCTCTCTCTCTCTGTCTTTCTGAAGTGGGTATGGGGGCAGGAGATTTATCTTTGTTCAGTAAATACACTGGGCAGAAAAATGGAAGCTTGGAAGTTGTAACTCACCCATATCTTTGCAGCCACCCTGACCACTTCTTCCTGTATTCTGTGTAGGGTTTCGGTAGGTGCTGGAATATACGAATCAGCTCCAGCCAAATTGCCCCATCGCTTTGGTAATGAGTATGACCACTTACATTCTCAGAAAGAAAGGGTTGGGAGGAAACCCTTGGCAGTGGGCGAGCCAGCAAAATCTTTCCAGATACTGCCCTTCCCCATCTCTTTTCTCTTGAGAGACCTGCTCAGTCTTTATGTTAAAATCTCTCTCTCTCTCTCTCTCCTTCTCTCTTTCAAGTAAATATAAAAAAATAAAATATTAAAAGCCAAACAGGGCTGGAGAGATGGCTTAGCAGTTAAGACGCTTACCTGCGAAGCCTAAGGACCCAAGTTCAATCCCCTAGCACCCACATAAGTCAGATGCACAAGATGACGCGTGCATCTGGAGTCATTTGCAGTGTCTGGAGGACCTAGCAAGCCCATTCTCTCTCCTTCCCTCTGTCAAATAAATAAATAAAATATTTTTTTAGGGCTGGAGAGATGGCTTAGCAGTTAAGCGCTTGCCTGTGAAGCCTAAGGACCCCGGTTGGAGACTTGATTCCCCAGGACCCACGTAAGCCAGATGCACAAAGGGGCGCACGCGTCTGGAGTTCGTTTGCAGCGGCTGGAGGCCCTGGCGCGCCCATTCTCTCTCTATCTGCCTCTTTCTCTCTCTGTCTGTCACTCTCAAATTAATACATAAAAATAAAACAAAAAAATTAATATCTAAAAAAAAAAAAAAACAATAATGACAGATCCCTAATACATGTGTCCGCTCGCTGCTAGGGGGAGCCATATCCAACATGTACAGCATAATGGCAGCTCGCTACAAGTACTTCCCGGAAGTGAAGACGCAGGGCATGTCGGCTGTGCCCAAACTGGTCCTCTTCACCTCAGAGCACGTGAGTAGGGGGCTCTGACTCATGCGTTGCTGCTTTCCAAGGGACTACCCAACTTTTAATCTCAAACCTCCATTTGTTGCAGAGTCACTATTCCATAAAGAAAGCCGGGGCAGCGCTTGGCTTTGGGACAGACAATGTGATTTTGATACAGTGCAATGAGAGGTAGGCTGGGGGTGGGGGGGTGAGTATTGGGTTCTTGATGTATTAAATGTGTTCATCTGTTAAATTTGTTTTATTGTGCTTAAGGACTGGCTCAGTACAGTGTGCCAAGCTGCTAATGGACTGTTGAAAACACCAGATTAAATTACTTTTTCGCTGCTACTGCTAAAGTTTTCTTTTTTTTTTTTTTCTTCATGTGTAATCTTGTTGATTCTTCATTTTAATTACAGGGGGAAGATAATTCCAGCTGATTTAGAGGCAAAGATTCTTGAAGCCAAGCAAAAGGTATGCACAATACAGTACCTCTAAGTTCCAGTGAATACAGATCTTAAAAATAACTCATTTCTGGGCTGGAGAGATGGCTTAGCGGTTAAGCGCTTGCCTGTGAAGCCTAAGGACCCCGGTTCGAGGCTTGATTCCCCAGGACCCACGTTAGCCAGATGCACAAGGGGGCACACGCATCTGAGTTGGTTTGCAGTGGCTGGAAGCCCTAGCGCACCCATTATCTCTCTCTATCTCTACCTGCCTCTTTCTCTCTCTGTCTGTTGCTCTCAAATAAATAAATAAAAATATTTTTTAAAAACTCATTTCTGACGTACACAATAAAAAAAAAAACACCCTGACGATGAGATTATTTTTATCGTATTTCTAAAATTCTGTTCTCAAATAATTTACCTATTTCCAACTTATGAAAGGATTTGGTCTCAAAGCTGAGTTTACAAAATATCTATTGCTCTTTGTGAGAAATGAAAAATGTATCCATCCAGTAAATTACCTTTATTCCAAATAATTAGTTTGATGTTGTTCAATAAATCATCTACTGGGTGTCATAAAGGTATAGCCAAACTGAACTTTGTCCTTATTTCTTGTTAAATATAATCTCACTTTAATAAGTACCATTTGAGTCTGCCTACCAAAGTGCCCCCATGCCCTAACAGATGGCCTGTGGTACTTGGAAAATCCAGCCTCAACAAACTCTGTTGGGCAAAATTTTCATAGAACAGATGCATCCCCAAGTCACTGCCAGGTAGCTAGCTTTCAGGCAATTTATGAACACATGGTTTGTGATTGTGGGCTGTACCCCCACCACACACACACACACACACACACCAAGGGGAGAGGGATAGAAGTGTTTCTACAAGCAAGGAGGAGAAGGGGTGCTGAGCTTCTAAACCCCTATAACCTCATAGACTTCCCCAATCTGAGTTCTGTTCATTCACTTACTTCTTGTCCAAATCCATCCACATCCTAACATGTATTATTGTTTTAGCTTTCACAGTATTTAGCCCTACTTTTTATGTAAAGATAATGATTTAATAACTATAAGCAACACAAAGTGATAGAATTGCACTTTTTATTTTTTTGCAGATGTGGGACAGTGAAATATTTAGCTACATTTTTCCAAACAAACATGAAACAATATTCATGTAGAATAAACATCCTTTAGTTTTGTTGCATAACTCATCATGGAAGAACGCTGTATATGCTTCTTATGTCACCTTAACTCCATCACGGTGGAATGTTTCATGTGCCCTGTTCCCTGCCGCAACCACAGCACCACAAGACCTGACATGTAAAAGTCACTCACAAGAACCTGTTGAATGAATAAGTGACCCAACAAGGGTGTCCTGTCAGAGTATCTCAACCACACCAGCTTGGCTCACTGTGCTGTCGTTTCTTCATAAAGTGCTAAGGCAACTCTCTTTCTCACATCTTGCAGGGATATGTTCCTCTCTATGTCAATGCAACTGCTGGCACGACTGTTTATGGAGCTTTTGACCCCATACAAGAGATTGCAGACATATGTGAGAAATACAACCTCTGGCTGCACGTGGATGTAAGTGCCTTCATTCCCACAGAGCCCTGTCCCGTCAAGGGGTGGAGGGAACACAGCTTTAGGATTTGCCTCCAGCTGATCTCAACAGCCCGTTTTGCACACCCCATTAGCTCCAGCCCTTCCTTCCCCTGTCCTAACCAGCCACTCATGACTGGTACCTGCCATAGGCCTGGTCACCCTCTGGGATTCATCCAGTTCCTCATTGGCTGACTCCTACTTTCTGTGGCTCCTTTTTTTGTTTGTTTGTTTGTTTTTATTTATTTGAGAATGACAGAGATAGAAAGAGGCAGAGAGAAAGAGTGAGAGACAGAGAGAGAGAGAATGGGCGTGCCAGGGTTTCCAGCCACTGCAAACGAACTCCAGATGTGTGTGCACCCTTGTGCATCTGGCTAACATGGGTCCTGGGAAATTGAGCCTCGAACCGAGGTCCTTAGGCTCCACAGGCAAGCACTTAACCGCTAAGCCATCTCTCCAGCCCATGTGGCTCCTTCTAAACAGTGCTTGTCACTGCCTTCCCGGGTCCCTTTTGACAAAAACCTATAGGCTACCATCGACTCATGTCAGAGGGGAAGAAAATATAAAATACAATGGGTAGAAAGTGCCCATGAATGAGGGTGCTTATTCACCTGCCTGCATCCATCCATTTCTAGCACCTTTTTAGAAAGAATACATATCTGCTCTGTGCAGGAAAATAAGGAAGTTTAGAAGATATGATCAACTAAAAGATTTAATCCTAAATTTTCCCAGCTACACCATATGTGTGACCGAGTTTATATATTATCTTTTCTTTCTCTCCATTTTCTTATGGATTTAACTTCTCACAACTGGACCATGGAAACATCTGCCCTGCTGTTGAACGAATGACTTTAAGAGGCTTGTATGTCACATACTATTCCAAGCCATCCAGAAAACATACACCATGGTACTCACAAAAACTGTCTTGCTGCAGCTAGAGCTTTATGGGCCCTTACATATCCACTAGAGCTGCTGTTTACTGAGTGTCTCAGAACTTGACAGAAGTAGCCAGGGTGGCTAGAGAGATGGCTCAGCAGTTAAGGCACTTGCCTGCAAAGCCTGAGTACCCAGATTCAATTCCACAGTACCCATGTAAAGCCAGATGCACACGTGGCACATGCATCTGGAGTTTGTTTGCAGTGGCTAGAGGCCCTGGCACACCCATTCTCTCTCTCTCTCTCTCTCTCTTTCTCTTCCTCTCTTTTTTTCTCTCTCCCTCCCTCCCTCTTTCTCTCTCTGAAATAAATAAAATATTTTCAAAAGAAAGAAGCAGCCAGGGCACCCTAGTTCTTTTTTTTTCTCAATTTTTATTAATATTTTCCATGATTATAAAAAATATCCCATGGTAGTACCCTCCCCCCAAACTTTCCCCTTTGAAATTCCATTCTCCATCATATCCCCTCCCCATCTCAATCTTTCTACTTACATATATACAATACCAACCTAATAAATGCTCTCCTCCCTTTCTTTCTCTTCCCTTTCTATCTCCTTTTTAACTTACTGGCCTCTGCTACTGAGTTTTTTCCTTCTCGCACAGAAGCCCAATCATCTGTAGCTAGGATCCACATATGAGGGAGAACATGTGGTGCTTGGCTTTCTGGGCCTGGGTTACCTCACTTAGTATAATCCTTTCCAGATCCATCCACTTTTCTGCAAATTTCATAACTTCATTTTTCTTTACCGCTGAGTAGAACTCCATTGACCCTAGTTCTTTAAGTAGCTTTTAGGACCTCCCTAGGGCCCAGAATGTCCGTGGTTTTCTACAGCACTTTGGGCCTTTGAGTCTTGTCCCCCAGGTACCAGGGTGTCAGACACCTTCCCTGAATCATTAAGACTTCTGGAGGAAGGTTTAATGAAGAAATGGCACTTGTGGGGGTCAGCAGCCTGTGTGGACTCCTTCCATCTCAGTTGGGGTGTCAGTTACTTTCTTGTTGCCGAGAGAAAGATATACCTGGTCAGAGGCAACTTACGGATGGAAAAGGGATTCTTCTGGAGGGAGAGTCTACCGCCCGGGAAAGCATAGTGGGCGCAGGAAATCAGCATCACAACACATAGTCACACCAGGAGAACATAAAGAGAAAGGGCAGGCAAGCAGGACCAGGCTGTGACATGTCAAGGCCTCACCCCTCACGGACACAGCTCCTCCAGCAAGGTTCCACCTCCTGAAGGTTCCACAACCTTCCCAGAGCAGCACCACTAGCTGAAGGTTAGGTATTCAAGCACAGGAGCCTATGGAGGAATTTCATACTCAAACCACCACACTTGGGTTTTCCTAGAGGCATGGCCTGGCTGGTTCTAGATTCTTCATTGTCACTGCTCCTCTCCTTTCTCTGTCCCCACAGGCTGCCTGGGGCGGTGGGCTGCTCATGTCCAGGAAGCACCGCCATAAACTCAGTGGCATAGAAAGGTAAGATGAGCTCACTAGGCCTCCTTTGTCTAGTGCCTGGAACACAGCGCACACATTAGTCAGCTCTCTTTCTTCCCACTCTGACGTCAGTTACACCTCCTGGCAGAGGATCTAAGTCTAAGAGCACTTTATAGTTCCACTGGGATTTTTTTCTTTTTGGTCTCACTCTAGCTCAGGCTGACCTGGAATTCACTATGGAGTCTCAGGCTGCCCTCGAACTCACAGCGATCCTCCTACCTCTGCCTCCTGAGGGCTGGGATTAAAGGAGTGCTCCACCACGCCCGGCTCTCCACTGAGATGTTTTTGAGCACTTATTGTATAATTGATTTTTGTCAAGGTGGGTGGAGGGCCACTGATTCCTTTGGTCCTTCCAGTAAGCTAGCTGATTCCAAGTAAAGCAACAAGGCACTCCACTCCATGACTTACCCCATTAAATACTGGGGTAAAGAGCAGCAGGATGCAAAAACCAGGCAGTGGCAATGACCAGTACAAAGGCCCTGGGCAGGACTATTACTGGAAACCTGGATGACCTCAAAGACACAGTGGAGGTGGAACAAGGAAGTAGAGGTTAAGAACAGACAAAGGTTAGAGAGGAAGATGAGGAGCAAGTGCCAGGAAAACAAGCCAAGGATTCTGGCTTCTGTGGCTGCTCCCTGATGTCTTGGTTTTGAAAGGCCAGTGTCAACATGGGAGAGACCAGCATAGTCATGTGACTCTAAAGTTTGGAGACTAATGTAGATAAGCCATACTCCCTGCACGTAGACTTCTCAAGCAATTTTCAGTTTCTATCCTTGAGTCTAGGATGGCATTAAACAACTGACACCAGGTGTTTTTGTTTTTGGTTTTGGTTTCTAACATTTTAACACAGGCATGTCTTCTAAAGAAAACTGAACCCATGCCGTGTCCTATTTCATTCTACTTGCAGCAGCAAAGATCCATTTATGTCGTACCCTTAGGACATTCAGAAAACTAAGACATTTTGTGAGATCTAAATATAATTTCTAATGACTTGATACATGATAGCAGTGAGGAAATTGGTTAAAGTCACACCTTCTAAATTGTGGCTTGACACGGATTGCTTTTTATGTTGTCAGCACTTGGCTAAGGTTCTTTGGGATTTCTCCCAGGTCCCATTCACAGGTTTTCTTTTCTGTGCTCTTGTGGGACAAGCACCTCAGGCCTGCCTTCTTAAAACTTGGTATAAATATGCACTGAATTGGCCCCAAAGCAAGATGAACGGGTAAAAATCCACAGCAGGGGCTTAGAGCTGGGAGAGCAGAGACAGTGTAAATCCAACGCAATTGCTATGTTGGAGGAAACACCCAATGCGCAGGTATTAAAATGCAGAGCCCGGAAGGAGGGCAGGGGCAAGGGAAAGGATGGTACCAACTCATGATGTATCCATACTAAGTATGTCCATAATTAATTCAATTTTTAAAAAATGCAGAGCCCAGCCGTGGGTGAGGCCAACGGGAAGGGGTCTGTAACCTACTGGAGCAGGTTTCCCAAGTTTGAATCGTCACACACATGACACTGGGTTGTTTCTGTAACGTCCTAGCTGGTGTGCTTCTTAACTACCTAATTGTGTCTGACGGAGTGATGCGGTTGCTAGGATACTGTGCTTGTTAAGCTAACACTGCAGCTCAGACTGGCAAAATCATGCTCAGTTCACATTGAAACACCGCGACTGGGTGGTCAGAGCCCATAGTGCAGTAGGTCGTTGCACTTAGGTAAGCCCTTATCACCGGCTCCTCTTTAAATAGAAATGGGCCGAAGCCAGAGGCTGTTACATGGAGCAAGGCAATCTAGTGGAGTTATTATGAACACTGGCTCTGTAATCAGAATCTCTGCGTTTGGACTTTGGTTCCAACACCTTCCAGCACCGTGACTTTGGGCAACATAGGTAACCTCTCAGTGTGCCAGCTTTTCCGCCTGTGCTAGAAGCAATAGGAATGCCTTCATCATAGTGTTGCTGTGAGAACTAGGTATACCAGCCCCTGTCAGAGTGTTTCATATTTATGAACTCAAATTCAACTGTGGTGAGGCACGCACTTTCCCACTTTATAGATGGGATCATCCAAGCTCAGAGGAGTTATGTAATGTGCCCAAACTAGCAGCTGCCAGGGCTAGGACTCAGACTTGGACAAGCCAGCCACAGAGCCTGAGTCCTTAGCCCCGTTCCATGCTGACAGACACCAAAAACTCTCAGACGGATAGAACCCATTGTGAGATCATCCCTACATGGCGGCTGTTATTAATAGCAGTTACTTCGGAGTCTGTAACGTAGCACCCTGAGACTGCCTGCAAATGTCTGTTTCCTGTTGGACAGCCAGTTTAGGAAACCAGACAAGGAGAGAGTCTGCCACTGCAGGGGAGGTGTCTGGGGTTTCCCTCAACGGGACAGTTGCCTGTCGCCTGCATTTCTCCTCAGAAGATTCTGTGCATTTTGTTCAGGGCCAACTCAGTGACCTGGAACCCTCATAAGATGATGGGAGTGCTGCTACAGTGTTCGGCCATCCTGGTCAAGGAAAAGGTCTGTACTGCCCTTCCCCCCCCCCACCACCAAGGCACACTGGTGGCCTGCACACCCTTTTCATGGGCTCAGGAAGGAATGAACGTGCTACTGGCTCACAGTACTGACTACCTGGCAAGGCCAGCAGTGCCGCAGGGGCTGGCCTTTCCTGCCCTCGCAACTAACCTAGATTTTTCTAGGCTCTTGCTGTCAAGTGTCCTTCATCCTTGTTCGGTACTTGGAGCCTGTTGGTGACAGAGCCTTTGAGGGAATTCTTTGAGATGCCTTCATGTCTGCACAAGTATGAGAGCAATTGAGTGAGCTACCCAATCAGTTTTGTGTCCCCATTGAGAACAGAAGTGTGCTCACTGGGACATACTGTGAGTTCCTAGAAATATGTAGTCTCAAGAGCTGAAAAAAAAAAAAAAATCAGAACAAGAACTACAAACACCAACTTAGGGCAAGAAAGAATATTAGCCAAAAAGCTTCTGTGGATGAGCGAGAGCCATTTTCCCTCCTTCACACACTTGGCCCTGTGCCTTGATGCTTCATAGCCCTGCTGCAGGCTGAGGCACCCCCCGGCCTGTCTCCAGCCTGTAGGTGACAGAAGCCGTACAGGCTCTTTACTCATGCATCGTGTCCTGTTAACTTCATGGGAGGTCTTGCAGAGGTTGGCATGTGGGTAGGGGGCATGAAGCTTCACAGCATGAAGTTTTCCCGCTCACTATAAAGAAGCCTCACTCTCTGAATGCCGCATCACCCATACACATTTCCAAGTGCCACTTAGAGGGACAATGAGTTTCCTTTTTGTAGACATCTGAGCTAAGAGATCATTTCTTTAAAAAAATTTACTTATTTATTTATTTGTGAGCAAGATAGAAAGAGAGTGAGAGAGAGTGTGGGTATGTTAGGGCCTGTTGCCACTGCAAACAAACTCCAGACACATGCACCACTTTGTGCATCTGGCTTTACGTGCAGCTCAAATCTTGGCCATCGGGCTATGAAATCCAGGGCCTTTAACCACTGAGAAATTTCTCTAGCCCCAAGAGATTATTTTCTTTTCCTTTTTAAAAAAACTATTTTATTTATTTGAGAGAGTGAGAGAAAGAAAGAGGCAGATAGAGAGAGAGAATGGGCACAGCAGGGCTTCTAGCTACTGCAAATGAACTCCAGAAGCATGCACCACCTTGTGCATCTGGCTTTATGAGGGTACTGTGAAATCAAACCTGGGTCCTTAGGCTTTGCAGGCAAACACCTTAACTTCTGAGCCATCTCCCTAGCCCACCAAGAGATTATTTTCGAACCACAGCAAGTGACAAAAGGCAAAAGGACTAGGGATTTTCATAAGTTGCTTCAGAGAAGGCTATCAGGACAAATATGACTCTACAAGGCATCAGAAGAACATTGCATGGGCTCCAAATCCATCCATTCCCTCGCATCTCCGACAGGTGAATACAGACTCATGCGTCTTGATTTCCATGACAGGGCATACTCCAAGGATGCAACCAGATGTGTGCAGGATACCTCTTCCAGCCAGACAAGCAGTATGACGTTTCCTATGACACCGGAGACAAGGCCATCCAGTGTGGCCGCCATGTGGACATCTTCAAGTTCTGGCTGATGTGGAAAGCAAAGGTACGAAGGGGGAAATCCAGGGAAAAGAGCAGAAATGCAATTTGCACCAACTAGTGGGTGAAAGAGAGGCAGTGATATATCGTAGAAATTTACTGTGTGTGAATTGGCTGTCTAGATAATTGAGTTAACTATATTTTCTCTGTGAATGAAATAGCTTTTATCCCTATCAGTTTTTTCTTCTTCAGTTCACCCTCCTCAGTTGAATTATTGTGAAATGTTCTTGTAATTTCCTCTTGTAACTAAAAATTATGCCAAGATAAGGCGTTCTTCATCAATTTTTTTTCTTTTATCTTTGCTTTGCTTTTCTTTTTTTCAAGATGGTGTCTCACTCTAGCCCAGGCTGATCTGATACTCACTCTGTAGCCCAGGCTGGCCTTGAATTCACAGCACTCTTCCTACCTCTGCCTCCCAAGTGTGGGATTAAAGGCATACACCACCACACTCAGCTTTCTCATCGATTTTTAAGAAATCTGAAATTATTTAGTACAGATACAGGAAAAGAGATAAAACTACTGCATGGCTAAGATGAACCCTGAATTCCTTTATAAAGCCTCTCATCATGTATGTATATTTATGGACACACACATATATGTGTATATGTACCACAATTTTAAGTTGTATTTAGGTAATGGCTTTCTCAGTATTTGTACTTAATACACTATTCTAGAAACTGTGTATGTGAGAGAGAAAGAGATGCTGAGATCAGAAGTTGATGCTTCATTGTGAGAACCCCTCCTGCTGGACTGAAGTACACTATACTTTCCATCATCATCCTCTTGGGTTGCATTTCTGCACCTAGGAACAAAGCTAACTATTGGTATTTCCCCCAGAATATGAACAGGGGAGATTATCATGTGTCTATTTCAAAAGTGTTTCTATGCAATCAAGGTAAAGGCAATTTTGATTTCATAGCTTTACATCTATTTTTTGACCTACGATAAATTAATTTCAATAATTTCCTATGGTAAAGATTAGGGCTACCTAGTCCACAAACAACAAGGTTTTTAAGCAAAATACCTGGCGCGGGGGGGGGGCGGGGGGGCTGGAGAGATGGCTTAGTGGTTAAGGCTCTTGCCTGTGAAGCTTACGGATCAGGTTCGATTCCCTAGTACCCATGTAAGCCAGGTGCACAAGGGGCCGCATGCATCTGGAGTTTGTTTGCAGTGGCTTGAGACACACATTCTCTTTCTCTCTCTCCCTCTCCTCTCTCTCTCTCTCTGCCAAATAAATAAATTAAATATTTTTTAAAATCTAGTCAGATATTTCTTCTGTAGGAAAATTTTGTCAGATGGCTAGTTTTTTCCTCATTAAATCTGGATTTGATTTCTACTATGAAGTCATTGCAGGCACTTTGAGCATTGCAGTAAGAGAAAGAGACCTGTCATTGTGAAGCACTCTAATGACCACATGGCCTGTCTTGGTAATTTCCACCTTCATTGTGCCACAAATAACCTCTTGAACTGCCCTGGTAGGTGTGGTCCCTAGGGCCCTGGTTGCTGAGAGGGAGTCTGGTGTGGGCTTCCTTCCCAGGGGATAGTGAGCCAGAGAGGCCCCGGCCCCATCAGCCAGCCTTGAGCATCACTTCTTAAAAAAAAAAAATGTATATATATATATATATATATATATATATATATATGTGTGTGTGTGTGTGTGTGTGTGTGTGTGTGTGTGTGTGTGTGTATATATATATATATATATATATATATTTCTTGCAAAGCTAGAGAGTAATTGAACCCAGGGCTTTTTGTAGACTAGGGAACATTCTATCACTGAGCCAGATTCTAGCCTCTGGAGCATCTCTTCTTGTTCACATCGAACCACTCAGCAACCCACGTGCTTGCTGTTAAGCGTCAGCCAGGGGCTGGAGAGGTAGCTTAGCGGTTAAGCGCTTGCCTGTGAAGCCTAAGGACCCCAGTTCGAGGCTCGATTCCCCAGGACCCACGTTAGCCAGATGCACAAGGGGGCGCATGCGTCTGGAGTTCGTTTGCAGTGCCTAGAAGCCCTGGCGTGCCCATTCTCTCTCTGTGTCTATCTGCCTCTTTCTCTCTCTGTATGTCACTCTCAAATAAATAAATAAAAATAACAACAACAAAAAAAAAAGAGTCAGCCAGGCTGGCTTTCGAAATGCATGCCCAACCGTGTCAATAGCTGGAACTACCGAAGTCCCAGGACATGTACTGAGACCGATGGTTTCCCCACCTGCCTGCTTGTCTGTCCCCGGAAGGGAACACTGCTGTGTTGTGTGGAAGCAGCCTGCCTCTGAGGATGGGGGACAGGTTGGGCCAGAACATACTCCTGGGGAAGACGCATTCTAAGATAGTGTTTATCAAAGTACCTAGGATGAAGAACCAGTTAACTTTCCTTTTACCTATCAGGAACCAATATGAGATAAGTTTTAGAAAGAGGAAATAGAAAGCATATGCAGAGGTAGGAGGGTCACCGTGAGTTCAAGGCCACCCTGACACTACATAGTGAATCCCAGGTCAGCCTGGGCTAGAGCAAGACCTTACCTCGAAAAACCACACACACACACACAAAGCATATGCTGCAAGTCATCATTAGTTATTAGCATCAGGCATAAACATATATAAAATCGAGCCAGGCATGGTGGTGCACACCTTTAATCCCAGCACTCAGGAGGCAGAGATAGGAGGATCGCTGTGAGTTCAAGGCTACCCTGAGACTCCATAGTGAATTCCAGATCAGCCTGGACTCGAGTGAGACCCTACCTCAAAGAAACAAAACAAACAAACAAAAAAAGATACATAAAATCACTCGGTCAAATTGCTTTGAAAGTTTGTCGGGAGCTGGGGAGATGGCTTAGTGGGTAAAGTGCTTGCTTTCAGATCACTAGCACCCATGTAAGGATGCTGGGCACAGGGGCACACACCTGTGATCCCCAGCACTGGGAAGGCAGAGACAGCAAGATCCATGGGGTTCACTGGCCTACTGGTCTTGCCCATCAGTGAGATCTATGTTCAACAAGAGATCCTGTCTCAAGGGAGGAAATTACCATGGGATATTGTTTACAATCATGGAAGCTGTCAATAAAAAAATAACTTAAAAAAATAAGCTGAAGAGTGATTGAGGAAAATGCCCAATGTCAACCCCTGGCCTCCACACACACGTGAAACATGTACCCACGCACACACACCCACATGCATACCATGCACAGCCATACATACAAAAAGGTATCTTAATGCTTAACATCAATGTTTCATCCCGCCATGGATAGTTACCGTTTGTAGACGAGCCTCAGTCCCGACAGGACACTTTGAGCAGCACGATTCTAAAGCAAACTAGAAATAGGCCTCAAGTCCAGATTTGCATAACTCACAGGAAACTAAAAGCTCTGCTGAGAATAATTGTCCAGAAATTAGAGAGCCTTTAAGAGAGAAAACAGGACACTTCGTTTTATTGCAGAGCTACAGAGAAGCTATATATGTTTAATGAGATACTTCTTCCCAAACAACTCCGAGAGTAGTCCTGCTTATATGTCCCATAGAGGAGGACAGCATAGCCTTTCCAAATAACCTTCACGGGGGACTGCAGCTTGCTACACTGTGTCTTTCCTCTTTAAACCAGGGCACTGTGGGATTTGAAAATCAGATCAACAAATGCCTGGAACTGGCTGAATACCTCTATACCAAGATTAAAACCAGAGAAGAGTTCGAGATGGTTTTCGACGGTGAGGTAGGTTGGCCTCATAGACCAGGTGTATGCACGGTGCTTCCAGAAAACCCCCGAGGGCGTACCTGAAGCCACCTGGCACCAAGGCTGCTTCTGACTTTCCACATCTGTACTTCCTTCACCTAGTCCCGCCATGCTCCTGTGCTCATGAACAATCTTTTTTAATATTCATTTTATTTTATTTATGTGTGTGTGTGTGTGTGTGAGAGAGAGAGAGAGGGAGAGAATGGGTTGCCAGGGCCTCCAGCTGCCACAAACGAACTTCAGGTGCATGTACTGTCTTGTGCATCTGTCTTTATGTGGGTCCTGGGGAATCAAACCTGGGTCTTTTGACTTTGCAGGCAAGTGCCTTAACTGCTAAGCCGTCTCTCCAGCCCCTCATGAGCGACTTTTCTGGAGCACTGGCATGACTTCTCTTTCACCTCTTCTAAAACAGGATGCTGATAAGGTGCCGCGAGCATGCAAGGTCACACATGCACATGAGGTGGCACACACATCTGCAGTTCAACTGCTGCGGCTGGAGACCCTGGCACCTCAATTCTTCCTCTCTCTCTCTCTCTCTCTCTCTCTCTTTCTCTCTCTCTCTCACATAAAAAGGCCAGTCTGTTGGGCTTGCCTCAAAAATAAAATAATAAGCACAGTGTGGTGGCACATGTCTTTAATCCCAGCACTGGGGCGGCAGAGGTAGGAGGATCGCCGTGAGTTCGAGGTCACCCTGAGACTACATAGTGAATTCCAGGGCAGCCTGAGCCAGAGTGAGACCCTACCTCGAAAAACCAAAAATGAAATAAAATGAACCCAAAGCAAAGTACACATGCTGCATGTAGTGCACCGACATCGCAGTGAAGTCACGGGGCAGCGACATGAGCGAATGATGCCGGAAACATCTTGGATTCAGCACGTACTTGATACTGAACTATTTTTTGGTTGTTGTATAGTCATAAACCTTTCACTAGTACCAAATATTTTGCAGCCCCACATTCAGTTATGTGATCACCACATGACCATTATTATTATGTATTGTAATTATTATAATTATATATTATAGAACAACAGTGTTCTATAATTCATAGCTCAGTCAGCACACAGTGACTAGCCCTCTTTCTGTGGCAGGTCTGACTCCCTCATTGTCATGGCTCGTCTTGTGCTAGAGCGCATCGGGGATAAAGTGTTTCCTAGGTTCAAGAAGCTTAGAAGACCGGCGTATTCTCGCCTCTCAAGACTGGCTCTAAATGACGGTCTGCCCTGTGTAGATGCATTATGAAGAGAGCCAGACGAAATTTTCTCTGGCTGAGTTCACACCTCCATCACACACAGTGAAGTACTTGTCATAGCAACGTGTCCTGAATACCAGCCAGGTGCCAGACCCTGTGCCAGGGGCTAAGTTACACACGGTTGCCCAGAGCACATACTGCCTTTGCCCCAGTGGAGTTCACAGTTAAATTAAAAAAAAAAAAAGAGCCAGGTGTGGTGGCACACGCCTTTAATCCCAGCACTCAGGAGGCAGAGGTAGGAGGATCACCGTTGAGTTCGAGGCCACCCTGAGACTACATAGAGAATTCCAGGTCAGCCTGAGCTAAAGTGAGACCCTACCTCGAAAAACCAAAAAAAAAAAAAAGATAGGGGCTGGAGAGATGGCTTAGTGGTTAAGGCACTTGCCTGCAAAGCCTAATGACCTGAGTTCCATTCCCCAGTATCTCCTTAAAGCCAGATGCACAAAGTGGCACCTGCATCTGGAGTTCCTTTGTAATGACTGGAGGCCCCGACGTGCTCATTATTCTCTCTGTCTCTCTTCTGTCTCTTTCTCTCTCTGCTTGCAAATAAATAAATCAAACTATCAGATCAGAGCCAGTGCTAGTAAAAGAAAATCTGCTCATAACCCACTGGAAGAGAAAACCATCTCTATCCATCGTTTGTCTATTTATCAAGTAGTGTCAACCACTAGGAAAGCACCTGACAGTCACCAGATATCCCCAGGAGTCACAGTGACTGCTTGGTGCCCAGACATCCTCACCCATAGGACCCGCTTGTGACTTGTCTTGACACTTGTCTGAGCATTCCGTCAGCATACTGAAGTAAGAAATGCGATGTATCGAGCCAGTTAGAGGCAGGCACAGTGCTGGCAAACAGCAAGGGAGGAAACAGGGGAACTATCCCAAGGATCAGACGTGCGGTATCGATCCAGTGAGCATCTTCTATGTGCGAGGCCCTACAGATGATTTTTTTCAATTACCCAGATGTCATTGCTTTTCACATGTCAGGGTTTAAAGGTGGCAGCCTTCAGGTATCTAGAAATTTGATGGTGGGGAACAGCTCTGCTCACAGAGATGACTGGATAAACAAAGTCTGTTTACAAGTAACATTGCTTTGAGATAGTCATTCAGACATCTTTGTTTGGACTGCGAAACTTCCTCTACATGTGCCTATGGGTTTAGAAACAGTTTTATTTCAAGTTCTCATAATTTCGTTTTTGTTTATTTCCTTGTTTGTTTGTTTAAACCTCTGCAGCCTGAGCACACAAATGTCTGTTTTTGGTATATTCCACAAAGCCTCCGTGGGGTTCCCGATAGCCCTGAGCGACGGGAAAAACTACACAAGGTACGGACTTACTTTCTGTCTTGTCTGCTACTCTGCAGTCTGGTCAGGACATCTTCATGCCAATGTGCCATTCCAAAGGGGGAGGGATAAAAAAAACAGCCCTGGAGTGGGCCTTTGGGTGCTGGAGAGCCATTTTGTTAAATACTTCTGGGGTCTGCATTGTCCCCACCCAGTGCTTCAGGAAGAACTGGGATCTCTCAAAGACATCCTCTCCCCTTAGGGTGGATTTTTTTTCTTTTTATTCCAGAGGCTCTATGCAAAGCAAGTGAATGATGTATCCTTAGAATATTCTACATTCAACTGTGTCTGTTATACATCTTTTTACTATGCCCAAATCTATTCTACTGTTGATTCATCGTATCTGTTGATTTCTATAGCTCGTTTATGCATTCAGCTGTTTGTATGATATTTATCTAACATATCAGTCATGCAACCAGTGGAAAAATAGTTGTTAAACACAGTCTCTGCATCAAGACAATATCCTGGGTCATACAGGAGTTATGTAATTTGTAGTGTCATCTGTCTTTGTTTTCCTTTTTGTTTTATAATCATCTTTCAATATTCACTTGCCCAGTATTTCTGAAATAACATATGGCTAGGCAGGTATAGATACTAGCCACTAAAAACACTATAACTAAACATGTTTTTGAGCCAGAGAGGCCGGCCCCATCAGCCAGCCTTGCGCATCACTTCTTAAAAAAAAAAAATGTATATATATATTTTTTATTAAATATCTATTTGTGTGTGTGTGTGTGTGGTGTGTTGTGTGTGTGTGTGTGTGTGTGTGTATATATATATATATATATTTCTGCAAAAGCTAGAGAGTAATTGAACACAGGGCTTTTTGTAGAGAGGGAAACATTTATCACTGAGCCAGAGTCTAGCCTCTGGAGATCTCTTCCTTGTTCACATCGAACCCATCAGCAACCCACGTGCTTGCTGTTAAGCGTCAGCCAGGGGCTGGAGAGGTAGTTAGGGTTAAGCGCTTGCCTGTGAAGCCCTATTGGACCCCAGTTCGAGGCCGATTCCCAGGACCCACGTTAGCCAGATGCACAAGGGGGTGCATGCGTTGGAGTTCGTTTGCAGTGCTAGAAGCCCTGGCGTGCCCATTCTCTCTCTGTGTCTAACTGCCTCTTTTTCTCTCTCTGTATGTCACTCTCAAATAAATAAATAAAAATAACAACAACAACAAAAAAAAAAGAGTCAGCCAGGCTGGCTTTCGAAATGCATGCCCAACCGTGTCAATAGCTGGAACTACCGAAGTCCCAGGACATGTACTGAGACCGATGGTTTCCCCACCTGCCTGCTTGTCTGTCCCCGGAAGGGAACACTGCTGTGTTGTGTGGAAGCAGCCTGCCTCTGAGGATGGGGGGCAGGTTGGGCCAGAACATACTCCTGGGGAAGACGCATTCTAAGATAGTGTTTATCAAAGTACCTAGGATGAAGAACCAGTTAATTTTCCTTTTACCTATCAGGAACCAATATGAGATAAGTTTTAGAAAGAGGAAATAGAAAGCATATGCAGAGGTAGGAGGGTCACTGTGAGTTCAAGGCCACCCTGACACTACATAGTGAATCCCAGGTCAGCCTGGGCTAGAGCAAGACCTCGAAAAACCACACACACACACACACACAAAGCATACACTGCAAGTCATCATTAGTTATTAGCATCAGGCATAAACATATATAAAATCAAGCTGGGCATGGTGGTGCACACCTTTAATCCTAGCACTCAGGAGGCAGAGATAGGAGGATCGCTGTGAGTTCAAGGCTACCCTGAGACTCCATAGTGAATTCCAGATCAGCCTGGACTCGAGTGAGACCCTACCTCAAAGAAACAAAACAAACAAACAAAAAAAGACACATAAAATCACTCGGTCAAATTGCTTTGAAAGTTTGTCGGGAGCTGGGGAGATGGCTTAGTGGGTAAAGTGCTTGCTTTCAGATCACTAGCACCCATGTAAGGATGCTGGGCACAGGGGCACACGCCTGTGATCCCCAGCACTGGGAAGGCAGAGACAGCAAGATCCATGGGGTTCACTGGCCTACTGGTCTTGCCCATCAGTGAGATCTATGTTCAACAAGAGATCCTGTCTCAAGGGAGGAAATTACCATGGGATATTGTTTACAATCATGGAAGCTGTCAATAAAAAAATAACTTAAAAAAATAAGCTGAAGAGTGATTGAGGAAAATACCCAATGTCAACCCCTGGCCTCCACACACACGTGAAACATGTACCCACGCATACACACCCACATGCATACCATGCACAGCCATACATACAAAAAGGTATCTTAATGCTTAACATCAATGTTTCATCCCGCCATGGATAGTTACCGTTTGTAGACGAGCCTCAGTCTCGACAGGACACTTTGAGCAGCACGATTCTAAAGCAAACTAGAAATAGGCCTCAAGTCCAGATTTGCATAACTCACAGGAAACTAAAAGCTCTGCTGAGAATAATTGTCCAGAAATTAGAGAGCCTTTAAGAGAGAAAACAGGACACTTCGCTTTATTGCAGAGCTACAGAGAAGCTATATATGTTTAATGAGATACTTCTTCCCAAACAACTCCGAGAGTAGTCCTGCTTATATGTCCCATAGAGGAGGACAGCATAGCCTTTCCAAATAACCTTCACGGGGGCCTGCAGCTTGCTACACTGTGTCTTTCCTCTTTAAACCAGGGCACTGTGGGATTTGAAAATCAGATCAACAAATGCCTGGAACTGGCTGAATACCTCTACACCAAGATTAAAACCAGAGAAGAGTTCGAGATGGTTTTCGACGGTGAGGTAGGTTGGCCTCATAGACCAGGTGTGTGCACGGTGCTTCCAGAAACCCCCGAGGGCGTACCTGAAGCCACCTGGCACCAAGCTGCTTCTGACTTTCCACTCCCTTACTTCCTTCACCTAGTCCCGCCATGCTCCTGTGCTCATGAACAATCTTTTTTAATATTCATTTTTATTTTATTTATGTGTGTGTGTGAGAGAGAGAGAGAGAGAGAGAGGGAGAGAATGGGTTGCCAGGGCCTCCAGCTGCTGCAAACGAACTTCAGGTGCATGTACTGTCTTGTGCATCTGTCTTTACATGGGTCCTGGGGAATCAAACCTGGGTCTTTTGACTTTGCAGGCAAGTGCCTTAACTGCTAAGCCGTCTCTCCAGCCCCTCATGAGCGACTTTTCTGGAGCACTGGCATGACTTCTCTTTCACCTCTTCTAAAACAGGATGCTGATAAGGTGCCACGAGCATGCAAGGTCACACATGCACATAAGGTGGCACACACATCTGCAGTTCAACTGCTGCGGCTGGAGACCCTGGCACCTCAATTCTTCCTCTCTCTCTCTCTCTCTCTCTCTCTCTCTCTCTTTCTCTCTCTCTCACACATAAAAAGGCCAGTCTGTTGGGCTTGCCTCAAAAATAAAATAATAAGCACAGTGTGGTGGCACATGCCTTTAATCCCAGCACTGGGGCGGCAGAGGTAGGAGGATCACTGTGAGTTCGAGGTCACCCTGAGACTCCATAGTGAATTCCAGGTCAGCCTGAGCCAGAGTGAGACCCTACCTCGAAAAACCAAAAATGAAATAAAATGAACCCAAAGCAAAGTATACATGCTGCATGTAGTGCACCGACATCGCAGTGAAGTCACGGGGCAGCGACATGAGCAAATGATGCCGGAAACATCTTGGATTCAGCACGTACTTGATACTGAACTATTTTTTGGTTGTTGTGTAGTCATAAACCTTTCACTATTACCAAATATTTTGCAGCCCCACATTCAGTTATGTGATCACATGACCATTATTATTATGTATTGTAATTATTATAATTATATATTATAGAACAACAGTGTTCTATAATTCATAGCTCAGTCAGCACACAGTGACTAGCCCTCTTTCTGTGGCAGGTCTGACTCCCTCATTGTCATGGCTCGTCTTGTGCTAGAGCGCATCAGGGATAAAGTGTTTCCTAGGTTCAAGAAGTTTAGAAGACTGGCGTATTCTCGCCTCTCAAGACTGGCTCTAAATGACGGTCTGCCCTGTGTAGATGCATTATGAAGAGAGCCAGACGAAATTTTCTCTGGCTGAGTTCACACCTCCATCACACACAGTGAAGTACTTGTCATAGCAACGTGTCCTGAATACCAGCCAGGTGCCAGACCCTGTGCCAGGAGCTAAGTTACACACGGTTGCCCAGAGCACATACTGCCTTTGCCCCAGTGGAGTTCACAGTTAAATTAAAAAAAAAAAAAAAAAAAAAAAAAAGAGCCAGGTGTGGTGGCACACGCCTTTAATCCCAGCACTCAGGAGGCAGAGGTAGGAGGATCACCATTGAGTTCGAGGCCACCCTGAGACTACATAGAGAATTCCAGGTCAGCCTGAGCTAAAGTGAGACCCTACCTCAAAAAACCAAAAAAAAAAAAAAAAAGATAGGGGCTGGAGAGATGGCTTAGTGGTTAAGGCACTTGCCTGCAAAGCCTAATGACCTGAGTTCCATTCCCCAGTATCTCCTTAAAGCCAGATGCACAAAGTGGCACCTGCATCTGGAGTTCCTTTGTAATGACTGGAGGCCCCGACGTGCTCATTATTCTCTCTGTCTCTCTTCTGTCTCTTTCTCTCTCTGCTTGCAAATAAATAAATCAAACTATCAGATCAGAGCCAGTGCTAGTAAAAGAAAATCTGCTCATAACCCACTGGAAGAGAAAACCATCTCTATCCATCGTTTGTCTATTTATCAAGTAGTGTCAACCACTAGGAAAGCACCTGACAGTCACCAGATATCCCCAGGAGTCACAGTGACTGCTTGGTGCCCAGACATCCTCACCCATAGGACCCGCTTGTGACTTGTCTTGACACTTGTCTGAGCATTCCGTCAGCATACTGAAGTAAGAAATGCGATGTATCGAGCCAGTTAGAGGCAGGCACAGTGCTGGCAAACAGCAAGGGAGGAAACAGGGGAACTATCCCAAGGATCAGACGTGCGGTATCGATCCAGTGAGCATCTTCTATGTGCGAGGCCCTACAGATGATTTTTTTCAATTACCCAGATGTCATTGCTTTTCACATGTCAGGGTTTAAAGGTGGCAGCCTTCAGGTATCTAGAAATTTGATGGTGGGGAACAGCTCTGCTCACAGAGATGACTGGATAAACAAAGTCTGTTTACAAGTAACATTGCTTTGAGATAGTCATTCAGACATCTTTGTTTGGACTGCGAAACTTCCTCTACATGTGCCTATGGGTTTAGAAACAGTTTTATTTCAAGTTCTCATAATTTCGTTTTTGTTTATTTCCTTGTTTGTTTGTTTAAACCTCTGCAGCCTGAGCACACAAATGTCTGTTTTTGGTATATTCCACAAAGCCTCCGTGGGGTTCCCGATAGCCCTGAGCGACGGGAAAAACTACACAAGGTACGGACTTACTTTCTGTCTTGTCTGCTACTCTGCAGTCTGGTCAGGACATCTTCATGCCAGTGTGCCATTCCAAAGGGGGAGGGATAAAAAAAAAAAAACAGCCCTGGAGTGGGCCTTTGGGTGCTGGAGAGCCATTTTGTTAAATACTTCTGGGGTCTGCATTGTCCCCACCCAGTGCTTCAGGAAGAACTGGGATCTCTCAAAGACATCCTCTCCCCTTAGGGTGGATTTTTTTTCTTTTTATTCCAGAGGCTCTATGCAAAGCAAGTGAATGATGTATCCTTAGAATATTCTACATTCAACTGTGTCTGTTATACATCTTTTTACTATGCCCAAATCTATTCTACTGTTGATTCATCGTATCTGTTGATTTCTATAGCTCGTTTATGCATTCAGCTGTTTGTATGATATTTATCTAACATATCAGTCATGCAACCAGTGGAAAAATAGTTGTTAAACACAGTCTCTGCATCAAGGCAATATCCTGGGTCATACAGGAGTTATGTAATTTGTAGTGTCATCTGTCTTTGTTTTCCTTTTTGTTTTATAATCATCTTTCAATATTCACTTGCCCAGTATTTCTGAAATAACATATGGCTAGGCAGGTATAGATACTAGCCACTAAAAACACTATAACTAAACATGTTTTTGCTTATATATCTGTGTTCATCTAAATAATAAACGCAGGCTGGGTTGAGCTGATAAGAAGCGGATGTGTTGGCATCCGTGTTGAGCTCTGTGTTGTGTTCTCCCTCACAAGGTGGCTCCCCGGATCAAAGCCCTGATGATGGAGTCTGGCACAACCATGGTTGGCTACCAGCCTCAGGGGGACAAAGCCAACTTCTTCCGGATGGTCATCTCCAACCCTGCTGCCACTCAGTCCGACATCGATTTCCTCATCGAGGAGATAGAAAGGCTGGGCCAGGATCTGTAATCCCTGTGCAGGCCAGAAGCTGACGGCCACCCCCTTTTCCCTCTGGCACCCTAGCACAAGTCTCTGTCCTTTGCTGACACCCCTAGGCCATTTCACTGGAGGATATTATATCTTGAAGAATACAACCTCACTTAAGCTTGTTTGTTAGAGTTCATAAGACATAATGTTCTTTTAAAAAACAAGTTGCACATTAGGACTGCAGTATAAATGTACAGTTATATATACCTCTCTCCCTTCTCTCTCTCTCTCTCTCTCCATATATATATATATATGTGTGTGTATATATATATATATGTATATATATACGTATATATATGTATATATACACACACACACATATACATACATATATATATATATATGCACACATGGAGTGTGGCTTAGTCCTAGAGTCCTAGATCACAGCATGTCTCTCACCCCCTGAGAATTAACTTCAAACCCTCAGCAGTTACTGAGGGACTAACCATCTGCAAATCAGCTTGCCAGCAACCATAGGGCAGGTGGCTTTCCCTCTGCTGTGTCGTAGGGACCTCCCTGTCACTGTGTCTCCCACCTGAAGGGTGATGGAGAAGAAAAGGCACTGAGGGGTAACAACAGTCTCGCCCTCCCCATTAGTCTCCCGTTTGGGGGTAAATGTAGCAGAATCTTTGTCACGGGTGTACCACTGCTGTGTTCTTAGAGGTTCACTTACGTAGACTGTGTATATTACTATTGTCTGACCTTGGGGGGAACACATGTAATGATTTCCATAACTGTTTCATTGTAGATCAGCGAAATATTTGCTTATTTATATTCAGAGATTTACCATGTTAAAGAGGCATCTTGTATTTTCTTCTCATTTGTAACGTATCTTATTTATATACTAATGAAGTAAGTTCTGAATACTGTTTATGGTATTTTCGTGTATTTGTGAGCCAAAGAGAAAAGATGAAAATTAGTGAGATTTGCATTTATATTAGAGTGCCCTTAAAATAATGATTTAAGCATATGTGTGCTGTCTGTGAAATAATTCCGATACTGTGCATAGTCATACATATGGAAACCCTATTGCTTCAACAGTACCTGCCTTTTCTCTTACCCTGTCTGGCTGTATGTTGGGTGTCCTCAATGCTTTTTTAGTAACTATTGAATAATAACTAGATCTCCTGTAATTTTGTAGTAGTCCATGACCAATCTCTGTGACTTGCTTAGCTGAAACCTAAGGCATTGTTTCCGAAGACCTTCTGAAGATCTCTGATAAACTGACCCGTCTCACCACTGTTTTTGAAAAATGAAATCCACACTGTGCGTTTTAGAGTATGCAAGAAGAATATAAACAAATAAAAATATTCTCCACGGAGAATTTGAACAAACTCTTCTCCTGGTTTGCATTTCATATAAAGAGAGATTTCCAGGAATCAGTACTTGAATCATCCACAGCTCGGTCATTTTCCATGGGCCTCAACCCATTGTTGCAGGTTCCTGAAGCCCTTGTCTATAAAGTCATCCGGATTGTGTTAGAAAGGTTTGCTGGTCATGCCTGGAGAAACGTAATCCTTGTTTCTCTTCTTCCTGTCAGTGTCATGGAGTTGCATGCACTCGTCAGTCGACCCATATTTTTTGTTTATTTATTTACTTATTTATTTGAGAGCAACAGATAGAGCGAGAAAGAGAAAATGGGCACACCAGGGCTTTCAGCCACTGCAAACGAACTCCGGACACATGTGCCCCCTTGTGCATCTGGCTAACGTGGGTCCTGGGGAATCGAGCCTCAAACCGGGGTTCTTAGGCTTCACAGGCAAGCACTTAACCTCTAAGCCATCTCTCCAGCCCTCAACACATATTTTTTGTATCAGGAAGAGCTCTGGGCCCAGAAGTTGCAGGGGTGAGCGGGGCAGACAAAGGTCCCTTCTAGGATTGTATGTCATTCCGCGTCTTTACCTGGATGCCTGTAAGATCCCAGAAGCGTAGTTCTGTGCTTTCACAGTGGTCCCAGTTCTTTTCCTCGGGAACTCTGTCTTGGTGCAGGATCCTCACAAAAGATGCCCATGTTCAGTGATCCTCCGCTAGGGTCTAACGAATGTGCTCTCATTCACTTAGAAAAGAAGAGCTCTGTACTTGGCATCGAGAAGGGAAGGGAACCTGGCACACTGAATGCACGCGTAGCTGTTCTGTTAAACAAGCCAGGCCTTGGGGAGTGATCAAACACCACTTCATCCTTTCTCCCACTGCTCCTTCAAATCCTTTCCCATGCTCTTATTTGAGCTCAGTTTAATCCTGCAGCTTTTCTGGCCTCTCAGGTACAAGAAGTGTCTCATTGTGGCAGCTTCACGTAATACGTGAGGCTTCACATCTTTATACGGTATAGAGTTCTTCCAGAACGCCTGCCACTGATTCAGGTGGCCAGTTCATAGTGTGAAGAGGCTGGTGGTGGGGTTGAGGTCTCCTTTAAAAAAAGTTCTTTCAGCTACTTTTTCTCGCAGCTATATTTGTTCATATAGGTCACATCTAGGAGGAGAAAGGGCCGAAATAACAAAGGCATTATTTTACAGAGCTGTTAAACTGTCATCTGGCTTTAGGGCCCCTAGCACATGATACTTATTTATTTATTTATTTATTTATTTTTTTGGTTTTTATTTTGAGGTAGGGTCTCGTTCTAACCCAGGCTGACCTGGAATTTCACTATGGAGTCTCAGGGTGGCCACAGACTCATGGCAATCCTCCTACCTCTGCATCCCAAGTTCTGGGATTAAAGGCGTGCGCCACCACGGCCTGCTGTGATTTTCTTTTTTTAATGGAACAATTTTTTGGTGGGCAGAATAAGGACTTTTTACACGTGTACGTGATGTACATGCATGTGTGTGTGCATGTTCATATGTGGAGGAGGGCATGTGCACATGTGTGTGTCTGAGTGCAGAGCCAGAGGTTGATGTAAGGTGTCTCCCTCAATCACATGCCACCTTATTTTTTTATTACTGTTATTATTTACTTGTGTATGTGCATGCGTACACGTTCATATGAATGCAGGCACGTGTACAGCTTTCGGGTCAGTCCTCACCTGTCCTCCTCACTTGAGGCACGTTATTTGGATTCTAGCTCTGCCGTTGTTTTCCCTGCGCTCACCACGAGCTTCCAGCGCACGCCGTCCTGTCTCTGCCTCCCACCTCACCCTCACTGTGGGCATGATGAGGTTTCAGAAGTGCTCCAAAGCTTCCAGCTTCTTCAGGAGGTCTGGGCATCGAAGTCTGGTAGGCACTCCAGCTTGAGCCATGAGCGCTTTCTCCGCTGAACCATCTCCCCAGCCCCTCCGCCTTAGCTTCTCGCCGAAGCAGTGGCTCACCAATTCAGCCAGACTCGATAGCCAGTGAGCCCGGGGATTCTCCTCTCTCCACCTCCCCAGGACTAGTGCTACACAGCACCTGAATTCAGGTCCTTATGCTTGGCAAGCAGTTTACCCATTGAGCCATGTCCCCAAATCCCATGATTATATCAAGTAAGGTAAATTCACTCCTTATAGTGCTTTGTGTAATTCTGTGAATGTTGACAAGCCCATTCAGTCATGTAACTGAGATGATGATCAAAATCTCGAAGAGCTCCAAAACCCCAGTAAGTTCCCCTTGCTTATCACCTCCCTGCCTCCCCCCCCCAGCCCTTGGCAGCCTAATTTGCTTGGTTCCCATTGAGTTTAGCCTTTCCCATCTTACAAATGGGATCATACATCATGTAGCCTTTGAGTCTGCCATATCTTCTACATAAGGAAGCTAGAAAACTAAGGGAGGACAAGGGGAAGGGAGGAAAGAAGGAGTGATACTTTAAAAAGAATAGAATAAAACATATTTTAACATTTCTGCCATGCCTAACATTCTGCTTATGTGGATATACCACAGATTGAAATTTGAGTTGTTCCCAGTTGTGGCAATCAAATCAAGGAACCATAAGCATTTAGTATGCAGATTTTTATGTGAACATAGGCTTCACTTGACTTGAGTAAATACCTAGGTAGGATTCCTAGATCATATGGTGAGAGTATGCTTAATTTTATAAGGGACTGCTTAACTGTTTGCCAAAGTGGCTCTACCATTTTGCATTCTCATCAAAAAAAAAAAAAATGTAGGAATGTTTCAGGCACTCCATACTCTTGCTGACACTGGCTTTGTCAACTTAAAAAATTGGTGCTGGGGCTGGAGAGATGGCTTAGCGGTTAAGGTGTTTGCCTGCAAACCCAAAGGATCCCGGTTCAATTCTCCAGGACCCACGTAAGCCAGATGCACAAGGTGACGCATGCATCTGGAGTTCATTTGCAGTGGCTGGAGGCCCTGGCGTGCCCACTCTCTCCCCCTGCCTCTCTCTCTCTCTCTCTCTCTCTCTCTCACTGTCTCTTTCTCTCTCTCCAATAAATAAATAAGTAAATTTTTAAAAAAAATTTTTAAGTGGGTTCCATGCCTCTGTTCCCAGTACTCTACAGGCAGAGGTAGAAGGATCGCTGTGAGTTCAAGGCCAGCCTGAGACTACATAGTGAATTCCAGGTCAGCCTGGGCTACAGTGAGACCCTGCCTAAAAACTAAAAAGCAATGTTTATTTTATAAGTGATATTCCTAGTACTAGGATTATATACATGGTTATACAACTAGGTTTATTTTGTGTGTGTGTTTGTGTGTGTGTGTGTGTGTGTGTGTGCACGGATGCATGCCAGGGACTCTTGCTAGCTTTATATGGGTGGCTTGAGAATTGAACCTGGGCCAATAGGCTTTGCAAGCAAGCACCTTTAACTGCTGAGCCATCTTTCCAGCCCCTACAAGTAATTTGAATTTGTTTTTCCATGAAGCAATTTGGCAGGATCCCATTGAAGTCTTCCTACTCCTCACACAGTCCAGATGAGCACTCAGGTTACAGATGCTGATCCTTAGTCCCTGGCGATCTACTAGTCTAGACCTTAGGCTGACATTCCTCTTCCAGCAGAACTCTAGAGTGAGGTCTTGCCTGAAACTCCCTATATAGCACATGCTGGCCTCGAACTCATGACTCTCATCCCTCTGCAGCCCAACTGTTTCTAATTCTTCTTATTATATTGTTGGGGGTTTTTCAAGGTAGGGTCTCACACTAGTCCAGGCTGACCTGGAATTCACTATGTAGTCTCAGGTGGCCTTGAACTCATGGTGATCATCCTACCTCAGCCTCCCAAGTGCTAGGATTAAAGGCATGTGCCACCACGCCCAGCCTAATTCTTATTTTAATTTTAATTTATATTTGGCAAATACCTTCTCCTAATTTGGGGCTTGCATTTCACCCAATTAATGGTATTTTTGAACACAAATTCTTACCTTTAATGTAATAAAATGTATCAATAATTTTATTTATGGTTTTTATTGTTTTATGAATCATCTTTAAGAAATTCTTCCCTGTCTCAAAGCCATGAAGACATTCCAATATGTTGACTTTTCAGTTTTAAGGATTTATGCCTTTTTAAGTCTTTAGTCTACCTCAAATTGATTTTTATGCTTGGTTATTTGAGAATGAAAAGGTTATGATTAGCTCTTTACTCATTCATATAAATTTTACAACCAGTTCATCAAGTTCCACAAAAATATCAAATTGGAATTTTTATTGGAATTTCATTAATTTAAAGAATACCAACATCTTCTCAATATTGCACATAGCAACCAAAAGCATAAGACAGATATCCATGAACTAGGTCAACTTTAATGCCTTTCCATAAATTTTTATAATAGACATGCCCTACTTTTGATAGATCTATTCCTAAATGCTTTATTATCATTATTTTCGATGGCATCCCTCAAAAATTACACTTCCAGGGCTGGGCAGATGGCTCAGTGGATAAAGTGCTTGCTGTGCACGTGTGATGATCTGAGTTCAGAAGCCATGTGAAGCGGGATGCTTTGACAGATATCTGTAATCCAAGCCCACCTATGTTGAAAAGGAGACAGCAATAGGCGACTCCCTCGAGCCCAGCTTACTGATGAGCAATGAGAGATCCTATGGAAGGTAAGGACTAACACCTGAAAGTTATCCTCTGACCTTGATGCATGTGCTGTGGCATGCATACACTCCACATGTGTATACACATGCGCACACGCACATGTACACACACACCACCACCACTCCAAAAACATATACTTCTAATTCATTGTGGTTGCTATATACAAACGTGATTGCATTTAGGGCAATGATCTTGTACCCAGAAAGTTTCCTAAAACCCAAATACTTTGGTCGCACCTGTGCGTGACCGTTTCATTTTATTTTTTATTTTTTCTGATTCTTAAACCTGCTTTCTTTTTATTGCTATGACACAAGCCAGGATGCAGGGTGCTCAGTGCAGAACAGGGAAGAAGCACTGGGAGGCACCTGTGATCTTGCTGTGAATGTCAGCAGACCTTTCTGCGCTGGAGGGACGCTGCCACTACTCAGCATTTGGTTTGTTTCCTTTACATTTTGTAAAAATATTTTATTCATTTATTTATTTGAGAGAGAAAAAGAGGCAGAGTGGGGGAGGAAGGGGAAAGAGTGGGCGTGCCAGGGCCTCCAGCCACTGCAAATGAACTCCAGATGCATGTGTCCCCTGTGCATCTGGCTTACGTGGGTCCTGGAGAATCGAACCGGGGACCTTTGGCTTTGCAGGCAAATGCCTTAATTGCTAAGCCATCTCTCCAGCCCTCCTTTACTTTTTTTTTTTTTTTTTTTTTTTTTTTTTTTTTTTTGGTTTTTCGAGGTAGGGTCTCACTCTGGCTCAGGCTGACCTGGAATTCACTATGTAGTCTCAGGGTGGCCTCGAACTCTCAGTGATCCTCCTACCTCTGCCTCCCGAGTGCTGGGATTAAAGGCGTGCGCCACCACGCCCGGCCCTCCTTTACATTTTTTATAGATGCCTTTCAATGCATTAAGACCATTTATTTTTATTCCTAGCTAACTCAGAGTGTCCATGTTAAATAAATGCCTTAATTCCACCCATAACAGTTTCTTCATTGCATGCCATTGTTACCTGCTACTGTGTTATTACTCACAAACTTCCTAGCTTTTACAAGCCTTATTAAATCTGTTTTTACAAGCTGTATTTTGTTTCAGGAATTTATACATACTTTAAGTTCTCAGGCTTAATGGCATGAAATTGTTCATAATATCCTCTTTATAAAATCTTTTACTTATAATGTCATATTCCTTATTTTTCCAGATAGTGTTAACTGTCTTTGTTGTTATTGATTAATCATGGCACAGGTTTGTCAGTACATTAAGTTTCTCATAAAATGTTTGTCTGTCAGTACTCTCAATTGTATCGTTTCTTTTTACTTCATCATTTTCTCCTATGTTCATTATTTCCTTCCTTCTGTATTAGCATTTTTTTTTGTTTATTTATTTATTTGAGAGTGACAGAGAGGAGGCAGAGAGAGGGGGAGAGAGAGAGAGAGAGAGAATGGGCGCGCCAGAGCTTCCAGCCTCTGTAAACAAACTCCAGATGCGTGCGCCCCCTTGTGCATCTGGCTAACGTGGGTCCTGGGGAATTGAGCCTCGAACCGGGGTCCTTAGGCTTCACAGGCAAGCGCTTAACCGCTAAGCCATCTCTCCAGCCCTGTATTAACATTTTTAAATTGTATCTGATGTTCTTTTTTTTTTCTAACTTCCAGATTTCATGCATACGTCATTCAGTTTGAGCTCTTCTTATCTTTTAATGGACTCATGTAAGAAAATGCATCCTATTGAGTGGCATGGGGTGGCTCGTGCCTATGATCCCAGTACTTGGTAGGCTGAGGCAGGAAGAGTGCTGTGAGTTCGAGGCTAGCTTGGGTTACATAGTTAGTTGCAGGCCAGACTGAACTTCAGAGTAAGACCCTGTTCCAAAAATAAAAAATAAAAAGCTTAGCATGGTGGCACAAGCCTTTAATCCCAGCACTCGAGAGGCAGAGGCAGGAGGATTGCTGTGAGTTTGAGGCCACCCTGAGACTACATAATGAATTCCAATTCCAGGTCAGCCTGGGCTAGAGCAAAACCCTACCTTGAAAAACAAAGCAAAACAAAACAAAAAGTCTAAAAAAAAGAATATATATTCCCTATCAATACCCCATCTCCTTCATATATGATAAACTTAAGCAGACAATATTTTGTTGCCGTTCTATTTAAATGCAGTAGATTCCTTAGGCTTTGTTAGCTATAAGCAAGCTCTCTTGCTTTGGGTGATTTACAACTTCTTTTTTTTGTTGTTTTGTTTTTCGAGGTAGGGTTTCGTTCTAGCCCAGGCTGACCTGGAATTCACTACGGAGTCTCAGGGTGGCCTTGAACTCACGGCAATCCTCCTACCTCTGCCTCCCAAGTGCTGGGATTAAAGGTGTGTGCCACCAGAAGAAGTACAACTTCTTTTAACAAACATCTGTTTGGTCTATATTGACATACCATATTTCTTTGTACCAGTCTTTGCCTATGGTTTCTTCATAGAAACACTAATTTCAATGAACTCATGCTTTAGATATGTTTTGTCCACATCTCCAATAGCTGGATATTTGTCATTATTTTCATTTGTCTTTGCCTCTTTACTGAAGGATGTCATCCATGTCATTTATTGTGATTACCTGAACTATTTGGATGAAATTCCACTATTTGGGCCATGTGCTCCACTTTTTGTGTTCCCGTTCTTTCTCCTTTTTTGTCAAAAGTACTAATTGTTATTTGTTTTCTTTTTTGTATGGTTTTTATGAGCAAAAGAACAAGAGAGCAAAAGAGAGAGAGAGAACTGGTGTGCCAGGGCCTCCAGCCACTACAGTCAAATTCCAGATGCATGTGCCATCTTGTACACATGTGCAACCTTGTGTGCTTGTGTTTCCTGTGCATCTGGCTTACGTGGGATCTGGAGAATCGAACATGGATCCTTAGGCTTCACAGGCAAGCACCTTAACTGCTAGGCCATCTCTCCAGCCCTGATACTTGTTTTCTGTTTCCCCCTCACAGATTACCTGTTTTTGCTCTTGGTACTCTACATGTATTGTTGTAATAGCATGAATTCCTTGCCGTTTCACATGTTCATAGTTTCACTCTCCTCACAATCATATGAACACCTTAGAACACTTTTACTCTGACCATCTTCCTCTCTCTACATGCCAATGTTATCCAATATATATATTTTAACTTTTTTATGTGTTCGTGTGCACACATGTGGACATGTATGTGCCATAGTGCACATATGGAAGTCAGAGGACAAGTTTCTGGGGGCTAGTATAAATTAGTATACTTATCTTAGTATAAATTAGTATACTTATCTTAGTATAAATTAGTATACTTATCTTCCACCTCATTTGAGGCAGGGACCCTTATTGTCCACTGCTCTGTTCATCAAGCCAGCTTCCAAGAAGGAAATTCTCCTGCCTCTGCTTCTCTTCTCACGATAAGTGTGCTGGGGTGACAGCTTCCCCCTCCCTGCCAGCTTCCTGCTTAAAAAAATTATTTTATTTATTAGAGAGAGAAAGAGGGAGATAGAAAGAGAAAAAATGGGCATGCCAGGGCTTCTAGCCACTGCAAACAAACTCCAGATGCATGCACCACCCTGTGCATCTGACTTACTTGGGTACTAGGGAATCAATCCTAGGTCCGTAGGCTTCGCAGGCAAGTGTCCTAACCACTACACCAACTCTTTAGCCCCAGCTTCCTGCTTTTACATGAGGTCTGGGGACCTGAACCAGATACTCATGCTTGCCCAGCAAGTACTTTATCCTCTGAGCTATCTCCCCAGTCCATTATTAAATATGTCAAGTCTCTTTTTTAACCCACAGTTTGTACATTACTAATTTCATTGCTTGCTTGTTTGTTTGTTTTTTTGCTTAGATATACTCACATATTTTCCAAGGCTTCTCTGTACAGTTCCTTCATTCAACTTTGATCTCTCATGTGGGCCATTTTTCTTTCCCTGACCTCCATGTGTCTGGACTTGGCAGTAGCAGCCTGTGCACGGCCCTCTCTTAGCTATGCCTCAGACTTCTCTTCCCAGCTCCACATGGGAGGCCAGCCTGAAGCACAGTGGTCTGGTGACTGACAGCCTTGCGTATGGGAATGTAGCTGTTAGCCTAGATGGACTGTTCAAGAAGGAACATCCCAGTCACACCAAAGGGCTCTGCTTCTAGGCACTGAGGGAGTCTGTTATTTCTTGCATAAAAGGAAACTATACACAGACATCAAGCTTACCTTGGGATTTTAAAGCCTTTCATCTCAGCAAAAGATACAATGCAAATTAATAAATGGAACCTCACTATATTTGGGGCTGATGAATAGAATTTTTATAACCAATGTGACATGCAAACTTCTTTCTATTCCAACAAAAGCACTTCAAAACTCCTCTTCCTGGTCCCCTTGTCTCCCAGAGTATCTTCTTTCTTTCTCCTGGTCTCATTTTCCATTGAGGAAGCATCCATTTCTCATTCTTACCTGAAGTAACTGGGAGAGAAGAGACCACACTCTCCTAGCAAATCCAAGCTAATCTATCCATTCCCAGAGCCTTGACTTAATCACGTATCCACAGTCTCTTTTTACAGGCTCCAGGGGCAATGGGATACCATCTTTGGGGCCCATCGCTTAGCCTCCTGGCAGCATGATGGGCCAAGGACAATGAGTTGGTGCAAGCAGAAACCTGTTCAAGTCAAGTGGAAATGCCCTGCTAAGCATTTGCCTGCGTGGGGGGAAGATGGTGGTGGGCTCAATGTCAGTGGCACTGAGGCAAGGATCGTGGAGGCTAAGGGCAGCGAGCACCGCCGCTGTTTCTGTTCTCAGAGTCCCATCCAGGTCAATGAGCATATGCACATGGAGGTTGGCACAGGACCAAACTCGAGCTACACAACTTATAACAGTTGACGACACATTGGACATCACTACACTAACTGGTGTTCCGGAAGAGCATATCAAAACCAGGGAGGTCAGAATCTTTGACCCTGCTGGCAATCACGTGCAATCTGGAGTGAACAACGCGAAGAAATGGAAGATGGAATTTAATACTAGGGAGAGATGAGAGAATCCTTTGGTGGGCTGGGCATCAACGGCTCGCCCCTTGTCCAATATGGTTCTAAATTTCAGTACGAAAGAAGATGCAGTTGCCTTCTGCAGAGAAAATTAAAAAAAGGATGGAGCTATAATGTGGAATAGAGGAAGGTTCTGAAAGCCAATTCTTAGTCTTACTGTGCAAACTTTTCTTGGAACAAAAGAACAAGCGTCTCCACAAAACAGGTTGGCACTCGCTGCTCTCTGCTTGATTGTGAATAAAGCCAGCTGTGAAGCGTTTATAGACCGCACACAATACATCTCTTAATCTCCTAATAAATTTGACCTTTAAACCACACACGCAAAAACAGAAATGCCCTGCTAAGATAATTGTCTGTAGAGGAAGACTTAGATTATTCCTAAGAACTCGTGCGGGGACTCTGTCGGGGGAGTTGTTTCACTATACTCTGAGAAGTTTGGAGCACAAGCTGGCCAGGCTTTGGAGCCACAAGATAGAGTAGAATCCACAGTGGGGCGTAGTGGCTCTGTGGACACAACCATTCTTCTTGTCTGGAGCTTAATTTATTAGATTAAGTTTGGCTAAAACAAAGACTACGATGACGGTTTCAAAGCACTCGACTTCTGTTCCTCTCCTAAGTAAATTCCAAGCCTTCATGGAAGAGAGCCAGAGGAAAAGAAAAGTATTTTCCTGTTCACACACAGGGCAGCTTGATAACCCTGACACCCATCTGGTCATGCCAGAAAGCACAGGGAAAAGGATGGCTGGCAGACTTGATGGCAGGAGGACATGTCACAGTGAGCCATCTCAAGGTCTCCCTATTCATCTGTTCCTCAAGATGCAGGCATGAGGAGCTGTAGGCAGAGGGTACGAGGGATGGATGGCTGTGTACTCATGAGCAGGTTAACAAGTGAGATTCATCTCCTTGTCCCCAAACTGGTGTTGGAATCCAACACTGGAGACAAAAGAGATTGTATCATACATTCTGAAGAAGCTTGCCAAACACTAGGCTGTTTGTGACTCTATCTCAAGAAGATAGAACTAACCTATTGAACTACAGCTGTGGTCTCAAACCAGCCCTGTAACCTCACCATCTTTTTTAAAAAAAAAATACTTTCTGTTCATTTTATTTGAGAGCGACAGACAGAGAGAGAAAGAGGCAGAGAGAGAGAGAGAATGGGCGCGCCAGGGCCTCCAGCCACTGCAAATGAACTCCAGACACATGCGCCCCCTTGTGCTTCTGGCTAAAGTGGGTCCTGGGGAATCGAGCCTCGAACCGGGTTCCTTAGGCTTCACAGGCAAGCGCTTAACCGCTAAGCAATCTCTGCAGCCCCTCGCCATCTTTTATTTATTTATTTATTTATCTATTTATTTGAGAGCGACAGACAGAGCGAGAAAGAGGCAGAGAGAGAGAGAAAACACAGAGAGAATGGGCGCGCCAGGGCCTCCGACCACTGCAAACGAACTCCAGACATGTGCGCCCCCTTGTGCATCTGGCTATCGTGGGTCCTGGGGAATTGAGCCTCGAACCTGGGTCCTTAGGCTTCACAGGCAAGCGCTTAACCGCCGAGCCATTTCTCTCCAGCCCCCTCACCATCTTTTAAACGAGGAGAGAAAATGTTTTTTTTTTTTTTTTCAGGGGCCAGGGAGGTGGGGTACAATACCCAGGAGCAGCTACAGCCTGAAGGCTGACTAGAGGGAGCGTCCAGGAAGAGATACAGCCTTTCCACTCAGGTGAGTAGTGAAAGAAGGGGACATACTGGAAGAAGAGCAAAGGAATCCGCGTGAGGCTGCCGCACGCCTGGGGACCGGGCGGCCCCTGCTTGAGTTCAGTGAAGGTGGGAGCTTGCTTACAGACCCCGGAGCATGTCCCATTCCGTGACTGGCTGGCTGCCAGGTGGACCTTGTTAGACCCCAGCCAGAGCTGGAGAATGCTTCGCAGCTGAGGGGAAAAGGTGAAGTCCCCATGTTTTCTGAGGGGTTACCATCCCTACCTGGTGCTTCCTGAAGGAGCTAGAAAGAATTTAAACAGGCCTGGTGTTCCCTCCCCTACCAGGTGGGGGGACTAGCACCCCCAAAGAATCAGGGTTTTGCTATTAATGCTGTGACCCTGTTTTTACTCCTAGGGAGACTTGACTGAGGAAAGAGAAGTTACATTGTGTAAAAAGAAATTCCATCTTCTTCCCCCTCCCATCCCTAAGCTCATGGAAACCCCCACTTTTAAAGTACACCTTTCTTTTTTTTTTTTTTTTTTTAAGTACAGCTTTGAATTCCCTGGAATTGGAGAATGTCTTTGACTGGCATAGCTTCAGTTTTCATTTTGTGGGAGCAAACTGAAGGAACCTCTCACTTAGGTCACATTACCCTCTGCCTGCACAGCTGCACGAACACGGGTTAAGTCCCCGTAGTAGAACTCCTTCTTCAGTACCGGCAGAGGTGTCAGTCTCACAGAAGTTGGGGGAGGGGAGAGAAGAAAGGGAATCTTGTCACTGAACCCCTTCATCGCAGGGGCTTTAAGAAAATCCGGCTGAAAGGAGGAACCAGAGGAAGGTGAGGTCTGAGACGCCCCTGAGCTCCAATTACAGCCCCAGAGCAAATGGCCCTGGTTTTAGGCCTTCTAGCTTTACTGTACCCAAGGGTGTCTAGACAAACTGGGTCCCCTGGGAGAAAGAAGCAGAAGTGCCTTGTTTTAATATGGGGGGGGTTGTTTTTTGTTTGTTTGGGGGTTTTGCTTTTGTTTTGGGGTTTTTTGTTTTGGGGGGTTTTGTTTGTTCGTTTGTTTCGGTTTTGAGGTTGGGGTGATGGCGATGGATAGAATAAATAGGAAAAAGCAAAACAAAAAGAACTTCTTTGTGCATTTTTAACCCGAAGAGCCACGGTTCTCTCCTCGGGCCCGATGAGCGCCACCTAGTGGGTAAACAAGCCTCCCACAGGCAGCCGGCTGGTAGTTGACAAAGCAGGTACACCTTGAGCCACCTAGCAAATGATGGAGAGCACATACGATTTGGCCCATTAAGAGCTTCCCATCCCACTAGAGACGAGGCATCAGCTGGTCAGGACTGGTAGAGGTGGCTCAGGAGCATCAGGGAGCCCAGAGGCCGGATGCTGGAACCAGAGAAGCAGGAGGTCCAGGTTACAGGTGTCTGGAGTCAGTGACAGGCAGAATTGGGAACCTGGGCATCCGAGGAGGCAAGTGGCACCTCACTGGTGCTCAAGACAGAGGTCTGACATTTAAAACGCCGTGATCATTCAAATCAGGAGCCCAAGCCAGCAGAAATGCAATGGTGAGTTCGTGCTAGGCAGTGTCTGTCCTTTGACCAGTGCTGTACTTTATACCAACCATTGTGTGGACATTCTGGACCTGGGGAAGGCTTCAGCAGTCCTTTGGAGTCTGGATGTAAGGAATTTTTCATCAAGTTCAAATAAGTGGATGATAACAATTTTTAAACTTCCAAAAGTACAGTTGCTCTTTTCTTTGCAAAAGATTTGGAGAATAGCAGAGATCAGAAATAAAATGAGGGCTGGAGAGGTGGCTCAGAGATTAAGGCACTTGCTTGCAAAACTTCACAACCTGGATTTGATTGGTCAGTGTACAGGTAAAGCCAGATGCATCGTGGCACATGCATCTGGCGTTCGTTGGCGGTGGCTGGAGACCCTGGCACACCCATTCTCATTCTCTCTCTCTCTCTCTCTCTCTCTCTCTCTCTCTCTCTGCTTGCAAATAAATAAATAAATAAAATATTAAATAAAATGACAGTGAGACAACAAGCTGTATCACTCCACCAGCCTGCCAACAGACCTACCTCAAAAAACAAAAAAAGGAAGGAAGGAAGAGAGGGAGGGAGGTGAAGGAAAAGGAAGAAAGGAAAGAAAGAAGACAATATACATACCAAAGATTCCGTCCTTCCTTCTTTCCCTAATGGGCTATAATGTTAATAGAAACAATCCTGCATGAGAGTTGACCCAGCATTTGACATACATCAACTGTACTAACACAGAGTGAACGTGGTGACGCTTAAAGAAGCTCAAGTAGGGGCCGGGGAGACGGCTCCGTGGTTGAAGGCACTTGCTTGCATAATCTATCAGCCTGGGTTCAGTTCCCCAGCCACCCACGGAAAACCTGATGGACGTTCATTTGAGACAGGAACAAGAAGGCCCTGGTGTGACCATGCACACACAAATGATGAAATAATTTTTAAAAGATAAAAATAAAGGTAAGAGAGCCGGGCGTGGTGGCACACGCCTTTAATCCCAGCACTCGGGAGGCAGAGGTAGGAGGATCGCCGGGAGTTCGGGGCCATCCTGAGACTTCATAGTGAGTTCCAGGTCAGCCTGAGCCAGAGTGAGACCCTACCTCAAAAAAAAACAAGAAAAAAAGTGGCTACGCTTAAAGTGTGACCTGGCCACCCACGGAAATCTCTGGCCAGATGCCCCAGCAGAGTGTGGTCCAGCACAGGAGGATAATCGCCTCATTGTTGTCTACTCCGCATGGGCCACATTTGGAGACCCACGAGGGAGCCGGGAGCCACCTAGGAAGAAAAGAATGCTCCATCGATGCTGGCAGAGTTCAGTGAGGAGCTCCCAGCTGCGTAGGTATATTGTGCAGGGACGTTTTGTTTGTGTGTGTCATAAGGAAGGGAAGAGGACAGTAGCTGCCCTTTGGTGATGTTGGTAGTTTCAGGGAGCAGAAGCTGAGAAAGCAAGTTAACAAGAAGGAGAATGGCAGCTCTGTACAAGAGAAAAACCTGATAGCTACCCTGAGCCCTGACTATGAGCGGAACAATTGACAAGTGAGCTCGCCTGCTCTTCACAGCAACGGGCACTGAGTAAGTGCCCCACACAGCTGGTGAACACCACATCGACCCCAGTGCAGGCAGTCCAGCCCCAGAATCCACACTTTCCCTGCCACCCACCCATGGGGTAGGATACTCATCTTCATGCCAAGGTCACTACTGCTTTTCCTGAATGATGGGTTTAGCAGAGAGCACTCTGGGATCCTTTCAGATCACAGTAACCAAATACGATTGCTGGGCTGGAGAGATGGCCTAGTGGCTAAGGCACTTGACTGTGAAGCCTAAGGACCCAGGTTCGATTCCCCAGTACCTATGTAAGCCCGATGCACATGCATCTGGAGTTCATTTGCAGTGGCTAGAGACCCTGGCGCACCCATTTTCTCTCTCTTTCTCTCTCTCTCTAAGATAAAATATCTTTTAAAATATCCAAATGTGGGCTGGAGAGATGGCTTAGTGGTTAAGCGCTTGCCTGTGAAGCTTAAGGACCCCGGTTCGAGGCTCGATTCCCCAGGACCCACGTTAGCCAGATGCACAAGGGGCGCACACATCTGGAGTTCGTTTGCAGTGGCTGGAGGCCCTGGCAAGCCCATTCTCCCTCTCTCTATCTGCCTCTTTCTCTCTCTGTCGCTCTCAAATAAATAAATAAAAAGTAACAAAAAATAAAATATCCAAATGTGATTGTTTTCCATGATAATAGTATTTTACTTAAAAGGGTTCATATATTCTTTCATTCAATGAACATGCATTGTTCTCTTATGGACCAGGCCCTGTGCATAATTGTATTCACAGATAAAATCCTTGAAAAAAAATCTTATGAATTTAAAATATGATTTATCTCAACACTCTTAGAAATGCATTTATGAGGGAAACAATGCACTTTGCCTTGGCAATGACTTGGTTGGGTGTGGACCAGCTAACTATGTCATCACAGGAGAACCAGTGGGCATCTTTATACCACCAGCTAGGATCTATAGTTGCACCAAAAGATGTCCCTAGACTTCCTGGGATGAGCAGCAGGTTATTAGTTGCTAAGGAACATTTATTCTATCTCTCTAGAAATGCCACAGTGGCCAAGCTTCCTCAGCATGAGAGGGATAGTGCTGTTGTCTCTTCAGCAGATCTGTCACCTTTACAAGGTGTATACTATTCAATACTGAGTTCTGAAGAGTTAGCACAGTCTTGCCACCTGGACTTCATTCCAAGAGGAATACAGGACACTTGCTTGTAGACAGTTTGTATTTGTATCCAAACTCAATAAATTGTTCATGACAAAAGTCAAGGACTACTTAATGATAAAACAACATACAATAGGAAGGGAACAGTTAGAATGAAAGCTGCCTGCGGAGCTGGAGAGATGGCTCAGTGGTCAAAGGAGCTTGCTTGCAAATCTTGATGGCCCAGATTCATTTCTCCAATGTAAAGCCAGAGGCGCAAAACGGAGCATGCATCTGGCTTTACATTTGCATTTCATTTACATGCTTATTTACAGTAGCAGGAGGCCCTGGCCTGCCTATTCTCTCTCCCGCCCCCCTCCCTTTCCTTGCAAATAAATAATTTTTTTTTTAAAAAAAGCTGCCTGCAGGTATAGGGGGACTATTAAGAGGTAGGAAGGAGTGAGGAAAAATGGGGAAGAGTAGTAAGAGAGTGAAGTTGTGAATGAGGTATGCTGATGTATGTGTATAAAAATGTCATAATGAAACCTATTATTTTATATGTTAACTAAAAATAATAATAGTAAAAAGCTACCTGGAGTTTGCAAAAGTTGGCTGAGTGGGAGAGGTTAACTATTTTGATTTAGAAAAAGAGGCTTGCTGGGCATGGTGGTGCACACCTTTAATCACAACACTCTGAGACCACATCATGAATTCCAGGGCCAGCCTGAGCCACACTGAGACCCTACCTTGGAAAAAGACAGAAAAAGAAAAGGTGGCTAGTGGGTGGGGTTGGATACCAACAGCTAGGCTTCTTAAGGATTAACCTGGATGGGGAAGAGTTAACTCAAGAGTCTAGTTGCTGTTCATAACCCAGTCATGGAGAGTTTGAATCTTTTTTTTTTTTTTTTTTTTTTTTTTGAGGGAGGGTCTTACTCTAGTTCAGGCTGACCTGGAATTCACTATGTCGTCTCAGGGTGGCCTCGAACTCATGGCAATCCTCCTACCTCTGCCTCCCAAGTGCTGGGATTAAAGGCGTGGGCCACCACGCCCGGCAGAGAGTTTGAATCTTTATCATGGGAGAGAGCAAACAAGGTTGGAGGAACACTGGAGAAAGAGGCAAAAAGGGCAGCCTCTGCAGAGGGGATCTAAGAATACGGTGCATTGATTTGCTGAGGTGAATTTAACAGACACCACAAATGGAATAGTTCCGGGCATGCCCAACCCTTTGACATGTGTGTCATCTACAAAGTTCACACACAACAATCACACAAAAAAGAAAATTCTCAATGTTTTAAGTAAGCTTCTATTTTGTGTTAGGCTACATCCATAGCTATCCTTGGCTGCCTGTAGCCTGTGGACCACAGGTTAGACACACCTGGTAGAAACATATTGTCTCACTTTTCTGGAGGCTAGAAGTCCAAGAGCAAGTTGTTGACAGGTTGGTTCCTCTCGAGGAAGGGTCTGTTCCAAGTCTCTCTCATTGGCTTATAGATGTATCTTTTCTAACTTTTATCCCTCCAAGTATGTCTCTTGCTGTATTTCTCTTCTTATGAAAATATCAGCAATGTTGGATGCAGGTCTACCCTAATGACCTCATTCTAATTTGATTACCTCCAAAAAACACCTTACCTCTGAATAAGGTCCTTTATGAGGTAATGGGGACTAGGTCTCCAATGTATAGGGGCTTTGGAGGGGGTTACACAATTTAGCCCATAACTGATGGTGAGAAGATAAATGACTGGGATAAATTCTCTAAGGAAAGATGGCAAAGATATTTAAGAAATGGCAATATTGGGCTAGAGAGGTGGTTTAGCAGTTAAAAGCCCTTCCTGTACAAGTATGAGAGTCTGAGGAAGCCTGAGAAATGGCTCGATCTCCAGGACCCATATAAACAGCTGGGTATGGCCACGTACATCTGTATCCCCAGTCAATAGGGAAGCAGAGACCTGACAACCACCGGTGCTTAGAAAAAGTGGCAAGCTCCGTGATCAGTAAGAGACTCCAGCACAAGCCGGGCGTGGGGGCGCACACCTTTAATCCCAGCACTCGGGAGGCAGAGGTAGGAGGATTGCCGTAAATTCGAGGCCACCCTGAGACTCCATAGGTGAATTCCAGGTCAGCCTGGGCTAGAGTGAGACCCTACCTCGAAAAACCAAAAAAGAAAAAGAGACTCCAGCACAAAGAAGAGTAGAAAGAAGAGCAACAAAATGGTACACCTACCATTCTGCTCCAGCCACCACAGGTGAGCTTACCTGCTACAGGTAAGCACAGGGGTCAGCGCATGGGCACCACACACACACACACACACACACACACCACCACACAACAACAACAACCACCATACACGTGCAAAATACAGCAATGTTTAATATTTAACTTGAATGTGTTATTCTACCAATACCCTCTATTACCTCAAAACCCATAAAAATGAATCTTTCACATACGAACAACACCTAGCTTGAACAGAATGTGGTTCTCTCAGCCTTCCCTTCCACTCTGCCCACTCTCAGGCAAGCCTGGAAAGCAAGCATCCTGACGGATACCCAGCAGTGCTGGATGAGGAGGTGTTGGTGGATAAATGCCCTGCCCCCTCACTTCCTGCTGGGGATAACTCTAAGGTGTGCTCCTCAATCTCCACACACACCCCCACCAAGACATCAAACTCCAGTGTGGCCCTCCCCACAGTAGTCACATATACCTTATTCAGTCCCTTTGCCCTCTTGACTTTATTTCCCCATCCCACTACACCTCCCTGTACCTCCTAGGATGGCCTTACATGTAAACCCTAGTTTACTTGAACAGTGGCCAAAAATCTGCAGCTAAAACTAACAATCCAACAGCTTTCCTAACATAGTATAGCTGGGATGAAATCCTAATATTAAGAAATGTGTGTGTCTTTCATAACCTTCTGGCCTCGAAAACCACACTACAACAAAGTCTCTTGTGAGTCTCATGGGTTTTGCATTGTTAGTGACCTTTCTTGTCAGTGTGAGAAAAATACCTGAGAAAACGACTTAAAGGGAGACTTACTTACTTTGCTCACTGTTTCAGAGGGCTTGGTCCATCATGAAGGACATGGTGATGCTAAGCAGTTTGTCATGGCAGCCAGGGTCAGGGAGCAAAGAAAAGAGGATATAGCTGTGATCACAGTATATTGTCTGTATGTACAGAAGTTGTCAATAAAAAGTTAAAATAGGGCTGCAGAGTTGACTTAATGGTTCAGGTACTTGCCTGAAAAGCCAAAGGACCCAGGTTCAATTCCCCAGTACCCACATAAAGCCAGATGAACCACAAGGTGGCATTTGCATCTGTAGTTTGCTTGCAGTGGCTAGAGGCTCAGCATGCCCATTTTCTCTCTTTCTCTCTCTAGCATAAAATCATAAAAAATAAATAAAATGAAATATAAAATTTTTAAGTTAAAATAAAAGAACCCTAGAAGAGGCCAGGGCAAGATATAGCTCCTGAGGATACCCTTCCCAGGGACCTGTTTCTTCCAACTATGTTCCACATCCTATCTTTCACTATCTCCCAATAATGCCACTGTATTATCTATAAAGGGATTAATCCATTCATTAGGCCAGAGTCCTCAGGACGTAATTGCTTCTCAAAAGCCCATGGGCTGGCATAAAGCCCTGAATACATGAAGTTATGAGGGACATTTCATATTCAATCCATAAAAAAATTAAATCTTAAAAATTGGAAAACAACAGAAAATTGTATTTGAAGTTCAATTTCACTTTACTCCACACTAGTGCCTTAAAACAGATGGTATCCATTCAAATGAAAATGAGGTATAAAAGTGATGTTTATTAAGATTAGCATTCAATTTGGCTTTTACTTTACTAAACATACCCCAAGTAAGTCTGAGATTCCTGTAAATAGGTTGTATATATGCCACAATTCATAGTTATTCATGCTCTACCAATTACACTGAAATTATGACTGGAGTTACCATAGAACCTCAATAGTCATTACTCTGTAATTTGCAGTTTTCTGGATTAGGGAACTCTTTGAATCTGAAAGTAACTAGCCAGTTGTTTTCAGAGAACAGTAATGACTGTTATTACCGAGGAGCTGAGGGAAGCTCCTCTATGCCTTGAGGATTACTTGATAATTATACTTGATGGTCTCATTTTTTTTTAAAAAAAAAAGTTGCCAACAGATAAATAGGTAGCAAATAAGTACATAACAGTCCATTAATGAGGGACAATATTGTTAGCTGCGAAAATTAACACAATCTTCCATTGATTTTTATTTCTCTAATGGGAACACCTGCCTATACAAGTACACTTAATTAGATGAGTTGCCTTGGCTCATGAATGCTATTAGAACAAGTGAAACCAAAGCGAGGATTCCTGAGATTTGGTTTAATCCCTGAAAGTACAATGGACTGCAAAGCGACTCTCAGTCAGCTTTCCTCGGCCACCTCAAACCAATGAGCCCTACCCTTCCTTCAGAGCTGCTGGACTATGCCCCAATCCACCTCCACTTCCTGTCAGTAGTAACCTGATCCTACACCAGGATTTATTACTATAGCCCACTTCTGACAAAATCTTTATTCTCTATGGATGAAGCCCATTGAAAGAATTCTGACGTTTAAGTATTTGAAAGGCAGTATTATCTTTACATGTTTCTTTTTCAAGCTGGGCCACAATAGACTTTCTTCAGACATGTTTTGCACAGAAAAACATATTTCCTTGCTCATAAGTAGGCATTCAAAGATTGCAGCAAGAGGGGAGTCCCCAGAAAATAAGAAACACACCTAGAGATCCAGGTTGGGGTCTTTTATGTGAGCCCCCTGGATAGGCAACTGGATTAGTTAGTCTAGTCCTGACACCAGGTATCTGGGATCAGGTTTTCTGGGAAAGGACTCATCCTTTACATTCCTTCCTCTCCCAGGAAAGAAAGAGATAACAGTCATTTATTCACCTCCTCTTGTGAGGGTTTAGGAGATAAAGAAAAAAAAAATCTTCTTCTGATGTTGATGATCTGTAGCAAAGTGGAATGACCTAGATTCTCCCTCTACAGGCTCAAAGACATTCCTTGCTTTTAGTTTGGGGCTCTGCCACCCCTAAACTGGCTCAGTATCTTATGCCATAATATGTGTTACCTTTAGCAGTGACAAAAGCTCGCTAAAATCATCCCAGGGTTAGAGGAAGGCATTTGGGGACGGTTATGTGGCTTCTGATTTTATGATGTTACAGGAGGTGCCTTCTCAGGTTACCTTCTTACAACTCAACTCACTGATCTGACTTCCCCCCAGGGAAAAAAAAAAAAATGGAAATCCCTTTCTAAATGCCCCCATAGTCACAGAATCAGAACATGTTCTTGGATACCCCCATTTTCTGCACAGATATTGCAAAATAGTAGCCCCTGCTCTCTGCTGGTAGGTTGCCTTGAGAGCCAGCTTAATGTGTTTGTTAAGACCTTTTTCCATACTCTATCTCACTGCGGAGATGGGGCTCCTATTTCTAATTTTAATTTATCAATTAATTAATTTATTTATTTATTTGAGATACAGAAATAGTCAGGGAGAGAGAGAGAGTGAGAATGGGCGTGCCAGGGCCTCCAGCCACTGCAAACGAACTCCAGATGCGTGTGCCCCCTTCTGCATCCGGCTTACCTGGGTCCTGGGGAGTCGAACCGGAGTCCTTTGGCCTTGCAGGCAAGTGCCTTAACCTCTAAGGTATCTCGCCAGCCCTCCTATTTCTAATTTTAATGAGACCTACCCTAGCCTGCTCACTGAAAAGCCTTCTTATATTTTTATTCAAATGATTAACTCCAACTGTTTTATGACTAAACCATTTTATTTAACAGTCTCCAAAAGCACCCCATAAAATGCTTCATGAGTCCTTTCTTGGGGCTATTTTAACAAGCAAGACCTACTACACTTTCAAAATTCCCAAGAGCAAGATCTCATTTACTCCAGTGGATGGAAATGCCACCTGTAGAAGACCTGTGTAAGACGACAAAGCGACAAAACCAACAGCAGAAAGGCTGAAGTAGACAATGGGCGCTGCTCCGCCCCCTTGCTCACAACCTTCTCTCGTTGCCCCCTTCCTCACAGCAAGCCTTGGCAGCCATGTTCACACCACACATCCACGTCGCCTTGGCCACAGCTGATTGGGACCCAAGGGGAGCAACGAGCCAAAGTTAGGCCAATCCAATTCCCTGCCCCAGAAACTTGGAAAGGAGACCAAGAACTTGGTCTGTATGCAGGTTGCAAGCTTGGGAGCCGGAGGTCAGGGTGTACGTGTGAGGAGGGGTAGAGACTGTTATGTGGACAAGGGAAGCTGGAAAGCCAACCTAAAGAGAGAGGAGGGCTGGAGAGATGGCTTAGTGGTCAAGGTGTTTGCCTGCAAAGCCAAAGTATCCCGGTTCGATTCCCCAGGACCCACGTAAGCCAGGTGCACAAGGGGGCGCACGCATCTGGAGTCCGTTTGCAGTGGCTGGAGGCCCTTGCGCGTCCATTCTCTCTCTCTCTCCCTCTCTCCCTCTTTTTCACTCAAATTAATAAAATATTTAAAGAGAAAGGATGAAGTGGTGTTTTTGTTTTGTTTTGTTTTGTTTTTTGCATCCAAGTCCCTGGATCCAGCCTTAGCTGAGGTGCAGTTTCATTTGCGCCCACCTGGAGGATCATGTGCCCCTGCAGCCTGATAACAAAGCCCCCTTTGGCCCAAATGGCCCTCACCAGGGCCTACTTTGTGCTCTTTAGTTGTATCCACAAGTTTCTGTGACACTTTTCCCTTCAACTGCCCTTGAACATGGGCTAAGCTTGGTGACTCATGTTCGACCATTAATAAGGAGTGGAATCGACTGAGGTTTCTGAAATCACGTCATAAAAGGGACTGCCGCTCCACCTTGCTGTCCTACAGTTCATTTGTTCTAGAGCAATCTAGCTGCGATGTCTGCAGGACACTTACCGGGCACATAGAGAGGCCCAGGTTAAAGGCAGAGGCCTCCTACTGTCCACCCGCTCCTCTCGCCAGCCATGTGAGGGGCAGTCTCCTAAGAGGACCCCCGTGCCAGCCAAGCCTCAGACGACGCCATGTCTGGCTAACACTCTGACTAAAACTTACTGCCACTCCAAGCCTGACCCATTCAGCTAAGCTGCTCCCTAACTCTCACAGAAACTTTAAGGATAATGTTTCTTTTTCTTAAGCTTTGGAACCATTTGTTACCAAATAGCCCACAAGATTCCACATGGCCTGGGATCCCTTACCAGCATCACATCTGGCCCCTGTTCTTTTTGTTCATGAAGCCCTGTTTTTGTTTTCCTTGTTTTATTTTATTTGTTTTTAAAGAGAATCAAGTGTTGGAGAGATGGCTTAGAGGTTAAGGTGTTTGCCGGCAAAGCCTAAGGACCCAGGTTCGATTCCTCAGTACCCACATAAGCCAGATGCACACGGTAGCACATGTGTCTGGACTTTGTTTGCAAAGGCCGAAAGCCCTGACATCCCCATTCTCTCTCTCTCTCTCTCTCTCTCCCTTTCTCTGCCTCTTTCTCTCTCTCAAATAAATAAAGAGAACTGCTTTAATTAATTTATTTATTTATTTAAGAGAGAGGGAGAGAATAAATGAACACACCAGGACCTCTAGCCACTGAAAACAAACTCCAGACACATGGGCCACTTTTGTGCATCTGGCTTTATGTGAGTACTGGGGGATAAAACTCACTCTCAATCAGATTTCATTTATTTATTTATGAGAAAGAGAAAAATGGACACACCAAGGCCTCTAGCTACTGCAAATGAACTCCAGACACATGCACCACCATGTGCATCTGCCTTATGTGGGTTCTGGGGAATCAAACCTGGGTCTTTAGCCTTTGCAGACAGTGCCTGTAACCACTAAGCTATCTCTCCAGCCCTAGCTTTCTTGCTTATGTATACAAGACCCACCCTAAGCTCCATTACTACGGGGCCATAACCAACGTATCCTTGGAGCACTGAGACTGACTTCTATGTCTTTTCCTTCTTGTTCCCAAAACAGCTTCTGAGAAGTTTGGATCATCTCTTGGCCAAGATATACCAATCAGAGACCCCTGGACAGTGACCTGGGAACAGGGTCCTCAGCAGACTATAGGCAGGAGCTCTGCCAACAGGGTGTGGGGTGTGGCATACGGAAGCACTACTCCACCAGAGAGAGAGAGAGATGTGCCTCTCAGGCTAGATGTGTTTTGTGGATCCCTCCAAAGTCTAAATACCTACTCCACCAAGCATTTGTCTTCAAGAAACCTTTCCAGAAAAATCCTGCAAATGGGCAATGTGTTGCTCAGACACATCCAGCTTCAAGTCTTACAGAATAGGTCATCAGCAATCATCTATCTCAGGAACAGCATGACCAACTCATCTTGTGCCATTTCTGCCTGCCTGTCACTTCATACTGTGAAGAGCGTGCCCTGCTCATTCTGTGATGTTTGGGTGTGAAGATTAGCTGGGTGTGTGCCTGAACATGTCAGTCACTCAGCAGCATTTCCACAGGGGGAAATCTCTTCCTTACTCAGTATGGTGGACTGGAGTGTCCTGATGGTGTTTTGTCCCATCCTCAGTGATGGGCACATGATCTAGGCTGAGCCAATTATGGCTCAGGGAAGGCTAGAAATAGCTATCTTCTCTCTCTCTCTCTCTCTGTCTCTCTCTCTCTCTCTCTTTCTCTCCTTCTCTTTCTCTTCTTTCTCTTCAATGATTGGTATAGAGAGGTCTTGGTGCCCTTCAGCTATAAAGCTGAGGCTGTCAGGGTCCCTCTTCCCCCTGACAGGCAAAAGGCAAGCTGAAGATGAGGGAAACCCTGAAAACAGAGAAGGAGAGTGGAGAGTGAAGGAAAGGAGAAGCTTAATCATATAATAATGGATCAAACCATGTCCAAAGAAACCAATAATCTCCTTTTTCTCTTGAATTGGGGCTTCTATCATATGCAATTAATAGCATTCTAACCTAGTACTATTGTTTTACTTAACTTTTGCATCACCGTAACTAAAGTATTTTTTAAATAGAGATTTTTTAAAATTTTTTATTTTTCTTTATTTATTTGAAAGTGACAGAGAGAGAAAGAGGCAGATACAGAGAGAGAGAGAGAGAATGGGCGCGCCAGGGCCTCCAGCCACTGCAAACGAACTCCAGACGCATGCGCCCCCTTGTGCATCTGGCTAACGTGGGTCCTGGGGAATCGAGCCTTGAACCTGGGGTCCTTAGGCTTCACAGGCAAGCTGCTTAACTGCTAAGCCATCTCTCCAGACCCATAACTAAAGTATTGGACAAACATAATTTGTAGGAGAGAACAAAGGGTCTCAGTTCATCATGGCAGGGAGGGCACAGTGAAGTTCCTGGCAGCAGGCACATATGGCAGAAGCTCCTCCCATCACCACAGACAAGGCATCAGAGAACAAACACAGGTTGGAACCAGGGGGAGTATAACTTTCAAGGGGCCGGCCCTCGGTGACCTGCTCCCACCAGCCTAACCTCACCTCTGATAGCTTCCACAGCCCTTCAAACTAACACCACAAACTGGGGACCAAGCACTCAAATCATTTCATACTCTAACCATAACACTGATAATTGCAATTATTTTACAGACCAGAAGCATAACAGATTAGTGGACTTGCCTATGATCACTGATCTACTTAGTTATTTAGCCAATTGGAAAGCAAGTTCTCAAAGAATGTGATAGGGATCATCTATCCTCGGTGGGTCAGAGAAAAAGGCCCTGCTTAAGTCCAGCTGGGGTTCTCATTAACTCTCTCGTCCAGTTCTGGGTTATCTAAAAATTTGATAAGCCTCTCATAAATCTCCAAGCCACTATTAATATTCTTAGATAGATAAACTATATCTAGACTCCCAGCTAGAACCCTCCCCTCAGAATGAGAGCTGCTATGGTTTGAGTATGATTCTTCTCTACAGAGAGTCAAGTTGAAGCTTGGTTCCAATGGGGCAATGACGTGCGGGGCCTAGCAGAGATGTTTGAATCATGACAGCAGAGCCCTTCTGAATGGATCGATGCCTTTCTTCTGTGAGTTCTTGCCCTCATAAGACTGAATGGGTTAGCGTGAGAGCAGGATCTGGTATGTCCAGGTGGCCCATCATTCATGTCTGTCCCACACATACCCTCTCGTCCTTCCTACTCTCTGCTAGGAATTGAAGCAACATGAGTCTCTCACCTGATACTGCTGCCTAGCCTTCACATTCTCTACCTCCAGAAACATGAACCAAAATAAAGCTCCTTTCTCTATAAATTACCCAGCTTCAGGTCTTCCAATACAACAGAAAACAAACAAATATGTCCACTGACCAATCTTCTTTAGCCATATCTGTTCAACTGCTTCCTAGCCCTACCTCACTGTACTATTACGCAGTCTACCCTTGTGCTACTCAAAGAAAGACCTACAGGCTCCAGTACCAGCAGAATCTAGGAGCTGTTAAACTACTCTCCAGCCCACACAGGGCCTATGGAATAAGACGACATTTTAATGAGATCGCCAAAGGAGTGACTGCACAGTAAACACTGAGAAGCATTAGTGTTCACTTCTCCTCTCTCTCTCTCTCTCTCTCTCTCTCTGTTCTCCCTTTACATACATACATATACATATTGTGGTGGCTTTGATTCAGGTATTCCCCCATAAACTTAGGTGTTCTGAATGCCATGTCCCCAGCTGATGGCAATTTGGGAATTAAACCCTCCTGGAGGCAGTGTATTGTTGGGGGTAGGCTTATGGGTGTTATAGCCAGCTTCCTCTTGCCAGTGTTTGGCACACTCTCCTGTTGCCGTTGTCCACGAGTTGATTTCCACCCTCTCCTCATGCCATCCATTTTCCACTGCCATCATGGGGCTTCCTCTTGAGTCTGTAAGCCAAAATAAGCTCTTTTTTCCCACAAGCTGCTCTTGGTTGGGTGTTTTCTACCAGCAATGAGAACCTGACTACAATAGTAAAGTTGGTACTGAGAAGTGGTGTGATTGCTGCTAGAAACCTGACTATGTGGCTTTTGGCCTTTTGGAACTGCTTTGCAGGAGGAATGTGGACAAATTTGAAATTGTAGCCTAAGACATGCCTTATAGTGCTACAAGTACAACTTGATGGATATTCTGGTCAGAATTGAAAGATCTGAATGCAATAACTATGGACTGTGAGGTTTGGCTAATGTGAGTAAGAAAGAGCTTAGCCTGGACTGGGCTAGAAGCAGTTTGTTTGAGAGGCTTGATGTTATGCCTGTGTCCTGAGAACTTGTGCAGGGTTAAATTGCATAGAAATGGACTGGTGTGAGCAGAGGGACATAGCACAGAAAAAAAATGAATTCTTTGGGTTGAAACTGTTGCCCATTCAGCTACAATTGAGAGATTACAACCATTGAGACTGAGCCAGCTGACCTGCACTGGGGCAACAGGAAGAATGCAAAGTCTCTTGAAGGGGCCTAAATGCTAAAGGAGTGTCCTGTTCTTCAAAGTCTGCTTTATTTTTCCCTGGGTTAACAAGTTGGTAGCCCACCTGGTATTATGGAGTATGACAAATGCAGGAAAGAGAAGTCATTGAATTTGCACCATGGTTTTGTATTTTGGAAATGGCCAAATGGGAGTGTGAAGCAGGCTTGTTGGATTATCTGCATGGAAGCCCAATGAAGCCATGAGGATGAACCATGGGTTGTAGTGGAGACCAACTGAAGAAGCCTGGACTATGGGATGGCTGCCAAGGAGAGCTTCTGGAACCAGATGAAGTTTTCTGGGACTGTGAGTAGCCTAGCTAGAGGGGTGGAATTGGAACTCCAGAGACTTGTCACTGGTTAGAGTTGACTTGGAGACTCATCACTGGTTAGAGTTTGTAGGACTTGGAGCTACAGAGTTTAATGTTTGCCCTGTTTGTTTTAAATCTTGAATTGGTTGAATATTATTTGCTATGCACGATGTCATCTTTTGCAGTGTGAATGTTTATACTGTGCCATTATGGTTTGTTTTGTTTTTGGTATTATGGCTCAGTTAAAAGACCTTGGACTATAGGGATGTTTGAAGATCATTGGGATTGATAAAAACTATGGGGACTTTTAAAGTTGGATGGATGCATTGCATTTTACAGTATGTATAGTTATCAGTTCATGGGGGCCAGGGGTGGAATGTGGTGGTTTGATTCAGGTGTCCCCCATAAACAGGTGTTCTAAATGCCATGCCTCCAGCTGATGGAGATTTGGGAATTAAACCCTCCTGGAGGCAGTGTATTGTTGGGAGTGGGCTTATTGGTGTTATAGCCAGCTTCCTCTTGTCAGTGTTTGGCACACTCTCCTGTTGCTATTGTCCATCTGATGTTGGCCAGGAGGTGATATTCATCCTCTGTTCATGCCATCGTTTTTCCCTGCCATCGTAGAGCTTCCCCTCGAGTCTGTAAGCCAAAATAAGCCCCTTTGTTCCCACAAGCTACTCTTAGTCAGATGTTATCTGCCAGCAATGAGAACATGACTGCAACACACATATAGTGTATGTAATTTTTCATATGCTTTCTAAAATGTAATGATCTAATATATACATGTTCCTTATCTAAAGGCAGACAATCCTTCTGACAGGGATTATAGTTAATATGATATGATTTTTTTTTCTGCTGAGCCTTTGGAAGAGTACACTGATCCCCACTAGATAATCCTAGGTGTTCAGTGATTTCCTTTGCAAGCAGTTTCAATACTGTGGACTTCATCCAGATTAGATTATTGAAGCATCTGGGCCAGTGGATTTTAACCCTGGCTATACTTTAGAATCACCTGAGGCTTGCTTTCACACCGCTGAGCCTGGACCTTTCCATAACCACTTGAATCAGCATTCCTGAGCTGGAGCTCCACAGGGTAGTCCTGTTTGTTTGTTTTTTAATATTTTTATTTATTTGTAAGCAGAGAGAGAGAAGAAGAAGAAAGACAGAATAGGCACACCACGGCCTTTGGCTTTAGTTTGCGTCTAAGGGATTTTTGGTTAAAATCTTAGAGCTAAAGGGTCACTTCAAAGATAGAGAAATTTAAGCAGGGTGCTTTAATCCCAGCACTTGGAAGGCAGAGGCAAGAGGATTGCTATGAGTTCGAGGCCAGCCTGAAACTACATAGGTAAATTTCGGGTTAGCCTGGAATAGAGTGATACTCTATCTTGAAAAATACCAAAAAAAATAAAAAATAAAAAAAGATAGAGGAATTTAAATTGTCAGTGCACACAGCCAAGGTCAGGCGGCTCTACTGGCCTGATGTTGAAGCAGGCACTCAATCCCCGTCTAAACATCACAGCTACAGAATCTAATCCCAAGAGTCTCAGATATTTTCTTTTTTTTTTTTTAATTTTTTTTTTGTTTATTTATTTGAGAGCGACAGACAGAGCGAGAAAGAGGCAGACAGAGAGACACACAGAGAATGGGCGCGCCAGGGCCTCCAGCCACTGCAAACGAACTCCAGATGCGTGCGCCCCCTTGTGCATCTGGCTAACGTGGGTCCTGGGGAGTTGAGCCTTGAACCGGGGTCCTTAGGCTTCACAGGCAAGCGCTTAACCGCTAAGCCATCTCTCCAGCCCGAGTCTCAGATATTTTCATGGGATATTTTGTGCCACATAGACCATTCCAAGTGCCCAATATGTTCTCTCTCTTTCCCTTTCTCTCTCTCTCTCTCGCTCTCTTTCGTTTTTGTTGTTGTTGTTGTTTTGTTTTGTTTTGTTTTTCAAGTCAAGGTCTACTCTAGCCCAGGCTGACCTGGAATTCACTATGTAGTCTCAGGGTGGCCTCAAACTCACAGCAATCCTATTATCTCTGCCTCCCGTGTGCTGGGATTAAAGGCATGCGCCACCACGCCCGGCTTACATGTCCTCATTTTCACTAAACAAAAATTTAAAATATTGGAAGTTTTTGCAATCCATCTACCCAAAGGAAAAAATCTAAACAGATTTGCCATGCCTACCTGTAACTACAGTATCATTTCTAAAAAAAAAGAAAGAAAGCTTAAGCCTTGTGAAGACACCACATGCTTCACTTGCAGGACATTGCGAAGTCATGGTAGCGCTGAGCTGGAAGCTTCCTCCCGCTGGCTAGGTGTCATAGTGGTGGAAATTGGCATGCAGCCTGCTTGGGAAGAAAAGTCATCAACAGCCTTAACCAGCAGTGGGGCCTGAGGATTACATACGTGGCCAGCCAAGCAAGATGTGCCCACTGGTACAACAGTGGCATGACTGTTGTGGGTGACCAGATACTCTCTGGTTGGATTTGAGGGCCACTCCATGGGAAGGAAGTCATGCCTGGTACTGAAAACCTAGTCAAAAATCTGTGGCTGGGGTGATCCTAGGAGGGAATCTACTACTGTGATTTGGCTAAATTGATATTTTGTGCCCATTGAGTTGGCCTCTAAATATTTATGTTTATGTCTGTAGATTATCACTGCTCTCCTTTGGTCCTTGTGAAATTAGCAGTGCTCATCTGCTTTACAACACCTACAGGAACAGAGTCAGACCATGTCAGACACCACTGTGCCATTCAGTGCACAGTTCTGGGAGTGGATCTCAGGAGCTTCATGGTGGAAAGAGATTATACCTGTTATAATCTTTATAGTTATTCTAATGATCTTTGTACCCCATGTATTCAGTTGCTGTTTTATCTTTATCTCCTCTTACGTACGTCAGATGGGACAATCTAACTCCATCTACCTGGGTTCCCTCGATTGCTCTCCAAGGTCTAAGTCTACAAGAATGGGAACACTAAAGGACTCCAGTTTGCTGTGTGCCCACTCCTCCTTAACTCCTTGATTGTATTCTTTCTCCCTAACATTTTTCCAGGCTGTCTTTCTACACTCTACCAATACAGTTTTAATCTAATAGAGCCCCTCTAAACCTTTTTAAAAAGTGTTTTAGAAAAGACTGCTAAGTGGTCTCTACTGTTAAGGATTATAAAATATAAAATGGGTTTGGGTTCTATGTCAAGAATTTCAATTAGATATAGGGAAGTGTTTTTTTTTTTTTTTTGTAGTGTTAAATGGGGGGAAAGTTCCTCTTCATCTCTGAGCCTTTATCAATAAAGTCAGTATTTATAGAGAATATATGGGGAGGAGAAAGAGCACTACTTAACGTTTTTAGGGACTACTCATTTTACACTGGCAATTCTAAGCAGTGTGTGGTACATTAGGATGGGTTAAAGGCCTTATACTAAGAAACTGATGGAAATCCTGGTTAGAATAACTTCAAGACTATAGTAAGCTGTTCTATCAAGAATGGGAAGTGGGGGGCAGGGCTGGGGAAATGGCTCTTTTTTTAATATTTTTTGGTTCATTTTTATTTATTTATTTGAGAGTGACAGAGAGAGAGAGAGAAAGAGGCAGATAGAGAGAGAGAATGGCACGCCAGGGCTTCCAGCCACTGCAAACGAACTCCAGACACATGCGCCCCCCTGTGCATCTGGCTAACGTGGGTCCTGGGGAATCAAGCCTCTAACCAGAGTCCTTAGGCTTCACAGGCAAGCGCTTAACCGCTAACCCATCTATCCAGCCCTCGATCTCTCTTTAATAAGTAAAAAAATATATATTTTTAAAAAAGAATGGGAAGTGAGGGAAATGTCTACCTTTTATATGTTAGAATGCAAGTGAAACACATTCTGGATGAGAGCAGGAAGATGGGATACCCCGAGGCTAGCGAGTCTCATGTCAGCTTGTTTTAGAGTCGTTGCTGATCCTCCTTCATGCTGCCTGGAATGGCCTGAGATGACTGGAGCTCTCCCAGCTACCTTGGATAGTAGGATGGCCTTAAGAATAGAAGTACTGTGCTGAAAATAGCAAATAAAAATTTTATCAGGCTACATTTCTGATGACACAGGAAAGATGCTACCCACCCCCTAGCACCTAGAGGGTTCCAAACAGACAAGGAACTGGTCTCAACCGTAACCAGATATTACATGTCCTTCTCATATGCAGCCCAACCTAATCCAAACTAGTGCAATTAGTACTTGCCATCTGGGTAAGTCTCTAGACTTCCAACAACTTGGTCTTGCTAGCCTAAACATCCCCGGAAAGCAAGAAGAAAAGATCAAGAAACAAAGACAAGCCCAGCTCAATAACAGAGAGTGTTACTATTAAATTGAAAATATTTCTCTAGGGCTGGAGATAAGTTCAGTAAGAGAGCATTTGCCTAGCATGTGCAAGGGCCTGGATTCAATTCCTAGCACTGCAAATGAAGAGAAATATTCCTCTAAACAACCCAGAGATGGTGTGGTGGTTTGAATGTAAATGCCCTCCATAGCCTCAGGTATTTTTGATTAAGATTAAGCTTCCTGGGCTGGAGAGATGGCTTAGCAGTTAACCCTTGCCTGCAAAGCCTAACGACCCATGTTCAACTCTCCAGATCTCATGTAAGCCAGACACACAAAGATGAGGCACGCACAAGGTCGCACATACCCACTAGGTGGCACAAGCATCTGGAGTTTGATTTCAGTGGCTGAGGCCTTGGAGAGCCAATTCCCTCTCTCTGTCTCTCTCTCTCTAAAATAAAATAGCCAGGCATGGTGGCGCACGCCTTTAATCCCAGCACTCGTGAGGCAGAGGTAGGAGGATCACCATGAGTTCAAGGCCACCTGAGAATACAGCGTGAACTCCAGGTCAGTCTGGGCTACAGTGAGACCCTACCTCAAAAATATAAAATAAAATAAAAGGATCAAGCTTCCTACTTAGTCTCCAAAAAGTAGTGCCCTGCTGGACGTGTGTCACTGGGGGCAGATCTAAATCCAGCCCTGTGTGTTCAGAGCCAGCGCTCACATGCTGTGTCCTCTCTCTCTCTCCTGTGATGATGTACGTCATCACATCACATCTACAATGAAGTGAGTCAGCTTATTCCACCATAATGAAGTTTCCCCTGGAAACTGTAAGCCTGAAATAAATCCTCTCCTCCCATAAGCTGCTACTCGTGTCCCAGCAACTAGAAGATGACTGCAACAAACGACAAAGTGGCCCTTTGCCAGACCAAAAGAAAATAAGTTTAGATCTTTCTAGATTGGGATCCCAGTCCCAGGCAGGGGCACAGAGAGGTCAGAAGTGAGAATAATGGCGGGAGATGGTAGGGAAGACGGGGAGACTGTCTAAGGACTCCCTGACTTCCCTACACAAGGCTAATTGTCTCCCAAAAAGATGCAAGAACAGAACTCAAGGCAGGGTGCCACCCAGACCCCAAAGGTAAACCAAGGAGGCCTCTCCGAAGTCACCCTCAGAACGACATACCAAGGGCAGCACACTAGAATACGAGTCTCTAGTTACTCGTCGCTTTTTATTGATCTCAGATGATCTATTAACTCACCCCAGCCTGCACTGGATGAAAGCTGGTCTGATGAGTGTCCGCAGGCTGTGGGGCTGGTTTAGTTACACTTGGCCTCTAGTTGACCACTTTGGAGCCTTCCTCGTGAAGGATGCCAATGATGCCCTGCAGTGGAGAGTGCTTTATAGCATAGCATTTTCTGGAGAGCATCTCACCTGCCAAATGGGAAACTACTGCTTGCCTGGCAGCATGCTGGGGCATTTTTCATGCTCAGAGAGTTTTCTGTCTGCTGTCAAGCAGGCAGTGATCTGGGTCATTTTCAAGCTCTTCTGAGGGCCAGCAAATGACTGAGCCACACACCAGACTGCACAAGCCCCACAGGGCTCCAGGCAACACCTCTGTGCTTGGCCCCTGAGGCGGTTGAGAAAGAGCAATGCACTTCTGGAATGAGGTCACATGCCGATTCTGACATGGCCTAGAGGGGTACCTTTGGACAAGTCAGTTAACTTCCCATGGCTTCAATGTCCTTATTTGTAAAAAAAGGGGCTCAGGTATTCCTTAAGATTGATTTCAACTTGAAAACACTGAAATCTCCAGGGATTTCTTACTTGAAATAGAAATTATATGTTCTCATTTTATGTGAGCAATTTTTCAAGCTTTTTTGAGGCAAAATTAATAAAATTATAGGAATTAAAGATATTCAGGTGGTGTTTGATATGCATATTTATCATGACATGAGTCCACATTAAGTGAGTTAAATCCATTGCCTCGCAGTCATATGTATGTATTGGGGGGACATTTAATCTCGACTCTCATCACTTTCAAATGTTTCATATTGCATTATTATTTATAGAAATTATTTTACTACTCAAAATAATATATTGCTCAAAAGTACAATTATGCATTAGTAGATTAAAATTTAAGGTCTGGAGAGATGGCTTAGCGGTTAAGCTCCTGCCTGTGAAGCCTAAGGACTCTGGTTCGAGGCTTGATTCCACAGGACCCACGTTAGCCAGATGCACAAGGGGGCACACGCGTCTGGAGTTCGTTTGCAGTGGCTGGAAGCCCTGGCACGCCCATTCTCTCTCTGTCTCTCTCTCTCTGCCTTCTTCTCTCTGTCTGTCACTCTCAAATAAATAAATAAAAATAAACAAACAAAAAAATTAAAAATTTAAATCTTCCAGGTATAGTAGCACATGCCTTTAATCCCAGCACTCGGGAGGCAGAGGTCAAAAATGAGATGGAGGCTTGCCTGAAACTACATAGTGAATTCCAAGTCAGTTTAGGCTAGAGTGAGACCCTACCTTGAAAAATAATTTAAATCTTCTATAATCTCACCACTATAATATTTTATATAGCCTCCTTTTTATAAAATAATTATAATATGATTACTTAAGCTCACACTTATTAGAAATCATTTTATAAAGACAAATCATATCCTGTTAACTATTCCATAGTACTTTTTCATTAAGTACAATAGTAAAAAAAAAGAGAAAAAACCCATAGCATTCAAAATACTTTGTTAAATACATACATACATACATACTTATATGTTATCATGTTTAAATATAATATTCTAAGAGTATTCCAAGATTTACTTTTCCAAACTCTTGGATTTTCCTGTTATAAATATTTCTCTATTTTTTAATATTTTAATATTTTATTATTTATTTATTTATTTGAGAGAGAGAGAGAGAAGCAGAGAGACAGAGAGAGAGAGAGAGAGAGAATGGGTGCACCAGGGCTTCCAGCCACTTCAAATGAACTCCAGATGTATGTGCCACCTTGTGTATCTGGCTTACTACGTGGGTCCTGGGGAATCCTTTGGCTTTGCAGGCAAGAGCCTTAACAGCTAAGCCATCTCTCCAGCCCCAAATATTTCTCTATTAGTCACCCACATGCATCTCATATAAACTGATTCCTTTGTGGAAAATTCCAAGATGTAAAAAATTCTTGAATTAACAGTATCCTCCATTTAGAAATTTCATACATCTTCCAAAGTGTCCTAGAGTGAGTTATATGGATTTACATTGCATTAAAGCAGTGTGTAAGAATGTCTTTCCCCCCGGTGTAAGATCCACAGGATGGGAGAGCTGTGAGGCACAGTCCTCCTCATAGGAACAAACTGGTGAACTCATGACCCCGCAGTAATTAGAGATACCCCCCCGCACACACACACCGAGGACGTCCCTCAGGGGAGTGTCGCAGGGACAAAAAAGGACAGCGTGCTGGAAAAACACTCAATTTCCAGTATGATCATATATTAAAATGCCTCTTCCCCACTCCATCCTTCATTCCTTCTTTATTTTTTTTCTTTCTAATAGGAATAGCCTATTACTTTTTTCTCTTTTTTAGAATACTTTTTATTTATTATTTATTTATTTCAAAGAGAGAGAGAGAGAGAGGCAGATAGAGAGAGTGAGTGAATGGGCATGACAGGGCCTCTAGCCACTGCAAACAAACTCCAGATGAATGTGCCACCTTGTGCATCTGGCTTACGTGGGTACTAGGGAAACAAACCTGGGTCATTAGGTTTCACAGGCAAGCATCTGAACAGCGAAGCCATCTCTCCAGTCCCTCTATTACCTTTACCTTTTTTCTTTGAGACAGTGTCTTGCTATGTAGCCCAGGCTGGCCTCAAATTCTCCTTCCTCAGGTTCTCGATGCTGAGATTATAGGTGTGAGTCACCATGCCCAGATAAGCCTATTACTTCTAACTTTTCATTCTTCAGCAATTACAGGTACTAGCCGGGCATGGTGGCACACGCCTTTAATCTCAGCACTCGGGAGGCAGAGGTAGGAGGATCGCCGTGAGTTCGAGGCCACCCTGAGACTCTTTAGTGAATTCCAGGTCAGCCTGGGCTACAGTGAGACCCTACCTCGAAAAACCAAAATAATAATAATAATAATAATAATAATAATAATTACAGGTACTTGCTCTTTTATCTATTTTCTTGAGGATTTGTGTATTTTGCCTAGAAAACTATTCATGTCCTATGAACATTTTTTGGGGGGGGTTGGCTTTATCTGTAGGCTCTTCTGTGTAAGAACAGCTGCTGCCCTAACTGTGACCGATGGAAGAGATGTGACAGGGAAAGGGATGATGAGTGGAGCCCCAAGCAGCAGACTAGGTCATGTGGACTTCAGCGTCCCATCCCAAACTCCCGACTCCAGAGGACAGTGAGGAGAGGGGCATAGAACCCATGCCGCCTGGGGTGCGTGGGAGCTGTAGCAGCCCATTAGGAGACTCCCTGAACTTTGGCTGTTACAGCCGTCAGGCACAGGAGATCCCAAACAGCCAGGCGTGGTGGCGCATGCCTTTAATCCCAGCGCTCGGGAGGCAGCGGTAGGAGGATCACTGTGAGTTCGAGGCCAGCCTGAGACTACATAGTGAATTCCAGGTCAGCCTGGGCTAGAGTGAGACCCTACCTCAAAAAGAAAAAAGAAAGAAAGGAAGGAAGGAGGAAGGAAAGAAGGAAGAAAGGAAGGAAGGAAAAGTATTTATTGAGCATTTACTACAAGTCAGTGGCTACACTTACCAAATTAAATGAGTACACGCTAGGACACTGTTCCTTATATAACATTCTGGGCTTTGCTCTTGCGTAAGGATTCTGTCGTCAGTGTGCAGCATGCGGTAGACTGGGTAATTCAGCTGGAATACTTAGGAAACATAAGGCACCCAGGGGAATCAGAGCTGGATGGATGGGATGTAAGACTTCCGCAAATGATATGTCATTTCTGTCGAGCCGTGAGATGACGCAAGACCTGGAGATGACATCTGTAATTGGAACAATACCCTTAGGGGTTTCTTTGAAGCTGAGGGAATTGGTAGAATCCTATTTTCAGCCAACTCACTGTGTGGTTTTCCCAAAAGGCAAATTCATCAAGACTTTATTCTGAGTAGTGATGATAATAGAATTAGCTGGGGTAGTGAGCGTCAGACAGTTTTTACAGTGATATATGTTATAACAGCTTAATGCAAAAATCTCCAGACTATTGATTTGTGAGGAATGGAAACTTCTGAATATGAGCCCGTGGCAGCTGTTCAGTAATTCACTTCTAATTCGGCTGACTCAGAGAAGGTTCCAGAATCAGTGCAGTCCAGCCCCGCCCTCTCTCTAGCCTGCCCCCAAAGCAACACTGCAGAGTGCAATCAAAAATCAATAGTTCAGTTCAGTCACATGCATCCCCTCAAAGCGTGAGATCAGACAGTAAACAAGGTCCTTTTCTTGACTATTTCCTCACTTTGCGGCTGACTGTGTTTTGCAGTTTTCACGTTTCATGCCGCTCTCCCAGGCGGTTTCTCCTCTCTGCGAGGTTCACTCCAGTGGACCAGAGGCTCGGTACCACAGCCTGCAGCTTCTAGACACAGTGTGCGAGCAGGGCCATATTTCACAGTGTCTTGAGCAAGCTCCAAATAAATAACAGCCGCCCAGGAACACAGACCTTTGTTTCAGCAGTTCAGGAGAATTCATTCTCAGCAGAGAAAAGTCATTTGCCGGTGGCAGTGATTCAAGCCGCTAACTTCCCAGAGAACCCTGCTAGAGACAAATCCTTTCTCAGTTATGGAGGTCAGAGGGGAAGCCACTGTGCTCTTCTATGGATTCCCTTGGCTTTCTGCTCTCTTCTTTACAGCTGATTAACACTCAGTGGCCATTTCTTTAAGAAAGAAAAATTGAATTCCTAGCTTTAATTAACTCCCCTATCACAGTGTTTACCGCAATAGCCCGCCAGATTCCAAACAATGAGTTGAGACCACAGAAGGCTTGATTTCCATTCCAGGTAATTCACTGATGCAGATCAGTAGATTCCAAATAGGATCTCAGGCCTGGCTGGTCAAAATAAGGCCTGGACTCAACCTTTGGCTAGCCTGGTGAGGACTCGCACATGCCAAGTTAGTGTCCTATCATAGCTGATTGGAAGAGAGCTAGACATGTTCTGCTTTGGACTGACACTGCACCATCACTTGATAGCCACGTCCTAAAATTAGTGTGTCCCTCTCTCGATCCCAGATATGCGGACAGCATGGGTTTTGTTATCATTAGTGTGAACAAACTGGGAGGTATTGCTTTCTGCCTCATTATTTTTTTTTAAACTATTTTATTTATTCATTTACTTGAGAGAGATAGAGAGAGGCAGATAGAAAGAGAGAGAATGGGCACGCCAGGGCCTCCAGCCACTGCGGCTGAGCTCCAGACACATGTGCCCCCTTGTGCATCTGGATTACTTGGGTAGTGGGGAATCGAACCTGGGTCCTTCGACTTCACAGGCAAACACCTTAACTGCTAAGCCATCTCTCCAGCCCCTGCTTCTTTCTTTGAACAATCAGTAAACAAGTGTTTCTGGAGAGTTCATAGAGCAATTTATTCTATACATCTACTAAGTGTCTGTTGCTTTAGACCCTCGCAGGCACTGTCAGGCTTCCGTTCTAGCTCCTTAGCACTGTGGGGTGGGAACGGTGTGGTGTGATAGCTGAGAGCACGGTTCCCGTACCCCCACCCAGCTCTGACATTAAGCAGCTGCGTGATCCTGGGCAGTTTAATTCACTGCTCTGTGCCTCAGTTGCTTCGTATGTGAAATGAGAATCCACCTGCAGCATCCACCTTGGTGTCACATCATAGATTAGTTTACATGTAAGGCGGTGATGCCAATGGTTGGGCACCTGGTGACCCTCATACCACTTCTTCAGAGGGAGCATTCCCTACAGGATGTCACCGTGGAAAGGCCACTGTTTCACTGAAGGTGAAGGCCGGAAATGATCTACAACTAATTGTCACGCCAATGTTCATTCTCCTGCTCCCTGTTTTGTAGGTGACGGAGCCACAAAGGTGAGGCCTCCGCCGAGCCGACTCTGGAGTCGCTTCGCAGTTCAACACATTCATCAGTGTCATGTGAGCCGGGTGTGGTGGCGCACGCCTTTAATCCCAGCACTCGGGAGGAGGCAGAGGTAGGAGCTTATCACCGTGAGTTCAAGGACACCCTAAGACTACATAGTAAATTCCAGGTCAGCCTGGGCAAGAACAAGACCCTACCTCAAAAAAAAAAAAAAAGAGAGAGAGAGAGAGACGGGGGGGGGGGGGGGTTGGAGAGATAGCTTAGTGGTTAAGGTACTTGCCTGCAAAGCCAGAGGACCCAGATTCAACTCCCCAGGACCCACATAAAGACAGATGCACAAAGTGGCGCGTGCATCTGGAGTTTGTTTGCAGTGGCTGGAGGCCCTGACACACCCATTCTCTCTCATTCTGCCTCTTTCTATCTCTCTTTCTCTTTACTAAATAAATAAATAAATAAGCAACAACAAAAGAACAGTCATGTGAGAAGTTGCTGCACAAGGAGGTCACCCACTGCGCTAGTCTGGCTGTGGCTGAGTCGGGGCCCTGGGCAGCACAGGATAACGTGGAGTGGGCCATGCTCTGATATGTAGCACACTACTGCCTCGGAGGTGTCCTGAGGCACCCATCTCACGACGGTCTGCTGTCTGTGCTTCAGGACACAGAAGAGGAGGCAATGCCTGGACCCTTTTACGAAGAACCTAAAGAAGGTGCTGTTGCCACGGAGCTCACTGAGGTAAGGCACAACGTGCTTTTCCACTTGCTCCTTTGAAATTGGATGCAGCAAGGAAGTGTTGCTCTTGCCTACATGTGAGCAAATGTGGGCCCAGCCACTCATCCGTCCCTGGTGTTGAGTGATATGCTTCATGTGGGACACAGGACTTGAGATTTATTGCTGTTAAGATGTCTTCAAAAAGATTACACTGTGATTCAGGTTGAAAGGGAAAGGTACAGCTATACAGACAAGCAGGGAAACAGAGAGGAGTAAAGTGTGATAGAACGATACTAGTCAGTCCGATGGAGTGCTTTTATTAAACATAAAATGAATTCTAGACGCTAAGACAGCATCCAGCCTTAACTCAGCAGGCAGCATTTTCTTGTTGCCTGACGGTGAGTAATGATCCATTTTATAATGAAAACCTCACCAGCCAGAGATGGTGGCTCACACCTGGAATCCTAGCACGTTTGAGGACAACTTGGGCTACAGAGTAACAGCCTCTCTCAAAAAGCCAAACTGATGATAATGCTAATAATCATGTAAGCACAATAAAAAAAAAAACCACCTTACTTTGACAAAATACAGATTATTCTGAAATGGTAGTATAATTCTATCCTGAAATAGTTCTCTTGAAATTTTCCTCAATTGAACTCCAAATGTTCAGTTAATGCAGAGCCAAGTTCCACGTGTACTAAGATTTAATTAATTAAAACTTGTCTCATTTTAAGCCTATATACATTTATTTTGCAAAAAAAGTACATTAATATAAATGTAAAATGGAGGTTTTTATGTGCTAATGAAATTATTTGAAGATGAATGAAAAGAAATCCATTGCCATTAAGATGGTGGCACATGCTTTTAATCCCAGCACACAGGAGGCAGAGGTAGGAGGATTGCCGTGAGTTCGAGGCCAGCCTGAGACTATATAGTGAGTTCCAGGTCAGCCTGAGCTAGAGTGAGACCCTACCTCCAAAAACAAACAACAAAAAAAAAGATGGCGGAGGAAAGTCTGTTCCCCACGTGAAGCATCTCACAGTGAATGCTGCAAGTTAGAGGGACCTCTGCTCCTCAGAGCCATCACCTCCTCCCAGCCAAGGCAGATCCCAGTCCTGAAGTTCCACACTCCACATTTGCTCTCGAGAAAACCCCACTGAAACAGTTTGTGCAAGCTGTGTTCACAGAGAGCCGCTCGCTGCCCACTTAGGGTTTAACTTCTCCATACCCCAGCTCTTGGGTTATTTTGTACCAAGGGGTACAAAGCTTGGTGTGCTACTTTGGCTGTGACAACTTGACTCTCTAAGGTTCACAAACTTCATGGGAGACTTTGGTGTGAATTCTTACCAACATTTGAAACAATAATTTTGAAAGTTTGGGGTACGGATCTCACATTGTCGCCTGGGGAAATCATTTTTTTCTGAGGGGGGGGGAATCATTTTTAAGATGGGTATTTGCAACTTGGAAACCCAGCCACGTTCTTCTTTGACTCAGCCGAGCATCACGTTCACATCTAAGCAGGATTCTTGTGTCAATTTGATGAGGAAAGCCTGTTTATTACCAAATGACACTTCCTCGCTTTGCGCTCCTCACTAATTATTTGCTGCTAAGGTTTCCGGGTCCTATCACAACGAGTAGTTCATTAACTTTAATTATTTTTCAAATTCATTGACTCCATTGTAAAGTGAAGCTGGCAGGTGCCAGAAAGTTATTATTGCAGAAATTAATTAACATGTGAGTGGAACTACTTAGTAGCTGATAGTTAATCTTTCTCCTCCCCATTGAACCAGGTCAAAGTGGGCCTCAGACCCCACAAACTGAAAGCAGAGAAAGGTAAGAGTTGAGTGTCTGAGCCACAAGAATGGTTTAGGCTCCATTTTTCCAACCATGTCACTAGGAGGTCTACATTTAGAAAACCCATCAGTTGGTTCCCCAATCACCTCCAGCTGGTGTCTGCCTTTACTTGGTTCCAGATAGAAGCTGACACTTAACAAAGATGGACTAGAATCCCTCTGTGTGCAGCTTGTTAATTTAAGCTTTCAATGGCCCATGGAAGTCCCTGGTTCTGTGAAGATGTAGCACTTGGCTGGTATTCTTTAATCAACAAAGTGGTTAGAATCTAGTGCTGTAGATCCTGCTATCAAGTCCATGTGTGTTCCTATTCCTTTTCTCTCTTTGAAAGTAATTTTCTCATGTGGAAAAATAGTGCTCCCAAACACAACTAGAGGCAGTATCCCTTCATAGAATCTCTCTCTCTCTCTCCCTCTCTCTCATAACTATAAGTATTAGATGCCATAAAATAGATGCAATTTCAAATTTTTTCACAAGCATTCTGTCCAGGGAAATCAAAACAACTGCAGACAAAAATTTATCAACAAGAATATTCACTGTAGCATTAATTGTAGTAATGGAGCAGTAGAAAAAAAATCCCAAGTAGACAATGTATTAGTAAACTCTGGTATATCCACTTTCATATTAACACAGCCATAAGAAATGGTGTCATAGGGTGTGTGAAAGAGGAAATGTTTAGCACATGTTGTGAACAAACCGTGACATAAAACTATAAATGGTGTTATTCTAATTTTAATATTTAGATTCATTTATAAGTTATGAATAGTAGAATTGAGCAAATTGTAATTTTCATCACCATATACATCTATGTGTTTTAAACTTTCTGCATTGAACAACTACCACTGTTGTATTTAAAAACATAACTTACATGATTTTTGAAAGAAAACAGCCTCAGCAGGGCATGGTGGCACATGCCTTTAATCCCAGCACTAGGGAAGCAGAGAGGTAGGAGAATCGTCGTGAGTTCAAATTCCCGGTCAGCCTGGGCTAGAGTGAGACCTTACCTTGAAAAAACAAAGAAGAAGGAGGAGGAGGAAGAAAAAGAAAGGAAGGAAGGAAGGAAGAAGGAAAGAAAGGAAGAAAGAAAGCAAATAGCCTCCTTGTGGCAGAGTATCATTATAGAAATTCCAAGCATGTCAAACCAAGCCCTTATTCTTCCTAAAAGTTCAGCAACAAAGAGTCTCTGAGGTTTTGAGAGCTTGCCAGGTACTAAGCACTAAGCTGGGCTATTTTGCACAGGTTATTCCAGTTAATCATCACAATAGTCCTGCAAGGTGGACACTATTATTCTTATCTTCATCAACAAGGACAGAGACAAAGCTTAACTTAGATCTCTGTGAAGCAACTGCAGACTCTGACTACAGAGTCAGAATTCGCACTCACGTCTCATTCATTTACGTTTACACACCCACATGGTTCGGCAGTGATTAAATAGTTCCAGGGGCTAGGAATAAGACTCAGTGGGTGAGGACCCGAGTTTGGACCCCCAGCACCCACATAAAGCCAGACTGATAGTATACATCAGTAATCCCAATGCTCCTGTGGCCAGATGAGAGGCAGAGACAGGGAAATCCCTAGGAGCCCATGTCTGACTAGCCCGGTGGACACAGCGGTGAAGAAGAGTCACTGCCTCTCAAGGTGGAAGGTGAGGACCGACATCCAAGGTTGTCCTCTGTCCTCCATATGCATACCATGGCAAGTGTATACTGCCCCCCCCCACATACACACATATACTCATGTCATATGTGCACAAAAATAGTCCTAGCAAGTGAAAGCATCAAGTAATATAACAAGCACAGAGACAAATGTAAAAATAACCATACGCTCACTTGTTGGCTAAAAAGGAAATTGTTTTGGAGTCATGTGATGGCCCCTGTGTGCTTATCCCAAATTCCATGCTGTTTTCGTACAGTCTTACATCCAAAGGTAAACATTATGAATACGAGGTTTGCTGTCCCCAAGGAAATTATAATTTCATTGCTACATATAGTTATATCCATAAACTAGATTGAATTCATCATCATCCAATAAGGAAAGTTAAAAACCACCTTATGTACAAAGGGATTTAGTACTGAGACTGGTTACTAAGGTATAGACAGGGAGGACTGAAAAAGCAAATGGTTCAAGAGGGTCGGTATCATTGTACCCACTTGGCCTCCACATGAATTCTCTACCTTTCTATGTGCTTGGAAACCGAGTGGCACGACTATCCCACCAGACTCCCTTGACCTCTGGCTTCTGATTGGTTTGGGCCAATTGGAAGCACTGGCAAGAGGTGGAAGGGAAGGGGAGGGTGAGGCCAGAGAACCTATCTGCTGCGCCTCTTCTGTTGGCCTATCTATCTGTCGGGCTGCTAAAGTTGCCACTGCGCCTGCTAAAAGTACCCACAGATACTACTGGGATGTCCTTCTGTCACCTCCTCCGGCTGCCGCCCTTGCTCAAAGCACTGCCAGGAACAGAAAGCTTAATAGCGGCTCATTTTCTCCCATTTTCTAATCTCCCGCCAGTGCCTTACATTGGCACAGCCTAACCAGAAACCAAGTGACAGGGGGTTCTGTGACATGTACGTAGTGCACACATTCCTCAGCCGCACATAACTAATGAAAGTACCTAATAGTATTTGTGGGGGTTTTGTTTGTTTGGTTGGTTGGTTGGTTTTGTTTTTTGAGGCAGGGTCTCGCTCTGGCCAAGGCTGACCTGGGATTCACTATGGAGTCTCAGGGTGGCCTCGAATTCACCGCGATCCTCCTACCTCTGCCTCACGAGTGCTGGGATTAAAGGGGTGCGCCACCACGCCCGGCTCCATGTTTTTATTTTTAAAACTTTTGGTAGATCCTATTATGCCTACACATCTGTATAAGTCATCTTTCTGTTACTGTAACAAAACACTTTAGAAAACCAATGTACAAAGAGAAGAGATTTGTTTTTACTCCCACATTCAGGCCATAGCCAATGGGCCCCGTTGCTTTTGGGCTTGTGATACCGTGGCACATTGTGACATGAGCGGCCAGCGAAGCAAAGCTGCTCACCTGGTGACCTGGATGTGATTGCGTAACCTGCAATACCCGCCAAGGACTCACCTCGGATGGCCTAAAACCTCCAAGTAGACTTTACCTCTTAACGATTTCCATCACCTTCTGGTTAGCACCGAGCTACAAACCAAGCATTTAACAGACCTTTCGGATACACTTAGCCATATCACAACATTATCCTTGCTGTTTCGTCTAGTTTTATGTTTTTGAGATCTACCCATGTCGATGCATGTAGCACTAATGTATTCACTTCAACTGCAATGCCGCACTCAGCGATGGTGTTTTTGCAAGGGAGCTAGTGAGGAGAGCCACACAGATGCTACCAGCATTGGAATATGAGTTATAAAGATAATACAGGGCAGGCTACAAACAGTGGGTAAAATTGGATCAAAGGAAAACGTTTCTGAAAGCTGATCATTCTCTCATTCAGCACAGATTTACTGAGCTTCCACCACCTTCTAAGCATCATGCGTGACACAAAAGACAGGAAATCAAATATGACCTGGTGCCTGTTCTCTAGTTGCTAATGCACAATTAGACATATGATTTCATTCAGGGTAATAAGTGCTATATGCAAGGTATGACTGGGAGGCTGTGGAGACATGGGGCTCAATAAAATTTTTTTTAAACTACTGAGAAAGTTCAGGTATAGATTTATTTTTTTTCTAAATAAATGGAATACCACATAACAAATGGAATAGAGAAGTACAGTGAAAAAATTACACCATGACCAAAAGTCTGATTTTTAAAATGTAAACTAGTTCAGTGCTAGAGAGATGGTTGATTGGTTAAGATGCTTGCCTGCAATGCCTAAGGACCCATGCTTGACTCTCCAGGTCCCACGTAAGCCAGACGCACAAGGTGACACAAGTGTGCAAGGTCACACATGTGCACAAGGTGGCACAGGCATTTGGAGCTCGATTGCTGTGGTTGGAGGCCCTGGCACACCAATTCTCTCTGGCTCCCGGCCCCCTCTCGATAAAAAAAAAAAAAAAAAAAAAAAAAAAAAAATTACTGGGCTGGAGAGATGGCTTAGCAGTTAAGCGCTTGCCTGTGAAGCCTAAGGACTCTGGTTCAGGGCTCCAGGCTCCATTACCCAGGACCCACATAAGCCAGATGTACAAGGGGGCGCACGCGTCTGAAGTTCGTTTTCAGTGGCTGGAGGCCCTGGCACACCCATTCTCTCTCTCTCTCTCTCTCTCTCTCTCTCTGCCTCTTTCTCAAGTAAATAAAAATAAACAAAAAAATTACCCCAAAAAAAAGAATGTAAAGTGGTTCAATGTTTTAACAAAATTATCAACATCATAAGTTAAATAACCATGGACTAACTAGGAATTTGTCAAAAATGCCAAAAATTTATTTAAAATTATTCAGCAGCTTTCCTAATAAAAGTTTGAAGTAAGATGATCAAGAAACTATTTTATCAGGGTAGAGACCTGGGTGTGGTGGACACTCCTTTAATCCCAGCACTCCAGAGGCAGAGGTAGGATTGCTGTGAATTTGAGGCCAGCCTGGAACTACAGAGTGAGTTCTAGGTCAGTCTGGGCTAGAGTGAGAACTTACCTCAAAAATAAACCAACCATAGCCAGGTGTGGTGCTGCACACCTTTAATCCCAGCACTTGGGAAACAGAGGTAGGAGGATCGCCATGAGTTCAAGGCCACCCTGAAACTACATAGTTAATTCCAGGTTAGCCTGGACCAGAGTGAGACCCTACCTCAAAAAAACAAAAATAAAATAAAATAAACCAACCAACAAACAAAAAATCCTTCAAACAAGTATCAAATAAATAAAATTATTAAATACATTTCCATCTAAATTAAGAAATAGGGGCTGGAGAGATGGTTTAGTAGTTAAGGTGCTTGCCTGTGAAGCCTAAAGACCCAGATTCAACTCCCCAGAACCCACATAAGCCAGAGGTACATGGTGGTACATGCACCTAGAGTTCATTTACATTGGCTGAAGGCCCTGGCCTGCCCATTCTCTCTCTCTCTCTCTCTCTCTCTCTCTCTTTCTCTCTCTTTCTCTGTCTCTCTTTCTCTGTCTCTCTTTCTCTCTCTTCTCTCTCTCTCTCTCTCTTTCTCTCTCTTTCTCTGTCTCTCTTTCTCTGTCTCTCTTTCTCTCTCTTTCTCTCTCTCTCTCTCTCTCTCTTTCTCTCTCTCTCTCTTTCAAATAAGTAAATAAATAATATTTTTTTAAAAAAGAATTAGGTTCCAGTCTGGAGAGAAGGCTCAGTGTTTAAGGTGCTTGCCTGCAAAGCCTAAGGACTGAAGTTTGATTCCCCAGTACCCATGTAAAGCCAGATGCTGAAGGTGGCACATGTGTCTGGAGTTCGTTTGCAGTGGCTAGAGGCCTTGGCATGCCCATTCTCACTCTCCCATCTTCCTCTTTCTCTCTCTCATTCTCTCTCAAATAAATAAATAATATTTCTAAAACAGAGTTAGGTTCCACTAGTACTCATCATCTTTTGGAAGTCTTCAATAGTACAGTAAATTGAAAGAAAGGAAAAGGGGGCTGGAGAGACTGCTTAGCAGTTAAGGCGCTTGCCTGCAAAGCCTAAGGACCCATGTTTGACTCTCCAGGTCCCACATAAGCCAGATGCAAGGTGACACAAGTGCACAAGGTCACATATTAGCACTGGGTGGCACACACATCTGGAGCTCGATTATAGTGACTGGAGGCTCTGGCATGCCAATTTTCTCGCCTCTCCCACTCTCACTCTCTTGCACAAAAAGAAAAAAATTAATAAAAAAAGAAAGGAAAAGGGCTGGGGAGGTGATTCAGTGATGGGCGCTTACCTAGCATGCACAAGACCGTAAGTTTGACCTCAAGTTCTGACAAAAAAAAAATAATAATAATAAAAATTAGAAATTCTAGCAAGTATCACACTGTGTGCTAGAATATTATAAAACTAATTCTTGAGAGTTGTTGAGACAGTGTTTCCATAAATATTTGCAGTTTGGATAAGTTGCTGTTGAATCAATGGCTCTTTGTTAAGAAAAAAAAAAAAGAGTAACCCTATACGTCCACCACCTTTTATAATCTAATAAAAAGAAGAGCACGCATCACCATTCAATTCTCTTTGCTTTAAGAATGAAAGCCTATAAAGAATGGTAAAACATGCACTGAAGAAATCTGCATTTGCTTCGACTATTATATTTAGAACAGGATTTTTAGAATTCTGATTCATGAACTACAGTTGCATCCTTCACTAATCCCTATGGTTATTCCTATATCTCCAGTTAATTTTTCTGCAAGTTTGGATAGACTGAACTCTGGAAATGTGCAGTAGTGTGTGAATGCACAATTTTTTTTAACCATTGCTATGTTTTTATTATTTTTAAAAGCCCTTGTTAAATCAATAAACAAAAGTGGGAATACTTACCTTTTAATTTTAAAACTAACATCAAACTAGCCACTTAAGCAACTTTAAGTGTTTTTACAACGTTGTACAGCCCTATTTCTATTTCTAAAAGCCTTTCTTGCCCAAAGAGATACTCTGGTCCCATAAAGCAATGACTCTCTCATCTTTACTATCCCAGACTCCTAGTGGCCCCTAATTTATTTTTGATCTCTCTGGATTTGCTTATTCTAGATAGTTTATATATGTGACAGGTCTTTTAGTGAGTTAGGCAACAGATAATTCATAAAGAGTCATATATATTAATAATTAGTTGCCAGGCGTGGTGGCGCACGCCTTTAATCCCAGCACTCGGGAGGCAGAGGTAGGAGGATTGCCGTGAGTTCGAGGCCACCCTGAGACTCCATAGTGAATTCTAGATCAGCCTGGGCTAGAGTGAAACCTTACCTCAGAAAACCAAAAAAAAAAAAATTAGTTATGGAATGTTAATGAAATCTAAATTAGAATTAAATATCCTAGATAAAATATAATAATTTGGTATTATGGTATTATAGTTATTAATCTGACACAAATATACATGAAATAAAGTGATGTGTTAAAACAGTGAACTTTCATGGCCCAATCACACTCCAAAAAATAGCATAGGGTAGGGTTGGGAAGACGGCTCAGTAGATAAAGGTACTTGCTTACAAGTCCTGCCAGCCTGGCTTCAATTCCCAAGCCACCCATGAAAGTCAGACTTACTGGTCTCACTCCTAGATACTTTCAAAAGGCAAATGTGCATATGAAATATTAGTACAAGAAGTGATATACAGACGGGCATGTAGCTCAACAGCATAGAGCTTGCCTATCATGCAGAAGGCCCCATGTTCAAAAACAAAGTAAGGGCTGGACTTCATTTGCAGCAGCTGGAGGCATGGATGCACCCATTCTCTCTCACACACTTTTTCTCAAATAAATAAAAATGTTAAACAAAAATAAAATGAAATAAAACAAAAACCTCAATAGCAAGTAAATGTTTCAAAACTCTTAAAAAATAAAACAAGAAACACATAGATATTTATGGTTGCTTTGTTGTATGCTTATCATGAATTTGTCCAAAGTGAACCTTTTATTGAAGACCTGATGAGGTCTTCTCATCAGGTGCATATCTTGGGAAAGGAGGACCATCCACCAGGGAATTTAGCATTGTCATTGATGGAGGAGAGCAAAAAAAAAAAAAAAAGACATCAAAATAGAAGAGGGGGACTGGAGAGATGGCTTAGCAGTTAAGCGCTTGCCTGTGAAGCCTAAGGACCCCGGTTCGAGGCTCAATTCCCCAGGACCCACGTTAGCCAGATGCACAAGGGGGTGCACGCATCTGGAGTTCATTTACAGAGGCTGGAAGCTCTGGCCCATTCTCTCTCTCTCTCTCTCTCTCTCTCTCCCTCCCTCCCTCCTTCTCTCTGTCACTCTCAAATAAATAAATAAACAAACAAAAAAAAAAATAGAAGAGGGACTAGCTAGAAATAAGGGATTCAGTGGAAGAAGGACAAGGGAAGGGAGACAAAAGACGGTAACAAGAAGGGGATTGTGCCAGGCGTGATGGTGCATGCCTTTAGAATACTTAAAGCTATTTACATATAAAGTACTTAGTAAAAACTCTTTTTAAGCCAGGCGTGGTGGCACACGCCTTTAATTCCAGCACTTGGGAGGCAGAGGAAGGAGGATCGCCGTGAGTTCGAGGCCACCCTGAGACTCCATAGTGAATTCCAGGTCAGCCTGGGCTAGAGTGAGACCCTACCTTGAAAAAAAAAAAAAAAAGAAGGGGATTATGATCAAAATACATTATGTACGTGTATGAAAACTTTAAAAAATAAACCGGGTGTGGTGGTGCACACTTTGAATCCCATCACTGGGGAGGCAGAGGTAGGAGGATCACTGTGAGTTCCAGGTCATCCTAATACTACACCATGAATTCCAGGTTAGCCTGGGCTAGAGCAAGACCCTACCTCAAAAATCAAAAACAAAACAAAGTTTAAAAAATAAAATAAGCCGGGCATGGTGGCTCACATCTTTAATCCCAGCACTGGGCAGGAAGAGGTAGGAGGATTGCCATGAGTTTAAGGCCACCGAGACTATATAGTGAATTCCAGGTCACCCTGGAATAGAATGAGACCGTATCCTGAAACACAAAACAAAACAAAATAAAATAAAAGATCTGACATGGTGGCATACACCTTTAATCCCAGCACTCAGAAGGCAGAGGTAGGAGTATCGCCATGAGTTCGAGGCCACTCTGAGACTACATAATGAATTCCAGGTCAGCCTGAGCTAGAGTGAAACCCTACCTCAAAAAAGCAAAAGAAAGAAAGAAAGAAAGAAAGAAAGAAAGAAAGAAAGAAAGAAAGAAAGAAAGAAAGAGGGCTGGAGAGATGGTTTAGTGGTTAATCACTTGCCTATGAAGCCTAAGGACCCAGGTTCGAGGCTCGATTCCCCAGGACCCACGTTAGCCAGATGCACAATGGGGTACATGCATCTGGAGCTCTTTTGCAGTTCCTGGAGGCCCTGGCACACCCATTCTCTCTCTCTCTCTCCCCCACTCTCTCTCTGTCTGTTGCTCTCAAATAAATAAATAAATAAATAAACAAAAAATTTAAAAAAGAAAGAAAGAGAGAGAGAGAGAGAGAGAGAAAGAAAGGGCCAAAATAAAATAAAAGAGCTATCCTATCTCCATTGAATTGCCTGAGGAATTTTGTCAAAAATAAATTGAAGCCGGAGGTGATGGTACATGCCTTTAATCCCAGCACGTGGGAGACAGAGATAGGACAATCATCATAAATTCAAGGTCACCCTGAGATTACATAGTGAATTCCAGGTCAGCCTGAGCTAAAGTGAGACCTTACCTCAAAAAAAAAGATAAAACAAATTAGAAAAAAAAAACTGAACATATATTAGACCATTTTCAGTGCTGGAATTTTCCAAGGCAGACTACTTTTGTGAATAAAAAAAAGTATATTTAGTTTACAGATCTAGAAACTGAAGGGCATGATGCTGGCATTGGCTCAGTCCTGGTGACAGCCATCTTGGCTAATCACATCATGGCAGAGGGCAATGGCGTGGACTTACATGGGAGAGGTCACATCCTGAACACAAGAAACCAGAAAGCTCCACCATGAGACCAGGCTCAGGGCTTTTCTTTCTTTTTATTTTGGCACATGTGTGTGTATCTCTATACATGTGGGCCCACGTGTGTGCAAGTGCACAGAAGTGTGTGATGTTGGAAGTCTTCCCCAGTTGGTTTCCACCATATCGATTGAGCCAGGGAGTCTCACGGAACCCAGCACTCACTGACTAGGCTGATCTAGCTGGCCAGTCTGCCAGGGGTATTGGTATATCCCCACCTCCCAAGTGCTAAGACTACAGGCGTGCACGGTCACACCCAACATTCATGTGGGTGCTGGGGATCCAAACTCCGGTCCTCATCCTTGTGTTGCAAGTGAGCCATTGCCCCAGCCCCAGGCTCAGGTTTTTTCTTTTTGAATTTTTCTGTTCATTTTTATTTATTTATTTGAGAGTGACAGAGAAAGAGCCAGAGAGAGAGAGAGAGAGAGAGAGAGAGAGAGAGAATGGGCGCGCCAGGGCCTCCAGCCACTGCAAACGAACTCCAGACGCGTGCGCCCCCTTGTGCATCTGGCTAACGTAGGTCCTGGAGAATCGAGCCTCGAACCGGGGTCCTTAGGCTTCACAGGCAAGCACTTAACTGCTAAGCCATCTCTCCAGCCCAAGGCTCAGGTTTTTATAACAAGCATCACCAAGAACTACCAAAGAGTTCCCACAAGAATAACCTTAATTTCTTGCAAGAATGTGTCTGCAATTAATCTAAGGATCTCCCACTAAGTCCTGTTTCTGTGGGGTGTTGTTGTTGTCTGTTTTATTTTGTTTTCTGTTGACAGTGTATCCATTACACCATCCAAGCTGGTCTTCAACTCCAAATTTTTCCTTCCTCAGCCTGCCAAATGCTGAGAGGATAGGCATATACCACCATGCCTACTTCTTTAAAAAAAAAACTTTTATTTACTTATTTATTTGCACATGTGTGTATATGGGTGTGCCAGGGTCTCTTGCCTCTGCAAATGAACACCAGATACTTGTGTCACTTTCTGCATCCAGGTATATGGGTGGCTTGGGAATTGAATCCTGGCTGTTGTAAGCAAGTGCCTCCAACTGCTGATCCATCCACTGAGCCCTTCCTGCCTCCTTCTTAAAGGTTGTCACCATGTCATTCCTGCTACACTTAGCACCAAGCCTCCACATACGGAACCTTTGGGGACAGATCACACCCTAACCACAGCAGATGACATATCTGTGGCTCCTCTTTTTCATTGATCTGTGTGTGTTTACTGCCCATTTCCTTTTTTAAAACTTTTGATTGACGGCCTTTGTGCATATAGGTAACATACCATGATCATAATCTCCTCCCACCACTCTTCCTCCCCACCGGAGATCACCCCTTGACTGAATCTTTTCTTTCCAAGCATGTACTGTCCATTTTCAACCTGGCTAGGTTGCTAAAGCTTTGTAGTAAGTGCGTCATGGGCCCTGCCCTAGCCCAGAAGTGTCACAGTCTACCTCAAGCCTGCTAATTCCATTACATTTGGTACAAACCCATTTAAGTATGAACATGTTATACAAATGTGACTGATAAGCATACCGGGCCCTCTGAGTGACTACAAAGAAAGTTTCCTTTGATCGCAAAAAAAGACACAAAGTTAAAAATGTCTTCTGGGTCTGGAGAGGTTGCTTAGTGGTTAAGGTGCTTACCTGTGAAGCCTAAGAATTCATGTTTGAATGCCCGGGTCCCTCATAGCCAGACACATAGTGACACTAGCATGCAATGTTCCATACGTGCCACAAGGGAGCGCGTGCATCTGGAGTTCGTTTGCAGCAGCTGAAGGCCCTGGTGCATCCATTCTCTCTCTCTCCCCTTTCTCTCTCAAAATAAATGTTTAAAAAAAATGTATTCTGCTGGGCATGGTGCACATACCTTTAATCCCAGCACTTGGGGGCAGAAATAGGAGGATCACCGTGAGTTCAAGGCCATCTTGAGACTACAGAGTGAATTCCAGGCCAGCCCGAGCTAGAGCAAGATCCTACCTTGAAACCCCCCCCCCCCCGCCAAAAAATTCTTTTGTTAGGCTATCTCTTGACAATGTGATGTTTGGAGTACTTAGCCATCTGGCTTCCATGCACAAAAGCTAAGAGAAGCTGAGAAACCTCGTTCACTCTGTGTCCAGATATCAATGAAACCATGAGTTAACCAAGTCTAGAATTTCTCTGCCTCCAAACTTCATGTTATGCAAAAAAAATTCTTCAATTTATAAACAACTTTAAGTTGGTTTGTGTTAATTGCAACTAAAACCATTCCATTACAGCCCATATAAAGGTTTCCCTGAAAACACAAGAAGATATATAAAGATTAAACCAGGATTAAGAAAAGTGAGACACAATAGGGTCCACCTGAAGAAACAAACAGATCTCAGAACACATGTAAGCCAGATGCACAAGGTGGCACATGCATCTGGAGTTTGTTTGCGGTGGCTAGAGGCCCTGATGTGCCCATTCTCTCTCTCTCTCTCTCTCTCTCAAATAAATAAAAAAAAAACTTTAAAGCAACAGATAAACATAGAAAAACCTAGGACCAGATGAATTCACTACTGAATTCTGTCAAACTTTTGAAAATAACCTAATACCAACTCTTCTCAAATTATTTCACAAAATAGAAAGTGAAGGAACATTTCCAGATCCATTCTACAAAGCCAGTATCACCCTGACTCCTAAACCAGATCAATAAACAACAAAAAAGAAAGCTATAGACAAATTTCTCTGATGAACATAGATGCAAAAATTCTCAACAAGATTTTCACAAACCAAATTCAAGAACATATTAAGAAGATTATCTAGTATGACCAATGGGCATTCATAAAGAATGCAAGTTTGGGCTGGAGAGGTGGCTTAGTAGTTAAGGCACTTGCCTGTGAAGCTAAGAACCCAAGTTCAATTCCCCAGTACCCACATAAGCCAGATGCACAGAGTCACACATGCATCTGCAGTTTGTTTTCAGTGGCTAGAGGCTCTGGTGCACCCACTCTCTCTCTCTCTCTCAAATAAATAAATAAAAATAATAAAGAATGCAAGTCTAGGTCAACCTACATAAATCGGTAATTGTAATAACTATATAATGTGCATATCAACTTAAAGATAAAGATCACAAGGACAGCCAGGTGTGGTGGTGCACGCCTTTAATCCCAGCACTCGTGAGGCAGAGGTAGGAGGATCGCCATGAATTCGAGGCCACCCTGAGACTACATAGTGAATTCCAGGTCAGCCTGAGCTAGAGTGAAACACTACCTTGAAAAACAAAAACAAAAACAAAATCACACAGACATCTTTATCAATGCAGAAAAGGCCTTCAACAAAGTCCAGTGAAAATCCTGGAAAAGTAGGAATATATGGAACATACCTCAAGATAATGAAGACCACAACTGCCATGACTTTGTCAAGACACAACCTTTCTCTTCCTCCACCTAAAAAATTGACAATCAAAATCCTTGGCATGGGAACAAACAAGACATTTGACAATACACTACATCATAAGTGCCAATATCATCGACATATGCATCCAACAAGCTAAGTCCGTTAGGCACTCATTGAGGGTTACTAGCAGTTACTGGCACAGTGACCTATCATATTACCTAAATCATAGCTCACAATTGAATGCTTACAGATACTTCTCAGTCTTCCCTCCAAATATGCCTGTGTTATTTTGACCCACAAAGCATTGTTTTAAGATATTAATGAAATGGGCTGGAGAGATGGCTTAGCGGTTGAGCACTTGCCTGTGAAGCCTAAGGATCCCAGTTCGAGGCTCGATTCCCCAGGACCCACGTTAGCCAGATGCACAAGGGGGCGCACGTGTCTGGAGTTCGTTTGCAGAGGCTGGAGGCCCTGGTGTGCCCATTCTCTCTCTGTCTCTCTCTCTCTCTGCCCCTTTCTCCCTCTATCTGTTGCTCTCAAATAAATAAATTAAAAATAAACAAATTTTTTTTAAAAATTTTAAAAGATATTAATGAATCAATAAAACTGGTTGATTTCATAAGAAAATTTTGTTTCAAACTCCTCTTGACAAATAACATTTGGTAGCATTAGGCAGTAGCAACCAGTTTAGTAGGGGCTTTACATAACCAGTTAGCTCCCCATGGCCCAAACTACTCCCATTTGCCTCGTGTTCTGCCCATTCATTCTCTCTATGGCTATATGAATATATGATGTCTTGTTACATTAGTAATATACTGCTGGTAATGATACATCAGTGATATTTTATCCACACAGATCAGGATTAAAGTTGTCATTTAATAACATCACTCCCCCAGTACACTTTCTGAAGAACAGATTTGAGACACAGTTATCAAGCTGAAAATTTTGCGCAACCCCAGATATGCCCCAGGTGTGCGTCCTCCAAGTGAGAACCAGTTGTTAACACTGTCATGGAGGGAAGCAATTTATCTTAACATGAAACACAGCAATCCCCATGGGACTCTCTGGATCCAACCGGAACAATGCATTCTGAAGCCCCTTGTAGTTCCCAAAAGCCCCTTGACACACTCCGTGACCTTTGGGTAAGAGTGCTTCAGCAATTGCTTCTTAACGTCACTGCGCACATTGTGCCTTAGCCACATGACTGACAGTGTCCTGTGGTGCAGAGAGAGAGGGCCGAGGAGCAAAGCAATCGCCAGAGATAGCAAAATGGGCTCTTCTGCGTCACCCTTCAGAATCGTATAAAAACTCCATCAACTTCTTCCACATCCCAGGGAGGTCATTTGATGCGGCTCATGCATTGCCATCTCGCCACAATATCAAGGAAAAATTAAAAAGTGCCCATCAGGCAAGTAAAGGTGGGTATCAGAAGAAGGTTATTAGAGCTCTTCCTGCACTAATTACTAGGCTCCAGCAGTATCTTTCATCTTCAAAGGTACTAATCACAGGTAATAATCAACCCAAGCATCAGGCCCTAAAATTAGGTGCCTGCAAAGATGCTTGAGAACTCTGCTGCTAGGAGACAGTTGACGGAGGCAGACTGCGGTAGCCAGATTCTTTCATCTGCAAAAAATACAGACTACTTTGAATAACAAAGGTTTTAGGTCAAAATATATGTGGTAATACAAACAATCAAAATGTTAAGGAAATCAAAGAGAATCTGCACAGTTTGGGCCTTGCTTGGTGGGAAGAGGGCACTCACCTCTAGAGATTCTCTTTGATGAAGGTACAACCATCTTTCAATGGAGAAAGAATTATCTTTGCAAGGTACTGAAATAATTAGATATACGCACCTCATACCTTATACAAAAAGTATCACAAACCTAATTGTAAAATGTACAACTACAGGACTTCTAGAAGAAAGTGTAGGAGAAAAATCTTCAAGACTGCTGTTTGGTGACAAGGTTTTATATGTAATTCCAAAAAAATGATAAATTGAACTTTATAACAATTTAAAACTTTTGTTTTGTGATTAATACTGTCAAGAGGGAGGAAAACTAAAAATTAGGGAAAATACTTGCAAGTTACACACCTGTTAAAGATTCATATTCAGAACATACAAAGAACCCATAAAACAATAATATAAACTTAACAACCCAATTAAAAACAGACAAAAGAGGGCTGGAGAGATGGCTTAGCAGTTAAGGCACTTGTCTGTGAAGCCTAAGGACCCAGGTTTGAGTCTCAAGGTCCCATGTAAGCCAGATGCACATGGTGGTGATGCATCTGAAATTCATGGGCAGTGACTACAGGCCCTGGCATGCCCATTTTCTCTCTCTCTTAAATAAATATAAATCTTTTTCTAAAAAAATAGACAAAAAAAAAAAAAACCAGACATGGTGCTACATATCTTTAATCCTAGCACTCAAGAGACATAGGAGGATCACTGTGAATTTGAGGCCAGCCTGAGACTGCATAGTGAATTCTAGATCAGTCTGGGTTAGAGTGAGACCCTCACTCTAAAAAAAAAAAAATGGCAGGGCTGGAGAGATGGCTTAGTGGTTAAGTGCTTGCCTGTGAAGCTTAAGGACCCCGGTTCGAGGCTCCATTTTCCAGGACCCACGTTAGCCAGATGCACAAGGGGGCGCACACGTCTGGAGTTTGTAGTGGCTGGAAACCCTGGCGTGCCCATTCTCTCTTTCTCTGCCTCTCTCTCTCTCTGTGTCTGTCTCTCTCAAATAAATAAATAAACAAAAAACAAACTTTCTTAAAAAAAAAGAAAAGAAAAAGAAAAAAATGGCAAAAGATCTGAATAGACATTTCAACAAAGAAATATATGGGTGTATACTGCAGAGATTACTCAGTGGTTAAGGGCTAACGAACAGGGTTCAGTTCTCCAGTACCCACGTAAAACCAGATGCACAAAGTGGTGCATGCATCTGGACTTCCTTTGTGGTGACTGGAGACCCTGCACACCTATATTCTCATTCTCTCTCTCTCTCTCTCTTTCTCCTTTGCAAATAAATATTTTTTTTAAAAAAAAGAAAGAAACATATGGATGGCATAAAACCATATGAGAAGATGTTCAATAGCATTTACCATTAGGAAAATTAAAACCACAGCCAAAGCCAGGCATGGTGGTGCACACCTTTAATCCCAACACTCAGGAGGCTGAGGTAGGAGAATAGCTGAGTTCAAGGCTAGCCTGAGACTACATAGTAAATTCCAGGTTAGTATGTGCTACAATGAGATCCTACCCCAAAAAACAAAAATCCACAATTAGATACTACTACCTACCTAATAGAGCAGTTACTTCTCAAAAAAAAAAAATAGCAATGAAGATATAGTTTGGTGGTACGGCATTTGCCTAGCATGAACAAGAGCTGCAATTTGATCCTCAGTAACACCACAGGCATGCACGCACGTGCACACACGTGCACACACACACACACACACGATCTAAGGAACAATATCAAATATTGCTGACAATGTTGAATGATAGGAATGCTTTATTTATTTGCTTGTGGGAATACAGCACAGAACAGCCACTTAAAAATATATTTTATTTATTTATTTCGGAGAGAGAAAGAGGCAGATAGAAAGAAAGAATGGGCATCCCAGGGCTTTTAGCCACTGTAAACAAACTAGATGTATGCGGCACCTTGTGCATCTGGCTTATGTGGGTCCTGGGGAGTTGAACCTGGGTCCTTTGGCTTTGCAGGCAAATGCCTTAACCACTAGGCCGTCCCTCCAGCCCCAGAACAGTCACTGCTAAAGATAATGTGGCCATTGTTTATAAAGTTTAAATATAAACTTAACCATACACAACCCAACAAATGTACCCTATGTTTTAATTCAGGTGGATAGAAAGCTAATATCCACAAGCCTTATGCATGATTGCTATAGCAGTTTTATGGATCATTGCAACAAAAAAAACTGGAAACAACCATCATATCCTTCAACGTGTGGATGGAAAAAATATGACTCAACCATACAGTGGAATACTATTTTAGGTTCTGTGTGTGTGTGTGTGTGTGTGTGTGTGTGTTCATATGTCTAAGTGTGGAATGTGCATGCCAAAGCATGCATGTGGAGGTCAGAGGACAACTTTGGGTGTCAATCCTCCACTTGCACCTTGTTTAAGTCAGGGTTTCTTATTGGCTTTTCTCTCTTGCCCCAGGCAGGCTGGGATTGTAGATACTAGCTCTATAGCAACCAGTCTTGTTTTTTGTTTGTCTTTTTTTTTTTCATTTTAACCTAGGATCTGGGGATCCAAACTCAGGTACTCGGGCTTCCACAGCAAGCAGTTTATTCACTGAGCTATTGTGATGGTTTATGTTTACTGCCAACTTGACAGGACCTAGAATCACCTGGGAGGGATTCTATAGAGTAGGTTAGCCTCTGCGCAAGTCTGTGAGGGATTATCTTGATGAGGGTTGTTAAGGTGGGAAGACCACCTTAATTTAACCGTGGGAGGCATCATTCCATGCACTGGGGTCCTAGCTATATAAGGAGGAGAGGGGTGGAGGAGTAACAGTGTTAGTCCCTCTCTGCTTCCTTGCTGTGTTGAATGTGACCAGCTACCTCAAGCCCCTGCCCTGATACACTATAACCTAAGATGAAATATATTCTTCCTCTCTTAAACTGATTTTTTTTCCCAGGTATTTTGTCCCAGCAATGAGAAGATGACCAATACAGCCATCTTGGTTTTCTTTTGAGACAGGGTCTCATGCAGTCCAGCCTTGAACTTACTGTGTAATCAAAGATGGTGAATTCCTGATCCCACTGCTGAGAGCTGCGATTATAGGCATGAACCACCATAGTTGTCTTCAGACATGAATCTTTTTGTTGTTGTTTGTTTTCAAGGTAGGGTCTTGCTCTAGCCCGGGCAGACCTAGAATTCACTATGTAGTCTCAAGGTGGCCTCGAACTCACAGCAGTCCTCCTACCTCTGCCTCCTGAGTGCTGGGATTAAAGGTTTGCGCCATCACTCCTGGCTCAGACATGAATCTTAAATACATTCTGTTAAGGGAAAGAAACAAGACCTAAAAGGCTGTGGAGGTTTGATTCAGGTGTCCCGCATAAACTTAGGTGTTCTGAATGCTAGGTTCCCAGCTGATGGAGATTTGGGAACTAACACCTCCTGGAGGGAGTGTATTGTTGGGGGCGGGCTTATGGGTGTTATAGCCACTTTCCCCATGCCAGTATTTGGCACAGTCTCCTGTTGCTATTGTCCACCTTGTGTTGGCCAAGGGGTGATATCCACCCTCTGCTCATGTCATCATTTTCCCTGCCGTCGTGGAGCTTCCCCCTTGATCCTGTAAGCCAAAATAAACCTCTTTTTCCCACAAGCTGCTCTTGGTTGAGTGACTTCTATCAGCAATGCGGACCTGATGGCAACAGTATAGTGGTACCAAGGAGTGGGGTTGCTGCTAGACACCTGACTGTGTGGCTTTGGCCTTTTGGAGATGATTTTCAAGAGGAATGTGGAGGGATTTGAAACCTTGCAGTGCTGTAAGTACAGCTTGATGGACTATTCTGGTCAGAGTTCAAAGACCTGAATGCAGTAAGAACTATGGACTATGAGGTTTGGCTTATGAGGCTGAGAAAGACCTTTGCTTGGACTGGGCTCGCAGTTTGTGTGAGAGGCTTACTGTTATGACCATGTCCTGAGAAGTTGTGAGGGGTTGCTTTGCGTAGAAATAAACTGGTGTGAGCAGAGGGATATGGTACAGAAAAAATGAAATCTTTGAGTGAACTGCTGCCTGTTCAGCTGCAATGGAGAGATTACAACCTTTGAGATTGGGCCAGCTGACCTGCTACTGGGGCAACAGGAAGAATGTAAACTCTTTTGAAGGGGCCTGAGTGCTCAAGGAGTGTCCTGTTCTTCCAAGCTTGCTTTATTCCCCCCTGGATTAACAAATTGGCACCCTCTCTGGTATTGTGGAGTAAAAGAAATGCAGGAAAGAAGAGGGTCATTGAGTTTGCAACACAGTCTTGTGTTTTGGAAATGGCCACGGGCAGTGTGAAGCAGGTTTGCTGGATGCCTGCATGGAGACTCTGTGGGGCCATGAGGATGAACTGTGGCTTGCAGTGGAGACCCAGTGGAGATGCTGGGACCACAAAATAACTGCCAAGGAGAGCTACCAGACCCAGATGAAGTTTTTCAGGACCATGGGTAGCATAGCTGGAGGGGCAGAATTGGAACTCCAGAGACTTGCTGCTGGTTAGGATTATTGAACTTGGAGATTTGTTACTGCCTAGAGTTGTTGGACTTGAAGCTACAGAGTTTGATGTTTGCCCTGGTTGTTTTAAATCTTGTATTGGTTGAATATTTCTTTGCTATGCCCAATGCCATCTTTTGCAGTATGAATGTTTACTCTGTGCCATTATGGGTTTGGGGGGGGATTTTTTTGGCATTATGGCTCAGTTAAAAGATCTTGGGCTATAGGGATGTTTGAACGTCATTAGGATTGATAAACTATGGAGACTTTTAAGTTGGACTGCATTGTATTTTACATCATGTATGGATATCAGTTTATGGGGGTCAGGGCGGAATGTGGTGGTTTGATTCAGGTGTTCCCCCCCCCCATAAACTTAGGTCTTCTAAATGCTAGGTTCCCAACTGATGGAGATTTGGGAATTAATGCCTCCTGGAGGGAGTGTAAATCTCTTTTTCCCACAAGCTGCTGTTGGTTGGGTGATTTCTACCAGCAATGTGATGCTGACTGCAATAAAGGCTATGGATTATACAATTCTACTCATGTAGCATTCTAGAAAGGGGAAAATAATAATGGAAGAGAGATTAGTGGTTGTCAAAGTAAAAGGAAGGATTCATTTTATCATGGGACACAGATGCAACTAGCTTGAGCAGCAAAACATGCCAGTTTATGCATGTGTATGTCTGGGGGGGCATGTTCATGTATTTGGGAGCACATGTGTGTATGCAGGTGCACATACACGTGTGTGTGTGTGTGTGTGTGTGTGTGTGTGTGTGTGTGTGTAGGCCAAAGGACAACCTCGGGTTTTGTGTCCAGCAATATCATCCATGTTTTTTGAGACAAGGTTTCTCATTGGCTAGGAGCTTACAAATGAGGCTGGACTGGCCGGCCAGGGGTTATGCCGTCTGTAGCACTGGGATTCAAGGTATGCACCACCACACTTGACATAAAATATGCTGATTTTCATTTCTACCTGCAGTGAATAATGGTATTAACCAGGTCTAGAAGAAACTCACATAAACCCACACTGGAGAAACAAGAAGAAATGAGTTAACAAAGAAATGTCAAGAGAAGGGACAAAACCACTCACAGAAGAATTCAAAGTTGCTTCTGCAGATAATTCCTCTCCCCCAAAACACATACCACCCACATCTTGAGGGAGGATAGATATGGTGACTTGCTTCCGTGGTGGAAGGGGAAATTGTAACTTTGCTATTAAGGCAGACAGCACCTTAAATGATGACCAGCAGTAAGCCACATTAATAGCACATAATCCTGCTATTATGGGGTGAGAGTGGCACCTCCTCTCTGTGGTATTATTCTGCAAAACATATAACCCCCAACTTAGTCATAAGTAGATGCATCCAAATGGTGTAATTTTTGTGCATGCACATGTGTCATACTGTGTGTGGTGCGGGGTGTGTGGGGCATGCAGACTGCCCGTGCGCACATGTGGGGAGGCCAGAGGAGAACACAGTCCTCTTATTGCTCACCCACATACTTCTTGAGATGGAGTTTCCCACAAGACCTGGAGCTGCTGCAGTTTTCAGTGAGACTGGCTAACTTGTGAGCCCCAATGATTCTCTGATCCCTCCTTCCCACAGGACCGGGTGACAGGCATGTGTGGCTGCTCCTAGATGTTTATGTGGGTGCTGGGGAATTGACCTCAGGGCAAATCAGGCCCTCCTTCTTGCCATGCCTTACTTGCTGAGCCATCTCCCCAGCTCAGGAGTATGTTCTTTAAAGTACTTGAGCAGGGCTCTATGGATATGCAGAGACATTTATCTTACCCATAACTGTGGGCTAACTCCACAATGCATGACCCATATACCTCAACAAGGAGGGGCCAAGGGGAGGAGGTAGGTCACAGATGAGCCTAATAATGGTACCAAACTGACTGCATTTTCTGAATACAAAACTAACTAATAAAGAAAAAAATATATGTATATAAGGAGCTATTTCAAGTTTCCTGTATCCATTGAGACTTGCTTTGTATCCTGATGTGGGATCTATTTTAAAGTATGTCCTATGGACTGCTAAAAAATTGTATTCTATAGTTTTGGAGTGAAATGCTCTGTACACTTCTTTAAGGGTTGTTTGCTTTAGGATGTCATTTGTTTCCAATGTTTCTCTATTACTTTGACTCCAATGTTTCTCTGTTATTTTTTTGTCTGGAGAACCTGTCTATTGGAGAAAGTGGTGTATTGAAGTCACCAACTATAATGTTGTTAGGGTTAAACTGTAATTTCATTCTGGCACTGGTTTTTTTTTTTTTATAAATTTGGGTGCTCCTGTGTTAAATGCATGCACATATACTATAATGTAAAGACTAAAAATAAATAAATAAATAAATAAAATACTTGAGCAGGGCTCTATGAAACTGTCAAGGTTGTGAGAAACAAGAAAGCTCTGGACATGGAGACAAACCAAAGAAGACAAAAGGAGGCATCACAAATAACTGTGATGTAGGATTCTTGGTTGACTACGTGAATAGGAGATAATTAGTGGAGGGCTTGTGAAATTTGAATGAAGTGTAGAGCTAGGTTCCAATTATGTTATGTGTAGAATTATCTTAAAGCTTTGTTCAAATGTTGGTTTCCTGGTTTTGGCAAAGGTATCTGTGATGGTTTGATTCAGGTGTCCCCCATTAACTTAGGTGTTGTGAATGCTAGATTCCAAGCTGATCGAGACTTGGGAATTAACACCTCCTGGAGGGAGTGTATTGTTGCGGGCAGGCTTATGGGTGTTATAGCCAGTTTCCCCAAGCCAGTATTTGGCACAGTCTCCTGTGGCTATGGTCCACCTTATGTTGGCCAGGGGGTGATGTCCACCCTCTGCTCATGCCATCATTTTCCCCTGCCATCATGGAGCTTCCTCCTTGATCCTGTAAGCCCAAATAAACCTCTTTTTCCCACAAGCTGCTTTTGGTTGGGTGATTTCTACTAGCAATGTGAACCTGACTGCAACAGTATCAAAAGTGCTTTAAGATGATAACAATAGGAAAAATAGGGTGAGGAGCACATGGGAACCCTGTGAATTATCTGAAACACTTCTATAAATGCATAATGGATCCAAGAGAAATAATTTGCTAAAAAGAAATAAACGAATAGAGCCCGGTATGGTGGCGCATGCCTTTAATCCCAGCACTTGGGAGGCAGAGGTAGGAGGATTGCCGTGAGTTCAAGGCCATCCTGAGAATACAGAGTGAATTCCAGGTCAGCCTGGGATAGAGTGAGACCCTACCTCGAAAAACAAAAAAACAAACAAACAAAAAGAAAGTAATAAACAAATAGGGCTGGAGAGATGGCTTAGTGGTTAAGGCACTTGCCTATAAAGCCTGAGGACCCATGTTCAACTCTCCAGGTCCCACATAAGCCAGATGCACAAGGTGACACAGGCACTCAAGGTTGCACATGGACACAAGGTGGCACATGCATCTGGAGTTCTATTACAGTGGCTGGAGGCCCTGGTGTGCCAGTTCTCTCTCTGTCAATCTCTCTCTCTTTCTCACACACACACCTGCTCTTGTTCTCACTCCTCATAAAAAAAAAATAATGGGGCAGTCTGTTGGGCTTGCCTCAAAAAAAAAGAAAAGAAGAAAGAAAGAGAAAAAGAAAAAGAATAGCGCAAGCATGGTACTACACATCTGTAATCCGTAATCCCAGCACTCAGGAGGCTGAGATAGGACTGTGAATTTCAGGCCATCTTGAGCTACGTAGTGAGATCCTGTCTCAGTCCATCAATTAACCCAAAATAAATTTAACAATAAGGCTGATAGGAACATCAAGAAAGCACACACACACACAAAACAGTACCACTTGAGCCTCGTGACCACTTGATTTCTGACAGGATTGAGAGAGTTTCCTCAGTATCTGACTGCACAAAACAGCACTGGTTTATTAGACATACTCTAGCTTGGTGGACATCAGGGTCACTTGGAAATTGATGAAGACCCTGGGTACTTATACTCACTGAACTAGACAGCTCTTGAACTTCTGTAGTTTTCTTAGAGTTCCCAATGACCCTGATATATACCCAACCTAGAGGACCACTGCTCGAGATTTCTATTAAGGTGACTGCTAACACTGCCATTCATTCATTCAACAGCCGCGTACTGAGCAGCTATTCTTTGCCAGCTCAGTCAGTACTAAGCATACAGCAATAAACACACTAGCGAGATCATCCCCCATGAGCTGTCATTGTAATTTGCAAATAGATGTACATACACTGTCTTTCTCTTTGTATCCTCCAGTTCCAAGTTCCCATAGAGAAATCTGCTTGGGGGCCGGAGAGATGGCTTGGCGGTTAAGGCGCTTGCCTGTGAAGCCTAAGGACCCAATTGGACTCTCCAGATCCCAAGTTAGCCAGCCACACAAAGGTGAGGCAAGCACAAGTTCGCACATGCCCACTAGGTGGCGCAAGCGTCTGGAATTTGACTGCCGTGGCACCAATTTTCTCTCTCTTTTTCTCTTAAGAAAGAAAGAAGGAAAGAAGGAAGGGAGGAAGGGAGGAAGGGAAGAAGGGAGGAAAGGAGGAAAGAAAGAAAGAGAGAGAGAGAGAGAGAGAGAGAGAGAGGGAGGGAGGGAGGGAGGGAGGGAGAGAGAGAGAGAGAGAGAGAGAAAGAAAGAAAGAAAGAAAGAGAGAAAGAAAGAAAGAAGAAATCTGCTTGTCCTAGCTATCACTCCTATCAGCATAGGGAAGCAGAATTTTTCCTAAAAGGAAAATGAGTTACCATTCAGTGTAGATACTGGTTGAGGTAAGGGTACCCGAGGTTCCATAGCACATACATGACTATTTCACTGAGCAGCAAAACAAGCTACATTAGGAAGGGGCTGTGGTATGGAAGGCTCCCTTGTCTGGAGAGGTTGCCACCCAAACACAACGCAACGGGAGCCAAGTTTCCCCAGGTGAGTCTTGAGTCAGGAAGATAAGGCTGCACTCGTCGACTTGAGAAAAAGAAAATGGTCCTGAGCCAGGTGTGGTGGCACACGCCTTTAATCCCAGCACTGGGGAGGCAGAGGTAGGAGGATCGCCATGAGTTCGAGGCCACCCTGAGACTACATAGTGAATTCCAGGTCAGCCTGAGCTAGAGTGAGACCCTACCTCGGGGAAAAAAAAAAAAAAAAGGTCCATCATGATCTACTTATTTGTAAGAATTCAGCATTAGTGTATCCCCAAAGAGGGACAAATGCTTGTTCCACAGGAATGAGTTGCTTCTGGTCTGATTTGTTTTTAGCCTAAAGCTATTTGCTCTTGCTGGACTTTGTTTTTCTGCTGCCTGGGCTGTTTCAAAATGTCAACTCGCCTGCAGCAAGTTCCCACTGCAGTTGAGTCAGCCTTGGACAATAGTCCCTCCTGAGGTCTCCTCCATCATGTCGTGTTTATTCACGTTAGACTTGGGATTTTATTCTTTGGGATTTTATTCTTTGTGCTCTGTTTGACCATACTCCCCAACTCAATGAGGAAGACTAATGGCATCTGAACAGGAGCAAAGGCTATCACATTTTTTTTCTTTCTCAAATCAGGTGACTCCCGTACCTCAGCCTCTATCCACTGCTGCTAAAGATGCAAATAATAGCCACAAACATATCACATTAACTGAGTCTGAAAAAGAAAACTCTGGGAAGCTATACACTACATGTATTTAATGCAGATCAACAATTAAAATTTATTCATTTATTTCAGAGCAAGAGGGTGGGGAGGGAGAGAACTGGTGCACCAGGGCCTCCTGCTGTTGTAAACAAACTCCAGACACATATGCCACCTTGTTGTCTGGCTTTACATGGCTACCGGGGAATCGAACCCAGGTCATCAGGCTTTGCAAACACATGCCTTTAATTATTGATCAATTTCCCCAGCCCCAGGTCAACATTTTTTTTTTAATTTTAAAAATAAATTTAAATTTGATTTACTAGAGATTCAACCTAGGAGTTTTGTTGAATAGGCTGGGTAAATGCTCTACCACTGTGCCACATCCCAGCCCTAAAACTGATAAATATTCCATGTTCCTAGCCACAAATGGGGGGTATACAGATGAAAGGACATGGTTTGTTTTTTCTAGCAGTGCTGAGGATGGGACTTAGGGCCTCACATATGCCAAGCATAACCACTGAGCACAGCTCTAAACCCAAAGGACAGGGTTCTTCATCTGACTGAATGACCCACAAATGGTGACAGACAGCCTAGGGTTGTGAGGTGATGTTAAAAAAAAGAGAGAGCCAGGCATTGTAGTGCACACCTTTTGATGACCCCTGACCAGGAGCCAAGACCCCCGGTCACCCAGGAGTCACCCAGAGAACCGCCACAGAAGCCGAGACACTCAAATGTAAAAGCAACAGGTTTCTTTATTGCAAGCCTAGGCCTGGGCTCTGTCCACACAGTCTGGCACAGCGGTAGTGAGGGAGAGAGCCCCTTTCTTTTGGGGGAAGGGGTTCATATAGGAATTCGAACAAAGAAGTAGGGGATAGATACATGATTGGTTGATTTAAACAGTTCTGATTGGCTTGGGGTTTCAGCGGGCAAAGTTGGGGGCAGGAGCTAGGGGCACTCCAGGCAGATGAAGTAATCTCCATTGTCCTTGAAGTGGAGATTCCTCAGAAACTTTAGGGGGAAAGGCAGCAATTGAGCAAGCAAGCAAAGTTTACAGAAGCAAAGGTCAGCACATTAGCCGGCTAGTTCTCTATCTAAGTCAGGCCTGGGCCTTTTTACTTAAAATGGTTATATTTGGTCTCTCACTTTAATCCCAGCATTCTGGAGGCAGAGGTAGGAGGACCACTGGGAGTTTAAGGCCACCCTGAGATTACATAGTGAATTCCAGGTCAGCCTGGGCTAGAGTGAGATACTACCTCAAAAAACAAAAAACAGAGAGAGAGAGAGAGGATCTAACTGTTCAAAGAACTTAGAATGAGAAGAGTCATTCTGAACTTGAGATAAATAACATTTGAGATGGACCTTAAGAAACAGTGAGGATTTCTTTAAATAGAAAACATAGGGATGGATATTTTTAATTTTAAATACCCCATGAGAATTATAAAATATAAAATCAGCGAAGGCAAAATATGAAATATTTCAGTCACCACTCAGCAGTCAGTGCTATAACCCTTGGTTCATATCCTCCCACATGTTTTTATGTAGGCAGATGTATTAATATGTATTTTTTATCTAAGGAAAATTTTTTCATATGCCTACAGACTCATCTTGTCTTATAACAACATTTTTCAGTGGATCTATACTTTTCCATGTAAGTAAATATTTCTCTTCTAATAATACAAATTCAAATTTCTCCAGCGGAACCCTGTGGCTAGGCAGTACAACGTACCAGGAAGCACTAGGCCGAGCAAAGGGGATCACTTCAGGGCAGCTGGGAAGAAAAGGGGAGACAGGACAGGAGAGGGTCCCAAGCTCTACTTCAAGGACAGACTCCAATACCCCAGCTTACTTCCAATTTGATCCTGCCTCTCACAGGCTAGTGACCAAGCTTTTAGCACACGAGCCTTTAGGGGACATTAAAAAAAAAAAAAATCCAAACTTTAAGAAGCTGCCCATACAAGACCTTCCCTTCAGTCCCTAGTTGTGTCGTAGTCTCGTTTACTCTCATGCATTCGCTCTCCTACGATTCCAACTCGGTGTGGACAGCTGGCCACACAGGCTGGAGAAAGATCCACAACCTGTATTTCCCTGGTTTCCTGGGCTGTCACTCACTTGTTACTCTGCCCCCTAAACCGGATGTTCTAACTGAAGACGTGACAGAGGTAATTAAAACATTGAGTGATAACTTACAGTTTACATTGCACAATATAGGAAAGTCAGATGACACTTGGTTGTCACCCCAATTATGACAAACTGACCACTGGACAGAGACTACAGCTGAGTGTGTAGGAGGGAGGGAGAGTTGTTAGAGTGGGCTGTGGAAGGGGCTATAAAGAACAACAGTGTAGGGCATGTGAATCAAACTTAGCTATTTAAAGGAAGGTCGAGTGGAGAATCAAACAGTAACAGACGGTGGAACCTCGAGAAAACTCGATTGTACATTTCTACTCTGGTGTAGGTGCGAGTGTGATTGATCCTGTGATCTTGTTCTCACAGGAGGAATTTTAAAAAACGATACGTGTGCCATGACTCCATGGGACAGGTGTTTTGTCCAGGGAACGTTTCCTTTTATAAGAGTGGACGCGGTATTCAGCCTTTTGAGAGCCACTTAACGTGTTATCCTCAGCTGCCACTGTGGCAAGATCTACAAACCTAGCAGTGTTTTGCATTCTCTCCTTTTCTTTTCTGGCCACCAGGGGGAGCTGCAACCGAACCAGCTTTCACTCCACCACCCGCACCCCGTCGGTGAGTGTGAGAACGCGCTTCGATGAATCTTGTCCAACCCAGGGCCCCGTAGCCAGGTGTCACCGCTTGGAGGAAGCGCGTTTCCGCTTTCTCGCGAGCACCACCAGCCTGTTTCTCTCCCCCCTCCAGCCCCGCCCTCGTTCTCCCAGCCAGCCCGCGTGCGCTCAAGGCCCTCCCAGCGGCTGTCGGCAGGGGGCGCTGTCCGCGGCGGGCGTCGCAGCTGCTTCGGGGGCTACGGCGGCGACGATCTCCCGGCGGGCTGTGCGGCCCGGCTCGGGCGGCTTGAGAGCGAGAGTGCCACGTCCCAAGTGCTACGCCGAGGAGCAGAGCGGGCGGTGCGCGAGCGAGCGAGCGAGGGAGCGAGGGGAGCAGCGCACAGTCCGCCTCGGCCACCACCGCGACCGCCCGCCATGGGCTCCTCGCAGAGCGTCGAGATCCCGGGCGGCGGCACGGAAGGCTACCACGTCCTGCGGGTAGGGGCTCCGGCCCGGGGAGCGGAGGGCTGGAGGCGGGGCCCGGCCGGAGGGGGAAGGCGGAGGCCCGGGTGGACCCTTGCCCGGGGCAGCCAGGCCCGACCCCGCGCCGCAGCGGCCGCTGCTGGTCCGGGAGCCGGGTGGGTGCACTTGGCGTGAGCTGAGCGTCCCCCCCCCCCCATACACACACCCCGACCCCGACTCCGGAGCTCCGCGCCTGTGTGGCGGGCGGGACAGGCCGGGGTCAGGGACGGGCCCTGCGGAGGGGGCAGCCCTGACTCCTGGTCCTCGGCACCCGCTTCTCCGCGTCCTTAGTCTTAGTCCAAAGTTTGGAAGGGCTTGGGGTGCGGTGTGTGTGTGGGGGGGAGCGACGCCTACCAAAAGAGGTGGTGCAGGAAAAGCACTCGGGGTTCCACGGGAGAGAGGTGTGCGGATCCCCACTTTCTGGGCGGGCGGGCGGGCGACGACAGGTGGGGTGTGCTCACCTGGGCGCGCTGTCTGGACGTGTGTAAAGGCCGGGAGAGACCGCGCACGAATGGCCCCGAGCTGGCTTGGATGCCCTTAAATTGGCACTTGGGACTCTGCCGCTCCCGGGTCGCCCCCTGACCCCTGCACATCTCCTCGACATTTTCCGGAAAGAGGGGGGGGCCCCCACTTGGGAGCGTGATGGAGATGGAGGTTTTAGATCACTATGGTAAAACGGTAACGGGTGAGGAATGGGTTCAAAAGAGCCGGGCTAGAGGCGAACGGTACCTCGGACCCTAGGGTGCAAAGAAACATCCACCTCTGCTCGGCTTGTGCTCTGCAAAGTATGCCTGTCCTCATGGAACCGGTTGTGCGGTGACACCTGTGGGAGCGGTAACGTGCTGGACTAGGAACACAGTGGCCTCAGTCTGCAGCGCCATTCAGGGACAAAACCGGCGACGAGAGTCTCGGCGACGAGAGCATCTTTCCCTGGAGAATGCACTTCCTGGTGCTACCTTCATTTTCTGCCCCATGTTCTAAGTGAGATGACGTTTTAAGGGAACAACAACAACCAAAAAAAAAAAAAAGTCTAAGTGACAGGCCTGTGGTGGACCACCTTTTTGATGGTCAGGATTATATGTAGTTGTCTCACTGCTCCACTCAAAATTCCCTCCGGAAGCCACTCTTGGCAGGAACCATGTTTATTTGCTTTATTTTGTTTTTCAGAAAGAAAAGGAAGTCTGTAAGCCATAGTATTTTCCTATTCCCTTCTGCTATCCAACCCTCACCCCATAAGTGCCACCCTGAGAGGAAAATGGAAAGACCACTGTCTTCCAGATAGGAAGTGAAAATTGGTAGCAACGTGGGTTTTGTTTGTTTGTTTTTCTTTCTGTTAGTTGGTCTGGTTTTGAGTTGTCTCTGGTGTGGTGTATTATCCAGTTGACAGCTAATTCTAAGAGTGGCTGCTTGTGGCAATGAAGCCTTGGGGATTTGTGATATTTTTATAATATATACACTCTGGGAAGCTCAGTAAAGTACATTAGTGTTAATGAGTAGGGAAATGTCTGAGTCTTGAAAGACAGACATACACATTAACAGGATCCCAGTTTAATGACTTCAGTCCTACGTAAATCAAGTAGAAGTATATTTTCTTTAGATAGGTGCACCTCTGTAGATTGGCAGTTATACATAATTCAGCAAGGCAGATGTTATTGTTTAGAAATATTAGAGGCAACCATAGTTATCAGTTTGCAAATGGACCATAGATGTTGCAAAATACAAAATCTTAGAATTTTATTAAAGGAGTTTTAATGACTATACAGCTTAAGAGAATGTGACTTCTTAACTTTCTCTTCCCCTAATTCTTTAGTCCTTATCTTTGCTTCAGAGGGCAAAATACTATGTTGAATCTTTGGAGTTTTTTGTTTGTTAGAATCTGTTGTTGTGTTTGAGGTTGGGGGTCTCACTGTAGCCCAGGTTGGCCTTGAACTCACAGTGATCCTACCTACCTCAGCCTCCCAAGTACTGGGATTAAATAGACATGAGCCACCATGTCCTGCTGTTAAATATTAACACACAAAAATGTCTCCCTTCCTTGTTGTATCTAAATGCAAGGCAGAATATTCCACTGAAGGATTATTTCTTTGTTATTACCTAAGTGTATGGCAGGATATCCACTGTTGGATTACTGACTTTGTGAGGAAAAATGACTATGGCAGGAAGATCTTGGGATGAAATCACCCTTGTTTGATGAGTTCCAGATTGATTTAATTAGAAGTTAATTTTCTTTGATTACCAGTTACCTGGCCACTTCCTTGGTAGTAATCAAATGTGGCTGGGTTTTGAAACACCAGTTACTGTACTGATACCCATATTCATTGCTGTTTTATTATTTTTCATGAGTCTGCATAATTGATAAACTTCATTTTTTCAATTATTTTCAGTGCTTATTGTTAGAGTCTGATTAACAGGTCTTTAGAGGACAATCTTGAAATGGATCCAGAAATTACTTTTAACAGTACACTTTCCTTATATATTATGTTTCTATGTCTTAATGTCTATTCCCATATGGTTATACACCCAATTTGTAATCTCCACTCCGCAAGTAACTAACCATTGTAACAAAGTTTCCTATGTGGTCCTTTAAATGTGTTTTATACATATAAAAGAATCTCTCCCACACTTTCCCCTTTTCTCATTCTTTTTTTAAAAAACAATATTGTATTTATGTGTGTGTAAATGTGTGGGTGCACCATGTTCTCTAGCAAATGTACTCCAGATGGTTGTGCGACGTTTTGCATATGGCATTACATGAGTGTTAGGGAATTGAGCATAGGCCTGAAGGCTTTATAAGCAAGCACCTTTGACCACTGAACCATCTCCCCGGTCCTGTTTTCTCATTCTTTTTTTAAAAAAATATTTCATATATCCGTTTACTAGAGAGACAGGGGTGGGGGGATGGGCACCCCAGGGCCTCTAGCCACTGTAAACGAACTCCAGATGCATGCACCACCTTGTGCATCTGTCTTATGTGGTTCCTGGGGAATCAAACTTGGGTCCTTTGCTTTGGAGGCAAGTGCCTTAACTGCTAAGCCATCTCTCCAGCCTCTGTTTTTCTCATTCGTGATTATTTTTGTAACCATATAATGCGCAATGTGGAGTTAGTTGGTAACTAAACTTGCAGTCTTGGCCATAGCTACACAGTTAGCTCCATAATGGTATGTTGTACCCCAGTGTGGCTAACACCTCCTAGTGTTGAACATTTCATTTTCTAGTCTTTCATTGTTATGCCAACAACTTTAAATTTTTATGAAATACACATTTCCCAACATATTGAATGTTAATGTTTTATATAAATACTCATCTTCATTTTAGTAAATTGCTGCATTATTTTCTGATTATCTGTTCTTTAGAGAATGTTTAAGCAAGTTCCAAAAGTACAACAGAGAAGTCAAGTTACCTATAATTCCACTATCTAAAGGTAAATAACATTGAAAATTTTTTTTAGTCTTTTTTCCTTGTCTATTACATGGCCCATTATTCATGTTTCAGAAAGATTTTGAATCATATGACTTATTCAAATACTGTGTGATCAGAGGCTATGTTAGAAGTAGGTGCATTGGTTCACACTTCGAATCCCAGCAGTGAGAAGGCAAGGCAGAAGGATTGCCAAAAGTTCAAGACCAGGCCATCGTAAACTACAGGTGAGACCCTGTCTCAAAAAACAAAAAAAGATACATTAGCTTTCCGACCTAAATATCCAAGTGCCTTTATTATTATTAACTAAATCAAACTGAAAAGTAGGAAGGATAATAAGGTAAGAGAATGTTAAAAGCATTATTGATGGATGGTGAAATTTTTGTATTTTTAAACTTTATAACATATTTTCTAGAATTTGTACAGTAATCAGAAAATACTTGAATAGCCACAAAACTACTGTAGAACATTATTTTTAAAAAGTGCATTGCTAGGCCAGGCATGGCAGTACATACCTGTTATCCCAGCTTTGGGGAGGATAAGTTAGGAGGATCAGGAATTTGAGTCTAGCCTGGGCTGTGTAACAAATCCATACGTTAAAAAATGGAATTATGAAAGATTTTAAAAATTGTTTCCAATCTTTTGTTTTATTTTTTTATTAACAACTTCCATGCTTACAAAAAATATCCCATGGTAATACCCTCCATCCCTCTACTTTCCCCTTTGAAAGTCCATTCTCCATCATATCTCCTCCCCCTCTCAATCAGTCTCTCTTTTATTTTGATGTCATGATCTTTTCCTCCCGTTTCCAATCTTTTTAAAAACAGTATTTCAGTTTCTCTTGTCCAGGGGGTCAGATTCCAGGTCCCTGTGAATGCCACTTTCTGCAGGTGCTTGAATCCTAATATGAGGCAGGAGAGGTGCTCTAAGCAGGGCTTCTTTCTGTGTGCTGGTAGAAGTTACTGCAGGTGACCTCCTACATGGGACATGTTCAGTATAGAACTTGTGCTTCAGTTTGCCATTAGTAACTACCAAGTGAGTCCAACAAGGCCATTTTCAAAAACAGCATGGCCTCCTGGATGTCCATGATAGGACCTGTTTCTAGATTAAAATGTTCCAAACAGTTCTTAATTCTATACTTAACACTTTGAGAGCTTCCTGGAACCATTGTTCGTGCTGGCTTGGACACATGGAAACTGACAAGTTCACTTTCTTCAAGGAAAGATTTTGTGCTACAGGTTGGCCATTGAGTTATGCAGCGTGCTTCCCACAGCCTGAGCCATATGCTGCAGACTGGGCAGTGTTAGGTGCTGTCTTCAAAGCCCAAAGTGGCTACAAGTGCAGTTGTTCCTGCAGAAAATGGAATGCCTGGGCCTTCCCTCCTCTCAGGTGGCATTGAGTGCTGCCCCCCAAATCTGCACGAAGCCCTGCTGTAAGATTTCAATTGAATACCGATTTTGAAAAAATAAGTCCCAGTATTTGGTAATCGTAATTTTTCTTTATTCTAGTACAGTGTTTCTTCAGTTGTATAAAATTATATCCCCATTTGAAAAACATAAAAATCTCACCGCAGCTTTCTTTTCCCCCCATTCAAAAACAGCTGGGTTGTGTGCTGCTGTTTTCTTATATGAAGACAATTAGCAGCTAGAGTGGTGGCACACGCCTTTAATCCCAGCACCTAGGAGGCTGAGGTAGGAGGATCATTGTAAGTTCAAGGTCAGCCTGGGCTACGGTTAGAATGAGACCCTACCTCAAAAACCAGAGCTAGAGAAATGGCTCGGTGGTTAAAGGCACTTGTTTGCAAAGCTTGACTGCCTGGGTTCGATTCCCCAGTATCCACATAAAGCCAGATGCACAAAGTGGCATATGTGTCTGGAGTTTGTTTGCAGCAGTTTAAACCTGGTGTGCCCATTCTCATTCATTCATTCTGTATCTCTCTACTTGCAAATAAACAAATGAAAATTTAAAAAAATTAAAGAATTAAAAAAAGACAATTAGCAAAGCTTTATAAACAAATGCCTTCTAAAGATTCTACCCCCCCCCCATTAATCTCTTCAACTAAAGGCCAAGAAGTTCTTTACTTCATAAATGTTCTTTGAGAGATTACCTGCAAATGTAGAAATCAGAATACTTTAGTTTACTAAAGATGGAACCACAAGCCACCTGTAAACATTGTATTGCTGAATATAAACTTTATGTTCATAAGCCGTGAACAAATTAGTCTCTTGTTACTCTTTATGTGATGAAGAGTGTTGTAATGTCTGGGCTGTCGTCCTAGGCTCCTTGCTGGCCAGACCTGGTAGTGGTTCATTGTGGTTTCAGGAAGGAGTCAAGTACATGCTATTGGACCTGCTGACTTCTGGGCCAGACTTACAGCACTGTTTAACAGTTCTGCTGAAGTTTCCCTAAGAACTAAGCTTAGAATAACCACTAGCACCCGCGTATTTATTTTGCTGCCTTTAATATTCTTCTGAAAAGACATATTTTTGATTGATTCACTAATTATTTAGTCTAAATTGGAATATGCTTATGAGTTTGGAATGTGCTTTGAAATCTGACTAAATTGCCTGGGGAGGTATGACTTATCAAAGTCATAGTTACTTGGAGAGTAACTTCCCTCTTGGCATTGCAAAGAAATTTTCTGTACCATGAAAAAAAAAAGATGCTGGGTTTCTGTTGTCCTTCTCCTCGAGACACACCTACCCACCTCTCAAGATTTTTCAAACTTGCTGAAGACCACACTTGAGAACTGGATTCTAGTCCTTGCTGCTTCCTTGGACAATCATCTGAACCTCTTCCGACTACAGACTTCTTGTCTGAAAAGCAGGCATAGTATTAATACGTCTTCCGCCTTTGTCTCTAAAACACTAAATATTATGCACCAAAATATCTTAAAACAAGTGAGTGCTAATTAAATCTCTTTCTTAAAACATTGTGTTTCGTTGGTTATTCTGTGCATTAAATGAGACATTCTTTGTAAAGTATTACATGATTCTGGAATATTATAAATACTAAATAAATGTCAGCTAATATCTTCATTACTAGCACTTGCATTATTGTCTGATTTATGAGACCCACTATTGCAGTGGCAATACTAGTTAAAATGCACTTACTTGTAAACATTATTAGCAGTGTTTCCCTCTATGTGCCTAACCCTATATATGCTGCTATTTAAAATGTTAGTTTGGTTCCAGCCAGACCCATTAATTCTTGTCCTTAAAATACACAATACACTTATTCATTTTAAAGGTCTTCATTTTTAAGGAAACTGTCTGCTTTATAAACCTTGGGCAAGTGCCAGTGTCTTTTCTTGCTTTGACCCACAGTTACTACAGGCTGGTTAAGGTGACTAAGAGCCTAGGTAGTTAAGATGATCTTGCTGGGTAGCTTAGCAACAGACTATTTCATAGTGAATCATTCAGATTTGTAGACCATCTGGTTGGTCTCTTCACTAGCTAAAGAACAGGAGCACAGAGAGATTACCAATTTGCCCAGTCACCCAGCAAGTTTCCTTTCCCTAAGGTAGGAAAAAATTAACCAAATCAGTGGTTGAAAAGTATAAAAAACCGACTGTCCACCACGACACTTGTTGCCGCTTCCATGTCTGCCAGGGCCCAGGAGAGATTGCAGGGGAAGCAGCGCAGTAACACTGCTCTTACTGCTAGCCTGACAGTCAGCTTCAGACTTGGTGATCAAGCAAAACTATCAAAGCAGAAATCCAGAGGCTACAAAAAACTCAACACTAAATGAGACTGCCAACGGGCCCACTATGGCTCAGGGAACTTTGCAGAAGAGGGGGCGGAAAGATTGTAAGAGTCACACTATCCCACTGGGACTGACTGAGGTCTTCATGACCCCACAGTGAATCCCATAACCCCACTGAGGAGGGCTCCAGGGAACCGGGAACAGGGGAGTGGGAATATAAGAGTATAATCTGTTAAAAACATAATTTTTTTTTCCAAGGTAGGGTCTCACGCTGGTCCAGGCTGACCTGGAATTAACTATATAGTCTCAGGGTGGCCTCGAACTCTCAGCGATCCTCCTACCTGTGCCTCCCGAGTGCTGGGATTAAAGGCGTGCGCCACCACGTCTGGTAAAAAAAATAAATATATTTTTTAAAGTATTTTTTAAAAAGGTGACCAAATTTGATAGTCTTTGCTTTCTGGATCCTAATGTTCAGATCATTCTAGAAGTTGCTATATATAATGATGGGTTTTTATTTCTTTTCAGTCAGCGTAATTTTGGGGAAGAGGGAGGAGATCGGGATTTCCCTATGTTAGAACTGGTAGACTCAAGTCTCAGCCTACTGAGTAGTTAGGACTACAGGCACATCACCACAGCTTAATAGTTCATCCTAAATTGCTTTTTATGGTACAAATTACATCATAGGGCCAGTGTCACAACATGCCTTTGAGTTATTGTAGAAGAATAAGAGAGGAGAATGTGTTAACAGGCGAGGCTTGAACTCTTCTAGCCTATTGCAGATTGATTGCACGTTTGTATCAAAATCTGTTTGCAGTCATAGAGCAGTTTCCACCTGTAGAATTTATTTCCATGAAGGAGTTAAGATTTTTTTGTTTTTGTTTTTCAAGAAGATTTTTTAATTTATTTTTTATGTATTTTTTGTTGTATTTTATTTTTATTTATTTATTTGAGAGTGACAGACAGAGAGAGAAAGAGGCAGAGAGAGAGAGAATGGGCACACCAGGGCCTCCAGCCACTGCAAACAAACTCCAGATGCGTTTGAGGTAGGGTCTCATTCTAGCCCAGGCTGACCTGGAATTTATGTAGTCTCAGGGTGGCCTTGAACTCACAACGATCCTCCTACCTCTGCTTCCCAAGTGCTGGGGTTAAAGGCATGCGCCACCACACCCGGTTTGAGATTTTTATAATTTATTTATTTTTGCTAAATCATATGTCCAAATCTTTTTGGTCAGTGTGATCATGTAAGCACAAACATGCAGTTTAAAGGTTTATGTGTGTAGTTTTAAGTTACTCATGTAGGAGTTTTGTGCATTGAATTTCTATATATTTTTTTTTTTTTTGGTTTTGTTTTTGAAATGGGGTCTCACTCTGTAGCCCAGTCTCCCCTGGAACTAGGTGTGTAACCCAGGCTAGCCTTAAACTCATGGCAATCCTGCTTCAGCCTCCCAAGTAAGTGTTGGGATCACTGCTGTGAGCCACCACACCCAACTGTTTCCTAGTCTTGTTTAGCATTTCTACTGTGTGTGTGTGTGCGCACGCGTGTTTTAAGGCAGAGTTCACTCTAGCCCAGGCTGGCTTCCAACTCATGGTAATCTTCCTACCTCAACCTCTAGAGTGCTAGGGTTATAGCATGAGCCACCTTGCCCAGCTTCTGCTGTTTTTAAAGGCAAGGGAATTTTTACCTTAAATTGAGAGCTAGAGGAGATGAGGGTATTGTCATTCAAATAGACTTTATTATATATGTTTTATGAGAAAGCGTCTATGGTGTGGTAATAATAAGACAGTTGTAATCCACTTAGCCTCCTACATTCAGTAGCTTACTGGCTTTCTGCCTTTGTTACTTTAAGATAGCTGGTATGCATACCTCAGCTGGAAGTATGTATGGAGACCCATGCACTTAGGAGAATGCCTGACCCTGGTTCTCCACACTCTTCTACCGTGCCCTACTGCTCTCTTCCTGTAGCAGAGTTGGAAAAGAGAAAAGGGTTGATATAGAATAACCCAAACATTACAGAGCAATATAATTTGGTTTTTTGTTGTTTCTTCGAGGTAGGGTCTCCCACTAGTCCAGGCTGGCCTGGAATTCACTATGTTTTCTCAGGCTGGCCTCGGACTCACAGCAGTCCTCCTGCCTCAGCCTCCCAAGTGCTGGGATTAAAGGCCTGTGCCACCATTCCTGACAGAGAGAGAATGAGTGTACCAGGGCCTCTAGCAACGAACTCCAAATGCATGTGCCAGTTTGTGCATCTGGCTTTACATGAATACTGGAGAATTGAACTCAGGTCATTAGGCTTTGCAAGCAAGCGCCTTAACCACTGAGCCATCTCTCCAGCCCTAATTTTTTTAAAAAAGCTTTTTATTTGTTGAGAGAGAGAGGCAGAAAGAGAGAATGGGCGCACCAGGGCCATCAGCTGGTGCAAACAAACTCCAGACGCATGCCCCACCTTGTGCATCTGTCCTGTCCTAATTTGAATTCCTAATTCTAGAGAAGAGATGGATGTTGTGATAGTAAATCCTAATGTTTACTTTATTGGATTGAGAAACACCTCTAGTGGTGTCCATGATGAGCTTCCAGAGCATACTGTGGGCTCGGACCTAATGAATGGATGAATCCCTTGAGAAGTTCATAGCATGACAGCATTACTGGGAGGTGGTAGAGATTGGAGTTCAGGTCTGCTTGGAGGAGGTGGTCAATGGAGGCATGTCTTTGGGACTATACCCTGTGCTGGCCTGTTCCTGTACTTCCTTTCTCTGCTTCCTGGCCGCTATGATATGAGTGTTCTCCTCTGCCCTGCTGCTCCCTCCCCATGGCGATGTCTGAAACTGAGCCAAAATACCTCCTTCCTCCTCTAGATTGTTCTCGTCAGACATTTTGCCACAGTGAAAAGTAATTAATACAGAGGCTTTAGTGGAAAGAAATTAGTAAAGAATAATGAAGACTAAGCATAATAGAGAAAATTCAGGCTAAATCTGGTAAAACTTACCTAAGATGAAGAGCCATTGTTCCTTTGTATTTTCCCCACAACCCTGTCACATTATACCCTGTACATAAGCGCACTGGAAGTGTTCTGAAGCAGTATCCCCCCCCCCCCACCAACCCCAATCATTTTTTTGCTTACCATTCTTTCTGTCAGGGGCTTGGGGACAGACAGTTGATTCTGTGAAGTAAGTGTAGATAATCTGAGAGTGGTTCTGAAGTACTCATGTGAAGAAGAAGGAGCATCGGAGCAGGGGGTTGGTTTGTTTTTTTTTGCCTTTGAGTCCTTTTTGACTTGATTGAAGGTTCTCAAACTTGCATATAGGTGAAGTGGATAGTCTCTTAGGTTACAGTAATTTTACTTCCACTTTTTAGACAGAGGGAGACATAAAAATCCATTTTTTATGGAGGAGGGGGAATGCATGTTGCATAGCATGTGTATGGAGGCCAGAGACGACATCAGGATATCTGTCCTCACCTTATTTGAGACACAGTCACTCTTGTTTCACTGCTGCATGGAACAGTCTGGCCGGCCTGCCAATTTTCACATTCTCCTTGCTCGCCTCCCAGTGCCATCGATGTGTTGAGATCACAGGTGTCTGTACCACTTTGTTCCTGTGTTAACTCGGGGCTGAGAGAGAGGATTACTTATTTGTATTAGAATTCAAACTAAACTAGTGAATCTTTTCTCTGTTTTACCATTTCATTTGCTGCAAACATTGATTTCCTGTCTCGTTTTTGATTGGGCAGGCTTGCAAGCAAGCCATGTCCCCAACCCCAGAATTCAGTCTTTCAAAACATACAGTTTAGTGGGTTTTTTTTTAGTTTATTTACAGTACATCCAACATCACCATCTCATTCCAGAGCTCGTATTTTATGTCTCCAGGAAGAAACCCTATCCACTAGTTAGATACTCATGGGTCCTCTACCCAAACCCCAGCAGCCACTAACCTGCTGTCTGTCTGTGTGGCTGTCTGTTCTGGAATTTTCTAATTGGATTCTGTAATGTGTGCCCATTTAAAAAAATTTTTTTTTATTTATTAGAGACAGAGAGGAGGAAGAGATAGAGACAGAATGAATGGGCCCGCCAGGGCCTCTAGCCGCAAATGAACTCCAGACACATGCACCACCTTGTGCATCTGGCTTATGTGGGACCTGGAGAATCCAACCTACGTCCTTAGGTTTCACAGGCAAATGTCTTAACCACTAAGCCATATCTCCAGCCCCTTAGGTTTTTGTTTGTTTGTTTTTGTTTTTTAGAGAGAGCCAGAGAGACAGAATTGGTGCACCAGGGCCTCAGCCACTGCATTCACACTCCAGACACTTGTGCCACCCAGTGGGCACATGTGACCATGTGCTTGTCTCACCTTTTGTGTGTCTGGCTTACATAGGATCTGGAGAGAGATTGAACAGGGGCCCTTAGGCTTTGCAGGCAAGTGCCTTAATTGCTGAGCCACCTTTCCAGCCTGTGTGCCCGTTTTGACACTCAGTGTTGTGTTCTTAAGGTTTCTCCATGGCACAGCGTGTAGTAACACAGCGCTTCTTCTTTTTTTTTTTTTTTTTTTTTTTTTTTGCTTTTTCGAGGTAGGGTCTCACTCTGGCCCAGGCTGACCTGGAATTCACTATGGAGTCTCAGGGTGGCCTCCA